>CM054380.1:26883564-28127731 GCA_028858755.1 Ara ararauna
TGCCAGGAGGAGCGGCACCAGTCCTGAGTGGGTGAAAACCTGCCCAGGGAGCGTGAGTGATCAGGGGTGCGGCGACCAGGGCGGGTTCGAGGCAGTTTGCGCGGCAGTTTGCACAGGCAGGCGAGCGGAGTGGTGAGAACTCACCGTATGACCAGGGCTCGGTGTGGGAGCTGTGCTCTGGCTGCCCCGGCAGTGCCCAGTGTAGGCACCCAGACAGAGCTGATGAGAGGGGAGGATGCAGTGCAGAGCTTGGGGTGTAGAGAGCACCTGCACTGCTCTCCTGAGAGGAGGGTGCACAAAGAGCAGGGCTGCACTCTGTGCTCCCTGGTGGAGGTCCTCCTGCAGCAGGGGCTGAGCTGCGGGACGCTGTTACTAGGCTGAAAGGTGCCCGGGGAGTGGAGGGGAAATAGCAGTGCTTGCTCCAGGACCAGAGTGGGGAGGGGCCTCAAGCGTCTACTGTCGCTCATGAGGGAAAGGAGGCCGCTAACCCTGGAAGCTGGGAAACAGTAATAGAAAACCAACAAAAAAAGGAGGAAGAGGACAATTAAAAGCAAGGGACTTCCTCCTACATCTGTTGTTCCTACCCACAACCGCTTTGCTGTCCTGCAGGGGGCTGATGAAGAACCACACTTCCACCAGGAACAACCGGCTGATGCACTGGTAAAGAAGATCTCTACTGGTGCTGCCAGGAAAAAGCGGCGGATCATAGTGGGAGGGGACTCGACTCTGAAAGGAACAGAGGCACCCATCTGTCAGTCTGACTCAGTCTCAAGAAAGGTGTGTTGCCAACCAGGGGCTTGGATCAGGGATATTGCAGAGAAGCTGCCTGCTCTAGTCGATCCCACTGACTATTACCCACTTCTAGGGATCCATGTGGGTGCTACTGATATAGATAGCAGTAGACCGGAGAACATAAAGAAGGACTATAGAGCTCTGGGAGAGGACGTTAGGGGCTCTGGAGCTCAGGTTGTCTTTTTGTCAATTCTCCAGGATACAGGGCAGGACCTTAAAAAGGGTAGGAGGATTGGCCAGGTTAATAAATGGTTAGAAGGGTGGTGCTATAGTCAGGGGTTTGGGTACCTTGAACATGGCACTCAGTTTAGTAGGCCAGGTCTACTGGGGACTGGTGGAGCTGGTCTGACAAAGAAAGGGAAGAGTGGATTAGGGGGGAGGTTTGCCACACTGGTCAAGGATGCTTTAAACTAGATGTGTTGGGGGAGGGGGGCATCATTCCATCCCAACACACCCAGTCAGTTGCCAGCACCTATAGTAAAAGTTCAGAGCTATGTAGAGATATTCCAGCTGCTCCAGAAAATGAGCCGGCTTCAACTGGAGCTCGGCTCATATGTCTCTGTACAAACGCCCGTAGCATGGGGAACAAACAAGAGGAATTAGAGATGTGTGCACATATATGGGCGTATGATATCATAGGCATCACAGAAACATGGTGGGATGGCTCCTATGACTGGTGTGTTAGAATGGAAGGTTATAGGCTCTTTAGAAAAGACAGGCTTGGCAGGCGTGGAAGGGGAGTTGCTATTTATGTTAGGGATAGGCTGGAGAGTATGGAACTCTGCGTGGGGACAGGTGAGCATTCGACAGAGAGTTTGTGGGTCAGGGTTAAAGGGAGAACAGCGATGAGAGACATCACTGTGAGGATCTGTTACAGACTGCCTGACCAAGAGGACTCTGTGGATGAAGCACTCTATAGACAGATAGGAACAGCCTCATGCTCGCAGGCCCTTGTTCTCATGGGGGACTTCAACCACCCTGATATCTGGTGGAGGGATGGTACAGCCCAGCACAAGCAATCCAGGAAGTTCCTCGATTGTGTGGAAGACAGCTTCCTTCGGCAAGTAATAGAGGAGCTGACAAGGAGAGGTGCCATGCTTGACCTCGTCCTCACCAACAGGGAAGGGCTGGTTGGAAATGTGACACTTCGGGGCAGCCTTGATTGCAGTGATCATGAGATGGTTGAATTCGAGATCCTCAGGACAGTGAGAAGAGCGTGCAGCAAGCTCACTGCCCTGGACTTCAAGGGAGCAGACTTTGGCCTCTTCAGGAACCTGCTCAGTAAGATTCCATGGGATATAGCCCTAGAGGGCAGGGGAGCCCAAGACTGTTGGTTGATATTCAAGAATCACCTGCTGCAAGCTCAGGAGTGATACATCCCAACTAGAAGGAAGTGCTGCAGGAGGGCCAGGAGACTTCCTTGGATGGATAAGGAGCTGCTGAGGAAAATTTGAAGGAAAAAAGGCTTATAAAAGGTGGAAGCAAGGAGTGGCGGCCTGGGGAGAATACAGGGATGTTGTCCGGGAAGCTAGGGACCAGGTTAGGAAAGGTAAGGCCCAGTAGAATTAAACTTGGCTAGGGATGTTAAGGATAACAGCAGGGGATTCTATAGGTACATTGCAAATAAAAAACAGACTAGGGACAACGTGGGCCCTCTCCAGAAGCTATGGGGAGAACTGACTACCCTGGATTTGGAGAAGGCCGAGGTTCTTAATGATTTCTTCGACTCGGTTTTCACTGGCAAATGCTCTGTCCATACCACCCAAGTCCTGGAAGGCAGATGCAGGGACAGTGAGAATGAAGACCCAGGGCCCACAGTAGGAGAGGATCTGGCTCGAGACCATCTTAAGAACCTGAACGTACACAAGTCCATGGGACCTGATGAGGTCCATCCGCGGGTCCTGAGGGAGCTGGCAAATGAAGTTGCAAAGCCACTGTCCATCATATTTGAAAAATCATGGCAGTCAGGGGAAGTTCCCGATGACTGGAAAAAGGGAAATATAACCCCCATTTTGAAGAAGGGAAAAATGGATGATCCAGGGAACTACAGATCAGTCAGCCTCACCTCTGTGCCTGGCAAAATCTTGGAGCAGATTCTCCTGGAAGGCATGCTGAGGCACATGAAAAACAACAAGGTGGTTGGTGACAGCCAGTATGGCTTCACTCAGGGGAAATCCTGCCTGACCAATCTGGTGGCCTTCTATGATGGGGCTACGGAACTGATGGACAGAGGTAGAGCAGTTGATGTCATCTACCTGGACTTGTGCAAAGCATTTGACACTGTCTCACATGACATCCTTGTCTCTACGTTGGAGAGCCATCAATTTGATAGGTGGACCACTCGGTGGATAAAGAACTGGCTGGATGGCCGCACGCAAAGAGTTGTGCTCAATGACTCCATGTCTAGCTGGAGACCAGTCACGAGTGGTGTCCCTCAGGGATCTGTGTTGGGACCCGTCTTGTTCAGCATCTTTGTAGGTGTCATGGACAGTGGGATTGAGTGCGCCCTCAGCAAGTTTGCTGATGACATAAAGCTGTGTGTTTCAGCTGACACGCTGGAGGGAAGGAATGCCATCCAGAGGGACCTTGACATGCTTGTGAGGTGGGCTGATACCAACCTGATGAAGTTTAACTGTGCCAAGTGCAAGGTAGTACACCTGTGTGGGAGCAATCCCAGGCCCAGCTAGAGGTTGGGCAGAGAAGAGATTCAGAGCAGTCCTGCAGAGAAGGACTTAGGGGTGTTGGTGGATGAGAAAATGAACATGAGTAGGCAGTGTGCGCTCGCAGCCCAGAAAGCCTACCATATCCTGGGCTGCATCAAAAGGAGCGTGACCAGCAGGTCAAGGGAGGTGATCGTGCCCTTCTACTCTGCTCTTGTGAGACCTCCCTTGGAGTATTGTGTGCAGTTCTGATGTCCTCAACATAAAAAGGACATGGAACTGTTGGAACAAGTCCAAAGGAGGGCCACGAGGATGATCAGGGGACTGGAGCACCTCCCATATGAAGATAGGCTGAGAAAGTTGGTGCTGTTCAGCCTGGAGAAGAGAAGGCTGCGTGGAGACCTCATAGCATCCTTCCAGTATCTGAAGGGGGCCTATAGGGATGCTGGGGAGGGATTCTTCATGAGGGCCTGTGGTGATAGGACAAGGGGTAATGGGTTCAAACTTAGACAGGGGAAGTTTAGACTGGATATGAGGAAGAAATTCTTCAGTGTAAGGGTGGTGAGGCACTGGAATGGGTTGCCCAGGGAAGTTGTGAATGCTCCATCACTGGCAGTGTTCAAAGCTGGATTGGACATAGCCTTGGGTGGCATGGTTTTGCGTGAGGTGTCCCTGCCCTAGCAGGGGTGTTGGAACTGGATGATCTTAAGGTCATTTCCAACCCTAACTATTCTATGATTCTTTGAGAGGTAAGTAAATTTCATGGATCAAAAACAAGGTAAAGGAAAAAGACTTTAAGAAAACTAAAGATTTGGTTACAGCACAGGAAATAGCTGTTTTTGAACAGGTCTTCGAGTACAAAGCTTTATTAAAGATTTACGAAGGTGTATTAATCGTTGGTAGGAAAATTGTCACAGTAGGTGCTACAGCATTTGGAAAGAACACAGAAAGTATTCCAGAAGAACTCAACAGAAGCAGACGTCTGGCAGACTTAGGGTTGACAAATGGCGATCAAAACCTGCATGGTAAGATTTTATAGACTTGTCACTGGTAGGTCTGACAGGAAAAGGACTTAATGTTATTGTAAGTGAGCAGTAATATCTCAACTGCTCACCAGTGATCCCAGAAAAAAAGGAATGTGAAAAAACCAAACAAAAAAAACCCACCAAAATTAATTATGTAAGTTATTAAAATTACTTTATAAGAATTATAGTGGAAGTATACCTATGCTACTCTTTGACATAGTAGAAGAATAGTAAATCAAACAGATAATTAGTTTTAGATGAGTTTTAATATCAATGAGTTTTTTTAGTAAGGTTTTTTATTATACAACCTTTTTTAATGGGATAGATTTCTGCACAATGTCAAACTTTAAGCAACTGACTGGGGGGAGGAAGGTCTGAGCATGAATGAATGTAGTTGTTGTTAGAATATGTTAAAAAAACCCTGTAAATACAAGTTTTCACGTTTGTTTTACTTAGACATAAACAGAATGCCAGAGAAAGAAAAGAAACCATTACTCATTGAAATTAACCTGACTAGGAAGCCTGCATGGGGATTCCTGAATATTCTTCTGAAATAATCCAAACAAGCAGTTATCCAAAGAGTATTCTATAACAGTTTTATATTCATGATGGTTTTGCGTTCCTGTATTAAAAACTATTGTCTCCTTGAATCTGGCTTTGGGAACATGTTTGAAAGACAAAGCTCTGATGTGTATTGCCTCTGGGACTAGCCCATGTTTGAGGCCAAGCATGCTTCTAGATATATGTTGTAATGATATCTATGTTTTCAAGGTCTGTTATGATAGATTATGCTGTACTACAACTTCAAGATTGCAAAATCCTGGAATATTTGGTTCAGTTTGATTTTCATCTTGCATGTGTTAATGCTTGGCCATTGTAAAGTGCTGGACTTGAGATGATATACAGTGTTAGATCTTTTGGATTTATATATAGAATATATATTGAAGTCTTATTAATGTTTACTTCCTATGTTTTTACAAGGAGCAAATAGTTCTTGTACATGCTACATGATTATCAAGGAAATGTGTTCTTTGCAAAAACATTCCTAGGAATTATTTATCTGCTGGGGAAGGGGTGGTGTGGAGCAGGACACACATGGACAGAATGCATTGAAGAAGAGGAGGAGGGAAGAATTGACAGGCAACAAAGCTGATCTCTGATGGAGCTATACTTGTTAGTACAGCCTAAAAAAGCTAAATTGGAGTGGATAAAGGGGACAAACCCTGTACACTACCCTGATAATCTAGCTGCACTAAAACATCTGTTGCTTGCTTAGATGCTGTTTACAATGAGATTTTTGTGCAGATGACAAAGAGCTATGCCTCTTCTGAGGAAGTTACACAGCAGTGTTTATTCATCACCACCTGCTGCTTTGTGAGCAACAAGACACAGAGCTGGTATGTGGTTGAGAAGTATAAATGTCCAAAAAAGAGGATGACTAAGGAAGGGGATGAGAAGGAGGGAGCATAAATCACATACACAGAATTACCTCCTGTCATCAGTGGTATGTCACTTGGATTGGGGAGGTATGCTGCAAGGCTGTCCTGAAAATCTAAGCAGTATCACCTTGTTTAAAACTGAGTTATGTTGATGTCTGCAATCTGGGTTTCTATGAAGAGCTCAAGTTAAAGCAAAAAGTGTCAAGGTGTTAATCCATAATTTAATAATGGTTCCATATGGAAATCACTAAGCTTTTCCATAGGTCATTCGGTATTTTGGTTTTGGGGACATATTCTTTTTAAAATCTTTTCTTTTTAAGATCTTACGTCAATATTAAAACTTTTCTTCAACTCTTCTTTTTTGCCCTCCTTGTCCCTGTCCTACCCTCCTCCCCTGTTTCTTTGAAAAAGCTCATTCGCTCTCATTACAAGAGTGATGCTGTTAAAATTGCTCATGAGCAGATACATGGCATAATCCTGCCAATTATTTTGTTTGCGATAGGGGTTGCTAGCTGAAGGGATGCAGCGTGGCACTGTTTTTCTAAGTAAAGAATATGCAGGTATGCAGGATCTAAAGCATCTATTAGACTTTGGCTATTGCGCACTGTCTGCTTCCTGCAAGAACTGTAGGCTGAAATGCAGCATGAGTACCTGAAGTCCATCAAGGTACTATTCTGCATATAATGAAAAATGATGTTTAGAAAATCTCAGCCTGCAGAAACTTGAACCAAGTGGATAGGCTATTACAGAAAGGACTTTCAAACTGGATAAAAGCCTGCAGGGATATCAAACCTAAATTATGAGCACTTGTGTTATAAGTAACGTTCATCTGAGTGTTCTGCATATCACCTTATTTGCAAAGGGCTAGATTCCTTGTCACTGTAGATAGGTTTCAAAGTTACAAATAGTCAACTACTCAGGAGATCAGTGGATCAATGGAGCTTAGTTTATATCATTTTTACATTAGTTTATTTTTCTCATTTACTTCATGAGAAAAATAGTGAGTTTAATGTACCAGAGGTCACTTTTTATTTGAGTGGAATTAAGTGCTTCTCTAAAGTAGCACAGCATAATAGCAGGGTTGAGCTGTTTTGTTTTTAAGACATTGTAATTATCCTTAGTCTGAATATATTTAAATAGATAGAATAGTAAAATTGAATGATGTCATGGGTTCAGCAGTAGCAGTCATTTTTTCTCCTTCTTGGTAGCTGGTGCAGCGCTGTGTTTTGACTTTCGGCCTGGGAACAGCGCTGATAACACCAGTGTTTTGGTTACTGCTTAGTGATGTTTTGGTCTGACCAAGGACTTTCTGAGTCTCATGCTCTGCCAGGGAGGAGGGGAAGCCGGGAGGAAGCAGAGACCGGACACCTGACCCAAACTGACCAAAGAGATATTCCATGCCATAGCACGTCATGCCCAGGATGTAAAAACGGAGAGCAGAGACCCGGAAGGGTGGGGGTGCACTGCTTGGTTGGGCTGGGTATAGGTGGTGAGCGATTGTATTCTTTCCTTGTATTTGCTTTGTCATTATTATTATTGGTGGTAGCAGCATTGGTTTGTGTTTTACCTTAGTTAGTAAACTGTTCTTATCTCAACCTGTGGGAGTTGCATTCTTTTGATTCTCTTTCCTATCCCTCCGGGTGTGGGGGGAAGAAAGAGGGGGGAGTGAGTGAGCAAAACTGTGTGAGTTACAGAGGCTTAAACCACGATGAATGAGTACACTAGTTCTGTCTCCTGTTACACAGAAGCCACTGTGGTTACCTAAGCTATCTAATATTCAGTTCCTTCAGAGTGTTTCTACAATCAGGCTCAGTCAAGCCTACCGAAATCATGGTTCTAAAGGTTTGCCCAAGCTCAGGAGTAACAATTATACAGTATCCCATTGAAGATAATCTGACTGTAAAAATATGGTTTTGAGACTTTTGTGTTCAGTACTGTCAACTATTCTGAAGCGGGCTGAGTAGTTCCTTGTGCAGAAGGATGCAAAATGGGAGAAGCCCATGATAGCTTTTAGGAGTTCCAAGGACAGTGAAATTTGGAAGACTTTGGTAAAGGTCCTCTTCCACAGAGGACAGCAAAGGTGACTACTATAAATCCAATGTATTATGGTTCCCACTCACTTAGTCTATTATCAAATTCATTTTGTGGTGGGCTTCACCTTGTCGTAGTGCTACACCAGACTGTGAAATTAACATTTTTGTGTGACAGATAGTTGCTAGACAGCAGGGGGTAGTAGGGAAAAGCAGATAATTATATGCCTGTTTTGTGACCTGCGCAACTCTCTTCTTTCTGTTAAAACTGATGACAGAATCAAACCAAAATGAAGGAACTGCAATAGCAAAGTTTTGAACCATTCAACATTAGAGGTTATTTAGTGCAAAAGTGTAAGTAGGTTGGAGAGGATTTAACTACTTAAAATAGAATGTTTTAAGTTGGGATGTTTCCTAGGGGAATGAATAAACCAAAGAACGCAAAGTATTAATTTGCATTTTCTAGATACTTATTTTTAAAGTTACCCCTAGCATTGATGGATTTTTCCATGGTTAAATATTAATTTTAAAAAATTAGCACTTGTATACAATAGTCTTCACTAGCTAATGAAAAGTGATTAACTAGAGGATTATGTAAAAAGTTCTTCATAAACTAAGATGTGATTTAATAGATTTTACAGGGTAAAGATTTAAGATGTCATCATTTGTCCTAGACGAATAACAAAACTCAGTAAAAATGCTCAAATAATGTATTTAGTGAGTTATTATTGAAGTCCCACCAGCCAGGAAAGTCTCTAAACAGTATGAATTACATGTTGATAGCTCTTTAATACTTCAGAAATGGTAAACAAATCCTTTCATCACTTCCTATCCCTTTATTGGATGATGTTAAATACTGATACACTGCTGCATACTTTGATTTGCATGACCTTGGTAACAGACTCGCCCTTTGGAGAGTCACAAAATTCAGTATGGGTGACAATTTAGCCATAAATTTGTTATTTGAGAAGGGATGCAAAGGCTGTGCTGGTTAATTTTACGGCTAGAGTAGCATGATACCTTAACCTTACTCTCTAAGAATCTCAGCTATCTCTCTCCCTAACTGCTGCTTTATTTAAAAAACAAAACACGCCATTATAAGAGTCTTTCTAGTGAAGCTGTTGTTAGAAGGTGAATATAACCACAAATTTAGGTGAAAATATATGAGTAGATGGTTCTAAATACATAATTGCAAATTGTATATTATGTATTTAGCATGTAGATTATGGCTTTAACATATGTATTATATATTTGTCGTGTGCAGAAGCTGAAATATGTCAAAGCAGACCTTTAGGAAGCTCTGCACTGGGGGGTTTACCAACGTATTGTCACTTTTGAAGTTCTGTCCAAATGTGTTTGGTCTCTATTTTAAAGAGATGGCTGAAATGCCTTAAGTGCCCTTAATGTATAGTGCTCCATATCATGATAGGTACTCACTAGTTTTTCTCAGCTTAAGTCAGAGAGAACTTCTTTTTTTTAAGTTTTTCTAGTGAACTACACTGTAAAGTGCTTTTTCCGGAGGGTTTTATTGAAATGCCAGGGTATTTAGGGCTAAATCATCCTACTTCATGCAGAGTTCAAATAAATGACTTTTTCACAGAACCTGATGTGGTTAAAGAATGGGATTTGAAAGCTGCATAGTTACATGTGTAGATGCCATGTGGCATGGTGTGCTTTAATGCTGACCACTTTTGTGTGAGCTTTTTTTTGACCCAGCTTATTACTATGAAAAAAAAACCCCATACTGCTCCAACCGTCTAGCCAGTGGTTATTCAACAAGAGCAGTTCTGAGATGTGTTCCTTGTTGCAAGAATCCACATTTCTTGAAACAAAGCAGCAATGCACTGAGCCATAAGATGACTGAATAGAGGTTGGCTCTGTGCCCTGCCAGACAGTCCCTTGTGTCCTTTGTTTCTTCAGTTGAGCTTTCCAGCCACTAGTACTGGTACCTCTTCCTTCTGCTAATAGAAAAGTAGACTAGAAAGGAGAGCTGGGAATTGACAACAGATACCTAGAGATAAGTGTTGCTCTTGTATTAAAGTTCAGAGTGACTATTTGGATATTTCTCTTAAAATCTGAAAAGACAGGTCATGAATGAGTGAAAACTTACATTTATGACTGAAAGTAGCAAAGAAAAATGCCTCTGCTCTTTGATATCTTGCCTATTTTGCTTGTGTAAATTTTCACCAGATGAGTGTGCATGGAATGATGCCTTTCACACTTCTGAATGTGTTTCCCTTCTGTCCTGCAGCAGTCCCTGTGTGGCAGAAGAGGGCTCTTTTCTTTGCCTTTTTCATTACATTTGCCCACATTAGTATTTGATGTTTTTCAGCTATCTTAAAAGCAGGCTTATTAAATCATCTTTTCAAATTACATAATTTTACGTTCTACTCCATGTGAAGAAAAGAAATCAGGGCACAATGCTTGGAAGCATGAAAACTCCCATATTACTTTGGTGGCAAGGTGTGCTGGAAAAACAGATTGCTAAAGGATTACAGTTTAAGCCTCTGGGCTCGGCTGAAATCCATTTATTGAATCAAGTTCAATTTGATACTGGACCTCATAGATGACATATGACACACCTATACTTGACCAGGTTCCTAATGATGATGATAAAATGGTGCATTCTATGAACTCTAGTAATGACATTAAAAGGTAAACAGAACCAGAAATGTTGCATTATGCCACTGCTCAGAAGTTCCAGTTCTTTTTGTTTAAAGTTTAAGAACAAATTCTTCTACGGTAAAAAAAAAAAAAAAATCAGGACTGCTACTTTTGTTTGTTTATTTGTTTTATTACTTTCAGTAGTGAGGAATTCTGCAGTAAATGTGGAAATCTTGTGGTTATTCAATGCCATTGTAAAACTACCTTCTTTTTTTTTTTTTTTTTTTTGCATGTTGAAAAATTGCACCAGTGGAAGATTCCAATCTTCATGTTTGAAATTAATGAAAAGGTAACATTGAGATTGCTCAATTATTTGTACTACATAAAATATGACTAATTTTGCCACTTAGGCGTCTAATTTGATATACATGCTGGCTTTAATTTGAAACTGCAAATTAGGAAAGAGAATACAAGATAATTCTTAAGTGTTATGAATCCTTTTTAAGCCATATTTTGAGAAAATAAAACCCAGTGATTTCTCTGAAGTTAGTGGAACCATCTGGGCATAGTCTGACATGACTGCTTCAGACTGTTCTTTGTGGGTTTTGTAAAAAGTGAAATTGTTCATTATAATTCAGAGATAGTCAAGATTTTTTAATGATGCAATTATAACATAATATTAATGTGAAAATCTCAGCCTTGATGGCAATTTTAACTGTGTTCCCATTAATTCTGTATTAATGACATTTTGATACAGCCTTGATAGTATAATCTTAATGCATTGTCATGTCTAATGAATTTTGAAGTAGGGCTGGATTTCTAGATTTTTAAAAATAATTTTTTTAACAGAGTTTAAGAGAAAACAGTTCAAAATATTAGGAAATTCTTACTATTTAATCAAAGAAATTTAATTATTGGTTAAAGCCTTACATTCCTGCTTTATTAAGAGAAGTTAATGCAGAGGGGAAGGAACACGCGTATCGCTGGTGTGAATATAAGCACACAACATGTTCTATCTATAGCTTTGAAAAGGAACCATGGAACATTCTCTTACTCAGTCTTTTAAAGTAACTTTTATTTGGCCATAAAAACACTATGACAACTTTTATATTATGAACAACACGGTAAAGCAAATAAGTATAGAATAAAGAATACGATCATCATAAATAGCCATAGCAGTTTCAGAATGACATGATATAAGTCTGGTTTATGTGTGTATCTTCTATGCTGCTAGTTGTTATATTGCATTATCTGACTCTTCATTTATGCTTTCAAGAGACTACTTTTGATGTTATTTAACATGAAGTCAGGAATACTGTAATGCAAGACTTCTTATGAGCAGCTTATCAACAGCAGTTTCTCTGTGTGATTTCCACCTCCACCCCCTCTGTTTCAAATTATTACACACCATAGGTTCCCAACAGGTAAATGGTGATGAAATTATATGTGGATTTACCAAAAATGCTTAAGTACTTTGGGTATAGGAGTCTGAGAAGTACAGCTATGATCTCTGATATTTGGATCATCTGGATTGGGATGTTTGCAAAGTTCAGGACTGAAATATCCTAATGACTTTGTTGTAATAATTCCCTCTTGGATCACATTCAATTTCATTATAGCTCTAAAAGACCAAATGGTTTACAACTGATTTAATTGGATTTCATTTCTTTCTACACATGGCTCTTTTGTTTCCATTTTTTATTTTATTTTTAAAAATGGTGGTCAGTTAGGATAAAAATATGCTGAAAGACCACCTGTCCTACATCTAAGCACAGGTACCAGCCTATGTACCTTTTGCCTTTTAAATTAAGGTGGGGGGGAGGGAGCATGGAGCAAAATTGTTAAAGGACTATAAATGTTTTAAAGAAGAATATTTGTTCAGCTTTTCAAGCGACTTTTAATCAGTGTCTTAATTCCTAAGTGAAAAAATTTGGATGGTCTAATGAATTGGTGCTAAATATACTGTATTTGACTATGAGGAGACAGTTCTCTTAGGACTTTGCTTTCACAATAAACACCATTGTTTGTTATCAGCCAAATTCAGTCTTATGGGCCAAAAAAGTATTAGAAAAGCCCTCTGGAACCGCAAACCGATTTTAAAATAAAAAAAAATAATTATTTTGAGATGGAAACAAGTCCTTAAAACAATTTTTAACCCACTCTCAAGTCTATTGAACCTGATACCAAGAATAAGTCCATCCATTGTGAAACTGATAAGAATGATTCTTGACCATTCCAGGACTACTCAGATGGGACTGAAATTTGTTATTCTTTCCTTGTTTTGATAAAAATATTATAAAAATCCTATTGCTTAATCTTTTCAGTTTTTAAACCAATTAGTCTCACAGGAATGGAAAAACAAATTGTTTCTGATATTTGATTTTTCTTTTGTCTGGAATGATTATCAGGCAGCTTTTGTTTTATAGAAGTCAAATTTCTCCAACTTCATACAATATTTCTTAAATTAAACAAGAAATAGTTTCAATGTTAAACAATAAATAATTCTTTCATGGACCTGTATGTAGATTGTCAAACCACCTTGTTATGCATGTGTTGATATTTTTTCTGCCTTCAGTTTTGAATCTATGCGGACCTCAACAATGTTGAGGGCAGTTTGTTCTGAGGTGTCTACTGGAGAAAAGCAAATCTCAGCCCTGAGGTGCTAAAAAAAGGAGTTTCAATGTCAGTGACTGCTGACTGAAGCAGTGTTTCTGAATATGTTCTAACTCCTTTTTTTCTATGACCTTGGTGAACCTGGTGGCATGATTGATTTATATCTCTGTCCCTGTAGCTACAAAATGAAAGAGGCCTCTCTGAAACCTTGCAGTGCTTAGTATATTGGGGTCTAAATAAACATCAGGATGTGTGACAGCACCTACAAGTTATCAGGAATGACTTATTTTAGATGGATACAGAGAGGCATTTGTAACAGCTTCTGAGGCAGGACTTTCCACAAAAAAAAAAAAGTTTCAAGTATTCTAATACCAAGTGGTATACTGCAGGTCATTTGTAGATGTGGAGGGTTGATCCTAGTTCTTATGCTGGCGTAATTTATGCAGCAAGTAGTGAAGGACTGGATTGCCCTTGATTTTGTCTGTTTTCTTCTCCTCCTCCCTTTCCTCTGCCACATACAAATTTAAATGTAGATATATGGTTCAGCACTGTTGATTCTGATCAACATAGGGAAGTCCAGAAATTCTCAAAGAAGTTGGTTTTGTTGTTCTGTTTTCTGATATCCTAGGGCTTCTTCTTATCATGTATGTAGTGGTTGGATCAAGTCTTGCTGTCACTACAAGAATTACTGCAGTTGTAGTATTACATGTGGCTCTGAATATTTCTGCTATATGTGTGAAAGGTAATAATATCCAGTCTCACCTGAAATATATACTTTTAAATGAAAATGGAATAGATGCTCCTGAAGAAGAAAATGCAAGAAACTCTTCCACACTCTTTACTCACATTTGACACTCAAGTATCTTCCTTTGCCGTGCAAGCTAGTCTCCAGGGGTTCACCACTCAAAGCAAATGGATTTTCTGGTGTTTAGAAAAGCCTGCATGTTGAAGATTGAGATGGGCATCAGTCACCCCAAACCTATTATCTCACAAAGTGGTATCTTTAGTGTGTCAGGTTTCAATCAAGAATAAGCTGCATGTGTTAGTTCTATGAACGTATTTGTGCTGAGTGTGTTTGTACTTGTGGAGATGAAGTATCAGGCACTGTATATTGAAATGCTCCTCCCCGAGACTTATGCTTTGCCTTCCTATTTTGGTGAGAAAGAACGTTTTGCCCTTCTGTTGCTTAACAGATTTGGCAAGACTTTAGTTAAATCAAGGAGTGCTTCCAAAGGCAGGGATACTCTCCGCTCAGGGTTAAAGAAATGAGAAGATGCAATGGTAAAAGCGGGTGAAAAATTGGGAAAAGGAATGTCCAATCTGTTTTCAAAGTTAAAGTGAAATCATTCTTTGGGGGGAGAAAGAAACGTGTAAGCACTGAAGAAATGTCCCCTTTAAATTTTTTGTCTCTTCTGTTCCTGCTCAGCCAGCAATGTTGCCTCAGAACTCTACTTACTCTCATCTTGCATTCCTGAGCTGTGCAATGTCAACTAGCTCACAACAGTCATTCTAGAGAAGAGAGTACTGATGTCTGTGGCTTTGTACAAAGATAAGATACTATTTATCATGCTGTATTTCAGAGATAATTTTATTACTTGGGAGCTTGGTGTGTCTGGCCAGTCTTCTCAAGACATAGAAATGCAATATGTGGTACAGAGTGTGTAAAACTGTACTAAGTCACTGTTCTAGTTACCTAAACTGGTGCTTCAGTTCAGTGAAAATATGTCTGTGCATTTTTGTATTCACACACATATACAAATACATTAAAAAGTTGGCATTCTGCAGTGGTGATACACTATCATCATAACGTAGTCTGATTCACCAAGCACTGGACATGAAATTGGAATAGCTGAGTTGAGCCCATGGCTTTGCATCTCTTGTAGGTTTTTTTCACAAATAGGTATTTCCTAACTGCATTTGTAAAGCACCCTGAAATAAAATGTACTGGATTTTTTCTAATGGTTGTGCCTTTATTCTTCTTGAAATATTTTGTGCCAAGTCTTGTGAAGGCTTCAATATTCAGAATTTTAGTATCCAACAGTGAGATAACGTTAATAGTCTTTGTTAAATATATTTATAGAAATTTCTATTACCATATATGCATTCAAAATAACTGAATATAATATACACCATCATTTCATTATTTCTTCTTTTATTACCATTATTTCCAAAGAATGAAAATAAAATTAGGACTCCTGTTAGAACAGTTACTGCATAAATACAGGCATAAGTGGATGTCTTTCTGCTCTGGCAAGCAGAAGCTTCTGTTGCCTTTTGCCAAGGGAGACAGTTGATTCATTTTGCTTTCTGAAGTAGGCAACGATATTCCTACAGTATCAGTATATTTAGCCAAACTTGCAAGAACCTGTGTGACAACTGGTGTTTGAAATGCCTTGGAATTTTGCAGCAATAGTTCCATAGTTTTCTTCTTATTTATATTTTCTGTCTATGGTTATTTGTAAAAGCATGTTTAATCAACCTTCTGATTGCTAATCTAGGAGTAATTATTTATTTGGTAAGACTGTCAATAAATTTGAGCCAAGAAACGGAAAGCCTTTAATTATACAAATGAAAATATGATCTTTCTTAAAGCTTCCACATGTCTAGTGTGTTTATATGGAATATTTCTAGCCACGGTCTTTGAATTTGTTATACATTAATATTTGACCTTGCTTTAAGCATATGCAGCACTAAACAAATTGACTATACAGTAAAATCTGCAAACAGTTCTCTTCCATTTTCTGATATGTGTTATTCTTAAGTCACATGTTGCACTGTTAAAATATGCCTCTAAAAAGCAAACCGAAAGAAAATCCACCAAACATCAAAGCAATACAAAGCTCCAGACCAAGGTCAGTTAGTTGAATATGAGGGGAAAAAGGATGCTTTTTTTAATGTCTTCAGGCAAGCAGCTTGAGCACAATCAAGTCTGACAAGAGTAGCATTTAAGATTAAGTGCCTGGTCCTTAATTAGAGACGTCTGCTTTTAAAAATGCAGGTTTTGCTATTGTCCTACCTGCCTTCACTTCGCTGAGCATTTCTCTCCACAGCAATACAGTTTTATCTGGGTGCATGTCAATGATTAGGGTTGCAGTTGCTGCACTCCCTGCTTGGCCCCTGCTGCCACCTCCAAGCCACAGCTTGTGTGGCCTGACCTAGGGTGGGAAAGCTTGCTATACATCCTTTACACTGAGCTCTTGAGAAATTCATAGGCTGAAACTAAGCTGTGACAGTCTTTGTAGAATATTCTCATTGGAGCAGTAGTGTTGGTAAGCACAAAAACTTGATAATTGTTCAATTGATTTGGATCAGAACGGAGAACCATAGACTGGTTTAGGTTGAAAGGGACCTTAAAGCTCACCAGTTCCAATCCCCTGCCACAGGCAGTGACACCTTCCACTATACTAGGTCCTGTCCAACCTGGCCTTGAATACTGCCAGGGTTGGGGCAGCTGCAGCTTCTCTGGGCAGCCTGTGCCAATGTCCTACCAGCCTCACAGGGAAGAACTTGTTCTTAATACCTAATTTAGTGATGTAGCACTATTATGGGTGCAGACTACTGGTACTGCAGCCACTAAACCACTTGCGGAGAGGGTTTTCTTGTGAAAGCATGGTAAAATATCTGACATGAAACCAGGACTTAGCAGTAGGCCTCTCTAGTCCACCTCACCACTCCCACAAAA
The DNA here is from genome assembly GCA_028858755.1 of Ara ararauna. Classification (NCBI taxonomy): domain Eukaryota; kingdom Metazoa; phylum Chordata; class Aves; order Psittaciformes; family Psittacidae; genus Ara; species Ara ararauna. Next base: position 26,900,410 of record CM054380.1, read on the forward strand.
AAAAAAAAAAAAAAAAAAAAAGAGGAGTAGTAATAGAATTAAATAAATGCATTCTTACATTGCAAAATTTCACACTTCAGCTCACTCAGCATCGTTAGACATAATTGTCCTGGGTTCAGCAGTAGCAGTCATTTTTCTCAGCAGCTGGTGCAGCTGCATTTTTGACTTTCGGCCTGGGAACAGCTCTGATAACACCAATGTTTTTAGTTGTCGTGGTAATGTTTACTCTGATCAAGGACTTTCTGAGACTCATGCTCTGCCAGGGAGAAGGGGAACATGGAAGGAAGCAGAGACAGGACACCTGACCCAAACTAACCAAAGAGGTATTCCATACCACAGCACATCATGCCCACTATATAAACTGGGGGCAGTTACCTGGAAGGGTTAGATCACTGCTCGGTCGGGCTGGGTGTAGGTCGGCAGGTGGCGAGCGGTTGTATTCTCTTCCCTTGTTATTTCCCTTTTTATTGTTATTATTGGTAGTAGCAGCAGTGGTTTGTGTTATACTTTAGTCACTGGACTGTTCTTATCTCAACCCGTGGGAGTTATATTCTTTCGGTTCTCCTCCCCATCCCTCCGGGAGGGTGGGGGAGAAAGGGTGGGGGGGGGGGAGTGAGAGAGCGGCTACGTGGTTCTGAGTCACGGCTGGGCTTAAACCATGACAATAATTTACTCCCTCAATGCACTGGTACCTTCCCTTCTCTCCCTGTCTGTCTGTGTGCACAAAAACGGAAAAGTGGAAGAAGCTTCAGCTGCTGGTCCATGGCTGCAAGGCGCTTGGTAGCTTGGGAAAGTCTGGCTTTTTCTGGTAGAGAAAATAACAAGCTGACTCCACTTTTTATGACCTTTTTACTATTCTATCATAAGTATCCATGGTAACATGACTATTCTTTCATGCTGGTATGTAGCATCAAAATAACAATAAACGCTGATTTAAATTAATATGGTTGAATAGAACATGTTGCCAGGTGTGCCGAAAACAGGTACTAAGGTTGGGACACAAGGAAGAGGTGTCAGAAATACGTTAATTTCTTCCTTGTTGGCTATGTCCATTGCTTTTTCTTCTTTTTCTGTCCCACTCCTTTCAGTTTGCTAATGAGGAATGTAACCAGTAATTGAATTTATTAATTCTGTTTTTATGCCATATGAATATCTTATTAAGGTCAATGCTAATTTCAGCAAGGTTTCTATTCACTTCAAACAGTGGACTTCCATATGCTTTGATGGCATCCAAAATTACTCCTCACCTCAGTAAACAGTTGGATGCAATGGCACACCGGCTGAAGCTATGGAAACTTTTTTTTTTATGCTTCTGATGTATAATGTTGTTCCTGGATGGCCTTTCATATGGCCAGACAAGCACATAGATGACCAGCACTCCTTGTAATGCTCACACTTCATTCACTTGTAGACAAGTTTGTTTGGGATTTTGTGTTTGGCTTTTGGGGGTTTTTGTTTGTTTGTGTGTTTGTGGTTTCTTTGTACTGCAGGGAAAGATGATTTTTGTTTAAATATTAAACTTTGACATCATCTGCCATCTGATGAACTTCACTTGTGTCAAGGCGGGGAATACTTAAAAGTTTGAAAACATCTTTAACCAACACAGATTTATTTAAAAGGAGATTAAGATCAGATTGCATACAAACAGGGAAAGCAGGAAAATGGTCTTAATTGTTCTGAAGGCCTTATCAGGTGCTTCAAGTGATGAAGGGCATTTAGTGATACATCACTGTTTGAAAGTACTGTTTAGGAATCTCTTGTCTTCAACCTGGCATGGCTCTGAAGTAAATGACTACCTCATTGAAACAGTAACTTCTGAACTCCCACTTGGTAGAGAAGATGCCTTTACAGATGCAGTGTCAGGCTGAGCTGCGTGCCTTGACACCTGCTTGAAACAGTCCCTTCTTCTGGGTTATCTATCCTGCCTAGATTCACTTCAAATAAAGACACTAAATAGTGGTAGGGTTTTCATGGGGGGCGTGGGTGGGGTGGGGTGCGGTGTGTGTGTGTTCTCTTTTCTTTTTTCTTTTCTTCTCTTTTTTTCTTTTTTCTTTTATTTTTTCTTTTCTCCTTTCTTTTTTTCTTTTTTCTTTTCTTTTTTCTTTTCTCCTTTTTTCTTTTTTCTTTTTTCTTTCTCTTTCCTTCTTTCTTTCTTTGTTTCCTTCCTTCCTTCCTTTCCTTCCCTTCCTTCCTTCCTTCCTCCTTTCCTTTCCTTTCCTTTCCTTTCCTTTCCTTTCCTTTCCTTTCCTTTCCTTTCCTTTCCTTTCCTTTCCTTTCCTCTTTTCTTTTTTCTCTTTCTTCCTTCCTTCCCTCCTTCCTCCCTCCCTTCCTCCCTCCCTCCCTCCTTCCTTCCTTTCCTTCCTTCCTCTCTCCCTTTCTCCCTTTCCTTCCCTTTCCCTTTCCCTTTCCCTTCCCTTCCTTTCCCTTCCTTTCATTTCCTTTTCCTTTCTTCTCTTTTATTTTCTTCTCTTTTCTCTTTCCTCTTTTCTTTCTTTTTTCCTTTTTGCTTCTATATCCTCTTTTTCTCCACCCCTTTTTTTCCCTCCTTTTCCCCCATTTCTCTCCTTTTGCCCCTACTTCTCCCCCTTTTCCTCTCTCTTTCCTTTTTTCCTCCTCTTTCCCTTTTTCACTTCTTTTCTCCAGGGAGCATTTCCCCGCTCTGTCCTGCTGCAGCCCCAGAGCGAGTTCGCTGCAGTCTGTGCCCACCCCTCCCCGCGTCCCTGCCGCCGCGGTGCCGGAGCTGAAGCCGGGGGGGAGAGGGAAGAGGGGGACGCGGCGTCTGTTGCCATCCCCCCCGGCGTTCGCTGTTCCCGCTGTGTCGGCGCCAGCGGAGCGAGGGAACCTCCCCCAGCTCCGGGCGAGGCTCTGCTCGGGAGCCGCCTTGGGAGGAGAAGGAAGGAAGAGTCGCTGCGAGGCGCTGAGTGAGGAACAGAACGCGCCAGAGGAGCTCCAGCATGAAATTAATCTCTGCTTTTTACTTGCTGCCTCTTTTCCCCGCATTGGTTTTCGGCGCTAGGTGAGTACCGAGAGCTATTTTGCCTAGAGTTTCCCTGGTTTGTTTGCGCTTTTTTTTTTTTTTTCAGATTTAGTGCTGTCGTGAAACAATACAGATGTCAGCTGGGGTAGGAAGTTTAGAGCAGATGCCTTGTCTGATTCTGCTCTCTTCCCCTCCTGATTCTCTGAAAGATACTGAGTCTTCTCTGGGTGTTTCCCCGCTTTTTTAATTAATGATGTAAAAGAGCTGTATAAGTTGACCTACAGTGTGTGTGATATAAGGCAGTAACGAACATAAGCTTTACATATACAGCAGTAAAACCAGATAGACTCTGTTTCATTGGAAATAGGGAAGCCAAACATCTGAAATTAAGAACATGCTAACGTTTCGGCTTACAGAGTGCAATACCCAGAAACACTTGACCAGTCTCATGTCGGTTCAGGTTTCGATATCTGAGCATAGACCTAGGGCTAACCTTTTTTTTTTTTTTTTACCTGTGAAATGCTGGGGAGATGTTGTAGCGTTATGTCAACGTGTTTAGAAGTTGCTGCAATCCAGAAGTATTCCTTTCTCTGAAAGTATAATCATGGAGAAAACAGGAACAAAACGTACTGCAGCTTAAAAATAAAACCTTGTCCTGACCATGCAGTGTTCTGGTAAGGTAACGTATACTGCGCACTTGCTCAGAGATAGTAATAACATTCTCCATGCTGTAGACAACATGTTCAGCGAAGAAAAGATAAAGCTGAGACACTCTATCCTGGGTGTCTTGATTTACACAGATGGAAAGTTAACACCATACGGAGCAGCTTTGTTATAGTGACACTGCTCTCGGTTCAGACTTAACTTCCAGTTACTTGTCAGAAAACCAAGCCCAAATTTTGACTGCTATTTCTCTGCTGTGTAGAAGTTCATAGGGTAGTTAGTAGTAAGTCCATAAAGCATATTACCAGATAATATATGTGTGTGCCTCCATCAGGGAAATGTGTCTTTTCCCTTATTCTTCATCTCTTCCTGTAAAATCAGCATGGAAACAGCTTTTTGCAGAAGTGCTGCACGTTTTAAGCCTTAAACGGTCACTGAGACTTAAATAAGTAGTGTGTGCCCGCAAGTATTCAAAGTCAGGGACAGCAGAAGCACATCTCTGCCCATACTCCAACATGGGGAGGTAATAACTGTGAAAATCTCTGGGTGAGAAGAGGCCCGAATGTAGGGGGAAATTGGGAATATTAAAATGATTCACTTAAATGCTTTACTCTTTTGGAAGGGGATGTTATTGATGAAGAAGGAATACTTTTTTGGGAATAACACTCCACAGTGCCAGTCCATGCTAGCCGCTCTGATGCTCCTTGAAATAGAACACTCGGAAGGATATCATAATACGTTGTGATATTATCCATGCTGATATAGCAAGTGGTCTAAGGAAACATTCAATAAAACTTCTTGGCAATTTGGATTAATAATTTTACATTTGTGTAAGAGTGATAACAGTCTTTGTTAAATTATGTCAGAGTTAGAAAGTGGAGGAAAGCACCAAGCTGGCTTTTGCAAATGAGGGTTTGTGTCTTGCATGAGCTTTTGCAGATGAAACTGTAGTGGAAAAAGATATGGAAAACCATTCTAAATGTTTATATTTTCTTGTTTTTATGAAGTCTCTTACAAATTACTTGAACATTTAGGGAACTAAGATTGGACAAGGTAAAGCCCTAAAAGCAGATCTTCATCTTCTTGAGAAGATAATACCTGTATAAAAAATGAACTGTAGCACATTCTTGATACCTGTAAAAAAAAAAATTGAGGTCCCTCCCCACCTTTCAAAAACAATTGGTAAGAATACGAAGTTTAAGTCGGCATGTGAATCCTAATTATGTATAGTATCACTGATCATAAGAGTATAATTTTGTGGCATATGATGATTTATTGTGTTTGTGTAGCTGAGGGATGAAAATTGCCAGTGTGAGAGAAATTCCAGTTAAAATTTCCCCCAGGCACAGTATGTGTTGCAAAGTGAAGTTTTGCTTTTGATACCAGATTGGCCATCGTTAAAAAGGAAACTGAAACTCTGCTGTGGAGTAGGATATTTATAAAAGCCCTGGACTACTCTGTTCAGCAGTTGCTTTCTGTCACTTGATTTTGAACTGGCTGTGTAGAGCATAGAGTAATTTTTCATCAGCGTATGATGGAAGTTTAAAAAATGATACGGTGCTATCAATATGCCATCTACTGGAAAGAGATTGTGCTTTAATCTCCTTCAGCAGAAGGAATTTCTCTCTGTGGCATTATTACTTGTGAACATGGTTAATTCGTTGGTCAGACACAGAGTAGGTTTGTGCTACTGGTTGTGTTTGCAAAAAGCAGGATTTGATAATCCTGCTGTGTGAAAGTGCTTAGTGAAGGCAAAGCGTCAGTTTTGCAGCACAGAAAGTTTTCCATCGACAGGAATTATTTATCTTGAAAGCTGGTACAGTATCTCAGTTTCATATGTTGGTGCTGAAATCAGAGAGCACAGTACTTGCTGCAGAGGTGGACAGCTGCTGCTTTTTGTTCCTTCTCATGTGGTGATGCCATCTTTGCATCATGCCGTGGGAATAGTTTTGGAAGAGCTCAGCATGTGTTCAAGCCTAATTGTAAACAAACATGAGCTGATGTGTTCAGCTATGTTAACACAGCATGCCATTTTTTCCTATTTTATAGTATTGTCAAAGAGAGAAAAATACACAGATATCACAACTAAGATTGTGTTCAATATTAGCTTTTGATTTTCAGAACTGTATGCAGCTGCCTTGTCAGCATGGTCTGAAATCATAGGTGTGAACCAGATGCCTGTCAAATTACAGAAAGTTCATGTTTTGTAATGAACAATGTTTTCTGTATTGTCTAAACTTGGTTTTGGTGCAGCTTTGAAACACAGTGGTGACTGTTATATTTCCATTTGGTTGCAGTAGTCTCATGTGAAGTTCAGGGGAATGTTTTTGAAGGTGAATTTAACTTGGTGAAACTTCTTTGAAGTTTGCCTTATCCTGTCCACTTTTGTATTTCCTTGGACATGTTGGTTTTGGCATATGTAAAGTGATGTTTGTGTGTTACTTTTGTCACACTGTGCTGAAGGCAGCATAGTTCTTTAATACTACTTAAGGAATGGGTCTCACTGAGTGTATGATAGGCTCAGGGTCTGATTCTGCAGCCACCTGGTGCTTTTGTGGCCTCAGATACCAAAACATTCTGACTGGGAAATTATTTGTGAAAGGGAGTGCTTGCATGAAGTTAGTCATCTGGCTTAGTGTGTAAGATCTTTGGTCCAAACTATCTTGGCTAACAAGACTTCCCTACTTCTAGCAAAAAGGACAGTTTTCTGAGCATTACTATTGACAGACTGGATACTTCAGTCTTTGATCACCAAAAAATTTCTTTTTTCCAAAGGATAATGAAGCTTGATGTGAAAAGAGCTTGCTTTTTTATTTTTTTTCCCCTGACAGCTAATTCCTTTCTGAAATATGACAAAGATTCAAGACATTGAATAATGTTATGTAAGTAGAATGCTTTATAGCTGAGAACAGGACCATAAAACCAACAAGATTCACTTTAATAACAATATTACTATAACAGCAACTCATTAAATGTATACAGAGACAACAGGGCTGTAAAAACCAATTTATTTTAATGGCAGAGAAATGTTTTTTTTTTTCTGCAAGTGCAGTTCACTGACAGTCTTACTACACTGATGTGACAAAGCAATGTGTAACCTGTAGTTTTCTGTGGGAAAAACTGAGTAGTGTGCTCATTTCTGGCAGGTGGATGTTGGTCAATGAACTTATGGGTGTTGATCTGGTGTATGTCTATTGTTGGAAGTGAATTCACTTACCTCATTAGACATGAGAACCCCACTTAAGTGCTTGCTTTTTTCCTGGATGTTTTCAAGGTTGACTATTTTCTTTGTTTGTTGGGTTTGGTAATTATTTTCTAAGGAATATGAAAGCACTAATATTTTCCACTCCCCTAAGGTAAAGGTGTGTGAAGGACTCAGTCTGGGACTTGAGGAAAGATGATGGGGAACATCTTTGATGTTGTTATGCTGGGGGAGAGATGGAGAATGTTCGAAATCGTTGTTTCTAGTTCTCCAGCTCTTTTGCATCTTAGAAGCAGTGTTTGGGCTATAATCAACCCAAATTATATTTATATTTATATATAATTTTGAAAGTAACTTTTTCATTTGGACTGCTATGAGAGTAGAGGGAACCCTACTCCTTTCTAGATCATGAAGTGGAAGGACTAGGGTCACTGTGTTCTAATGCCCTTGGCTGTAGCCACACAATTGTTTTATGCAGGTAGCCAAAAGAGATTCCCACTTCTGAGATAGAAGTATTGTGTGCCGTTCTGGTGTCCTCAACAAAAAAAGGACTTGGAACTGTTGGAACAAGTCCAGAGGAGGGCCACGAGGATGATCAGGGGACTAGAGCACCTCCCATATGAAGATAGGCTGAGCAAGTTGAGTCTCTTCAGTCTGGAGAAGAGAAGGTTGCGTGAAGACCTCATAGCATCCTTCCAATATCCGAAGGGGGCCTATAGGGATGCTGGGGAGGGACTCTTTGTTAGGGACTGTAGGGATAGGACAAGGGGTAGTGTGTTCAAACTTAAAAAGGCGAAGTTTAGATGGGATATGAGGAAGAAATTCTTTACTGTAAGGGTGGTGAGGCACTGGAATGGGTTGCCCAGGGAAACTGTGAATGCTCCATCACTGGCGGTGTTCAAGGCTGGATTGGACATAGCCTTGGGTGGCATGGTTTAATGGGAGGTGTCCCTGCCCCTGGCAGGGGGGTTGAAACTAGATGATCTTAAGGTCCTTTCCAACCCTAAGTATTCTATGATCTCAGGCTGAGGTCCAGCGGTGTCCTTCCTTTTCCCCAAGATTGAGGGTCAACTCTGCAGAGTGATAGCAAGTTACTTCTTCAGAATCTTTCAGAAAAGATTTCAAGGCCATGTTGTATGGGGCTTGGAGCAACCTGCTCTAAAGGAAGGTGTCCATGCCCATGGCAGGGGGTTGGAACTGGATGAGCTTTAAGGTCCCTTCCAAAACAAATTATAATGTGATTCTATGATGCATTTTTGCTGTAGGCTTGGTGGATAACAAAGACTTTCTTAATACTGTGCTTTATGAATTCTTCCAGAAATACAGAGGCATTATCTTTATCATTTGTCTTCTGCTTAGAATTCCTTTCACGCTTACTTTTGCTGCCTGAGTTTCCTGGGCTGTGAAAGCTTTCTGATTCCTATCAATGTGGATGATGATGCATGTGTGGTTAATGGCTTGTTAGGACTTCTGTTTGAGGTACAGAACTGGCATTTAGCATATGGCTTGTGACTTTACTATACCTAAAGAACTATGTGCTTTGTTGTTGAACTGTGTTTAAACATAATGGGGTAAATTTACCAGTGGCACAACTCCATTATTTCAAGGAATGTGTTTCGCTTTATTGTGATGGCTTTATTATGATGACTTACAAGCAAGTGCCTAATACAGCAACCTAGAAGCTATTTGGTGAAACGAAGCCTTTTTGTTCTTCTTCTGGGAGACAAGTTCTGAGCTCCAGTTTAAAAGAACAAACCCCCCAAGACCCAAGGACCGCTCCCCTGGTCTAAAACACTTAACAGTGCTTTCCTGGTTTAAGCTCAGCAACCGAAATTAGAAATGCAGAAAGAAAATACTTCTCACTTTGGCAGGAAATACTGAAAGTAGATTATTTTGTGATGGTTTGTCATTTATGTTTCTGATTTCTGGAATATGTCAGGAAGAAGAAGGAAAAAAAAAAGGGGGGGGGAGGGAAAAAGGATGACGCAAAAAATTTATAACCTTCAGGAAAGACTTATTTTAGATTTGATCTAATCTACAGTTGAAATATTCTTGAAGTTCCATGTGATCTTGGTTAAACTATGAGTATCTCTAGAATGCAGTGTTAATGTACTAGAACAGTTGGAATCCTGCTTGTTATGCTATGTATAATGCATTTCTACTCAGCAGACTTGCTGAGGAGTTAATTTTGACATTTTAATGTATTCTTTGTGTTTAGGGAAATTATAATGCTGACACTTCCCTGTTTATTTCTCATGTATTAATTTATAGCTAGGGCAGAATATAAAGCAATTTTAATCTAAATTTGTAATCCCACTTTCTGTGAGATTGTGGGTTTGATGTTATTTTCTGCATTTAACAGAAACATGTTCACAGACAGTAATCCTTGTGATGTACCACTGCAGCCAAATAAATCTCTTTTATGGAGTTTGTCAAAACCAGTGTTTCTTCTCATTGTCTAGTTTTGCACAATGCATGCGTCAGCTGTCTTGTAAGGGGTCAGATCTGTAGCTATTCTCTGTATGGAAGGCAAGTAATGTGTTTGTCAGAAAGAGGAAAGATTTTTCATAGTGTATTTCAATCTTAATGTTGTGTGAAGGTTTGAGATGTGTATTGTTATATTTGCTTTTTCAAACACATTGGAGTGGCAAGTGCATTTTAAAAATGCTTAAGGATAAATATAATACTGCGTCAAATAGCAATTTTTGTGTGCTACTACAGATTTTTGTCCCTTTACTTTTTGTGCTGTTACTTACTCATCTTAACCCTTAGCTGTTTATTAATCTTTACACCTATTGTGTATTATCTTAGCAATGCTTTTTGTAGCGTTCCCTCTCAAGTCTCTGCTGTGTTTATTGAAATACACAATGCTTTGGTGAATCATGAGAAATACCAATGTGTGTGACTTACAAGCTGAAGAGATAGGTGTGTATGGAATTTCTCAGTTCCTTGTCGATACTGATCAACAGCTTCTATGGAAAGCAGAAGTGTCAAAAAAGTCTGTTGTGTTTTGTGTCTGCATGCTACCTTAGGAAGATAAGGCTAGTATGCTGCCAGCTACTATATTTTAACCAAATTGTTATTTCCAGCCGTTTACATATTTTTCTCGTTGTTATTTAAGAATTATTATATTTGATCGATTTATGTTCTCAATTTCCTTCTAGGAAACAGGTAGGCTTCCTTTTCACTTGCTGCTTATGTAAGAGGAAGCTAGTTGAAAAACAGCTTGCCAGACACAGTGTAGCACTTAGGAAACTGAGCCCCTGTTTGTGGCATCCTGTCTAATGATAGAACTAACGCCTTTCCTTTTCAGTTGAAGATGGAGCTGCAGCAGAAGTTCTTCTAACTTATCCGTACAAAATCTTCTAGGCCACCACACCTTTACCAAGTGGTGTGTGTTACCACTGGCATTGTTACTGTTCTCTTACTTGGGGAGTATCGAGAAAGGACAGGCAAATGGGGGTTATGATGGGGCATAGTCTCTCTAGTTTCGTTTCACTATAATGTAACACAATGCATTTTTAGTAGCTGTTATGGGTCTTGATAAAACTTGGTGTGGTGTTGGTGGGGAAACAAATTACCTGGTGCTGTAAGTAGTAAACAGTATGTGGTCAGTAGCTAGTCGTATATAGCTGTGGATTCTCAGTACTTGATACTGCTTTTCAGGTGTTTCTGCGATTTTGTTGATATGAATGAGTACAGAAGTCAGAGCTGTGACTTTGTACCTCAGAAGTGCTGGGTGGAACAAGTCAAACAAGGGACATAGGTTGATTGTAAGGCCAGTAATACACTGTAATATGCCTATGTCAGGCCATCCTTATCACGTGCACGATTTTACGGTCATGTGTTTTGTTTCAGGCTACCCTGTGGCAACAAACAAGGGGGAAAAAAAAAGCGAGACTTTACGGAAATGTAGAAGAGAAAAGAAAAAAGTGTGTGTAGAAATAATAACTGACAAGACTGAAAAGCAGCTGTTCTCTGGGTGGCATTAGATTGTCTATTGAGGAAGTTTCTTCTTCCTGATGCAGCGTAATGAAATGTGTGCTTGATGTGGAAAGAGAGCATTTCTCTCTTGAAAATGGAGTAATAAAATCAGTTTTGCTACTGCTTTGCTTACAGCATTTTTTTTGAAAATAATATTTTTCAGGATGGGGTGAAGCTCAACCAGGGTGCATATCAAATAGCTGTGTTTAGTAACTAGCTGACCCTCTGAGCTGCTTTGCTGAAACTGATCAGTTGATGATTAATTTTTATTTTATATGTCAAAATCTGAGTCTAATCTGATGATGCCATTGGAATTGCAGAAGGGGACAGCATGTTGTCTGCACTGACCAAATCTGAGCACAAATGAGATGTATCCTTTGATAATTAGCCTGTTACTTAATTGCTGCTGTGTATGGGGGATACCCAATTGTCCTGACTGTTAGCAATCCACCATGACCTCTTTTAGAAAGTCTAGCTTTGCTGCTTGCTTTGTTTCACTCTCAGCTGAGGAATAAGATTGTTTGGCTTAATGCAAATTGTAAAGCTTGGGAAATGAAACTGTAACCATGGTACCTAGATGACAGTGGGGCAAGGGGGGTCAGAACCTGCTTCCGTTCTGCTTCTTTCATTAAGCATCTCTAACTTTGCAGTCAATGCAGCCTGTAATATTTGGTGAAAGGTCAGTCTCAAATAATGCCTTCTGTGAAATTTCAGCATTCCTACATGAATGATGTATGAAAAAAATAGTCCTCAAATGCATAGATAGTGAACAGGGACTCTCTGCAGTTGCTGTTTTGTTTACTTGTAAAGCAACTATTTGCTGTTTGGTATACCCTGATGTGCTGTATTTGGCTCAGGAAAGTTTATGAAAGCAGACATTTAATTTACTATTTTTCTTTAACTCATGCCTTCCTCTCTGTTTCAAACATACTAGTTCCTTTCCGAATTACTGCTCAGCTGCAGCTCCTGTGGCTCAGGGGAAGGTTGTTATCTGTTCCTGGAAGCAGAAAGAATTAAATTGCTGTAAAAATTAAATAGAAAATGTATTCTAAAAAAAAATACTAATCAGTTATTCAAATAGACTCAGAAAAACTTGCATTTCTGTTTTAATGTGATAGTATGTGATACTGCCTTTTTCAGAAGTGCCTAGCCTGACAAAATTTAAATAGCTTCTGAAATTACTAGGAAGAAACACAGGACGTGTATACCAGAACTGAGTGCTTAAGGAATATACATTCCCTTTGTAAGAGATGAATCCCCCAGCATTGGCTTATCAAACGTAATCTGAAAGACTTAACCCATTTCCATCAAATAGGTGGTGTACAGAAGCTGATAAGAGCAGTCAGGGTTAAATACTAAAGCATTCACTCTTTACTGTAGGGTGATCATAAGTTTCTTTGCTGCTTCAACTTTATGGTTATATCACATGGTAAAATGGTACTTCTATTTGTAATGGAAGACCTTTCCCAATAACTTTTAGTCATTACAGGGACATGAAGGTTTTGTTGCACTGTATTAAACCTCTGCTTAAGAATGGTTGCTACCAGAAGAACGTGAAAAAACCTTGGAAGAAGCAGTGTGGAGTAACTCAATCTGTTTTAAATGTTTTATGTTCTGCAGAATGAAATGAACCTTAAGGTAGCTTGAGCCATTCCTGTAGAATAATATTCACACAGGTAACAGAATCTTTGCTCTTGTGACATAAATAGATGTATGTGCAGTAATTCATTTGGTGACTAAGCTGGAAACGAGCATACATGCCCAAGCATTCCCCCAGCCACCTGATTTGCAGGGAAACTGTTGGGAGGTTTCACTACACAAGGTCATAAGTGAGAAATTCCATAGCTGTTCTGGGACCTGATAGAATGAAATACGATATCAAAGGAGGGTGATGGGAAAACAGACCAATTTTGAACAAACTGATTTAGAAGGACATAGATAAAAGAGACATTTCATGGTGAATGAATAAGTTTGATTATTGATACGAGGCTAGAGATGCTCTATTTACTGGTACCTTACCAGAGACTAGCTGCATCCAGGTGCAACTCCTTCTGTATACAAAGAGGAAGAAAAAAGCTATATATGTAGACTGTGAGAAAACACTGGAGGAAAGGAGAATTTTTCTGCTCTGCGTGTTACTGCTACTGACTTAGAAATTATAGCATTGATGCAGGTTTAATTCTTAAAAGCTTAAAAATTTATTTAAAAATAGGGCTTGATGGTCTCTTAATGAGAAAGCAGTACAAAGCTAGCCCCTTCACCTCAATTCCAGGGCAATAGAACATATTCCTCCTGTGCTACAGATACCTGTGCTCCATACACTTTAAAGCTCATAAATGATGTAAACCTAATGCTAACTTTGTGGTAAATCTTTCTGTGTGTGTGTGTGTGTGTGTGTGTGTGTGTGTGTGTGAAATCTCCTTAGTACTTATTACTTACCACACACTAATGAGAAGGGAGAGAATTCTTACCTGTTTCTTGTTAATTTAATGAAAAAGAGTGGCAGGGGGGAAGTCTCTGCATCTGGAGCAGATGCCAAACCGTTTTTGTGGATGCTGATAAAAAGAAACCAGAGACTGCAAGATTGTGTCCAATTCCATTAGTGTATTTTTTTAAACGTAAAAAGTTCTGTTTTGCTCAAGGGAAAATACATAAATATGTATAGCATATGTGCCTCTGTGTAAAGGATTTCTAGTTGTAAATGCATAATGAAGTATGAAAAATTGATTTTTGTCTGTCTTTTCTCAGTGGCTTGAATAGATACATATACTTTTGCTTGTATAGAATGAGATGCTCTAAAACAGCTGAATCTTTGGCTATGCCTTTTGCAGATAAAAATATCAAAGTATTTCTACAGATGACACTGGATTTTAATGTTTTAATATCATGCAGCTTCCTTAAAATGCAAGAAATTATACTGGAAATAAACATTGCTTCTGGCAAATAAATTATTCTGGAATTATTCTGCTAACTTTCACTTTTGCACCCTTTAGGTTGGGCATTTTTGCACTTTGGTGGAAAAGATAAAAAACTTTCTGTAGATGCCTTGTATTTCAACCAAATATTATATATATGTTGATAACAACCTTTAGTTGCTGCCATTATGGCATAGGTTTAACACTGCTGAAGAAGTAATGTTATATTGAGTGCTTATAACCTCTAAATCCATGTAAAAAATGTTAGTGGCACTACTGAAAATGACTGTGCTTATACAATTGGATTCCAATCATGATTGGACTGACAGGTGGGATGAGCAGTATCCTGCATCTGCTTTTGAGTAATAATAAAAGAAATACTGAGGCAAAGCTTAAAAATAAGAAATAAAAAATCATGCTTACACTACTTGGGATAGCAGGGCTTTAAGGTATCTCTGTGTTACCTTTCCTAATGAATGAAAATGTTGGTTTTCATATCATATTTACATACAGAGATGACAAGGCATTAATAACAGGGGCTAGTGATCATAGATACACAACTAATAAATGCCAAGGCAATGGTATTATGGGAAAAAATTGTTAATAAAATTTAGGCAATCTAATCTCCTTCGGACAGGTATCAGTTGTTGCAAGTTGGTAAATTTACATGTAATCAATATGCATTTCACTACTTATTTTCTTGAGAGCTGCTGCTCTTATCATACTGTAATCATACTGTAATTTCAGAAATAGTAGAACTAGTAACCTCCTGTGATTAATTTGTTTGTATTTATCCTGATTTACAATGGCTGAGAATTTAACACTGTCTTTCAATGGGTATTTCAGTGATTATTTTCTCATTGCAGTACTTCAGCCTTTTGATCCATGTTACACTGGATTGAAAGGAAGAGAGTAAAGCAATGGAAGCTTTCAGTCAACTATTAGGGATATATACTTTCAGAATCCACTGGGATTAAAAGATACTTATCTATAAAATTGTATTAAACGATACCATCCTAACTTCAGCAAGAGAGTTGATAGGAGCCAAGAACAGTATTTGTTCTTTTACCATCATTATAATGCCTTGCAGCATTGTTTTAAATTGAGATAATTTGGAACTGATGAAGTGGTCTGTGTAACTTCGGATTTTTGTGTGGAGAACATAAGTGGGAAGATTTCTTTTTCTATTTGTTTTCCGTTATTCTCTTCTTCCAAGAGCCTGTGTGGGTATTAAGTTATAAAACTTGATGAAATCCTGCCTTCATAAAAAGCATGGACATGGTTAGGGTCATGCCTGCTTCATTTGATTTGGGTTTTCAGGTCACCAGTACTCCAAGGATCATTCTTAATATGCTTGTGTAAATACCTGTTTCTTAAAATACTCTGAAGGTCCAGATTTCCATTACATCTTCATTTGGAATATTGGAAAAAATGAGTGGTATAAAAGCAAATGAATTGGTGGGTCTGGTACATTTCTGGCTAAACGGAAATTTTACCTGGTTAAACCTATATAATGAGTGTTTGTTGCTGCAGCCTTGGATATGTGTAAGAAGTGGAGATTGGTTTTGGAGGTTCAGTTGTCTTGTAGGTGTTGAAACAGGAATAATAGAAGAAAATAACTCAGTAATATATGAAAACATATATGTATATGCATAATGACCATCAAGATGCAATCTTTTAAAGATTACTCTTAAAAAAAACCCTAAATAACAAAAATCCCAATATCTCACAAACACTTCAAAAATTATTACTTAAATGGATATTGCAGTGTTAGAAATGTGTTCCGTCTCACCCTTAATCTTTGGTCAATAATTGCATATACGTTTTAAAACTTCAGGCCATGTTCACAAGACCACTGGGTTCACAACTGTGGACCTCTGAAATAAATTTCAGAGTGAATAAACTTTCAGTCTGAAGTATAGACCTTCACACTACACCAGTCCTTTGCCCACTTGTGGTTTGAACTGCTTTTTTTTTTTTTTTTTTGGTTTACTTTTGTGATAGGAAAGGACTTCCTTTTATATACAGAAACCACTTTGAAGAGCTAAAGTGCCTGTATATAATTGTGTAAGACTGAGTTTGATACCTGGTTTCAAAATTCTGGTGGAACAAACAATATAGAACTTTCTCTCTTGTGAGAAAAAGCAACAGATTTGTAACTGCATCTTACCAATGAGGGAGAACCATGGACTAAGATATTTTATTTTGTGAGTAATATTTATAACCCTCTGAAATGTTTGCCTTTTAATGGGTATGGAATGGGTCTTACAGTAGATGTGAGACACCTATGAAATCTAGTGTCCCAGATACATCTTGAACAGCTTTACTTTGTTTGTCACTTAAATATTTTAAGCCTTTGATGCTTTAAAAGTTGTTTGCTGTTATTTTTCTTTGCATGTGCTACTAAGAGTGGTTCACTGGTTATTGCAAGTCCTCAGCATAACAAGAACAATGAAAACAATAATGGAGAAAATGTTTAGCACTCATCAAATTAGGACCAATGAATCTGATGTGCCTTTTAACGCACATAAGTGAAGAACGCAGGCATGGCAATGCCTGTGTATCTTACAATTCAGTAACTCACTCAAAGGAATACAGTGTGTATCTCTAAGTAATTGGATACTGCATGTAAACAGGCAGAGTTGTACATCATAGCTGAAGGATGGCTCTGTTGGAAACTTATTCTGGATATTTTAACGTTTAAATTGTGGCTGGATCTGTGCCACTGAGTAAAGAGGAAAACAATACTCCCCAATTAAGACTCACTATCTGAGGTCAGTGACTACATTGCAATGTAAGAAAGCACATAGTTCCTTCCAATGTAGAAGAAAGAAATGCAGCACTGTGTTTCAGAGTGGAACTGGCTCAGATCATCAGCTGGCATCTGCAACTTTATTCCAGCTATGGATCTGGCCGCTAACCAAATGGAGACATTTTTTAACTGTGAGCATTGTATCTTTGCCAGTTCAATTAGCACTTTCAACGTTTTGATCCAAATTGGTATTTAAGACTTGATTCTTAGGCTGGACTGTGTAAGAACAGCCAGTGTTTAACATCAAACATGAAAAATAATAATGTTAGATGACCTCTTGTTTCCAACACTAAACAAGCCCCTTTGAGATAACTGCAGCTTAGAAACTGAGCTCCCTCTAGACTTATGCAGGAATATGTTCTTGCCTGTTTGCTGTTTTCCACCCTTCCACAATGTATTCACTTTGTGTGATATTGATCAATCTGGTGCCTACCTGCCTTCTTTCTTATTTACCTGCACAGCTACTTCCAAAGATTCCATATATCTTCAGCACAGGCAGAAGACGTGGAGATGGAGAAGAGAAAATAAAGTGTTTATGTGGGATATAATGATATCTAATACATCTTTCCCTAGTTGCTCACTATCTTTAATAGAGACAATTTGTGCTAAGAGTAGGCTGTTAATTTAAGTAAACTGTAGTATGTGAGTCTACTTTTGTGGGTCATGCTTTTTTCGCTTTACCTGCTTAAGTATTTGCAACATCTGGAAACATGATTAGGTTGTCAAAATTATTCCCTGATGCTAAATCAGTGGTGGAGATCACCTACGAGCTAATATTAATCTTGACAACTTCAGGGTATTTGGGTGGAAATCAATATTTGTTTATTCCAGCAAATGCACTGAAGACTCTGAAATAAAGATTAATTTATAATCTGTTACTGTTTTTAATATATTGAGCACGAAAACATAGTCTTTAGTGTTTTCTGAACTTACTTCATGCGGTATATGGAAATCCTAATGTTTGCTTGATGTTTGTTGCTAACGAAGCAGTGACTAAACAAGCAGGGTTGTAAGGCTCTGCATTGAACATGATTTGAAGCTAGAAGCAAGGCTCTGTTTTACCGCATACTCTGGTGACCAGTAAGGTTTCTGTGAAGACGCGTAGCTTTTAGACTTGCTATCTTTTTCCCTTTTTATTAACATATTTCCTGCTTAAAGGAGATAATAGTGTGTGTTCCTTAGAGAGAATTGCGCATGCTTTAAGCTTCAAGGTATTGCTGTCAGTTGGCTTGTGCCATATTTGGTGGGGTGTTTTTTTTTTTTGGGAAAGAGAGCATACTCCTCTAATTAAAAATACCATTTTATGTTGCCATATGAAAATACCAATTCTCAGATTTCCCCTAGCAGTGTCTGAATGCATACAGATATATTGGGGAGAGCATAATGTAGATCTAAGATGCTGCACTTGTAGGGAATTATAAGGTAGGATGGAGATAGCTGAGACACAGTATATAGTAGAGATGCTACAGTGCAACAGGACTGCAGAAGTACTTTTGTGTTACCTTGCAGTACCTTTGCCCAGCTCTATTCTGTATCAGTCAGATTCAGTGTTCATATGTTTGCCTTCAAACCTAACTTTGGCATGGAGGAAAGGGTTTTGTAATGTTTTTGTGTATGTATCCCAATGTAATAGGCAGTATGTATGCTTCAAGTGCATGTGTCTTGAAATGTGCAGGAAAGAACTGCATCATTAAAGTATCTTACATTCACAGAACTGAGTTGAAAATATTTCTGGGTTAGCTTTCCTTATAGGCTGAAGGGAATAGGGATAGAAAATCAGTTCTGCTTCAGGAAAAAGGAAGAGAGAAGACAGGTAATAGAGCGAGAGACTGAGATTGAAATCCCACTTATTTCTCCTAGCAGTGTTCTGACAATTAGTGATGTCATGTATTAAATACTGTTGCCAGGAAAGATTCTCATGGTTTCACTAGGTGACTAACATATATTCTTTACACTGCAGTGAGAGAGAAACATTTTTTTTTTCTCTTAAGGCAAGACTTTAACTTTGGATTTTAATTCCTTCATGAGCTGAAGCATGAGTTCTTGAAGAACTTGATAAATTAAGCACAACTGAAACAATGGGGATGCAAAATAATGTGTCCCGTTTGTTGCTCTGCCGTGGTTTGAGCTTGATGGTTTATGCAGCTTGGAAGAGAAGCAGCATGTTAGGATCTGTGTGTTTGGAGATTCTCATGGTGGGTGTGATCTGCTCAGATGCTGCCTGGAGAAGCAAGTGGTACTGAAAGGGTAATTGGAGAAATACAGCTGTCATAATTCAGCGGAGGTATTTGCAGCAGGTAACAAAGTGCCATAGCACTTCTGGAGGAACTATTAAGTAGTGAAGGATGAAGAGGAGCATTGCTTGGCAGAGAAATAGAGATCTGGAAACAGGTGACTTGGTAAAAGACAGAGTTATTGTATTGAAGTTTCTTTTGAGACTGACCATAACATTTAGGAAGAGTCATAGAGATAAGTTAGAGGCAGAACTGGAATGTGAAGTCATTCGCGCTTGTTTCTCTAATTCAAAGTGAAGGAATATGAATGCCTTGAGTTTGCCAGTACAATGGAAGAAGAGTCAATTTACTACTTTCTTCTGCTTTACCTTACTAGTGTTGAAATATTAGATCAGAAATATACTTGTCTTAGCTGTAGAGTACTCTCTGAATGGATTTCAACCCAGGATCAGAGTCATAAAAATACAACTGATCCAAGGGAGCTGGTACCCATACATTTGTTTGCTATGATATGTTTTGTCTGATGGTCTCAAGTTTGTCTGAACTAGAATCCCTGTTATCCTTATGGCTTTTAATGTCATGCTGCTATTTTTGCTTCCAAAGATAGGTAAGGAAAGAGGATGAGGGAGAAATATTTTTTAGATAGCCAAATGTGTGATGAAAATGATAGACTATTATAAAAATGCTGAGAGGGATGTGCTGATGAAACAGAATCCTTGTTTTTCTCTTTGCTTATTCCACTGGCCTTAGGAAATGACCTTTCTAAACCATGGAATCATAGAACCACAGCCTTTCTATTTTTTTTTTTTTTTTGAGCAGTTTCATTAGAGCTGTGCTTTCAAGGATAATGAGAAAAACTTAGAGAAAACGAGGTACGAAAATTTATGCTATTTAGAGGAAGAAAAGAAGGAAAGTTGTATTTCGAGAAGAAAACACTAGGGAGATCTGATCTGCAAGAAATAAACTGAGAAGAAAGATGATGCATTTTAAATGGATCTTGAATCAAACCTACAGAAAATATTATTTTGTGGTAGTTGTTACTCCATGACATTTTCAGCAGTTAATGTACTGTCCAAGTAATGCCTACCTAGGTGAAACTAGGAAGAAGTTACTTGCTTTGTTCAAGTTTGTCAGTGCGCGTTTGCCAGCTTGTGTGTTTCTCAGCATTATGCTAAAGTCAAAACCTACTGCAGCTGCAGCCCCTTCTACCCTTGCACCCCCTTGCCCTCCCCCCCCCCCCCCCGTCAGTATCCACTGTGACAAAATGGTAAAGAAACTGTTATGCTTCACTTTCTTCTTCATGAAAATTCCAGCCGCTCCAACCAATGAGCCGGCTTCAACTGGAGCTCAGCTCAGATGCCTCTACACAAACGCCGGTAGCATGGGGAACAAACAAGAGGAATTAGAGATGTGTGCACATCTACGGGGGTATGATATCATAGGCATCACAGAAACATGGTGGGATGGCTCCTATGACTGGTGTGTTGGAATGGAAGGTTACAGGCTCTTTAGGAAAGAAAGGCCCGGTAGGCGGGGAGGGGGAGTTGCTATTTATGTTAGGGATAGGCTGGAGAGTATGGAACTGTGCCTGGGGACAGGTGAGCATTCGACAGAGAGTTTGTGGGTCAGGGTTAAAGGGAGAACAGCGATGGGAGACATCATTGTGGGGATCTGTTACAGACCACCTGACCAAGAGGACTCTGTGGATGAAGCACTCTATAGACAGATTGGAACAGCCTCATGCTCACAGGCTCTTGTTGTCATGGGGGACTTCAACCACCCTGATATCTGTTAGAGGGAGGGTATGGCCCGGCACAAGCAATCCAGGAAGTTCCTCGATTGTGTGGAAGACAGCTTCCTTCTGCAAGTAATAGAGGAGCTGACAAGGAGAGGTGCCATGCTTGACCTCATCCTCACCAACAGGGAAGGGCTGGTTGGAAATGTGACACTCCGGGGCAGCCTTGATTGCAGTGATCATGAGATGGTTGAATTTGAGATCCTCAAGACAGTGCAGCAAGCTCACTGCCCAGGACTTCAAGAGAGCAGATTTTGGCCTCTTCAGGAACCTGCTCAGTAAGATTCCATGGGATATAGCCCTAGAGGGCAGAGGGGCCCAAGACTGTTGGTTGATATTAAAGGATCACCTGCTGCAAGCTCAGGAGTGATACATCCCTACTAGAAGGAAGTGCTGCAGGAGGGCCAGGAGACTTCCTTGGATGGATAAGGAGCTGCTGAGGAAAATTCAAAGGAAAAAAGGGGCTTATAAAAGGTGGAAGCAAGGAGAGGTGGCCTGGGAAGAATACAGGCATGTTGTCCGGAAAGCTAGGGACCAGGTTAGGAAAGGTAAGGCCTAGTAGAATTAAACTTGGCTAGGGATGTTAAGGATAACAGGAAGGGATTCTATAGGTACGTTGCAAATAAAACACAGACAAGGAACAACATGGGTCCCCTCTGGAAGCTATCAGGACAACTGGCTACCCTGGATTTGGAGAAGGCTGAGGTTCTTAATGACTTCTTTGCCTCAGTCTTCACTGGAAAATGCTCTGACCACACCACCCAAGTCCTGGAAGGCAAACGCAGGGACAGTGAGAATGAAGACCCAGGGCCCACTGTAGGAAAGGATCTGGCTCGAGACCATCTTAAGAACCTGAACGTACACAAGTCCATGGGACCTGATGAGGTCCATCCGCGGGTCCTGAGGGAGCTGGCAAATGAAGTTGCTAAGCCACTGTCCATCATATTTGAAAAATCATGGCAGTCAGGGGAAGTTCCCGACGACTGGAAAAAGGGAAATATAACCCCCATTTTCAAGAAGGGAAAAATGGATGAGCCAGGGAACTACAGACCAGTCTCACCTCTGTGCCTGGCAAAATCTTGGAGCAGATTCTCCTGGAAGGCATGCTGAGGCACATGAAAAACAACAAGGTGGTTGGTGACAGCCAGCATGGCTTCACTAAGGGCAAATCTTGCCTGACCAATCTGGTGGCCTTCTATGATGGGGCTACGCGACTGATGGACAGGGGTAGAGCAGTTGATGTCATCTACCTGGACTTGTGCAAAGCGTTTGACACTGTCTCACATGACATCCTTGTCTGTAAGTTGGAGGGGCATCAATTAGATAGGTGGACCACTTGGTGGATAAAGAACTGGCTGAATGACCACACGCAAAGAGTAGTGGTCAATGGCTCAATGTCCAGCTGGAGACCAGTCACGAGTGGTGTCCCTCAGGGATCTGTGTTGGGACCAGTCTTGTTCAACATCTTTGTAGGTGACATGGACAGTGGGATTGAGTGCGCCCTCAGCAAGTTTGCCAATGACCCCAAGCTGTGTGGTTCGGTTGATACATTGGAGGGAAGGAATACCATCCAGAGGGACCTTGACATGCTTGTGAGGTGGGCTGATGCCAACCTGATGAAGTTTAACCATGCCAAGTGGAAGGTAGTACACCTGTGTGGGAGCAATCCCAGGCACAGCTACAGGTTGGGCAGAGAAGAGATTCAGAGCAGCCCTGAGGAGAAGGACTTGGGGGTGTTGGTTGATGAGAAAATGAGCATGAGCCGGCAGTGTGCACTTGCAGCCCAGAAAGCCTACCATATCCTGGGCTGCATCAAAAGGAGCGTGACCAGCAGTTCAAGGGAGGTGATCCTGCCCCTCTACTCTGCTCTTGTGAGACCTCCCTTGGAGTATTGTGCGCAGTTCTGATGTCCTCAACATAAAAAGGACATGGAACTGTTGGAACAAGTCCAAAGGAGGGCCACGAGGATGATCAGGGGACTGGAGCACCTCCCGTATGAAGACAGGCTGAGAAAGTTGGGGCTGTTCAGCCTGGAGAAGAGAAGGTTGTGTGGAGACCTCAGAGCAGCCTTCCAGTATCTGAAGGGGGCCTATAGGGGTGCTGGGGAGGGACTCTGTATGAGGGTCTGTAGTGAGAGGAGAAGGGGTAACGGGTTCAAAGTTAAATAGGGGATGTTTAGATTGGATATGCGGAAGAAATTCTTTACTGTAAGGGTGTTGAGGCACCGGAATTTTGTGAATGCTCCATTGCTGGTGGTGTTCAAGGCCGGGTTGGTCATAGCCTTGGGTGTCATGGTTTAGTGTGAGGTGTCCCTGCCCCTGGCAGGGGGGTTGGAACTAGATGATCTTAAGGTCCTTTCCAACCTTAACTATTCTGTGATTCTGTGATTCTATGATTCTGTGAAAAAGGAAAAAATGTATAGATTCCTTAGGCAATACTGATAGTTCAAGCAGCCTGGGGACCCTTGATTTGCAAACATTAATAGAGGTGCCATCAGCCTTGGTAACTCTAGATGTGAGGTCTGTGTGTTGCCTTCAAAGTATGAGCATTTAAAGGTTTATTTTTACTTATGATATTTAGAAAATGATGGTGTTCCTGGAGGAAGTTAGTCTGTTCTGTGTGTATGTGTAGCAAGCTGAGATTGTTTCCAGGTGTGTCTGAGCTCTCCTCTGCTAAAGATCCCAACGAAATGTAACTTTTCCTTAAGATATTTCATCTATGATTATGAGCAAATTATCTGCTCTGTTTGTTTTCAAACAACAAAATGATTATAGGAAGTATCTCTCCTTTGCTTAAATGATAAAACCTGTCTTATAAACTCTTTGGAAACTGGTATTTATTCTGGTTTCATAGGGGAGAGATCAAGAACTCTCATATCTCATGTAGTTCTTTGTTCTGTAGAATGATGTGAAATTTGTTCATAAGTTCTTGTTAGAATGCTTGTAGTATAAAAACCATACTTTTTTTTAAACTTTAATCTGATACTATGAAGATAACCAAATGGTGGTTGGTCCTGTAATGTAGCCTTTCTGATTTAATACAGACTTCCTTCTGATGGAGGTACAAAGTTCATTTTAGTCTTTCATACATGTCAACTCTACCATGTTGTTATTTGGCTACAAACATTTTATGAAGTTATTTATTGAAAATAATAACAGTGAATATTCTTCACAAATCAGTGTTAGATGAAAGAACTTACTGTTTTAAAGAAAAAAAAATAAAACTGAGAGCATACTAATGACATCTGCTGATGGAATTGTCGAACTTACACAGATAGCCTGTGTCATTTTTCATTGACAGTATAGATTTAGACCTGTGAAATTGCTACAGAGGTCAAGCTGAGAGGACATGAGTTGAACTTGTGCGCAGTAACTTGTGGTATGTATTTAACCCACACAGAATCCGTGCAGTAATGAGGATAAGGGTAGTAAGCCTTTTAAGTGAGTTCACAATGGAAGAGCTTGCCTTTTAAACTCAGGAATCCAAGAGGTTTTTAAATCACCCACTCCTGGCTGATTTTAATGCAGACGTGTCCCAGCAAAATAGCCAGCACTCAGAAAGGATATATTTTCAAGTTCAGTTAGTATTAATATTGCATACGCAACAGCATGCATTAAGCAGCTTCTCCTACAAGAAGTAAATGGAAAAACTGAGTGACAAAAGCAGAATTATGCAGAAGAGTAGCTCAGACCTGTTTCATTAGGTTTTAGGATATTAGTTTAATAGGAGCCTTTTGGTTTTGGACTTGGCATATGGTTAATGACCTCTGAATTAGCAAATGAGCTTTGGTGGTCAGATATTGTCACAGGTTGCCCCAAGAAGCTGTGGCTGCCCCATCCCTGGCAGTGTTCAAGGCAAGACTGGATGGGGCTTGGAGCAACCTGGTCCAGTGGAAGGTGTCCCTGCTTGTGGCAGCGGGTTGGAACTGGATGAGCTTTAAGGCCCTTTCCAACCCAAACTATTCTATGATTTACTATATACAGTGCAAATAATCGCCATTTTTTTCCTAATGAGAGGAATAATTCCTTTTATTACAAATTTCAAGTCATGACATAGGTGCCCACCCAATGCAAATAAAGGAATGACTAAATATGAGGCATTTGTTCACTGTTTGTTACTTTCTAATGTCACATCTAATGTCACTTGTTAATTTCACATTTAATGTCACATCAAAGCTATTTTTCATCTCTTTCCAGATAGAAGTCAGAGCTGTAGTTAAATTTGGGGAACAGTGAGAGGAAGATCTAACTTGATTTCGGCTCCTTATAGGAGAACTTGACTGGCACCTGAAATAAATAACAATACTCTTCCTTCACATCAGTCAGAAATGATAAGCATGACCAGCAGGTCGAAGGAGGTGATCCTGCCTCTCTGTTCTGCTCTCGTGAGACTTCACTTGAGTACTGTGTACAGTTCTGGTCTCCTCAACATAAAAAGGACATGAAACTGTTGGAACAAGTCCAAAGGAGGGTCATGAGGATGGTCAGGGACTGGAGCACCTCCTGTATGAAGACAGGCTGAGAAAGTTGGGTCTGTTCAGCCTGGAGAAGAGAAGGCTGTGTGGAGACCTCATAGCAGCCTTCCAATATCTGAAGGGGGCCTATAGGGATGCTGAGGAGGAACTCTTCATGAGGGACTGTAGTGATAGGACAAGGGGTAACGGGTTCAAACTTAAAATAGGGGAAGTTTAGATTGACTATAAGGAAGAAGTTCTTTACTGTGGGGGTGGTGAAGTACTGGAATGGGTTGCCCAGGGAAATTATGAATGCTTCATCGCTGGCGGTGTTCAAGGCTGGATTGGACATAGCCTTGGGTGGCATGGTTTAGTGGGAAGTGTCCCTGCCCCTGGCAGGGGGGTTGGAACTAGATGATCCTAAGGTCCTTTCCAGCCCTAACTATTCTGTGATTCTATGATACTTGCAATATGGTTTTTACTTTTTGTGGTTTCATTTATGGGTTCATTCACGGCCCCTGAAATGCATATATCATTAATTTAATTTTCCTTGGTCACAATTGTTGATGGCCACCTAATATATTTTGTTCTTATTTTGTAGAACTGGTTTTACTAGTACAATTGCTTATGTAAAAAAAAAAAATCACACAGCAAGTGTATAGAAAATGGATTCCCCATGAGTATTTGCAGCAGAGACTAGGACTAAGAATTATCCTAGTGTGGTCATAAGAAGCCATAACATGAATGTTTTCCTCTTTTCTGAACTGTAAATGTACTTGTGCATTGATTGCATGGAGCAAAGTGGAGTGTGATGGTGGTTTGTTAAATAAATGGGTTTTGCTACCTCTGAGAAATAAATGGACATTGTGGAAAGAAGCTTTCAGCTCTCCCTGAGGGTCCACTCACATGCCTGTGACTGGAGAAGGTAAAACTGAGTGATGGCTGGAGCATGGAGGAGCATGGAGGCTCTGGACAGCACTGCAGGTTGTTGTTGTGAAAGCATGTGTTACTAGTAATCCCCAGAGATGTGAGTTAGGCTGGATACTCTACTGGCTCATGGAAGAGGAAGGTAGGACTCTTTCAAATCATTTATGTGGGTCAGTGACATTCCAGTAACAATCTTATATTTATTTTTCCACATAGAATAATAATTGAAAAATATTTTACGTACAGATGTAAATCTGTTTCCTATATTTCAAACTGTGACCAATAGTCTCAGGATTAGAGTATTGAAAGGATTTTGTAATACCTCAGAGAAGTACTGGTACTTGCATGATGCTAGTCTGATGGTCTTTGTTGCTGCTACTCTTCATATCAGATAAAGGTTTGTTCAGACTCTTGTTATTTTCATTGCCTATTTCTTTACGTTGTCCTAAAACCTGCTTTCCTCTTCTGTCACTTGTCTGCTTCACTTGTAATGTCTCTGTTAAGTTATTCACTTGGTAAGCATAATGAAAAAAGCCTGCTTTTACAATCTGGGTCAACTCCATTGATGGGCTCCTAACACACCTAAGAAAGACTCAAATCCAGTCAAGAGCTGTATTCTCTTCTTACATGAAGAGAAGCACGTAGAAACCACAGAAACAGGGAACTGTCAGACTGGATAGTTTTGATGAAGACAATTCATAGAACCATTAATCAAAATGATTAATCATAAACCATGATTTATATGCTTTATTTCTGAGTTTGGTCTTAAAAATAGGCACTTGGAATTTTACAGAGAAAAGGAGGTTTGCATCTGTAGAAATTATGGCATGAATTAACATCCTTCTGGTCTTTTAATGTCAAAGATGTCTTGTAAACCATAATTCCAGAATCATAGAGTGTGTTACAAGCCATTTGTACAGTCCTAGGTGACTTACAGCTTGATATGCTGTAGTTGAGCTCAAATTAACTTGAATGTTTTTCTAAAACTATTTCAACTTAAACTTTGAATTTAGTTTGATTCTTCTGTTCATGCTGTTACATAGAAATGCTATCTGGTGTGCACATGCAGTTCCTC
The DNA here is from genome assembly GCA_028858755.1 of Ara ararauna. Lineage (NCBI taxonomy): Eukaryota > Metazoa > Chordata > Aves > Psittaciformes > Psittacidae > Ara > Ara ararauna. The sequence goes on from CM054380.1 coordinate 26,927,447, forward strand.
TATACTGCTGAAAGTAAATATAACTAGTAACAGGTATAAATAAAGCAAAGTGCAGAACACATTCCTTGTGCTTCTTAAGACTCCTGCATTAAGGATCGTTTAGGAGTAGTTTCAACATTATCTGAGGATCAGAAAGTTGTTAAGAGTTAGTAGTATGCGTTTTATTAAGATGTAATTAAAATATAAAGATCTAGATTTTATGATGTTCCATCTAGAAAAGCTTTATGTATATCCATTCTCACATAAATATGAATCTGAATTTGTACTACAGCTTTACCATAAACATCTGCCTGTCTTGGTAGCTGTGGCATCTTCCTTCAGCTCTGCACTGCCTCTTACCTGCTACTATCATGTACTGTGAGTACTGGTGGGTCACATAAATGTTACACAGAGGGTTGCAAATAAACATGACTAAATGTGTCAAAATATTTATTACTGATTATCTACTAAAACTGTTAACCACCAAAGAACCAGGGAGGTCTAATCTTCAAAACATTAACATGTATTTATCACTGTGCGATTTTATACAGAACATATTGATTTCTGTTTATATGGACAGGGATAAACTAATCCTTAATTTTAAAGTCACACCATTGCCATGCTATATTTGCTGTTGACTGAGCAGTTACTGCCTGCCTCTTCAGCATCAAGCAGAAGCAACTTGCTAGACTTAAATGCATGCATCTCATCTCATTCATTTTTTGTTTAATAAACTTTGATGGTAAAGTGATTATCAAGATTGTAGCCCCTGAAGGATACCAAGAGTATGCCTTACTTTGAAAGTTCATGTAGACTGCTAGACCCATATTTATGAAAACAAATTACTCAGGAAGATGTTTTTTGTTCTTTTCCCCTGTACTGTTTTCATAGTACTCCTGTCTTTCAAGACTTTGTGTCAGAGGCAACAGCAGCAGATGATTTTTGTTATTTCTAGGAACATGTTTTGCTAAACATATTTATATCTAGAGGAGAAAGCATTAAATAAGTACCAATTCTGGAAGAGAAATAATGGAGAGTACTTAGAAGTTGAAGAGAGAAAATACGAAGAAAATAGGAAAGACCTGAAATTCTGTTTGTTGCTGTTGGAGGCTTGGTTATCTTGATCAGCACCTCACTTGTGTTGAATCAAAATGTTTTTCCTGTGTTGTAGTGGATTTGGTGATGGCTTTCAATAATCATTTCTGAGGCGGGTTTGTTACTTTTTCTTCTGCTTTGGAATGAAAATGTATCTTTAATTTTGCCTCTCAAAGTGTTTGTATTGAAACATTTGTGTTGAGAATTAGAGAAAATAATTATTTGAACTATTTGAACAGTTGATAACAGGATTGGTTAGCTCCCCTTGTAAGATTTTCTTAATGGTTTTATCTGTAATGGGGGTAGAGATACTCACCTGAAAGCATGGGTAGCTGTACAGAAGTTTTGTATGCATCAGAAAGCATTTTTTTAATCACATATTAATATGAGTATAAACTTTCAATGGGTACTTGGTATTCTTTCATAAGTAGGTAATGCAGATAATGGTTGCCATGGTTTAGGAATGTATCAGTTCTGCTTTCCTTCACTACAAAAATGGGTCAGCTCTAATCCTCTCCCTGTGAACTTGTGGAGCAGATTGATTCTTGCAGATAGCATGATGTTTTTTAAATAATCAATCCATTTTGGAGGAGGGAAGGCAAGAAAAGGGCTCAGTTATAAAATTAACTGTTTGCAGATACATGCTATGAAGGTAATAAAAATTTGAATAGAGGTTCAGACTTTTCATGAGAGGCATGTTGTGGATAAACAGCTTTTTCCAAGACGCCTTCCTCCTTTCCATTTACTGCTTAGTCATTTGGTTTATTAGGGCTTGCTTCTTTTCACAGAAGTGTTTCCTAGTTACTATTAAGATACTTTTTTTCTAAACAAAAGAAGGGAATTCTTGCTGGGTTAATGAACTTTCTTGGGATGAAAATGCCTTCTCACTTCAGAATGAAACAAAACAAAACATGCAACTTGGCAGACTCTTATTTCCCCGAGTGGGGGGTTTGGTGGGTTTGCCAGTGAGTGGTTTGGTTTTTTGTTTGATTTTGTTGGCTTTGTTGGCTTTTTTTTTCCCCTTGTGAGTGGGTTGTGTTGATTGTGTCTTTTGGGGTTTGTTTAGAGGGAGCTTTTTGCGATGTGGAGGGAAGGCTTGCTGTCTGGAGGGTTTTTGTTGTTAAGGAATTTGTAATAATGAATAGTTAACAATACCTGAAAGCATAATATTTTTTTTCTTTTCATTTTCTTCAAAGGTATTAACGCAAGTGTTTTCTGGAAGTAATGTAGTTCTCTGAAAGCGTGTTTTTGAGTTAGTATAAGGCTGAGTGTATTTAGGGCCCTTGCTGGAAGCTTGAGCAATTTGACTCTTTTGAATTGGTAAAATTATGCAAGGAAATTGAAACGGTTCATGTACTTGTGTCGCTTTGGTACATTAGAAGTACTGGAAGTATTCATCAGTACATCTGCTGTGCTCCTCTGGTGGCAACTGCTGTTTCTTTGTTTCTTTGGCTTTCCATGTGTCATTTCATCTTGTTTATGTCTTCCACATTATCTTTAATTTTACTGTAAGAATGCTTTATTAATGGAAAATGCAGTTAGACTTTCAAATTTGTATATGAGAAATAATAGAAGGCCAGTCAGCCAGTTTTGTTTTCACCTGTTTCATTCTGTGTATTTCTACTCTGTACTTTCTTTCAGAAAACCACCCTGAATAAAATTACATGCATAAAGGACTGCAGGCATTTTAATCTCTTGAGAGAATAATACAGTACAGGAGAAACATGCACTAGTGCACAAAACAAGAATTCAGATAATGTGGGATTTATTCCCAATTCTGTGTTTATTTTGTCCTCTGCCTGTGATGTTAGTAATGTCACTTTTGGTTTGGGTTTGGTTTAGATTTTTTCTGTTTGCTTGTTTCTGCTATTTTTTTTTCAATCCTTTTTTCCAGAAAAATGCTTGAGGGTTCAATAGTATTAATTAATTAGCCATTGTGCTTCACAGAGGAGAGGACATCTGTAATATGGAGGTAACACTTGAGTTTGGCAGGCCAGTTGAAAATTGGGCTATAAAACTACCTGAAAGATAAATTCATAGAATGATTTGGGTTGGAAAGGACCTTAAAGATAATCTAATTCTACCCCTCTGCCATGATAGTAGGCTAACTGCTGAACTAGAATCAACTTGCTCTTTGCTTCAGGGTTAATCTGAAATCTCTATATTCTACCGCAGAAAACCAGTAGTTTCTGGTCCAGAACCCATTCCCAGTACTTTTAGAATACAGTTGGATTTAAATAATAGTGACAACATTGTGCACTTTCACAGAATGGTCAGTCGGTCTCTTGATACCGAATGAAGCGATAAAGTGCAATTTCCCCACCTTGCATAAAGCTCACAATTATGCAAGCAGTTTATTTTTAAAATTGGGACTAGGATATTTTCCAAAAAATGTGCTTTAAAGACCTTCATAAAAATAGGTTGCTGAGTAGGTGGAATTACTGCTCAACACTAGACTGAGATTTAAAATTCATACTCGACAAACTTAAAAAAAATCAGTTTTGGAACCCAAAGTGATTTTGATTAAATATGAACAGTTAAATTTTACCTTTTTTAGAATAAATGTTGGTATGGAATCAAATTATTAATGTTTTATTAGGGAAGAACTCAAAGCCATACAATGGTTGGTTTACGTTATATGTTGTATACATGTGATAAATGAAAACGTCAAGCCTCCCGATCTTACTTTGCTGTACCCATGACAGCTGGTGCATTGCTTTTTACATTCATAGAAATACATGACAAATCCAAATTGAAAACCTGAAATGAGAAAGACCCTGGATTATTTTTTTTTTTCTTTGAAAACTGACATACTGATTAAAAATTTGATTGTGGAAGCCAGTGATGTGTAGTGAGTCAAAAAAAGAAAGGGAACCTCTTATGCTTTAGCATTGTCTTAGAAGAAAACTCATTGTCAAACTGAAGCTGTCACAAATTGGTCATAGCTGGCATGCATTTGCAGAGATTTATCTTGGCACAGTCCTCAAAAAGTGCATATGGTCAAGAGATTAAGGCAGAATGAGGAGACATGAAGGTCATCAATGCAGGCAGTAGAAGAGTGATAAGTAGGTCCTGAGTCTCAAGATGAAGCGTGCATTAGTTTGAGCTGTAAAACCTATTTCCAAGCATTTCTGTTTCTGAACAGGCCAGTTCAGATTCCTGCTGTTGCTTTATTGGTACAACATTGTGAAGTAGGTAGTCATAATTAATATATGAAATGGTGATGCTGCCAAAACCAGTAGACATCACCAAAAATCCCATGAAATATGCACATTGTGAGCTTTCTTCCACAGTTCTACCAGCTGAAGAATATTTTTGTAGTTCCTATGTTACATGAATAATGTATCTCCTTGTGCTAGATAAAACGCTAAAGCATAGCAAAACCAGTTAATTCTAAGTGACAGTGTGGCAATCAAAGTGGAAGTAACTTCTTGCGCAGTCATTGCTGCTGACAGCAAGAAGTTGTGCTGAAATAGTGCAAGGCTGCCTTCTAAACTCTTCTGGAATAGTGTAAATTCCATATTAGCGATTCAAAAAAATATGTTGAAGAAAATAAGAGTAAGAAAGTTTTATGTGGCAATATTTAGCAATGGCTCTGTGAAGTACAGAAAATATGAAGTGTGAGCCTTTGACATTGACATCTTCAGGGAGGAGAAAGTCATCAACTACCTAAGATCAATGGTGCAATGGATTGGATTTGTTTTTTTTTTTCCATTTAATGAGCACGTCAAGCCAGTTGGCATGAGTAACAACTACAAATGCAAATGTGTTGGTCAGAGAGAGGCCAAATTAGAGACATTAACCTTGAATGTTTTGTTTGATTATGATTTCAGAAAGTGGAATACCGGTGGTGTTTGAAATTCAGTGTGCATTTGAGATTTTTGACAAAAGATATCAGCAGGTGAAGCTGGAAGTACTTAGGAAGATAAAAAATGTTGAGAATGTGTGCTGTAGAACATAGTAATTTGTTGAATATTTATAGGTAAACAAGTGATTAATGGCAAGCAAAACCAAACCCCGAACCCCCTTAACACCAAGTCCATTAATTTTAGTTGTTAAATTCCTGCTTATTTTTAAGTTGCAGTCAGAAATCTTCACTTCAGGAAACCTCAGGTAATGCAGAAAGCTAGGTGGAAATGTGATTAATGTAAATACGCAGAGCTCCACTCTTCTCAAGTAGAAGTTTTGTACCCATGAATTTTATGAACTTTTAGTGTAGGTAAATGTTAAGATTCAACTTTTACTTTCTGCAATTAGATATGAATGACTGCAAGTAAGTTTGAAAGCTCATTTTGACAGTTAATCACTGTGTATTTGTGGTAACTGAAAAAACGAATTTTGTTGAAATTACAGATATTTGGTAATGATTTGATTCTATATATATATTTGACTTAAATCTGATTTAAGTGCGTATGGGCACTGGAGCCATAGTTTTTTGAAGTGGACTATTTGGCTCTTAAAAAATAATTAAAGCTTGCTTGGTATTATAGCAATGTATACTTCTAAAATGATGTTTAGGCTTTAATGTGCAAATGGATTATGTTTAAAGAAATTCTTGAAAGGCAGAAATAATTGTTTGCTGTGTGATGTCCATTTATAGTGACTTTAGCATTGTAATATTCATAGAATCATAGAACCACAGACTGGTTTGGGTTGGAAGGGGCATTAAGGCTCATTCAGTACCAACCCCCTGCCATGGGCAGGGACAACTTCCTCTGACTAAGTTGCTCCAAGCCCTGTCCAGCCTGACCTTGAACCCTGCCAGGGATGTGGCAGCCACAGCTTCCTTGAGAATATTAAATATACATAGTTGAATACTACTTTTTCTGGTATCGCTCAAGTTAGAAAGTATAGGTACTTGATGTACAAACATTTTCTGTTTATTGCCCCTTTCTCCTCAATGCACAGTTAAAAATATATATATTTGTAGGTTAGACGGAGAGAACAGGTCTGTACGCTACAGAACACAGGACTGTAGCTGTGCAGCCAGCTTATTTAGAAGCAGCAGGCATTCTGGAATCTAGAAAATAGCAATGATTTTGTCATTTAGTCTGAGGTAAAACAATATCTTTTTCTTTTTCTGTCTAGTGAAGCTTTCAGTTAGAGCTTTTGAAGAGTATGAGTCACCTTCTGATCTAGAGATCTACAGTGGGGGCATGTTTGACCCTTAAGCAGTCATTGTTCATAAACTATTAAGGAGGAGAGGGGCTAGTGGGAACACACCCCCAAGAAAAAAAGACTGCAGAAAAATCCCAACTGCCCAAAAAAAAACCCAAACCCAACAGAAAAAACCCAAGCAGAGGCATTCATAAAAACTAGATTTTCTCTCCTGGAGTATTTTGAGATGCCAAAAAAACTTGCTTGCTCATTTAAAGATACAGTTTGGTTTTCAAGTGGAGTATTAAAATACTGTAGTTTTGACTGGTGATTTCAAACGTCTCTCTTGAAAAGTCATGTTTATATACCATACTAAGTGTTAATTTATATTTATTTATTCCACCCAGAAGTTGTCAGATGTCATTACTATACTTCAGTATCTGGTAGAAGCATACTGAGGAGCTTAATTAGGACCATATATATTAATATATATATATAAAATATATATATTTTTACTAGGTGGGTTTTGGATGACATGTACATGTGTTGGTTTCCAGCTCTTTATGGCTTTTATGGTTCATTTTACTAGTAAATGATATTGCTTAGCCAGCAAAGAAGGTCTTTATGTGTTACCAGTATCTCTATAACAGAAAGTAGCAAATGAGAAGGATGCACTGATGGGAGAAATCATTAGAAAAATTATATGCAACCCTCCCTACTTGTGGAATTTCAGGTGCTCATGCTTTTTCTTCCTGTATGAGGGTGAAAGAAGTTGATGAGTGGTGAGGATTTCAAAGGAAATGATATGCAAATACCTGGTGAACCACTCTGTCCCTTTTTTGGGACCAAGACTGTCAGAATGTGACTGTCCTGGGTTCAGCAGTAGCAGTCATTTTTCTCCTTCTTTGTAGCTGGTGCAGTGCTGTGTTTTTGACTTTCAGCCTGGGAACAGTGCTGATAACACCGATGTTTTTATTTGTTGCTAAGTAATGCTCATCCTGATCACAGAGTTGTCAGTCTCTCATGTTCTGCCAGTGAAAAGGGGCAGAAGAAGCTGCAAGGACACAGAGACAGGACACCTGACCCAAACTAGCCAAAGGAGTATTCCATACCACAGCATGTCATGCCCAGTATAGAAACTGGGGGGAGTTACCCGGAAGATCCAGGTTGCTACTGGGGACAGGCTGGGTGTCAGTCGACGGGTAGTGAGCAGTTGTCTTGTGCATCACTTGTGGTTATTGGTTTCTTTTCCTTTTCTGCTCTCAGTTTTACATTCTCTGCCTTTGTATTTCCCTGGTCATTATTATTATTGGTGGTAGCAGCAGTGGTTTGTGTTATACCTTCGTTACCTGACTGTTCTTATCTCAACCTGTGGAAGTTACATTCTTTCGATTCTCCTCCCCATCCCTCCAGGAGTGGGGGGATGGAATAAAAGAGGGGGAGTGAGCGAATGACTGCATGGTTCTGAGTTACCGGCTGGGCTTAAGACATGACAGTGACCCTGCAGAGCTAAATACAGGCAAAAAAAAAATGCAAATATGTCAGATCTTTTAGTAGAATTATTCTGTGTCTGTGCAGTAGCTGCACAGGTTTTATCTTTGTCTAACAATGTGAGTAGACTGTTGGTGTGGATGGCCTGAAACATGACTGAACAAGAAGAGCCCTGTGCTAGCTATTTCCACAGGGAGATCTAGGACTACAAATACCTTGTAACTTTAGATCACGCAGGTAGCAAGATTGTTCAGCTGTAAGCCAGTGCGTATTGTAATCACAAACAAAATCTCATCCTCCTTGTCTACTAGCATGTCAAATAATGGGTGGTTTTTTGTCTTCGTGCTGACAGAGGCTACTGGGTTTTACAGGAGTTGTACTCTGGTTTAAAAGATAAAATCGCATCCTGATTCTAACAATGCTACATAGAGCAGTGAAAGCACTTTGCATTCAAATGACTAGCAGGCAGTAAAATGAGTATTACTGAAACGGGTAGAAAAATCCACACAAGCGGTCTGCCTATTCAGTGCTGTTCTGTAGGAAGGAATTAATATCTGGCATAATCAACTAAGTTCCTAAATCATGTTCTATTTAGCGAAGCATAAAACCCAGAAACTGTAGAAGAAAATATAAATTTAAAAAAACCCACTAGTTGTATGAGTTGAGAGTGAGTTGTGGTGAGGGTTTTTTTTCCTCTAAAGAAGCTTGGACTGGGTTTGTATGCCCCTGAGGTTTTTAAAACTTGTTAGTCCCTGGCAGGCATTCTCAAAGGAAAAGACAAACTGTTATTTCATAAGTTGTACTGGTTCGGGTTGGAAGGGACCTTAAAGCTCATCCAGTTCCATCCCCCTGACATAAGCAGGAACACCTTCCGCTAGACCAGGTTGGAAGTGGTGTGAATAGCAAACATGAACCTGTAATTAAGTAGCAGAGAAAATACCCTTAATGGTAGAATAAAATAGGAAATAAAAAAAGGTCTGGCTCTACTTTCCTTATTCTTGCTGATGTCAGTGGAATTGGCCCCATGCACAAGGATCTACATCTCTTTATCTTATACCTGCATTATAAACATGAGGTACCATGTGAAGAAACATAGGATAGGACTTTGAGTATTTTTATTCTAGGCTCAGTGAAGCAGAGAGAGGAAAGCTTCTACAAGTACAGACTACAGCTAAGAGAATGTAATGTGAAAACCAATACATGAAGTTTGCACATCCATTTTTCATTTTCTGTTTTAACCTCTGTAGGGAGAACAGATTCACAGGACCGTGCAGGTAGGTAGTGCTATAAATCAAACCAGGGCTGGAAAGGGCATTCTCAGAAATGCTCAAAATTTCAGGATCTGTTTTGATATTATTCTGAGGCACTTGTCAGGACATCCATTACTCCTGGATTATATCGCCACCTCCCGTAATAGCTCACACCACATTCTGTGCCAAAGGAATTTAGGTACCAGTGCAGTTGGACCACACAGTCTCTTTTTGGGTGGACACTGAGACTTGTAAAGGTACAGTTTACCCCAGCATAGCAATGAGTCCTTTTAAGTAAGAAATTGGCTTCATAATGTAAGTTACCGTTTTACAGTGTGGAGGATTTCTCCAAGTTCCTTCAAACAGTAAAATTATACTGAGTAAGCGGCTGTGCTGTCTGAGACACAATGTCTCATTTCATATGAGTATCTTCTAACAGAAAAGCAATATAGGTAATCTCGGCAAGCTTTCCTGGAAGCCCAGATTATCTTTGTCTCCTTACCCCTTATTTGTCTCAACTTCCCTGTCTCAGATAGAACCTTAGTCACTGTTAATATGGATGTTAGCTTTGAGGTGGGTGGTCTGACTGTGCAACTGAGGTGATTTCTTCTGTTTAGCTTGTGATTTTTGTGGAGTAGCAATATTCTTAGGTACTAGTACAGCATTTGGGGTTTAACAGCATGCAAGTTTTCCTTAAACAGTAGTACTAATGCATGGGGTTGAGACAGCTGTGCATGGAATTTAGCTTTTATAGGTAATGGTAATTTTTTTTTTATAAGTGAAGTGCACACATATGGCAATTTTACTTGCCTTTATAACACTAGGGTTTAATTCATACAAACCCTCCAAATAAAAATTCAGTACACAGTGGAATACTGACTTTTTTTAGCAAGACTCTTTGAAGACTGCTTACAGAGAGCACACCACATTTTCATCACTCCCAATATTACTTTGGGATAGGATTTCAGTTGTAGCTATGTGTTATATACACTATGTAGGAAAGAATAAAGTATTTGTAGGTTTAAATCCTCTAATTAAGAGCAGTTTGGACCAACCTTTTTAAAAACGGGAGGCAAGTGCAGGATGCTATATATTAAGGTGGAATATGCTCCACAGTGGAATGATAAAACTGTAACACAAAATGTGTTTTTGTAATTATAATGCACATAAGGGTTTCTGCATGCAGCTGCAAACCTGGGATTCTCTACAGAATCTGTCCCAGTCTGATAATTTAAAGTGAGAATATACTAGATGTATGACAGTTCATTATTTCTGTTTGAGGGTTCTCAGAAATTTCTCATGGTTGTGGTTTACAAGTATTGGCTTTGGTGGTAGTGGTGGATTTTGTTAGGGTTTTTTTTGGGGGGGGTTGTTTTGTTTTAAACTAACCTAGTAAAAATGAAGATACTTGTTATGTTTCCATTTGCTGTTATAATCAGCTAATATTTTTTACTGAAAAGTACTAGAAATGTTAGTTTATTAAGTGCTTAATAAACTAACTGTCCCCATTAATACAAGTATACATGAAGATAAAAAGAATTTAGGACAGCCACTCAGTAAGAACAATGCATGTTTTTAGGTAGCTGAGGTTACAAATTAGTAGTCTTCCGCAATAAAATTATTTTAGAAGTCCATGGCCTTTCATAAGCAAGGGAAGTGTAATTTTTTTACATGCTTTATGAAATTGAAGACTTCTTAGGTAGTGGAGCTGTCATTAGAGCTTTCAAAGGCTTTAGAAAGAAGAATAATTGCTAGTCATAAACATACTGTTAAATTTTCTATCTATTTACTGATAATCTCTTTGTAAAAAAGACATCCTTTTAATCACTTTTGATCAGCTTGTTTTACTAAATAGGGTACTTCAGTTGATATTAAGAGACATGATTCCTGTTCTTAGCTTTGCTAGGGACCTCCTATCTGACCCTGAGCAAGTTAATGCACTTGTGTATCCCTCTTACCCCACTTGTAATTTCTGATCTATTAAGCAATGTAAGGCAGAAGTAGTTACTTTTCATATTATTTGCTAGTGTGCCTGTCAATGTCAGTATTTCAATCCTCTGGGCACCAGTGTTGCAAAAATTAATAATAGACTATAATAATTGAATTTTAGATGATAAAGCATAAAGAATACTTCAGCTGTTACTTTTGAGGAACAAATTATAATGGAGCCTTTATTTTGCTTCTACTGTGTTTATTAGAAATATTTGTGTTCCACCTGTTTATCTGCAAACCTTGATTATAGGAAAAATCAAATCAGAAATTAATAGCTTTAGTCTCTAAGGTTTGGAAATAACAGTACATTTATCAATGAGACGCCTTATTCCAGTGATGATGGTGTTGCATTTCTCCAATTAGATTTTGCTTATCTTCTGAAACCATATAAACTTTGCTCATCTTAAATCATGGACTGTGCTGCGACCAGGGACCACAGGCTCCCTTTGCCTGCCTGCAGCTGGGGACCGCAGGCTTCTTTCCTTTTGCCTGTGCGGTAGGCGAGGATGCAGGCTCTCTCTGCCTGCTGCAGGTTCTTCTGCCTGCTGTATGGTGGGAGAATGAAGACAATCAATGTGATCGTTCAGCAGACTCAGTTTATTTCATCTGAGGGTTCCAGTTATATACTCTATGCAGGCACACTTGCTAATATATGATTGGCTACTTATGCTACTAATTGATACATGATTAGTTACATGATTGGTATGTGCTTGGTCACAGCTCAAAGGTTACATTCACATCCCACCCCCCTCTGTAGTTTTCCTCTTGGTTATGTTCCAACGGGTTTCCAGCTTGCAGCTGTGCTTCAAGGTTGCAGTTATCAGTTCCTCCCTACATATCCCGACTTCTCAGGCTCCTCTGCCAACTCCCTCAAACTCTTCTCTCGCACACGTTCTCTAGTAACCTTCAGCCGAGGCCTCAAAGCCTTTGGTTCACTACTGTTAGGCTTTTTTCCATCGTTTGGCCTATGATCTTATTGTGTCCGTTTTCTATCAACCATTCCCCTACAGACTGGACCAGCTCAGCCGTAGTTGTAACTGCTCTTTGTTCTCAGCTTTATGAAACACAAAGTCATTAAAGAGATTAAAACTCAGATTATGTTTTCAGCATATGCTGAATATCTTCCACAGAGTATCTTGAAAACTCTTTGACTTATTTCTAGCAAGTGCTTCTTTTAAATATAAACTGGCTGGTTGGTAAGACAAATGCAATAACATTATCAGAAAGTAGGTTAAAAGCGGTACTTCCTTAGTAACAAATTTGAATAGACTTTATATAGTTTACACAGCAATGTAATTAATTTATGGATTTGACCTGATTAAGTTCCTCTCCTATTTTTCCATCATCTAGATGTTTGAGTGTTATTACAGGCAATCCTGTTTCCCGAATAGTAAAATAACACTCATTCAGTTATGAAAATAGATTCAGTTGTACCAGTATATAATATTGTAGAATTATCTAAACTCTTCTTAAAGTCTGTCCTATTTCCTGTTTGTTCTACTGCCTATCTATATTGCCTGCATCAAATTATTCATACAAAAATTCCTTAGGAAAAGCAATTTGTGAATCATAGAATCATAGAATAGTTAGGGTTGGAAAGGACCTGAAGATCATCTAGTTCCAACCCCCCTGCCAGGGGCAGGGACACCTCCCACTAAACCGTGGCTCTGCCCAATCCAGGCTTGAACACCGTCAGCGTTGGAGCATTCACAACTTCCCTGGGTAACCCATTTCAGTGCCTCACCACCCTTACAGTAAAGAATTTCTTCCTCATATGCCTCTCTCTATACAAACGCCCGTAGCATGGGGAACAAACAAGAGGAATTAGAGATGTGTGCACATATATGGGCGTATGATATCATAGGCATCACAGAAACATGGTGGGATGGCTCCTATGACTGGTGTGTTGGAATGGAAGGTTACAGGCTCTTTAGAAAAGACAGGCTTGGCAGGCGGGGAAGGGGAGTTGCTATTTATGTTAGGGATAGGCTGGAGAGTATGGAACTGTGCCTGGGGACAGGTGAGCAGTCGACAGAGAGTTTGTGGGTCAGGGCTAAAGGGAGAACAGTGATGGGAGACATCATTGTGGGGATCTGTTACAGACCGCCTGACCAAGAGGACTCTGTGGATGAAGCGCTCTATAGACAGATAGGAACAGCCTCATGCTTGCAGGCCCTTGTTCTCATGGAGGACTTCAACCACCCTGATATCTGGTGGAGGGATGGTACGGCCCGGCACAAGCAATCCAGGAAGTTCCTCGATTGTGTGGAAGACAGCTTCCTTCTGCAAGTAATAGAGGAGCTGACAAGGAGAGGTGCCATGCTTGACCTCGTCCTCACCAACAGGGAAGGGCTGGTTGGGAATGTGATGCTCCAGGGCAGCCTTGATTGCAGTGATCATGAGATGGTTGAATTTGAGATCCTCAAGACAGTGAGAAGAGCGTGCAGCAAGCTCGCTGCCCAGGACTTCAAGAGAGCAGACTTTGGCCTCTTCAGGAACCTGCTCAGTAAGATTCCATGGGATATAGCCCTAGAGGGCAGGGGGGCCCAAGACTGTTGGTTGATATTAAAGGATCACCTGCTGCAAGCTCAGGAGTGATACATCCCTACTAGAAGGAAGTGCTGCAGGAGGGCCAGGAGACTTCCTTGGATGGATAAGGAGCTGCTGAGGAAAATTCAAAGGAAAAAAGAGGCTTATAAAAGGTGGAAGCAAGGAGAGGCGGCCTGGGAAGAATACAGGGATGTTGTCCGGGAAGCCTGGGACCAGGTTAGGAAAGGTAAGGCCCAGTTAGAATTAAACTTGGCTAGGGATGTTAAGGATAACAGGAAGGGATTCTATAGGTACATTGCAAATAAAAAGCAGACTAGGGACAACAGTGACAAAAAGTTCTAGTTTACTCTGAGGTGCTTTCTGGTGTGTGTTGTCTCACTCTGTAGGATGTCATTAGACACTTTCTACATAAGCACACCAAAACTGGAAAGTCTCTGGTTGTTTTTGTTCTTGACATGCTTGAGTGAGAGGAGAGGGAAATAACATACACCAACTAAATACAGCATGGTGGTGGAAAGTCTTAAGTGCATGCTACCTGTCACTTAAGTGACAGAAAACTTAAGGTGAACATAGTTGGAGCACAAAACCCATGCAGCACAAAGAAAATAGTTTTTAATTCGTTAGCAAGGTGATCTTAGCAGGTGGCTGAGACTGGTGTATGATTTTTTGTCCAGCATGGATTTTAAAGGAAAAATAAACAGCAGAAATAGTGTAATAAGAATAATAGCTTCAACTACCCCTGCCTCTTTCCCCACCCTCCCCCCTCCCTCAAATAACTCGATCATATTGTTGGATTGGTAGTGATGATAGTCAGTGACGATATTATTGGATTGATAGTGATGATTAGTTGGTGAGATAATCTCTGACAGTTGTTGTTTCTTTGCACAGATAAAATTTAGACAATTTCACCCGTGAGAGTCAGGCCTGAAACACTGAAAACATCAATAAAAGTTGGAAGTTAAGACTAACGCTCTGAGTAGCAGAGGTGAAGAATGAAAAGAGCAGATGAAGATGAGAGCTCAGGATGTGCTATTTCATGATTGGTAAGCAATTAATGAGCATAATGGAACAGTGCATCCAGAGCCAGGCATTGCCAAAAGCGACAAATGCAGGAGTTAAAAGCATATTGCTTTTCTTGTTTGTTTTTTGATTTGTTTTTGTGGTGTTCTTTTTTTCTCAGTTTGATCAGAAGCTAGTAGTACATGACCATCATCAATGTCTCCATTTATCTTTGCTTAAGAATATTTGAAATTAATAACATGAGGAGAAGGAAAAACAAACAGGGAGAAGCCTGCCCTACTAGTAACCATACACTGCTGTGAAGAAGGATCAGGAAAATTGATGCTGTGAAAGGAGAGAGATAAAATTGCCAGCATAAATATATGGTGCTTAATAACTATGAAAGACACAAATACTCATAGGGAATTTATACGAAAGTACCTTGTAAATAGCTGTAGTGGGTTGTTCTTTCACCCTGGAGAATTATTGTTCGTAGTTCTATATATTTTTCTTGTTTGCTCTTGCCTTTATGGGTTAGTGTTCCCTACGTGGGATTTTGTCAGATGCCAGATTTTGTGCATGGACATAATTTGGAAACTTCAGTGATAGTTTATGGCATGATAAACGAGGAAGACTCTTCAAGGCAGGAATTTTCTCCACATTTCCAGAGGCAGAATGACACACAGGCACAGTGTCAGTGTCAGCACCTGTATTGTCAATTTTGAAGAAGTATCAACTCTTTCTTTTTGCATGAATGTTTATTAGTTTCTGAAAAACATAATTTATTTGGTGAAATGCAACACCAGCATTTTAATCACACCTGCAAAATAAAATGTTTTTTCTTATTTCTGTATGTGCCTGCTGCAGAATGCAGGTTACGGAAAGTAAGCAAAGTAGAACTTATGAACTATTTTTGTAAATGCTTAATCTGTTCCAGAGGTCCAATTTATTTAATATCAAGGCATGTTTGAGGATCTCTTCTTATATCTCTTCTTAGCATCCTCTAAAAGCTATTCTAAAAAAGGTTGCACACTCTGTCCAACCATCTATGATGCATGATAAAAATTTTCTATGTCTACCATTAAAGGAAAAGGGAGCTTTGTGAGATTTTCCAGACTAATATTATTTCCGCAGTGCCTTCTGGTTTGTCCTTACTCCAAAGCTCAAGCTGGAATAATCTTACAGCACTTTTACATGCAGGTAACATTTAGCTGATACTGATGTAGTTTATTTTGAAGGGAGTGGAGCACTGATCTGGTTGGAAGAGATGTTCATTACTGAGGGTGACTTTAAAGTATTGTCCAGATGAGACCAGTAATAATTGATAACTGTTGCAAGGTAAATCAATTAATCAAGAGAATAGCTATAAGTATTTATAAACCTGAAAATTAGGCAAGCAGCAGTTCATCCCTAAGTATTAGAGTTTCATGAAACAGGAATTCTTAAGTTGAGCCCAAGAATGTAATTTGGCTTTAATTGTTAGTCTGGTCTTGAAAAGATTTCTGACCTTTCATGAAAATCTGTAGTGTATTCTCAACCAAATAACTTTTTTTTTTAAATTCCCCACCACACACTTGTAAGCAAATATGTAATTATTTTACCTTCTGCTGATCACTCTTTTTGGAGTATGTTGGGAGCACCTCATATGGAAGTTAGGTGGTACTTGACAAAATATTAATCTGTAACTGTGAAGCTTTCATAATTCGAAACATGCAGCCAGGCTGGATGAGACTTTGATCAATCTCCTCTATCATTCTATGATTCATTCATACTATGACCATGTATGAGATTATACTTGGCATTAGTATCATTAAATATAAGCAAAATGTAACAGTAAAGTTTCATTCATTTCAGATACAGATTCTTAACTAATTTTTAGTTTTGGCTATGTGACATTGACATCCTCACTAATCTCTACTCTTAACCTAAGATCACTATGTTTTTTTTTTCCTAGTCATTTGGAAGGAAAGTGATGAGAGGAAAAGATTTTTATCATAAACATACTGAAGCATTTTTCATATGTGCTAAACTGCTCTTGGCTTTACCTGAATTATTCATATATTTATTGTTGCAAGAGGAGCGGTTGATTTCTCAAGTGAAAGGACAGCTGATTCGATTGAAATTACATAGGTAGTAACACTGCTATTCTTTTGAGTCAGCAATTTTGTGAATAGCCAGCACTTAATCTGATATCAGAACAGTGTCATACTTCGGTTTTCAGATGAGCATTTCCTTACATATGCATCAGTGTAGTTGCTTACGAGGTGTATCGAGGATATGATCTGGCTGAAGTTTTATCCCAGCCCTGCTCCTCTCTTTATGTGACTGGACATAACCACTGCTGTTGGCATAAGCAAGGAGAGAGGGTCATGTAGTGAGTGATAGTCCATCTTAGACTTATTACAGGTGAAACAAGTAAGGAAGAGGTGTTGTCTTTAGGTTGCTAAGCTAACCAATGTGACATTAAGGTCCATGTACGGACCTGGCAAATGAATTCCAGCTCTATTTCCTGTGCTAGATGTTGTGATGTATTTCACCTGAAATGAGAGGGGCAAAAATTTTCAAGACATGTTTAGCATGTTGTAGCTACTGGAGCATACTTGTGTGTAGTGTTAAATTTCTCCTTTCTGTATGTGCTTCTGTTTCATATGAGAGAGCTCTGTGGATAGCAGTATGATGCCTGATGCTCTCCGAGCCTTATGGAGTTCCCCCTTCGCATCTGTGCACATGTTGCTTTGGTCTGAAACCAGGTCTGTGCTGTTTGCTACTGAAAACAGAATGATTTGGGCATTTGTCAGTGCCTAGAAACTGAAAACTCAAGGACCTTGCAACTGAGTACATGAAACTTGTACATTACACTAACAGAATATCACCATCTAGATGAGAATGCTCAGATAATGAAGACTCATTTATAGTTAAGGTTTCATTCAGACACTCTATAGCCAATTTCTTTAGTTTTATTAACTCTGTCAAGTCAAAGGTTTCTAAACTTAAATAGACCTTTTCTAAGGTTTACTACTAAGCCAGCATATTGATACTGAAATACGTGGCAGAGCGTTGGTACCAGTACAGACACGTTAAGCAAAGAATTAGTGAGGGTTTTTATTCTTCTCATTCAAATGGAAAGCAACATTGTTAAAATGCTTTCTATAATTGTTCAGAAACCTGCAAAGCTACAGTTAGTAGTAAAAGCCCTGTGTATCTATTACACACAATACTGTGAAGATTCATTTTCTCCCTCCATTATCTGTCAGCTCAAATTAACAGCCTGTTAGTTTGTCTATGATAAATGCACTATATTTAATGTAATGGGACAGTCCCTTAATTTGAGGACCTAGCATGGTGTCAGCCTAAATCTCCTTCAGCTGATTTAATTAGCAAAGCTCCATGTTAATCAATTTGCAATTAAACTTTCAGTCTAGTGTTAGAAAAAGAAACCCTTAACAAAAGAAAAAAATTAGAAATGGGCCATTGATAGAAGTAATTTACATGCATTTTTTTTTTAGTGCATGTGTTAAACAGTTGATGAATTATTTAACACTAGGTGTCTGTAACAGATTTACAGATTTTAATGAGCTTTTCTGATTTGACTTCCCATACTAAATTGTACTATTTCTTGCATATTTATTAATGGAAAAGGGTTCATTAGCAAAATATATTCATTGCTATATCATCTCCTACAAATGATGGCGCTTTTTTTGTCCATATTCAGTGATTTATTAACTCAGTGATGCATAAAAATATAATTTTTTTTCTTTCCTGTGGACTAAAATTATTAAACTATTTTGCTGCTTTCTTTGTGAGGTGTAAAAGTAGGATTATTTTGACTGCAATTTTCAAAGTTCTTGTCTGGATGTGTTTAATGTTAAGGAATGCAGGAGCCAATTGTAGGTGCTTCCTCTTAGTTGCTGCTTTTCAAACTCAAAGATACCAAGTTCTTCACATTGCTGCCTGGAACTGTAAATTTATAGGGAGGACATAATTCCCTCCTGGGATGCTACTTTCCTGATGTCAGAGAAGCCCCACTGTCTCAAAACCTGCCTTGACTCTCAGTGGGATACTCTGGGCCCTTACTGTAGTTTGTGACATCTGTGTGCACTCATGGGGTGGAATTATGTTCCTGTGCAACATTCAGTGGTGTTGGTGCTTTACTGTACCCCAGGCAGACAGGACATAGTATTTGCTGATTTATGGGTTCTGTCCCCTCCCTCTCCTGCTGCTTTATTACAGTCTCTTTGCAACTTCCTCCGTAGGTGAAGTTCTGTTGCCTTTTTTTTGTGTGTGTGTGTTGTTTTTTTTTTTTTTTTTTTTTTTTGTGGGCTTTTTGATGGTTTTTTTCTTTGGTTTTTTTTTTTTTTTAATTTTTTATTTTTTTACTAATACCTATGACACTATGACTCGAATCTTTCTTGGCCGATGTATGCAAAGGAAACTCATTACGTTGCTTTTTTAGAGATTTTTTTTTTCTCTTGCCTTTCAGGCATATGGTGTATGCCATTGTTGTGGTTTAAGCCTCTCAGCCACGCAGTTTTCTCACTCACTCACTCCCCCCTCTTTCTTCCCCCCACTCCCAGAGGGGTGGGAAGGAGAATCAAAAGAATGGAACTCCCACAGGTTGAGGTAAGAACAGTCCAGTAACTAAGGTGTAACACAAACTACTGCTGCTACCACTAATAATAATGACAAGGCAAATACAAGGAAAGAGAATACAATTGCTCACCTCCCGATACCCAGCCCGACCAACCAGTGCACCCCCACCCTTCCGGGTCTCTGCTCTCTGTTTTTACATCCTGGGCATGACGTACTGTGGTATGGAATACCTCTTTGGTCAGTTTGGGTCAGGTGTCCTGTTTCTGCTTCCTCACAGCTTTCCCTCCTCCCTGGCAGAGCATGAGACTCAGAAAGTCCTTGGTGAGACCAAAACATTACCAAACAGTAACTGAAAACACTGATGTTATCAGCGCTGTTCCCAGGCCGAAAGTCAAAAACACAGCGCTGCACCAGCTACTACAAAGGAGAAAAATGACTGCTACTGCTGAATCCATGACAGCCATATATGTTCACATTAGAAAATGTGAATTTTAAAATGTAAATTATATATAATGTTGGAAAATTTACTGTTTTTAAATTTTAAAGTAAATCTCTACTTTTAAGCTTTTATCAGTTTTGATAGAACTACTTTGGAAAACTCGCAGCTACTACCATCTCTGTACTAAGTCCTCATGTTGAATGTAGCTATATTGGTGGAAAAATGAACTATCAATCAAATGTGTTTTAAAAACATAGTGTAGCTTTTTGAAGTTCCACTTTGATGTTCCAGTTTAAGTGAACATTTGAAATAATCCAGCCTATATATTCTTGTATAAATTAGTCACAGTAAGTTAGGTTTTTTAGTGCTTCATGTGTTTCTAAATGATGAGAAAGGAGATAAATACAAGAAAATAACTCCTAGAAAATAAGAGAAAGAAATGGTAACAGAACCACATTTCTCTGACTGTGATAGGTATACATTCTTTCTCTGATGTAGCCTGCCTTTTTTTGAGCATATGTTTTCCTAACATTAGGGCAGTCATAATTACTGGGATGTGATTCATGGGAGAGTGAATTAAGGCAAGCTCATTACGTGCAAAGAGCCCTGATACTTGGAAAACGCACAACTCAACATGTGCTAAACTGGGGTGTTCCACCACATTAACTGTATGCTTCTTATTTTACTGATCTGAGATTAATTGGGGATTTGAACATAATGTAGTTCACAGTTAAAATAAATCCACTGGTAAAAACTGTATGCGCACCTGTAACGTAAGAGATTTTTTATTTCCATAACGTTATGACTGTCTGTCTGTACCTGAAATGGGAAAAAACAGACTAAGTGTATACAGGTGTGAAGAAATAGGATAATTTGTGCAGCTCAGAGCTGTACTTGCTCAGGTTTCTTTGGTTTCATTGGGTATATCCACATCAAACTAGGAGTTTGCTTGTGAATCAGTAGTGAGAATCAAACTCAAATTAAGTACTACTCCTAAGATTTCCTGTTGTGTCACATTTCACATCACTCAGATGAACAGAGGATTTCCTCATTTAGGGTTTATTTCTCAGACTTGTGGTTAATATAAATCCAGGGTTCCCTATATAATGAGTGATGTTTCCATGATCTTTTGTCCCCTTCCATAGATATTTTCTCTCTCTCTCTTTTTTTTTTTTTTTTTTTTTTTTTTTTTTTTGCTTTTGGCAGGGGTTGGATCAGCAGCTCTGAGGCACAGAGATATGCGAGGAATATGAAGCAATGCCTTCAAAATCGAGGACATGCTCTAAGTATGAAACTGTGTTGAGGCAGTAAGATTATCCTGGAAGAAGCAGTCAGCATGGTATGCTTAGGTGTTGATTGCTGAGCAGATACAATCTCCTGATCATGTGTTTGTAGCTACTATATAGGACCAAATTGCTGCTACCAGCTGTGATCACATAGCTGAGCACTTACCAGATGGAAAGGTTTGGCTATTACTGCCAATTACTGAAATTACTGCCAAAATTACTGAAATTACTGCCAAATTACTGAAATTTGAAGCTGTTTCAAGGAGATAGAAAATCATTTTACTTTCCTGACCTGCACCCCAGTACATTTCTGCCATTCTTTTCCTCAGTTCTTAAAAATTGTAGGTTTTAAGAACTAGATTGTATCCACAAAACAAGGTCCAGTGTAGCATCAAACCAAGAAACCCAGAAAGAGACAATCGAGATAACCTGCAGGAGAATTGATAAAATAATGTTGAGAATTCTAGGTGAACTTTGGAACTTGTTTGAGGAGCAGAGCTGCTGATCAGGATGCAGTGCTTTAGAAACCACAGTCCTTATATTTGCCTGGTGTGGTATGCTGTTGTGCAAGGTCTGTATTCAGAGTCGTAAGGATCTAGGCAAATGTTTTGAAGTCTTGTTGTATTGCATGTTACTTGGTTTGCCTTGAACCTTGCCAATGTCTCTGGGTAGTATGTTCGTAATGCCTTGCCCTGGCTCCTCCCAGGCTCACCATAGGAGCCACCAGCCATCCAAAGCCCATCTCCACAAGCCCAGATGAGCTCATTTACATTGCCCCTCAGGGCATTTTTAATATAATAAGGAATATTTCCATCCTATTCCCTGAACTTTATGGGTACATCACCCTTGCCAAACTCCTCTGGGCCTTCTTTCATTTTAGAGGTTTACGGGCCAGTCATGCTGAGTCAAGGACTCACTTCAGCCTGCACTTTTACTCCTTATTAACGAGAACTCCTCTGCTTGTTTGGTTTAGCTGGAGAGGCTTAATGAACGCTAATGACTGAAGAAGTTGATTCCGTATTTTACATGGTGTTTCTGCTCTCATTTATAGTGCTAGTAATAGAGGTGAGGTTGAGCCATGTTGGTAAAATTTGATTCGAAATTTCTCTACACTATAACTTCTCAGTTAATCGATCCATGAAAAGCTCAACCCTTTGCTCCTCTAATTTCTATTAAAATAACTGGAGAAAAGGCATTCATTTTCTCAAAAGGCTTTAAAACCTACCTTCCATTCTACTTTATACACTTAATGTATTTAATTATTCATTATTTCTGTTTTAAATTGTCTTACAGTTTTCAAAATGACCTAAGTATTGTGTAATTATGTTACTTTTCCATCTTTTTGAAGAAGGTTATATTTAGATGGTAATAAAATTATTCCAAGCTGCTAAGTAAAAAAAAAAGTTATTTAAATATTGTAATGAAATACAGGGTAGAGTCTAGATTCATGTTTACAACACCCAGACATTAGTACTTAATTTTTTTCCCACTTGTGGTAAATGGCACTGGAAAAACACTGAAGGAGACGCCTTAAGTAGCTTTCATGGTATGAATTGTTTTAGGGGCATCTTTGTGCAGAAGGAAGTGGACTGTTTCCATCCAAGTGCCTTTGGCAGATGAAGACTCTGGATCTCCTGGAGCTTCCCCCTGTGTTTTGGGGGATTTTTCTAGTAATACTTAGAGACCAGGTACATCAAGTGAGTCAGCATCGCTGAGCACATTTTCCCATTCTTATTCCCTTGTATAGTGCTGCCTGGCCTTACATGATACCTGAATTAACTAGATTTTTTTATCTGCACTTTTACTTGAATAACTTGGAAATGTTAATGGAAAAATGTCATGTTGGGGTAAAGGCTAGGTGCAAGATACATCACTGATAAAGCAGTTGCTACAGAACAGCAAGTTGCTGAGGTGTCATACTGTCCTGGGTTCAGCAGTAGCTGTAATTTTTCTCCTTCTTAGTAGCTGGTGCAGTGCTGTGGTTTTGACTTTTGGCCTGGGAATAGCGCTGAAAACACCGATGTTTTCAGTTGCTGCTCAGTAATGTTTAGTCTGACCAAGGACTTTCTGAGTCTCATGCTCTGCCAGGGAGGAGGGGAACATGGAAGGAAGCAGAGACAGGAGACCTGACCCAAACTAACCAAGGAGGTATTCCATACCACAGCACGTCATGCCCACTATATAAACTGGGGGCAGTTACCCAGAAGGGTTAGATCACTGCTCGGTCGGGCTGGGTGTAGGTCGGAAGGTGGTGAGCGGTTATATTCTCTTCCGTTGTTATTTCCCTTTTTATTGTTATTATTGGTGGTAGCAGAAGTGGTTTGTGTTATACTTTAGTCACTGGACTGTTCTTATCTCAACCTGTGGGAGTTACATTCTTTCGATTCTCCTCGCCATCCCTCCGGGAGTGGGGGGGCAGATACAGGGGGAGTGATCAAACGGCTGCATGGTACTGAGTTACCAGCTGGGCTTAAACCACAACATATACCAATACAGATACTTCTTGAGGCTTTTTGCATTGTTTTTTCTCTGTATTTTTAGACACCTTTTTCATGAGGATTTGACCTTTTAAAATAATTCTTCTATTTTTTTTGTTTTGTTTTGTTTTTCCTTTGTGGGTTTTGTGGTTTTTTTTTTCCCCTGTTTCATTTGGGTTCTCTTATGTTTGTGTTGTCATAATCTGTTTTGGTAGCCAATGAAAAAATAGGGTATAATTAGTAAGAGAAAACAGTGCTGCAGGTCCTTCCTGGAAGAAAGAATCCTCTTCAGTATTTTCAGGATGCTCAAGACCTTTTCTGAGCTGCTTTTGTTCTGTCCTTCTCTTCCTTTATGTTCTTTTTTTCACATAGTTCAGTACCTATGACAGAAATCAGCCAACTAAGAAAGTCTGCTGTTCATGCCTACTGCCACTGTAATTAGCTGTGTAGAAATATGAATAACTTTGATGCTTTCATTTTGACTCATGCAGTAGCGCTGCTGCTGCTTTCATTCTGTCGATAGTCTTCCTGCTGTTTAATTACCTCTCAGTCTTTTCGTCTGTTAAAGTTGCTTTACCTCTCCAGGGCCATGTAGGTCACATCACCATTCAATACGATGGTTTGTATTCTTGGCACCAGGACTCTACTATTTTGGCATGTTCTGTGTCCAGGGACTGATGGGAACATCATTACTGGTTTCCAGAGAAGCACCTAGCTTGTAGGTCAAAAGGCTTAGACAATCCAATTCCAGAGCAATATGATTAAACTGGTGTTTCTTTGATGAAATAGCTGACAACAGGCATGTATATATTTGCATATTGATTCGTATAGGTACCATTATTATTGAGGGGGAATACCCTGTCTGAGTTTGAGAATAACATTAAGGTGCCTCCTACACTGAGTATTTTTATTCATGTCAACTAAACACAAACCCTTTAAATCAGAAAATTGCCAGTAACTGCACACAAGTGTAATTATAAAGTGTGAGAGCATAAAAGAAAATCAAACTTCCTTCACTCATTTTGTTCATTTGGCTTTAAAGCCTGTGGATAGTCATCATTCATATAGATGAAAAAGTGTGTTTAAAACCTAGTATTTGCATACTCTGAGCAGCTCAGTGTTTTTGTTTTAGCTTTGTCACCATTTCTGGGGAGAAAAGAAATCAAACTAGGGTAACTAAGAAATGCTGAATCAAAAATGCCAAAAATTTTACTTCAGTATTTTAGATCAAAAGCAGAAGCTTTATTCAGGTGAGGATAACATTTAGTAAATGTGGCTCCTTTGCTTCGATAGCTATGAGAAATGAGTGTTTTCTGGTTTCGGTTTTGTTTTTTTTTTTTTTTCCTGTAAGCACTATTCTTTTGTTAGCTCATTTAAGTACTTTCCCAAAACTATTAATTCTGGGATGGTTGAGAGCAGCAGAGTGAATGAGATGTCTCATTTTATCTCTTGATGTTAGTATTACACTTTATCTGTTGTTTTCCAGAGCCGACTGCAGTTATTGTTTTAGTTTTAAGTTAATTGCAGAAAAACTCCCATCATCTATAGCAGCTCTGCTGCTGTACATTGCTCCAAGGCCCTGCTAGAATTTATTTTATACATCTATGGTTTAAAAGAAAAAAAAAAAAGAAAGGATAACAGCAAAATGTAGGCCATATGTACGGATGGTAGCTCGTATGTTAGAAGAAAGGCAATGCTACTATGCTTGGACAAACATTCTATGTTTCTAGTCTGAGATAGAACAATAGTTATGATCCTTTCCAACCCTAACTATTCTATGATTCTATGAGCTCCTCAGGTAAGAAATTTAAAGTGAAGATCTTGTTTGGATGATAGGTTATTGTAATTGCCTTTTCTTTGCCACTTTTTTAATGGTGGTGTGTGTGGGATAGGGTAATAACAAAGTTCTACAGAAAACAAACTTGTACTTACATGATGGAATACTGTGGAGAGAAAATGTCTATATCTTGAGTCACTTGGAAACCTTGTATCTTTGATTTTATGTTGACTGCTGTTCTTTGTGAGGTTTATTTTCATTGTAGTTCCTTCATTAAAGTGAAGGAAGACTTGACAAAGTGAATGTGTGGAGGAGGCAAAAGACTTTGTTGTCTCCGAGACTAATGGGCTTTATATTTAACAGTATCGGTGACAGCTCTTGGGCTTTGTGTCAGCGCAAAGTAAATAAAAATCCAGGCTGATTTAAAGGCGTGGAAATTCTCCTTGCACAGGTGTATAAAGAACAGTGGAGCTTGTCTTCCTTCTCATTTAATTCCTACTCATTTACTGAGACCTTTTTAGTAACCTTTACTGTTTCCAATATAGCATCCCATTTCTGCAAAAGGGATATCTGTATGCAAGACACAGAAGCTGTTTGAGACCCATACCCAAGGAATATTTCTTGAGTCTCTTCAGAAGATAAAATGCACAGTGCTGTGCATCCCTATCACTTAGATTTGAAAAATATGAGCAAGTGTGCCTTCTGTGCATTCATATTTAGGCTTCAGAGTGGGAGAATATTATTACAAACCAAAAAACCTTTCATGAAGCATTTAAGCAAACATAAAATACCCACCCATTTTCAGGGGTGTATGAAAACAAGTTGATTATGAATCTGTTTACTTCCAGTCTTTTGTCTTTTTTTATCCTGATCTGTGGAACAGCTTCTCAGAAGCAAGCTGAGAGATGTGAGTGTTCACTGAGAGGGGAAATAAAAATACAGCACTAAGGAATATTTTCAAAGTGTTCCATTGCAATTTGGAACCTTGCTTTCTTGATTAATTTCTTTATCCTAGCTTTCTGTCTTCCATATTTTCTGGAATGACTAGACATTGAGGACAGCTATTTATTTTGTAGTCACTGACCTCTATTTTGTAGTCACAAAAACAACCCTTTTAAAGTTCCAAGATATTTAATGACTGAAATCTGTTAAAGGGACTGGCAGTTCTTTTTTGCTCAGGTTGCTGTCTTATTGCTTTTAATCTCTACTGCAAATTCTTGGAATGCTGATCAGCAAGATTGAACAGGATGGCAAATTGAGTATTTGTTTCCTGAAGTGCTACATTCAAGTTTGTGCAATGATGAGACATTCATGCTTGCATAGGAAAATAACCCCCCAAAATGAGAAGCAACCCTCAAATTTATTCTCTATGTTCGAACACAATGTGTGTTTTTACTCTCCTCCCAGAATTCTTTGGCATTGCTGTACTGCTCAATCCATGTTGCCATATCTGTAGTAACTCACTGGCTATCTTTTATATTGCTTTTAAATGGCAATCCTGATCAAAGATGAAGGTGAGTTTTTATAGGTTCTCAAAAGTAAAGATGTCTGGTTTTGTGGAGATGGTACTTATTTATAGACTTACTGTCCTTTATAACTTACCTTTTAGTTGTAGAGTGGTCAAGTCTATCAGAGAATTTAAATTCTACTTATTTGTGTGTCAAACATCTGGTGCTTTATAACTCTGACCTAAGGTTTTAATACTGGATCATGGATTGTTGCAGCTGTGCAGCTCATGCATATGTAAAATGTCAAAGTACTTGTAAGATGTTGCTAGTTAAGTTGCCTTGCACTGGGAAGAGGGGTGTTTCCTATGTATTATTGTTGTTCGCTAACCTGGGTGTAGATCATCTTTATCTGACAGATAAAGAATGTCAAAGATCAATTTTTCTCCAAATTATAATTTGACAAGCTTTTAATTTTCCTGTATGTATATTAATTTCAACAGGAATTTAATAAATATTGTTGTGAAGCTCTCAGGTCAAGATTAAAAAGTTAAATAACCAATTAAAGCCAAAGAAACCTGGGAATTTTTTTCTTTTTTTTTTTTTTTTTTTTTTAGTATGGGAACAGTAATGATGTTTTCAATATGGTCCTGAAAATAAAGAGAGACAGAACACCATTATGCTTCTATTCTATATATTTAATATAACAACAGATATTATGACTTTAGTTGTTCATAAAATGCATCAAATTGTTTGAATTCCACTGCACTGCTTTCTATAGCATATACTCCTAGATAATAATATGAAAATATGCAACCATCATCACTGGGTGAAGGATGTTTATATACATGTATACTCATACTACAAAAGGCTTTCTAATTCAAAAGCCTTCACAAGAACTCTTCTTCATATGGCAGGGTTTTCATTATTCGTGTCTCAGATATCCATCAATGTGCAAACAAATTCCTCTTTTGGCCAATAGTTATTTTTATGAAGTGTAATTTGCAATCAATATTCAGGGTAGGCATGTCACTAAAAGTGAGAACAGACTGTCTTCTGTAAGATGGTATTTTGCCCTACTGTTATTGAAGTTCTATTGAGACCAACATGAGAAGTAGAAGATGTGTCAGAGCACTAATTGATTACATTAGTACTTCTGAAATCAAGTCATGTGCAGCCTGACATAAACCTGGTATGACTAGATGCAGTTAGACATTAAGTTAGAAAAATGCAGAGGTGTAGACATTAATGTAGATATTTTCATGGTATGATTGCTGAGCAGCTCACTATAGGTCTTTACTGAAGAGGTGAGAATAATTCTATACAGAGATCTCATGCGTCTAGAGACAGATATCACAGGATTTCACAGTAATCTGAGGTTTACATGTTAATGCTTGTATTTAAATGGATGCTCAGTTTAAAAACAAAATGTAAACTGGAAAATATAATACTTGTTATATTTTGGGGTACTTCCCTGAAAGCTCTGTTTCTGATGGGAAGCTGAAGTAGTATACAGTTGTGATAGCATTGTCACTTTACAGGGTTAAAAGATATACAAAAGAAAAGAGGGTTCTACCACCTTAGGCTGCCAAGTGCATTAAACTAGTAGCAGGAAAACATTCTTTGGTGTACTTTAATTTCATGTGAGTGTTACATATTGCAGGTGTTTTTTAAGAAATTTTTTTTGGAAACAAAATTCTGCGTGAAAGCCAGAATCATTTAATCATTGGTGAAGTCACAAACTTGTAACATTTGCATTTTCTTTTTCTTGTAAATAATATTTAGTATTAAAAATATGTATGTAACTTGATTGCATATGTTTTTATGCATATTATCTTTGCTGCAGATTGTATTTGAAGTGTTGGAAAATGCAGTCTAATGCTGGTGCTTCAGTTGTGTCTCTGGGACGGTTCATGTACTTTTTAATACAAGCAAGTCCACAGCAGCAAAATAATGGGGTCTGTGGCTTTTTGGGAATGCCATTATGAAACACAAGGATTTAATTCCATTCTGTTCTTGGAGTTTTATCTGTGCTGTTAGTTCCATCTTTGCTCTTTCATTGACTAACTGAACTTCTAATAAAATGCGAAAAACATAATTTTAGTTTTAACGTAGCCCACAGAGTCACTATCCACTTATGGCTATAACAGCTTTTGGTGATGGAAATTCCTCAGAGTGTAGCCTTGTTTCTTGGTGGTGTCAAGTGTTTTCACTGCTTTTGCATTGTACAAATAATAGGTTGGCGTCTCTCTTGAAAATGGAAAGAAACTGATTATGAGCCTGTACATTCCTGTATAGCACTAATATATATGCCCCCTAATGACATTGTGTCACTGTCACTGCTATTAGAACAGCTCAAAGACATGTAAAATAGAAGTCACAAGTTGTAACAGCATGGAGTAATAATTTTTCTATAGGAATTTTCACTTACAAGAGTTAAAGATTGTTTCATCTAAACATATTTTTTTTAATGGAAAATAAAGTGTTAATTTTTCAAAGGTGATTCATTTTCCTAAACTTATGATCGTGAATGCATCTAACCTAAAGGGATAATGTTACAGATTGAAAATAACCAGCCAGAATGGTAATATAATGGCTTTGATTTATAAGGTATTTCAATAAATATCTGGACTATAGCATTCTCTGGGCTTGTTACATTGTAATTTTATATTTTGATAAGTGGCTTGTGTGATGTCCTCAAAGTCTGACATATCTTTAACCCATAGTGTTACAAGCCATATAGTAGGTTTTCCAGAGTGGCATGTATTGAAGTCTGATCATGTGCCTGTTACAGTCGGAAAAGTAGCCCACTGAACACTGAAACTGGCTACTCAACTGTGTGACTTTTGTGTATCTTACTAATTAACAAATAATATAGCTTAAACTCTTCTTGAGTGTTAATGAGAAAACTATCAAAGCATTCTTCCTTCAGGTGACTACTTTTCTGGATTATCCAGCATGTGTTCAAAAATGTATTGCTGACTTGAGAAGATGCACTTAGAAATGAATAATGCCAAGTAGTAAATGATGGATCTGGTTTTGTGTCATACAGGAGTGAGTTATGAGCCAAAATTAGTAACTCTCAAAGCACGCATGGCTTTATACTGACCATAAATACCGACATGCTACCTAATGGATGAAGTAGCTATGCTTTAAATCAGATGTTAAATAGAGCAGGAAACATGTCCGTTGTTGACATCTGAATTGCTGGGAGAATATGGACTTGTGCCTAATACCCGGTACTGTTTTTTTTTTTAGTTGATGAACAGGTGGATGTTATTTTCTGTTAAATTTGTTTAGTAGGTAAAAATATAAAATACTCCATTAAAAAGGGTGGAGCAGCAAGGGCTTAAGTGCATGTTAGAAGTCCTTGTAAGTGCAAAAACTGTTGGGAATTGAGAAGCTCTAAAGTTTACAACATTTATGGGTATTCATTAAAAGTTCTTAAAAGAAAAAAAAAAAAAACAAAACCAAAACTAGAACTGCAAAACCACAGCAAGTTGATGAAACTTATATTCTTAAGGTATTGTACTGTGTATCAGTTGCATTTTGGTATAATAGTAAAAGACGTTTAACTCTGCAGTGGACTTAGTTACGAAAGCAATATCATTAAGACATTGAGAGCCATCTGCCATTAACAAAAAATAGCAGAGAGAGTCTATTTTTCAGAGCAAGTGGGAGAAGACTAGGAAACTAGAAACAAGATTCCAGGCTGTATGTGTAAATCCGTATGTGAAAATATGTGATTTCCAGTGTGTTCAAGCTCTAAGATAATCAGGTGATTTAGGATTGAAATTCTTAATGTACTAGCCATTCAGATATTCTTTTAAATAATAAAAGTATCCCCTTGTTTATACTAGTTGCAGTAGGTATTAGTCTGAATTCATACAACTCTTGAATTTGTTAGACCACACTAGATATTCAGTTGCTTAAAATGGATTGTTGACTTTGAGGGTGTCATGCCTTAAGTTGTTTCCTGCATGAAAGGCACCAACCAGCTTGAATATAACTGACCTTGGCACAGAGCTTGAGAGCGTGCTGCAGCTCAGTGATGTGATGAGCATTCTAGGAAAGGATCAAAGTTTAAAATAGCACCAGATATAATTAGCACACCTTTGCTTCCATAGGAGGAGGGAGTGGCAGCAGTGTGAAGCAGTGTCGTGGCTATGTGGTGTAAGGGTTGGTCTGTTAAGGTTGTCATTACCCAAAATGTCCAAGTACTGGAATAATATTAAAGTTGTCCTATATATTCTATCTTTTGAGACTTGTGGAGAGTGTTGGGTTGGATAGCCATATTGAAGCATGTGTGAGCATGGAATGTATCAAGGGGAAAAAAAAAATTAGCAATACTTATGTAGAATCGTGCTTTAAAAAAGAAAAAACCAAAACATGACCTTTGTGGGGCTCTGGTTAGTTCCTGGTTTTGGTTTAGTCCCTTTATTCTCTTTTATTTCATTTCTCTCTTTTGGATAAATGGATTTGTTACTCAGAGCTTGACTGAGCCATAGTAATGTTGTTAGAAGTAATTCATAGGCCTGTCACTTGGCTTTAGTGAGTCCTTTAAAACTTCACAAATATAAATTCCCCCTCTCTGTTCAAATTCTGAAATGTCAAGTGCGACTTCATAAGTCACATTTCTCAAAGACTAGGAGGGGAAGAGAAACTTGGAGAAATTAAAAGCAGTAACTAGTTATATGTGTCTACAGTTTGTTTCTGCAGACACGTCAGAATTGTGTGAGGCTCTATGAGGTTAATATAAATAGTTGCAAATGCTCTGTGCAAGGAAGTCTTTCTCCCCCATAGTCACATTATTTATTTTTTTTTGCTATTCCAGCACAAAACCTCTTATTTGGAAGTAGTTATAGCTTTGTTTGTGAAGGTTTTGAATAGTAAGGATGATGTTTTGAATAAATGATCTTAGACCCTTTCTCAAAGAGGCATACAGAGCCAAAGCAGACTTCTCTTGAAGTTGCCTTAAAGTATTTGGTTGATGCTTTTACCTGGGGAGCAAGCAAAGTCAATTAAAACATATATAAATTTTCTGACATATTAAAAGTCAAGGCTTTAAATAGGTGAAAATAAAGTGTAGTGGGACAGTTTCTCTGATGAATTATGTAAACACAATACTTGCAATCATGAAAGATGAAAAGATACCATTATTGTTTGAATATGAAATAAATTAGTGCATTGATTAAAAACACAGCGTAGGTATAATATGTGATAAATGCAGGCAACTATATGAGCATGGCTGGCCTATATTTGCAGTAAAGTCAGTCCTTGATGACCAAATGACCAAAGACTGGCCTTTCTGGTTTTTTCCCTTCTGCCAAACTTTTCAGGAAGACTGATGCATCCTTTATTAACTAAGTTGTTATATTGAAGAATGTGTCATATTTTTTTCCTCTCCAAATGAGAAAAGCAACCAGGGAATTTTTTAAACTGTTTCTGGAAAATTACTTTTCCCCTTTAGGTCAGGAAAGTCTTTGTTTCTTGATAATTTTTATTTTTATCTTTTTACGTATCTAATTGTCTGTGTTTTGTGTTTCATATCCTAGCTTAGGGTTTGTTTGTTTGTTTGTTTGTTTTTGTTGGGGTTTTGTTTGGTTGGTTTTGTGTGTTTTTGGATTTTTTCTTTGTTTTGTTTTTTAATACAAGTGAAAAATTAATTAGTATGCTGCACTTGTTAGAAGTATATCTTTTATTACAGTGTCTGATGACTGTCAGTTATGATTAACTCCTCAGGAGGGTCCATAGGGCACTTCACTGGTAGCTGCGAATTCTGAAGTCCTTGCCTTCTTGCTTTTAGCCTGCCCCCAGCATGTGTGCTCTATTAGGGCTTGTGAAGTGTTTCCTCTTTTCAGCTCTTATTGTAGATAATCAAAGATGATCCCATTCAAAAATTTGTTCTGACATTTGAACCACTTCTTTTTCTGATTATCAACAGTATTTGAATTTAAGATGATGTATTATAAAAAAAATTATTACTATTATTATTATTACTATTATTATTATTATTACCCAGTTATCTTGATTACATTTGGATACTTTATTGATCATTTATAGCATCCTCTTTAGGGAATGCAAGTATTAAGAAGTGCACTTTAATTCTTACCTCAATATAAGCAAGAAATTCAATCAGATGCCAGTAAATCAGTTGTTTGAAAAAATAGTTTACTATCTTTTATACGTTCTTGACCTTTTCCTGCACTTACTGCAACTACTACGAAGTTACGGCTGCAGTGACACTGATAATGTGTCTTATGTATTGACATATTAGGAGATGTTAATTGTTGTTTTCATTTTTTATCAGTAATTATACCCTCAACCTAGAGCTGATCATCATTAGGTGAATACACATAGAGGAAATACAAAACAATTCTGTATCTGAGCATTTACTCAAGTACCACCTTCCAGTATCTTCTAAAAATCTGGCCAGAAGTCCCAGGTGCTTCTGAACTCTTGTTAACATAAGAAGGTAGAAATTGCCATCCTGTAATGGTATAGAGATGCATCTAGTCCTATGTTCTCAGTGTCGGCTACTTCAGAAGAAGGAGCATCTGTACAAACATGTAGAATAAAATAACTGTAATCATCACTATTATATTGAGTTCAGATGTTCTAATTCATTTATTTATCTGCATTTTGGTCATTCACTGAACTTTTAGGAACTTCCTAAAATATGAGAAAAATGTGATGAAAAAGGAAAGTTTTCAGTAAAAAGATCACTTTTCTACTCTGTAAAACATACCCTTTTTCCCTAGCGCATGATGAACCATTCCTTTTCTCTAGCTTTCATTTTGAAGGCAGGCGAAATATGTAGAAATAGGTAGTCATTCACATGTTGTAACTATTGTAAATGACTGAATCAGTGATGGTCTTGCTGATACAGAATCATAGAATGGTTTGGGTTGGAAGGGACCTTAAAGCTCATCTATTTCTAACCCCCTGCAGTGGGCAGGGACACCTTCCACTAGATCAGGTCGCTCCAGGCCCCATCCAACCTGGCCTTGAACACTGCAGGAATGGGGCATGGAATAAATGGGGATGGGGGGAAATTGAGGAATCCTAATTTCTTTCTAAATCTGAAAGGATTTTGTCTTCCAGAGAACCTCTTTCTACCCTTCTCCTTACGGAAGGAGGTGTTGCATGGCAGTGTGGGGTCACTTCTGAAGGGGTGTCACCCACACTAGGACAGAGCCATCCTAAAGGGAAGGCAGCCTGTGGGCCGCACATGCCTGAGCAGGAGCTCGCCTAAGTGAGTGCAGCCATGGAGGACTGATGCTGGGGCAAAGAAAAGGCACCAAGAAACAAAGAGCAGTAGAGAAAAACGGTTGTGCACTGCCCCCGGTCTCCTGTGATGGCTCTAGAGTAATCTGTCATGCACATAGGGAAAGTTGAGATGAGAGTGGGGGAAGATGTTTGGTGTAGGATGAGTGTGGGGAAGAGGAAGGAAGAGTATTTACTGAAGTACTGGTTTGGAGGTTTTTCTTTTCATGCTCCCCTTCTTTCCTTATACCCAAATCAGTTATCAGAAGCTGGTGTTGATCAACAATAAATAAAATTAGTTAAAAAAATTTCCCCAGGCTGAAACAGTTTTTTCCATGACAGACCCTAGCAAAGCATTTTGATTCAGTGACTTCAGAAGTGGAGTTCTGAGTTTCTCTGCTGAAGGAACATGCAGGTGTTCCCCACTTAAGCTTGTATCTAAGGAAGAAAATTATGATACTATGGTACCTTTGAGAACTGTGGCAATTAAAAGCCAACTTCAGGGTCAGGCTTTCAGTTCAATTTCTGACTATTTATTTATTTAACCGGAATAAAACTCCTGAGATTTAAAGCGTTTGACTTCTGGTGTGATTCTTGAAAGAGGTGATATGCTGATGCTTGTACAAAACCACTCAGTATAAAGGGCAGCTATCAAAGAATATTATGTAATGAAGCCAGGTTAAAAGGGAAAAATCTGAGTTCAAATCCAGGATCCCAGTCCAGTTAAATGATAAATGCAAACACACTGGATCTTTCCAGGTTTTTTTTTTTTTTCTTTTTAATTGAAAGGGAGGCTGTTTGCAGGAGTTTGTCTTTCATTTCAGAATTGCAAACAGAAGAGCTGGACGAAGTATTTGTAGCTATAATTGGAAAGTCAGATTTAGGTCACTCAAGACATGTGTAAGTAAAATAGTTTTGGCTGTATTTAGTGTAGATGCTTGTTTGGTGTTTACCACACCTTTTTGAGGCAAATGTTAAAGAAACATTTCACTTTAAATTGGAAACATCAGTAGAAAATCTGGTCCCTTGCTTGTTTATGCTGTTCCTAGTAATTTCATAAACAAGGCATTGTTTTTCTAGTTCTCATTTCTAGGAGGGAGGGAGTCAGCAGGGCTTGTGAGAGCATTAGCATATGCATGAGGAGGTTCAGATACGTATGAAAAGGCAATGCATAGAAATAACTGTTCTATGTTACCTAAATGTAAGCAAATACTGAATGATTGCTTGCCTGAAACTGTCAATATGGCAGCTTCTCCATATTTTTTTTAAACTGTAAATATATATATAAAGAAATAATAGGATTATAGGAAAACCATTAGCAGTGCCTGATCCTCTCTGGCAGAAGACAGGGAACTAATTTTTCTGATATCAAGTTCTGATATTAAGTTCTCAAACCAGGGGCATCTAGGTTAGATACAAGGAAGAAGTTCTTCCCTGTGAGGGTGGTGAGGCTGTGGCACAGATTGCCCAGGGAAGCTGTGGCTGCCTCATCCCTGGCAGTGCTCAAGGCCAGGTTGGACAAGGCTTGGAGCAACCTGGTCT
This sequence comes from Ara ararauna, assembly GCA_028858755.1. NCBI lineage: Eukaryota > Metazoa > Chordata > Aves > Psittaciformes > Psittacidae > Ara > Ara ararauna. Next base: position 26,962,722 of record CM054380.1, read on the forward strand.
AGTGGAAGGTGTCCCTGAGGCAGGGTGTTGGAACTGGATGAGCTTTAAGGTCCCTTCCAACCCAAGCCATTCTATGATTCTGTATGGGCAGGCACATGGCTAAAATGTTTCTACTTTGACTTGGTTCTGATTTAAAGATTATGATACTTTTCCTGAAACTCTGCAGTGTTTTTTCTTATTTTCTAAATGCAGAATGTGTGTTGAAAAGCCAAGTCTTATATTCCTGTCAGCAAAATGTGAACTGAGAATACTCATGAGGCGAGTAGCAGGGTTGTAACTGAAACCATCAGAACTTTATAAAAAGTGATTTAGTATATATGCAGAAAGCTCTGAGGGGTTCTATGATGCACCTAAAAAACAATGCAGAAACAAGAGAAATATTTAAGATGGATTGGAAGTGTGTGATAGCAATGATGACAGTTAAAAAGTACTTAGAAATCCTTCGACATAAATGTACATGTAGTTACTGGTGTGGTTGTATTTGTGTGTATATATATATATATATACACATGGAATCATAGACTCAACTAGGTCAGCAAAGACCTTTAAGATCATCCTATATGTATGTGTGAGTGTCCCATGATAGGAAAAATATTAGGAATTATAGGAAACACCAGTGCTTTATTATTTATTAATGTATATATTTCTCCCATGCCAAGAGTATCTTGTTGATTTGACTAAATGAAATATTGCAACCATTTTTTTTGCATACCCAAATATTACATACATCGGTGGGAATCAGCATAGGCAAATTTAGGTTTTCATTATTCAATTTGAAACTGTCTATTCTTCAGTGTGTTTTTGAATCACCCAAAGAGACTTCAGTTTTCAGGGGCCAAGTGCTGCATGAAGGTCCGTTTGGGCTATTTTTTAAGTTCTGTAATAACTTGTAAAATAGGTCCAGGTCAATTTCATGGCTTTACAGCTATTTTCAGAAAAGGTATCGCTGTTGAACTTCCATTCATCTTCTTAACCTTCTCTCACTGTTGTAGAATTCTGGAAGAATGGTTGTACAGGGTAAAGTTTCGGTTCATATGCATCTAATATTGATATTAGACATGCCAAGAAGTGAAATGGAGGAATGGGATATGAAAATTTAGTGATGATGAAATATTACTGTGTTTGATATTGTATTTACGAAAAGCATTTAGATGTCAGTCTTTGTATATAGTTTAGTCCTGATTGTCTCATACATCAGTTTTATCCTGGTGCACATGCACTGACCTAGTAGTCACTTATTTCATTCTACCGCAGACAGAGCAGGATCAGGACAGACTCTTCCTTTACGATTACCTATAAGAGCGTGATCTTGATAGTTTTGCTTTTTCAGTGGCATTTCAATTCTCTTATACTGGAACGTGGCCCATTAATAATTACCATTGTGGATATGTACTGAGGTTAAAAAGGAAAAATCAATTATCTGATCAAAGCATGCCTGAACAAAAATGAGTAAAAGGAGCAAATACTTACTGACCTTGCAACTTTGTTCTCAGATTTGTCAAAGGCAGCTGTTTCCTCTCACTATTTAAATGAGAGAAACAAGGAATATAAGTGACATCATGTGGGTATTAGAAGCATCCAGTTGATTTTAGAGCGGTAAATGTTATGAAAAGAAATTATTTGTGCTTTGGGGCGAATTTTTGAACAGAAACATTTCAGTAGGTGAAAGGGGGAAAATACCATAGTGGAAGGGGGATATGAATAGGATTAATAGGACTTTGGTTAGGTTTCATTAAATGAAACTGTTCTGTATAATTTCTGGACCAATTGAACTTAGAAGCTAAGAAAACTGTGTTCATTTGTTCTAACTGTTCTAGTGCAGCCCCTAAGGTTTGGGAGGCTTGGGGTAGAGAATAGTGCTGGATGTCAAACTCATTAGACTTCATCTGATTCTCATTGAGATTTATCAAATCACTGATAACCAGATCTACTCATTAGGGATAGAAAAGGTAAGTAGTATTGGAACGAAATAAATAAAATCTTGTATTTGCAAAGGTGACTTCTTACTGTGGCATCTGCCAAGGCTCGGAAAAGATAGACAAGTTAGGCTGCTTAAGCTAATGAACTTCTTGTGCTAAATAAACCTTAATGTTGTGAGTTTTGTATGTTGGTGTTTTGGTTTTGAGTGTTTTTTCTTCAGTCTAGTGTTTCTCTATTTTAGATTTTCCTTCCATTCTACATGTGAATTCCTGCCATGTGAGTTTTAGGTGTCTCATTACAGATTGGAAGGTGAGCAAGGAAAGCTTGACAGCAGGCAGCAGAGTGCCCTTTGAACAGTCTACTGTAATACTGCCAATCACTTTCTTAGGTATTTAAATAAATGAGGATTTCCTCTGTCTCTTGCTCAAATACAAGGATAAAAGTACTATAAATGAGGGGAATATTTTTACTCTACTTAAGAAATATTGTTTGGTTAGGAGACTTTAACGAATTGAAACATTTCTGGGGAGGTGAAACACTTTCCATTTTACCTAGACGTTAAACCTGTAATTCTACTGCTTCTGGCTTCTTTTTGATCAGCTGACAGAAATATTGCTCCTTTTTCCAGTTAGCAAGTATGGAGTAGAAAATAAAGGTTTGATTGGAAGATAGATGGTACTTCAAAGAAATGCTTCTAGGTCGATACTGGGATGGAGATGGTTTTTGTTACAGATTACAGATCTATAACAGAATAATTGACAAATCTACTCTTTCTTTGTTTCAGAGTTTAGCTATGCCATAGAAATCTGCTTTATTTCAGTAAAATTGTGTGGTACTTGATGGGTGTAAGTGCTGACTTTGACTGTCATTTTAGTGGTGCTTGCCACTGTCTTTGGATCTTGCTCCATTCTTATTGGAAACAAATTGTTTATGAAGTTGCCTCTAGAGACTGAAATAATACTGCCTATGTTTCTTCCTGCTGCCAGTCTACAGTTTTCTAAGTTAAAAAAACCCCAAAAAACAAACAAAAAAAAAAAAAAAAAGAAAGGGGGAGGGAGGGGGAAGGAATGGGGAAATTGAGAATTATGTGGATTTATATTTCATATCTTTGTCCTCACCATAATTGCTCGATCTTAAAGCAGGTTTATAAATTTATAGTTTGCATAGTATCATATTAGTTTCCTTGACAGTGTTTGATAGTTCTCTGAAGGTATGGTTCATTACCATGGAAATGACAACATAGTCTGTTTTTATGCTAATTGCTGTGTAGAACATAAAACTAAGTTCCTCGAGGTTTAAATTGCTCATACAATTCATATGAGTTGTCAGTCTGTGTTTGCCCGGTCTACCTCAAATATTAATTATAGCAGTAATAAAAATGGTCTGTTAGTGCCTCAGCGGAGAAGCTGCTCAACTACCAGGAACCTGCAGGTTGAGAACATCTGGAATAGGTTTACATACAAAGCATTAGACTACCAGGATCCGACTCATTAAATAACAGATTCAGTGTAAAAAAATAGCCTTTTGGCATGAAACTAATGATAATAAATCCTAACTCCTGGGTAGAGTGCATTTGTATTTTCTGTTCAGCTGCTGGAACCCTGAGAACAACTGATTTCTATATACATGCCTTGATAGTGTTATGGACCTTCCTTGGTGGGCTGTGGAGAGCAGAGCTCGTATGAACTGAGTACAACAAAAAGAAAGCATAGACAGCCTGTTTAGCATGATACTAGATCATCTATCAATCTTTAAGTGTATCTTTGGGATTGACAGCAGCATTGTACTCTGGGGACTATAAAAGTAAAATGGACCATGTTTGCTAAAAAGAGCCAGACATTGCATTGGTTTTGAAATGAGGGTTTATTTTTGTTTCTTCCGTGGTGTTTACATCAGGGATTTGCCTGGCTGCTTGCAGTTCTGCTCCACTGGTGTGTAAACAGGGTAGCTTCAGGCCTTAGATTCCACTTTCTGTGTGGATCATCCTTCCCTGTACTTAAAATGTGATGCCTTTCCTACCATTTGGCAGTTTTCAGCTTTCAGAGGAAGCATTTTAAAAGAAGAGGCTAGGCAAGCACGGTGGCTGGACTTGTCACAGACTGCTTCATTAGAATTGGACTATTGTGGATGTCCTGTGAGTTAAATTTTATAGGGAAAACATATGTATTGTAAGCTTTACAAGAGATTAGAGGACCAGTGATATGTTCTCTCTTGCACTGAATATTTACATATTACAGAGCAAAATAAACCTGCTCTTTGAGTTTGTTTCATTAAAGGCAATTTCTGTGAGAGATACTCTATGTTAAGATTTCACCGTTAAAACCATCAGATCCAGATGCTACTTTTTTCTACATGCCTTTGTCTGCTTAATGTAAATGTTTTTCATGCTGCTGTTATTCAAAACTGTAAGGTAAATAGACAGCTTTGCCAAAGATAGATAGCTTAAATGTAAGTTATAAACAGGCTTTCCAGGGCAAAGCTTAAATATGTGGAGGAGGATACTGAGTTGATCAGGGAGTTTCGTAGGTAGACAATTGGACTGGTTCTTGCTAGAAACAATTGAAAACGTAGCTCCCTCCCTCTCCCCACCAAAAGAAGAATTTTATCAGTACTGTCTTTTTTTTTTTTTCCTTCCTGCCTCTGAATTATATTTGCTGAAAAGCCTTAACTTCACAGCTTAATCTTGTGGAAGGTGTCCCTGCCCATAGCAGGGACGTTGGAACTGGATGATCTTTAAGGTCCCTTCCAACTCAAACCATTTTAAGATTCTATTTCAGACTATGAAGTAGAAAATGAACCGTGAATGATTAATCAGAGACCAGATTTTGAACACCTAGAGGCTGGTGATCATAATTTCTTCATTTTGGCTACATGAAAAATGGAAGGATAAAAATAGTTAAACTAGACTATATTCACTCAATACTGGACTTCAAAAAACAGATTCCAGTGTGACTAATAAGGGATGAGAATTTAATATACCCATCAAAACCGGCAGTAGAGAAGTATTCAAAGATCTCAGGCAAGTGTATAAGCTTTCTTAATACAGCACTAAAGCAAAAGCGATGAGACATATTCGGTATGGAGCTCTTTTGTGCCTCCAAAACTTGGGAATAAAATAATAATAAAATAAGATAATTTAAAAAAATAAAAATCAAAGAGAGGATGGACAGAAAAGCATTTTTTATGAAATCAAATTTTCTTTTAAATTTGTTATCAGTATTTGACTGTTTCACTAAGGTTTGTGTTAGTAATGATGGGTAATGAGGAATCTTTGCATGTGACCCTGTAAAAGCAGTGTGTACCAAGAAATCAGCTGCCATTAATGAAGAATTCTTGCTTCAGGCTTGCTGCATAAACAAGACACTAGGCTGCAAACACAAAATAATTGGCAGCTCCCAGTCCACCTGTCCTTTCTCCTGCTTAGTCCTCTATAGCTAAACAGCAAAAGTGAAACTAATTTGAAAAGAACCTAAAAAATGATTTAACTTCAACCAGGAGCTTTTTGTCAAATGAGTTGCCTTCAACAGAACTGTGTTGCAGTATGATTCTATGATTCTGTGCTAGTGGGCAGTCTTGTCTTGGGGCTGATGTAAAACCCTAGCACCAAATGCCCCAACTACCATTCTCCAAGCAGTATGTTTGAGAACGCATGTTTCTTAAAGCAATGTTAGCAGGGCCCTGTGTACCAATGCCTACTGCTAGTTTAACAGATGAATTTTTATGGAGCTAAGACTTCTTTCTCCCTGTCTCAGATGTATTGTGCGGGATCTGCTGCAAGCTGGTTGTTGGTTTCATAAAGCTTTTCCCCCAAGGCTTACTTGTCTAAAGAGGGAGAGGTGATTGAGCCAAATTATCACCCAGAAAGTGACATGTATTTTTCTTATGGGAAAGGTACCTTGGACCCTTGATGTTTGCCATGTGCATTGAAACAAATGTGTCAAAACAAAGCAAATGCCAGGAAAGCTGGAAAGGAAACTCTGACTCCTTCTGAGGGTTAGGGTTTTTTGCAACTAATAACTTGTATTAAACATCTCGTATTTTAAAACATAAATTTTTGAGTATGAGATAAAAGTAAAAGTAGAATGAATAATTATTTTTGATTTATTAGAAGAACAACATTCAAATAAATAATATTTCTTTTTTCATAACCTCCCCCTCTCCAATGTTACAAAATCCTTGAAGTGTCTGTTATGCAGGCTGTGGATTTGTACTACTTTTGAAGTTTAATATATGAAATATGAAGTTAATTAGTTACTTTGAAAGGTGAGAAGGTGAAATATCAAAGCCATTTATTTATAGCTGGTTTACTTTGTATGAAATAGGCTAATAAATTGAGAATCATTCTATTTTTTATTTCTTGAAAGAATCACTCACATGAGGGATGTGATTTTTGTACTTCCACTACCGTGACTCTATCGATTGTGAACAACATCAGTAAGAACTGCAGTGTTACCTGTAAGTGCTTTAAAATCTGGTTGCTTTACATGATTGTAAATAGTATTGTGCTCTCCCTTTTTTCATATTTTTCCAACTTGAACTTAAAATTTGGGTACCTTCAGAAGATGATCTTATTGAATGCAGCGTGTAGTTCCGTTTGGAAAATTCATAGTGATCCAACACAATGCAGTGTTGCATCGGATTTGTTTATGCAGATGCAGCTCTAATGATAGAGCTGTGTTAGTAACAATAAGACTAGTTCAGATACAAACAGTTCGTACTTAATAGCTGTCCCTTTAAGAAAGGACATTGCATTTTAGGCCAACGCGCATTAATTTAGTAGGCTGTACAAGGAAATCAAGTGAAATGGTGTCATATTTTGAGTTCATAATGTCAGACCTGTGGTACGCTTCTCATGACTATTTCATGTCACCAAGCACCCTGGAGGAAAAAGAGTGAATGGATACTAAAATTATTTCTGTTTTCTCCCCTTCCCTTTATAAAATTGATCACAAAAAAATTGTCAAATCAAGAATGCCAACTTTTTGTTTATAATAGAAATAAAAGATAAGAAGTTAAACAGCAAGCACAGGGTTATGTAATGAGTTGGTGAGTTTGATAAAGATTTTATAACTTAAACACTAAATGTTATGCTACCAAACATTTGGATCTGTTTAACTGAAGTAGATTTCCAAAGGTACTGTCCTTTCTATGAGATGTGTAGGTACAATTCAGTTTGATTTTGTTATTGGAGATTGTGTTACTGGAAATACACAGGGGTTGTACCTAGAATAATTTCTGTAGAACTCCATTCAAATATTTAGAATCCCACTGCTCTTAATGCATTGAACGGTTTGGGGTTTTTCCTATGAGAATAGAAGATCTTGGCTCATATCAGAGTTTCATGTGGTGCCACAAAATACTTCTTATCAGGGTGTGGTGCCAAACCAACTTTGACTTTAAAGCCTGAATTTTGCTACTAATTAGTAGCCACTTTCAATATTAAGTGAACATAAATTACTGACAAGGGAGTATTAATCCAAAAAGAAAGACATAGATCATTATATGGCTTCTGATGTAGCTTCCACTGAGGCCAGTGCGAACCACTCTGTTGATGTAATAGCTAAGTTGGCCTCTCTGCTGTAATTAATGTGATGCAACTCGCTTTCCTGTTTTCACGGTTTCATAGTCTATGGCAACCTGACATATAAGGATGTACTGTATGTAAATGCGAACAATCTGTGTTTGTCCAGAGAATAGTTTTTCTGGTCTGACATGGTCTGCCACCTCTTTTTGCTACTGCTGTGTGACAGTTATTTGGTCTTAATAACAGTCTTAGTAATTGAACCGCATGCCATAAATAAACTCTCACAGACAAGCACTATGATTACTTCCTGGAGAATGCGAGTGTCAGCCAAGTCTTGCAACAAGAGCAGGGAACAGAAGATACAGGTGAAAGATGTATTGGGCTTTGAGCAAACCTGTAACATTTAGACTCTTCAGGTCTTGATCTTAGTAATGCTTTAGAGCTCACACCTCCTAACTGATATTTCTGCATGTGTGTGAGGGCATCTGCTGGGTGTTGCTTGTGGTGTGAATGGATGTGCCCAGCATGGGAGTTTGGAGTGTGACCATCTAAGTCTTTTGTCACAAATAGCACTTTTGATTTCCGAGCTATGTAGGAATGCCTGATTTTGTATGTGCAAGCATTTTTTCCTAAATACTCTTACCTGAGAGTGTGTAAATATATCATCAAGGCTTTACATCACCTCTGCTTCTCTGAAGTTAGTGAATTAAATACAAGATTTTTCCCATGATGATGATTAACTAAAAAAAATGGGTTTTGTAGCATTTCAAGTGTTTTCAGTATGGTCCCCAAGAAAAAGAAATATATACTGTGCTCTTGTGAGACCTCACTTGGAGTATTGTGTGCAGTTCTGGTGTCTTCAACATAAAAAGAACATGGAACTGTTGGAACAAGTCCAGAGGAGGGCCATGAGGATGATGAGGGAACTGGAGCACCTCCCGTATGAAAATAGGCTGAGAAAGTTGGGGCTGTTCAGCCTGGAGAAGAGAAGGCTGCGTGGAGACCTCATAGCAGCCTTCCAATATCTAAAGGGAGCCTATAAGGATGCTGGGGAGGGACTCAACATGAGGAACTGTAGTGACAGGCCAAGGGGTAATGGGTTCAAAGTTAAACAGGGGAAGTTTAGATTGGATATGAGGAAGAAATTCTTTACTGTAAGGGTGGTGAGGCACTGGAATGGGTTGCCCAGGGAAGTTGTGAATGCTCCATTGCTGGTGGTGTTCAGGGCCGGGTTGGACATAGCCTTGGGTGGCATGATTTAGTGTGAGGTGTCCCTGCCCCTGGCAGGGGGGTTGGAACTAGATGATCTTCAGGTCCTTTCCAACCCTAACTATTCTATGATTCTATGATAGAGGAAAATACCTTGTATTTTGGCTCGGAGCAAGTGATGACAGAATTATCATGTAGTCAATACCCAGATTTTGTAGCCAGCACAAATTATAAAATGGCTATGTTAAATACAACTTTCACCCTGTAAGCAACTAGTCCTTTCTCTTATCTAATAATACTATAATTTTCTAGCATTAAACCCCTTCATGTGTATTTGCTTTAGTTAGCTGTTTGGTTATATATACTACAAGGCAAAATAACATCACTCTCAAAAAGAGTGGACTTGTCCTTGGAAGTGATCTCATATTGTAATTCCCCTTGAGAAAACCATTCTACAGTTCAGGTACATGCTAAATCAATAAGCCCTTTAAATTCCTAGTGGGTTATGCAGGTTATACTCACTTTCTAACTTTCTTGGAATGCATAGTGGTAAATAAAAGTGTCTCCTTTACAGCTTCCTGTAAGACTGACTACTGTTCACTTTGATTGTGGGAATTTGTAACTAAACTCTGCTAAAGATTGGATAGTTTCTCACAGTCAGGCTGCTTTTCAGTGATGCTTTCAAGTGCAGCAGGAAAGATTTTTCATACCAAGGACTTATACTGGGGGATAGGATCTTCTCCAGGACTCTGTCTGCACTATCTGAGGTTGGGTAATAGTTATTTTAAGATCTCAGTGCTTCCAGAAAAGCGATTAACATTTTTAGTTCCATCAAGACCAAGCCATTATCAGAGAGAAGTTGAATATAGGTTCAGACTAACTGATGTAGGTTATTTAAATAAGCTGCTTAACTGAGGAGAGAAATTTAAGTGCAGTTTGGCATTGCCTCTTTTTTTCAGAGATGGGAACACATGCAGTTTAGCTAACCTAGACATTTCTGTGGTCTTGATTTTTATTTTTTTTCGGTAGGGAATTAACATAGAGTTGCTCAAATTCTAATTAAATTCCTGAACATCTTTTGAATGTCACTCATTGCTTTTTTAATTATATATTACTTTTATATAAGGAACAAATAATCATCTGAATGACGAAATCTGTTATTTTGAGCAGTTAGGAAAATGTAAATCCTGCAGTAACATCTGTAGTTGGACAGCATACCTGTAATAGTATGCTGATAACCTGGGAAATCTCTCCACTATGAATTTACATATTACAGTAGTTACTTGTAACATGTAAATTTAACAGTGCTACAGCCTGTTCTTTCCATTTTTGACAGGATTGATTTGGAGATCACTTGAATGAGGATTACAAAAGACAATGCAAAACTTATAAAACTGCGTGACAGTCATGCTGAGAAATATTAAAAGTATAGCTAATTTCATGAAGTTATACTTCAGTTCTGATCTAGTAAAAATGGGCTGAATACAGAGTGAAGGAAGCTGCTCTTTTTTAGGAATGAACTGCTACAAATGCACTGAACCATCCTCCTTGGTCTGCATATATGGCAAATATCAGCCATGTTCATGTACCGTTCTCAAAAAGAAACTTTTGATCTCACAAAGTGTATTAATAAAAAAGTTAGCTATGTAGCATTTTCTTCCTTTGAATCTGCAATGGAGATGTCATTCAAAACAGATGTGAAATGAGAGGGAAAAAATGAATGGGAAAATTGCTGGGAGCCTGATAAAAATAAAAACTCTGCAGTGAAGTTGCATTTTGTTCCATCTGAAAGGCATAGCAGGTGCTGGCTGCTAATGGGGGCAGATGCGTAGGGAAGAGTTAGTGTCTGAGAAAAGGAAAATCTGCAGGAAGTGAGCTGGGCATTTGTTTTCAGCGTTTGCTTTTTATATCTGCCTATTAACATAGCTGCATTTCAGCAATTCAGAAGGATTTTCTCAGCAGCAAACATAAATTTGCTTGAAACTTGATAAGAACGTTGTTCTGTAGCACTTCATTTGCACATTCGGTATGTGGTAAATGTAGCTGTTTCTTCCTTCTCCATGTAATTCTCATTATGATGTATTCAGAAAAATAAGTATTTTTAATTGATTAAAAAGATTTTTATAGGAATGGTTAGAAAAATTTATATTTGAGCCTGATAGTGCTTTATATTATAAATTATGCTGTGACCTTTCAAAAACCTCTCAGATATCTGTAGTGCCCACAGAGTCTATAAAAAGCAGAGGGAAAAGTTGTGAAGTTAGTGATATTTTTTCATGTTCAGAGTCACTTAAAGATGAAGCTGCTGTGGAATGAATCTCCAATTGAAACTATGGCATACACCTGTAGTTTGTCTTTTAGGTTTTTCTTTGTTCTGCTTACAGGAGCATCATGACCTTGACTGAGAGTTGAGCAACTTGAGTGTGGCAAGCCCTGGCAAGCAGGAGGATTCAAACAGGAACTCAGTGCTTTAGACAGTGGAAAAGAAAACAATGGGAACACTGATGGAAAGAAGGAAGCAAATTGACTGACTGCTTTGTCAGAGACCTTAAGTGTTTTCTGAAATAGAAATGTTAAGTGAAAACCACAAAAGATTTCATTCAGAATTGATCCAAATCTCACCAAAGTCCTACGCACTACTAAGATAAGTTTCAGAATGGGTGGACAGCATGTCGATTAGTAAATATAATTCCCACTAATCTAAAATTTCTATTAGAAATATCAAATTTCTGTCCAGGTTTCTGGAAAAACAGTTTTGTCTTAGAAAAAAAATACACAGATAAACCTAATGTAAAATAGTAAAGTCTGCCTTCTATTCTGTCATGTTATCCATTGATGTCTATCCATTCACACGTTATTCTGTTTATTCAGGTATATTGCTGATGAATCGTCAATCTGTAAATACCACAGGCACTTTTTATTAGATGATTATATTTTATTAAGCTGAATTGTATGAAGACTAACTTCATACAGACTTTGTAAAGAGGGAAATCAAAATGGTTGTAGATATTGGGCCAAGGGGAGTAGAAGCTGTTACTTAACTTACTATGTATCACCTATTTTTAGTTAAACTTGAGTTTCAGTACATTTTTTCAGGGAAACAAAGCATTTCACAGGATAAAGAGGTGTTGAAATAATATACATAGCTCTGTATGTCACCTGTTGAAAGGAGAGTCACAGAGTAGATAGGTGCTATGAGATGCTGCAGTGTTTTCTGCCTACAGTTATTTCTGGATCATTTTCTGTGTTTGAATTGGAGAGGACTCTATCACTTAAAGAAATTTGCAATATTTTTACAAATGTTAGAAAAATAATTTTCCTTTTATGATCCTTTCTTTTATTTTTCATTTCCTGTTCTTTAAAATCTACCCAATTTCTTTGTTGCTGTTTTTAGTTTTCGGCATTTCTATTTCATTTTTCGGATGTTAGCATGTTTTTGAGCTGCCAGTTCTCTGGCTGCCAGGCACTTGTGTCTGTTCCTCATAATTTGTGTTCACTAGCTGGTTTGTGTTTTTGTTACTCCAAATTCCACTGATGTAAGTTATGCTGAGAGCAGTGTTTTGTTGTTAAAGACTTGGAAACACAGCAGCAGACTGCAAGATCTTTATTTAGCCCCTTTCATTGCTTACCCAGGACTTGCCAGTTTCTTTTGAGCTCTTCAGATATTTCTGACTCTGATGCAGATTCCAGGTGGCTTTTCAGAACCTTATATTTATTTTCTGCTGCTTCTATACCTTCTTTTCCACTTGATGACTTTTGTCCTGTTTCTGTCTTTCTACAGTCCACCTTCTCTCCTGGGACTGTACCTTGATCCTTAGCAGATACAGTTATATTTTTCATTTCAGCTTGTCTGTCTTTTCTTTTTACTTTCCTTTTTAGCTGGTGGTCATATCACATTGAGAAATAGAAATGAAATGACATTGCAGCTACAGTCAAGGCAAAAGTTTTGGTTGGTTGGTCAGTCAATGTATGACCCTAACAAACAATGCATTTTGGAGCATTGTAATTAAAATAGAAATATAGTACATCTGTATAATTCAAAAGAAATTACTAATAGTGTAGCAAGAAAACAAATCCAGTTGTTCTCAGTTAGGTTAGGAGCCTCCAGTGAAATACAGGTTATAAGAACGTGGATTTTTATCCACAGCAGCACTTATACATAACAAGGCTTTATGAGTATTTTAAGCAAGTATTTGAAATATAGTGAGGACAAAGCTCAAGATGTGGAGAAAATTTTTTGTAAGTTATACAAACATATCTGAAAAAGACATCCCGAATGTGTCAGTGGAACAGCATCATTGTTGTGCCGAAGAGTAACAAAGAATTATTTCAAGTCGTTTGGAATATATTAAGGATCCTGAAGAAATTAATTGCAGCATGCATGGTCCTGATTTTTGTACAAGCACAGGATAACAGTATCTTGAGATAATCTGTGTTCACAGCAGAGTGAACAAAGCTAAAAGTGGTTTGATACCATAAAGACAGATTTAATGGTAAATTGTTCAAAGTAGTCCTTTCTAGCAGAAAATGAACTGTAGGATTGTTTCTGTCTATGCTGCTTATTATTAAAGGGGTGAAGAGTAGGCACAAGGACAGACCTGCTGAAAGAATTGCTGAGTGGGTGGCTTGCGTTATAATGAGGTTTGATTTTCATTTTCCTCATTTTGTGCCAGTTTGAGTAAAACAAGTATCTAGAACTCCTGCTGCTAGATAGAACAGAATATTCCTACTGTGTTTCCTTTAAAAAGTAGTATTCTACTGAAGGGATTTGCAGCCTTTTTTTTTTGCATAATTCACTAGCAGATGGGTTAAAAAATGAAGCGCAGGAGGTTTACTGCTGGCCAGCTTACCCTCAGACAGTCCTGAAAAATTTGCCAGAAGTCCAGGACAGGTTCTGGTGTTCCCTTGGATGAGGCTTTTATATTCTAAGACCGAGGATGTGTTGTCAGAAGAGTCGCCTAAAACTGATGACAAATTTTTTACTGATGTCTGGGAGCCATGACATGAACTTTTCTATATTTCTTACATTATATGGCTTTTGTAACTATTTCTATACAGAAAGAGGTTTTTATCAGGTTATTGATATTGCCTTTTCCCCACAGACATGTGCCTGTTCTGACTCTGAGGTAGTCAGAAGACAATTTAACACAGGGCTGATGGTAGGGTAATGAGAGACAGTCCTTTAAAGAGCTGGGGTTCAATGACATGCTATGATGCATTTAAAAAAAAAATAAAATTTTATTTGCCAACAAGTTGTGGGACACCTGCAATGTAGCATACTTTGTGTCCCTCTTTTGGGAATTGTATAATCAATATATAATTAATAGCTTGTGGAAATAATGTTTTGGCTTGGTGATATATTGACATATTGAAGTAATATTTTTGAGTGAGATGTCCCAATTGATTTGAAAAATGGAATCCAGATGAAGAAATATTCACCCTCAAGGCAAGCAATATGCCTGTCATTCTCTGTTTAGAACAGAATGCACTCAGTCTTTCCAGGTCAGCCACGTTCAATAGCAAATAAGACTCTCAGACTTGTGATACTACTTATTCTCAGATGTCAAAATGCATAAACAAAAATCCAAGTAAGTTTTAAACTAGCCGTATGACTTGCCTACAAACCACAGTAAGAAAATAAGTTGATTATATATTCTATCCTCTGCAACCATGAGACTGTCCTTTATGTGCCTAGCATAGTTTTAATTTATAGCCCCGTGAAGGAGAAAAAGGAGACAGTAAACTTAGATGCGACAGATTTGTTGGCAAGGGTTTCTGTGATTCAGGGGGAAAAAGGAAAAATATAGCCTGAAAGTCAGGAAACTTTTTTTATTATTATTATTAAAATATTCTGGGTTTGGTATAAGTCCCAGGTTTTGAGTCATTGTGAAATTGAAAGGGCTGAAATGCTATCAACTGTACAGCAGACAACAGTAGAGTCTCATCAGAAGATGATGGAGTATTCCTTCAATAAACTTTTCCTTCTTGAATTTCTAAATTTCTGTAAGAATGTCTGTTGCAATTTTAATCAAAATGAGGGTTTTTTAATTTCTTCAGTTGAAAAACATTAATGCTTGTTTGTTTTTTTTAATGATTTAGGGTGAATCACAAATGTAACATGCACCGGAACGTGTGAGAGACAAGAGGAAGAATTCTACTGAACAGGCTGTTTTCTTCACTTTTGAGCAGAGTTAATGTAAAAGACACATGCAACAGCAATTTCAAATATTTGGAAATTGGTAAATTGGAAAATCAAATAATTTGGGAAAAATGGGAAATTACTACTGGACAAACCTAATAAATTTTGTAATAGTAGGACTATAGCAGGGATATTTTTTTCTCCCAACGATTAACACATATATCTCTGTTGTTAGTAACCCAGTTATTAATACCTGCTATCTAAATATGAGAGAGATGGACTAGAAATAGAGGTGCAGATACATCTTCCCTAAATTCTTAAACAGCGTGAGGATTTTGGAAATTTGTAACTAAAGTTATGTTGCCTTTCGAGCAAGTCACTAGGCTTTGGTGGTGGGGACAGTTGTGTTGGTTTACTTCTGCGATCTGGCTATTTCTGCAGTTACTGCTGTTATGGCTGAATTCAGTTATATTCAGCAGTTTTGTTTTGTTTTCAGTCTTTTACAGCAGACATTACCCTGACGGTGCTTATTGCTAGGCTTCCTTTGCAGTCAGCAAGAGAGAGAAATCTTTCTGCAGAGGGGTTCCTTCCTGAGTCATAGAGTCATAGAACGGTTTGGGTTGGAAAGGACATTAAAATCATTCAGATCCAGGCCGCTGCCACAGTCAGGGATGCTTTTCACTAAACCAGGTTGCTCCAAGGCCCTCCAACCTGACCTTGAACATTGCCAGTGGTGGAGCAGTCACAACTTCCTTGGGCAGCCTGTGCTGGTGCCTCACCTCCCGCACGGAGGAGAACTTCTTCCTTATATCCAACCTGAATCTCCCCTTTTTCAGTTTAAACCCATCACTCCTTGTCCTATCGCTACAGTCCCTGATGAAGAGTCCTTCTCCAGCGTCCTTGTAGGTCCCCTTGAGGTACTGGAAGGCTGCTCTGAGGCCTCCACACAGCCATCTCTTCTCTAGGTTGAACAGCCCCATCTTTCTCAGCTTTTCTTTATACGTGAGATGCTCCAGTCCCCTGATCATCCTCGTGGCCTCCTCTGGACTTGGTCTAACAGCTCCAGGTCACTCTTCTGTTGTTGCCCTCAGAGCATGATGCAGGACTGCAGGGGGTTTTCCCAAGAGCACAGTAGAGGGGCAAATTCCCCTCCCTTGACCTGCTGCTCATGCTGCTGGGGATGCAGCCCAGCATATGAGGGGGTTTCTGTGCTGCAAGCACACAGTGCCGGGTCATGGGGAGCTTCTCATCACCCAGCATCCCCAGGTCCTTCTCTGCAGGGCTGCTCTGAATCTCGTCTCTGCCCAACCTGTTGCTGTGCTACAGTCACTGTGTTTCCTGCCTGAAGGGGTTGTTCCTGTCCTTTCTATATCACAGAATATAAGGAAATATGTGCCACATAACACAAAGGGGGTAGCTTATCATTAGGACACATTTATGTTTATAAATAGAGTAGGAGAAAATAATTTAACTAGCTGACTGTACAGTGTGTTGTTTGCCCTTACACAGACACTAGAAAAGTTGAGTAGACTTGGGAAATCTGTATCATAGATTGAATCATAAAATGGTTTGGGTTGGAAAGGACCGTAAGATCATCTAGTTCCAGCCTTCCTGCCATGGGCAGCTGATCTTACTATGCATGTTCTTAACACAGTTATAGAATACCAGCTTGAATTTAAAAAGAATACTCCTGTGGCTTGTCTCTGCCTAGAAATGGTTTTGTGCTAGGTTTATGCATCTCATTTGTGTGCATGTCTATATATGTACATAGTGTGTGTGCATGGTTATGTGTACAGAATCAAATGATCTGGGACTAATATTTTGTTACCTCTGGGTTAAAAAAAAAAATAATGTTTTCACAGGCTCTGTTTCTAAAGCTTGATGATAGCTGATCAGTGAACTTTACTAAACTAGATTATTAAACAGTAAATAGGCTCTCAGAGGATATCCATTGGCAGTTTTGTCAGGTAAGGTGCAGATACTTCAATTTTGTATCAACTGAGAGAACAGCTTGCACAGAGAATAAAATTACTATAGATGGCATGATGTTCGGAGGTCTTCCTTTTATTAAACAGCAGAATTAAATGTAAAATACCAAACCTGCTATGAGATCTCACTATACAGCTTGCTGAGACAGGAAGAGATGTTGGAAAAAAGCGCAGCTGGTTGTCTGAGAGACTGGTATATAACAGTGCTATATTTAAGGGTAAAATATAGAAGCCATAGTCAAAAATTTTAGATGGGCAGTAGAAAATCAGACCAAAGGCAGTATTATGGACATAAGTAATGAAGGATGTCAGAACTGAAAAGGGTAATGTTAGCTATCAAAAAAGAATGGGTTTGGTGTGAACGGATTTCCTACTAAAGACTCAAGACTAAATCCTGTAGAACTGACGTGAAAAATCAACTCTACATACAGAGGACAAGCCTGTATTTATGCAGTCTGTATTTGAATAGTTGTAAAGAATTTAATAACTTCCTTTACGGAAGAAACCTGTTCCATATTACAACTGTATAAATCCAATCAGGATTCATTGCTCGAGGTGAAGTCCCTTCAGAATGATAGCTGGAAGCAGAAAAAAGGCTCAACACACCTCTCTCTGTTTGAGGGCAGGAGTTATTTTTCTGTGGGATCAATCACAGGATTTTGCACAGTCCTCCTTGTGATGTTAACTTTTTGCTTTTGTAGCCTTTTGTGGCTTTTGTGGCATTCAGTGAATAAAAGTTGTTTTTTATATTCAGTCATTATATTCAGTATCGTGTTCATCACAATGTTTGAACCTGAAGTTCCATTTCCTAGGGCCGGGTGCCTGTGCCAGCTGCAAGTTTTCAGAGATCTTCTTTTGCTCTTTTACTTGTTGATGGGAACTGGCAGTTGCATTTTTTCCCTGATCAGTCATTGATTTTGCACAGCCAAGAGTCTGCCAAAAAAGAGGTTAGATCATAGAATCATAGAATCATAGAATAGTTAGGGTTGGAAAGGACCTTAAGATTATCTAGTTCCAAACCCCCTGCCAGGGGCAGGGACACCTCACACTAAACCATGCCACCCAAGGCTGTTTCCAGTCCAGCCTTGAACACCGCCAGCGATGGAGCATTCACAACTTCCCTGGGCAACCCATTCCTGTGCCTCACCACCCTTACAGTAAAGAATTTCTTCCTCATATCCAATCTAAACTTCCCCTGTTTAAGTCTGAACCCGTTACCCCTTCTTCTCTCACTACAGTTCCTCATGAAGAGTCCCTCCCCAGCATCCCTATAGGCCCCCTTCAGATACTGGAAGGATGCTATGAGGTCTCCATGCAGCCTTCTCTTCTCCAGGCTGAACAGCCCCAACTTTCTCATCCTATCTTCATATGGGAGTTGCTCCAGTCCTTTGGACTTGTTCCAACAGTCGTTTTGGTTTATTTACAGTGAGTCATTAAAAAGATGAAATAGATGCAAAGGGCTGAGTCCCTAGTGCTAGCTGTGTAGAACCCAAACAAAATACATAAGCAGTGCTTTCATGTTTTTGGCTATTAAAGATGCAGTAGGTTGGGTACTTAAGTCTTGAGTGGTCATAACTTGTTGTAGTCATATGCATACTGACAATGTGATTTTTATTTGAAGTGGTTGTAAATCAAGCCTGGACCACAAGGGCATACATTATTCTCAGTAGATAGAGATGAAACATTCCAACCAAATATTTTGCACAATTTATGAAGGTCAGGTAAAGAATAATTTTACTTGTCTTGCCTTAAATCCCCAAGGTTTCTCTTAATTATTCTTCCTCTCTGCCCTTCCCCTCAGTCTGAAACAGTGTTTACATAATGCCCCAGTACACAACATATAATGTAAATGTTGTTTATATTTCAGCAAGAGGTGATCTCATAATCAACTTTATTTTTTTTTTTCCTAAATGTAATTGTTCATTCAAAGTTGACTGAAATCAGATCAAAGTAGGTGATACTTGGCTTGAATACTATTATAATACACTCTCTATATATACACAAACTATAATTATGTATGCACTGTATATTGCATACTTGATAACTAGATAACCTGATGAAATCCAACCGCGGGCCCTGAAGGAGCTGACAAATGAAGTTGCTAAGCCACTGTCCATCATATTTGAAAAATCATGGCAGTCAGGTGAAGTTCCCGATGACTGGAAAAAGGGAAATATAACCCCCATTTTCAAGAAAGGGAAAATGGAAGACCCAGGGAACTACAGACCAGTCAGCCTCACCTCTGTGCCTGGCAAAATCTTGGAGCGGATTCTCCTGGAAGGCATGCTGAGGCACATGAAAAACAGCAAGGTGGTTGGTGACAGCCAGCATGGCTTCACTAAGGGGAAATCCTGCCTGACCAATCTGGTGGCCTTCTATGATGGGGCTACGGAACTGGTGGACAGAGGTAGAGCAGTTGATGTCATTTACCTGGACTTGTGCAAAGCATTTGACACTGTCTCACATGACATCCTTGTCTCTACGTTGGAGAGCCATCAATTTGATAGGTGGACCACTCGGTGGATAAAGAACTGGCTGGATGGCCGCACGCAAAGAGTTGTGCTCAATGGCTCAATGTCCAGCTGGAGACCAGTAACAAGTGGTGTCCCTCAGGGATCGGTGCTGGGACTGGTCTTGTTCAACATCTTTGTAGGTGACATGGACAGTGGGATTGAGTGCGCCCTCAGCAAGTTTGCCGATGACACCAAGCTGTGTGGTTCTGTTGATACGTTGGAGGGAAGGAATGCCATCGAGAGGGACCTTGACACGCTTGTGAGGTGGGCAGTGTGTGCTCGCAGCCCAGAAAGCCGATCGTATCCTGGGCTGCATCAAAAGGAGCGTGACCAGCAGGTCGAGGGAGGTGATCCTGCCCCTCTACTCTGCTCTTGTGAGACCTCATTTGGAGTATTGTGTGCAGTTCTGGTGTCCTCAACGTAAAAAGGACATGGAACTGTTGGAACAAGTCCAAAGGAGGGCCACGAGGATGATGAGGGGACTGGAGCACCTCCCGTATGAAGACAGGCTGAGAAAGTTGGGGCTGTTCAGCCTGGAGAAGAGAAGGCTGCATGGAGACCTCATAGCATCCTTCCAATATCTGAAGGGGGCCTATAGGGATGCTGGGGAGGGACTCTTCATGAGGAACTGTAGTGAGAGGAGAAGGGGTAACAGGTTCAAAGTTAAACAGGGGAAGTTTAGATTGGATATGAGGAAGAAGTTCTTTACTGTAAGGGTGGTGAGGCACAGGAATGGGTTGCCCAGGGAAGTTGTGAATGCTCCATCGCTGGTGGTGTTCAAGGCTGGATTGGAAACAGCCTTGGATGGCATGGTTTAGTGTGAGGTGTCCCTGCCCCTGGCAGGGGGGTTGGAACTAGATGATCTTCAGGTCCTTTTCAAACCCTAACTATTCTATGATTCTATGATTCTATAACCTGATCATTCTGCTTGTTGATCATTAATAAATTACTTTCTTCCTACTGAATTTCTAGATTAAAAATTCCTGTATTTAGAGAGAGAAAGCAGCAATGCAGTGCTCTGTTATCAATATAAATTATTTCCTTTTCATTTGCTTGTTTTACAGTTTTAAAGGTTCTTATCTTCAACTTCCAGATGTTGATTTAGAATTGTGATGAATCTTTTTCTCACTTGAATGTAAGCACACATTCATGTGTTCACATCCACCACCAACAATATATTTAAAGGATTGCTTTGAAGGCACCTAAAGGGAATAGAGCACTTTGCAAGTGTACCTTTAAGCACAATTTTCTATGTATGATGCATAAAAATGTATATAGTCTATGATTTTTTTAACTGTTGCTGCTTTAAAACAAACCCAAGAGGGTGTGACCATCTCATCATCTCACCTAATTTACTTTAAATTTACAGTAGGCTGCCTAGATTTATTGATTGCAATTAGAGCAGAAATGTTTTGTGAAAAGAGTGGCTAAAAGAACGTAAATGGCAATAGATTTGATGAAAGAGACATCTATTTAAATTAGTCTTAAACTGCAGATTGAGTTTTCTCTTTTGTATTTAAGGGGTTGGTTTTTGTTTTGGGGTGGTTTTTGGTTTGGGTTTTTTTTGGCCACAGACAGCTATGTACCATAAATAATTGAAATCTTTATAAAAGTTTTATTTCAAAGGCAGGCTTTGTAAACCTTGTGGGAAAACAAAATCAGTTTTCATTTGGCCTGACATAGTGCATGTTATTCAGTGAGAAATAAACTCCATCCTTATTTTGAAGACTAAAAGCTTTGCTTCTAATATTTAGAGAAATAATAGTCTCAGGTGGAGTGATCTGTGGGGTGCAAGTCCTTGGAGTTACTAGACATTAGTCTCTGTTGCACACTGAAAATTAGATTATTTTTAAATGTTTACTATACTGTATTAAATCATGTCAGTAAGAATAATAGCATAGTCAAAACAGCTGACTAAGCTCAACATTCTACGTGAATATCATTCCCTTGAAAATGACTTATATTGGAATTTACACTAATCATCAACAACCTGATAGTAAAAATGAAACAACTTGAAATTAGAGTACTAGAGGAGACCTTAACATGCAGAGTATTGTTAAATTGTTCCGTTTCATAATAAATATTTTTTAAAGCACATTCATGTGCTGAAATGATAAATACTCATTTTAATCCTAGGCGCATATGCTGATAATAGCACCTTATTTTGCAGAATGGTGTAACTGATGTAACCCAATATTTAGAGAACAGCTGTGATCTGTTTATAATTACATACTGGGTTTTCTAGGGATGGGTTTTAACTTATGTTGGCATTATTATTTATATTGTACGAAAAATGAGTAGAGAACCTTCAACATTTTTTGAGGATTGGAAGTTTTCAGAAAGTCCCAGGATTTTATGGTGTTCAGGGCAGGGTGGTACAGTGGTGATGCCTCATATGCACTGAGTCACCTGTAGCCCAAAACTGGCATCCAAGTTCAGCGTAAGCAAATTTTTTAGTTTAAAGCTTGTGTTTCTGGCAGCAAGAGTCCACTGTCCCCTCACACCCACATAACTTGTCATAGAGTTTAACATTTCGCTTCTTTCCTAGTGAAGTTTCTTCTCTTACTTTCTCCCACGTGGAGAGGGATGATGCCATCCTTCTTAAAGATCCATATGGTTCCTTCACACAGGTACCTAAGTACAGTTTAGGTGTTCTTTCCATTTAACTTTTTTGTGATTTCGGAGGAGTTACGCTAATTAAGTCTTGTCGATGCCTGGTCCAATTGCTTTGCACCTTGCAGTTTTTTGTTAATTAGATAAATAGTCTTAGTTAGCCAGATTCAGAGGAGTTTGCTGATATTCATCAGGACAAAATTCTGTATATGTGATTATGTAGTTTGTAATTGATGTGTTTTCAAATATAAAAGAAATACTAGTATGTCATGGTGGAAATATTATTTTAACCTAACTTAGTTTCAGAAAATATACAATGTTTTTCACATAGTAGCACAGCTGCAGAATATGGGTGTGCTGGTGTAGAAAAGTGACTTTACTTCTAGAATGGCTTGCCTATCCATACTTATATGCCAATTATATTGCATATATATGGGTATGAAACCTTTTAAAGACTGCTCTTCAAATACTTGGGAGACTAAAATCTGGACCTCTGGAATTCAAGAAGGGAAGAAAATGAAAACCAATGGATCACAGGTCTTTCCTTAGACCCGATTCTGAAAATCTTGTTAGTATTAAGGAAGTGTAAAAGTGAAGACATATTAATATTTGTGGGAGAATATGAGAGTTATTAAATAATCTAAATGATCCATGATTAGACAACCGTATTTACAAACTTGCCCTTTGCCACTTTATTTTGCTGGTCTAAATGATGCAAGTTTGTAATGTAGAAATGGAGGTGACCAAAGTAGATGGGCTAATCTGAGGGTTTGTTGGTTATCACACAGTTGCAGAGTGAGCCTGGGCACTGTTCTTGGACACAATGCTAAGTGTCAAAGCTTGATAACAAAGATAATATTGTCCAGAATTAAAAAAGCATTGAGGATCTTATAGTTGATAGCTGTGTCTTTTATCTTCATCCTTCTTTCCTTTTTAAGTTACATTCTAATAGTTCTCAGGGTTTGATTTGATTGTGACTCTCAAGTAGTAAGTTGGTTGTTGGCTTTTTGTCTCCGTCTCACTGCCCAGTATGTTATGAAAGATAATAAGGAGGAAAATGTAAGTGCATGCATAGTTTATATTAAATTTAATGTAGAACCTCGGGAAATATCCTAGTTAATGCAAATTGATATGTATCACTATTTGCAAGACAATAGGATGAAACCTGTGCCAACTGAATACTCATGGGCAGTACAGTCTACTGCTTGGGAAAGGTGGCCTTTAACTGCTCAAACTCAACTGGAATTGGAGGGGGGTGTTACTTTAAAGTGATCATTAAAACAAAGTATTACTACGTGCAAGTATATTTTTTTTTAAATACAGGTTTTAGCTTGAAAAAAAGCATGACAAGTTAGTGGCAAAAGAGACTATTAAGTGCAACTTTTTGCAATGCATAAAGAGGAATGAAAGTGATGACCTTATTGAATATCCCTGATCACTTTAGCAGGAGGAAATTCCTCCTTGACCTCTGTTCATCAGCAAATCAAAATGGGAGTATTCTGTGAAACTTGTCAGGCTGGTTATGCACAGTTGTTACTGCTGAGGTGAGCCAGCTCTGTTACATATATACCTGGTTTAAAACACACATGGTTACTATCTGGAATGGTAACAAACCCCCCAGAACTACAGGTATTTCTATATAAAACTGAATGCAGAATGTTTTACTTACATTGCCTGTATCAACCAGAATTCTAATATTTATCAGATGTTATAGCACTAGCTGGATTTAATTTATATAGATTCATTCAATTTGATAGAAAAATTTGGGCCAAACCCTCCATGTAAATCATGCGAAATTCTGGAAGATTCATAATCTCTACGTATATATTTTCCTGTAAACCCATTGTGAGTTTTAACTCCCTGACCTCTATTTGAGACAACTTATTTTTGATAACTTGAGTTATCCAGATCAAGGATAACCACAGGTAAACATAGCTGAGTTCTGGCATTATCTCCTTCCACTGATTTAATGCCATGTCTTCTTACAGTCATTCTCAGAGGTACTTCTTGTTCCCCCACTATATCTGCAGTTTTTGTTTTCCTCTGCTGGATGAACTTAATTGAAATGGTCTGAAGCCATGGTTTCTTGAAATAAAGTTCATCCATATATTGAAAGAAAAAGCAATACTTGCCAAGAGACTAAAATACTGTACTGACAGCTATTTATCTGCCAGCTACGGAACGCATTAGAAAGGCTGTAGTTTTTGTTTAACCACCCTGGGAAAACTTACTTTTGGGAAGGGGAGGGATGTCTCTCCTGTTTTCCATTTCAACTTTCCTTTAAAAGAAAACTTCTACTATGAAATAAAATACTTGTCCTAGCAGTTGTGCTGAATTCTGCAGCAGCAACAGAAATTTGAGATGTTTTGTGTTTCATTAGTGATGCAAATTCAAAGAACTGGTTTTAATTTGCAACATTCTGTCAAAGCCAAATATAATTATTGCTGGAATTCCAATATAGCATTAAGATTCTTTGCCTAAAGTCTTATGTTGATGAAAGAGATGTTTTATTCACTTTCATCTCCTCTAGGTATCCAAAGTATGATTTAATAAAGAATATTTTTATTTTTTTGTAAATATATTCTGTGACATATTGTTAAAAAAGGACTAATACTAAATAACATTTCATTTGCTTTACTGAGTTTCCTTGCTGAAGTATGTTTTCAAAGTTCATTAAAGGAGTGTTAGGATTCCTGTTTAACTTCAAGGTCTTGATTTGGATAACAGAGTAATACTGATGTGTTGTAGAGCTGAGGTTCTTGTTTCCCACTTCTTATGCCAGAGGTATAGCAAGGAGGAGAAGAATAAGCAAAAATTCAGTTGTAGAAAGAACTGATTTTTGAATTCATTGTGGGTGTCATAAAAAATGTAAAATGTATAGTTGCATTCCAAGTAAAAATTACCATTTTGAAAAGAATAGAGTGTTTTGACTTACCCATTAATTAATAATTAGGTTTGAGTCTTCTTGGCATATTTGTTGGTTCTGGTTTAGACGGTAAGGAGGTTTAAGTGAGGAGAAATTGTCAAAAGTAATAAATATTACAAAGTTAAAATGAATATGTGTCATCCTTCCTTCAAATTACTGGGTGTCACAAACCTTCATACTTCCCAAGTGTTGCTTGGTTTCTTGCATGGGATATCTTTTCAAACAAGAAAAATTTTATGGTATGTATCATCACTTTTGTTAAAGACATCCTTTCTGTCTCCTGTTCATCCTGGACAATACATCATTGGCAGTGATTCAGGCTGATAATTTGCAAACTAAAGTGCAGCACATAAACACATGTATAACATCTATTCATCTAGATTAGGAGAAACCAAGTTGTTATATAGGTGAATGGGGGATATGCTCCAATTAGGATCTGTAATATGAGTTGGAATTAATTCGATTTGGATGAACCAAGTCTGTTTTCAAATGCATTGAGGAATGTTTTGGGAAGATCTCATGCTTTTATTTTCTGTGTTAGACAGGGCTATGAAGAACTGGAAAGACAGCTGAAAGAAGTCTTTAAAGAAAGGAGCAATATCCTTCGTCAGCTGTCGAAGACATCTAAAGAACTTGAGGGAATTAAAGGAAACCTCCAGGTCAGGTTCTGTCTTGGTTTCTGTAGGATTACTTTCCTTAACTTTTTTGTATTGGTATCTATTTATTAAAGCAGATTTGGTGGTTTTGTTTTTGTTTTTTGCTTGTGTATAATTGTTTTTTTGCTGCTATTGTTCTTAACATAAACTGAATGGTTTTATGGAAAACATAATCCTAATGAATTGGGCTGTTTGTCCACTTAAAAATAATATGAAAATAGAGCACAGCAGAACAAAAGAGGAAGGGAAGTAAAAAAAATAAGCTGTCTTAGTGGAGTTACCACCTGTTTGTCCTGGCAGCCACTATAAAGGATCTTTTGTTGTTGCAGGTTGCATCTTTGCTGATGAGTTACATACATTCAGCCTAGTTTAGGTGCTCACTTTACCTCCCTGACATGCCATCTGCATGGGCTGACTGGATTTACTGCAGGGCATTACTTTGCAAGTTTAGCTGACAAATTGTGCTAGACGAGCCTGCAGCTAGAGCTGATACACATCTGCATTTAACTTTTGGGTATCATGGGTAGGCTGAAAGGGCAATAGTCTGATAATATCTCTGGAGTCAAATCAGCTCCTTAGAGTGAAAAGTAGATTAAAAATTTGGCTCTGGATTTGAGATCCTGAAATCACCAGATGTTCACTTATGAGTATGCCTGTCCTTCCAGATAGAGTCTGTTGGTCTGGTGAAAATATTCAGACACATTGTCACTTGTGATTGGTCTCTGTATTTCCATGCTGTTTTAAAGGGCAGTGGTTTTCTGAAATTGCACATTTGTCTTCATTTTGATGTAAGCTAGATGAGAAAAGTATTGAGTAGATTCCTTGTATCTGTTCACAGAAGAACACTGGTAGTGTGTATTGTTACTGTGCTAAATTATGTATATTGTCTTACATGTCAGATTGTGGTTCTAATCAATGTCAATTCTTAAATCTTTTATTTCTGCCCCCCCCCCTTTTTTTTCTGAGTGCTTTACCACTCTTTATTATTGTAGGTGTTTTCTTCATATTAGATTAATGTGCTGCTCCTTGTAACTAAGTTATTTTAGAATTGGATTTACTATGCAGCACAGTTGAAGTTAGTAGTTGGCAAAGTGCTACTGTAAGATATTTTAGACTGACCACTGGAGAGATCCAGATATAGGCAAAGAGCTGTCGTGATATCTTCTGTACATACTCACTTGCCTTTGTCATAAAATTTTAATGCTTTGTCATTTGTTTGTTTATAAATCTCCTTTTTTTATTTGATTTGCTCTCATTTAATATTTGAAAAACAGCTGTGTACAGTTAGCTGTGCTTAAGTAAAGGAAAAGTCAGGCTATTTCTGTCTTTCTCACAAGTGGCAATAACCGTAATTCACTGGGAGCATTTTATGAAAGAGGACCAAATGGATCATTTCACAGATGAATAATATTAAAGATCTCTTTGGTAATACAGTTGTTTCCTTTCTATCAGTCAATGAAAAATGATGAAGCATCAGCCAAAAATGATGTGCAGAAACTTCTGGAACTGGGCCAAAAGCAAAGGTAAGACTTCTATCTCCACCCTTCTCTTTCCATTTCCAGACTGAAAACCAGCAGACCAGGAAATGCCATCTTTCCTTTTACTTTAATTTTTAAACTGTATTCCATAGTCTGCTGATTATAATGGTAAAATGAAGACAGGGAATGCTATTTTGGAAAGCAAATGATGTATTTGCTGATATTTGGCTAACGCTACGAGAAGGTA
Source organism: Ara ararauna (assembly GCA_028858755.1). Classification (NCBI taxonomy): domain Eukaryota; kingdom Metazoa; phylum Chordata; class Aves; order Psittaciformes; family Psittacidae; genus Ara; species Ara ararauna. The sequence goes on from CM054380.1 coordinate 26,989,935, forward strand.
TTAAAATGCTATAGTGAGATATCTGCTGACGTAAGGGATTTTGAATTTCTTGTGAAGAGTTAGTCATGAAATCACCAGGGTCTTTCCGGTATTCCAGACAAATCTATTAAATGATAACAGCAAAACTTCAGCTAATGCCCAATTTAAACACATGTTATATGGCTTGGGTGCAGCTGAAGGTATACGTCTCAGCATCATAGCTGCCCTTGTCATGGACTCCATCCTTCATGCATTAATGCATTTTTGTAGTGGTTTGATTGATGTGCAGCTCTGGTGAAATAGATTAATCTATTAGAAGTATTAAGTAAATAGATCTTATTTGCAGATGGGAGAATTGAGTCTGCAATTTTGCAAACTACAAATATTTTTCCCAATCTCTTCCTTAAATCAGCCCTTAAAGTCTCTTCAGAACCACCTAAAAGTACATGTTGACTTCTGCTTCTAAGGGATTCAACTAATAAGTATAATGCACCATAGCAGTTCCCAGAGATAGACCCTGGATGGGTGAAAAATGCTGCTGAGCATCCCTCATCCTCCTTCGTAAAATGAAATATTTTTACAGTATACTCCAAGAAAATGTCCTGGAGCTACTGCGGGTGCTTGACAGCTCTTCAGAGGCTTACTGGATTTCAATTCCAGAGAGGTGTGGAAGTTCAGTGTAAGAAGGTGGTATTGAAAATGTTACAGGGAATCTCCCTCATAGAATTTTGTTCAGAACAGGTCACAGTTTATTTGCCAGTAGGCCTCAGGCTGTACTTCATCTGGAGTAAGTAAAGAACAGTGAACATAATGTTATGCTTAAACCTATTGTACTTGAACCAAAATTCAAGATACAGCCCAATATTAAATTTATGATCTTCTTTTTTTGGACAAATGTGAGCTGTGTTTGGTGTGTGAGCACTCCTTTGATTATTCTCCACAGTGATGGATGATACTGTAAAGTTTAGAGTGCTGGAATCTCAGTTGTAGATACAGTTCTGCTGGCTTCAAATTATTTTTTTTTTTATCTCTTTTGTGTGAATTCTTCAGTACTTACTAAGTTGCAAGTAAAACTTCGCTCAGTGTGGTGCCTCAAGTGCACCATCAGCACTTCGGAATGATCGCATATGTATGATAAAAGAGGTCTACGGTACTGGTGATGCATTGGTTTCATGCTGCTCTATCACTATTTCCATTAAATCTGTTCTGTACTAGTGTTGCTAAGCATAATTTATTTAATTATTTTAAAGCTGGTAAAAACTAGTTCTTATTGTTAATAGTATGGTTCCATTTCGATGGGTTTTCAGTAGCCTGCTTCCCTCATTTATTTCATGCCAATCATTTTTTTGCTAGAAACGATACGCTAGCAGATGTTTTGCACAGCAGGCAATTCAGTAGATGCAAAAGGTGGCCAATTTCCATCATAGATAATTTTTGTCTTTTGTTGGCACTGTGGATCATGGGGTCATTATGATGTTATTATCAAGACTCATAGACACAGTACATCTGTCTGTTACTTTGAATAATGAAAGGTGTCTTTTTCTGAAACTGAAGAATTATTTCTTAATGGACACTTGAGATGAAGTTTGTGTTCTGTGTTTTCAACAAACTAGGGAAGAAATGAAATCTCTCCAGGAGGCCTTTCAAAAGCAGCTTAATGAGGCAGCTGAGAAAGCAGAAAAGCAGCAGGCTACTGTGAGTGATTCCCTGTCCCTCTTTCATTATTTTTGTTTGTTTTTTCTGTCTTTTGTTTAACCATTTTGCCTTGAATTTGTCATTAGCTCAAGTAACTTTGCATGTAAAAACTTGGATTTCAAGTATGCATTAGTATGCTAAGCTTTAGAAAAAAAGGAGCTCAAGAAAGTTTGTATGTTCACAAGTGCCAAGATCCCCATCAACTAATTTCTGTGGAATTTAGGTATATGTATATACTTACGGAGATTTGCGCTTGGAGACTTGGGTCTAAGTCCTTTCCCTGGTGAGGTTGTCTTTATAGATGCTTGTCTCTCATCTCTACCAGTGTACACTGCCATACATCATTGACTTTTTTGGAATCACTACTGATTTTCAGCAACAAAATAGTAGAGTGTCTGGTAGGGATGCTGGGGAAGGACTCTTCATGAGGAACTGTAGTGAGAGGACAAGGGGCAATGGGTTCAGAGTTAAACAGGGGAAGTTTAGATTGGATATGAGGAAGAAATTCTTTACTGTAAGGGTGGTGAGGCACTGGAATGGGTTGCCCAGGGAAGTTGTGAATGCTCCATCGCTGGCGGTGTTCAAGGCTGGATTGGACATAGCCTTGGGTGGCATGGTTTAGTGTGAGGTGTCCCTGCCCTTGGCAGTGGTGTTGGAACTAGATGGTCTTAAGGTCCTTTCCAACCCTAACTATTCTATGATTCTATGATTCTATGTATTGAACTTGAAAAAGATAGCATATTTTGGGGTCTTTCTGTTTTACAATGGTTTTATACTGAGGCAAGATATGTAGTGCTGTAATAATTAAAAATGAGAACCCAGTTATCTCTGGCAAGTACTCAGAACATGCTGGTTGAAAGTTGTCTTGTTTTCAGGTGCATGGTCACATTCTCACTACCTTCATCAGCACAGTGAATTCTAGCCCTACGCATTAAATGTGGAAAACATATTTCATTATTTAATCTCTGCATTAGATTTTGATATTTAAGACTAATTCGACTGTGGGTTAAATAAATCTCAGATGTAGTGAAAGGATTATCAGCTCAGTTCTTTGTGATATTCGGGTTTTTTTAAACTTGAGCAGCAGCGCCTTGTGTAAATTCAGTTCACACCCTAATGCTGAGGAAAACACAAACCAAACAAAATCTACTGTTAACTGTAAGCAAAAATATTACCTAATGCAAAAACCAGGAAAAACCCATCTGAGTTTATAATAGAATTTGGCATGGAATGGTTATAGACCTGAATTCTTGCATTCTAAAACTTGCCCATAATAGAATATGAAATTTGCCGCTGATTTTAAGGAAGGCAGCACTGTGTCCTTGGTTTGTGACATTTATTTCTTTATGCCTCAGGGTACAGTGTACATAATGAGGCTCACCAGTGCAGTAAGACAATATTCAAAAAGTGCTTCAGAATCCTCAGATGAAAGCTGCTATAGAACTGGAAATAAATATTATTCCTGTTACACAGGACTACTTTACACCTGGTTTCTCCATGTGTTTCATGTTTTTCTGAAAGTAATATGAGTGTTATGAAGGAAGGTCTTAGTTACTTTGAGGCAGGCCTAGCTAGAGAATGGGAGCTTGAATTTAATTCTTATTCAATATATTGTGAGTGTTGTTTCTAATCCAGTTTAAGCACATTTTATTCTACAGGGTTTGGTGAAGTAAACCTTGATTTCAATCAGAGTAAATAAGAATAGAATTACATTTCTCAAAGCCAAATGGATAAAACACTGGAGGAGGGAGTTGGAAATACGCACTTCTTTGCTGCACTTGCCAGGGAGGCATAGTACAATGCACACTGTATGCTAATTGGTTGTATATATTCAACAGGGAATACTTGCCTGAAGGTGTACTTTATTAGGTACATCCCAAAGTGTAAGTAAGAATTTACAAGAATTAAGTCAAATTACATAGAAAAATAACCTGAAAAGTATTCAAGGACTCTGACCAAACTAAAAGAAGAAAGGAGATACACCAATGCATTGCACTTTGCATCCACCTCTTGTGCAGTGTTTGGCAAGATTCCTCACTATTAGTTGTATAAATTATTCATCAGAAATCATGTAATCAATGTTGTCATGCTTCCTTATCCATTTCGCCTCTCCCCAGTTTTAGACTAGGGAAGCCAAGAAGGGTGGGCAGCTGAGCAGTTGCTGTTCAGAGGATCTGCTAGAGTGTTTGTTGGTGGGTACAGTCTCAGAGAGCAGCCAGTGGAGCTGTTGCCAGGGTAGTAGCAACCTTCTGAGAGTAGAAGCAGGAACTCAGGCTTGAGAAAACAAGGTTTAAAGACATTCCTGTCCGTTACAGTACTAATCACTCTGAGGACTGACCTGGGGGCTCTTAGGAGTGAGCACTCCCTTTCATGGGTTCTTTGGTGTTCTGCGTCAGTAGTACTAACGTATGAAGAACAAGAGCAGCAGTCTGTCTTGGAACTGGTCTTGTCTAGAAAATACGTGGCAGACCTCAGCTGCTCTATTTGGGATAATACAGTGTGCAGAGGAAAGTTAGTTATGATAAGGGTGGCTTAAATTTTTAAGTAATCCTGTGCTGCAAAGTTCAGCATCTTCCAGAAAGCCTTGGGCCGTGAGGGAGCCTCTCTACAGGCCATCTCAGACTAAAACTATGGATTATTTGTATATCAAAAAACATTTCTTAAATAGATAAAGCTTACTAGTCAGAAGCACCAAACTGGGTTCAGTTATACAATATGCATATAAAACATGTAAGACATCATTCTGAATAGCCTGCTGTCCTCTTTAACAGTTGATGAAGGTTGACAGAGCTTTTTGTTACGCGTTTAATATCAAATGCCTAAGCAATTTATAATATATTGATATGTGGTGAAAAAAAGTATAACAATGTCAGGCTATATCTCTAAATGGGAAGTGGAACCACTGCTTCCAGAAACAGGATTAGGGACTAATGGACTGATTTTCACATTTCTTTTCAAAAAGACAGATGGCAAGTAACACATGGAACTTGGAAGTGGCTTTTTTTCACAAGTGGATTTGAATAGAGTAACGAGTGATTCCATATCTCTGCTGCATTAGGTTAACAGGCTCGTAGAGCTTTTTGATGAAGGGTTCTTCACTTGACTGTGTTTCATGCTAACTGCTTGTATATAATAGTTGGGTTTTTTTTTTTTTTAGTAAGAGACCTCAAGGTTTGTAAAGTTGTTTCTCACTATCTTCAATTAAGGTTCATAAAAAGAGTTGTATAGCACTGGATGAGAGAGAAAATAAAGAATGAAATAGGGAATTACTCAAAAATAGTTTGGCTGAGTAAGTTTAGTCTGCATTTACATTCTGTTACTGTTGGTATTTTATATCATGTTTACGGTTTCGAAAAGACATGGTGGTGGAATGTAAATACAATTATAGTACTGTCTGTCAAAATAAAGGAGAAAATGTCTGTGTAAATTCCGTTTTCCCAGCTGCTCTGTGTTCACTATGAAAAATGAGAACTGAGTAACACGTGTTGTAAGATTTGTAAAAATAAGCAATAAGCAATATGGTTATTTAGAAATTAATAGGGTTTTTCTTAGGAATAGAAGACTAACAGAATACGGGGAATTTAATTTGGACATATCCACTACCAAACAAGAAACTTAAGAGCCATCACAAGCTCATGTGAGCAGTATTTCTTATAAAAATATCAGATGTTCATTCACTTGCCTCTTTCACAAAAGTGTTTAATCACAATATAATTTACATTTGATTAGTTACATTTAAGACATCCTAGTAGGTAACAATACATTTAGCTTTGCTTTTAAAAGTATTTAACACTTTGTAGAACAGTTATTGCCCAAGGAAATAATATTTCATATGATTTAGTACTGTGGCTTTTAGAGTCAATTCTTATGTTATAACTTGAAAATGAGATCGTGAGGATTAATATAGAGTATAGTAGGGTTTCCAGATATGGCCAAAATAGATGTTAATAAATGTATTCCAATCCTGTATTAATTGCTCATGTCTTAGTCCTGAGCAAGATAGAAGAAGTCTGGAGGTAAGCAAATGACACATGCAGCTGAGCTTGGACTGTGTGGTAATGATGCTATATTGGTATTCCTCCACCCTTCAGCTGTAGTGAATAACTAACTATTGTCTGACTCTTAGAATTACATCCCTGCCATCTGCTAAAGTATTCTGTATTTCGATGGGGGGAAATTCAATTTGAACATTTCAAGGTCACAGACTGCTGTGAGTAAAGGCCACTGGATGGAAGCTGTTGCCTTTAATAAATGTAATGAGCTCTGAAACACACAACGCTCTGCTCCAGGAGACAGAAGCACTGTCTTGCTTAATATTGCAAAGTTCAGCCTTAGAACAACAGATTTTCATTACTTATTTTTGTAATTACAACTAGATAGAAATTAAAGGCAGCCAACATGTGGGAAGAGATGAATGTCAAATAAGAAGGATGAGTGGGTCGGAAGGAGGAAGAGCTGTAGAAAGTTTCTTAGTTTCAGTTTTTCAGTTTCTGTGCCTTTTAGTTTGGAGCTGGGTATAGATGTCCATTCTTGTTTATGATGCTGTCAGGATTTGGTGACTGAAGGAAGAATTTTTATATTTCTTCTGGAAAATTGTATTATGCCTTGTCCTTAGGACTACCTAAAAGCTTCATGCAAATGGTCTGATACAGACTGATCTTCCTTAAAGTATGAAATTATAGACATAGATGCCCTTAATAACTATTTAAGGTTATCTCTGTATTAGCTCCAGTAGCCAAGCCATATAAATCTCTCCTATGTGGCTGTCTGTAACTATTCTTTATGACTACGTGGTTCTTCAGTTGTTAGACATTTACTAGAATCTTTAAAAATGCTGTTTTAATAGGAAAGTAAAAAGTAATTACTTTATAATTAATGTTAATGTTATTATTTTTTTAAAAGGAGTGTAATTTTTTTTTCTGAAACAGTAATTCTGCACGATTTAAGATGTCCATATCAGTGATACCAGCTGTATGTGTATGTTAGTAGTAATTAACAAATATTGCTGGTTTAACTGATGTAGATTGCTGGTTAAATTAATGGCCTTGTAACGTCTTAAATATCTCTCTCTGACAAAATCCAAGCTGATATTTACAACCTATGCACACAAATAATAGTTTTGGTAGGATATCTCTAATTATTTCATATATATTAAGCTTTAGAAGTGAAGTGCTTTCAAGGAATATTAGTAGTCTTTTAAGAGTGAGGACTAAGAAAGAGAACACTCTTTAACAGAGATCAGTATATAATTTTTGTCAGTATTTAATGGTAGCTGGAAAATCTTTTGAGCAGCTGATCAAACCCCACCATGTGAAGAGTTATTTATGTTTCTCCCTGTTAATCCTGATCTTATATGATTGTGACCTTTATTTTTTGTTCTGCAAAAGCTTCATATTTATTCTACAGTATGCACAGACTAAACGTCAATACTTGTGGATGTGATTGCTAGGCAAGTGCTGACTATATTAAGGTTTGTTAAAACATCACCCTCAGTGGTTGCTGGATGTCCAGTCAGCACTTCCACAACCAAACCACTTTGAATTTTGCAAGACTTTCCATTTGTGCATGTCAGGTGGCACTAGTCTCCTGGACCCCCACCTACTTTCCTCTCTTAAGTGATGATAATGCTCTCTGAGTTCACTTTTGATACAGACAAAAGTGATGTCATGTTTGGTGATGGTGTTTAAATTACTGACATTTGTCTACTTGAGTGTGGACATGATTCTAAGAACAGCTGTCATACCATGCAAATTCAGTGTCATTTTTCATCTGCATGACATCTAAAGCATTAATCTCTAGGTCAGTGTCTCTGTGATCTAAATCTGTTTTCTTACAGAGGTTTTGGTTTTTTTAACAAGTCTGCTGAATTGTGAGAACAACTGTAATTTCCTGTGAATGTAGATCCTTTTGTATCAGTGGGGGAGAGAAAGTGACATTGGGTACATAGGGATGAATATTTTGCTAATTAAGGTATCCAAGAGCATCCCCCTTCAAAGTGAAATGAATGCCGTATTTTAATCTTAGTTATTATAATTACACCCTCCTTTCTACTAGTAAATTCTATAATCCAGGAGGAAAGCTCAATTCTAAAAGAAACTTAGTCTGATTTGTAAGCATAATATTTTAAACTGTGTTTGATTAAATTCAGTCTTTAAATTAAGATTGGAATTTTTACTTTCCATGGCAAGTCATTGAACTACATGGGAACTAAAGACCTGATCTGAAAGCTTTCATTTATAATACACTTTATTCCACCGTTCAGAATTAAGGGGTTATTTATCTCATAAGGATCAGTACTATAGTATTCAAAAAAAACCCAAAAAAAACTGCATTAGAAACCTGCTATGATAGATTCTGCATTCTTAGAGGGTAAAACCAAAATTTAGGTTGTAAAATAAGTTACTATTGTTGTAAAAATCCTTAGTTCTTTGAAGATCATTGCAGAAATATAACCACTGTATCTACTGGTGCAAAAGTAAGCCTACTTATGTACACTGATTTTGTTCTCTTGATTATAAATCTTCTAGTAAATAATGCCACATGTTTGTAGCAAATACCTAACTGTGGCCTATACCAATGTGGTATATAAGCAGATGTTTGGGGTTGGTTGTTTTTTTGTTGTTGTTGTGTTTTCAAAGCTGTGAATGGATTAAAAAATTATGAATGGTTAAACTGATGTTTAGGTACATTTCAACAACTCACACTGAGCATTTCCTTAAACTTGTAGATCAACTTTTTGAAGACTGAAATGGAAAGGAAAAGCAAAATGATCCGTGACCTCCAAAATGAGGTAAGAGGAAGAGAGGAGTGTCATCTCACTGAAAGAGATTATAGTTTGGCTTCATGTTTAAAACATGTGTTGTTTAATAGAAAGGTAAAGCTCCAGCGAAATACTGTAAAGAAACAAACAAACAAAAAAAAAAAAATGGAGATGCCTAATAAAGTTTACCCTGCCACACATTCCTAAAATGTGTTCCTAAGCTTTATATGTCATGAATATTAATCCCAGATTGATCCCAAAATCCCAAATAAAGCATAAACTATATTTTCTTTAATTCTTGTTCGTATTAAGCTGAACTTATTTTAAAATTTGATCTTGGAATAGAAATTTAAAACCTCTGAGCAGCATAACATATTTTTTAATAATTTTTTTATTACAAACAAGTTGTCTGTATAAGGATATAGTTTCCTGTTCCATTGATTTATTTTGCAAAGAACTTTGCACTTGAAAATATTCAGGTGACCTCTTGTTCTCTTGCCGGTCAGTCTTATTGTCTCTATCTCTTCTGTTCAGTTCTTACAGTTTACTTAAACTGTTCTGAGTTTGATGTGTGTGAAAACTTGATGTCCCTAAAGCGCTTTTATAAACAGTGTTCTCTGATGTCTTTGGTCTATGACAATGTATATATATAGGGTTAATCTGAAAGAAGTGGAGATCTGTTTTTAACTTACAAAGGAAATACAGTTAATTTTAATTGCTCACATTATTTAAGCTGAGTTCTCAGTTGTCTTCACCTACAGTCACAACTGTGTTGCTTGCTTTTCCCACCTGTGATCACTGGATGCTTCACACTTAAGCCTGTTAATTCTAATAAATCATATCAGTAGAATCCTATTGACCAGCCATAAAAAAGAAAAAAGTCCTATCGCATACTGCACCCAAAGTACATTACAAATTCAGGCCTGTGGCAAACCCGAGGAGTCACCATGTTCTGGTAGATGGTGCCCTGGTGTGTCTCCTCCTGTCTTTTGAATTGCAAGAACATAAGAAATGCTCAACGTCTGGAATCACTGGGTTTGGGATTCTAGAAAAGATGTGACTCTGTAGTATATCCTTATGAACCTGTTGTCTGTTAATTTCTCTAAGTCCTTTTTTGACGCCAGATACTTCCATAACTTCTTACACTGTCAAATACCCTCTTACTTTGCTCTCTCTGTTTATTTTTTTTAATATTTTCCTGTTCTCCTCCCTTGAGCAAGTTTTTCTAAATTCTGAGTTGTTCTTTGTGTACCCACCTTAGCTTTATTGAGTCATTCAAGGTTTTAAATGCTTCTAATACAGTATTTTTTTTTACAGCTTCTAGGCAGTTTGTATGGTTTTGATTGTCTCACTGTTCCTTCCAGAGTTTGTTACTTTTTGCTTTAGTTATACATAGTACTCTTCCATGAAAGAGAGTGTCTGCATGCTGGATTTATATGTGTTTTGCTGTCGTGCTACAGTAGTACATGTGACTGCACTTTGTTAGCAGTTGTGAACCCAAGGAAATCCTTGAGAAAAAGACAGAATGTCTTTTCTCAGGGGGTTGCAGGGCTGGCTGCAGTAATTTGCTGCGTAGCTTCTTTCAGTCATGTTGCAAATGGTGCTAAATGAAGCTTCAGTCTGGTTGGGGTCACTCTGCTAAATGAAGACTGTAAAAGATTGTGATTTTTCTTTGATAACTTTATGAATCCTTAAAGAATAGATAAGCACACAGAGGAAAACATAGAAGTATAAAAAAAGAAAGTATAAGCTTTTTAATATAAACAGTATAAAATTTTGCTTATAAAAGTAAAACTGTAAAATGAGCGAGTGACTGTCCTGGATTCAGCTGTAGCAGTCCTTTTTCTCCTTCTAAGTAGCCCGTGCAGTGCTGTGTTTTTGACTGATAACAGTGCTGATAACACACCAGTGTTTTTAGTTGTTGCTAAGTAATGTTTACTCCTATCAAGGACTTTATAGTCTCTCATGCTCTGCCAGGGAGGAGGGGCACAGGAAGCTGGGAGGAAGCAGAGACAGGACACCTGACCCAAACTAACCAGAGAGGTATTCCATATCACAGCACATCATGCCCAGTGTATAAACTAGGGGCAGTTACCCGAAAGGCCCAGATTGCTGCTCAGGTCAGGCTGGGTATAGGTTGGTGGGTGGTGAGCAGTCTCTTTGCTTTTTATTTCCCTTATCATTATTATTACTGGTGGTAGCAGTAGTGGTTTTGTGTTACACCTTAGTTACTGGCCTGTTCTTATCTCAGTCTGTGGGAGTTACATGCTTTCAGTTCTCCTTCCCATCCCTATGGGTTCTGAGTTACCTCCTGGGCTTAAACCACAACACTGACATTTATAAGATCATAAATATTTAAGGAGTACTTTTGATATGTGTCACTACTATCCCGCCGTATCTGGTGATGATTTTGCTTGAGTTTTTAGGGAAGTACTTTGACTACAAAACAGCAGAGAAGACAGATAGGGGTTTTGTGAGTCTCCGAGTGAACATTTTCTAGAGCCCTATGTAAATGTTATTTGGGACATCTGTGACCGAGACTTCTCAAAGTGCAAAAATAGAAATAGCATATAGAAAAAAAATAATTAACCTTAGAGCAGTGATTAGACTAGAGGTATTGGTACAGGTGCAAGTAGAACACAAGAAGCGAATACATTTCCAGTTTCCTGAGGCCTTCAGTGCTGTGTGTTCTGTTCTAGCTCATCTTCTCCTCCATATATCCAAATTGCATAGGACTTAATTGTCATTCAAATGGTCTTGGAATTATTAAAAAAGATCTGTCTGATTTGTATTATGCACCTCATAAAATTAAAAAGGTGGTGGTGGTGAGTTCTATTGAAGAGAAGAAAAAGGCCACATTCTTCTCTAGGGAAATAATGAATTAATGTCTAGGTGTACTAAATAGAGCTACAGACTCTTCCAGTACTTTCTACAGATGAATCAAACTTGATGAAGGAATAAAAGGATTAAATCTTGCAGAAGGCGTATAATAACAAAGACATATACAAGTCCATGGGACCTGATGAAATCCATCCACGGGTCCTGAAGGAGCTGGCAAATGAAGTTGCTAAGCCACTGTCCATCATATTTGAAAAATCATGGCAGTCAGGTGAAGTTCCCGACGACTGGAAAAAGGGAAATATAACCCCCATTTTCAAGAAGGGGAAAATGGATGACCCAGGGAACTACAGACCAGTCAGCCTCACCTCTGTGCCTGGCAAAATCTTGGAGCGGATTCTCCTAGAAGGCATGCTAAGGCGCATGAAAAACAGCAAGGTGGTTGGTGACAGCCAGCATAGCTTCACTAAGGGGAAATCCTGCCTGACCAATCTGGTGGCCTTCTATGATGGGGCTACAGAACTGATGGACAGAGGTAGAGCAGTTGATATCATTTACCTGGACTTGTGCAAAGCATTTGACACTGTCTCACATGACATCCTTGTCTCTAAGTTGGAAAGCCATCAATTTGATAGGTGGACCACTCGGTGGATAAAGAACTGGCTGGATGGCCGCACGCAAAGAGTTGTGCTCAATGGCTCAATGTCCAGCTGGAGACCAGTAGCGAGTGGTGTCCCTCAGGAATCGGTGCTCGGTCTGGTCTTGTTCAACATCTTTGTCGGTGACATGGACATTGGAATTGAGTGTGGCCTCATCAAGTTTGCCGATGACACCAAACTGTGTGGTTCGGTTGATATGTTGGAGGGAAGGAATGCCATCGAGAGGGACCTTGACAGGCTTGTGAGGTGGGCTGATGCCAACCTGATGAAGTTTAACCATACCAAGTGCAAGGTCCTACCCCTGTGTGGGAGCAATCCCAGGCCCAGCTACAGGTTGGGCAGAGAAGAGGTTCAGAGCAGTCCTGCAGAGAAGGACTTGGGGGTGTTGGTTGATGAGAAAATGAACATGAGCTGGCAGTGTGTGCTTGCAGCCCAGAAAGCCGATCGTATCCTGGGCTGCATCAAAAGGAGCGTGACCAGGAGGTCAAGGGAGGTGATCCTGCCCCTCTACTCTGCTCTTGTGAGACCTTACTTGCAGTACTGTATGCAGTTCTGGTGTCCTCAACATAAAAAGGACATGGAACTGTTGGAACAAGTCCAAAGGAGGGCCACGAGGATGATCAGGGGACTGGAGCACCTCCCATATGAAGACAGGCTGAGAAAGTTGGGTCTGTTCAGCCTGGAGAAGAGAAGACTGCGTGGAGACCTCATAGCAGCCTTCCAATATCTCAAGGGGGCCTATAGGGATGCTGGGGAGGGATTCTTCATGAGGAACTGTAGTGAGAGGAGAAGGGGTAACGGGTTCAAAGTTAAACAGGGGAAGTTTAGATTGGATATGAGGAAGAGGTTCTTTACTGTGAGGGTGGTGAGGCACTGGAATGGGTTGCCCAGGGAAGTTGTGAATGCTCCATCGCTGGCGGTGTTCAAGGCTGGATTGGACATAGCCTTGGGTGGCATGGCTTAGTGGAAGGTGTCCCTGCCCCTGGCAGGGGGGTTGGAACTAGATGATCTTAAGGTCCTTTCCAACCCTAACTATTTTTTGATTCTGTAACTAAGGGAAAGAGACTTAATACCGTATGCAGCAAAGAGGAAATGAGGTGTAGAAAAAATGTAATAAATATTTGGTCTTCCAGGTTTTCAAAATTGCATGGGAAGTGACTAAGGCCAATTTCCCTCGCGCTCACCAAATAGAATCATAGAATCATAGAATTGTTAGGGTTGGAAAGGACCTTAAGATCATCTAGTTCCAACCCGAATGCCGTGGGCAAGGATACCTCCCACTAAATGCCACCCCCCTCCCCAAGAGACAAGAGTTTTGCACACCTGTGTATGTAAAAGCAGCAATGATATGTAACTAAATATATATGTATACAAAAAGCAGGAAAAACTTTGATGCAAGTGCTCAACAGCACTTGCATTCAGGCGGTGCATTTGCCATTCTTTTATTCCTACTCTATCCAAGCACATTCATATGATACATAGTGGAAAAGTCTGTACAAGTGATCAGTTTTTTGTTTCCAGTTAATCAGATTACCTCAAATGTTTCCATATTTTAATGTTATCAACTTGCAAGATATTCCAAGAGCTAAAGGAGAAAACTGTGGGCACTTTTTATTCTGCACTTATTTTAAGAGGAAACACAGAATAGTACTTGTGATTAAAGCAGCAGTATGGTTGTGGTGTGCCCTGGAAATCAGAAGCTCCAGCATTCTGTTCTTGGCTCAGTCAACTAAACTTGCATTCAGAGAAATTTGATTTGAGAGCATTGCTTAGTACTTCTGTGCATCAGCTACCATGTGGAAATGGAACCAATAGCTACCTTACAGCTTTCTATTAAACTACTATACTATAGTGGACAGTTTCCTAAATGTAAATCCGTTAATACCGGTTTTGCTCAAATTTCAGTAATTGTTTTTGAGAGTTTCTTTAGAGACTTCCTATTTTGACAAAGATTTGGATGGATTTAAATGGTATGATATCAAGGAAACATTGTTATCTAGATCTTGCCTCCAATCACTGAATATGCAGTATGCTTTAAAAGATTTAATATGCTATATATTTAAATAATAGCATTTTTAATGCATATTTTTAGAAGTGCCATCTGCATATGGATAGATAGATAGAGACCACTAATGAAAATAGATTTCCTGTCATAGCTACTTTTGTCCTTTCAAATAGCACATTCATCCTCAGCTTGTATTTTCAAATGGTGAATTTTGCAATCTCAGCTCTTCCATGGCTGGAAAAATAATTCCCTATTTATTTCTGTTCTTTTAGCGCGTGCCCTACTGCCATTCAACTTTGCAAATCAGAGATAGGAATAGAAAACAGCAGCCTTGCAACTGAATGCTGCAGCTGTGGTGCAGTGTATGAGGAGAGGCATTGTACAGAAAGGCAATTTTTTAGTCTATTCAGGGCTTTGGGAAAAATAGTTAACAGCAAGAATAGTCACTGGTGTGGAAAGAAAAACGTGCCAGATAGAGCGCATAGGGATTATGTGTCGAAGAATCCTGTCTATTAAGGGTCTCCAAGTGCTTCCTGCAGTAGCAGGAAAAAATCTGTCAGACTTCCAGCTGTACCATCACATGGGATGTGTTAATGTAGTCTAATAAAGGATGACATGTAAACAGATAAGCTCTTATTTTAAGAAGCTTCTATTATTGACAAGAGTCAAGAGGTCTGCAAATTCAGAAGCAATGGTGGAACTGAGAAACTTGGCCAAGATGCAAAGTGAAATAGAATATGTATAAAATACTTCCAAAGTTTTCACTTTTGGGAATGGTCTGTTACAGAGTGAGGAGCTCACTTCTGTCAGTCATATATAATTGTGGCAAATGATGCCAAAACTGCTGTAACAATGGAGCTACAGCAGGATGTGGTGGTAACCTTTGTTCAGATCAGAAAAATTATGGGTCTTTCCATTTGCTATTTGGCATTCAGAACTGTTTGATTTGGGTGCAGCTCTGAATATGCATATATCTGATGGATTAATCTCTTAAAGGAATATCTTCTCTGCATTGATGTGTTGTGCATGTAGTAGCCTGTCATTCATTTCCTACTGGTATGCCTCTAAAAGCCATCCTCAGCTGAAGGTAAATGTCCTAGCTGATGTGCACTTCTGTGCAGTTTCCATGAGTTGAGTCATGAACTTCCCCTGAAAATTAATAAATGGTGTATATTCTCTACTGAAAAGGAGTGAAATGTTATTCAACTTTGTCACATTTGACTTAGAATTGTGTGTAAGAAAAAATCTTGCTCTTACTTATACCATTTAATCACATTTTATTAGATAAGAAATGACAGTCCAGCTTCTATATTATTTTGGGCAAAGCATTTTATAATATCTCTTGTGTATACATACATTAAGGTATGTTAATATAGATTTACAACAATCCCTAGTACTTATAAAGTTAATCCTGTGGTTTATGTCAAGCAATATATTTCTTTTCTGTTCATGCTGTGGCAGAACTTCGAAAAATGTGAATTACATTGAAGATGTATAGTAGTACAGGCAATACAAAGTAAACCAGGAATGGGAAATGAATTTGACTGTAGCTCATTGTAATCTGTGTTCTTTTTACTAAGAAGCACAGTTTTAAATAACTACCTTGTAAACAGTGGGTTTGCTCTATTCACGTATAAATTCTGGTTATAGCTTTGGTTATAGCTTTAGTGTTGAGTAAATTGTCCTAAAATAGAATTTTCTCTAAGCTCTCTGTGCTTAGCTGCACTAATAAAAGATGAAGTCACAGCAGTTTAAAGTCTCACCTGATCTATTGGGAATTTCATGCCCTGTAGGGTGATTTCAATTGAATCGCATTGAATTATGATGGGGAAAATAAAACCATGAGGAAACCAACCTTTAGTAAAGCAGAAATTAAATTTTAAGGCTTTTAGACTATATGTGGATACTGTCCTGTGAAGGAGAACATTATAGTTCTTCAGTCTCCATATTCTACAGATGAAACTGACTTTTTTTAACTAAGTATAATATCCTGTCCTCCTGAGGAAAAAATTGGGTCGAGTCCTGTTCCCTCTTTGGGTAGTGCATCGGTTCTACAATCAGAAAACATCCACAAGTGTCAGAGATGAGGGCATTGCCCAGGAAAAGGTGAATGAACAGAAAGAATGCAGGAGCAGCTTCAGACACCATATTCTTGGCCCTAGAAGCTGCGCCTGCTCTATCCCTGGCAGTGTTCTAGGCCATGTTGGACAGGGCCTTTGAGTGACATGGTCTGGTGGTAGGTGTCCCTGCCCGTGGCCGGGGGTTGGAACTGGATAAGCTTTAAGGCCCCTTCCATCTCAAACCCTTCTATGATTCTATAAAAAGCAGTTTAATCAGTTGAAAATAGCTCTTAGGGGGCAGTATATGGGATCATATAGACAACAAATCCTTCTGCATCAAGCTTGTCAGTGAGACGTAGTGATACAGTAGCAACTGCAGGGAATGTTAAAATAAGCTTTTGTTTTTTAAAGTTTTGTTTTCCTGACCTTGTTAGGCCTAAGAGCTTAGGACACATTTTCTCAGTTGAGTGATAATTGGAATCAGAGCAGCAATTAATGGAATATAATGGCTCTGGTGTGCCTGGACCTCTGTCTCCAGGGGACTGCCAAATTTTGGAATCTTCATTCATTTTTTTACATCCTGATCCATGAGTTACTAGAAAGTGGAGGAGATGTTCAAGTAAGAATATCTGGGTTAAATGTATCCTTAATAAATGAGAAGATTAAAAATCAAATGTATACCTGTTAAGGCTCTCTTTTCATCCTCTACTTAGCCTAAATTGTCTAAACTTAGACTAAACTGTCTGCTTGGATTTTGCCCAATATTCTTTGTCTGTCATCATTTCGATTGACTGCAGTGTTGAAAATCATAGCAGTGTTCTTTGTAATCTTACTGAAGTCATACTGATGTTTTGACTCAGTTTCCCCATGCTGGCCAGGACACTATTAAATTCTTATTTCTGAAGTCCTCTTCAATAAGTAAAAAAATTTGAAATAGGTCTGAACTCTTTATTTTTCTTACTCATCTAGTCTCAAATCTGTATAGTAGGCTTTTTATCCCTGAAGCTTAGTCTTTTTCAATTGTCATTTGTAGCAAAATATCATCCGTGGAGAAAAGAGAGTAATTTCCACTCTGTGGCTTCATTTCCTTTCATAGGAACTTGCTACTGGTAATTAGTGCTCCTGGATATTGATGTGACATAATGTGGTGATGTCTAAGGTAGACTTCTATAAACATTTCAAAGATCAGATGGTATATGTCTTTGGGAAAAGGGAAGCATCCTATCTTTATGTAAGTAAAAGCAGTAGTTCCTTCACTACATCTTCTTTCAGAAAGGCAGCAAAATATGAAGCATAAGAGATCATCTTGAATAGTAAAGTTTAGAAGATCTGTGTTCTGTCCTTCACACAACTCTCAATGACATCTCTGTCAGCTTCACACCAGGTAACAGGGGCAGCATGAAACATAATTAAAATCTTTGATCTTTGAACTTGTACAGAGAGTTCTGTGAATCTCTGTGTTATCCAAATCAGTGTTTTCCAGCATGACAGATCTCAGGAGAGAGGTGGCATGATCAGAGCCAAGCTTCAAAGAATTTGAAGCATAGATAAAATTTTATAGTTAATGGAAAACTTTCCCTGAAGCTAGCATAAGTCTTGCTAAACAGGAAGAGTGCTGAACTTATTTATTCATGTTGTGCAGACAAGTGGAAAAATTTGCTTTTAGTACCAAGATGTTAAAATTCCATAGTGGAAAGACCACTAAAAAGGAAGTAACAGTGATAGATGTGGTTAAAAAAAAAAAAAAAAGAAAGAATGTAAATCACTAACTTGAAGGTGTTGCCACTATTGATTTTTATCCTTAGATGAAATAATAAAAGAACACTTAACAATCATGTTTCCATGGTTCATAAAGAAAGAGAAGGCGAGCTGTTGATTTCATCATTACAATATATATTAAAAAAAATGGGAAAATAATGCTGTTCAATTACTGATATTTGTCTCTTAGGATCAAAAAAGATAGACTGCTCTTGAGAAGCTCTGAGTTGTCCAGATTCAGTGTCAGAGTATTCTTTGCTTCTGAAAACACCACACAGTGCTTAACATGTAACCATAACAGTTTATAAAAGTAAGAGACATAAAATACACTTTGCTTACTAAGTTAAGAAGTTGCTTGATAAAGTTGTGCTGCACCTGGACTGTGCCTGTCCTGGGCTGAGAGCTCTCTAGGAAGTGTAAAGCTCAGACTACTAGATTAGTTGGCAGGGACATGGCTGTCATAGTTATAACTAGATTTCCATAAAAGTCAATAAGAATTTAGAGAAAAAAGACTAGCAATCTCCAAATCGATCATATTACAGTACGTCATACAAAACTTCCATTAAGTTCCAGGGAGAAGGCTTTGGGTGTTTGCGTTTTCTTTAGGATCATGGCGTTGAATGCAGATGTTTATTTGCTAAGTTCAGTGGGAGCAAAAAAGTGATTTTTTTTTTAAATATTTTTTGCTATTCGGAGGTTTAACTTGACTATTACTTTCTTGTACTTTCTAATTTTAATCAAGAGGTGTAGCTGGAATATGTCAACTTTATATGGTGAAGTAGTTTTCAACTGCAGGTTGATAGCATGTGTCTTTATAAAGATTATAGTCCTCTCCTGAGACTCATTATCCTCTAGCTGTAATTTGATCAAACTAAATACAATATTTGGAATGATAATTCCAATTATGTGTAGAGATTCAAAGAGGATAAAAAGATAACAATAAAAAAATACTTAACTGAAATTCATGTTAAATTATTCTAGAAAAGAGCCTCACATGAAATTCCTAAATTTGAGTCATCTTACGACCTGAGCTGTCTATTCAAGCTGTTCAGTTGTGTCCCCTTGTTGTGGTTTAAGCCCAGCTGTAACTCAGAAAAACCACACAGTCTCTCTCTCTCTCCCCCACTTCTTCCCCCCACTCCTGGAGGGATGAGGAGGAGAATCGAAAGTATGTAACTCCCACGGGTTGAGATAAGAACAGTCCAGTAACTAAGATATAACACAAACCACGACTGCTACCACCACCAATAATAATGATAAGGGAAGTAACAAGAGAAGAAAATACAACCGCTCACCACCTGCTGATCGATACCCAGCCCGACCCAGCAGTGATCTAGCCCTTTTGGGTAACTGCCCCCAGTTTTTGCATTCTGGGCATGATATGCTGTAGTATGGAATACCTCTTTGGTTAGTTTGGGTCAGGTGTCCTGGCTCTGCTTCCTCCCAGCTTCTCCTCCTCCCTGGCAGAGCATGAGACTCAGAAAGTCCTTGGTCAGACTAAACATCATTGAGCAGCAACTGAAAACATCGGTGTTATCAGCACTGTTCCCAGGCCGAAAGTCAAAAACACAGCACTGCACCAGCTACTAAGAAGGAGAAAAATGGCTGCTATTGCTGAACCCAGGACACCCCTCCATGTTGCTATAAAAGAAGTACAAGCACATGAAACTTTCTTCTTGACAGCAGGAAGAACTGATTCTCACATACTTCACATCTATTTAAGCTTGAAAACCTGGAGTATTCTCAAATGCAGACATCTTTGTTCCTGCAAAGAAGAGGTCAGCAGTCTTAGGAGGGATATTCAAATTTGTTCAACTCAAGTACTTATGTAGCACTTTTCCTAAGGAATAGCTCAGCTTAAAAATGTGAAAACCTTTATTGTGCAATGCAGCACAACCAAAACAGTCGAATTTGACTGGCCTCTTTCTATAAAGTCAGTGCAGCAATTCACTATGTGATAGGAAATTGTTCACCCTCTATGTCCATTCAGCCTCATACTGAGTCTTAAATTACTAGAAATTGTGCTGTTCTGAGCCAAAATCAAAACCAAACCCAAAAAGTTTTCTGTTAGCCAGTAACATCTTAAGCATCTCAGTCTTCTCTTCCACGCTCCTTTTGAACACTGTTCAACAATATTTGGGGCTGCAGATGTTACTGGAGAAGGAAATATTAAGTAGATCAATCGACTTGTCATAATTTTGGCATAATACCTGGAGAGAGTTGCATTGATTTTATTTAGTTGTTGTGTAAGTACTGTATTGATCTTCAGAAAGCTGGTTTTATAGCTATGCTATAATTCAGGAGTGCTGTTTTCATTAGATTGCTTCCAAGTGGCTTTGCCATATCTGTCCCAATAATTTGGCCCATTTGTCAAGTTTACCTCTAAAAGCCTTGCCATGCAATGAATCTTCTGTTCTTCAGAACTTGATTTCACGGTTTTTACAACTGAAAATGCTTAAAAGAACAACCACATTAATACATGAATTACTGCCTTTTTTAATGACCTCTGTCTTGTAAACAATTTAAATCACTCAGAGTTTAATAGATGTGGAAATGTTTCTAAGTGAAATTATAAGGGTTTAATCAAGCAGGTGCTCCTTAAAGTATTCTGGAAGGTGTTGTCGTATCTCAGTTTTCTTTTGTGAGTAAGGATCTAAGTAGCATTTTATCAAATAGCTACATGTACTCAGGAAAGGTCTGCATGGATTAAAAAGAAATATTGTGTAAAACTCAGATTTATATGGTTCATCCACAAGCTGTGTTGTTTTTTATGCATTGTGATGACTTTCCTTTAATGTAAAATAGTTATTAAATTTCAGACTATAAATTGAATCCTGTATGTGTCAGGTGTTCACTTCCTGATCACGTGCATTTGTATTTGTGCGTATATTTGTCTGGAAGTATTTGTGTGTACTTTTAAGTCAAAACACCCTTTACATGTAGATTCTGGTATGTATTTATGTCTGTGCAAGAATATAGTGTAATGCTAAAAAATAGGTTAAAAGTACCAAGATGCCAGCAGTTGATCCACT
Source organism: Ara ararauna (assembly GCA_028858755.1). Lineage (NCBI taxonomy): Eukaryota > Metazoa > Chordata > Aves > Psittaciformes > Psittacidae > Ara > Ara ararauna. Next base: position 27,010,721 of record CM054380.1, read on the forward strand.
GAAAACTAATGGCTCAGTTTTTCTGGATATGCCCAGGAAACTTTTGCTTGTATCAATTTGTTGATCTTTTTTCTTGTACCAAAACTTCCAGTCTTCCCATGTCATTCTCAAATTATTCTGTTTCTGGCAGAATTTTTGGTCCTTATGTGAGGTTATTTTTCAGTTTATTTCAGTGCAGTTTTGCGTATTTGCTGAAAAAGATGATTTGATCTTAAATTTTAGGTCCTTCAGGGTAGCACTGAGCTAGAAAATCCACATTTTCTGAATTAGCCTTAGCAATTGTCTCATATATTACTTTATCCATTCAGTTTTTCTTAAATTGTATCAGCCTGCCATCCTTAGTTTTGAAATTGAAAAGCTGTTGCTCTGCAAGAACCTTTAGACACGAAGGATTTTATGCCAGGGCCCATATTTTAGTGGACGACCATGAGGTGTGCTGTGAAAAGGTTTGCATGGTATGCTTCAGCTTTGGATGCTGTGCCGCTGGGAGGCATTAAAATGGATATGGGGAGTTCTTCCTATGTAGAAAAATCTCTGGACACCATAAAAGTCCAAAAATTAAAGCATCTCCCTATGAAACAGAATAGCCATTAACAACTTGCTTTGGTTTGGGTATGTGTTCTTTTGGGCTGTTTACTTGTATTTTAAAGGTCAAAGCAAGATGGTCAAAACAATTGTGAGGAAAATGAGGATGTCTTCCTGCTAGTGTGAATGCAGGTGCTAGGAGTACTTTTTGTTCATTTCCAGTTTCAAAGAATCCCAGACTGTTTTGGGTTGGAAGGGACCTTAAAGCTCATCCAGTTCCAACACCCTGCCATGGTCAGAGACACCTTCCACTAGACCAGGTTGCTCCAACCCCTGTCTAACCTGTCCTTGAACACTGCCAGGGATGGGGCAGCCACAGCTTCTCTAAGCACTGTGCCGGTGCCTCACCATCCTCACAGGGAAGAACTTCTGCCTAAGATTTCAACTCAGCCTCACCTCTTCCAGTTTAAAGCCATGTCCCCTTGTCCTGTGCCTATAGACCCTTGTCAAAAGCCCCTCACCAGATTTCTTGTCAGCCCCTTTAGGCACTGGAAGCTGCTTTAAGGTCTCCCTGAGGCCTTCTCTTCTCCAGGCTGAACAAGCCCAGCTCTCTCAGCCTGTCTCCAGAGCAGAGGTGCTCCAGCCCTGGGAGTATCAACTGGTTGATTTCTTATAAGAAACTGCTTTCCATTTAAAACTATGTATGAGGACAGCAAAAAATTTGATACTGGATATAGTAAGAGTTGTGTAGAACAAAATTCCCAGGAGCCATGTGATGATGCCCTGTTTGATGGCTATGTGTGCCTTCAGTGTGGCCTACATGACCAATAGGAGTAGACGGATGGTGAGTTGGCCTCTCTGCTCATACTCTGCAGTATCGCTTCAGTTGTCACAGAGGCCAGATGATCCCCATAAGGTTTCTGAGGTAACTCCTGTGTATCGTTGGTATTAAATCAAATGCCTGCTGTGCTGTAAATGTCTTTTTTTATTGCTGCATGGAGTCAGTAGGCAGACTAAATGTAAGGACTTTTTTTTTTTTCCCTCCCTGAATTCCCAATAGCATAATTCATTCTTTTATAAAAAATCTTTTCTTGCTGCATTACAGTCGTGAGATTTTGTGTATTTGGTTTGGCCAATGTGAGGCACTTAGTGTTTAAACTTTACATTTTATGCTGATGCATTTTAAGTCTCAGGAGAAAAGAAGTGAAGATCTGGAACCTGAGAGTTAGAATCTTCTCCTTCCTTTGCCAAAAGATGAGCTTAACTAGATCAAGGAAATATTAGCACTCACGCATGAAACTGATATCCTGTTGCTATTCAATGGATGCATATTGGTTTTGGGTAAAAGCATTAGCCTGTTATTTACCAATGCTTCTTTCCTATAGCGATGTCTATCTTGAGGAATCAGAATGGGGATTCACTAAGATACTGAATCTTGCTTTGAAATACACTTTTTTGTTCACAGCGCTGCCACCCTATTTTAATTTTACAAGAAGATAAAGCGTGGCATGGAAATGCATTGTGAAAAGGTCATTATTTGTAGCAAAAATGTAAATTCAACATACCACAGAACCAGTCAAAATCTGAACCGCTAAGACAGGTATAAGAATGGAGTGATTCAGTACTTTTCATGGACTACTTCTGCAAAGTCCCCGTATCTGTACTATGCCTCCTTGGTATACTCTATGGAAAATGATTTTTTTTTTTTTTGTAAGCTTCATGCTGCTCCTTTAAGCATCATTTCAACAACACGCAAGAATTGGCTGATATGATGGTAGATGCTTGCATCCTTTGCTGGGTTAGAAGGTGACTGTTTTCTGTGGCTACAAAAGGAGAAAAAGCAAGATTTCTTGAGCTTACTATTGCAACAAGCAAAAGTAGAGGTAGTTCGATTGCTAAAATACACACAGCTAGATTAGGAGCAGAATTATGGCATTGCCATTTCACCAAAATGCTTAGTTGGAAAACACATTGTAATGACTTTTCTCTTTGTTGATGCAGATTTCCAGTGACTGTTTTCAACTCATTTTTATCATCTGAGTAAAGCCACAACTTATTTACATGGGAAAGAAGCAGGTGTGTATGTGCAGTTCATAGTGATCTTATTTGCACTGCATTGCTTACTATGGCTTTCATCCTCTGCAGAGAGCAAGTACAGTAGGAAACAGTCAGTTGGGTAGCACTTTGGGTATTAGAGATGCATGGTTACCTTGTGTTTTTTAAAATTGCTGTGAAATAACACCCAGTTGTGTTGGCTTAAGCTCAGTGAGTGATGTAGAAATCAGTAATTTTAAGTTAATGATTTTTAATTATTTAACAGACCACATTTTTTCTTTAGGAATTTTTTTTTCCCTCTAGTCATTCTGGTCTTCCTAATGTAATTAAAAGTGGTCCTGCAAGTGTTCAAAGGAAGGAAACTGAAACATAACTTTGCCATAACCTTTGGGGTTTTTCCTCTGTTATTTTTAATGGTGCTTTAGTGTGTATATTTCTCATTCTAATACTAATCTTCTTTTAAAGCTTGATTAAATATACTTTAATACAGCCCAAGTGATATTACTTTGTTCCATTCAATTAAGGTTGACTTTAAAATAGTGCTCTGCCATTTTCATGCTGTAACTCTTGGTTCCAAAGGTGAATGGAGGAGCCAGACAGGACACTCAACACTGAAGTGCAAAGTACTGTTAGTCTTCGCAAGCTTATAAGCAGAAATGTGTATTTGTGGAGAGAATGCAAGACCATGTGCTTAAAAGAAAGACACTATTGCTATTTGGTAGGTGGCTTAGAGTGAGAAATGTTTGTCTTTTATAAGGGCTGCAGTCATCTTGTAGAAATCTTAAGGAAAGTTTTTAAAGCACATGAATAACATTTATTTTGTGATTCCTAAAGTAAATGTCTACTTTCTGCTTTGGTTTTATTGTGGTTTGTTATTTGTTTTGCCTTTAAAAAAAAAAATCTCAGGATGTAGGCTTCTTAATTTACAAATATCAGTGTAAAAACAGTATTTGTAGCTGATAATTTTAATAAACAACTACTCACCTCTGCAGCTGTATACCTCTTCTACTTTCAGGCCTCAGCAGAGGCAGTTCAGGCCTCTTCAGGTCCCACCAGAAGTTTGGGAAGTAGCAGGACAGTTAGTTTTATCTGTTGACCTTTGCATCAGGATCCCTAAAGTGTTTGCTGAGTCTTATCTGTTTGAGCTGTGGTATCAGCATCGCCTCTGGGATGATTGCCTTTGCTGCAGCATGAGCCATGACAGCTTGGTTGGCTATTCTTCACTACTCCCTAATCAAGCTGCTGATTTTTCTATGGCTTGGATTCCCCTTTTCTTCCTTGCTGTATACCTTATTTGTATGTTTGATCAGTTATTTCAAAGAACAATGAGTAGAAACAATTCTTAAACAAATCACAATGAGCTAGTATCACATGTTAAATATCAAAACAGGGGATAGGGCCACATACCTGCCTGGCATGCCAGGCATAGTTATTTATAATTGCCAGAATTATTAGTCTCTGAATCTGTGAATTTAAATCCTGAACCTGTAGGAATTTGGAATGGCACAGCTTTAGGAGTGATGTGGGGTTTGGATTTTGAGAAATAATTACAGATTCCAAGACGTGCAGCTGTTGGAGCAGTAGGAGCATGAAAATTCAGCTGTGTTCAGAAGTAGTGACATAAAACATACCACTTTCGAATAGTATGTGTAGTCAGCTGTAGCTTTAAGGAGCGTTCAGCAGAAGTACACCTTCTGTGACCTGAAGCCAGATCTCTAAGATAGTCCTGAGAAGTATATGAGCGTAAAAGTTATTAAATTTTCTGGGCAGATGCATTACTTAGATTGCTTTCCTGTGACTGACAGGCCAGTATTCTATTTGATATCATCAGATTGGGTAAATTACATTTTTACATCCTTTCTTTTCCAAGACAAATATTAATGTGAAATCTGCTGACTGTCAAATTTGCTTTCTTGTCCAAACCTATTAAGACCTAGTTTCAACAAAACTAGAAAGTAAAAATCTAATAGGTATTGACATACAAAGAGCTGTAGAATAAAAAAAAAAAAAAAAAAAAAGGATGGGGGGATTATGAAAAATTAGTTCTGCAGGCATTTTTGTGGGTCCTGTCTGCATGTATTTTGTGCAAAGTGCAATAACTTTCATAAAGGGGGTTACAATTTCTAAACTTTTCCTTCCATGACCCTAATGTAGCAAAAACTCCAGGCTTGGAGCACCCCTGGTGCTGAACCTGGCCAGAAGCACCATATTAGTCTTACAAGGTTTTAATATTGTGGCTTGAAGGACTAGAGAGCAGAGAGAGAAGATGAGCAAATGTTTATGTATATAAAGTATTTACCTGTGTGGTTATAATGTAACACAACTTGCGTTTTATATGATGGTGAAAACCACCAACCACAATAAGGCCTGTTGTGTAACACTTGCTTGGCATTAAACCAGTATAATTCAGTAAGAAATTTCAGTCAAGCTACCTGACTACAGCAGCTGTTTGGACCTGTATTGAAGAAAATATGTATCATCTCCTGCACTGTTTTTGTGCTTATTGTTTTTTCTAGACTCTTGCTAGCTTATTTTGCTGGTTTCATTTCACTCCAGAATATACACTTAGTGAGCACATATTTGACACGCTTGGCCTTTTGCTTCCTGTGTAAGCCTTTTCCCCTTATGGGAACAGTAAACGGAATTGGGCTGTTCTACATCATTTACCTCTCCCTGCCTTTGTAGAGGAGGTATCATTCATATCTTTTACTTGTGTGTGCACACATGGATTTTCTTAAAGTAGTGTATGGATAAATAATGTGTTTGTCATTTATTTTTCTTTGCTGCATTTCCTGGTACTTTATTCAAGCTAACAGACTCCTTTAGGTTTGTGAAGCCTTTGCTGTTGGGGGAAGGGTACAACAGCACTCTCCATGGTTATAGCTGCATGCACAAGCTCCCAGAGAAGAAATTTCAGCCGGAGTCATGAATTTCATGCAGCTGCATAAAAATTTCTGTGTTTGTTAATTCAAGGCTCTACACAGGAATGATTGACCTTGGGCATAGTCTTCTTAGTTACTTCCTCTCTCCTCCTTTCGCCTTACATTTTTGTGCTGTTTTATACATAGCTTTGGCATCACTTATTGTCAGTGTGTCCCTGTGGTTAGCCAGCACTGCTGTCTGTGGGTGAGGGGATGTGTTTAATTCATTGCACATACTGATCCGGTCCTCCAAGGATAGACTGGCTGAGTGGCTTCTGGTTTTCCTGGTTTCAATTCTGGTTTTCCTAGTCTTTCTTGGGATAGGTTCACCCTCCTCTTTTTGTTTAGGGATGTGCAAGGTATCAGTCCTAACCAGATGAGGTTTTTAAAGCATTTGTGGTAGTTCTCTGGATTCAGAACTGTCTTCAATTTTTCCAGTCAATCAGAATGTGGTGTTTTCCTGTCTCAGTTCTGAATCTGGAAGGAATGTAGGAAAGTGCAAACAGGCATTAGTTCTAATATAATTTTATACATCAGTTGCCTCATTCAGCAAAATATTTTGCATCAGGATAATCTCAAGCAGGAACATAAATGTTCCTTATGCACATTCATAGTCCTCTGAATATTTTGTCGGCTTTGATGCTGAGATGGGAAAAGTGGAGAGCGATCTCTTTCTTATTCCACAGATTATTTTTTTTTTGGTTCTATTTTGAACATGAAAAGTCCTCTGAAGGTTTATGCAAATCAATATAAAAATAATTGCTATTATGATTAATATGCTTATATTCTAGCTAACAAAATAACAAAGATCATAAATCTAGAAAATGGCAAGTCTGTTTCTTATGAAGCATGATTCCAGTCCTAAAAATACCTTACCAGTGTCTGTAGACTGCTCTTAAGCTACAGAAAACACAGCTAAGCAGATTTTGTAAATGCAATTTTGAGTTAAATACAATTATGAGTGATAACGTATTGACAGTTGATAGTGATTTTTTTTTTGCAATGATCAAAATAAGGAAAACCAAACTTACAAAAAATTTCCATCTGCCAACCACTCTTGTGCTAATTCTATATTACACCGTTTGCAGTGTAACTACACATTGCAAAGTGCAATGTGTACATTTAAACTTAACATGTCACCTCAGTAAAGCTAGTCTAGTTGACTGACAGGAACATTATATTTTTATTTTGGACATTTCCTAAAAATGTAAGGCTCTTGGTCTTATCAAGACTTGTCTAAATATGATTAAGGAGTAGTTAAAATAGATCAGAATGAAATGTATTCTGCCATTTATTCTCTGCTTTGGGAAGGTGAAAGTATGGCAAAGAAAGGCTAGATGCTCGTTTCAGGATGCTAATTCCACATGCTAAGATGGCAAAATAGCTGGACTCATGGCTGAGGTTCTGATTTCTAGTGCTAATAGTAACTTGAACTGAATGGATTATGGCCTAATTTATGAAAATAGGTTTAGAGGAAGCTTTGGTATCAAGCAGTCTGAAACTTGTTTTGTTGCGGAACCAAAAGGGAAGTTAAGAAAAAATAACAGAACATTTTTTTTTAACATTTAGATACAGTAAATAGGTCCAGCACTTTGAGACAAATTACTTTTTGATGCTTGCACATCAATGCAGCTATTCAGAGAACATTATCAATGATAGATGACATTTGGAATGTGCACAAAAGCAGGATGCCAGGAGATAACAGTAAAGACGTGCTTTGATACTTCAAATACTTGGGGCTTTGTCCTTTTAAATATAATTCAGAATTGTGGTCTGTGTAATCTCACAGTTACATAGTATAACCTCTATTGTTTAATTATATAAGGTAAATGATCAACAAATTCTCTTTGTGCTTTGCAGAACATCTATTCTTAATCAAGTCACCAATGTGAAAAAATGTGACAGTTTATCTCCTGAGAAATATGTTTTGTGGGAATAATTTCAAAGAACATTGCTTTATCATGTAAAGTACTTCTAAAAATTACTAATAAAATGTTTCTTCTGTAATATTAAATTGTTACTGTTTTAGGATATGGCCCCAAGTATCATTGATGCCCTCCCTTGACTTTGAGATATTGACTCAAGTCATATTCATGGCATCATTAATGGAAAGGAGATACTCCTGTCAGAAATAGGAATTGATAAGCAGACAACCGGGCAGATCCCTTCTATTCCACATGTCTTAGAGGAAGGTTGTCCCATGTCCTCTTAATTGATTAGGCTTTCTTGTAAGTACTAAGGAGTGTTGTCTTCAACTTTTTGTAAGATGGTCTTTAACTTCAGTTTTTCACTAAAATATTATTTATGGGATTTTATTTTTTCTGAAAATATTTATTTAGTTTAAACGTGTTAAAGTACAAGGTGTCTGCATCTTATATTCCTGTACTGAGCTTCAATAGGCGGAAACACTTCTCAATAACATGGAAAACTAGCTTTGTTGAAGATGTACTCATTTCCTCCTCCTTTCCCAAGATGAGTGATACTGGCATAAAAAGGTAAATTCACTGTCATGGGTAGGTCAATAATTCCTGAAGAAATTGTGTTATTGACTCAATTAACTGGCTAATGCAGTCAGGCCACATGAAGGCTGAGCACAACTCATGTCTTGCCAGCTTCAGTCATAGGTAGAGCTTGTGCTGCTGCCTGCACCTGACATAGTAGGACAGTGGATGGTGTTTAGGATACTCCTGATGTTTTGAAAATACATGGATGTAGCTTCTGGTTTTGCTACACATATGCTGACTGTGGTAAATCATGGTAAAACTATGATCTGTTTATCAAGCTACAAGAGAAAGCAAACTCATTTCTACTTCATCTGTTCCAAAGATGGAGCCAGCATTGCATTGCCTCCTGATAGAAACTCTACTCTTACAGAGGTCTCACCTTTCAAACCTTGTAGCATCAGAGATAGTGCCTGCATTGAATTTTTTAATTAAAAATGATAATTTAGAAAGTGCTGAAATAGTGTAACATGAAAGTTAGTATACTTCTGACAATCACTTTGTACTCCATATAAGTGGGGACAGAGACAAGAAGAGGGGATTATCTAGTACCTGTTATGTAGGTACTTAACCTCTCTCAGTGTATTGAATGAGCACAGCGTGGTGGAAGTATGTTTCTCTTTGCCTCAGAGGTCTTGATTTCCTGATTGAAAGCTACTGTAGTCACTCTTTCAAAACAGATGATGTGTATTTGATGTCTGTAGATGATACTTGAAAAACTTATTCTAAAATTAGATATATTGGCCAAAAAGTTTTGTAACAGTGAATATTCAGTGCAGTGCTACTGAGAGAATTCTGGAGATAGAGCCTGTTAATATTAAACTGAACCTGAGTGATATGACTGCACAGAAAGCAGCATAAATTTATTCCTTAGTCATCTCCTACCCTTCTCTTTTCATAAATATGCCATTTATGTTTTAAGACAGATGTTGACAATTCTGAATCTAAAATATGCTTAATGCATCATTTCTTCCTCTGCTGCTGGTACAGCAGGAAAAGTGAAGTTATAAAACAGACTGTAACCAGTATGACCCTTCACTCCTCTGCTGATAGAGGAGCTTGGGATTTTCAGAGTCAGAAATGCATTTTGTATTTAGATTATTGTTATCTACATGTTTGGTTGCATTCAGCATGCTCTTTTTATTTCTGTCACCTTACTTTAATAGAGCTCTCACTGAGGGCTTTTTCTTTTGCAGCATCAGCAGCTGCTTTTCACCATTCTGTTCACATCTGTTGAACAAATGAAAAGTAGGAGCTTCAGGCTTACATCTACCTTATGACGTGTTCTGCTTTGTTGGTCCCACAAACCATCCCCGGGGCACTCATCCACATATACTAAAGGGTGTCGTGGTTTAAGCCTCTATAACTCACACAGTTTTTCTCACTCACTCACTCCCCCCTCTTTCTTCCCCCTGCTCCTGGGGGGATGGGAAGGAGAATCGAAAGAATGCAACTCCCACAGGTTGAGGTAAGAACAGTCCAGTAACTAAGGTGTAACACAAACCACTGCTGCTACCACCAATAATAATAATAATAATGACAAGGCAAATACAAGGAAAGAATACAATCGCTCACCACCTATACCCAGCCCGACCAAGCAGTACACTCCCACCCTTCCGGGTCTCTGCTCTCTGTCTTTACATCCTGGGCATGACGTGCTGTGGTATGGAATACCTCTTTGGTCAGTTTGGGTCAGGTGTCCTGTCTCTGCTTCCTCCTAGCTTCCCCTCCTCCTTGGCAGAGCATGAGACTCAGAAAGTCCTTGGTCAGACCAAAACATTACCAAGCAGTAACTGAAAACACTGGTGTTATCAGCGCTGTTCCCAGGCTGAAAGGCAAAAGCACAGCACTGCACCAGCTACTACGAAGGAGCAAAATGACTGCTGCTGCTGAGCCCGTGACAAAGGGAAAGATCAAAGAATTGCCACATTTCTTCTCTAGGTAATCCTGCATGGCATAGGCAATTAGCTTCAATTCAGATGTAAATTTTCTAGAATGGGATCCTGTATTTAATATGTTGTTATGTTTTTAATTAGAATAGCTGACACAGAAAGGTTGGGAAATGGAATTTGCTTTCCCATAACAAAGTCCTGTTGAAATGACTGGAAAGGTGTAGCTCAGTCCAGTAAATCAGTCCAGTAAATATTTTTGTGTATCATTTTCTCATCAGGAGCTATCTTGACTCAGAGGTAAGGAAAATAAATGGCCCTGACCTCTTTCAATCCAAAAGGAGAACATCCTGGAAAAAAATAATACTTGGTCCAGTACACTGATTAGCTGCTGTAACATAAAAATCCACTGTTCCTGAGTGCTGGGAGTTTGAAAGAAATTTTTTCCCCATTGAACTATTTAAATCATGGATAGGAAAGATTGCATGTACCAACATTTGATATAGTATCTGAACCCTGTAAACAGTAATAGTCCATCAGGAATGTTCTGTTTTTTCTTAAACATTTTTTTTGTTCTGTGGATATATATTTGTAAACTCTGACAGAATATTAATATTCAGATGTATGTGTGAAAGCTTGGGTACAAGTGTGAAAAGTTCCCTGTTTCAGTTTTTCAGTTATTCTGGGTGAAAAGAAAAGCTCTGGATTAAGGAAGAGTGAAGCAAGTTCCCAGGCGTTAGAGAAGTATCAGTGTACTATAATCTGCCTTTTGTTTTCTTTTTATTTTAATTTTATTGATGCATGAAGATGGCAGCAGGAAGAGACAAGCTGCTTTACGGGTCGCAGTAAAGATTCCAAATTCCACCTGCAAAGAGAAGGAATGAGGCTAGCTCCCAAATAACTGTTCTCCATGAATGAATTGCAGTCTAATTATGAGGACTAGGCAAGAAATGTATCTCACCTTAGATGAAAGCTGTAGAGCAAAACCTGCTGTGACTTCAAGATACACAATTCGAAACCCAGGATAAAAGGGATGAAAAACAAACCCCACATCTTTAAATGTTGTGAAAATAGTAGTTTAAATATAGTAATAATTACTAAAATTAATGTCTTTGATCAGAACTTTAATGAGCTTTTCAGACACTTTTTTTACCTGAAAAAGAGTTAGTCCCAGAGGCTGCCAGATAGCTGGTGCCTGAGGAACTGTGTTATGAATTTCTCTTGAATTCAGAGCACAAGTATTTCTAATAACAGTCATGAAAGATTGAGCCCTAAAGTGACTCGATTCCTTAGATCTTTTTAATATAAAAGACTGTGATGGAAAAAATCAGCATCTTAAATCATTCTGTAAAAGTGTTATCAACCACAGCAGAGGTTCTTTAATCCTGTTCAGAATACTAATGGCTTGTCAATGACTAGCAAGGGTGGGGGACATCTTAAATCCAGCTGCCTTTGAAGAGATCTTAAATACTTCATCCTGGGTAGGAGAGAATAGTTTCATGCCAGTCGTGATGTTCTTGTGCTTGCCTGTGTTCTGAATGTGGAAGAGCCAGTTGTCTATGGGGTTTGGTCTGCAACTAGGTATCTAGGCAATTGTCATGCAAATGCTAATCCCGATGGCAACTAGACTGTGAATTAAACCTTCCTATTAAGTCATTAAACTTTAATATTAAGCATTTTCAATGCAAGCTATCAATGACTTGTGCTTTAGAGACAAAAATCCCACTTAAAACATTTTTGTAGGGAGGAGCTTTTATGGAGAAGCCAGTGTTTCTGCATGGAAACATTAAGAAGTTGAAATATATTAAAAGATTGTGAAACAAGAACATGTGCATGAGGAAGGCTAGATCAAAGATGAGTTACTGTGTATTTATATATATAGTACTGCATATACACACAACATTGTATATGAAATATATATACATAAAATACAGTATTGTTATGCAACTGATGAAATATGGTTTTTAGCTATAGAAAGACTTCTGGCTGCCTCTGAACTTTTGTTTTCCTGTGAGTGTTAAGCAGGCTCATTTTTACACCCTGCTCTCTTCCACGGTTTGGCTGGAATCAAATCTCAACATGTGCTACAGGGTTTTTTCTGCATTGTACTTCCAGGGTTTTTTACATGATCAGGTGGAATGACATGACTAAAAATTTACAGTGTATAATGAATCCAGTCCAACATGCTGCAATGTATTAGCTTGTTATGACTTTAAATATATATATATATAATTTTACCATCTCAAGTTTCAATTTAGAGAAAGAAATAGATTGTGGAAAAAAACCCAAACACTCAAAATGCATACTATATTATTGTTATTCTACATCTCCTTACTCTGATTCATTTAACATTGTGCTGTCATCGTTCTATGCAATGCATAAATGCAACTGTTCTATGATGCAACAAACCACAGTTATATCGGTGACTAAGAGATGTCTTCAGCCTCATGGTGCTTCATGAATGCAGACCAAACAAAACTTCCTTAATGGAGAGATTTGGAGGTGATGCACAGGGATAACAGAGGCCACCTGCAACAAGCTTGTCAGGACTTGAGTAGCAGTGGTGCATGAATTATCAATGTCATCTGGCAAGTGTTGGGTAACTGATAAAGCACTGACAGAAGACAGTGGTGTTGCATTTCAGTTGTACACCATGGGATTATATGGGGCACAACTGCAGAACATTCTGTGTCTCAGACATAGGGATTCCTTGTTTGCTAGAGCAGAGACCTTCATATCAACTTAGGCTGTGTTGTGCTTAATTGACATATATATGTACAAAGACAAGGGGATACCAACAAAACCTGTTTTTCTCGGGAGGAATGTCTGTGTGCTTAGCTATATTTCCGACTCTGCCCTTTCTTTTCAATGTGTGCTTCCAGATTAATATTTGGAAGAAGTTGTGGATACAGCACTTCTCAACCAAACAACAGGAGTCTACTCAGTTCACTAGAAAATTGCATTGTTACTTCCAGATTCATGGAGTTAGTGTTTGTCTGAATACTTGTCCCTGTGTCCTGTGGCACCCACCACAAAATTCTAGCTAAAATCTCAAATACAATATTTTAGTGTGTTGCTTATTAACTCCTTCAGCTCAGCTGGACTACCTGTAATTCAGAACTAAAAATAGCAACTTCTGTGGTGAAAGTGGCCTTTTCCCAGGAATTCAGAGCTAGAAGGACAATTGCGCTTTCTGAGTTTAGATCCCGACAGATCTGTAAAGTATGTAGTTCATATATGCATCAGCACTAAAATACATTGGTGGGGCAGAGTCCTTCAGCTGTTTGGCACACTTGACCACTGAAAATCTGGGGGGAAAAGAGACTCAAAACATCCTCAAGAATATCAAAGGAAGCTCCTCTTAAAAAAGACGATGTCTTCACTGATCATAAAGAAAGTAGAAGTGCAGTTCTTAAGGTCTTATCTGAAAAACCTCATGTAATAGAGTGCAGGAAACTCAATTTACCTGTCCCACAAGAATGAAGGGCTGAGCCAACCCTGCTGGCATTAAAGCAGTCACTCTGTTTCATGCTGCTAAAAACATTTTCATCATCTTGAAGTACAAAGCTAATATCCAAAGCAAAATGGATACCAATACATGGTGATATCAGATAACTCCATATATTTGATTTTGGTCTGTTACTGTCTTCTCATTTCCCTTGTAAAGGCACAGTGAACCACTTTGGTTTAAGAGGAGATGGAAAATAGTTCATCTTGCCAATTGGCCCTGACACTCCTGATGAGCAAGTCCAAGGTTTTGTTGTTCTTGGGTTTGTTTTTTTACTGTTCGCTTTTTGGTTTTATTTTTAATATGATGACCATAAGAGAGAAATGTTCCTGTAATGAGCAGGGGCTCCTCATTGTAGGATTTGTACTATTCATCAAGGGGAGGCAGAGCGAGATTTATCTTGTATACAACAAACAGCCTCTGTCAGACCTCAGATAAATGTGTAAATTGAAGTTGATTGCTGGGAATAATTTTCTGAGAAAGTGATTTTTTTCCTGGAACATACCTTGTGTCCTCGTGCTTTCAAAGACTAGCAGGCAAACAAACTTGTTCTGTACTGTTGTTTCCGCATTATACAGTTTGTTCATCCTGGATTGACATCCTGATGCTGTTTCAAAGAGCTAATACTGGTGTTTCACATTATGAAACATAAACATAAGAGTATTAAAGTACTCATCTGTGTGGCTAGAGGTCAAGGTAACTTTGCCTCAAGAAATCATGTCTGAAAATTTGTGCCTTTTACATCATGGCATAATTTGACCTTTCCATTAGAGAATGTATGATACATCAGCTAAACATTAATCCCATAACTTCAGTTTTACAGGGATGATAAACCCCTTTAAACACAATGCAGGGATAGTTTGTCACACTTAACAGTGCGTATGAACTGTGACTCTTGCCTCATAAGGTACTTATTGTATATGCTAAATAAAAAAATGATATTATGAAAAATACAATATGTAGCTATGTAACTAATGATTTTAATAAAGTGAGTTTGCAGAAGAGGGAAAATTGCAACTGTAAAAGTGTTTCTGTTGAGTTTTCAAGTTTATACTTTGTGCTTTTCTTTCTGAGTCTGAGTTTTCTGGCAGGTAGATGGGAATAAAAAGAAGAAAACAAAAAACCTACTAAAAAGCCTTCTATCACACCTTTCAGCCATTATCCATTGATATTGTAGAGAGAAAGAGATAGGAGAGGGAAGGAGACATCAATTTTACTGAGCTAAAAGTCAGTAAAATTATTTAACAACATGAAAAGAAAGGACCTCTGGCATCATGGCTGTTGTTTTCTAAGAATGCGAAGGTAGTCACAGTCCTCTGTATTTTACTTCCTTCTCTCCCCCTTCTCTGGAGAGGTGATGTACTCAGTCCATCATGTTAGGGATTGCTCCTTTTATAATAACATGGGTGCTGGCTGCTGGCTTTTGATTCAGGAGAATAAATGATAGAAATGGAGGGATTATTTTCCAAAGTTGGGAATATAAAGGAATATATATGCCTCTAGCCAGCAAGCAAGGTTGTTTTTTTTTTTTTCTTGAAGGATCCAAAGGCATGATGGCAGAGCAGCCATGATGCTACAGCTTCTTCTATATGCTTTTGTATTGGTAGGAGATCTTTAGGCAACCTAAATATAGGGTTACTGTCAGTGTTCATAGAACAAATTCAGTTTCTGTTAAGCCTGGTCTCACATATTGAAAGTAATAGCAGAATAATATCAGAACCCAAACAAAAGATGAGAATGTTATGTCAGTGTAAGGAAAAAAAACCCATACAACTGCACAGGGACTGACTGAAAAATCTATTTAGGAATGAGGAAAAAAGCTTTTTATTTTCAATATGGAAGCTCTGTGAGGAAAATGTTAACAAATCTGACTAGTTGTCACTGAGAGTTCTCATGTTTTTTGAGAAGACAGAATAGACACTGTACTTCAGTGTGGTATATTTCTTGAGTGCAGGTACCAGGACAGTAAGAATTAACTGCATAGAAAGAGACAACAGGATTCTTGCACATGTGGCAACTGCTGACAGCAGTTATCTGCAGCTGAATTTAGGAATGCACTGAAACTACTGGTACAAAATGAGCTAAAAATTAGTAAATTCAGAGTTAGCTACTGCAGTTACTTGGCTGAATGTTATGGTTGCATGCAAACACTCCAGCTAACACTTCGTGCTATAAGCTTTCTAAGATAGTAAAATAAATTAAAATGCCTATTTATTTTGAATATAATGGTATCCTTTCTCTAAATCTAAAAGTCCATGTCTATTTAAAATAATTATGCTGTATTATTTTAAAAGAGGCTATTAAAGATGTATTTACAGATAATTCATTCTTTAAACTTTTATACTTTATTATTTTTTAAACTTGAAATGTGAAGATCTTTTCCATCGAGCTACTTATCAAGAAATGAAATATGTGAAATAAAAACTGTGTAAAATTCTGGTTAGTTTAACTTCTTTGTTGTTGTTCTTTGAAGGAGACTTAGTAGGAAGATAGGAAGCATCATCTTGAACCCTTATCTAAAACTTTGAAGTCAGAACTTCTGTTGTGACTCAATAAGCATTTATAACTTAAAATTTTCATTGATGGATTTATCTGATTTTGAATAGCCCCTTTCTATCAAACTTACAGAATATGTATCTGATCAGACTTCATTTTGCCATATTTAACTAAGAATTCCCATCAAACCAGGCTCTCTGGCACTTCACGTGTTTATACTGCTATACTCAACATTCTACTATAGAAAATTACCACTAATAATCAGGATGCAAAGCTATTTTTAACACTGATGTGATTTTTAAAACAGCATTAAAACACTCAGATTATAAGCAAGAAGTTGTCATCTACCTCTGACAAGCTCCTGCTTACTGTATTCTTGAAAATTGTTATCTTTGATGCTAGCTCTCATTTATCACATTATTAAGTGCAAATTAATTAAATCATTACTATTTTGCCTGCATTCTGGTAACTGTGGTTTTTGTTTTGTTGCTGATAAAACTGCATAGATAGTGAAACAGAATCGGTGAATCTTAAACCTTCTAAATGCAGTCCGTCTCCTAACTTACAATACTTTAATCAAGTTTTGGTTCTGAACAAATTCTTTTAACTATATTCTTTTGCCAGGCTACTTTGGCACAAAATGTGGAAATTGTGACAACTGTCTTAATAAATTTGTGTCCTGTTGAGATGGTAGGAATTCTGTTCTTTTCGTTTTGGGCTGCTGCAGGGTCTTCTCAAAATAGCACATGTAGAAGTTACCTGTTAATGTACTAATAGAAGTATTTCTTATAGTGGCTTAGACTTGGCAAAAGGAAGATAAATGAGTAAAAAATGTAAGGATTGCAGGTCATTCTTACTTTGGATCTGAAATATGAATAGAGTCTGTTACCTAAACCAACCATCACCAAGCTTTAGGGGAACTGGAGAATACTTAAGCTAGTTAGTCAAAACAACATGTTGACTACCTGGGTTAATTAAGTGCATTTCCTTAATGCAAAGGCACAAGTGTTTGGCCATCGCCCCAAGAGGTGATGCTGATCTTTTATATGAAACCAGTCTCATCTACTGTGTGATCACAGTACAGCAAAGCTCTTTAGACGTACCCCTGGTGAGCAACAGATGTGTTGGGTGTGCTTCATCTCTTTGTTTTCTGTTTGATTTATCTTTGTTCATCTTATATCTGCTACTTAATCCCCTTTGTGCAGAGCCAGTTGTCTTGTTCTGTATTTCTACAGTGGTTAGTATGATAAGGTGCTGCTCTGTGATGAGCTACAGCATCATTTTCAAATGAAGAACAAAAAGTAAGAGTGTGAGACTTAGCAGAGCAATATTTCTTCTCTCTCCACACACACTCAGCTCTTTGTAAATCATATTTTGTGAGGCAGAATCTGGGTTGCCTCAAAGTAATCCCAATTCTTTTCTGCTGCATTAAGAACTGTGGGTATCTGTGTCAAACAGCTGGAAAAGATTTATTGTTTCTGCAGCAGTGTGTATTGGTACATGATAGGTAGTGACAGTGAAACATCTGAAAATATGTTATTTTGATGTATCTTTATTTTGGAATTGTGAAAAGGAGGTTTCAATGGAATTTTTAGTTTCTTTGCATTTGCTTTAGTAAGAAAAGTTGGAGTTTTTTTTCCAAGAAAACCTCCAAGCTTTTAATTTTGGAAATAAAGCTTCCAGAGTGCCAGTGGGATGTGGACCTCAATTTGAGCTGGGGGGAATGACCATTTTTTTCCCTAATGCCAGCTTGTTCTCATGCAGAATGTTCATGAAAGTTACTGCTATTCAATAACTACTCATTCCTGAAATGAAGTGTAGCATATGAGAGAGGTTGGGTTTGGTGTTTTTTTAATTTCTTTTTACTGTTCAGCATATTATGTCCAGCACTTGAAGATCTGCTTATTGAATAGTCATGTTTCTGAACAGTTTTGATAGATACTCTCACTGCAGAAAAGTCTTTACATGTCACTGTCAATTATGCATTATGATTGAGGAGTGCTGGAAGAATTACCAGACTATTGAAAACTCATCAGAGTTTATTCTTTTTTTCTGAAAATGAGAAGAAATACATTTTAAACTCCTACATGAAAAATCATGTTGAGTTAAAAAAATGCTATCAGGTATTTAGCAAGAAGACCCCACGAATTTGATCAAGGTCAAGTGGTGAGATCTTGGCCCTATTACTCAGTTGCTGTAATGATTTACTGAAAATTATATTGAGCTATATAGTTGACACCAGGAAAGAATTAGAGGAATTTTTCTTTCCTTTTTTACCTCAGCATATCCAATCTAAATTGTTTCAGTTGCTATGTTGCTAGGTTTCTACGTGCAGTGCTGTTCCCTGAAAGTAGGGTTTAATGCAAAGTTATAGAATCATAGAATCCTGCAAGAGAGGATACCGTGCCAGGATACATATATCTTATCTGTGTCTTTGCTGGCGACTGGAAGGTGTTATCCATGTATAAAATAAAACCAGTATGTTTTACTGGTCCCTTAATATTTCAGTAACTCTCAATAATGAAACTGTATTTTTTTTTCCCTCTTAGAACAAAAGTCTCAAAACCAAGCTCTTATCAGGAAACAAGCTTTGTGGTATTCATGCAGAAGAGGTAAGTAAGGTTCTTCTATATTCTAAATCTAACATACCCAAAAGAAGCTTGCATCAAAGTCTTTTGTATTGAAGTTCTAGTATAGATTATATATTCTGCGTGTATGGTGAGTGTTCCTAAAGTGCTCTTATCTCAATTCATTTCTGTGACTTCACTAGAAGAAACTGGAATGTGTTAGCAAGCTGCAAACTCAAGTTTTAGACAAACAAAATAATGTTTGGGCATGCTAATGAAAAGTATATATAGCTCTGTAGATGTATATTATACACCTATAACATATATGAACCTGATTTCCTTTCCATGCTCTCCATGCCTAGTCTAAGACAGGAAAAGCTAAATATCTTTTGAAATTAACAAAGAGATAGGAAAGATTTATTATTATTGATTCCTATAATGTTCATTACTTCAATGAAAAAGGGTCACTGTATGACAAAGAGGGAAAGAAATTTTCTCTCTACTGAGGAGCAAGCTAGTAAAGACAATCTATGATACAAAAGCCCTTTTTTACTAATACATAAATCCACCAGTGAGTGCATTCATGTGAGCAGTCCCTTTAGCTATTTAACTTTTCATGAAAGAGGATATTACTATATACGAATCTGGTTTACTCATTTACATGACTTTAGTCATGGTTTTTGCACCTATAATTTCTGTGAAAGTCATTGCACCTTGCTGGAATGAAACACAAACATAACACTGCTTCCTGGGTAAAATTTTCATAATGATGCTTGAACGTGTTTTCTGCATTAAAGACTCTACCTTTTAACTTTGAGGTCAATGCTATGAGGTCAAAGTAGTGATTATATTAGCTATTTAGCCTAACTGAAGATCTGCAACCACAGTTACTTAGCAGTCCTCAATAGTTGGAAATAACAGGGGTTTGGGGTATTTTTTTGTAGTTATTTTTATTTTTAGTTATTAGATCAAATAGCCTTCATGGGTAGATTTGCCTACCAGGAAGCTCCTGCTTTGTTCTGCTCTCTGGGGCTGCATGCAGACAGTTGTAATGAGCCCTGTGATTCCTTTTTGTCCAGTTGCATACATGGGAGCATGCTTGTGCTCCTGCACAGTTGACAGGGCTGGGTTTGCTTCTCTGAGAATTCAGTGCCCTGGAGAGGGTGGTGCAAACCTCAGGCTTCCCAGGACACAGAAAGAGGTATGTTCCAAGAAATACTCCCAGATGCTTTGTTTTAGAGCTTGCTATCTCCCAGTTTTTCATGAGGACCTTGTCACACTGATCGCACTAAAATGTGTCAGTTTTCTAAGTCCTCTCCCAGGAAATGCAGAAAACCCCCAAACCAACCAAATTTTATCACAAAGAATGACAGGTTATATGCATGCTTTTGAGTCACTTAAATTTCACACTAAATACATTTGGCTCTGTAACTCTTAATTTCATCACAGGTTTGTGATTGAGCAAATGAGTGATACCTTAATTGTAACTGTTAGATCCCACTATAGCCACTATAACACAGCCATCAGGCTGTGTCAGAGACTGTATATTTTGTTAAGCACAACTTGTAGAACAATTTAAGTTGATTAAGGTTTTCTCAGTGGTCTATGTGGATGTGGAATATATTCCATAGCTCTACTGATCATATGGTCCAGGTCCAGGCCAGAGGACACTTCTAGTTGCACTCTAGATGAATTCTGAGTGACTCTGTAGATGAAATAACAGCAAATGTAGTTACAGAAGAAAGAATTGAACTGAACTTATCTTGGCTATTTGTTTCAGATCTTACGGAATGTGATAACCCATTCGGCATTCCTCCTTAACTACTTGAAGTGGGTTCTTAAATTTTACCTTTGAATTTGTTCATCCATCCCAGAAGTGTGACACTGAATTTGACTCCACCAATTGGAAAGACATAAAATCTTCCCAAAAGCTCCAGTTTACTTATGACAGATATACTACCATCTGTAATATATTATGTTTATGGATCTGCTGTTTCAGTAAATGGACTTCTAATCCATTCTGAGGAGCTCTAAATATTTGGCATTAACTAACAAATGTACTGAATATCAGTTGAGACTCTGGATTTTGTTTAAAAGAAGGTAATATTACTTTGGAAGGATTTGTAGATAAAGAGTGAAGTAATGCTCCCTGGATAGTTGGGTGTAGTATAAAAAAGCCCCATTTCTATGTTGTTTTGTATAAATAAATAAAAGTATGTATAAATCATTACTTTAAATTATTTAAGGATAAATGTAACAGTATTTAAAATAAATATCATCCTAAACTGATATAAATCAGCATAACTATGCATATTTTGGAGTAAATGGTCACAAACTGAGAACCTAGTTCTTTTGGATACCACCTGGAAGTTCCTGGTCACTACAAAGAATGTGTTTAATGCTATGGAAACTTTTTCCCTCTTGGAAAAAGGTGATTGTTTACTTTGAAGGTGATGCCTTCAGTTATGTTTCATGGAAAGTATTAATAACATCTCATGTTGAAAATGTGTAATTCACATAACTATTCACAGTAGTGTTATCTCAGGTATGTGCTTTAGGTGAGTGTCGTTTTACATTTCTCTTGACACTTTTGCCTGGTTTAGACCTGCTAACCTGGAAAAGCAGTTGACAGTGGTTTTGGTTATTATTCTGCATGTTAAAGCTGATCTAGTTTCTGCTGTTTTCAGAACTTGCTACCTTTTTCTGACTTTAAAAGTATCTAAAAAAAAAAACCAAAAACCCCAACAACCTGATTTTACATTTCTCATTTTCAGTCAAAAAAGATCCAAGCCCAGCTGAAAGAGCTTCGTTATGGGAAAAAGGATTTGATTTTTAAGGTAAGTTTTATTTCTCTATACTTAGCTAAGGTATTAGAGTTACAATAGTATTGAAGTAATCTAGGAGTATAATAGCTGCCTTTATTACTGTAGTTGTAAGGAATCGTTTCCTTCTCACCGCACAGAAAAGAGCTCAAAGCACCAAAACCAGACATAATATCATCATGCAATTTCAGAAACATAATGTATTCTTGTTTCTCTTTTCTTTTTTTCTTTTTTCCTTTTTTTTTTTTTTAATTTCCCAAACCACTATAACAGGGACAGTGCTTTTTATTATATTTCTTTCTGTGGCAAAAAAGAGAAGATTCAAAGCCTAAACCCTTGTCTGGTGTCTTTGTTTTTAAATAGAGAAATGCAGTAGCAAGTATTTAATTTATGAATATCTGTATTTACATGCTCACATAAAGCAATGCTCCAGTTTCCTACTGGTGACCAAAAGCTATTGCCCTATTCTATATATTCTGTAACATGTTTCTCAACTTTCTAACTGAACAATAGTATATTTTAGAGATGTTTCTTGTATTTTCTTTGATTAGCAGTCCTCCATGGCACTGACAAAAAAAAAAAGTGGGAGGGGAGGGTACCTAACAAAACATACTCTGCTGAAGTGCAGCAAATCCTTGTTAACACAGGGAGAAGCTAATCCCTGTTAAAGAAGGAGAGAGATTCAGGTCACCTGACTGGAGACTGCTAATTGAGCAGTGCTTTTATTCCTGGCATAAAGGATGAAGATAAGTAGTCATCTTCAAAGTGACTAGAGATAGAATTACTTGCAAAGTAATTCAGCTCAATATGAGGCCCAAATTGCCTTCTGTAAGTGTTTAACTCTCTCTACTGTCCCTCTATTGTATGCATAGTGCTGTGAAGATGAAATATCATAGCTCATTTAAAAACACAGTGTGATTTGTGTGACTTTTTTTCTTGCAGAGGTTGATTCCAAGGTTTGTCAGGAACATTTATGTCTGGTCATCATAGGCCCAAACCAGGGGGATAGATTTAGAGATAACAACTAGGCATATTATGCATCTGGACAGTTAAATCTTAATACCAACTAGCATTAACAAAATTAATATATTTCTCTTCAGGTTCAATTTAGGTATATTTGAGATCTTGAGAAGAGGAAAAGATTCTAATTTCTAATCTTGCCTGGGTGCGAAAGCTTGTTTTCTTTAGCTGAAGCAGGATTGTTCAGTACTGGTATCTACTTGTTTTCATTATGTTAATATGCACTGATCCCCAAAATTAATCAGAATTATGCTAGGTTGTGTAGTAATGCTTAGCAAGGGGGCACTTGGTAAGTGCTGCCCACCTGAAAACAACTTGGAGAAGAGAAGGATAACAGGAGCACAAAGTGAACAAATAAGTGGGAAAGGCTGGCTGGCAAGTTGCTGGCATACATAAAACGATCATCCATCCTAATTCAGTAAACCATGACAGTGTAGTAGTTAAGGTTCAGATGTAACGATCAGAGGTTTGTGGTGGAGGGGTTGATGTTACTTTTGTTACAATGGCAGCAATGCAGCATGTGAATGTGAATAGAAGTAATTCTTATCTGAACAGCTATGGATGTCTTGCACAACAGGCTCTACTTCTTCTCCTTGGAGAGTGTCATGGGTTCAGCAGCAGCAGTCATTTTTCTCCTCCTTGGTAGCTGGTGTAGCGCTGTGTTTTTTGTTTTTGGGCCTGGGAACAGTGCTGATAACACCAGTGTTTAGGTTACTGCTTAGTGATGTTTTGGTCTGGCCAAGGACTTTCTGAGTTTCATGCTCTGCCAGGGAGGAGGGGAGCCGGGAGGAAGCAGAGACAGGACACCTGGCCCAAACTGACCGAAGAGGTTATTCCATACCACAGCACGTCATGCCCGAGATGGAGGACGGAGAGGAGAGACCCAGAAGGGTGGGGGGTGCACTGCGTGGTCGGGCTTGGTATTAGGTGGTGAGAATTGTATTCTTTCCTTGTAATTTCTCTTGTCATTATTATTATTGGTGGTAGCAGTAGTGATTTGTGTTATACTTTAGTTACTAAACTGTTCTTATCTCAACCTGTGGGAGTTGCATTCTTTTCGATTCTCCTTCCCATCCCTCCGGGAGTGGGGGGCAAGATAGAGGGGGGAGTGAGTGAGCAAAACTGCGTGAGTTATAGAGGCTTAAACCACGACAGAGAGTTATCCAGTACTGCTGTGGAAGTATGGGGAATTTATCTTCTCCTAAAGACTATGTCTACATTTGGCCACATGAATTATGCCTTAAACTCTTTGGCCTATGTTGCGTAGGCATAGATCTTGAATGTGAAGAGATACTCAGGCTACCAGCTCAGGTGTAGGTCCCAAGTTCCGTAGGGTGAGTTCTGCTCTGAATGCACTTGCTTGCAAAATAGGGAAAATGTTACATGCCTTTTAGGGAAATTATGAACTATTGTAATTAAAAACGTCTTGAGAACTTTATATGGGTGGTATTAATGAATCACAAAATGGATTCCAAAGTCCCACATACTGAGAACTGCATGTGCAAATACCTGAAACACCTCTTGACTGTATTCAATTCTGTACGATACTGACTTCCTGATTTGCTATTCGATATATCATTTATTGTAGCCAGAAATATTTTTTCTGTGTTGATTTTTTCCCTGACTAAAGAAGGATTTATGCAGAAAAGGGAACAGGAAGCTTATGCTATCCTCCTAAATAATTGTGTAAGTTATGGGGAGATTAAGGGAGATTGAGTGTGCTGGTTTGTGTGTGTGTGTGTCTGTCTTCAGACCTGAAACACCAAACAGAGTGGAAGCCATTTGGAAGAAGGTGGAAAGCTTTTTAAATACTTGTCTGATCAGAGAGAGGTTGCTAGGTTTGGGCAAGAACAGGTAGTGTTTCATTTCTAGTTGTTTTGATGCTAGAAACTAAACAGATTTCATCTTATCATGGCTGTTGAAGCTGTTTTGTGAAACTCTGGTCCTTTATGATAAAAGATCAAGGCAGGGGATGGATAGTCTTCTGCCAGCACAGAGCATGAATGGTATGTGTGGTAATCTCATGGCTGCTAGTTTCTTTGATGTTGCAGGACTTCTGCCCTTTCCCCGTTTCCACCGTGTTCCCACCCCATTAAACTTGACGTTTTCTGTGTGCCTCACTGAGGACTTCAGGGAATTCTGTCCTTTGTATAGCTTTGCATATTGCAAGCTTCTCATAGCACTTCACCAGAACAATGTAACTTCAGGCTACTAGATTTCTAAATGACATGAGGGAAAGTTTCAGTCCATGTCCATTAAACTACTGCTTTCTATGGTGTAATTAATTGTGCAGATATACGTGAAGTAATTCAGGAGGGGCGGTTTGCTTTTTGTTTTGCATAAGCAACACTGAGAAACTAATTATTAAATTCTGGTAACTGTTATTGTCAATGACTCTGTACTGACTAGAGCTCTGGCCATTATTGGGAGAGGAAGAGGAGGTGATGGGAAAGACAGCTTTCTCCTTTATACTCCAATGAATTGGTAAATTATATTTACTTTTAACATTGTGTGACAGTTACTTAACAAATGGTAATAAATATAACATGATCTAATAATATTTGGCTACTCTTTCAAAGTAATCTGGCTGATAAATTATGTTCGTATGTGTATTTATGTTTTTATATCTCTATGTGATATAATGCCATAGGACCGATAAACAGTGAGAGTCACAGAAATTACATAATGGGCTCAAGGCTGTAGAAGCTGTCAGTACCTCTGCTGAGGCTAGAATTGGAGCTCCTGTCTTCTTGTCGGTGTTCAGTGCCTTAAAATGTGCAACCTAGTATCCTGAAAGAGTTAATAGTTGAAATTTGCTTTGTATTATAATGGGAAAATTAAGGAATGAGTAATAAAAATTTTCACTTAAGCATCTTAATTTTATATCTGCCTTTACTAGTTCTGATTGAGTCTACTCTTAATTGCAGTCATTTTAGTGTGGTCCTAAAACCCTGATTGAGTGAAGTATCCATAAGTTTAAATGCTGTGCTAAAGTGAGATCTACATTTGTTTCAGGCATTCATAATCACTTATTTTAAAATTGCTACTCCTTTATTAATTGTCTTCCCATCATTTGGCTGTGCTGTCCTAGAAGAAGTCACAGATTACATTAAATTAGGAAAGAACTAAAAATAATTTGGGGGGTTTTGTTCATTAAAATATTTCATGAACTGTGTGTCTGACTGGAATATGCCGTGAAGAAAAATAAATCAAGAATTTATTCAATTCACTATCAGTTTATACAAGTAACTTGTATTTGTGAAATAGCTCTTTTAAATGGTGAGAAGGATTCACTGCTATGGCTTGAGTATACCTTAATTTACTTTTTTGGTGCTGAATTCCTAAGGATTTTAATTCAGAGTTTCAGAAGTGTCAATTTAATCTACTGCTTCTGTTTTCACTTTTTGTCATTTAAATTCTGAGGCAAAATATATAGATAAATAGTCCTAAAAACCAAAGAAAAGTTCAAATGTGAGCAATGTCTAGCCTACCAATGTGCTTAATATTTCTTCCATAGTAGAATTTAAATTGAAATAAGCAAGTAAATATCATCTGCTTTGCAACAAATATATATGTGAACATATAATTATATGAATATATATTTTTTATATATATATATAAAATAAGTACATGTCTTACCATAAGTATGATGGTTTATAACTAGGCACACTCCTCTGACGAACAAACCAAGTTTGCTCCAGTTGGATACACAAATATGGCTGGTTCCTCAAGCATAGCTGTCAAGGAAGATATTGACACTGACTTACACTGCTGCCTGTGGCCCTGGGGGATCTTTTAGGCCTTTCCACGTATTTAGAGACCAGTTGCCTGGGTTATAGCATGAAGCTAGAGGATGTCTGGGAAGCTCAAAGCAGGGCTGGGAGATGGGTGGCATCAGGAAGCAGCAGATGGTGCTCAGTTAGAGAAGGAAAGGAGAAGGCAGATGGGAGGATAGTGGGGGTGACTGGAATAGAGGAACAGGCATGGGAAGAATGAAGAAGGAATGAGGGAAGACCCTTTCTTCCAAAGCTTGACAACCTCTCCTCGCAGTGGTCTAGCTTGTTTCCATGGTGGTACGCTTGAATTTGCATGTTTCTGTGGAGTGCAGTATCAAAATTAAGAGCAGATTGTTTCTTGCTTTCAGTTCTCTTTTATGCTTCTAAGTAGTTTTTCAGTTACTGAGCACTCAATTCCTCTAAAGGACTAAGCAGAACCGTGTCAATACCTCAAATTTAGGCTTACACCTGCTTACACAGACTACTATAAGAAAGAGAAGACAGATTAAAATTAATCTTTTTTCTTTTTTGTTTCAAGGACTTATTTCAAGAAAGTATTTCTGTCTGGGAAACACCTGCATTGGCTTTATATATAAGAGGCAAAGGATATTCTTTACTGTGAGGGTGGTGAGGCACTGCAATGGGTTGCCCAAGGAAGTTGTTAATGCTCCATCCCTGGCAGCGTTCAAGGCCAGGTTGGGCAGGGCCTTAGGTGACATGATTTAGTGTAAGGTGTCCCTGCCCCTGTCAGTGGGGTTGGAACTAGATGATCTTAAGGTCTTTTCCAACCCTAACTATTCTGTGATTCTGTTATATGTTTTAATGACTCAACCTAGCTAAACTGACATTTATAGTCAAAACCATTTTACAGCAGAGTCAAAAAAAAAAAACAAACGCAAAACTATGTGAAATTGTTTTCACGTCATACTGACTGGATGTGGTAAATATTTATATTATACCATTCCTGCCTCCAAAGTCAAATTGATGCTACCATGTGCGTTCTGCTCCTTATTAACAGTAGTTAATTACGTGCCGCAGCAAACCTGTTTCCTGGAGTTGCAAAATATTTATTTCTGTAACCCAGACTATGAGATTCTGCATTCTTTAAGGAGAAGGGGTGAAATGATTCAAGAAAAAGAAACACAAAAACACCCCAGAAAAACACCAAAGACCTGACTTAGTAGAGAACTTGTGTTAAACTTGAACACTGTTGTCTGTGCTTGAAGTAATTGGTTAAATGATTTTAGATTTGTGATAACCTTTTACAGAAGTGCTTTGTGTGCTTGTAAATGTGTGTTTACTTCACCCATGACTTCCACCTACTTGTCTTAAAACTGTTATCAACTACAGAATTCAGCTGACTTTGTATGTTTGAAAAATGAGTCTGTTTAATGCATTTTAAAGGATTCTTCATTATGTTCTAAGTACCGTAAAATTCCTTCTTTACTTGCAGAAAGTTTTGTAAAAAAGCAACATTGTTTTCTTAAACTTTATTTATACATTGATTTATTTAGGACAAAGCCAATGTTCTTTTCTTTGCTGCTACATTTGCATTCTCCTGTAATCCTAATTCTATAGCTCAGTGTTAAAAGGAGATGATAAGAAAAAACTGAGGGCAGCTTCCTAGGGGGCCTTTCAAACCAAATTCCCAGAGAGAAGACTACAGCTCATCTACATTTCAGACAGGATGTCCTGACTGTAGTGTTCTTATTCATCCATTGTGTTTCCTCAGCATTGGGATCTTTTGTGACCTCCCTTGGGAATCTTAACAATGTTGCTTAAGAAAACCAAAACAAACTATTACAAAATATCAGTTACAGACATAAGTGTAATGCAAAATAATAGAGATTTTTTTTTTCCCCAGAGGTCTTAAACCAGTGACTTCTTTAGGGATAAGAAGTTCTATAAGCTACAGGGTGACCTCAGCATGTCGTATAGCAAATGAATAGAATCTGGTTTGTGGGGTTTTTTTTGTTATTAAACATTTAATATATAGCTGTGGTTTGGGGCTTTTTGTTTGTTTTTGTTTGTTTTTTAAGGATAATTATCAAAGACTTCTCTAAAAAGTTTCCCTTGTCTTTGTCGGAAATGACAACTGAATGGATAAAACAGCAAACTGAACCTCCTTTAGCTATATTTTTACTTATTTTATTGTATTTTCTGTTTGATAAAATTCATCTCATTGGTCTCCTGTGGCTTGTATATTATTCTTTGATTATCTTATTAGTCAAAAAAGAGGTTATTTTTCTTTGAGCTTATTTTTTTTAGTTTATTTTTTCTAAAGGCCTTTTCTTTTCTTATGAAGGACGAAGATGAAATGAAAAGTGCCCACAATACAGAATCTGATAGGCGATTTAATTGAAAAGTCTGAAAATATTCTTGCAGAATTTTCCTTTTAAATACATAAATAAGGGAAGTTACTTTGTATTTACTACGATCAAAAGTTCTTTTGTGGCAATCCCATCACGGGTTCAGTTCTGACAAAAGCTGTTTTTTTAGGAGGGTAATGAAAAACAGAAAGGATGTTCCATATTCTCTGACTCCAAAGGAAGTTCAATTATATGCATGGCATTCTTTCACGATGCTTATCTAAGCTTTTTAGGAACTATCATCAGTTCAAATGCTTTGTATTTCTGCTGCTTTTGTCTCTTTTAGTCCTTTAGCCTTAGTAGTAGAAAATGTTTTCTTATATGTATAGAATCTTTCTTACTGTAATTGAAGCCAATCAGTTATTATGCTATCATAGAATTTGAGAGTAGCTTGTTTTTTTATTTAAACCCCTTCCTTTAAAGCTGTACTTTGCATATTTTGAGTTTATTACCCCATGTCGCTCACAATGTGCAGTTTTTTAGTTTGTGTGTAGATATTTGTATTCTAGTCTTTCTTCTCAGTACATGTTTACAGACAATTAATGCTTCATGTTAGTCGCATCTGAACTTTTTTTCTTTGTGTTCAGTCCATTTGCAATGCCCTAAAATCACTCAACTCCAGCTGGATATTTCATTCATGCTGAGCAGAGCAGAAGGATTTTTATAGTCTGTACCCACAGAGTTCTTTGCCTTTTCTATGACACATTAAGTGGTGACACCATCTTGAGTCAGTCATCCCTACTGTTCTATAGTTTGTGTTTTTTTCTTGATTATTCCTGTCTGTATTTAGCATCTTACACTTGTCTTTAGTGAATGTCATTCCTATTTTTTCCAGTTTGTCAGGATAAATTTAAACAAGTCCTATCTTCTGTGGCACACAGAGTTCTGGATTGATGCCACCAGAATATTTAATGAGTATATGTTTCGTTTGCTGTTGAGTTCATGAATGGTACATATACCAAATAAAACTCTTTCCCCTAGAGAGGTAGCCTGATTATTCTTTTCAGCATGTTTGAAAAAATGAATGTTTTACTAATGGATCTAGAAGTCATGATATCTTCAGTTTCTCTCCTTTCGAAGATAGGTATCACACCTATTCTTTTCCAGTCTTCAGGTTCTTCATCCACTCTACTGAGTCTGTAAGGAACTTCGATCTTAGAGCCAAGCACCACTTCATAAAGCAATAGAAGTGATGATGCACAGCCAGAAAACAACCAAGTGGAAACTCTTATCAATCTGTAATTGGACAGAGTTGTATTAGACAGAAAAATTATCTTTTGCCTAAGGCAATTTGTTTAAAAGTTTAGGACTACATGAGAAAAAAACCTAACCAAACATGTTCTGTGTACCATGGCATTTAATTTGGCTGAAAAGGGGTGGAGATGGTGGTGAAAATAAATCCTGTATCAACTCACCAAAACACACTACTCTTTAATACTTTCATAAGTCATCTGAAAGATGGGTTCAAGTGTTCCCTGATGAAGTTTGCTGACAATACCAAACTAAGTGTGGAAGTGCACATTTTGGAAGGGAGAGCCACCTTGCAGAAACGCCTGGATAGGCTGGAAGAGTGGGCTGACAAGAAACTCACAAAGTTCAACAAGGACAAACATAAGGTTTTGTACCTGGAAAAACATAATCCAGGAGTGCAGCACAGGTTGGAATCTACCTGGCTAGGGAGCTGCTCTCTGGAAAGGGGCCTGGGAGGCCTGGTGCATAAGCTTGATAAGAGTCCTTACCAACCTGGTATTCTAGGATTCTATGAAATATTTCAATATTTCAGTATTTCCCACACCTTGGGAGATGGCCTTGGTAGTACTATTTTGAGTAATTACTGCAAATTATGATTTGTTCTCTTCTAGTGAAGGTCTTTGAGTGAAGGTGACAGCATCATGGCTACAAGTATTGTAAAATGCTTTTTTTTAACTTTAGCTCAGTGGTGATCATCTTTGCGCTAGTAGTACTAAACATTTGTGAGTAATTGTTGCAGTGAATTGATGGGTAAACATGTAGATCAGGTTGTCTACAAGCCCAGAACTTAGAGAGTGGTTTGCATTTCATACTCTGATTCTGTTTATGTACATTGGTTTGTGTAAAGCCAGATAGAAAGATTGATGACCCTTTCCTTTCAAAGCATTTTCAATACAAGGTAATTACAAAATCAGTCAAGTTATATGTTTAATAGCTCTTCCACAGAAGGTACTGTATCTGATGATACATGACAGCCAGGAGCATGTTGTTAGGGAAAGTTGAATTTTCATGTTGCAGTGTGATAATGTACAGCTCTTACTTTGACTTCCTTGAAAATACATGTGTTTTCTTCAAGGGGTGGTATCCTTGTTTTTTGAAAGTGGTCAAGATGGCAGGAAGAAAACTAAGTATTTTCCTCAAAGCAATTGCATTTGATGGTTGAGGGAATGGAAGTATAGTGTAGATTTTGTTCATATTTGAAGTTGTGGTTATGTGAAATTATTCTATTTATTTGTGGATTTCTGGAATGTGATAACTTCACAGAAGTCAATTTCTGCTGTTTTGAGAATAATAGGATTGGATATGAACTTTGTGCCAGGTTTGGGGTTTTTTGCTGATGAATCTGGCAGGCTGTTCTCCGAGCCACTGGATGACTGATGGGCTCAGCTGTGCAGGATTTTATGGGTTGATATATCATGAGTGAAAACTGTATTTTTTGATCTCTAAGATAAGATATTGTGGAATCTTCCTTTTGAGATATTTCTGTTTTGTTGTATAAGGAGTGTTGAACTTAGTCTTCATGGTTTAGGATCCCTATAACTCTTACTAGATATTGTAGTTCAGTCTTAGAAACTGCTAGGAGTTTTTTTTCCATTCCAAATGAGAGGGCTTATGATGCTTATTTTTTTTTTTTAATAATGTTTTTGTTAATTATTCACTTGGAGATTTTTTTACTTGATCAAGTCAATGTGTTTACACATTTTAGATATGTAGCTGTTTGTTGCCCACTGGATGTATGATTTTGGTTTTCAGGTTATTATATTAATAATTTGTGATTACATCTGGCTACTTACTGGATGTAGAAAAATGCTCTAAGACAGGATATTATTGAGTTGTTTTTCTCAGTAGAAGCCGAGGCCCCTGGGAGAGACAGGAAATTGAGATTTGTTTAGTTGATTTTTGTAAAATATGTTAGGGCTGTTGCATAGATATCTGTACAGGGTATTTGGGTGGTAAGAGGTGCCATGATTACTTTTCAGATAGCTATCTTGTTGAGATATAGTTAGGATACAGACAATTTCTTCACCTTCTGGTACATGGTCTATTGTCACTGTATTGTGAGTACTTCTTGTTTCCATGAAGCCCAAGATTATTATTTTTAATTTTATTTCTTGAGTAGTAGGTATTTTTTATTTTCCCCTGAATGCTGAAATAGTGTGATTTCACAACCTTGACAACAAGTGTATGTGGAAAGTCTTATCTAGATTATCTGTGTTTTGCTTAGGAAGTAGATGTCACTGTCTACACTGGCATCTTTTTCCTGGTACATACTTTAATTTCAAATGCTGCATATTAGCATTTTGGATGTTGCTACTATGATATAATCATTACTAATATGTTAATGCTTGCACATTATGCTAGCAACGCAGGAGGAACCTAAAGATCTAGACAGAATTGGCTGCTGAAAAATACAGGATATTTGAGGACGGGGTTTATTTTTTAATTTGAAGAAATAAGTGACATAAGGAAGGTGGAGGGGTGTCCTCATAGGTATTTCCTAGTAAGGACATAAATTACATAATAACATGATGAATTTATATCCTTACTGGAACAAAATCTCCCTCTACTGTCCTATTTTTTGAATGGTTTCATGCAGTTTTTGAAATCACAGACTTGTGAAATGTGAATATGATTTCAGTTCTTAGTAATTCAGGTCTATTAATTTATTGACAGTGCATATTTTACAACACAGTTGTGAGCATGAAAAATCAGTGTAACTTTTTTAATGAACTGAAAAATCCATGTTTAAAAGTTTCTATATGGTCTTGAGAATCTTGCCTTAAGGACTTGGACTTGCATTAGACTGTGATGTAGTCTTAAATAGCTATGTCTAAGTTACTGTATGAGACAAGGTTACTTAAGTCTACTAGCAGTAGCTCCACATTTAACGAGTACAGCTACTCAATCAACTTACAGACCTGGACCAGCTCCCACTAAAAAATGAGGAGAGGTTTATTACTGATACCAAATTGGAATTGATTTGGACTTTGGCTGACATTTTCTGCATGCTTTCATTGTAATAATGATTTTGTATGTGCCCAGTAGGATTTGAAAGTTTAGAAACTTTGTGACATAAAATATTGTCAAATTCCAAACTGCCCAAAGATCAGAGAAAAAAATTGGATGGCGGGAAAGAAATACATCATCTAATGGTTAGGGTTGGAAAGGACCTTAAGATTATCTAGTTCCAACCCCCAGTCTGAAGCTGAAACATGAATCAAAGCCTTGTCTTGTGTAAACATGTAACAGGAAAACCATATGTGAACTAATCTTCTCCCAAAAATAGGAGTAAATGTTTCCTGGGCACTACTGGTGGAAATATGGAAAGTTCTGGCACGCCTAATGTGAATTTTAAAATGCTGACCCCTCAGTGTTTGTTCTATTACTGCTAAAATAACCAAGACAATTGTTTAAAGAAGGCTGACTTAGAAAAGAAAGAGCAGCAGGTATCTGTAATCATGTGGATTAGTTTTCCATTGGAAATTACAAGTGGTGCTATACAAGCAAAGGTGTTCTAGCCTGATCAGAAGGGAGGAAAATCCTCTACAGGAGATAAACAGGCAGACCAGGCGCAGAGGTCAGTGAGGTGGCTCTTCATGCACATCTCTATAAAACGTTTCTGCAGAGAAACCAGTTATTTTCCTTTAGTTAGAGGTTTAGTACTTCATTAAAAGTCTAACAAACTGCTGGTTTGCGTTCACCGGAATGAGTTCTATGTGAAGGAAACGCATGAAGGCTGGGGAAGGAAAAGTGACATTTGAGCTAATAAAAAAACATATAGGTCTTATTTCCTTTTTTTTTTTTTTTAAGTACATCTGGAATAGTTACAAATGAGAGGCGGAAGTACTGTGGCATAAGGAGTGTTAAGAACATGTATAGGCTGTGAGCTTTGCAGAAATTATGTTTTTAACCGACTTTTCTTCTTGTTCTAAGTGCTTGAAATACTATGCAGATGTTGCTGAATGTCTGGATTTTGCTGCACATCTGATTGAATGGAATAGTCCCATAAAGCGTTGTTTTCAGTTCATTTAACACCCTAAACAGTGCAATTTAGAAGCACAAGTCTGTTTCTCTAAGATGCAAATAACACTTACAGAATAAGCACAGTGGAATTGTGTTTACCAGATAATTTATTCCAGTTTCCAGTTAAGTGGTTTCCAATTTCAAAAGTTGTTGAGTAAATTTTATTTTTTTTTTCTTAAACATTTATTTAAGGGTTGTGTGGGGGAAAAATGGAGTTTGCAATATCCGATCTATTTAACGTGTGATTAAACATCACTTAGTCAATCATGGAATCACAGGCTAGTTTGGGTTGGAAGGGACCTTAAATCTCATTTAGTTCCAACCCCCTGCTACAGGCAGGGACACCTTTCACTGGACCAGGTTGCTCCAATCCTCATTCAACCTGGCCTTGAACGCTGCCAGGGATGGTGCATTATGCTGCAGTTTCGGGACTAAGATGTTAATAAATTTCACTATTTTCAAGTGAGTGGTTCATGAAAAATACATTTTTAATGGTAGGATTTTATTCTTACTTTTCATGTCAGGTGGATTGATATCACTGACCTATTGGCTCAGTAATCTGTGAAATAAAATAAATATACATGAAAGTTCAAGTCCATCAAAATATGACTGTTAACAAAAATATGGATAAGGTTTGATAAATGATGCAATCAGAAATCCTTTATTAATACAATAAACCTGCCCTTTGGAAGAATGCCTTTTCAGCATAAACTGGAAGTGTTTTCCTTGATGTGAGCAATGTTACTACAATATATTAATTCTTTATAGTGGCAGGCATAACTTAAAGACTTTTCTTCCAGCTTGATTTTTTTATATGGCTGCTGTTTCATTGAATACAATGTACTATATAGCACTAGACTTTCCCCTGCAAGGAAAGAACTAGCAGTCACCTAGAACTACCATTACCTGCTTTCTGTCAGCTACCCAAGTTTTCAGTGCTACTAATTTGTGTAAGTGTGCTATACAAACAGTTAAATAAGTAGCAATAACTAAACTGATGATGTGAGAAATTACTTTGTCTAGTTCTTGTACCCAGTGAAAACTGTCTCTGCATGAGAAAGAGCCAAGTTTAATGTTTATTTTGACCATATTTATTGGAACCATGTTTATTGTGAGTGTATTATGTACTATATTTAGTAACAAATGCAAATATTACTGAGTGTCCTGGGTTCAGCAGTAGCAGTCATTTTTCTCCTTCTTAGTAGCTGGTGCAGCACTGTGTTTTTTACTTTCAGCCTGGGAACAGCGCTGTTAACACCAGTGTCTCAGTTACTGCTTAGTGATGTTTTGGTCTGGCCAAGGACTTTCTGAGTCTCATGCTCTGCCAGGGAGGAGGGGAAGCCGGGAGGAAGCAGAGAGAGGACACCTGACCCAAACTGACCAAAGAGGTTATTCCATACCACAGCACGTCATGCCTGGGATGTAAAAGCAGAGAGCAGAGACCCGGAAGGTTGGGGGGGTGCACTGCTTGGTCGGGCTGGGTATTAGGTGGTGAGCAGTTGTATTCTCTTTCCTTGTATTTCCCTTGTCATTATTATTATTGGTGGTAGCAGCAGTGATTTGTGTTATACCATAGTTACTAAACTGTTCTTATCTCAACCTGTGGGAGTTGCATTCTTTTGATTCTCCTCCCCATCCACCTGGGAGCGAGGGGTAAGAAAGAGAGGGGAGTGAGTGAGAGAACGGGCTGCGTGATTTACAGCTTAAACCATGACACTGAGCTCTAGAGAGATTTTTGTATGTTAGTAAGTTTTTCTCTAATGAGACAGTGATAAGTCCAGTTAAATGTTGCAAATTCTAATGAAATGGAAGGATTCTTTCTGTACTGAATGGTCAGTAGCCAGACTGAGGAACCAAACCAGTGTTCGAGGGGTGGGGGGGAGGGTAATAGTGACTGATTTTAGGTGTAAGAAATGTGATGCAGTGGAAATTAGGGGTATTCACAAGAGACTTCCCTGCACTTGAGCAAGCAGTTGACTCCTGCTTTGAAGCAAGATTGCCTAATCATACATGGTTTTGACTAATGAAGCTGTGGCTGATCTGATAAATCTGCAGATAAATGCCTAATCCTGTTTTAAAATGTGCCTAAGTAGTTTAAATGAGCAGCGAACTGAAAATTCCTGGCTCTTGTTATTTTATCAGGCAGTACAGCCTGTGCCTAATGCAATAAAGGAGGTATCTCCTGACGACTACAGTCTTGCCTAAGGTAATACACATCACCTCTGGCCTATGATATGTTGGTCATTGCCTCAACACAAAGACCAAGTTTAACCACATTTTGTAGGGTTTATGCTAAACGGCACTTACGTTATGTGGCTGTACATTAAGCTAGGCTACAGTCAGCAGAGTGCATGTGATCTTGAAAAGTCTGGTAAGAAAACAGGATCTGGCTGGGGATGAACTTCACAAGTGTGATGAGCATGGGGGTGATTCTGAGGGAAAGGGCATTGTCAAATATTTGGTCAAAATTACAATGTGTTGCTCTTTAGCTGAGAAATGAGAACTTTATCCAATTATTCTATATGCACAAAATATGTATTACTTAATCAGAGTTTTGGAGAGAAATGAGAACTGGTTAGTCCAGTGTCTTTCTCTGTGGTTACCTTCATAAACATGGAAAACAACTAGTGGACTGTTTTTTGCAACTACAGCAATGAAAGAAACCTATACCTTACTCCTTTTGGTTGCATAGTATGTGTTATTAATGACAGGGCTAAGAACTGCAGGAATCTGGGAGCTCCTACTTCTCTAAATTGTAATATTTATGCAAAGAATGTATTTCCCTGAAGTCTGCTTGAGTGTACCTAGCTGTTACGGAAGGCAAGAGGAAATAATCATTTTTATTTAGTGAGCATTTAAAAGCCTTTTTTGAACCCCTGCACTCAGTACATTGTCTATTCGTTGTAAAAAGCCACATTTCCTTCTGAAGGACTAAGCAGGAAAATAATGTTATATCATATAAAAAGCCAACAGGTGCCGGCTGCTTGAACCAAAATGCTTTCTTCCTATGCAGTTGTGTAACTGCATAACATTCTTCTGAGTTTTCCTTTCATATCTCCAGGGAAGTAAGTGAAGAAACAACTCTGTAGTCCACCCCATGTATACCAGTGGACAGTAGCCTTTTATAAGGTGTCTACATGGATGAACATTTGGGCATTTTCTAATTTCTCTGGTTATGCCGAGTTACATTAATATTAGCATCTCGATGTTGAAAACTACAAAACAGTGGTTCAAATTGCAGACAGAAAGCAAATAAATTAACAAAATAATAGAAATTAATTAAATACTTTGAATTTTCCATAAGGATGTCATGGCATATTTCTAAATACTCTGTGGTATGGAATTACTTTTGCTGTTGACACTGAAATTAGACTGAACTTGAATTCACATAAATGGAGCAGATTTGAGCCCAGTTTCCACATAAAACCTCACATTTTTCTCAGGAAAAAAAAACAGTCCCATGAAGCCTGGTCTTTTTGCAAGCATTTCTGACCCAATTCGTATATAATACTTGTAAAATTTATATCCTTTCCTCTCTCACAGGCAGTGCATGAAAAATTAAGGTGAGAAAATAAACATTATAGATTGCATCAGCTTTTTCCTCTTTATTCCCACAGGCACAACAGCTAACAGATCTGGAGCAAAAACTAGCAGTTGCAAAAGATGAACTGGAAAAGGCAGCCCTTGACAAAGTAAGAAGTGTACTGTAATGTAAGCATGCTTGTGAATGTTCCGGTGTAATTTGACAAATATAAATCAAAGTCTTGCAATGATTTAGATGCATACTTGATTGCATGTACCTGGAAGTAATGTACTGAAATCAGTGGAACTAATTATGATGCATGGAGTTAAGTACTGCTGCAAAGTTATTTAAGAGGAGGGCGATCAAATTAGAAACGTCTCAAAAACCCACAGCAAGCCAAATGATGCAATTCTTTATGAAGAAAAGTACACTAATGCGAATATGTAACCAATATGATTTTTATTTAAGGTTTAGTTATAGTTCCAAGGAGAATGCAGTATAGAAATGGGTCGGTATCTGGTTTGGGAAGAAAATATGTAATAAGGAAGCAGTTCATCAGCATTCATCATTATTCTATCAAATATTACTTTTTCTTTGTTTGGCTTCCTGGTATTTTCAGCTTCCATTAGACATCTAAAGAGAAGTATGCCTCTTGCACTAAAAGCATTTTCATTTCATCTTCCATATTGTAATCACTGAAATCATCCTCTTGAGTGAGGGTTTGCATCTAGCATTGCAAGATGTCATCTTCATAAGCAGTGCTCACAGCAGCATTATTCAGACCTCTGTGTGTGTCTGGTGCTACGTCACATGTTTCTGGTTAGCACGCTGAGCTGAACTGTTCCACATCTTAATATAAAATTAAGCACATTCCTTCTTTGCTCATATAGCACTCACAGGCATGGTCTCTCATTAGTGCCAGCACACCGTCTATGGCAATGGCAAGAGAGCAATGCTTGCCCTAAATATCCTCCAAATGCAGTTATTCATTATAATACAGGCAGTTGTGAAGGAGAAAGCAAAGAACATATTATATCAGGAAGTTTTAATGAGACTGCCATTAAGGGATTCTGTCTGCAGATTAAAAGAGGATTTGCAGTGCACACAACTGACTTCTCTAACCCTCTGTTTCCTTCCTATTAAAAATTATAGGATTTTAATTCAGGGCTCAGTTATGGTTCTGTAGGCTTACCAGAAGCCCGGCACCTTCTTCTTGTGAATCACCATGGAGTCAGCCTGTACACTGCATACATGCTGCAAAATGGCAAGCAGAAGTTAAAAACCAGTGCAAGTGAAGAAAAAGTGTAAAGTTCATGCCAGAGAGAATTATCAGACTAGAAATACACATTTGACTAGTTCTAACTACAGAGCAATAACACTATTGAAGTTATAGGTACCTCTTTCCCCTGGTTAAGAGCTTTTCTTTATGACCCGTGTACTGAAAAGAGACAGTCAATGGTGCATCCATGTCTTAAGTGACAGATGTGGGAGAAGAGAGGATGAGAAATTATCCATGAGGATGTCTGGATGAGAGGACCGTGGTTTCAAATCAGCGTGATTTGCAGGGAGCACGGGAATCATACAGTGCTGTATTGGCTGAGTCCACATCCTCAAGAAAAATCAGAGTCTGCTACCTCTGCCAGTTTGGTGTTTGATCTTATTTTGACTTTGTTAGATGGTGATTTATGTTCTCCATGCAGTAAGTTATTGAAAAGGTAGGGGAGAAGACATATTACAGAAAGAAGTCAATTAGAAATTATAAGATCCTGGCGACTGATAAAGTAATCCTTGCACTTTTCAACTGCCATTAGGTCAGAGACATATCAGTCTGTCTTAAGGTTCATACATTTTAGTAAATAATCCGCACAAAGTCTAATCTCTTAAATAATCCAGCATTCCTTCTCACTGCACACATTTTAAGGGAAAGACATTTGCTTTTGTCTGTTTGCAAACAAGCCAACCTACATTCCATCTCCTATTTCTTTGATTTTCCTTGTTGTACTGTGCATTGGACTTCTTATGGTTGTCTTTGATCCTACCATTGAAATGTACCCTACTAACTGGTTTTGTTTGCTTATTTTTAAAGAAACCTTCGTTTTTTCCCAGTTAGGAGATGCATTCTGTGGTCCCAGTTCAGGGGACATTGTCTGATGTCAAACATGGAATATTTGTCAGGTTCTAAAGAGTACCTGTTTAGCAAATAAACTAAAACAAGGGGATGTATGCCAAATGCCATTGCTTAGGATTTGTATAACTGTGAAATGTTTTTATGTTGTATATGTAATATTTCACGTATGCAGTATGTAGTGTGGCATGTTCCTCATACCTGTATCTTCCATCAGTGTTTGCCATGGTATACTTTGATTTATGAATCTTCAAAAATTCTTTGAAAGTTAGTATGAAAAGTTTATTTGCTATACACTGCAGCAGCATAAGATGCTCATGGGGGAAGTCATCTTTGTTGGATTAAAATCAATCTTTATAACCTGTGGAAAAACACCAATTAGGATGAATGTTATAAACAAAATTCCATGAAAACTCTATGTCTTTGCAATAGTTGGAAAAGTTTAATTCTCTGTAACTATTATATATAAAAGGCTGGACAGTCTTATGACATTTTATAGTTTATATTGTTTTCAGAGAAAGTAATATTTAATAATTATTTGCAATAATCAATGTGAGTAAAATTGCATGGAGAAAGGGAAGAGTGCCGTGACTTTCTAGGGAGTTTGGGGTGCAAGACACAGTAACTTAACAGTATTAAAAACCTGGTTTAAACAGCCTTAATTTCTTCCATTAATAAGAAGCAGGAGCAGCTGCTTATAAGTGTTTGGTTTAATGCAGAGGGGGAAAGCAAGCAATTCTGTTCATAATAATACATCTTAGAGAACTGATAATTTCTTCTTTTCCCCAGGAGTCACAGCTGAAAGCTCTGAAGGAGACTGTGCAGCTTTGCCTGTCTTCCGTTCTGCACAATCAGCCTTCTGCTAGGAATCTAATCCCTGCAAAACCAGCTGAGAAGCTAACCCCTGTTGGAAAGGGCTCAAAAGTTCCATTTCAAGTGACAAGCACCAAGGTAGGATTTCTGTCTTGTTCTTTTTTTAAGCATCTTTGGAAGTTTTTCCTGTAAGAACATCAAACTTCAACTAAGAAGGATTTTAAATTCATTGAAAGATTAGGATGAATTTTGAGGATAATTCTAAGCCTGTTTCTGATCTCACTAAACTTCATTTAAAAGTTGGGAAACAGCTACTTTTAATGCTGAGGAACAAAATCCTGTCTCTCACTTGCTAAATGGAATGTGTCTGCATAATAAATCTATAAGGAAGATGGATTTGCATCTGAAATAAGCAACGATGCTAATTCATAGGATTATTTACCTGTCAGGCACTGATAGTTTGTAGTAATACAGAAATAAGCAGTAAGATGGTTTTTCCATATTGTGATTTCTTAGTGAAAAATACTGATACAGAAACATAAAATAGTCTGGGAGACCCAAATCAAATTTGCCAAAAGGGATCTATATGATTGATAATAGGCCATAGGGAATATTCCAATCATGCAAGTTGGGAAGGGCAGATTAGGAAAAATCATGGGGGGAAAAAAAAAAAAAATGTTTTGGTTCAATAAATTCAAGCATTTTAGTACAGTCAAGATAGATAGGCAATAATTGACATCTGTCCTGAGGTTGCATTTTGCTCATGCATTCAACTGATTCAAAAGATGTAGAAGAAATCTGTGATTTCTTTAAATGAAAATTTCCTTTCAGTTAAAAAGGAATTTTTATAGAAGAATGGTTGAAGGACACTTCAGTGTCCTCCTTAAATTCCAGAACTCCTTCCTGAAATATAAATAGCAATTGCTAACTCATAGCCAATTTTTTATATGGCAGCTGTTGGTATTGTTAGTACAGAGGCTGAAGCCAAAAATTAGTAATCTTTCTGTATGTAATTAAAGCTGAAATATAATTTCATAAAGCAGAGTAGAATTATAAAACTAGATCTCACATTATTACTCTTAAAATAGTAATGATTGTCCCTCAATAACTATTTTATAGGAAAAATCCTTCATTCCCAAAAGTTACTATCTCTGGAAACAAAGCACTGTTTTAATTAATAGCAGCACATGTGGGTATTAGTGCTCATTTAGCTTATGATCATTGGTTCTGGGTTCTCCAGGAAAGCAGATTCTTGTAGGTGATGCAGACTGAGCTTCACTCTGGGATCTCAGGCGCACAGTTTTCCTAATTGATGTGGCTGTAGAATTGTCTGTCTTGTTGTCTTAACAATAAGTATCCTTCTCGTCATGTTGGAAGGGTTTGTACGTACATCATGAAAGAGTAGATGTACTGAAGGGTAAGGTTTAGCAAGCCACTATACCTATGTTTAAGATTGTTATAGGATCAGAGACTTTAAAGTATTTGAGGTCTCCTCAGTTTTACAGGTATTACTGCAGTGAAGCGAAGAAAACGGGAATACAGTGTAGAGGTTAGAACTAGGTTTTTTTTTGATATGTGACTGATACACAGAATAGTCCTCACATACATTTTGTGCTTAGTGTTCCTATTTGGAAAATCTGTCAGTATTTTGTGCTTCAGCCTTTCGAGAACCAGCACTTAGTCCTCTGTGTTGAAAAGGGCTTGAATAAGTTATATTGCCTCTTTAATAGACATTGCTCTGCACTTGGCGTATGCCATGAAAATGTCAGAGAAAATAATGGCCTTCAATCCTCCCCTTCCACACATTGACACCTCCTTATAATAAATCTGTGCCTTATCTGTGATTATAAAACCACTGAAATCTGCTACTGTGAAATAGGTTGTCAAAGAATCTGAGTCAGTCCAGAATTATTCCGTTTGCACTTGAGCTGTGTTATAGAAGGCTTTTTTTTAATGATGGTATCCATTCTTAAGTATCTTTTCCTCGGCTTTTTCTTCCTTTTCAAACTAACCAACTCCTAACTACAGATGCATAGCTCGCTGGGTTTTTTAATTCATTATTAAATTTGCATACACATTTTTATATAGCAGGCTAGTATTTTTAAGTGAGTATAAATGTGTGTGATTACTTAAATATGTGTTCGTATGTAAAAATGGGAACTTTGATGAGCAGCATTTATGAATCTTGTCATGTCTGATAAGTAGCGGTTTCACCTTCAGGGAAGAAATTATTATTTGTCTGGTAAATTTCTTATTTCAAAGATGTTCTCATCCAGGCTAAATATTGCTTTCTGAAAATGTCAAACTTATTTTAAATCCATTGAAGGGTACATCATACAATGTATGATACGTGTATCATTTGGGGACAGTCATCCCTGGGATTGGAGTTCTTCCTGATTAAATAAAATAAATTTTAAAAAAAACAGGTTGTATATTTGTATTCATAATTGGTAATCATAATACCTGTATACTCATTATTTAACACAAGAACATGGTATTGAAAGGATAAATAGGAAAAACAAGTGCCAAATTTCTTGGGAAAGTTCATTTAAAAAAGATATTTTCTGGTAAGGTATTTTGGTCTTTCTAGAGAATGTGCTATGAAGAAGTATAAATCATGCTTAAAAAAAAATCAGTACAAATCCATGCATAGAAGTCCTTGAGTCAGTGTAAAAAAAGTTGCTGTTCTGGATAGCTCAGTAATTTGGAAAAGTGGGTAGTAATGGGAAATTCTTACCTTTAAATCACAGAAAAACTTTCTTTAAAGTGGATCAAAAGCAGCATCAGTCTGAAGTGCATTTTGTGACATGTCTTAAATGAGTTAATATTTACCCTGTACAAGAACATAAACAGAGAATTTAACATTTTCATATCAAAACTATTTTGCCTGTCATGTACCTGTCATAACACCAACACTGGTGCCGAAAGCACCGACTGTTACAAATGGATTTAGGGCTCTGTTCATACAAGGTCCATGATGCTAACAGTTGAACCTGAGCATAACCAGATGGCTGATCATTGACCCTGAGCTATGAGGTCTTTAACTTTGTGGATTATTGACAATTATTTTTATTATATAGTTTCTCTTGAACTGTAATTTCTCAGCAATAACCATTCTGTGTTCTGCCATTGGAAGATGCTTCAAACTAGTTGTTAGATAGATGCTGGATCTGCTTTTTGTCGTAGCAATTTCCTTGCCTTGTTCCCATTACAGAGGTGATGAGGAAAGAGGAAAAGGAAGAGAAGAGAGGAGGTCTGAAACTCTGCTTTCCTTTTTAATCTCCAGATGAGTGCCTAAGGACCTGGGCACTGAAAGGGTATTGTTAATGGATGGATACTCTAAGATTTACTAGGCTACCTGCTATGGGAAATGTGGTTTAGTATAACCTGTGAATCAGAGCACTGGTACTGACTTCCTATCGAGACATTTTCTGCACTTACTGTACCTCGGCACAACAAACAGTGCTGTAAATTTCTGTGGAGCTAGTAGATAGAATGCATTCTTACTCCATTTGTTTTATTCTTAAAAAGGTTAACCTTATGAAAAAAAATATTGTAATAATAGCTATTATTCAAATATCTTTGGCTCTGTATACCTGTGCTCCAAATACAACAAAATGAGCTTTAGTAACACTGTGGAAAATCAGTGGCAAAGCAAAATCAGAGTGAAACAGAAGAAAAGTCTATTTCCAGTAGCAAAGTGAATACAGAAATGATGGGGAATACATTGACACAGATACCAGAATAATAGTGATTACTTTGCTTTATAGTGTGTTTGCCTAATGCAAAAACATTTTCATGTGTTTCCCAAATGAATTCTGTCATTATAGATGCCCTGCGGTGTTTCTGTATTTTGTGAATTGCACTATTTTAAGAGTGGAAATACAAATTAATTTCAAACTGTGAAGAATAAAACCCCATCTCATATTCTACACGACGCAGGTGGAATGACCACCTACAAATGCCACTTCAGTGTTCTTGTCTTGAATAGGAATGAGGACTATCCTTCTGTAGAAATGTATAGCACAGATTTAAAGAGAACTACCACTCCATTTTTGAAAGATTCAAGCATCTCACAAGACAGTGCATCGCTTCTGTGTTAAAAACTGCTGCAAGGAGCCATCACCGTTGCATCACATATATTGTCAATATTGTGGGTTCCAGCACGCTGATCAGTGTAAAAAATGAGAAAAGTTAAAGTACTGGGGGCCATCCTTTTTATGTGGAAATAAGTACTTTGTTTATTCCCCACCAAAGTAAGTTTGGGGAACTTCGTGTCTTTATCAAGCCTAAAAAAGTGTTCTTGTTGGAACAGGCATGTGAGACTGTTCAAAGAAAGTTGGTCAAGAAAAAGATAGACTTTGAAAAGTGCTTTGCAGTGGCTGCACAGGAAAATAAGAGGGTGATTTTTCTGTGTTCTTAGAGGAATAATGTATCTAGTTTAACTTTCAGCTCAGTTATTCTGAGTGCATAGATACTGAGCAGACACAGTAAGACCACTATAAAAATAAGATTATCATTGTATCAGGAGTCTTAACTTCTTCAGTCAT
The DNA here is from genome assembly GCA_028858755.1 of Ara ararauna. NCBI lineage: Eukaryota > Metazoa > Chordata > Aves > Psittaciformes > Psittacidae > Ara > Ara ararauna. Next base: position 27,055,455 of record CM054380.1, read on the forward strand.
TTCATCAGGGGCTTGAAGGTTTTTTTTTAAAAACCTATTTATAAATGATTGATGATTTATCTAGGAAGCCAGAATATTTCTAAGGCTCTAGAGTTTATCCATTTCATTCTACAAAAGTAGAAATTATTGGAATTATGTGTATGTTTCTGCAAAGTATAAAAATGCATTTTGAAGGAATGACAAAATGTCTGGAATGTGTATTTTGGACCTAATCCATAGAATCATAGAATAGTTAGGGTTGGAAAGGACCTTAAGATCATCTAGTTCAAACTCCCCTGACAGGGGCAGGGACACCTCACACTAAAACGTGTCACCCAAGGCTCTCTCCAACCCAGCCTTGAGCACCGCCAGCAATGGAGCATTCACAACTTCCCTGGGCAACCCATTCCAGTGCCTCACCACCCTTACAGTAAAGGATTTCTTCCTCATATCCAGTCTAAACTTCCTCTGTTTAAGTTTGAACCCGTTACCCTTTCTCCTCTCACCACAGTCCCTCATGAAGTGTCCCTCCCCAGCATCCCTATAGGCCCCCTTCAGATACTGGAAGCTTGCTCTGAGGTCTCCACGCAGCCTTCTCTTCTCCAGGCTGAACAGCCCCAAGTTTCTCATCCTATCTTCATACGGGAGGTCCTCCAGTCCCCTGATCATCCTCATGGCCCTCCTTTGGACTTCTTTTAACAGTTCCATGTCCTTTTTATGTTGAGGACACCAGAACTGCACACAATACTCCAAGTGAGGTCTCACAAGAGCAGAGTAGAGGGGCAGGATCACCTCCCTCGACCTGCTGGTCCCGCTCCTTTTGATGCAGCTCAGGATACGGCTGGCTTTCTGGGCGGCAAGCATACACTGCCGGCTCATGTTCATTTTTTCATCAACCAACACCTCTAAGTCCTTCTCTGCAGGACTGCTCTGAATCTCTTCTCTGCCCAGGCTGTAGCTGTAACTGGGATTGCTCCGACACAGGTGTAGGACCTTGCACTTGGCATGGTTAAACTTCATCAGGTTGGCATCAGCCCACCTCACAAGCATGTCAAGGTCCCTCTGCATGGCATTCCTTCCCTCCAACATATCAACTGAACCACACAGTTTGGTGTCATTGGCAAACTTGCTGAGGGCGCACTCAATCCCACTGTCTGTGTCACCGACAAAGATGTTGAACAAGACCGGTCCCAACACCGATGCTTGGGGGACACCACTCATTACTGGTCTCCAGCTGGACATTGAGCCATTGAGCACAACTCTTTGCGTGCGGCCATCCAGCCAGTTCTTTATCCACCAAGTGGTCCACCTATCAAATTGATGTCTCTCCAACTTAGAGACAAGGATGTCATGTGAGACAGTGTCAAACACTTGCACAACTCCAGGTAGATGACATCAACTGCTCTACCTCTGTCCATCAGTTCCGTAGCCCCATCATAGAAGGCCACCAGATTGGTCAGGCAGGATTTCCCCTTAGTGAAGCCATGCTGGCTGTCACCAACCACCTCGTTGTTTTTCATGTGCCTCAGCATGCCTTCCGGGAGAATCCGCTCCAAGATTTTGGCAGGCACAGAGGTGAGGCTGACTGGTCTGTAGTTCCCTGCCTCATCCATTTTCCCCTTCTTGAAAATGGGGGTTATATTTCCCTTTTTCCAGTCATCAGGAACTTCACCTGACTGCCATGATTTTTCAAATATGATGGACAGTGGCTTAGCAACTTCATTTGCCAGCTCCTTCAGGACCCGTGGATGGATTTCATCAGGTCCCATGGACTTGTATACATTCAGGTTCTTTAGATGGTCTCGAACCAGATCCTCTCCTGCAGTGGCCCCAGGGTCCTCATTCTCACTGTCCCTGCATCTGCCTTCCAAGACTTGGGTGGTATGGTCAGAGCATTTTCCGGTGAAGACTGAGGCAAAGAAATCATTAAGAACCTCAGCCTTCTCCAAATCCAGGGTAGCCAGTTCTCCCGATAGCTTCTGGAGAGGGCCCACGTTGTCCCTAGTCTGCCTTTTATTTGCAATGTACCTATAGAATCCCTTCCTGTTATCTTTCATATCCCTAGCCAAGTTTAATTCTAACTGGGCCTTAGCTTTCCTAACCTGATCCCTAGCGTCCTGGACAACATCCCTGTATTCTTCCCAGGCCGCCTCTCTTTGCTTCCACCTCTTATAAGCCTCTTTTTTCCTTCGAATTTTCCTCAGCAGCTCCTTATCCATCCCAGGAAGTCTCCTGGCCCTCCTGCAGCACTTCTTTCTAGTTGGGATGTATCGCTCCTGAGTTTGCAGCAGGTGATCCTTGAATATCAACCAACAGTCTTGGGCCCCCCTGCCCTCTAGGGCTATATCCTATGGAACCTTACTGAGCAGGTTCCTGAAGAGGCCAAAGTCTGCTCTCTTGAAGTCCAGGGCAGTGAGCTTGCTGCACGCTCTTCTCACTGTCCTGAGGATCTCGAATTCAACCATTTCATGATCACTGCAACCAAGGCTGCCCTGGAGCATCACATTTCCAACCAGCCCTTCCCTGTTGGTGAGCACAAGGTCAAGCATGGCACCTCTCCTTGTCGGCTCCTCTATTACTTGCAGGAGGAAGCTGTCTTCCACACAATCGAGGAACTTCCTGGATTGCTTGTGCCGGGCCGTACCATCCCTCCAACAGATATCAGGGTGGTTGAAGTCCCCCATGAGAACAAGGGCCTGCGAGCGTGAGGCTGTTCCTATCTGTCTATAGAGTGCTTCATCCACAGAGTCCTCTTGGTCAGGCGGTCTGTAACAGATCCCCACAATAATATCTCCCATCGCTGTTCTCCCTTTAACCCTGACCCACAAACTCTCTGTCGACTGCTCACCTGTCCCCTTGTTTATAAAGAATGAACAAAGGAGGTTTTAATTGTCTTTTAAGAGTGTTTTTGTTGATCCTAGGAAACAAGCAGATTAATGAAAAATTAACCAGCAGAATGTAGCAATGTATCATCTCCTTTCTCCCTCTTTGTTGGGCACGGAAGAAACCTAAATCAGGGCAAATTACTTAAGGAAGTAATTTCTGGTTTCTAAAATCAAGAGCTATTACTGTTCATATAATTTGTCATAATATTCCATTGTAAATGAAGTTCTGACCCTTTGACCAAAGTGCTTGTGAATTCTTTGCTCAAGAACCTGTGAAACAACACCAAATATAATTATGGGCTTTATTTTGCCCTTGTAGGAAAGATTAAGACTCTGAAAGCTTTTCTAATGTGTCTGATTACTTTTACTCAGGGTGACCTCTGTATAACATGCTGAAAACGTAACTTGGAAGTTATTTCTCTGGAGGCATTACATTTCAAATTGATGTTAGGGCATGATGTCAGGAAGCACCCCAAATCTGTGTGTAATAGCCCCAACCCAGAGGCAGAAAGATAGGCAAATGGGCATCTGAAAAATAAGCGATGCTTGTCTGGATTTAAAATGATATTAGTGAAATGAATGAAGTATCTGAAATTCACAACATGTATATGCTTTTTGTTGGCATAATCTTTGTTTTCTGGATTTGCAAAAAACAAAGCTTTAAAATGTAAAGTAGTTGTGACTCTTCCAATTTTCCATAGATTTTTGCTGTGTACTTTCTTACTGTTGCCTGAATCATTCTCTGCGTCTGTCTGGTATTTCAGACCATGAGAAAAGCTCTGGTAGTCAGGTGTTTTCCTTTATTTCCCTGCTTGCTTTCATTCTCCTGTTCTTTGTTGTTAAATACCCCTCATCATTCCTTTTCAGCATTATTCAGTCTAACTAAGTATTCTCTTCTGACATTTACTCTCTCCTTAAGGGACTTAAGAATAATAAACCTTATTTCCTATAAAATGAACATTCAGATCTCAGAGGGTCCAGTATTGTCTGAGACAGCCTTTTTTAGAGGGTCACTTTTGAAGATATCACAAAACATAAAGTTAGATGTGAAATAGTCACAGGTTTTAAAAATTAAACCTGTTTTGTTAGCTGCTATGGTAAATGAAATTCTATGTAGTTGTGAAAAACACAGAATAATTTTTTATTTAATTCAACTCCAGGATATTATAAACGAATACAGATACAGCATGGTGTGCTCAGATTTATTTGGAAATTAACCATATGCACGCAATTGAGGAAAAAAGAATAATAGTCTGTACCCTTATAAGTTTATCAGAAGGAACATAGATTGAACCTAAGGACACAAAATGTAGTATCTGTGGTCAGTGATCAGTGAACAGCAAGAGTGTTGAGGGCAGTGAATAGATTTGTGCTTCATTAAAGCCTTAGGAAGTTGACCTCTGGTACTCAGTGCTTTTCCACTTCTGTTGCCTCAAACTTTGCTTCTGCCAGAGTTAATGAGGTACTACTGACGCCTGCAGCTTCAGTGCCCTCTAGATGATTGCATTCAGCATGGGAATTGGAAACCCATAATTAAAAAAAAATCAAAAGGCAATTACTAAATGCAGAGTCAGCCACATTTTGTAATACCCAGTAATGACATACAATCATGTAGCCCTTTCCTAATGCATAAACATTATGAGAATAAAATAGCATTGAAAAATTACAGTAGCCATTGTTTTAGGATTTAATTTCAAGTGAGTAGGAATATGTGTTTCCTAAAATACTTTTGAGGCTGAACTCAAGATAAGTAAGAATTATTTTTTTTAAAGGGAAGAAGTTAATAGCAGAAGCATGAGTAACATGACCTATTTCTTCATCTAAGTTTCTCCTGTTCTGCTTTTTATACCTCTCTTTGGGTTTACACACTCTTATTTTTATTAAGATCAATTAGATGCCAACCATAGTCTTGTATTACGATCAGTGGTGATTCATAAGAGTATGGCAACTCTTCCTATATATATTTTTATTTCCAGAATTCACTTCAGATTGATTATGTTTTTGGAAAGCTCAGAAGGCTTCCACGGAACTTTTCCTACAGCCCTTTTCCTTCAGTGACAAATTTTTAATAAAATTTTATTACGTGCGTGGAAAACACTTAAGACCAGAGGTCATTATCATAGAATCATAGAACAGTTAGGGTTGGAAAGGACCTTAAGATCATCTAGTTCCAACCTCCCTGCCAAGGGCAGGGACACCTCACACTAAACCATGCCACCCAAGGCTCTGTCCAACCCAGCGTTGAATACCACCAGGGATGGAGCATTCACAACTTCCCTGGGCAACCCATTCCAGTGCCTCACCACCCTTACAGTAAAGAATTTCTTCCTCATATCCAATCTAAACTTCCCCTGTTTAAGTTTGAACCCGTTACCCCTTGTCCTCTCACTACAGTCCCTAACAAAGAATTCCTCCCCAGCATCCCCATAGGCCCCCTTCAGATACTGGAAGGCTGATATGATTAAATTGGAAGCTGAAGCTCTTTGCTTATATTACTTCCATTAAAGAAGTCTTCATTATTAGCACATTATCTTGATAGTAAATTAGTTTTAGAGGTTTTTCTCAACTGAGTACAATCAAGGGAATTTGGAAAAAAAGCACCTGTGATCTCTTATTTAGTCCATAACATAAATCAGATGTAATTCTCCTTCAAGTTTTAGTGTCATGATCTTTAGAATTATCTTCAGTTTTTCATTTCATAGAATCATAGAATCAACTAGGTTGACAATTTGACCTTACTCCTCTTTGTTCTGCAGTATAAGTAGCTGAAATGGCCCATTGCCCCAGGGTTCAACTCTGAAATTAGCAGTGGGCTAATGTCCTGAAGAGTTAACTGTTAGCTGTTTATTGCTGCACTTTTTGTGGCTATTAACTGCAGGTTAGTTTGCCTATGTATGAAAAATACTCCCAAAGTCTCACTCCAAATATCTTCTTCTTTAATTAATGTCTTTACTTATTAGGTGTTTCTACAAAGTCTCCCACAATATGTCCCATAATGTGTCTCAAAAATACTGTGGGTTACTGTGTGACAGAGGTTGAAAAGGGATATGAATATATAAAATTTATATTTCTTAAGGGATGTTTTAAATTACATGAAAAATACAGATTGTTAGGTATCACTAATGGTCTCACAGGGACCTGGGGCTCAGCATCGACAGCTTACATCCATCTTCTCAAATTCTGCTTCAGTATAAAGCCAGGCCCCCATGCCTAGAGCTTGCTGTGACCTTCAGCAGCTTTCTGGACAGGCTTTCTTGTCTTTTCCCCTATCAAAAGGCAGAAAAGAAGATGCCCTTTATTACTTTTCAAATATTATTATTTGAGAGAGAACTTTCCTCACCTACTCATATATCAAGAGATGATTTTTCAATGTTTCTCTCCCCCTTGTCTCAGTAACAGTGAAGACAATTTGGGAAAAGTACAGTATTTCTAATTTCAGTTAAAGTTGCATTTAGTAGAAAAATAGTAACATTTTATTTTATCTTGTGACTTTCCTAGCTGATGTGTTTCTCACATGTTCTGTTAAAAAATACGTGGATGTGAGCAATGAAACTGAGCTTATATGTCTTTGCAGTTGCACATCAGTAAAACTATTTTAAAATTTGTTAGTGTTAGCACCTTTTTCTACCGATTTTACATAAGACACGTAATCAGCAAAAGATCTAATGAAGCATTTTAAGTGGCTTACAAATTTGAATGCAATTGTGAAATTAGTCGCAAGGAAATTTTACTACCCAAGGATATATTAAAGATTTATTAGAAAAGTATTAATGTGGGAATCATAGAATAGTTAGGTATGTATTACTAATCTGCTGTTACAAAGCTTCAGTCAATGTGTGTCTATGGAGCCAAGTGGGAAACATTAGAGATAGGTGATCTTTTTCTTTGATTTGAGCAAAGATACGATTTGGAGAATATTCACAAAAGAAATCTTGATTGACTCTGGGCATTTTGGATATTAATAGGAACTTCCTAGCAATTTGATTAAAAACATTGCATTGAATCACAAAGCATAAGAAATACAGAACCGGTTGGTGATAAACCCAAGGCACTCAAGTTCAATTTAGTCTTGAGCAATTTGAGAAATCTCCTACTGGCCTTTACCTGAAGTCTTATATTCCGGAATTGTTAAGCTCCCCTGTCCTGGGTTCAGCTGGAACAGTTACTTTTCTCTTCTTAGTAGCTGGTGCAGTACTGTGTTTTCGATTTTAGTCTGAGAACAACACTGATAACACACCGGTGTTTTCGGTTGTTGCTTACTCTGATCAGCAACTTTTCAGTCTGTCATGCTCTGCCAGTGAGGAGGGGAGCAAGAAGCCAGGAGGGAGCAGAGACAGGGCACCTGACCCAAACTAGCCAAAGGGGTATCCTATGCCACAGCATGTCATGCCCAGTATAGAAACTGGGGGAAATCACCCTGAAGGCCCAGATCGCTACTCGGGTCGGGCTGGGTATTGGTCAGTGGGTGGTGAGCAATTGTATTACGCATCATTTGTGTTTATTGTTTTCTTTTACTTTTCCCCTTTTAGTTTTACATTCTCTCCCCTTGTTATTCCCCTTATCGTTATCATTACTGGTGGTAGCAGCAGTGGTTTTGTGTTATACCTTAGTTACTGGACTGTTCTTACCTCAACCCATGGGAGTTACATTCTTTCTGTTCTTCTCCCCATCCATCCAGGAGTGGGGTGGAAGAAAGGGGAGAAGGGAGTGAGCAAGCAGCTGAGTGGTTCTGAGTTACAGGCTGGGCTTAAACCAGGACATCCCCCTTATTCTACTACATTTATTATTTTATGTTAAAATAACAATAAATGAAATGCAAAATAAAGAAATAAAAATGTTATTGTCAATGAGAAAGTAATAGCCTGAAGGAACATGCTCTCATATAATGGAAAAGCAGACTTTCATTGAAACAAAAATCTTAATATTATCAAGCCTGTATTTGTTCAAATCCTTAAAAATTAAATGGATGGTACTTAAACAATGTTTAAAGTGGTAAAAAATGGAGTCATATGATAGATGACTGTTGAGTCTTTTTTATTACTAGTTTGAGGTAGTTTACAGATTGTTTATGGAATCCTCTATTCTCCTATCTTTCGAAAAGTAATAGTCCTCATCTCTGTTGATGGGACTGTGGTCATGATGGTCATCATATTGCCAGGTGTTATTTTAGAAGAACAACTGTCTTTTTAAGAAGGGACTTAACAGACAGTTGGATAGAGTTTATTTTGGAAATCTTCCTCTACCTTCTCTTAATAAGAAAGCCTTTTTTAAGGCATGACTGGGGGAAAAAAATCAAAGTCTTAATGGGAAAAACATTTCTCCAAATGACCTCATCTATGAAACTCAGTTTGTGGTTCAGAAGGGTTCCAGCTTCACTGAGTTGATCCTCCTGGGGTCTGTAACTCTTCTGATGCTGGGCATCTTTGGCTTTGTCTTCTGAAATCACAGATGTTCATGTCTGTGACTGTGACTTTGGGAGCTGCTTTGTTCATCTGGGAGGACGGTAATTGCCTGTAAAGCCTGTAAATTCTGATTGTGTATTACTGCTGAAGTGTAAGAGGTATTATACAACATTTGTTATCCCACAGATAATAGCTTTTTCCCTTGTTGTGGCTGTAGAAAATCGAGACTTACTAAAGAAATGTGTGTGTTTGGTTGTTTCAAAAAAAAACCCCAACAAACCCACCTTAAGATGCTTAAGTATCTTAATAGTCTTATAAAATACTGTTTTGATACTTTCTCTTCTGCTGTGAAGGATAGCCTGTTTTAGAACTTGAGACATGGTGGAAAAATAAAGAGAAGCACAAAGTGTATTTATATATGAAATGGAAGGTGTATTTATACGTGTAGTTGTGCCCTTGAGCATACATCTATCTCCTAGCCACACTTTAATTTTATATGCCACAAAATATTAGGTATGTAAACTTGCCTGCTGTATAAGAAAAAATGATGCTAAAATTTAGTGGTTATTAGGGAATATGAAATGATGGGTTTAGATATAATATAGGTAAGGGATTTGTATAAACATATTAATATACTTTTTCTTTAGTAATACTTGTGTATGATGATCCAACAAAACTTCCAGTTTTCAAACCTAATTAATTCTTTTTCCTTTTGTTGTTGTTTAAGCTACAGATGCATTAACAATAGAAATCTATAGTTAACTGCTAAATAAATGGTTATTAGAAGAAATTTGAAGTTAAATGGTCCATATCAAGTGTGCTAATTGCATTCAGGCATTGGACATAAGCTTTCACAAATAAGTAGGCCACTCAAAAATAGACTTATGCTGTCTACCCCAGTCTCTGATACCATGTTTGAGTAATATTTTGTCATCAGTGAAAATTGCCTTACACTGTGAATTTAATATTATTATCTAACACAGTAAGGACAGAAGAAACCCTTTTAGACATCTAGTCTCACCTGACATCTTATTTGCCACAAAGGTTTCCTATAAAAATTTTGATTTATACCTTGAAAATTTTATTCTACCCATTTACCACTTGCACAAAAACTCCTTAAAAGTGCTTTCATCCATGTCCTTAGCCCAGAAATGCAGCAAAAAGGAGTTCTAAACACATAACTTGGACCTTAATTCCTATCTTGCATGTTGTGAACAGTGAAACAACTCCAGATTCTGCTTGTTCTTACATGGACATTCATTAGAAGAAAAAAGTAGGTAACTCTTCCTCTTCATTTACAATCTAGCTCAGCTAGGCAGAATTATAACCACCACTTATTCTCTATTACTCTTAAGCGTACTTTGGTATTTAGATACTAGAGCTGACCAGACAAAATATAGACAAGGGCAGTAAATCTCATTACAGAATAATTTAGCATCTGACATACTGTATCATCACTGCTGAGAGCTTCTAGAAGTATTCTGCTGCTCTGAAGAAAATGCTGTCTGGTGTCCAGCCCATTATTATTTATTAATTATATTGGACTAATGTGAGTTAAGTTCTTTCCAGACACATGGAATGATGCATTTCATACTTTTAGGAGACTATATGGAAATGTCCTGCTCTGTCAAGCAAATATACCACAACTGATTCCAGTGCACCCTGACAAATTTCATACTGGCACATAATCCTGGAAACAGGTCAAAATGATGAATAAAAATGACATAGATAAGCAGGTGACATAATACCCGAAGCAAAAGTGATTAGGAAAAAAACATGTTTAAATAAATAATGTGGAAACAAATTAAGGCATTAATAAACAGTACATCTTCTCTCCCCTCTTCCTTGTAAATTCTGCCTGTTCTTTATTATGGAGGTTTCCACTACCTTGAAATTTGGGTTTAGACTACCTTTCATTATTCTAAATTTTTTGCCACAGGAATCATTAGGCATAGGATCAAGAATAATGGAAAACTTTGAAAGGTAGAGGTGTTAAAACTTTAGCTTTTCTAATTATAGTCCCATTTTTTATTTAATTGTCTTTCATTTCAAATTTCATAATGACAACTTCCTGATTAACATTTCACAATGCACTTAATGCAAATGGAGCCAGGAGTACTATGAGATTATGTGTATTTTGTAAAATGGCTTTAAAAACCCTCTGTACTTATGGGAATACATTATCAGGTAATTTGTCAGAAAACACACACTAGAACAGAAAGTGCTGTAAGCTACAGATAGTGGCATTAATCTTGGCTGAAATTACGCACAAGTTCTGCTGTGCTATCTATTTTGGCATCATGCTAACACAACTGTGTAACTGTCAGTTTGGAAATATATGATGGCATTCCAGCAGGAGTGCATTTTTTGCAGTTCTAGTATCTTTCAGCTATTTAGTAGTAGGGGGCTGAAGTGTGTAATACTTAGTACACCTGCATAACTGGAGAGAGCAGTAAGAGCTTTACAAGTTTTGTTTCTTCATAAATTTGTGTTTCCGATACAGTAATAAAATACAGACAATAACTGCAGCTGTCTTGTAATTGAGCTGACCTGAACATCCAGAGCAGTCCAGCATCAGCTGGTAGAAAAAGCAGCAGAAACAGCTCACGAAAGAGAACTAGCAGCCTGGCTGATCTGAAGCAAACTGTCTCCGCAGCGACATGCCACTCAGTGTTTTTTGGTTGTCCTTGGTTTGTAGGCAGATTACGCATCCTTTGCTGCTTTTTTTTAGAGTTTTCCTGTGTAGAATACTAGAATCCCAGACTGGTTTGGGCTGGAAGGGACCTTAAAGCTCATCCAGTTCCAAACCCCTGCAATGAGCAGGGACACCTTCCAGCAGACCAGATTGCTCCAAGCCCTGTCTGACCTGGCCTGGTAGTTAGTTACATGAATAAAAAAGCTGTTAATAGGAACATAGATGAATGTTGGTGATATCAGCAGACCTGCAAGAGACATATTGGCAGTATCAGATGATAAACCACACTTGTAAATACAGCATAACTGTACTTAGAGTGAGCATACAACCTCACCAGGAATAAAGGGATGAATCCCTTTTAGATAGGAAAGCTTTCTTGTCTTTTAATTAAACAGTGCAATAAAAAATTTGATGCATTTCTAAAATGCCCACGCTTTGATAGAAGAATCAAGGAGACCTGGGAGTTATAATGCAAAAAACTACAACATCTTTTCCTTCTATTTCCCACGGGCTATATGTGCCGTTGCTTCCCCTGCCCCACTATTGCCAACGTTGTTAGTGATTTTACTGTCTTTAAAGAAGTCAGATAAAATACAGCTGCAAGGTACGTCTACAACCTCACCCATTCACATCTCTAAACATATCTGGAGTACTTAAAACATTTTTACCTAATACTTCTAGTTTCTTAGTTTACGGTGAGGTGACTTTAAGTGCATGAAGTATGGGCTCATTTACTTATTTGAACTTTTTATTTATCACCTCTCCTGTATTGTAGCTCCTGATATGAAGTCCAGAAGTGTTTACCATATTTCTTTCCTGTGTATTACTGAAAATACAGGATTTCTACTTCAATTTCTTGTCACAAATTCTGCCATAAAGGAATGTCTGTAATTGAAATACCGACCACTAGGTAAAACTGAAATTAGCCTGGTTTTGAATAGAGTTCTCATTCTGTATTTTTGAACTGCAAGGTCATATTTTTGGTTCAAAAGGAAGATTTTTTTTCTTTTCTTTTTTTTTTTTTAATTTATCAAGTTATCCAGATGTATCTTCAATCAAGTACAATTAGAATGAAAATACCAGTGGTTATATATATGTTTATATAGACATAAGTTTATTACTATCTGCATGTATCTATAGAATCACGTATTATTGCAAGTAGACTTACTATTTTCTGTTTTCTGATCAAATAGTCTGCTTTTCAAAAACCACTGTTCCTCTGTGCTTGTATACAGCAGTTTCTTTTCTTGTACAGTAAACAGTGATTCTTGAACAGCATGAATAAAATCTGCCCCACAACAAACTTGTAATGAGTTTTTGGTCATAGCTTATCTGGGAGAAAAAGTTAATGAGAGGGAAATGTGTTTGGTAATTATTACTAATACTTATGTAGTGAAGCTGATTTAATTGATGAATGTTAGAGATGCCTCATCTCTGGGTAGGAATTACATTAGGTGCTCATTGAATCCAACATAAAAGTGTTTGCAAATGGGATTGTGGTTGCTCATACAGGCAATTGCTCAAATTTATTCAGTTACCTGAAGAAAATCTACATTCATATTTAGAACATAGTCTAGTCACAACAAAAAGAGTGATAAATATAAAAAGATTAAAAGATTTTATTTCAACTGACCCATCTCCAAATCTAAACTTTGCTTTAATCTTGGTTTATTGTGAAAAGCTTGTGTTAAATGATGAACGGATGGGTGATTCAAGGAATTAAAAAGCCCATATAGAAGCATGGAAAGAAGTGACATAATCTGGGTAATTTAACACTGGGAGAGAAAGGTTTTAGCTTTAATGATTCCTTTCAATTCAAATGGCTAAGAATTGTGCATAATTCAGAACTAAGCTTACATGAAGGCTTGGGTTTATTATTTGGAAACTATTTTGTATATGAAATGATCAGTGTGAGGCTATAGAATACCTCACCACTGAAGAAATATTAATTGTATAAGGGGTAAATCCTTTGTGGTTGTAAGGCAGGATACTTGCAGTAGCTGACGACTCGACATAAATTGTCACTGAACCAGCATGGGTGTCTTACCTGTGCAGAGAAAAGAGCTGTTCTCTCCTTGTGCTTTGTGCTGGAAGTTGTGTCTTTGCTTCTGCCCTTGGTGTTTCTAAGGGAGGGCAAATAACCAAAGGGATCCTGTTCCCTGTTCTTATAAGGGTAGGAATATCAAAGTTGAGGGTAGTCCTTCCTTGCATTTAGGAGTTTTATTCTGTCAAATATTGATAAAATACTAATGGAGGAATACTGAAGCAGATGTGTCTATATTGTATGCTTTTCCAATTCGATTTCTTTAACTGGTGCCCCTCTGTGTTTTTTGCCTTACGCTAAATGGCACCAGTCTGAACACCTAATGAAACCTTTTGGATTAAATCAGTTTTTCAAAACAGAGGATTTGGGTGTAATGCACCACATCCATATATATCTGTAAATGCTCACTCTACTAAAAGTATAACCAAAATCCACCTTACCTATTCTTAAACTTTGAGATTGCTACTTTTCACTCGCAAGTTTTCCTGCGGAGGAACTGGACTGTTCTGGTTTTAGAAGTCCAAGACTTGAACGTGTGCGCATTATTTACTGAGCAAGCCTGTTAAAAATGTATTACATTCTTTAAGATTTCTTGTTTTCTTTTCCTGCTGAGAATGCAATTTTCAGTATTGCTTTTCCATGTATTCTATAACCCTTTGAACATAATGGATGCCTTGTCTGATTTACAGTAAAACCAGAAATAGGCTGACAGCATTTTAAAGCATCTTATATGTAATCAGAAGTATAGGTGTGTCTTTTCATGGAAGTTTTAACATTCTATTCCTTTATTTTAAAAGCTCGCTGAGATTTCTGATGTTTTAGATTAACTGAATTGGTTGAGTCTTACATTGTGGTTTTAGATAATTTTCTGATTTTAGACTCATTCTGAAAAATGCATTAGAACTGCAAAGTCCTTGAACCTAGGAATTTTTTGATAGCATACCTTACAGAAACACAGCCCAGCTTCTCAGTTGATTCATATTGATATTGCTCTGTTTAAAATACTTGTTATTTCTTTATTAACTTTGAGGATCCAAGTCAAAATAACTCATGCTGCTTTTACAGCCCTTAGTTGTGTGAGCTGAAGGTCTCTCTGGGAACGATGTAATTGAAAAACTATTACATTTCAGAGACTGAACAGCTGAAAGCGTGGGTACAGAAAAAAACAAACTTTTGATTTGTCTGTAGTTAAGAGGGTTTTATAGCTGCTGTTTTGTCCGTTTGAAGGTTTGAAAGGTGATATTTAATATCAAGTAGTATGTCACACTCATTGAATTTTGAAGTTAGCCTGGTTGTTTTCAGCAATTCAGTATATATTGCTGTAGCACTGAGTGAATACCAAAGGCATATAGGATAATATAGTGACCATACATTGCAGATTAATTATTTACATGTTGGCATCCTCTACTCTGCAACAAATTAGAGATGCCAGAATACTTCTAGGTCAGTCAGTACTTGAGAACTTGAGCTCAGTTGTGCAAATGTTAACCTCAAGGGAACCAACCTCTGCCTTCTCCATTTCAGTGGTGAATGTAAATGTCATAATTTGGACTGTCATGAAGTTTAGTATAACTGCTGTTCCAAATTATGAGACAATTGAAAAAATACGTGATTTGGTGATTCTGTGGTTCATATTCCTTCAGGTTTCTCTCACAGAATGTCAGAGCACTGCCCTAGAGAACTGCAAAGAAAGAAAGTTCAATGCCTGACTCCCACTGCAAGGCAAGTGGGAGAAAAAAGCAGAAAAACATCTCCATTGCATGATTTTAAATTAGCCTAGCCTCAGTAGGGTTGCATAAAATTGTTTCAATGTCAGTTTAGAACCCAAAATAGCAGAAGCACATCAGTTAGCTTTGTTTGAAGTAATCTTCAAAACAAAGTTACTGACTTGCATAGAAATTCTGTTGTAAGGCAGTAAAGCGCTTATGTAAGTGCCAAAAGCAATTTAACTGGGTCAAGGTTACCCTTCATCCTCAAACAATAACATTATGCCTAAATATTTACAGCATATTCAATGTTCTATATTACACAGGCTGATCGAAGAGCTCCAAACACAGCAAGCAAGCCTAAATCTCTATTAGGAAGTCATTAAGAAATCCAGCTTATTTCCCGATGCATCATTTAGGTATTAAAGTGTATATATTATTTATCAAAGAAGTTTTGGTGGTTGGTCATGGGTTTTTTTGGCTTTTTTTTTTTTTCTTAAAGTGCTAGAAGCTCTAGAGAAATGTGGAATACTGATTTGGTAGGTATCTTAGCATGTATTACAAATGGAAGTCTGGACCTCACCTACTATACTGTGTTGTACTCGTACAAATGAGGTACAGCCTGTGCTCTGCAGTTGGATAGTTTTAATTTTGTAACTTTTTAATATAATGTATTTCTAAAGCTTTGATATTCCTGTGCAGAATGTAAACTGCACTTTACTTGACATCCTGATTTATATCTGTTCCCATCTTTATATTTTAAATGCACATGAAGGCTCAGGAAGCCTAAAATGTATTCACTCATTTCACATGTTTAGGGCCTAAAAGAATAATTATATTTGTTTGGAGATGGAATTATTTCTGTATTTTACCACAGTATTCTTAAATTTGATGAACTACTGTTTCACTTATTGTCCCTGTGTGGGGTAGGCCATGTAAAATGCAGCATGGGCAACTGAAAGAAACAAAGTTCTATTCCCATTACTTCCACTAATTAAGTGATCCTGCAGTTTGCCATGCAGTACTTTGGTTCTCTCACCTGTGAAATAAGGTGCACTTTCTACTGCAAAACACAGTAGGAGAGCTATTTTGAGCATGCTGCTTGTTATCAGGTCCATACTTTTGGACTCATCCAAATAAGTTTCAATTTATGATGTAACAAGTAAGAATTCAAAACAGGGAGATGAGATCGAGACATCCTTGCATGGGTAATTCTGTTAGGGACATGCATACACATTATAATTTTATTTTTTATTTTTTAATATTACACTGGTTGCCTTGTGCCTTATATGTTTTCTGACATCTTATCCTTAATTTCTGGGTTGGGGTGAGCTGGTGATTTGGGATTTTGGGATAGGGGTGGGGTGGTTTTGCTTCGTTTTTTAATGAACAGCGCAATCTAGGTGATAAATTTTCAGGTACCCAAAGTCTGTGATTTGTATAGGTGAGTCAGATAGTGCTCTGTATCTGTCTTTGTGATCCTGCAGGTACTCTAACTGCTAAATTGCTTATGAGTCGGGATTGGTCTTGGCAGATGACAGTACAAGTATGTCAAAAGTGTAATATCCATAACAGAACGTTCTGGTGGTACTGAAAGGAGCTACAAGGCATTCGCAGTCTCGAAGTACATTCTCAGAGCTGTTGTATTCTCAAGGTGTGCTGGAGGAAAAATATTTTTAAATAAAATAAGCTAGAATATTTTAAAATCTGTTGTTTATACTTAGCACGATCTCCTGGAAATAAAGTTCATGTAATACCATGACAAATGGCCATAGAAGACCCTGAAAATCATGCTAGAGTTTACTCTTTCTTAGATTTCAAAAATGTACTCAGAAGTAAGATTTGAAGGACGGTGTTCATAGTGAGAGGCAGCAAAACATTGCAGAGCTAATCCTGCCTTTCAAAAAAGTATTAGGAAAATACTGATCTCTAAGTGCTTGGTATCAGGTCTGCAGCACAGATAATATTCCACAAAACTGCTTGTTGAGTAATTATGGGATATGAAAAGTAGATACAGCTTTTACAGTGTCCAAACCCAGTCATTTCTCAGGTTGACCCCAATACTTTTGCTTGACTTGAAGAAACAACAAATTACAACTTGATAATTGAAATAAAATGATTAATGATGCAGATTTCAGAAGCCTATTACTAAGTCATTTAAGGGCACAATAATTTAAGAAAGGTTTGATGTCCTATGTGGCAAATGCAGTTATATTTCTTGGCCAACCACACAGAGCCTTCAGTAAGAAAGGTAATTCTTGGCCATTTTAGAAGTTATTCTACTTTTCCTTTTATCTAGGTAATATAGGTTTAGGTGTATTGGGTGCAATAAAGTGCCTTGAAAGCAGTTTAGCAATGATATTTTTATGCTTTTAGACATATCCAATAGCATATACACTCCTATGTGATATAAACAAAGGTTTTAGGATCCACTTCCCTTGGGATATTTTTGCAAAAGCTGTCTGTGGACCTTAACAGCACACTATCAGATGAACTATAAAAATGTCTGCAGCATAACTTTATGGCAACCCCCTGACCCAACTGTAGTGCCATGAGATCTGAAATCCTGTAGTACTGCACAAACTTTCTTTGAAATCTGTGTCAGAGTAGGAAATAAATCTAATGGAAATCTCAGACTGGAAAGGGCATAGAAAAAATATGCACTTGGGAATTAAAAAAAACTAGAGGCAAGGGATGCCTTACAGGAATGCCACCCATTTTTGTAAGGCACTGAACCTGCTCAGCCTCCAACGAAACTGCAGTGGTGGTGCCTTGGAGTTTGCAGTACCAAACCCCTAACATATTATCAACAGCTTTCCCACAGCACTTAGCTGTCCTCAAAATCCATGATATATATGCAGCTCACACTTCACTACATCATTAGAGGCAGCACTACCCTTCAGAAAATGTTTGTATCATTAGCCCAGTTGACTGCAAAGAAAGCAAACTGTATAGCAATAGAGCATTTCCATCACCTATGAAAGTCAGGATTGACAAAAGCTACACCTATGGATGGAGTAGAGGAGACCTAATAGGAGTTGTTAAATTTTTTAACTGGATTGTATGAGGTGTAATTTAGTTTTTCTTCTTTAAGGCACAAACTTTGCTATATTGGTATATACTCCTAAAATAGGAGATGTTTTTCAGGAGGTATTTTCCTCCTTTTTTACACATCACCCAGATGATTAAAGTGAGGCAGAAGCTGTAGACAGCTGTAGGAACACCTACCCAGTTACAAGCAAAATCCCAACAGATAATCATATAAAGGAAATATTTTACCAACTCCACTGACATTCTTTTATGCAATGCAGTGTCACTTGCTGATGATCGTACTGAAAGCTTGTATTGTTTTTTCCTGACAAGGTGTAATTTCCATTTCCATGGGCTCATTTTACAAATCCTCACATAAATACAGAATTTAACCTGGTTGGCATACTTTCCTGAGTTTGCTGTATGAATAACAAGATTGGATATTTTTAGCAAAGAAATACTTGGTTTGGCAGAACATAAGACAAATGCTCTTTAAATTCACTTTGCGTATATATCCTCTACTAAAATAGAGCGGGTAAACAATAGGCTAAATTAGTACAGGTAATAAATGAGAAATTATGTAGACTCATGACGCTTAATATTTTGCATTTTTCATTGGATTAACACAAAATTACTGGGCACAGGTGCATATGTAACTGGGACTCATTTGGAAAATATTAGTGTTCAGTGACCCTCAAAGTTGAATAGCTGGGTTTTGTGGTGGTGTTAGGACGCAGCGTCATTTGGGTAATGTCGGAATGCCATCTGTCCTCACATTTCAGTAGCTCTTCTTTCATTGGCGAAGTGTTTCATACATATTTAGCTGCAGGTCTCAGTTCTGTTATCTGCAGAAAATTGCAAATATCTTTTCTATTAAGAATATTTCTCTTTACTGCACAAGTTCTCATAACCCAAAAGTGTCTGGCAGTAGAAGAATTACCTTGTACACAGAACATGCTTGAATATCCTCTATAGTAAACTATTTATACATTTCAGACTTACACAAGTTAGTTCTTTTACCTCTGGAATCAAGCTGCACTTTAAATGAATTTCTTTTTTGTTTAATTTGGTTTTAAATCCTAAGGAGGCACAAAGAAAAAAGTGCAAGCTAGAAAATCTGGTGACCACAATGATCTCACAGAGCAAATTTAGTTTGTCAGAATGTACCCAAACTTAAAATTTTGCTGGGCTATTATTAGGTCTTTTATAGGACTAATGGAAGTGATTAAAAATTTCTATGGCTGTAAGAGCCTTAAAGAAATGCTATCTGATAAGTTCTAGATTTCAAGCTGTTCTTTGGCCATTTGTGATTTTTTTCCATTCTGTTCATGTGAAAGAAAGTAAAATTAGTCTAAGCATAAGCTGTTTAGGCCAGCAGTGTTTTGGGGGGAGCTGGTATAGTTGGGTATTCACAGCTTTAGAGATAACAACAGATGTAAACTGGAATGCAACATTCTATTAATGGTTAAAATACTTTATTGTTTTGACTTTCTTCCTAATTTTTTTTCAAACAAAAGATTCCAGGAATAGAAGAGTGAAGCATAAAACAAGAGGACAATTAATTGCTGCAGTGAACCAGTAAAGACTGAAAAAGTTGTGAGCGATCAGATAGCTTTTAATGCTTTGATCTTGGATTATTACACATCTCTGCAAACTCAAAAAAGTATTGGTGTCAATCCTATTGTTCCACCCTCTGCAAAGAGGCAAGTAAAATTGTCTATCTCTGCTCTATTTCTATTTAGAGTACTTGATAGGCTGAGCATTATAAACATTTACTTTGGAAACTACTGCATAGGCTATTCAAGACGTACAACTTTAGAACAGAAAAAATTTTTCACAGTGAATAGTTTATTTGATTATTTTTTCTGTTTGTTCTTGTAAGCCATCATGAGCCATCTACAAATTGTTTTTTTTTTTCCTTGCTATTATTATTTTCATTAGGAAATAGTCTAAGACATAAGGGCTATTCAACTCCTGGTAAAAATAAATAATAATGATAAAAACCCCACCAGGAAATTGAGTCCTTACCGGCCTTTGTGCAAGTGAATGTCTACTGTGTTAACCACAGAGAATTTGAAAATAAAAAATAGGCACTGCCAAAAAAACCCCAAACCCAATACAGAAGAACAGTGTATGCTCTAGAGAACTTGCAGTGACCTTCAAATCTAAACATTGACAAGTGTAATAGCAGTTGGTTCAAAATCAACTGTGTCTTCTGGAAGAAAACAGGAAAATACATACAAAAAAGAACAAAACCACCATTTTCTCTGACTCTTAGGAAATTGTCACCTTGTGGAACACATAAAATACTCAGATGTTTTTTTTTCGTTAAGTACTGTAAATATACCTGTCATGGTTTAAGCCATAACTCACGCAGGTTGCTCACTCACTCTCCTCTCTTTCTTCCCCCCCACTCCGGGGGGAGATGGGGAGAAGAATCAAAAGAATGCAACTCCCACGGGTTGAGATAAGAACAGTCCAGTAACTAAGGTATAACGCAAACCACTGCTGCTACCACTAATAATAATAATGACAAGGCAAATACAAGGAAAGAGAATACAACTGCTCACCACCCAATGACCGAGCCATGAACTAACTCTTCCGGGTTCCTGCCCCCAGTTTTTACATCCCAGGCATGACGTGCTGTGGAATGGAATATCCCTTTGGTCACTTTGGGTCAGGTGTCCTGTCTCTGCTTCCTCCCGGCTTCTCCTCCTCCCTGGCAGAGCATGAGACTCAGAAAGTCCTTGGTCAGACCAAACATTCTAAGCAGTAACTGAAAACATCGGTGTTATCAGCACTGTTCCCAGGCCAAAAGTCGAAAACACAGTGCTGCACCAGCTACTAAGAAGGAGAAAAATGACTGCTACTGCTGAACCCAGGACAATACCTTTAAATATAATATGGTTTATTAAATTTTATTTTTATCTTGTCAGCTAGGAAAAATATTAACCAGGACATAAGCATGACCTGATTAATAAATGAATTTTGTAATTTGACTGGTGGTATTTAATCTCAATCTTGTGCTGTCTCTTTCTTCTCTCACAGCTGTGCACACACACATGCAATTATATATAAATTACTACATTATTCATATCAAGTTTATATCTCATGCTATACTTTAGGTATTATACATGATTATGCATGCACACGTGGGGTATCTGTTCACTAAGTATCACTTAGAACTACTTAGATACTCTTATGGCAGTCATTATTGATTAAAATATAGTTATGACTGTAAATGTTTAGCCTCACTATGTTCCAGACTTCTGTGATGTATGGGCTTCTCCTTAGCGTTTAATTTTCCTGAGCAGCCTTACCTAACAGATGACTCCAATAATTTCAGTTTTTAATTGTCTCATATGCTTCATACAAACATATGCACGTCTGCTACATAACTAGGAGATCGTGATGTTTTGTCCTGAGCTTACTGTAGATTATTACTTAAGGGTTTCACAAGGACAGTATGAGGAAAAGTATTCCTAAGTTTTGTTTTCAGATAATGTAGTTACTTTTAGCTCTCTCTGTTGTATAATTTTACCAGATATTTGTTTTGTTTACTTTGTTTAATCTTCTCACAGCATGTGACTTAGATATCCTTTATCTTGTAGTTAAATAGAAATAAATACATCATTTTGGCTCTATGTTGAAAACTGAGGCACAATGAATTGTCACAGAGCTGCTCTCATTGATCCTGAGAAAATGGATTACGTACATGAGGGGGTTTCACCCCTCAACTTCACAGAAATATAAATGAGAAACTGCAGTTTTACAAGGAAGTAAGGCAACTGAAATAGTTGAGTGAGGGTTCTCCTAGAAAACATGTATTTATATTGTTAGACATATGCAACACTTTAAAAATAAGCTGTGCTAGGAAGAAAAACAAACAGCAGAATTCAGAGCACAGTGATAAACAGATGTGGCTTCCTTTTGTTTGTGCATAGCTAGGTATTTTGGGAATTGCTTTAAATTGGCATCTGCTCCCTATTTAGATCCCTAGAATATCTCTCCAACTACTTTCTGGAGAAGGGCACTGCTCTCCTGCAAGACCTGTCTCCTTTTCTAGGCGCCTGTGGCTGCCTTGGAGGCATTTGGATATCAGCTTAGATACTGTATGCCTAAATAGTTAATGGAGTTCCACTCCTTACTGTAAATTCAAATACATTCAGTATACTACCAGAGCAAGATGAGCTATTGCTCCATCTTCTGTTTCTGTGCTTCTTTCTTACTTTAAGCACATTTGTGAGTTTGCTACTCTTCATGATGGACTCCCCTAGAGTGGGTGCTTTGCTCTGAGCTCTAACAGCAGGTCCCATCCTCCAGCTCTCTGGCTTTCGGGGAGCACTGCACTGGCTCATATACAAAGGATGTTCAATTAGAGACAAGTTCCACTGGTTTGAGGTGGTTAGTAACTGTTCTGGGTTTTCTCCCCAAGGAGGTTGACTTTAACAGGAGAATTATCTAGTAGGGAATACTTCAAACAACACTTGAAAACTTCAAGATATCTTCCCCAGATCTTGACAAATGAGACTTCTTGGCTTTTTTTTTTTAATTTTAGAGTAGTTTTTTGAAGAGGGGAATGACTTAACAAACACTTAACAAAGAAAAAATTTAAGCAATAACTTACATGTTATGTCCAGCATGATATCCTACTGGGAGGCAGCTGCATATGTGAGGTAAAATTCTGCACTCATAGTAACGTGATGACAAGGATGATTTGGGAAATCAACATCAAAATATGTCATCTGTCATCCCAAGTGATTTATTTGGAAGAACAAGTCCTTTCCCTCTGATGGATGTTCAGCCATTTGAGGTCATGGTGGATGTTCAACTCAGAGGAATTGCAGCCAACGCAAATGCCTGTGAAATGTGAAGAAAAGAAAATATGGTCTTTTGGTACCCAAATTAAGATGTCCTGACAATTTTCACTTCTAATGAGAGTGAGATGCAAAACTTCTGATTGTTGTGATCAGTGTTAGCATAAAGTATACCACCAGTAAGCAGCTATTTTTCACCTAAAGTGTGTATATATAGTGCTAATAAAAGATAAACCAAGGGTAATTCTGTTTGCTTTAGAGACAGCATGTAGAAGTTAAAGGATCTGGTACATTGCAGAATTTTGAGAAGAACTGCCCTATAGAAGTGTAACTCTGTAGATGTGCATTAAATAGAAATAAATATAAATTAAAATTAAATATATAAATTAAAAATTAAATAGAAATATAAATAGGAACCGAGCAATGTCTCTCACACTTATTTTTGAATAATATTGGCTGTGCAATAGAGAAAAAATAGTTACCTGTGCTGTAAACACAAGACAAATACATGTGTATTTGTGGCTGCCCCATCCCTGGCAGTGTTCAAGGCCAGGTTGGACAGGATTTGGAGCAACCTGATCTAGTGCAAGGTGTCCCTGCCTGTGGCATTGTGTTGGAACTGGTCAAGCTTTAAGGTATCTTCCAATCCAAACTAGTCCGTGATTCTTTATGCATATAAAATGTCCATCATTGTCATGGAAATATATAGGGAATTCTCATTTATTTCTGCATGTGAGTTAAACTGTGCAAGATTTTAGTCCAGATATAAAGAAATGTGGTACAATGATTTCCTTTACACTATATGTAGATGTTAATACTTATTTGTCTGTGATGTCTGTTACTTTAAAATATCTGAAATTTGTGGGGCTAGGAAGACAAGTCAAAATTCTATAATACAATCCAAAACACTGCTGTGAACTTCTGTAGTTGCAAATGGTACTGCTCAAAGAAGAGAGGGGAGACGGAAAAGGACTAATTGTGAGGCATTACATGGCAATTGGCCTGTGTCCATGTGTGACATACAGACATCCTGGGTTCCAGGAGCAGTCAGATAGAACCGACTTTGGAAAGGAGATATTTCTGGCTCTTGAACTATGCACCTTGACCAGAAAAGCTCTGACAGCTTCATCCACCTGCTACAAACAAAACTGCTCTAGTTGTTCACAGTAAGTGCTACAAATCCTTGAGCACTTTTGGATTTCCTAGATGTGGCAATAAGACATTTTCATCCCAAAGGAACAAGACAACCTAAGTAACACAAAATAAGTGCATTGACGGAACCCCCGTCTGTGTTGGCAGGTCATCTGGCAAGCAGTTTTGTCAGCAACGCTCTGGCATCTCACATGAACAAATGCTGACTAGAGAGTAAAAGTTGTGCAGTCATGCCAAACTTTTGCTACATGGGAAGAAGAAAGATACAATAAGACTATTTCTAATATAGGAAAGAATTGAACTCCATATCAAAGTAAAAAAAACCACACTGAGATCATAAACCACGTGCAGATCATGATCAGCTTTGACTAACAGTATGATAAAGAACCGGTGATAATGGTTGTGCAATAGCTGAAGGAGTGTGATGTTCATCAATTAGAAACCAGACAGGGAATGAAGCAGACCTGTTGCTGCTCCCTGGCTTGGCAGGATTCTGAGCAGTGCAGTTGTGGCAAGTGATTTTTAAAAGGCTGAGTGTCTGGTCCTACTGGCAAGGCAGTCATATGAAAATTGAAACACCTCAAAAAATCTTGGGTTTCGGTTTGGGAGAGAGAAAAGAGGAAGATTACTAGGATACAATATTACACTTGAATATTTTCAGAATGAAAGAGGATGAGAATTGGATTTTTCCTGTTTTCTACTTTCCTAGAGATAGGAAATGCTGTGAACATTTGAAAAGGTGACACTGGAAAAGGCCTTTCTTGAAGACAGCCTCACCTAAATATCCCAAGCTTCCCTTTGTTGTGTAGAAATGAGTGCAGCATGCTATATGCTGTGTGTATAATTTGCTAATCTTGAGCAGGAGTCAAATTCTGAAACGGGAAGCATTATGCACAGGCATTTATTCCCTTAATAAAATTTGCTGAAAATGCGGTGTATAAAGTATTTAACAATTTACAATACCTAACTTATTAGGTTTTTATCATTATCCTGACTTTTCAAATGTGACTTTCTTGCAACGTAATTTATATGACCTCTTTCTTTTCTATTTCCCATGTCCAGCGAAATGCCTCAGCAGAGAAAGAGAATTTTCATGTGGCATTGAGAAAGGAGGAAAATCAGAGCTTCCAGGACTGCGATTCTCAAGATGTAAGCTTCTCTTACCTAGAAGTCAAGGTCTAATCTAAATTGTATGAAAACGTTAATGCCTTAGACTATTAGCAATGCGACTTACTTTTCCTACTCAAGCTGGTACACAGATTCTGTATTCTGGTACACAGCTATGTTCTGCACTAAAGTGCTGAGGAGCAAATGCTCTTTGCTGTCAATCTGTGCAGGTATACTCTCTGGATTTCATTTCAAGACTGCTTAATGGAACTTGTAGAGCTATTGCAGGAAGGGCAGCAGTGGAAAAGATGTGATTTGATGTTCTACCTTTTCAAGAATTGGCCTCTTCCTGAAGAGTTGTCACATTACAGCGAGATCCAGAGCCTTGTTTACATATTTTTTCCACTAATAATCAGGCACAGCTGTCACAGATGCTTCATTTGATAAAACAAAACCTTCAGGGAGATGTAAGAGGTGACAGTGTAATAACTGACAATATGTAATCTTGTCCACTGCCAGTTTAGGAAAGCTGCAACTGTGCTTTTCTTATGACACATCTGACAGAAAGCTGAATCTGCTGCTTTTACTAAGGCAAAACTCTAATTGAAACAGCATGGTGGGAGCTGTCAACAGAAATCCCAAATGTGTGTATTATGCCTGAAATTATAACTATACAGATAGAACATAAAAAAACCCAACCAAACAAACAAACAAAAAAAAAAAACAGAAAGAATGAGACACACAGAATTTGTTGAGCGTATTGTCTGCTCAGTAGTCCAAAAAGTGTAGTGCTACCCTGACTAATTTGCAAGTGAAATATAGAATACAGCGGGGACTACTAAACACATTGCCTACCTCCAAATATAAAACTCCTCTGGAGGCAGATGGACAGCTTGCTCGTAGCAATCATAGCAATGTGAGGAAAAGTTTGGAAAGAAAATCTTAGATAATTCAGTATCTAAGAAATTGTAAAAATTTGTATATGTTATCCATTTATTACAAATATATCAGAAGTTTATTCAATTATGTGATCGCCCCTCTGCCACATCCTCTAGAGGGAGGCAGAGACAAGGAGAAATTGAGTATCCAGGAGAAGAGTGTGTTATGTACTGTTGCACCTTTCTTAATGTCTAAAGATGAGGGAAACTTCATTTCTTATTAATAAAAATGGAAGGAAGAGAAGAAAGAATAAGATGTAAAATTCTGAAGTTGGAGTGAACTCCATTTAGATTGTGACTAGAGGTTGGTTGCCATCTGGGAAACTTACGGAAGTTTAATTTAGGTAAAGGCTGAATTGATTTTGGCTGAGTATTTGTGGAAGGATGTTCAAGCTGCTATTTTTTACAGAAGTGGATACATTAAAGCGGAGAGAAAAAAGGAAAGTTGTTAATGCATTTCACAAATCAAGAGTTTAATTTCTGTGTCAAATAATGCAATGAAAGATACTTAAAAGATGCACTTTTCCATAAAATCAAGGATTTAGGAATTTTGATTAGGCAGTAGTGGTGGCTTTTTGTGATTCTAGCAACTAGTATTTTTAGCCAGTTAATCAGTATGGAACGTTTCTTGGTATGAAAAATTTGTCAGAGAAAGCAGAAAATTACTCCAACTGGAGTTAAAAGTCATGAGGAGTCAAACTGGTTTTCATAATTCAAGTTAAATTAAAATCTAAGCCTGTTCTCTGCCGTTGTCTAAGTGACACTATAATTCAAAGAAAAGGATGTTAGGCTACGTATCTAAATTTTGTATAATAGGATTAAGTTTTATATCATTTAATCTCTCAATTATCATATTTTAAGATCCATTCTATATTCTAGGGGACTTGAATTTTCTTTAAGTTTTAAATCCTTTAGGGTTTGTTAAGTCTGTATTTAACAAAACCTCCTGTATGGAGGAAAAAGTAGTAAAATTAGAGAAAGCTTATCAAAGGGATATTCAAATTCACTTTGTCTTGCTAGATAACGCTCTTCATTGGAAAATTAAGAAGGCAGTAGTACTATCAGTCTTATCTTGCTTTTAAACAAATTTCATTTTCCAACAGAAAAAATGGGTATTGTGTAACATTTATAGTTCCATTCTGTTCACATTTGTTAAGAAATCAGTCTAGGATTCACACTAATGCCCAAAGATTTCACCACTCTGCTTGCAGTATCTGTTGGAGGAATGGCTTTGAGAGCCAAGTCACAAAAAAGGTTGTTAAGACAATCACACCTCCAAGCAAGGAAGCCATAAATAGTGTGGTATTTATCCCAGTCAGAAACAGAATCTCCAGTATAATATATATATATACACATACACACACACATATATATATGTATATATAAATTGTTCAGTTCACTATTTGTTACAATTGATTGCTATGGTCCAAAGAGAATTCCAGGAGTTAATTCTCAGTGCAGAGAGCTGCAAATCGATATTCAGCCAGGAACTGTTTTGGAGAGGAGCAAGCTGCATGGTGTAGCAGCATGGCCTCTGGCACACAGGACAACCTGCAGTAGCCCTGTCCTACAAGTGAAAGAGTAGATCTATGAATACAGCTCAGGTAATACACAATATACATCATAATTTTAGAGAAATGCTTTTTTTCAAATTGTGGCTGCGCTCTATGGGCTGGATTTTATTGCCAGAGGGGTATTAAATAATTCTTTTCTCTAGGGAGTTTTCTCCATTTCTGTGCTACCATCCCCATGCTGACCTGTGAAGTTTTATAAGAAAACCATCCATGTTCACAGGATTCCACACTTGAGCCTTTGACAACAATTTGTTTGAAGTCTATCAGGGGAGAATAAAACATCCCAGTTTGTCAGAATCCCCTGATTTTGCTTTAAATACCACACAGACTTCAATAATGGAAATGGGAAAGTTCTCTTGTAAATCCAAGGATTGATTGAAGAGAGGCACTAAATTTTTTTAAGAGAACGAAAGCATCAAAATATGTTTTTCACAACTGTTTCAACTATTTTACAAGTCTATGGACCTACCTTGACTACTTTTTGGCCTATGGGTTGCTCACAGCGATAAGTAAAGTAATTTTCCTAGTTGTTAAGTTGGAGCTTTTTATTTTTTCTCTTATACACACTGGCCATCTGAACATGGGCTGCATGGGCCATAAAAATAGTGCAGATGGTGACACTGGGCTGGCAACCTCCTTCCACCTTTTATTATTTTTTTTTTATACCTTAACAGATATATATTCTTTTAGAGACAAGGAATAATTCAAATTATTTAGAGAAATGAACTAAAAATGCTTCTTTCTTGAAAAATCTTGATGACTTTAGAGATACCACCTTAAATCCTGAAATAACCAAAAGTGATTTATTTTCCTGAAGGAACATAGTACTTCTGTAATACAAGGCTGTGAACACTCTTGCTTTGAGAAAATTCCAGTCTTGGGAATCCAATAGGGTTTTTTGTCATATTTTTACCATTACTTGATAGTGTGTGTGTTATCTGAAGTTTTTACAGCTGCTAAACTCCCAATGAAGATGGTATAGGCCAGATGGCTGAGACCATATGACAGGCTCTCATGTGCCATTCTTTAAGAAAAATAAGTGAAGGTTGAGGCCAAGATAAATAACCATGAATATGCTTAATTCAGTATTGCTTAGAAATGCAGTATTTCAGCAACACTTTCTCAGAACTTTGCAAAGATCCTCTGATTGTGTCTCTGATTAACGAAATTTGATTTATATTTTGGAAGAATTAGTGTAGTAAAGACTGACTAGAGAAGAACATGCAGCGTGTCACTTCTTAAGGCAAAAAGAAAGGGAAGTAGTCGCTAGTTGCTGGTCTCAGCTGATATATTTTCAGTCTATATGGTTAAGCATCTCTGATCTCTCCCTTTCTCAAACCCTAATCCTACTACAATTTTTTTTTGTGTGTGTGTGATTTTATGCATGTTCATAATAATTAATGTAGTTTACATTGGAATGCATGCAAATGAAGATTTGTTCACAAACAGGATACAGGCAGGCCAAATTATATTAGTAGGTTTTGAAATTAGATACTGATGATACCTTACCTGTCATGAAATTTGACATGGGGCCTCTATTTAGATTATTATTTTTCTGTTAGAGGAATCTTGTCAATACTACTTTTTTTTCTTAGTCTTGTCTGAAGATGTTTTCCCTATGACCAGCTGAGAGTCTCTGTGCAGAACTCAATTCTGCAGAGCTCTTTTCCTGGTATCATTTCCCTTTTCCCTCTTTCCAGAAGCTTTGGGAACTTTATTTCTTTTTTTTGCCTTTTACAGGAGAATGTGGTGGCCCTTCTTCATATCAATTAATTTTTGTATGTAACACGTCATTTAAATCCACCTACGCAGTAGTGCTAAAACATCAAACAATTTATAAAGTGATTATTTATCTTCAGTTCTCATCTTAGATTTCCTGCTCTTTGTCCTTGTAGGATCTTCTCTGTTAAATAAAAGTGATTATGCTTTTATTTACCGCCTTAATTTCCTGCAGTAAACAAATACTGCATGCTTATTAATCATTCAGTGACAAAGGATGCTGAGTATTGGAGCAAAACTTGTACATTTTCTAAGCACCTACAGCATTTTGCTTCATCTTTCTCCAGAAAATCTCAGCACTTTGATCCCATTGTGTTCTCCCATTGTTTTCCCAAGGGAGTAATGGAGAAAAAAAGTCATTAACTTTTAATGGAGAAAAAAGTTATTAACAGAATCTCAACCTGATAAAATTCAAGTGAATTCAGTAATTCTATTCCCTAAATGAGGACTAGAAGGTCATAAGAGTTACATCATCTTAGTCTAACCATCCACTCAGTACACTGTGCTTTAAAACAGGAGAAGGATATGAAAAACTGCAGAGGTGTCTTATGGAAACAGCTATATGCACTTCACATCTTGCTACATATCTTCTAAACAATGAGGGTTAAGGCGACTGATATACAGATCTGTAATAAATTCATGAGCAAATAAATCTGTTAAAGCATATCTTTGAATAAACTGTGAACCTAACTTAGCTACTGAGAACTAAGCTATCTAGTTTGTCACTTGACCTAATGGTACCATCCTTTTCTCCCTTACGTGATATAATGTCTTCACAGCCAGCTCAGTACTTTCTCCTCCATTGTACTCTACAAACATCCTGCATATCTGCTTTAGTGCCCACTGAAGCCACAAGGAAGTGTGTAGTGATGTGAAGGTATGCTGAAGCTGCAATGTTTCGTCTACTAAATCTATAAGATACCCATTTGCAGCAGCAGAATTATTTTCTAACTATAAAAGCTGGATATAATACCACTTATTTATTATTGTTATTACCAATTATTCATTATTTAAATAACCACTGTGGTTATTTAAAGTTCTTCATTTCCTGTTCTCTTGTGATATGTTGGATAGTTTTTTCAGCAATAAAGCCAGTTTTACTTGCTGTGTTGATGCAGTGGAATACTGTTCTAGTTATTTTGTTGAGCAGTTTGCAGATCAAATTGCATAGTTTACTAGCCAAGGGACATGCTGAATTTTAACTGGCTTTTTGATAATTCTTTTTAAATGAAGATGCACGCTTGGCTGATCCACCCTTGTAATTTATATATCCAGCTGTGAACTGCTCCAGCTCAGCTGTATAATTCAGTAGGTGAACTGTATACCCTAACTTCTGATATTTTGCTTCCTCTACTGATCAAGCAGTGTTTTTTACAACCAGAATTTCACAGATACTTCCTTAATCAAACAGCTCACATAACTAATTAAAGTAGGACAAGATTTCAAGATATGCCCCACCTCAATTGTCCTATCTTGTTAAATTTCTCACTGTTGTCAACATTTTTTCCTCTTGCATATACAAAATGTATTGCTTAAGGCAAAATGCACTTGTTGCATGACAATTTTGTTTTACAAACACAAATAGATCATTAATTTGTTTCTTAAAGTTTATGTAGAGCAAGTAATAAGCATTCAACTTTACTAAATTTCATCTGTTTCTCTTCTGCGTAGAAGAAAATCAGAATAAGACTTCTGTTGTGCTTAGGCATAAAAATTGTAAATGTTGGCCAAGCTAAATTCTGGGATCTGTCACTAGCGGTTAAGGTACAACACATTAAATTATTATGAATTTTCTTAAAATGAGGAAATATTAGGGAAAAGCAGGAGAAGAGATAAGCTTCAGAGAAATCTTTCTCTCTTTTTCCACTGCTCTGAGTCATAAAACTACTTCAAGGACTACTCATTATTTACTTTACTGTGTACATGGATTAAGTACTGACTGTGATTATAAGCGTGAAAGGTTTGCTTCCTGAACATAGAAGAAGGGGATTGCTTGTGTAGGCACATGCTATTGAAGCTAAGATGAAATGTACTTTATTGAGAAGTCTTTAGGAACAGAAGAAAATATCTATGGCAAAATTCCTCCTCATCTGATGAACCTATGAATGTGATTGTTGCAGTTCAAGTTTTGATAAATGTTAAGTTTAGCTGGGTGAGGAAGACAATGAAATAGTGCAAATGCTCCTTCCACCCTGGGGAGGAAGCATTGTTTGTGGCCAGTGAATACAGAAAATACTAATTGAATCGCCATCCCTGGAGACATTCAGGGCCAGGCTGGATGTGTTTCTGGGCAACCTAATCTAGTTGAAGATGTCTCTGCTTATTGCAGGGGGTTGGACTAGATGAGCTTTGAAGGTCCCTTCCAACCCAAAGCATTCCATGGTTCTGTCATCTCTGAAACATCAGGGATTGTGCTTCTGAATGAGACTAGGAGTTAGTCTGAAAGCCCTGCACCCTTTGAAACTGACAACCTCAGGCTCTTTAAAGGAAGGCAGAAGAAAGCACAGAACAGTTAAGGATAAACTGCCTGTTTTGTTGCAAATGCCAATGGCAGGAAATAGACTTCTCTAATGAAGTTAAAATTTGAGAATACTATTACCCTTTTTGCTGTTGGTTTTGTAATGCAAAACAGTGCACTATTTTTTTCTTTTATAATTTTGTATGAAAAGTTGATTATAAGACAGCTTTTCACCACGCTAAGAATAATATGCACTTTTAAAAATGCTGCAAGATTTTAGTCATCTAGTGCTTTTCTACTAGATTAAAGCATGTGTGTTAAATTATCTTCTTACTTAACAGCTTCCCAGGTGCTTACTCTTGCCAACCTCTACCACATCCTCTGTCTTCTGATCTGCATTCTTTATCCATCTTTCACTTGAGGCACAAACAGAAAAATAGCAATACTATTTAGTTGTATTACTATGTTGACCCTACATCCACATCCTGCCCTTATGGATCCTTGGAAAGACATTAGCTAAGGGACAAGGATCAATCATTGTGCCTTCATTTCCCCTAGGTATTAGATACATTTTTCTTTTTTTCTTCTTATTTTGTTTTTGGTATCTAGCTTAAGAACCTGGATGAAGTGGGACAGGAAAAAAAATATTTCATATTTATTCCAAACTTTAAATAATTACACCGAGGTTGAGATACAAGACTGCTCTGCCTGAAGAGTTACCTGGGTCTTGCTCAGAGTCTTTAGATGGTGACAATGCAGTAGTGCCTGTTCCCTGCCGTCCCGTGAAGCCAGCAGAGATTTAAAACATAACCTTGGACCAAGAGGGATTATGTGCAGACAAAACTCTTTTCATCCTCTGCATGATGTTCCCACTCTTCTCCATACGGCTTTCTACACAACAGCAGGAGAAACAGTCCATGTGAAATGTGTTACACTTGGTATGAAAACCAGAGCATCCCTGAAGTATTGCTGACAGGATTTTAAATTGCAGCCTGCTTTGTTATGATGCTACTAGAGGATTCAGTGGAGTTGCATTAAAGTAACAGGACTGACGTTTTTTTCGGGGACTTAGTGCCTTTTTTTTTTATTATTATCTGTTGAACTTTGTTTCTGCTTGGATACTTCTAGTCTTTTGTTCTAGTCTTAGCGTTTTATTAGCTTTACTAGTAGTAGTCTTTCAAAAAAGTGTTCATTCTTTGAGAGAAAAGCAGTTTATCTTCTCTGAGAGAAATGGGGAAATGCATGTTTCCCAGGTGTCTGTATTTCTGTACAAGGGTATGTTGAAGGGGTAGTTTTGTACTGTGCTTCCTCCTCCTTGGTGGTACAAGGAGCAAAGATGGTGGGCGACAAGGGTTAAGGGTGTGCACTGCTGTATTCCGTAGCATTCGAGGGTTTGTGAATGAGCAGGAAGCATGTCCTGCATAGCAGCTTTCACTGTTGGCATCTTCCCATTCCTCTCCCCTTCCTCACCCTCCTGTTCCCCAAACACAGCAGCAGGAACACCTGCACCTGTGGGACAAACACACAGGTAGGAGTTCACCCTTACATCACTGATATGCTGAAGTCTTGATTCAAAGCTTAGCAAAATCCCAGTATCTCTTCCACTAGGCACTTCTAAAAATCTCATCTTCATAAAACACATCCAAAAATGTTGGGGTTGGAACTAGATGATCTTACAGTCCTTTCCAACCCAAACCATTCAGAAAAACCATGCATTTCAACAACATTGCAACCCCTTTATTTTCAAAAAGCAATTATCTTCCTTTCTGCTGGTTTCCACCATTTCAAGCTATCATTCTGTATTTTTGTAATTAGTGTACCTCTCACAGGAGTGAACATGACTCGCAGAGGGCAGACAAAACAAGTTTAATATATTGGAGGTTTTTGTCTGGCATTCACGGCTGTGAAAGGTATTCTAGTGCATTGGTATTATATCTCCCCATTGGTCTGTGTTCTTACGAACACCCCCCTGTTCTTAGGGAAAAGGGGGGTGGGGGGGTGTTTGAACATTTATGTGTTTATATATAGAGACCTGCATCTATATATTCACACTTGTGTGTGTATATAGAATCATAGAATAGTTATGGTTGGAAAGGACCTTAAGATCCTCTAGTTCCAACCCCCTGCCATGGGCAGGGACACGTCACACTAAACCATGTCACCCAAGGCTCTCTCCAACCCAGCCTTGAACACTGCCAGTGATGGAGCATTCACAACTCCCTTTGCCCTCACCACCCTTACAGTAAAGGACTTCCTCCTTATATCCAGTCTAAACTTCCCCTGTTTAAGTTTTAACCCTTCTCCAATCACTACAGTCCCTAATGAAGAGTCCCTCCCCTGCAGCCTTACAGGCCCCCTTCAGATACTGGAAGGCTGCTTGAGGTCTCCACGCAGCCTTCTCTTCTCCAGGCTGAACAGCCCCAACTTTCTCAGCCTACCTTCAAACGGAAGGTGCTCCATCCCCTGATCATCCTCGTCGCCCTCCTCTGGACTTAACAGTTCCATGTCCTTTTTATGTTGAGGACAACCAGAACTGTACACAATACTCAAGTGAGGTCTCACAAGAGCAGAGATACTACAGACATAAATCTTCACTGCTGTTTTCCTACCACGACAGCCTTAGCTTAGTCACCTACAAAGCATTGTTTTTATCATTAGCTTTTATTTTCTCCAAGGCAACCTTTTCTTTTTTTCTTTTTAAATTTCTTTTGCATATGCCTTAAATAGTTAACATACATTTTTTATTAATATCAATTTATATTTTTTGATTCCTATTTTCCCTGTATTGTCTTGGTGAAATAGTTTACCTGATTTTTTTTAGTATGTACCACTAGATTATGGATTTTTAAATGATCTTATATTTCAATGGCATTATTTCTGTCCTCTTCATTACATGACCTGAAATGCTCTTCTTTTGTTGACCTGTAACATTTTTTGTCCTAAAGCTGCTCACCTGGAAGTCTTTCAAACCCTCAGATTTTTCTCAACATAACTAAGTGAAAAACATTTTGTTTAATCTAGCTGATTGGTAAACATTTTAAATACAAGTACTGCCAGGACCACCCTTTCAAGCTTTTGAAGTATGAATATTTTATTTTAAATGTCTACTCTTAATGTAAACCCCCGTTATTTGATTTTTTTTTCAAAAAAGTTATATGTCAGTCTTTATCAATAGATTATCTTTTTATCAATACTACCTGGATTAGTCCCCATAATGTAATATTAATCAAATTTTTATTAGCAATTATGTATCATGGGAAAATTTTGAGAGTCCTCACCATCAGTCACTTCAATTGCACCATCTCAGAGGCTCACTTCAGTAGCTTAAACATTACTAAACCCTGTAAAGTCCTTGGCAGTACCAGTGTCTCTCTAGAAGCTTTCAGGAGGGAGGCAGCTGTCTCCTCTCCAAGTAGTTTTCTTCATAACAGGCTTCATTTTGGTATTCACACCTGTTCAGAGATCAACTTCGTTACAGGCGAGGGACTGTCAGAATTTCTCAAGTGCAAAAACTTAATGAATTTTCTTCCCCCTTGTCAATCTCTTTACTTTTTAGTTAACTCCAACCTAATGTCAATTCTACTGAAATGTATAAAATTTCTTGCTATTCAATTTGCATGTGAGGATGTTTATTTTCAACGTTTTCTGCTGAGTGAAGTAATTTTTATGAGTGAAGCATTTTTTAGCATCGTGATTTAAGCTGTTACAGGATGAATTCAAATGTACTTTCTGGGTTGGTTTCTTTTTAGTTCTGTGGTTTTGCTGGTTTGTTTTTTGGTTTGTTTTTTTTTTAAGAAAATCTGTCCAAAAAAAAAAGCCTCAAAACATACCAGTTAGAGATTTTTTTCTCTCTTTGTCCTTTGGCCTCCTAGACAGAAATAGTTAATTCTATCCCAAGCCAGTTTTATCAACCATAATTAAAAAAAATTAAATAAATCAGAAATGCCAAATATTTTAGTGGATATTATTGGAAGCTTCTTGTTGAACGTATGTTTGCATTCATATTCCTATGAGCAAAGCTCATGTCCATATACTAATGACTATTTTTTCAGCTTTTTTCCTTAATATGTTGGATTATGTCTGATGAGTAAAAACTGTTCTGCCTGGGCTGTACTTAGATTCACAAATCTTCTAGGGCTCATGCTAAATAGGAAACATCTCAGAGGAAGAGTTATGTTTAAAATAAACAAAATTACTATTATTTTGAAAAGAGTCTTGATGACTTAAAATTTTAAAAAGCCCCTCATTTATTTTCACTCCATTTAAATATATCAATTTTAATAGCAAGCAAGTAGATAAATTCCAATGTGGACACATTTTAAAGTAATGGTCAAAGGTTATCAATGTTGCTTTATTTCATGTTTCAGTTTTTCATCTATGGCACCATTAATCCTGCTTTTGAAGGGACTTTAATTACAGTATAAATGGCAATGCTTGATAAATCTCTGCTTAAGACTTGTAACATGAGTTCTCTTTGCTTCAAAATATTGTCTAATTTATTTTATGTTGTTTGACTCTATTTTCCATGATATTACAAAAAATTTTGGCAAAGAAAATTACATTATTGCTGGAATAAAATGACAGTGTTGAATGTAACAAGCTTTTCCAAACCTTGAGAGTCATCTAACTTCCCCATTTAGGGAATTATTATACCTAAGAGATCCAGCATTTTAGACAAGAGAATAGTAATGGAGAAGTCCTAACTGTAATGCTGTTTTTCAGCTGTTTGTGTACCATTTCCTCACCCATAACAGACAATTATAATTGCTTATCTGTTCCATGGGACCACTGAAGGGATAAACTTTATTTGTGATGAGATTTAAACATGAGGAAAAAAAGTGATATAAATGTTAACTTGCAGCCACATTAGGCTATTAGCAGACACATTAGTGATGATGGGAGTACGGGATTCAGTTAGCTATGAAAATTTTGTTTTGCTTCACTTTATCAATTAGGCTAGCATGGGGTAGTTGGGGTTTTTTGGTGGGTTTGGGGTTTTTTGTGGGTTTTTGGTTTTGGGTTTTTTTTAAGGAAAACTATGAATATTTTAGAAAGAAAATATGAAGTAGTTAACTCTGACATTTGTATTGGCAGGTTGGCAAGACGTGTTTGGGGAATCGCAGTAATTCAACATCTCATTTGAAGACAGCAGAATCAGAGACAAGCTTTCAGGTATTCTGTTTCTGAGTAATTCTGGGGGTTTCATTAGAAGGTCTTGTAAAGCATGAAATTACTTGAAATATATTTACACATTCTACGCTGCTGGTTTTGAGACAGAACTACTTTCTCTATTCAGACATTGACTGTATGGGATTGCAGTTCATCAGTTCAAGATGGGTTCTGGTTGGTAACAATTGCAAAACTACGTAATACTTGAAGAACTGAACTATCCTAGTGGTCAAATGGCTTAAGTTGATAATGTGATGTCCATAGCCCTGGGAACAGAGAAGGGAGAGGTTTCTAAAATAAATGTATATCTGCAATTATGTGAAACTGTATGGAGCCCTGTTACCATTGGAGGAAGTAATCCGCAAGCTGTATATCTTGAGTTCTTCAATTTAACAGACCAAGAGAAGAAGATACAATCAAGGCCAGGTTGGACAGGGCTTTGAGCAACCTGGTCTAGTGGAACGTGTCCCTGCCCAAAGCAGGAGCGTTGGAACTAGGTGACTTTTAAGATCCCTTCCAACCCAGACCAGTCCGTGATTCTATGAAATCACAGTGATTATAAAGCAGCATCAGACTTGTGTGGTTTTGCACTGTCAAAGATTGTTAAATATGCTTCCATTAGTAGAGATCAGAATCCTTTTCTAGATGCAGTTGACGAATATCACATTCAGCCACAGTATTTTAAGGCTGGTACATCAGTTGAACAGAAATGCAGCTCTGTGCACTGTTGTAATGGATTTTTAACACACTTCTTTCTTTACTTACATATGTGCATAGTGTGTGTGCAGTATTTACACTGATGCTGTTTTCACCTTCAACAGAAGTCGCACAGCCCTCCATGGACTAAACCCGAAGATAAAAACTCACCTGAAAGGAATGAGAAAAAAATCGAGGAGCCTATTCGTACAAAAGGAAAAAAACACTAAGCACTACTAATTTCCATTTAAAATGCCCATGACTTGCTTCCATCCTCATATTGTTTTTAGTCCAGAGGCATGAAATGTACCAGGCTTCTAAAGCATGCATTTTTCACTATTTTATGAATGTTTGTAAATTAGTCTAGAATAGACCAATTAGTACCTTCCAGCAATAATCCAAAATGGATGTTTAAAGAAATGCTTTGTAATACAGTCTGGTTTTCAAACTCTTGTTCTACTTGATCAGTAATTGCACACTATAAATTAGTTTCTTTGTAAACTGTCATTCTGAAGTATTTTCGCAGTCTGTTCTGTTTCATGTATTTTTATTGCAGGTTAGGTTTTAAATCAAATTCAGAATTAAGTTAATATGGGGAAAAAATATATCTGTGTAAATATAGTCTAAGGACAATATAACTCATAAGAGAACTGTAAAAACGGAATAGTGGAGGTCCATGTATACTTGCCTTTCAGTAATACCATTTCAAATCTACGTACTTAAAACAATAAAATACATTTGATTGGTTGTTTTTTTATCTAACTGCTATCACAACTAGTCCATTTTTGAGCACTAAAGTGCTGACAGAAATGCAGACTTAGAAAATTGGGGACAGAGTTGGTCATGGCTTTTAGGGTTCAAACAAAGATTTTTGCATGTGTGACTGCATTAAAATTTTATAGCTTGGGTACCAGTCATGGGAAATCAGTTCTATCTTCTGTATTTGTGCTAATCTCAACAGGATAAATATACTTTAAGTGGTAAAACCCCATGTTGTCCACTACAGGTGGCTTTTGGTCACTCCAGCAAAGAGGAGCCTTTGGATGGGGTAAGCTCTCTGACTCCTAAGGTTCTTGCAGTTTCTCATGGGTCACATGCTCTATGAAAAGAAACCAGAAAGAAAGGGAGGAGAAGGAAGAAAGAATGTTTTTGCTTCTTTGTGTGTATATCATTATTAGTCTAATGTAGGAATGCATATGCCTCATCTCGTTGAGCTGCAAGGCTTTCAAGACCTAGTGTCTTAGGAGCAGTTAGTTGCCTGATGCAACTCTTTGATGCTTTCCTCTTGCTTGAAGTATTTTAAGCAGTTGTAACTTGTAAACTTCCACCCTCCTCTTACTACATAAAGCAGCACATTACAATTGTTATTAGATTGAAGGTAGTTTACTTATATTTGATTTTCCTTGCTTTTGAATCAGTTTTAAAAGAAAATAGAGATCCTTTTCTTCAGTGGTGCTCTCTGCTCCAGTATGAAGATTTCACCCATCCTTCAAGGGTCTCATGCTATAGCTTGCTCCTTGCTGGTGTGAATAATAGTTCACCTTGGTGTCTTGTATATGCTCACCTGCAGAATGGTAGGTTTCTCTGCCTAGAGAAACTGTAACAATTTTAAAAAGAAAAGAAACTTATATACTGACCAAATGTTGCCAACAATGTTGTACCACTATCAAAGAAAAGATTATCCATGTTAAGTGTCTAAAGAAGTGAAATCCTGGCCACAGAAATAATCAGAAAAGAGATGGGGCTTTTCACATGTGATCCTAAAATCAATCATCATCGAATCATACCTATCAAATACAATATGAATTTGTTTCAGGCAAACGTGGGCCACATTTCCTGCATTTCAGTTACAGTCCTACCAAACATGGCTGAAGTCAGTCTGCTCCCAAGTAACAAGTGATAGGACAAGAGGAAACAGCCTCAAGCTGCGCCAGGGGAGGTTTAGACTGGAGATGAGGAACAATACCGTCATTGGTGTGCTCACACATTGGAACAGGCTGCCCAGGACAGCGGTGGAGTCACCATCCCTGCAAGTGTTCCCACATTGTGTAGACAAGGCCCTCAGTGCCATGGGTTAGTGGTGGCCTTGGCAGCGCTGGAGAACAGTTAGATTTGGTGATCTTACAGGTCTTTTCCAACCTGGTTGATTCTATGATTCTATGCCGTACTTCAGAATTTTTAGTGAGCAAGTGACTTGTGATCCTGTCCTATCTACAGCGGGCATTAATTCCTAGTTATGTCAAAACCAGCATCTCTTTGCATATGAGACACTTTAATTGAAATATCTGAGGTATGGTTCTGAAAAGGGCACTGGAACTGCTTCAGTTATCTGTCTACAAAGGACATGGATCTTCATGTGTCTGTCCCAGGGGAATGAGGTAAGCTGTCCTTCATGGCATTCATTTCACCTTTCTAAAGAACACATTTATTTGAAACATATGTGATGAAAGCAGTGAATGGTGGAGCAGTTCTGGGACTGTGCATCATGTAGTGGTATTTCATCACAAGGTAATTACAGGAACAAATCTGTTTAACATCAGAAAAACAACAGAAAATACTGGAGAGGGTGGGGTGCTGTGAGGTTAGGTTTTGGTTTCTTTTCTTTCCAAAAGGCTTAACTGTTAAAAGCTTTTCTCTAGCCATGGGATTTGCCCTGGGTTCAGCAGTAACAGTCATTTTTCTCCTTCTTAGTAGCTGGTGCAGCGCTGTGGTTTTGACTTTCGGCCTAGGAACAGCGCTCATAACACCAATGTTTTCAGTTGCTGCTCAGTAATGTTTGGTCTGACCAAGGACTTTCTGAGTCTCATGCTCTGCCAGGGAGGAGGGGAAGCCAGGAGGAAGCAGAGACAGGACACCTGACCCAAACTAGCCAAAGGGATATTCCATACCACAGCACGTCATGCCCAGTATATAAACTGGGGGCAGTTACCCGGAAGGGTTAGATCACTGCTTGGTCAGGCTGGGTATCGGTGGTGAGCGGTTGTATTCTCTTCCTTTGTTATCTCCTTTATCATTATTATTA
This sequence comes from Ara ararauna, assembly GCA_028858755.1. Taxonomy (NCBI): domain Eukaryota; kingdom Metazoa; phylum Chordata; class Aves; order Psittaciformes; family Psittacidae; genus Ara; species Ara ararauna. The sequence goes on from CM054380.1 coordinate 27,095,908, forward strand.
TTGGTGGTAGCAGTAGTGGTTTGTGTTATACCTTAGTTACTGGACTCAGCCCATGGGAGTTACATTCTTTCAATTCTCCTCCTCATCCCCCTGGGAGCAGGGGGGGAGGAAAAGGGGAGAGTGAGCTAACAACTGTGTGGCTGATTTGCTGACTGGACTTAAACCACGACAGGCTCATACATGCATGCATGCATGTAGGATTTCACTCCTGTATGTCTCTTTTCCTAGATAACGATGAACATCAGGTGAGACAGAATGAAGAAAGCCATGTTGGTGGGAGAATTAATCCTCTCCTGCTTTGATTAAAGCTGTAGAATCAATTTTGTCTGGTTTGAGGATTACTTTATCACTTTCTGATGGGACATTGGTTGACACTTGTTTTCAGTGTGATTAATAGTTCCACTTCAAGATGATGATTAGGGGAAACCCTGCTTAGCTTCATACCTACTATTTTTAGAATAATCCACATTATACAGAATTAAGGAAAATAATGATGGATAAATTAATCCTTCATCTGTATATGCTCTAAGTATATCTGATATATTTTGTAGGTATGACTTCACAAATATTGCTATTCTGAAGATTTTAGTCTTGTACCGAGAGGTTGGTACATGCCTAAAGCAAAATCTGTCCTTGACGGTTTTATCTCAGAGAAGTACAGTTCAAAAACATACTAACATCTTTTGAGTTTGAGAGGAAACTTCTTTTCAGTTTATAAATGGAAAATAGAGAAAATATTTTAGAGAGGACATTGGAATGTATAAGAATTTGTGTGGTAAAAGTCAAAGAATTTGAAAACAAAGAAAAACCCCTCACAAAATGGTAAAGCTTCCAAGCACTAACATACCTTCTCACTAGCAAAGAAGTGTATATTCTCCCTCAGTGGATCAGTAACCATTCTTTAATTTCAGTCATGAGAGTGAGCAGTTTCACATACCAGTTCTGGGATGAAGCTAAACAGACTTTGCTGTTTCCTCTGATTTATAGTTATTCAACATTACAAAGAACATGGTCATAAAGGAACTTAATTTTATAAATTTAGGTTACAGTCGCACTTACTCGGTCTCTCTAGAACACTCTAAAACCTCTTTATGATCAGTCTCAAAGAGAACCATGTTACTGGCTCTGTTTCTTAGAATAGTTAGGATTAGAAAGTACCTTAACATCAAGTTCCAACCCCCCTGCCATGAGCAGGGACACCTCACACTAGACCATGCCACCCAAGGCTCTGTCCAGCCTGACCTTAAACACCGCCAGCGTTGGAGCATTCACAACTTCCCTGGACAACCCATTCCGGTGCCTCACCACCCTTACAGTAAAGAATTTCTTCCTTATATCCAATCTACACTTCCCCTTTTCAAGTTTTTACCCATTACCACTTGTCCTAGCACTACAGTCCCTAATGAAGAATCCCTCCCCAGCATCCCTAAAGGCCCCCTTGAGATATTGGAAGGCTGCTATGAGGTCTCCACGCAGCCTTCTCTTCTCCAGCCTGAACAGCCCCAACTTTCTCAGCCTGTCTTCATACGGGAGGTGCTCCAGTCCCCTGATCATCCTCATGACCCTCCTCTGGATTTGTTCCAACAGTTCCATGTCCTTTTTATGTTGAGGACACCAGAACTGCACACAACACTCCAAGTGTGGTCTCACAAGAGCAGAGCAGAGGGGCAGGATCACCTCCTTCACCTGCTGGTCACACTCCTCTTGATGCAGCCCAGGATACGGTTGGCTTTCTGGGCTGTGAGAGCACACTGGTGGCTCATGTTCATTTTCTCATCAACCAACACCCCCAAGTCCTTCTCCACAGGGCTGCTCTGAATTTCTTCTCTGCCCAACCTGTAGCTCTCCCTGGGATTGCTCCAACCCTGGTGTAGGACCTTGCACTTGGCATGGTTAAACTTCATCAGGTTGGCATCAGCCCACGTCACAAGCTTGTCAAGGTCCCTCTGGATGGCATTCCTTCTCTCCAGCGTATCAACTGAACCACACAGCTTGGTGTCATCAGCAAACTTGCTGAGAGTGCACTCAATCCCACTGTCCATATCACTGACAAAGATGTTGAACAAGACCAGTTCCAACACTGATCCCTGAGGGACACCACTTGTTACTGGTCTCCAGCTGGACTTTGAGCCATTGAGCACAACTCTTTGCATGCAGCCATCCAGACAGTTCTTTATCCACTGAGTGGTCCAGCTATCAAATTGATGTCTCTCCAACTTAAGAGACAAGGATGTCATGTGGGACAGTGTCAAACACTTGCACAACTCCAGGTAGATGACATCAACTGCTCTACCCCTGTCCATCAGTTCCGTAGCCCCATCATAGAAGGCCACCAGATTGGTCAGGCAGGATTTCCCCTTAGTGAAGCCATGCTGGCTGTCACCAACCACCTTGTTGTTTTTCATGTGCTTTAGTGTGCCTTTCAAGAGAATCCGCTCCAAGATTTTGGCAGGCACAGAGGTGAGGCTGACTGGTCTGTAGTTCCCTGCCTCATCCATTTTCCCCTTCTTGAAAATGGGGGTTATATTTCCCTTTTTCCAGTCATCAGGAACTTCACCTGACTGCCATGATTTTTCAAATGTGATGGACAGTGGCATAGCAACTTCATTTGCCAGCTCCTTCAGGACCCGTGGATGGATTTCATCAGGTCCCATGGACTTTTACATGTTCTGGTTCTTCAGATGGTCTTGAACCAGATCCTCTCCTACAGTGGCCCTAAGGTCTTCATTATCACAGTCGCTGCTTCTGCCTTCCAAGACTTAGGTGGTGTGGTCAGAGCATTTTCCGGTGAAGACTGAGGCAAAGAAGTCATTAAGAACTTCAGCCTTCTCCAAATCCAGGGCATCCAGTTCTCCTGATAGCTTCCAGAGAGGGCCCACGTTGTCCCTAGTCTGTCTTTTATTTGCAATGTAGCTATAGAATCCCTTCCTGTTATCCTTAACATCCCTAGCCAAGTTTAATTCTAAGTGGGCCTTAGCTTTCCTAACCTGATCCCTAGCTTTCCGGACAACATGCCTGTATTCTTCCGAGGCCACCTGTCCTTGCTTCCATCTTTTATAAGCCTCTTTTTTTCCCTCTGAGTTTCCTCAGCAACTCTTTATCCATCCATGGAGGTGAGACAAGGGGGGTACAAAATTACTAAATGAAATACATAAACCTTTTAGAATGAATTTAAAGTAATGTTAAGTTTGATGACTTTGTAACAGTAGTAATGGAAAATTACTGAGATGCATGATATACAGAGAAAAATATACAGTACAGCTAGAGAATATACACATATATATACATATACATATATATACATATATGTATACATACTGAGAATTCTTGTACAAGATGAACTGTTGTAGTTGACATAGTTTAGGCCTTTATGACCTTAGTACAAAATGAGTGTAAGAAAAACAGGCTAGAAGAACAGGACGTAAGGATGAGGAGTATCTGGAAATCGCAGGGGCCCAGGATGGGCTGCAGTTAAACTAATTGAGAAGTAGGAGGACGGGATGATTGGTATGTCTGTGGTGTTAACGAACTGATTAAGCTGGTATAAGCATCTACTGGGCGTGCTTCAAAGGCTACCAGCAGTGATGAAGATTGTTGGAAGAAGTTAATGACCCCCAAAGACCACCACCACATTTTTGTACGCATGCAGGGAACTTTCTGGAAAATGATGTAATCCATACGTAGCCTCAAGAGTATGTATGTGTGCTCAGTAGCTATATAAGGATGGCTTGTGTAGCAATACAGGGACACACATTAGGAGGAGCTATCCCCTGTGTCTCCCGGTGCCGCAATAAAGAATACCTGCTTGTCAACTTAAAACTTCATTGGCAAGTTTGTTCCTGGAGTTTTCTCTGAATGAGAGGTCTCCTGGCCCTCCTGCTGCACTTCTTTCTATTCAGGATGCAACACTCCTGAGCTTGTAGTAGGTGATCCTTGAATATCAACCAACAGCCTTGGGCTCCCCTGCCCTCTAGGGCTATATCCCATGGAGCCTTACTGAGCAGGCTCCTGAAGAGGCCAAAGTCTCTCTCTCCAAGTCCAGGGCAGTGAGCTTGCTGCACACTCTTCTCACTGTCCTGAGGATCTCGAATTCAACCATCTCATGATCACTGCAATCAAGGCTGCCCTGGAGCATCACATTTCCAGCCAGCCCTTCCCTGTTAGTGAGCACAAGGTCAAGCATGGCACCTCTCCTTGTCAGCTCCTCTATTACTTGCAGAAGGAAGTTGTCTTCTACACAATCGAGGAACTTGCTGGATTGCTTGTGCCGGGCTTTACCATCGCTCCAACAGATATCAGGGTGGTTGAAGTCCCCCATGAGGACAAGAGCCTGTGAGTGTGAGCTGTTTCTATCTGTCTATAGAGCACTTCAACCACATTGATCAGGTGACCTTTAACAGATCCCCACAGTAATGTCTCCCATTGCTGTTCTCCCTCTAACCCTGACCCACAAACTCTCTGTCGACTGCTCACCTGTCCCCACGCAGAGTTCCATACTCTCCAGCCTATCCCTAACATAAATAGCAACTCCCCCTCCCTGCCTGCCAGGCCTGTCTTTCCTAAAGAGCCTGTAACCTTCCATTCCAACACACCAGTCATAGGAGCCATCCCACCATGTTTCTGTGATGCCTATGATATCATATGCCCGTAGACATGCATAAATCTCTTAATTCCTCTTGTTTGTTCCCCATGCTACTGGCATTTGTATAGAGGCATCAGAGCCGAGCTCCAGTTGAAGCCGGCTCATTGGCTAGAGCAGCTGCAATATCTCTACATAGCTCTGAACGTTTACTAGAGGTGCTGGCAACTGACTGGGTGTGTTGGGATGGAATGATGCCCCCCTCCCCCAACACATCTATTTTACAGCATCCTTGACCAGTCTGGCAAGCCTCCTACCAAGTCCACTCTTCCCTTTCTTTCTCAGACCAGTTCCACCACCCCCCAGTAGACCTGGCCTACTAAATTGAGTCCCATGTTCAAGGAACCCAAACCCCTGACTATAGCTCCACCCTTCTAACCATTTATTAACCTGGCCAATCCTCCTAGCCTTTTTAAGGTCCTGCCCTGTATCCTGAAGAATTGACAAAAAGACAATCTGCGCTCCAGAGCTCCTAACCACCTCTCCCAGGTCTCTGTAGTCCTTTTTTGTGCTCTCCGGGCTACTGCTATCTATATCAGTAGCACCCACATGGATCACTAGAAGTGGGTAACAGTCAGTGGGATCGACTAGAGCAGGCAGCTCCTCTGCAATATCCCTGATCCAAGCCCCTGGTAGGCAACACTCCTCCCTTGAGCCTGGGTCAGGCCGACAGATGGGTGCCTCTGTTCCTTTCACAGTAGAGTCCCCTACTACTACGGCCCGCCGGTTTTCCTGGCAGCACCAGTAGTGATCTTTACCAGTGCATCAGCCGGTTGTTCCTGGTGGGAGCGTGTTTCCTCATTAGCCCCTTGCAGGACAGCAAAGTTTCTGGGTGGTGGGGACAACAGATTTAGGTAGAAGCCACTTGCTTTTAATTGTTCTCTTCCTGCTATTTTGTTTATGTTTGTTGTAGGTTTTTTTTTTTGTTTTTGTTTTGGTTTTTTTTTTGTTACTGTTTCCCAGCTTCCTGGGTTAGTGGCCTCCTTCTTTCCTCTGTGAGGTATAATGGACGCTTGAGGCCCCTGCACAGTTCAGGCCTGTAGCAAGCCATACAGATCCCTCTCAGCTTCCCTGACATCTTTTAGCTTATTGACAGCGTCCCGCAGCTCAGCCACCTGCTGCAGGAGGACCTCCACCAGGGAGCACGCAGTGCAGTCCTGCCCATTGTGCACCCTCCCCTCAGGAGAGCAGTGCAGGCGCTCTCTACACCCCGAGCTCTGCACTGCATCCTCCCCTCTCATCGGCTCTGTCTGGGTGCCTACGCTGGCCACTGCCGGGGCAACCAGAGCAGAGCTCCCAGACCAGACCCTGATCAAACGGCGGGTGCTCACCACTCCACTCACCATCCCGCTCGCCTGCCCGCACGAACTGCCACGCAAACTGCCTCGAACCCGCCCTGGTCGCTCGCGCTCCCTGGGGCAGGTTTATACCCACTCAGTGATGGTGCCGCTCCTCCTGGCGCCGCCCTCTGTGAGTCAGCTGCTCGTGTGAGCTGAGCTGCCGGCTCCTGGGCAAGGCCCGATCAGGACTTGAGGCTCCCTCGGTGGCTCTCACCGCTGTGAGTTGCGGCTCCTGGACGCTCAGCTTCCCCCCCCCCCCCCCTCAGGTGTTGAAGGCGGCCTCTCTGGAGATACCTCAGCAATTGACCCATGCACAGACGCGTTGTACCACAGGGCATCACGTCTTAAGAAAATGTTCTGTAATTCCATGCAGTTCCCTGGCGACCAGGTCACTGACTGGGTCCTTCTCTTTGCAAATGAGGGTGACATATTAGAAAAAAAATGCTTTTCTATTAGCTATTCCACAGTTTAACATACTAATTTCTAGTTAAGAGCAGGACAAACACTCGCTTGTAAGAGTGTGAGATGGATTTTGATTGTTTCAAACTTTATGCTTCCTTTTCAATTTTGCATAATAAGGTTCTGAACTAATCTCTCTATCCAACTGTATCTGTGAGCAAACATGCATATTTTATATGTGTAAATACATAAGTTTACATATAAATATGAGTGTGTATGTAAATCAAAAATGCAGGAGCAGAATTTCATCCATAGTCAGGTATTACCCTAAAGTTTGTAAATAAGGAGTGTTCGCTTTACCAAAATAACAAACATCAAGGCAATGTCTTTCTATAGAAATAGAACACTACATTCCCCTAATTTTCTTGTTGAAAAGAGATAAAAATGGTCAAGCCTGTTTGTGCTTACACTGGGTCATTTTGTGCAGTTAGAAAGATCGTTTTGCTAGAGTGAACATACATATTTCGTTAGATTTGATTTCTGTTTTACTCATCAGGATGCATGAAAATCTCAATGCTTCCTTTCTTAAGAATTAAGAATCTTGTCTGTTGTTAACTGTTTTTACTGAATTTTATATAGAGAGGGTAGTTTTCATTTACTCATACCTGTGAATTTTGGCTTTTTCATTAATTATGAGCTGTGAAAAGCCAAAACGCAAAGTGACAGCCCAGTTGAGGTGCATGTGTTACAAAGCGGTCAGACTTTTCTGACTGACTTTTCTATTCAAACAAGAATTTGTTGCAGTATCAACAGGGGGAAGCTCTCGCTGAGTCTTAGAACATTAAACTGAATCATAGAATCATGGAACAGTTAGGGTTGGAAAGGACCTGAAGATCACCTAGTTCCAACCCCCCTGACATGGGCAGGGACACCTCACACTAAACCATGCCACCCAAGGCTCTGTCCAACCTGGCCTTGAACACTGCCAGTGATGGAGCATTCACAACTTCCCTGAGCAACCCATTCCAGTGCCTCACCACCCTTACAGTAAAGAATTACTTCCTCATATCCAATCTAAACTTCCCCTGTTTAAGTTTGAACCCGTTACCCCTTGTCCTCTCACTACAGTCCCTAATGAAGAGTCCCTCCCCAGCATTCCTGTAGGCCCCGTTCTACACCTCTGTCTGACCTTGTGGCTTTGGGAAAGCTGTCTCACTTCTGAAAGTACTTCAGTATAGATGATATAATACATGCTTCATACAATGTGGATATATCAATATGGGATAAGGTAGTTTGCTTTCATTTTTTAAGTCAGATCTTCAGATTTACAAAATGTTCTAGAAGCATGTGAAATACTTGTACTGTTTCTTCAGTTGGAAAAAAACCTATCTGATTTCATTTCTTAAAGGGAAGCTCCAGAAACAGGTGGATTTTGGAAGAGTCTCAAAGCAGTTAATAGTAGCTAGAAATACCTGTTTTAGTGTGTGCCTTCTGTTTTGTGTATTTTAAACATTCTTTTTTCTATGTGTCTATGTAAAAAGTGTCTGTAAGAAAAATTCCCATTTTTTCTCCACTTAAAAACACACAAAACACCCCATTTCATGATGAAAATAGATAGCAAAGTCGGCTTTAGCAGTCCTACTTGATAGCTGTAGTTGAATTTTACTTTGTGTTTCTTTTTTAAATTTGACCAAGTAGTCAACTGCAGTTTGCACACTTGTGATTAAATATGTATTAAAATGCACTGCTATGCAAGAGTTATTGATTTATTCAAAGGAATATGTAAAAAACAAACAAAAACCAATCAAAAAACCCACAAACCACAAAGCCTCAATTATTAGACATGCCCAGAGACCACTGACTTGTTCTTTCAAAATATTCTGAAAGGTGTTATGAATCAAGACTGTACAAATCAATGATCCATAAACCAAAATTGATTCTACTGTAATATTTTAGTACATTTTTTTTGCCTTAATTCAAACCATGAAACAACTCTTACCAAACGTAAATCACATCTGTAAATTATTAGACCAACATTTTCCTGACTGTCTTTAACTGTGTTCTCCAACTAAAAATAATTTTTCCTTCAATTTCTGTAAATTGTTTTCAAGTACAGTAGTATTAGAGATTTATGTCAGTGCTTTCACCGTGGTTTGCACAATAAAACAACACCGATTGAGGAAAGTAAGAAAGATAATTAGAATTTTGTTTTTCCATAGCATGCTCAACATTGTACTACAGCAATGACATAGTGAACAGTTTGTTCTTTATAATGATTAATAGTTCAATTGTATAGATTTGGGTGCTGTAATTAATGCTAATTGCAAGAGATTGGAATTATTTATTGGTACCCAGTGACCAACCTGTGTTGAACTAAATGAAGTAAACAAAAGTGACCGTTCATGTGAAAACATTGTCAGAAACGTGCACAGTGGTGGTGGTGAACCTTCTGATTACGTACAGATGTGGGAGGACACTTTACAGATGGTCAGAAAAAACATAGACCAAAATTAGCAAATCCAGCAGTTCAGAACAGCTGTTTCTGTTTAGGTACCTACATAAACTATGGGTGCTAGCATCTCCAAAATGCATGCATTGTATTAGCCTAGATCAGGCTGGAGCTTGAGATCTGTCTGCCTGAGCTCTTTTCTTAATAGCACAGCCCAAAATCTAGGGTCTGTTACTTAGCACTACAGCCAAAAATATAGGCTTTTGTTACAAATGCTCAAGAAGCCTTTTAAGTGGAGAAAAACACATCCTTGAATAAGACACATGAGAAAGTTTGCAAACACAACTGTTTGCTGCTGTTATGTCTTCTCCTTTGCACTTGTCCTCAGCCCATCACTTTTCCATCGCTATCTGGGCATTGTCCTCTGCAGCTCATCCAGAAAAGTGTTGTGGCAGCCAGAAGCCGTGCTGTGTGCTTCTCCCTGTGTGTTACAGCAGGCTGTTCCCTTGGCTGCCCTGCAGACCAACTGCAAACTCAGTAGCTCACTCTTTCTCCTCTTGCTTTCTCTCACCTGACACTACATAAGGTTTGCCAAGCTCCCTTCTCTAGGAAAATAAGGGCAGTAAATTGTTTTAAGTCTGCATAATCTAGGGTAGCATCAGAAATGGTGAACACAGACAAAATCCAGTTTGGTGGTTGATCCGACCAGCCCAAGATTTCAAAGTGTAAATTTTCCAGTCTTGCAGATATGACAGAAAAAAACCCAGCAACATACAGAAAGTGTATCTATGGCATGTTTCCCGTCACTACTAAGGTATAGAACTAGATGGTCATTAATCTTTTTTTTAAATTATTTTTAAGTCTGAAAGAAAAAGAAAAAAGATGTGATTTCCTTGAGTACACATTGGACGTGAGTTAAATTGCTTAGCTGAGATTAAAGGAAATTTGTACCTGGGGTAGAAGTCCAAAGTGAAAATAACAATTAAAGTAATTAAGACTGGGAGCTTCTGAAAACAGGGCCTTATAATTGGAAGTGTTGAATGCTTCTAAACCAGGCATTTTTTCCACTCTCAAGGTCTGGAGATTCAGTTAATATCAGGTCTGCTCTTTCATTCACGCAGTCCTGACAGTTCACGTGGCATGTGAAAACAAATGAACAACATTCTAGATGTAATGTTGATCATAGGTGTATATGCACACATGTTGCAAACATACTGCCTTGTTCTGTACAGTGCTCAATTGAAGAGTATCTAACTAAAACTATATAATAGTAAGCAGATACATGGGAAGTTGGATATTTCTCATGTATTTGTCTCATTTGCAGCTGTAACTCAGTAAGAATACTTTTGATTACCATGATGACAAGCAAACAATATTTTGGCATATCAATAAACACTTGGCTAAACATCTGTCTGTGTCAAATAGACACAGATAATTGTAGGATAAGGTGATGCAATGTTGAGAAGGATTTCATTGTACGCGTCGGATAATATCCTCTCACTTTCTTCTTCCCATCTTTCTGTCTTTTCTACTGTCAACCTGTCAGATGAAGTGTGGGTTTCAAGGATTATGTTGCTATTAAATCCTGCTAGAGTAGGTGCTAACACAATACAGTGGTCACGTCCCACTGACAAAAGACTTTTTCTGCAAGTACATTCATTCATATTCTGAGGTCACTGAACTTGGACAAGAGATTTGGCACTGATTGTGTTAGATGAGCATCTGACACCCTAGCTGAGGTATGTCAGGAACTGTTAGTGTTGAACCCATGTTATCTCAGGTGCCATGGCGGGCACACGTCTGAGCAAATACTGCTATGGCTCTTGTCCTGTAATTAAAGGCAATGTTAAACAGAATTGGATGTGGATAACAGTTGTTTCCATGTTGTTCTTTCTATGGAAGCCTTTAAAATTATACAGAGCACAACTGACTGTTTCAGAAATGCAAGCCTTGCCAAAGTTAAAAAAAGCGTTCCACACACTTTCTTTAGTGGCTATTAAACAAGACCTTATTCACATCTTCCCTGTGATAGGGGAAAACATGTTGTTTAAAAAATATTAAGAACCTACTCTTGAGTTCATGTATTTTTGATTCATTACAGCCTTGGTTGACAATTTTTTGAGGAATGCTGTGGGAGTTATCATCTAGAAGAATAAGAATTAAAAAATAGAGCAAACTTAAAGGAAGAAGAGACTTAAACAAAATCTAGCCTTATTGATGTTGGAAAGGAGGGAGTTGGTTACTGATTGAAATAGGACACACATAAAGTAGGTTTTCAAAATTCAAGATTGTTTTGGGTTCCCTGGGCCAGATTACTTCTTAAGCATATAATTTCAGTTAAGCTTCTGGGAACAAACTTTCTGTGATGACCTGAAGGGAAATACAAGCATTATAATTACCATTAATTATAATTTATTATAATATGCATATTATAGCATTAATGCATATTATATTTATATAGCCAACAATAATTTACATTATATGTTATATGTTAGTATATAGCAATATAGCACATAAACTGAAACACATGGTATTTATATAGCACCCATAGTTTATATTTATATATAAAAGTTATATATTTATTTTACTACATATGTCCGCCCACAATCTATATTATATTTAAGCAGTATATTCTGTTATATTAAATATAAAATATCTTTATATTGTGTGTAGCATCAAGAATTGTATTATTTTTTATATATATATTTAACGATATATGTATTATGTAGATATGTAGATAGATGCAGATATTTTAAAATGAGTTAGAATCATAGAATCATAGAATCATGGAATAGTTAGGATTGGAAAGGACCTTAAGATCATCTAGTTCCAACCCCCCTGCCAGGGGCAGGGACACCTCCCACTAAACCATGCCACCCAAGTCTCTGTCTAACCCGGCCTTGAACACCACCAGCAATGGAGCATTCACAACTTCCCTGAGCAACCCATTCCAGTGCCTCACCACCCTTACAGTAAAGAATTTCTTCCTCATATCCAATCTAAACTTCCCCTGTTTAAGTTTGAACCCGTTACCCCTTGTCCTCTCACTACAGTCCCTAATGAAGAGTCCCTCCCCAGCATCCCTATAGGCCCCCTTGAGAAACTGGAAGGCTGCTATGAGGTCTCCACGCAGCCTTCTCTTCTCCAGGCTGAACAGCACACAATACTCCAAGTGAGGTCTCACAAGAGCAGAGTAGAGGGGCAGGATCATGCAGCTGTTAAATAAGAAAAAGCATGTATGTGGGTTATTTATTTCTTATTATTTAGGAAAACTAATGCTAAGACTATTTAGAACTATTTCAAAGCTCCTAATTCAGAGTGAGGACAAGTAAAGACCAACATTTGGCATGTCAAGTTGTTTGATGATAATTTCTTTCATTTACATGAGTGAATGAGTAAATACATCCCATCCTTACACATTACATTCAAACTCTGCTAGGTTCAATGAGAATAAACATGATAGGACACAAGCCAGGAGCAGATTTCTGAGCATCTGCTGAAATAATCATCTGAAAGAACTATTTTCACTACGGAAAATAATCTTACATGTCTGATTACTGTTACAGCTATTGCAGAATCCCAAGGAAGAAATGAAGAAATCCTTTGAAATTCACCACTGAGATTTTGATTCTATGCATTTGATTCTATATATGAAGCTTCATTTCATGGTTACTACTTCAGGTAACTACTTGGGAAAGTGGTAGTTCTTCAAACTGAAAAAAAACGCAACAGTTTGCAAATTTGGGGATGTTTTTAGTTATGCCCAGAATAAGTTGGTAGAAGCTTACAGTCTTACAACTTTTCAGAGTTGTAATGAAAATGAAGAAAACTTACTTTGCAGAACAAGCAGTAACTTTAAAGGAAATAGTGTTCATGACAGTTATCCTGGATTTGGTGTATGATACTTTTCTCCCCCAAAGGAGAAGGTTCCGAATTCTCTGATTTCAGTAGAAACTTGAGGAGGATTTGGATAATCATTACATATGGGCAAGAAAGTGGGGGATTTATTGTTACGGATTAATACGTATGGGTTTACAGATTTTTAAAAACATTTAAACATCTTAGGTATTTATATCACTGAATAAAAGAGTTTGGAGATCTTTAAGTACTTGGGAACCCTCCTCATTTCTCTATTTTTCTTCATTATGGGTCATCAAAAACAGAACAGGATTTCCTGAGTGTGTTTTTCACTACATCTTACTAATACAAGCAGCAGAATTTTAAATCTGAACAGACTAACTTAAAAGTTCAGTGTGAATTTGACAGGTAGAATTTACCTGCTTTAATCAGGTTTCTAATTTAGGTTCCTAAATTTAACACAAATCAAATATGAGATTCCCACTTTGACTGTAATTCTCTATTAACTGTCATTTCCAAGACAGAATTTGTTAAGTAATGTTGATAAATAGAATCTATGTATCATGGAATCATAGAATAGTTAGGGTTGGAAAGGACCTTAAGATGATCTAGTTCCAACCCCCCTGCCATGTAGAATTCATTAATACAAAATAATCCTTGAACTGACCCCTTTTCATCTTAATTCCATTATGTCACTAATGAAGAGGACCAGATAGTTTTAATTAAAAAATGCTTCTTAATCAATGAATAACACTAAGCTAAATAATGCCTTTACAGCTCTGCTAATAATAAAACATCCATTACTTCTATAATGTTAATGCACTCAAACATATGGGCTTTAGGTGCTGATAAAACGACCCATTTCTAAGCTTATTCATGGCAGAGTGAAGCCATTATATGTTATTTGAACAAACTACTAACACTTGAAAAAAATTCTGTGGCGTCATTGCTCTGCAGATGTGACAGGCAAAGGCTCACTGCAAGTAATGAAATTACGTTTCTTTTACCTTTTCCAATGCAGATGAGACGACTGCCATCTGCAAGAAATTCCCCCATGGCCTAATGCTCAGCTAAATTTAGTGGTGCCAGCTGCGTCTTGTTCTCAGGGTATAATAACTTTAATGTCATAGGGCCATCTTTGATGGGGCAAATGGTACTGCATCAGAAATGAAGTTTACATTGCTAGCTCTTGGTGCACATATGACAACTCTAGATTATAACATCTGTTGAGATAAGTCTGATTTTTTTACTTTGTAGGTTGTTCTGCATTTGTATCCTGCAGTACCCTGAAGGTGCTTTCTTACGCCTTTCCACCCTTTTCATCGTCTGATGGACCTGAGCAATCAAAAAGGAAGTTGAAGCTGGATTTATTTAATGCATAATATGTGAGATATAATTTCTCATTAATCCTGAATGAAGGCATAATGTATTTGTTGGAAATAATGCAGTCATTGCACAGATTGATACATCTGTCTCGTTCCTTTTCTCGTTTCCTTCTCACTCTTTCAAATACCATTTTAAATAGGAAAAAATGTGCTTAAAAAAAGAAATTAACATCCCCCAGGAAATGTACTGGTTTAAATCATTATGTAGAGACGAAAAATTCAATAGCTCAGAAAAGCCTGCTAGAACAAAACCAAAAAAATTACTGAGAAAATATTTTTAGTTCCCTGGGTTTGCAAAACTTTCAGAGATCCAAATTTTAATTGCTGAATTAAGAACAGTAAAGGAAAGTAGATTTAGCCAATGACTCAGAGAGATTCTCTTTTTTAATGGCTAAAGTGCAAAAGAATGAGATTAGATCTATTTTATGGAGTTGTTTCGCCTTTTATTTTTACAATTAAAAGCAAGGAAAAGAATTTGAACAGTGACTTTTGAGAAGAAGTATTTGCTTTGTCAGCCAGTATAGCTCTGCTCCTTCTAGGATGCAGCCAGGTAAGGAGAATGCTGCATCATGGCAACAAGGAAAAACCATGTGTTGCTCGTCTCATAGTAGTTGGTAATGGTGATGTCAGCAGTTCAACACCCTTTTCAGAACATGCAGTTCTTAACAAGAACATTTTATTTGAAGTCTGAAAAATGGTTTATTCAGTTGGGAGTCTGACAAGAGATAGTTTTTATAGCAAGCAAAAAAGCATGAAAGATTCAACTACCCTTATAATTAGATGACTGTAATGACAGATTAATTCATGGTGCCAAAGAGAGGGAGCTTGTATATTACATTTTTTAGTGTTAATCTATTTACCATATTCCACAAAGGTAGAAGGACTTTAGAAAAGAACTTTGAAACAGAAGTGTAGGTACATACAAGTAAGTTAATAGACTTTTTTTTTTATAGTTTGTGGTCTTTTTTTTAATTGATAAATGCATTTTTTAAGTCATGTGCGCACACCCAACCACCAAATCTTCTACACTTCATATAGTGGAAGCAGAAATACATATGCCCAGAGCATGTTACTATGGGGGTTGTGTGTGTGTATATAAATATATATATATATATATATATGCTAATAGACAGACCACATCCATGGCAAATACTTCTTATTCCCCACTATAGGACACAGGAGCCTTAGTCATATACTGGAGATTTATTTTGCTGTAGGTAGTACCTAAACGAAATAAGAAAGAGGTGTCCCCACCACAGATGTGTTTTGCAAGATGGTGTTTGTTGCATGTCCGTAGGCAGAATTAGACCTTTCAGCAGCCTTGTGAAGTCCAAATAAAAAGGAAAAAGGAGGATGTTTTGTCTTGGGGTTTTTCCTGATTCATTTTTCTTAAGAATTTAAAGAAAGGGTGGGGGATGCACAAAAAAAAATAACCACAAGGTTTGAGAGAGGAATCAGCTTGTGTGTTTTGTTCTGGGCTTTTTTCTTAGGGAAGTTCACTGGTTTTAGCTATAAGAGTTGGGAACCTTGTGAAAAGTCTTGTTCAGGATACACTTGGGGTATGTTAGTTGGGAAGCAGCAGATTTGACCTGCCACAGTAATAGACATGTTGTCAGTTGCACAGCAAAAAAATACATCTTGGGGAGTGTGCTGCACGAGGGGGGACTATAGAGAAGAAAAGAAAAAAATCAAAACAAGAAATCCATTTCTGCGTGTGGTAAAAAGAGTGCCCCAGGTTTCTAGTCCGATGCTTTTTATTAGTGTTCAATGAGACACTAAAAACAGGTGTCAAGGTATGGGCAGTGTCTCCATATTCATTATGCATGTTCGAAGAACACATTTGGTGTTTTTTCCACATTTCTCAATCTGCAAAAGAGCCACAAGGTGATTTCCACCATCATTTCCCATTACATATGTACAGGAGAAGCAGCTCCCCTGCCATTTTTCAAGGTGTTTTTAGGCACACCCTGCTTCTTTCTTTACCTTTCATCACATGTTGTAGTCTGAAAGAACCATTTTAAATTGATCGCTGTCCTAGCATGTACGTCTCCGAATTAAAGGATGGCTCAGTAGGTGGCCAGCACACACGAGGTGCTGGCTGTCTTCTGCTCTCCACCAGCCCTGTGCAGGGAAAGAGGGAAGATTACCTGTGGAACCAGCTGTATGTTTTTTGGGGATTAAGACAGTGTGGAAGTCAGCTTGTGACTGATGTTACAGTGAAATGTATTAAAAAGCCAGACCTGGTAATTCTAAGCACCAGCTTTCTCCTGTCGCCTCTGGCTGCATTGTTAGGCACACATCCTTTGTGCCATTTTGAGCAGAAAAAGGAAAAAAAGCCATGAAATCATAGGTTTCTAGGGAGGGAATAAAATAAAAGCCTTCCTCTCCACTCAATCTGTTTCTTTTAATTAAAAATGGTTTTAATGTAAGCAGAATAAAATAGACATTGTATCCCTGCTATTGTTCTAGCTGTCAAGGTTGAACAGCTCTAATGCATAATATCTGTAATATCTCATTAATTTAGGACTCGCATTTCTTGTTTTTCTCCTTTCTTTCAGTCTTGTTAGTGACAGTCTCATCTATAGAAGCAACAAATATTCTCAAATAATGGAAAGGTACATCTTTTTCATGTTAATTAATCAAGGGAGCAGAAAAAGAATAGGAAATTGACGTGCATTACACATACCAGCCAGGAGGAAGAGTTTACAGGCAAGTGGGAATTCGTACACTCTTTCTGATACAATAGCTTTTATGTTTTGTGGCAGTGAAAGGACCTGGAATTTGTTCTTTTTACTCCCCAAAATGGCATGCTAGGAGGGCTGCACTTGTCTTGGTTTACATGGGATTTATGCAACATTAATAATGGAATTTTATCATGTCAGCACTTCAGAGTCTATAGTGCTTGGGACTGAACATGAAATGTTTTGTTGGGGTTTTTTGGGTTGTTGGTTTTGTTTTTGTTTTTTTGATTATCTTTTTTTTAAGAGAATCTGTGACAACTGTAATAACAGCCCATCTTGATTGTATATTGGGAAATAAATGTTGCATCTGTAATATTTATCCCTGTTTTCCTCTGAGCTCTAGATATAAAAATAGCTGGGTTTCTATAGTACAAATGTTAACAAAAGGATGACAGCACCCTATCAGAGAGAACATGTGTAGCTGTGGAGATAGTCTTTTCATTTTCCTGATACACATATCAAATATTTCACAACAATTAATGTCTTGGCCAGACTGGCTGGGCCAGCAGCACTGACAGGGCAAGGAATTCTGTAAGATACCTCCCATTTTTTCAGGGTTGTATGTACTGGACCTACTGTGGGGAGACAAATGAAGTTTGAAAGGACAGAGAGCTACTATGGATTTTCTTTACAGCACCCTTTTATCAGAAACTGATACAGAAGTTCATAATCAAGATACTTTAAAGAGGGCAGCAGATTTTTAGATAGCATTTCTCTGGAGAAGTTCCTACATTTTTAGATAATCCTCTAGTAATGGTCGTCAATGATTTCCTTGAACCTTGAAATAAGAATTAATACTATTTCCAAAGTTCTTGATTGCCTTGTATCAACAGAAATTTTAATTTGAACTAAATTCTTAGGGAAAAAGAGGATTTTTCTATTACAGCTGCATTTTGATTTTACTTAGCAGTTTAATTGAATTCAAAAAGAATAAATCTGATTCAATTCCACTTATCATTTTACTTCACAGAAAGTCTATAAACTTTAAGCATCTTGAATGTATTGGTTTAAATTTTAAATTGTCTATATGTACGTTTCATTAAACATTTGTGCTACTGTTTTATGAGGAAGGTAGTGCAAAGCTGTTTTCTCTGCGCTTATCTTTCTTGGTAATTTCTTAAGATTAAAAAAAGGGGGGGGGGGAGCGAAGAATTGGAGGTGATTTTCCACATTCTTACTTTTTAGCTAAAGCTTTTAAAACATTTAAAACATGAAAGTATTACTTTTTTTCTCTCTTTTTTTTTTTTGTCAAGTTTTTTGTGCCAGATAGGTGCTCAGTTGCCAGCTTTTTAGCTAGTTCTTATGAAGTCTGCTTCTTTGTCTCTGTATATACTTGCTGAAGAGATTTTTGGTCATGTTGGCCCATTTCAGCCAAATTTGCTGGCGGAGTCAAGGACTGTAAGTGCTAGCAAAATAATTGATACAGGAGAGAAAATCTGTTCTGAGGGCCTTGATGTGCCTCTTTCCCCCACATTCTCGGCAGATTTCTTCTAAGTGCCCAAAAAGAAGATTAATTGGGAGTTTGCACCTTTTTGTACTGAACGTCAATCAGCTTTCAAATTCAGACCCCAAGGCAACCAGGCTTTCTTGGGTTTGATGCTATAATGACTAATTTGTTTGCTCTTTTGAGCTGAGTTCTCTGGAATGGAAAGGGAAAGGAACATACAGAGAAGAGGAAAGAAGGCATGTGGAAGTCTAAAATATACACATAAGAAGCAGAATTTTTTTCCTTTTGATAATCCAAAACCAAATAGCCAAACTTGAAAGCTTGCAGTAGAAATTTAGCTCTTACATAGGGAGAAAAATATTTTTGCATTATTTTAAAACTAAGTCTGTTGTTTGGATGCTTCCACTACAGTTAAACAAACAGCTTTCAATATTCTGGCAATATTGCCATCATTTGTTTTAGTATTTCTCTATGTCAGTTCAGTTTTGACCTCAAATAAAGTTTTTGGGTTTCTCTTGCCAGGGTGAAATTAAGTTAGAAATAATGAAGGCAATATTTTGTTTTCATTTGACAATTTCTAGCAAGAGCTAAGAGGGTGAGAGCTGGGGATCAGCTGCATCATGGGTTGTTTTTAGCTTCAGTGGCCAAGAAAGTCAGATGTTTTAGTTCAAATCCCTTGTCTCTCACCCTGCCATTTTTAACATCTATAACACTTGTGAGTATTTTATCATCTTACCTAATCATTCTGCCACCTTTCACACAGTCTTTTCTTTGGTAAGGTAACAATGGACATCAAGCTGTTTGCTGCAGTATGTATGGTCTGCAGATCAACACTCATAACCACGGGAGAGTCATAAGGAAAGGATTTCAGAGAATGGCCTGTCACTATACTGTCAAATCAATTATATATTAAATTTTAATAGTCTAGTTCAGATGACAACTAAGTTTCTCCAAGCAATTATTTTTTTTTCTCTTTATTAAATTGCATTTTAAAACCAGAGAGTGTACATTTACTTGTCAGCCACCATGTTATTACAGATTTTTATTCTCTACATCACTGCTTTTTTTTTTTTGTCTGAGCAAATTTATAGTCATCAGTAAGCACAGGAAAAGGATGAATTTCTTTTATCCTACATTTCACTGGCTTATTATCAAATTATTGTTGTCTATTAAAGACTCAGAACTTGTGGGTGAAGAAAAAACCCAACACTATATTTTTCATATTTGTGCAGATGCCTTGGTGTTCACAGTCAGCTTTTGCAAGAAGTTAATCATCTGAGGAAAATAATTGTTTGCTTTACCTCGCAAATTTTTCTCTATTTGCAAGCCTTTGTTGTACTTTCTAAGCATCTTGTTCTAAATTATAAAGTAAATCCCATGCTTCAAACTTGTCAAAATATACCTCCCACAGCCAACTCTTTTGTCTTATGCTCTGTGCATTATGGATTCCAGTACATTCAGCTAGGAAACATGCAACTCATTCATTGCGTATCCTTTGTAACCATGAGCTCCTATGGGCAATGTTTGTAAATTAGAGAGTTGGTAAAACTTGGAACAAATATTTCTTCTTCTTTAACCATGCAAAAATTATATGCATTTCACCCAAAGTTGTGGGGTATACCAGTGCTGGAGAAAAACATGCACTGGTACCCCCTCCTCTCCCTGCCCTATCCATTAATGGGTGCATGCAATGCACTTGGGTGTAGGAATCATTAGGAATGATTAGGAATCGTTCATTAGGAATGTCACAGTCACAGGCAGGTCCATATCTATAATAAGAGACTTTGGGTGGATCATTTCTAGGGTACAGTGTGAAATATGTGATGTGCCTTCCAAGGCTTTGGTACAAGCACCTGGCAAAGGCAAGAGTAGATTACTTTGCCGACACTGGCTTAAATTCATCCCTTCTTAATGCATTTCAGGGACAGTAGTTTGGAATATCTTTACCTTGTCCTATGGAGTGAATTCCCATCAGCAGTTGGAGTGCAGTAGGTGCTTTGTTTAGAGAAATACAATGATTTAGTTTCATCCAAAATTAATCCAGGTGTTGTGTGTGGAGATGACACCGCTATTAAACTATGCAGCATGAGGACAGGTGATTTAGAGTTTGACAATATCGTCCAGATGTGGATGGGCCTGTGCTGATGTAGTTATACCAAGTGAGACACATCAGTTGGCTCCCACAGTAGGAGGCTTTCTGTGTTCTTCAAAAAGTAGCAGAGGATAAAAACCTAAATGTAAGCATATATGTAAGTGTAAATTAAGCAAAAACTGAAGTTGGATTTTTGAAAACTCTCTAGGAGTTTACAATATAAGGATCTTTCCTCCATCCAATGAAGTATCTTGCTATTTAACGAGAGAGTTAAGATGTGAATATCTGCCAGCTGGATGTACGTTATGTTTTTCAGATTTACTTCCACAGTTAAGCTGTATTTGTGGTGATTAAAAAAGAAGCATATATATGTCTTTGACTTATCTTTGCCAGCCAATGAAATTAGTTTATGAGTAGGTTCAAGGCTATCAAATCTGGCATGTCATCAGCATTATAATAGCCTTCTTAGTGCTGCAGAGAGACTTGAAATAACATTTCTTACTTTGAAATTGAATAAAGCTGTGTTGAACTATTTTTGGTTCAAATGATGTGTTTAGGAATAATATAAAAAGGGAGTTTGAATTGTATGAAAACAATTGTGCAGAATTTAAGGGCTGCATGGATCACTAGTATATATATCAGAGCCACTTTCTTTTTAATACTGTGTACATTTTTATATTCCACAAATTCTTCATCCAGTTGCATGAAGGTTTATGCTGTATTAAGATTATTAGCAGAGCTCTGCCCCTTATCAGCTTCTGGAAGAACTTTAATTTGCCAAATGTGATTAGTGAAGGTGATTTTACAAACTAACACAAGGGAAAGTGTGTGGAGAGATAGCATTAGGTTATTTTGGTTGAACCCTGATTTTAACACATCTAAACTACTTCTGCTTTCAAAGTATTCTGAGAGCTTTGCTAAAGGTGATCAAAATTTTTATTGTGGAGCTACTTCCTTTTAACTTGTCCATTTTAAAAAGCAACACAGTTTCCCTCTAAAATTCAGTATCATTCACTCTGCCTTCCAAACAAAACAGGCCGGTCTTTGATGCGATGAACAATGGTGCAGAATAAGTAGTCTAACCTGTGTGATAAAGAAATGATCCCGCTTCAGATCTTATTCAATAGAGGTTTCCACTTCAACAGCTGCAGCTGTTTCCATGAGAATCTTAAATAAATAACCTGCCTCCTATTGCTGCTGAGCAGCGTACAAAGTAAAGACTGTAAGTCAGGATCAGTATTTTAACTGAAGATTCACATAGCTAAACTAATGGACAGTATCCATTTCAGTAAGTTGTATCCACATGTGTGAAGATCGGTGAAAATTGTACAACTGAAAATGTTGCAGAGAAGCAGAAAATATTACAGGTGAGAAAAATTGACCCAAAACACAATAGGCCAATTTTGATATGGTTGCTTGTGATCAGAAATAACTGCATGGAATTAAATTATTCTTCAGAGCAGTCCAAAATATATTCTGCATTCACAAACATGTGAGGTAAGCTTACATCCAGCCTTTGGATAGTATAGTCTTTGGAAAATGAATGTGTTTTAGTTCTAGGGCTGGTAATCCTAGCAGCCCCTCACAACAAAAATGCAAGGGGTGGAGTGAGCCAGTCTTCTATGTGACTTGCAGAGCACTGTAACAGACCTGAAAATGTGAAAGACATGTTAAACTGGAAGTCATCTGCTAAATGAAAAATAGAAGAAGGATTTTTCAGAGGTATTTGTTCCAGTCCAGATTTTGGACTTAATAATCTTGAAGGGTTTTTCCAACCTAAATGTTTCTGTGTTACAGACTTGCAAATCAGTATGAAGGGATCAGCTACATGGAGAGAGGTCTGTATATTGACTGTTTCTTCCCTGGGGACATTCAAAGCCAGGCTGGACATGGTCCTGGGCAACCTGATCTAGTTGAAGATGTATCTGCTCATTGCAGGGCGGTTGGACTAGATGAGCTTTAAAGGTCCCTTCCAATCCAAACTATTCTATGATTCTATATAGTAAAAGGCTGGCTTTGGTGTAATGATTAAAAAACATTGCTGTGTGCACTGTTTCCTCTTTCTTAGCTGTGTCAATACTTGCAACAAGTATTAAGAAACTGGAAAGTACCTTCACACAAGGTGGTGGAAGGGACCATGTGGAGGTGGGGTGATGAGTGCTGAAAAAAGCTTCTTTTCACAGGGAAAGATGAATGACAGGTAGAGGAAAGCTGTGGTGAAACACTTGAAGCCATGCATAATGATAACCATTCTATAAAGGCAACCCTCCACCTAAAAGAAGTGGGATTCCAATTACAGTTACCCTTTCAGTAGCCAGCATGTTTTCAAGTTTGCAGAGCAATCTTTTCTAATTTGAGACACGATGTGAGGACATCTAAAACCGCCAAGCCAGCACCAGCAGTTGGTGGTGAAAGAGGTACCTCCTGGCAGTCTGGCCCCTCTCTCACTCCTGCTCTCCACCTCTCTGTACCCCCTGGCAGGTCTCATCACAGTTAATTGGGTCTCTGTAGCTCTGTTTCAAGCTCAGGTTCTGAATGCTTTGCAAACCTAAAGGTCATTGTCTGTCTGTTTTTGTTTTTCTTGGTGTACTCTCCAAATAACCTCAGATAGCAAATATAAACAACTTTGACAGTTAATTTGTCCTAGAAATCAGCCCAGAAATCTCTAGTAACCTACATGAAGTGTCCTAGTTCCTTATTAGGTCATACATCTCTGGAATGCCATTAATACAAACAGACCACCTGTGTCAAGTAATCTGCTTTTCCTTTAAAAACATCACAGATTGACATTCTTCACATGTGGCAAAGCTCTTTGGTTGCATTATAATTACATTTCTATCTCTCAGCACTGATTTCAGTGTAATTTGTATTTTGTCCTCTTGCAAGGCAGAAATTGGTTTAGATGGTTCTATTTTTATATAGGTAGGAATTAGCAGAACTTTTATACAAATTGTGGGGAATGTTGCAGAAATTCTTCGGAAGTCAAACATTGAATATTATTATATATAGCAAATTATGAACTGGTTTTAGACTGTAAAGTTAGTATTAAAAGTGCTGTTTGTTGGAATGTAAAAAACCTCGTGAAACTAAGGGTAATAACTAGGTTTTTAGTGTGTTAATTTAGAATTACATCTCACTGGAAAGTCTTAAAAACAAAATGGAAAATATGGAGTGCTTTCAAAATGTGTATGTGGACAGCATGGAGATATGCAAAGACCGAATGATAGGAAAATGAGCTCATGCAACACATGCAGCCATGAGGCTTCTCTGAACTTAAATCTGCATAGGCTATGCTTCTTTTCAAAATAATGGCATATAGTTCAACTTAAATTCCCCTTTAAAACTGATTAAATATTCATTTTTGGAAACCTGGGTTTATTTTCTTTGCTTTTAATAAACCAGAAGCTCTGCTCTTAATCATGTTATGGTCTATAATGACCATTCAATACTTGTAAGCATGTCACAAGTTTCTGTGGAAAAACCTAGTAAGATTCTTGCTAGAAATTTTTATGCATCTGCCTCGAAAGGAGTAAAGTAATGTTTTTTAGGAACAGTATAATTTGTGAATGAGACAATTTCCTGCATATTTTATATTACGTTACAGTTCTATTTGACTATTTAAATATGCAAACTAATTATATCACACCAGGTGTGGTTTAAATATTTATTTTCAATAGCTGTTCTAGGCCATACCAGTTTACTGTACTGGTATTTGGAAGGTACTAGCAGTCACTGCAGCAACCAACACGCACTATGGGGTAACCTCTAGCCTTAACACAAGAGGTAAATATCACTAAAACTGTGTGTTATTCCATAACATAGAAATGCAAAATATCCCATTGCTTCTCAACTGTAATGCTCTCCAAATTTCCACTGAAATATCTGAACATTTTTAGTTACATTAACAGTCTAAACCTAATCCAGCATTATTTCATGTACAATGCAATATTTCCCACTGTGGAGGTAGTTGAGTTATGTAAATGCTGGATCATTTGCCAGAGGTAAGAGTAATTGCTAATGTAGTTGTTAATGTCAGGTTCCCCTAGGAATGTTAAGTATTGACACACTCAGGGGTTTACTCACTCAGGAAAGAGGAAAACAAACCACGTCACATCACTGCTTAGAACTGCAGGCAAGTTGAATCTTTCCCACCATGAAAGTCAACCATTTTTCACAGTTTCATATTTCTGATAGTGCCAGTGCTTGATGACCCTAATTTCTATCCCAAAGGAAATTTTAAAATCCTAATGGAAAATTATAAATGAGCAAAGTGAGGGGATGATTCCAGCCCTTTGGACCTGAGAAGTGTGCATGCCCAGGGGGAGAGTAGAGCTCCTCAGCTAGGACACATCAGCATTCCTCATGGTGCACAGAGATAGTGAATCTCATTTTGAAGATTTCACCTGGGGAACTGCTACTTCACTGAAAAAAGAGGGAGGACAGAAGAGGGAGCAGTATTCTAATGACCTAAAAATAACTGGATATTTGTCATGTGTGTTCATTCTAAAAAGGGAAAGGGTGAGATGAATTCTTTACAAGACTTCAAAGATGCCTTGTGTTACTAGCGTTAGGAAAAGCTTTCAAACAGTCTATTTTTCTGTTATGTTTCTCAGACTTTTATTTCTGAGCACTATTACAAAGTCAGGCTGAGCTAGTCTAAGGAGCTGAGAGCTGCTGACTTCAAAGGCAGGTAGTCTGGGGCTAAAATTTCAGGCCAGGGAGCAGTAGTAGAAAGGGGCTTGTAAAGAGGCAGAAAATGGATATTGAGAACACTGAGGAAAAAGTGATGTATTTAGAGGAGGTGTAAAAGATAACTGAGGCAACAGGATATTCATAATATGTTTATGAAAGTAATGAGGAGATTTCTTATTCCCTAGTGACTGTCTGGCAATTTCCACTGACTGCCATGTGCTGTTCCCTCTGCCCATCAAATGAAAACTTGCATGTAAATTTAGTGTAAATCTAAACTATTTGTCATATGGGTGCCCCTTTTCCTGTGAATGCACAAAACCCAAAATGATATTTCACTTGTAGGGCCCCCAGCACTGCTCGGAAAGAACCCACACACACTACATGCTATTTGTTTTGGTACCTGAGCATAAGCTTTTATTGGGTCTTGGTAGAGCAGAGAATACTTAAACCCAGGAAATATGTAGAACTGTCTTTTGCCATAGATGGTTGGTGATAAATTGTCCTGTCACTGGCTGGAGGCTCTCTAGGCAAAATTGTTCTGTAAGACATGCTAACTGCAGAAGATGTGGCACTTCACTCCATGTATTGTATTCTGCTTTGCAACTGTCCAGTGCATTTTGCTCATCTACTTTTCCTCTAGGGAGCAGCTCGTGAAATTATTATGAATTTATTTGGTCAAATAGATTCAGGCTTCCCATGTTAGTCTGGCCTATAGTCTGCACAAGGCATTGCTTTGAAGCTGAAGAAAGTTTTAATTCAAGTTTTATTTTAGAGAAAATTGTAAAACTAGCCTAAAAAATAAACCAGATGATAAAAAAAATAACTATATTATAAAACTAACCTGGTAAATCCACAGTTCTCGCACAGCCCACCCTTGGAAAAATCTCCTGTCTTCCAACTGCTGCTACGAGAGTACCTTGAATGGGACAGCCAATTATCTGGGAAAACATTTCCCCAAAGGTCATCCTTTAAAAGAGTAAAGATGAATGTGAACAATGTTCAGTAGTCATAAGGGAATTGCAGGCTCCTGGGTTTGACACAGAGGAGAGGTATTGTTGTGGGTCAGAGGGCTGTTGGCAGAGGGATGGGGATGGGCAATGCCACATCCCCAGTCTGCAGCCCACAGGGTTCTGTGGTGCATGTGCCAGCACATCCCCTCCAATGAGGTGCTGAGGGGCATCCAGAAGCTTGCAGGTGCATAGAAACCTTTTATGAAAGTCTAGCACTGTTGATTATCTGTTGCATTGCTGGCACGGATGCAGGTATTTTGTTCACTGGTTGCTGGCTAATTATGTCATTAAACTGCTTCAAGGTTGACCTAGTTTAAACTACAGGAACTGAGCAGAATTGACTGACACATCGGTCATTCAAGTTTGAGTTACAAGACACTGTTTTATAAATCTTGATTTGCATACCTGTGTAAGAAGTTGTTCCCAAGTGCCACCAAGCGTGCTGAGGTGGACAGCAAGAGTATTCTTGAATTACTATTTCTTTTGAAGCTGATGTGAAACTAATTCAGAGCTTGAAGAGGGAAAAAAAGAGAATGAGTTTTTCAATAGGTTAAAAAAAGGAATCTCTTCTCACATCCAACTGAAGCTCTGAACATCAGCCTGCCCTTTTTGGTGATCAGAGGAAGACCAACCAGATTCAGCAAAACACTCTACAGACTTTTTTTTGTAGACAGTTTGGTTTTACGTATATGAAATACAGTTCTCTGCTGAGGTTGTGTTGAAGTATGGGAGGCAACAGACTGCTGATGAATGTGCACTGATAAGATAATTGATTTATCCTCTCTCATATACTGCTGGACTCTAACGAACACAACAACTCTCACTTTATGAACAAAGGGAATTTCTTTCCGACTTTTGTACGCAGACACCCAGGTCCAGCAGGAGGTAAAATCTGTGATGCTGTATGTCTGATATTGGCCTTAGGAAAACTTTATATCAATGTTTCAGATATTCACTCTGCTTTTGTTGAGAAGTAAATTGGTTTTGTATTTTAACAGGGTAGCATGCAAGATGAGGGACATGAGGACAATTAGACTTCAGTGGAACAAGGAGATCTCGCCACCCGTTTTTGTGTTGAATCAGGCTGTCCTAGAGAAGGGAGGTGAGTGACAGACTGTGGCCTTCATCTCAAAGGTAATTGATGGGTAACAAGTTTACTGAAATCACACTGAAGAACACAGTTCAGCAGGGACATTAAAATCAGGGGAAAAAAAAGAAGGTCATTTAGATCAGAAAGAGTAAACGTGGCAATTTGATACACAGTGCAAAACTGTCAGAAAATAAATTGCAGCCTGCTTCAAACAAGGAACAAAATGGTGCTCTTGCTCTCTGTAGTGAATTTCCCCTTTTCCAAACCTTGATGCCTGTGCCGTGCTGTGCAGGTTGGGAATTCCCAGTGTCAAGGCATGCTGCTTCCTTCCTCTTACCTACCAAACCCTAGCCCACTGAAAGGCAGCTTTTCACTTGTCAGTGGAAAAGTCCTGGAGCCAAATGCACTTCAGCAGTAACACAGTTAAAGGGGGGAAAAAAGATGCCTCTGTACCTCATCTTTATCATTTTTTTTACCATCTACCCAATGGGAAAATGCTTATTTGTTTTAGTATGTCTCCTTTTGAGTAACAAGCAGAAAAGCACTTTCATCATTCTTAATGTCTATTGTACAATTTTTTTTTGTGTCTATGATATGTTCTGACTTTAATGTCAATTATCTCAGAGATGAAATTATGGGAAATTGGGTCTGCAGCATCTGCAGCTTGCAGTGTGTGCTGTCACTGCTTTCAAGGGCTGCATTTCAAGTGAAAGCTACAGTGTTTGCTCTCCCCAGAAAACTGGAGCAACTGCCTGTTGTTACACTCTAATCTCAGCATGTAGAGTTTCAGCCATTAAGCTCCTATCAAGGTTAATTAAAGTTCTGAAGGCAAAGGTTTGAAATGCAGATATGCTAGAGAGAAACACATTTCCTCTAAAGATTAAATACAAGTCAGTGGCTGGAGCTCTTTTTCAGCTCCCTGTTAATGCAAGTCTTTGTACAGGTGATTTTTTTCTCAGCAGAATAAGGCTTGAACAGCTCAAGACATACATTTGGTGAGCTGGGATCCTAGCACTAGCTGAAGCCCATAAATTAACCAGGAGCTATCAGCTAGCAGAACATGATCAAACAAAAACATAACAATAGACTCTTTAACGATGGAGCAATGAAAAAGGAATTGAAAGATGGATAAAAATAAGCAGTGTGATCTGAGAGCATTTGCATAATATTTTAAAAACAAACTAAGCACTTTTCCATTCAGTTTTTCCCCTTTGTTTGTCCCAATAGGGTGAATATTTATGAGTCTTTTATTTTTTAACAGCTTTGCTGCACGAGCTAGGTCTTTCTGTAGTTTCATACAGATGTCTGCTTATCATGCAAATAGTTTATTTTGATGCAAAGACACATTAGACTCCAGTGATCAGAAAGTGAAAAATGGTAGTTGCTTCATGTTGTTCCAGTGTATGTGATCCGAATGCCAGTGTGATTTCTCTGGTACATCAGATAGCAACACAGAAATAAGCAACAAAAATTAGGGATGTGCTTTGTATACAAAGGAGGCCTGATTTCTAATATAGTGGATATTAGTGGTACATGATGGGCTGCAAAGAAGAGATGCCTTTAAATCAGCAAACATTATGCAAACAGATGTTAACAAGACAAAGCATCTAATTTCATCTACTGTACTTTTAATTCTCGTACCATGCTGACCACATGCTTATTTCTGTATGACATTTAAAAGGAGGTCTCAGCTGGTGTATATAGTACTTTATAAGCCCTGATTTGCAAAAGGCCAAATGGATGCTATTATTTATTTTTGACTTCCAGAAAATAATGCAGCTTTTAGCCTTCTGTGGAACATGAATGGGTTTTCATTAAAATCTTAAACCTAAACTGCTTCTTGATCTTTTCCCAATATCACTCCTCTTATTTTTCTCCCTAAATGATGTCCAAATCATAAACATTGGTATGTCACTTTTTTCTATTACTATTCATGACAATGATTTAATCATCCTTATATCTAGTGCAGAGGTTTTGTGTAGAACTGTTGATAGGATGCATGATGAAGGTCTTCCATTTAAGTATGGGTCAGATAACTGTGTGCCTTATCGTCACGTATCCTGCAGGAGAGCACTGTTCTCTGCGTGATGAAAAGACCACAGAACGTTTCAGCTCCTGGAAAATACATCATTTCTTCATACTAGAGCAAGTTATTTCTGAAGGCAACATATGAAAGCAGAAGTCTTGTCTGTGACAAAGATGGGCTTTTTACCAGGGCAAGTACCTGCAAATGGGGAAAAAAGTTATTTATAAAGGCCTTTCTGCTGTTTCTCAGTGTGTTTGTGTTGAAGGGAACCACTCTACATGTCAGACTAAAGTGGGTTGTTCACATTGTTCAATGTAAGTATCCAATTTTGTTTCCTCTTCCTCCCCCGTGTTTACTTATCAAAGCTTAACTGATCAGGATGTTGTTGAGGATGTGCATCGATGCTCTGTGCAGCAGCTTCAGGAGGCAACTGCCCATCACCAGCAATCACTGTCCAGTCAGCTGTACCAGCCAAAAAGGACAGCAGCATTGAAGGATGCTTGTGGCCCCATACCAGCTCGGCACAGCAACACAGAATGAGGGTTTTCTCTACGTGTCATGTTCATGTTTACCTCTGTAATGTTAAGAAGCAAGTTGCTATTGAGAGTCTGAATATATGGTCTGATCTGCTTCATATTTCACTGATGTCTGAACAACATAAATAACAGGTGGCCATTCTTCCTCTGTGTAATTGGACAGTTGGGGGCTGAGCAGCAAAGAGTGCCACAGCTAAAATATTTGTGTAGTCACTGTGTGCTGTTTTCTCTGCTTTTCAAAGTTGTTTTGCAGTCTGGGGCAGTTGCTTAGGCCTTAAGGTATTAAAGTTTATGTATCAATACTACAAATTTTTCTCCTTAAGAGTGGAAACTGGAAAGGAGGAAAAAGAAAAAAGGTAACAGTGATGTGTTGTGGTCAGATTACCTTTTATGACTCCCTTTTGTTTATTCTGCAGTGTACACTTAGAATCAATTGCTTATAATCATAGCGGAGGCTGTGTAAATCCATCAGAGAGAAAGTCTATATACATGCTAAAGTGATGTCACATTGTTCTCTGTATCAGTTTATCTTTCTTTTTACTCTCATAGGTGACAGTGGTGATAAAAAATCCATCTGAGGCAATGTGTTGTCCAAGCACTGGTTGTTCTTACAGCATATGCATGTGTTTAAGAAGTCAGTGGCGTCATCAGACAGATGACTGACTAAAAAGCAAGGTGATTTATTAGGATGGAATAGAAGGATGTAAACTTTTATGTTCTTATGTCTTATTAATGAATAAAAAAGCATTTAACAAACTTAAAATTAGGTTTATCCAAGGAGTGCCTACTTACCTGCATGTTGAACGCATAAACTCAACAGCATTTAAGATTTGCATTGTTACTTTAACCCTCTGTGGCAGGTACATGACACCCTCCAAAGCAATTACTAACACGGGTATAGTCTCATTTTTCTCAATTTACGTCCACAGAAACCCTCATGGATTTTACTGGATTTGGGATTAGACTGGGAAGGCGTGGCTGTAACACCTGCTATTGATAAGCTCATGAATGATGTTGCTCATCAGCATGTCTGAGTACCAACACAGACAGAAATGTTTTTCAGAGGAAACAGATACTGTTGTCTTGACATGATTTCATCCTGTGCATGCCTATATATAATTTTCTGTATACTCCACCTGAGGAAGAGCTATGTCTGTGATGTGATGGAGTACTTTTTGCCCAGCGAGAACATCTGCATGCAGAAGTGAAATAACAGCAGGAGAAGCTACCTGCAGAGACATGATTGCCTTAGAATCCCAGAAATGTTAAATTCACAGTTTCTGTCTTTATTTTAGCATTATGTTTGATTTTTATTTCTATCTGGCTGTGCTTAGCCTGGCACTATGCACACCATGACTGATACTCTCTTACCTAAGTGCCAGCTTTTGCTAGGTTGGGTGTGAAAATTGAGTCCATGGGATGCTTGGTTGATTTAAGCAAAATTGTCTGGGATGCCAGACACCAGCCAGCATCAAGCCTGAGAGACGCTCCGTGTATGTGTCTGAACCTTGCAGATCCTGCCCTGAAAGATGAGCAAAAACCACTGAATATTAAGAGAGCAGCATAGCAACCTAGCCAGATTTTCAGTGTGTGGTGTTAAATATATTGAAAGGTGACATCAATGAGTGTTTGGGGACACAAGATCAAAGAATGAGTACCCTTGGATAGTGAATGTTTCTGTCATTTTTCCTACTGCTGTTGGTACTTTTCATGTTACATTACACCTGCTGCTATGGCAGTACTTATATATTTGGGATTAGGACCCATCCTCCTGACCCAGAAAGCTTATGTTTAATTGAGATAATGCAAATAGTCAATAAGGGAAAGGCCAGAGATGGGTTTTACAGCATCAGGTAGTCAGACTGTTGGAGAGGTGGTGAAGCATGACCACCTTCTGCTGTCAACACTGCTGGTCTTTGGCAAATGCTTTTCTCTAGCAGAGACTTTTACTGTGTTTGGAAATCCTCATCCAGAGATATGCTCAGGTTCGCTGCATTGGAATCCTGAATGCTGGAAGTTGCTACAGTTGTAATTGGCTTCACAATTTACATCAGATGTGCATTTATTTACTACCCGAGCCAACCAGCCCATAAAGAACCATGTCTGTCCCAAGTGACCTGATTAGGAGGAGGGAATGTGCCAGTAGAGACCAACGAAAAGCTAATTTTATCAGGGAAGCTTGTCATCAGAGCTTGGTGTGAATCAGAAGCAAATCACTGGAAGTCTTGCTGTGAAGCAGAAGAAAAATGACTCAGGGCTTTGCTGAGATGGTTGCGTGGGACTGGAAAAAGTACATTGAGGAATGTGTTAGCAGTATTTGATATTTACTTAGAAAAGCTGAAAATGATTAGGCAAGAAGAGCTGCAGAAGTATTTGCTTAGCAATTTCTCTTCCAGTGATGGGCTGAAGGGCAGCAAAAAAAGGCAGAAGAGAAACTCCCAGAAGGCAAATGTAAGTAGTTTCTGTACTCAAGGTAGGGAAAGAGACAATTCTTGTGTGAAGCAGCTAATATAGGGTGGTTGAGGCACCTTCCCACTTAAGCACTAGCCCATCCCCAGACAATAGGAAAGATTTGGGACTTCTGGGATTTAGCAGCCTTGTGTCCTTGTCAGGCATGCGAGGGATGGCATTTTGCAGTTGATGCTGTTAGATATCTCTGCTTCTCTGCAAACAGTTAAAGCTAAAGCCTAAAGTCAGGATGAACTCCACTGGCTGAAGATCTTTGAGGAGCTTCTCTTGGTAAAAGCACGTGGTCACACACTCCCAAAGGACGGTGGGAGGAGGACACAGCCCCACTTCTGAGGTCATTTGCCCCACAAATTGGGTTCGCACAGGATGAATTCAAGCTATTCAAGATGGATTCTAGACACACAGGTAGAAGGCAGAGCAAAAAGCCACCAACAGTGTAAGCAATTCTGGAGGGTGAAACCTTTACTAATCTAAACCAGTGGGGACAGCAAGATCAGGTGCTGCAAGGACAGATGAATATGGAAACTCCTTTCTAAAGATCTTGGGTTTCAGAAGATAATCCCCAAAATCTCCTTAAATCACACTAGATGTAATTGTCATGTGTCTCATGGGTCATCAGGGACCATGTCTTACCATTCAAGCCTCCCACAGATTTTGTGCCTATATAGAATATGCATTTCAGTGCTGGGATTACAAAGAATTTTTGATACAAACCATGGAAAATATGCTGCTGCAAATAAATTCCTTGATGCTTGAGGAATATGGGAGAAAAAAATGGCATTTCTTAATGAACAAAATTGCTTGCTGAACTCTAGCCCCAAGAAGTTTGCTCTCATCAACAGAGGCTGAGCATGCTGCAAAAATGCTCATGAGGGATAACACAAGCCAACTACATTGATGTCTCATAAGCAAAATCTCTGTCATAAAAACTGCTGTTTTCCACAGCATCCTGGTCCCAAGTACCAGTGAGGGCACAGGGTGAGGGTTGGGTTAGGGTTAGAGTGGACACAGCCTTGTTCTCCTGTGTGCTGCCCTGTAGTGCTGAGCCAGCTGGGCTGGAGTAAAAAGCTGCCTATTTTCAGAAAAGAGTCTTACAGCAACCTCCAGAGTCAAAACAGAACCAACTGTAAGTCTAATTTCCAAATTATCTGAGACAGTTAATCTTAAAGATCCAAAACAGCACACAGTGCAAAGCAATGTCACAACTGTCTGAACTGTCTGTACCGCAGTACAAGCCAACAAAGTGAACAGAAATTAGGCATAGAAATAATTTGGTTAAGTGATACTCAACTGATTTTATGTGGAGAGAGTGAGTTTCTCAATCCTTTGTAGTAGGATGTCTCCCTTGAGCCACATAAGTCTGGCGAGCTTGCAGTATGGGGTGCCTGCGACTCCCCCGCTCCCTTGAGTTGTACAGAACAAAAGCACTTAGGGAATTTCCTCCCTCCTGTGGCTTTTATTTTCCCTGGACGTCATAAATATATAAAGGAGATGGATTGTGGTTTGGGTGCTCTGTGTACAAACACATGACTTCAGTCTGCAGGGGTTTTCCATCAGAATCCATCACACTAAGCACACGTTAAGGGGAGAAATGCACACAAATGTAACCAAGCCAGTGAGAAAGTGTATTGGCTCATTTTTGGCTCATTTATTAAATTAAGAAATAAAGTATGAAGTTTGTTTGTTTTGTTTTGTTGGTTTTTTTTTCTGGGAAGTGTGGAGCAGTGCTGGCTTCTAAAACTTGTTATAAGCACTGGCTCAGTAAGTGCCAACATAATGTAGAAGAAACAAGCTGAGAACAAAATGTTTACAGCAGTGGTTCTTTAAATGAAGAAGTAATACAAGTTACAGTCTTTGGTGTGCTTATAATTTGCCACTGCTTAGATAGGACACATCAACTAGGGGAAAAGAAATGCATGTATTTCTTATTATTTTTGTCTTGAAGCACCGAAGTACATCCACTTGATAATATATAGGGGTTTGGTTTTATTTATTGGTACAGCAAGGCAGTGCTATGAATGCAACATGGTATGAGCCATAAAACTCATCTGTAAAAATCAAATTGCAAGAAGTTGTGGATGCAGTTTAAACTGAAGAACATACCTGCTAATTATCTATATCACCTCCTTTGGCAACTCATGCTGGATCTCATATCTGCAGGTGGCTTTTAGAAGAATTATAGGAATTGCATATACAGACTCTCTCAGCACTTGACGGATCCTTGTCATTTAATGGATTTTTTTCCTCTTCCCTAACTGAAATATCTCTTGCTGCAACTCCTAACCATTGCCTCAGATCTTTTTTCCATGCATGTTTGATGTGCAACACTATGCACTTTCCCAGTGTGTTACATCAGAAGAAATCCCCAGTAAATTTGTTCCCATTCTACTGGTGGCAGCATTTAACACTGATTTCAGTTTCAGATTAGTACAGAAATTAGGTCTATGGAGCTTTTTTACACCTATTTGATTGGCACGGACTGTTTCTTTGTTCCTTACATGCTAGGTTGACAATGTCATTGGATGAATTATGGATGAATTAGTCCTATTATGTCCTGCAGTTTTCTTTCTACATCTTCACCTTCTTTAAGTTTCTGAATGTTCTTTGGTTTCCAAATTAATGCTCTGGGTTCTGTAGGACTTTTTGCAGTGAGTCCTCCACCTCTAATTCTGCTGTACCCTTTACCCGTAAAGAAAATGAAACTCCGACATAGTGTGTAGGTCAAAATAAGTTTTGTGGCTAAAATAATTTTGCTGATGTTTTAGTTCTCTTAATGTTCTTTCTCACAATTTGCTGTGCGTGGGGGTGAGTAGGTTCACTGCTATGGAAGGAAAGTATGATGATGGCAATGGACCCACAAAAATGTGTGAGTCCTCCTGGGACAGGTTTGGGCTTGGAGCACAGCCCATGCTGTTTGGTCCGTGACCATCACACTGCTAGAAGGGAACACATTCCTCCTTGATGCTCCTACCCATCCCTCTGCAACGCTTTTGCATACTACCAGTCTGTTCAGGGCAGCTGTAAGGCTGGAAAAAAAGGGAGATGAAGAAAATAAAGGCCTTTCTTTTTATTGGAAAATAAAGATGCATTCTGTGAGAGGGAACAGCTGGCAGGAGATTATAGCCAATGGTAGGGTGCAGCCAAATTTACAGTTATGGCTAAGTTACAGATGTACCTGTGAATTTAGATTCTGCAGACAAGCTTTTTATCGCTCTAATGAAAACCCCTGTGCTCTATTGTGGAGCATTATCATAACGTTAGTTAATAAAATTGCATTGGTGGTTCTGCCTTTTGCCTTGCAGTGTGACTGCAGTCAACAAAATAGTTTTTATTTCGTTTAGCCGTATAACTTAGTTGTGACGGTCTCTGTTGTTTGCAAACTTATTGCATTTCAGAGAAGAAATTACTTCTGAAAAAGCAAGCAGCTCATTACCCATGGAACACAGCAAAATGAAAATTGTATTTTTTTATCTTGAGGCTCTTTGTATCTTACTTCTTCAAATGGCTTAGATACCACAGTTGCATAAAACAAGCCATGCTTGATACACATAAAAAGTGGTTGCAGCAACTTCTTTTAAGATGTTTATTTACACGTTTTTTAGAAAAACTGGAAGAATAAGTGCTAATTTTACATGAATTTGTGTTATTTAAAATTGCATGGATGCTTATAAAACCACACTTACTGTAAAAACATATAAAAATGTGATCCAGAGAGAAAAGAGTAAAATGAAGTTTAAGAACCTGGTTAAAAAGAGTTAGAGCTGAAATGTATTTTAACCTAAGCTAGAAGGTACCCACAATAACAGTGGATGGAAATCTATTGAAGAGAAAACCTGGTTATTTTAGTAACCTAATAAATTTCAGCATTTCTGTCTGAGAGTTTATTATGATGTAAGATATCTACCTTACCACATTTACAGTCTAATTTAACAGTGTAGCATCAATTTCTACAAATTATGTATGTTGTAAACTGAATCATTCAAGAGCTGAAACACAGTATCTTTAAGAGTCATAGAATGGTTTGGGTTGGAAGGGACCTTAAAGCTCATCCAGTTCCAACCCCCAGCCACAGGTAGGGACACCTTCCACTAGAGCAGATTGCTCCAAGCCCTGTCCAAACTGGCCTTAAACATTGCCAGGGATGGAGCATTTATCACTCGTTTGGGCAACCTGTGCCAGTGTCCCACCAACCTCAGTGTAAAGAACTTCTTTATCTCTAACCTGAACTTCTCCTGTTCAAGTTCAAACCCATCACCCTTTGTCCTATTGCTACAGTCCCTGATGAAGAGTCCCTCTCCATCATCTTTGTCGGCTCCCTTCAGTTACTGGAAGGTTGCTATGACCTTCTCTTCTCCAAGCTGAACAGCGCCAACTTTCTCAGCCTGTCATTGTACAGGAGGTTCTCTGCCCTCCTGACCATCCTAGTGGCTGCTCCAGCACCTCCATGTCCTTATGTTGAGGACACCAGAACTGCACACAGCACTCCACGTGGGGCCTCATGAGAGCAGAGTAGAGGGGCAGAATCCCCTCCTTAGACCTGCTGGTCAACTTTATACATTTATTTCTCATGAAATGTTTAAAAACTTTCAAGATTTTTTAGAGCCTTGAGTGGCATGGTTTAGTGTGAGGTGTCCCTGCCCATGGCGGGGGGGGGGGGGGGGGGTGGAACTAGATGATCTTAAGGTCCTTTCCAGCCCTAACTATTCTATCATTCTATGATATAGCAATATCTTTTTTTCTTGGCAAAAGACTATCTCATAATAATACTTCTCTTCCAGATTGTGGTTCTGACACATCCTAAATGCAGACTACATGATAGAAAAGCATAATAAATCTCTGTTTATGAGTGTGTCCTTCCAGTGGGTAACATCTTAACCTACAGGAAGTTTATTTACATTTCCTTTAGAGATAAATCAGGTAGATAGTGCTGTCAACACATAACTTGCCTCTATCAAATGCACACAGTGATGTTTTTCCTAGCAATCTCTTCTATAACTATGCTAGGTTATCAGCTATTTTTTTCTTGGAAAATATCTTCTTTGCAGAATATGACTCTCCAATGAGTGAAAACCAGAGATTCCACAGAATTAGTAGTTATTTCATCACATTAAAATGGCAGGAATTGTTATACATCAATTACACAAAGACACATATTCCTTCAGGAATATTTTAGGCCAAGAAAATACATGTAAAGAAAAGAATTAGAATATAAAACACCTGATTTACTGTAATGTAAGATTAGTGTGGACCAACTAGAGAAGTGTTACCATCCCAATTTCTGAAGGCAGTTATATGTATGTGGATTTCCCAGGACATTTCAGGGACTACCTTCTTCCTCTAGAGCAGAGCATTGCTCTAATTCTTGTCTATTGTGGCCATCCCAGAGGGACAAACAGTACTCTCAAGATGGTTTATAATCCCTCCACTTTTCACTTTAAATTTGTCAGACAATTCAGTTACGTTTGAGTGTCATTGTCTGTGAGTATTTCTACAGCATAAACCCTTACATAAGAGACACTGAATCAAAACATCGTAAGAAAAGATCTATCAGAATGAGAAGCATGCTTTCTGCAGGAACAGAGTTATATCCCTTTTTCCCCCCCTTTATTTCACAATATTTTTCCAAAACAAACAAACAAAACCCCCAAAACAAGCAAACAAACAAACAAGAGAAAAAAAAATCCACAAAACCAAAAGTACTTTTCAGTGAAAAAGCTAGGCTGTTTTAAGATACCATTTACACAATCTATCATTAAGCTTAATTGTGATTTCATTGCTGTTTGTGGTTTTATTCAGAACCTGTGTTTTCAGACTTTGGTGATGCTGATTCCAGTCATTCATGGCTGATAATCACATCATTTTCTAAAAAATGACAATTTAAAAGAAACTGAACTGTGCTTCCTTATTTTTAGTCATGAGCAGCTGAGAAGACATCCAGGCCCAAACAAAGTTTTGCTATGAAAAATTAATCATAGATCTTCTCTCTAAAGCTTGTTTCTACTGCAAGCATGTTTTAATTATATTTACCACCTGGAGAATTAGAATCAACTCTTGGGAAAGGAGGGAAGAAACAAAACACAGCATAGTATAGCATTATTCAGACCAAGAAATCCCTGAAAGGTAACAACGTTCTGCTTATCAGCTTTGTAGGTTAATATTAAATTATTACCTTTTGATTTATAACTGTTATTTAAAAGGCTGAAAAAAACCCCCACCTCTGTGCAGTACATTTATTGGAAGATTTCATAGCAACTGCAGGATTCAAAACCTCTCTTTCAGGAGTAGGAAGTTCAAAGGGATAGCGAAGATCAAACAGTACAGATTGTTTTAAAAATATATGTGCCATCATGATACGAAGACTCACAGTTCCTAGGGACTGTGAAGTACAAGTTCTGGGAAAATCTGAAGGAGCCAAGTAATGAATTTGTGTGAGACTGAGATTTTCAGCTCTTACAATGCTAAAAGACCAACATCCTGAAAGACTGCCAGGAAACCTTATCCACAGTGGGCTTTTTTTTCTGAGTCTCTGTACCTTTAAAAGCAATACATACTGTGTTGGGCCCAATACAGTCATCAGATAGATATTTAGATGGGGACATTATCTTCAGATCATGCATGAAAGTTTGTCATATGTGGCTAGCTCATGTAAATGGAGTCGCTGCACCTTTCTGATGTTTTTCCTGCTGATATCAGACCTTAAATCCTCTTAAAACTACTGTGCTCATTAAATGTAGAAAAATAGTGAAAACTGACCATATGAATGCAAGCCAAAGGTCTTTCCAGGAAAAAAAATAGAAAAGAACCACCTGTTCTGTTTATTTTCAATTACACCATGCACTGGACTTAAATGACAGGTGAGAAAAAGACCACTTTGTCAGTGCATCAAACGAAATGAATCCACAGTATATATGCATTCAGGAAGCACACACTGCAGTGGGGTTAGTGTCTTTTTGTTTGGGTGTGATCACAAGTAAGCAAAATTTCTATATGGCTTGTGAGTTCTGGTACACAGCTTCAAGAAAGGCATTCTGTGAGTGCCTGCTCCTACAGACCATATGGGGTTTTAAATCAACATATTCTTACTCATTTCTCTGCAAGTAAACAGTTTGTACTGGTTACTAGTTACAAAAGTCTTTCCCTTTAAAATATTAGCGCTTGGAGTCATATGCCACATCCCGATCCCGACAATTAATTCTTTACGTCAACCTGGAGATTTCTGAGAGACACTCATATTATACTGTACAATCTCACTGGATGTGGAAGTATAATATAAGGAGGCTTGTTGTGTATGTTTTACTTCTTTTTTTCCACCTCTTCTGCTGGAATATGTGACCCCTGATTTAAAGAAAGGTGTGTGTTATGGGCCCAAAGATATGGGATTGAGATAGGAGGATCTGGATACAGCCTCCTGATCTGACCAGAACAAAATATTGCCTTGAATCCTTTGTCTCCCACTTGAAAGGAATAGCCTGTATGCTGTGCCAGGCTGAACTGGCTATCCAGCTGTATCTTCATCTGGTTGGTTAGACATTTCTGTCATGTAGTCTTATTACAGAATCATAGAATCATTTAGGTTGAAAAAGCCCTTTAAGTCCATCAAGTTCAACTGTTAACCTGGCACTGCTGCACCTATCACTAAACCATTTCCCTATGTGCCACATCTACATGTCTTAAATACCTTCAGGGATGGTGACTCCACCACTTCCCTGGGCAGCCTGTTCCAGTGCTTGACAGCCCTTTTGCTGAAGAGATTTTTCCTAAAATCCAGTCTAAGCCTCCACTGCCACAATTTGAGGCTATTTTCTCTTGTCCTATCACTTATTGTTTGGGAGAAGAGACAAACCCCCACCTTGCTACAATCTCCTTTCAGGTAGAGTGGGGAAGGCTGAGGGAAAGTGCTTGAATCCACAAAACCCTGGTGGTAATGGAGATGTTGAACATGGCACCGGTATTCACCAAATCACACTGGTTTGGTTTAAGACAATTGAAAAGAAATACATGATTTTAACCAGCTTCAGTAATTGTTTGCCCTGGGAGGGTGCTCTGGAGGCAGGCTGTGTCAGCAGCGTCCAAAAACGGGGTTGTTCAGGGATAAAAACCACGTAGTTGATACCCTTAGTGACATGGTTTAGTTGTGGACTTGGCAGTGCTGGGGGAACAGTTGGACTGGATGATCTTAAAGGTCTTTTCTAACCTGATTGATTCTATGATTCTAGGTCCCTGTGTAGCAATTGCAGACTGTAAAGGTAGAGGCGGAGAAGGAACAGCAGAGGGGCCACATCCATGTGCTCTACACAAACACCTACGTGCCATCAGCTACCTCCTTT
Organism: Ara ararauna; assembly: GCA_028858755.1. Lineage (NCBI taxonomy): Eukaryota > Metazoa > Chordata > Aves > Psittaciformes > Psittacidae > Ara > Ara ararauna. The sequence continues at coordinate 27,136,408 of CM054380.1, forward strand.
TCTGGGCACAAAGCACAAGCCTAAATGAACTTGAGAAGCAGTGTTTATATTCTCATATTTTCACATTTCCATCGTTATCAACAGTACAATCACAGGTGAGTGCACACTGAGCAGCACTACCCAGGTGGGGGCAATGGGGCTGATGGCTCCCTCCTCACACCACTGATGCCAAGTGCCACCACCTGTGTTGGCCTCTGCCTATGGAGAGTTTGGGGCACGGCTTCAGTTTAGCTAGGGAATAGAAGAGAGGAGAGATATCACTGAGAGTTTGGAGTTTTGATTCCAAAATAAAGACAAGGGTGTTTTATGTCTGTTTTAATTGATGTGGAGCTTGTTGTTTGTAGAGAATCTCTGATACCTGAGGTAGGCTGGGCTGTAATACCTTTCCTAAACATGTTGGGGTCTTTAAAACCCTGCTATTTAACTGGTAGTTGTGATAGTAGAGACAGTGAAATATCATTAATATGAAAAGCAAACCATGCATAAGCATTATAGATAAGTAGCTTTGAGCAACCAAGTTATATTTTGAAGCAAGATACTGTAGAGATGTTATGCAGAAATATGTAGTTGCCTTGGTTGTAAAAAATCTCTTTGGAGAACCTTTATATTTGTTATATTCCAAGAGTAGAAAGCAGTGGTATTTCACTTGTATTAACTGAATGAATGTTTTCTGTTTAATTTCCTCTTTAAAATAATTCTGCCTCATTCTATGTTATCTTGAAAAATTATGTGGATTTCTAGTTATGATTGCTGTGTAAATTTAGCTGTGTGTCTCTGCTAGTGCCTGCCAACAAAGATACTACAATTAAAAATACCTCAGCTACTCTCTTCTTATGGGCAGCAGTGTTTTTTATACGACAGCAGCATCAAGTAGAGTGGCTTTCATATTTATCAAGTGTTGCAATTAATATTGTCTTTCCAGGCAATATCATGAAATCCTTTTGGGACAAGAAATGCTGTATATACTGAATTAGTATTGCATATCATCCCAGGCAGGTGGCCTGGGATGTTTTATTGCAGGATTGGATGTGTGACTGACAGACTGAATCAACAGCTCGTGGGAAAGGCTGATATTCATCTCTACAAGTGTGTGCTTTCAGGCTACAAGCACAGTCTCCTAGTCCATAGTGAATTCTTAGCAATTATGAGTTGTATCTAGCAAACACCAGAATAATTCCTTGGTTTTATTAAAAAAAGCCAAACAAAATCCAAAAAACAAACCACTGTTTGATCAGCTCCAATTTTACTCTTTCTCCAGAGGAGTGTTTGCCTTTGCTGGACAATGCAAACATTTCTGTGCGAAATTTTAATTTTATAGCCTTGAGTGTAGTGTGTGCCATTTCTTTTTCATTATAGTACCTAGAAGCTTGATATACACCTGCTAGCAAATTTGCATGTGGCTCTTGTGCTATTGGAATATTTTCCTTACTCCTTGTAAGCTGACTATCTGAAATCACTAACTCTACACTATTTCCAGTTATTCTAATATTCAGAGGACAGAAATCAGAATTTTTGTTGTCTTAGATGTTAATGAACACATTTTCACTGTGTCGTGGTTTAAGCCCAGCCAGCAACCCAGAGCCATGCAGCCAGTCTCTCACTCCTCCCTCTTCCTCCCCCCCATCCCATGGGGATGGGGAGGAGAACTGAAAGAATGTAACTCCTGCGAGTTGAGATAAGAACAGTTTAGTAACTAAGGTATAACACAAATCACTACTGCTACCACCAATAATAATAATGACAAGAGAAACAACAAGGGAAGAGAATACAACTGCTCACCACCTGCTGACCGATACCCAGCCTGACCCAAGCACTGATCTAGCCCTTCGGGTAACTCCCCCAGTTTCTATACTGGGCACGACATGCTGTGGTACAGAATACCTCTTTGGCTAGTTTGGGTCAGGTGTCCTGTCTCTGCTTCCTCCCAGCTTCCCCTCCTCCCTGGTAGTGTATGAGACTCAGAAAGTCCTTGGTCAGAGTAAACATTAGTTAGCAACAACTAAAAACATTGGTGTTATCAGCGTTGTTCCCAGGCTGAAAGTCAAAAACACAGCACTGCAGTAGCTACTAAGAAGGAGAAAAATGACTGGTACTGCTGAACCCAGGACACACTGTAATTTGCAAAGCATCTGGAGCAGAAGCTGTGGGTGACTAATTGCCTTTTTAGGTTATTTATGTACCATCATGGAGCTTGTTCCTGATCAGATTGTCATACTTTGTGCTTGCTCTTTTTGGTGTATGTGATGGCTCTTTCAAGTAGAAGCATCAGCCTGTGAGAGGCTCTGTCAGTATGGGCCTGAGTTTTGGGGCAGGTCGGTGTTTGTCCATGAATAAGGTGTCCACATGCCGATGTCTGTGTCTTAACTTTATAATAATAGGTCTTCACTTATGTCACTGTGTGTATAGGTAAACTAAAGCAGATGGTTGATTATCCTCTTTTCTACACCTCCACTTTTCACCTTGTTTCCTTAAATAATTGCAATCAATTTTGTTTCACTTTTATTGGCAAGGTATTTCTAAATATGCGTAGTCATGCCTGCCGAGTGTTATTTGGGTCATACTGGCAATAAGCAAACCAGCTGGATGCTCAGAAGTTTCTGATCAGTATTAAAGTTTTACCTTTTTATGAAAAGATACTGGATTTTTATTTCTTAAGTCTCATAAAAGACATCAGTCTGAGAAACTTTCACACCGGGAAAACTTTCAGATTTGCACCCCAATACGGAACAGGAATTAGTGGGTGTCTTGTGAGATAGCGTTTTTAACCTGTTTTTTTTCAAATCCCTGTATTTATATTGGAGATAGACAAACCAAAATCTTACCCAGACAGATTAAATAGGGAGTGGGTGAGATTTAACTCACTCGCATACCAGTCATACTGAAGGTAACATTGCTACCTGAACTAAGCCTTGTTTCAGGTGACCCTGCACCAATAAATTTAATTCAAAAGTATAAAAGCCTCTTCAACATTTGGGATTGAAAACCAAACATTTCCTTGAATGGAGACAGGGCATCAAGTCACTTAAGTGTTCAAGTGTACATTGTTATGGTGGAGATAGGGAATCTTTTTTTCTTGTGAGTTAGATTGACTTCATGAAAAGCCTATAATGAAGTGCACTCCTCAGGAAGGTGAAAATCTGTAGTTTGCTCAGGAGACTGATTTGAAGAGCTGTCTCACATAGGGTTTACATAGGGATTACAGTTTTTACTACACAGCAGTTTAATATTACAATGACAGTGTATAAAATAAAATATTTCACAAGTAGAACTAAATGAATCATCCTAAATCAGTCTAAGCAAAATGGTAGATTGTGACTTTTATTCATCTGCAGTGACAGTGAGGAAACATCTTTATATCTGGTATATAGTAATTCACATGGAAAACATCTGACCAATTCTGCTCTTAATCTCTATGATTTCTCTAATGTAAAAGTATAAAGCCTACTATATTTTCAGCTATTTTATATAATTTATGATACAGATTCCCTGTCAATTCTTTTTTATCAGAGTTTTTTCACTACCTGAGTTCTCTTTGATTCTCGCAGATGGAGTGATGTAGTGCTCAGCTTTTCTCCAGGTGGCTTTAATTAACAACAGCCAGCAGGCTGAACACATTTTACATCTGCCTGTGTTTTCCACTCATCCTTTTAATAGAACAGAATCTATGGCAATGTGTAATGAACTGAACAATTGACAAAGCAACTGTGATATGTTGTCAGACTTCCAGGGATAAAGATTAAGGTATGCAAAGGTCAAGTCTCTAAGATTCTGATTAGAGGTAAACACTTTTATTGTATAATTGGCAATAGTGTATTTCTTCTCTGGGGATATTTTTCTTGTTTCAGTTGTGTCTGTAACTGGGAATTTTTCTTCCTAAGACTTCCTTATCTTTGATTGTTTTAGTCATCTCTAGTTCTTCTTATCTTACTTTACATTCAGGAAAGGAACACTTAAGTATATTAGAAGATGTATTTATTTGTTTTCAATTTATTCAATTACTATTTTCCTTATCTTGTGAAGGGGTATCAAAGGTATCATTACTTAATTTTCTTTGTGTCAGTTTTATTTAATACTAGTCTTCTCTCATGTTATACAGAAAGTACTGAGGTGAGTCTTGAATTTTTTTGCACTTAGGTTTCATACTGTCTCTAGCTGGAAAATGCTACTGAAACAATTTCAATCCCACCAATAGCAGGAATGTTAACTAGGAACAGAACAGTGGCATAAAGTCCAAGTAGCAGCTGGTTACTAATGCCATTTTCCTAGAGCATGTGCTGGGGTCAGTTTTGCTCAGTGGTCTTAACAAGCGCATTTGGTGACAGTGAACTGAAGGAGTTAACTGAAGGTCCATGTGCAAGTTAGATGGCAGGTAAGTGAAATGAGCTGACACAAACCTCATGAAGTCCAACAACAACTCATTAAGTTGGGTCGGAAGAGACCTTAAACATCATCTAGTTCCACATTTCTTGATATTACTCAATGTGGGAATTCATTGTTTGGTGATGCTTTTTAAAAAAGTAATTTAAAAAACCCATTAGTTTTGCAAGATACAGCCAAGCAGCTTGGTACCTTTCATGTTCCTTGGTCTTTTCAACCTACTTTCATAAGTGGACAGTGACTAAAAAGCTTTTTCTATTGTCCAAACATGTATATATATGTTGGTGTTTCGACAAGTCATTAAACAGTAGTCTGGGAAGATAATATCTTCAGAAACACTGTAGTTTCTTCAATAAAAATCACAAAAAACATATGCAAGCAGTGGGTTTATTCTAGGAATGTTTAGGATAAATCCTATTATACTGCAGTGTGGTATGATTCATGATAGATGGAGAAATTAGGTTTAATGGTTCAGGTCACAAATGAAGTGTCTGAGAGGTGACATAACTGGCTGTTGACTGAAATAACTTTACAAAAACTGTTTTTAAAAAAATCTATTGTGTTACTCTGCTCATACTGAGGAATATTTTACTTGAGAAGCTGTTCTCTAGCTCTATATATGTAGTTTTATGCTTTTAAAGAATGCCTGGGTGAGATTATTTCCTATAATCATGTTTGATTCCAATTCACACAGAGCCAGTAGATGCAGAGGGCAAGACAGATGTATTTAGGTGTGAAGTTTGTTGGAGTAGAAAGAAGGAACTTTGCTGTCCTACCTTAGATGGGGAAAGGAGAGTGAACTATCTAGCCATTTCTTCCTTAATTCGGGAAAAGGAGGAATACACTATTGATATTCTGGTGACCAAGCTGACATGTGAAAGCTTCTGCCTGCCTCAGACCTTCTATATGCATTCAGAATGTCCATCAAGTCAGCTTCTTTACCCGAACCACGTCATAAATACTGCATGCTCTGGACTAGGGATAGAAGATGCTTTTACTCCAGCTTCATAAAACATTTGAGAGAAGCAAGGACTGAATATTAAGTCTGAGTCATCTGCCTAAAGTGTACCTGACTGTCAGAACTCTGTGGCACAGTTCCCCCACAAACACAGTGGAAACTTCTGAGGAATTTGGGGGTCCAAATTATTTTACTGCTTTCTGTTATTTTTTTCACACACCAGCCTTGTAACTGATCTCACTGGAGCTGTGTCAAAGTGGCTGTCATGGTGTTCACAATTTGGTTCAGTACTTTCTCCTGCAGGTAGCTGCTCAATGAATTTTTGCCAAAATATTTCTTACTTTTTCTCAGTCGGAGGTCAAGTACTCCAGAAATGATATGATCTATGTTGTGGTTTGTTCTAACTCTGGAAGCATTTCTAAAATCCCTGTGTGAAAAATACTTCTGTGCAGCAGCAGTTTTAGTAGACAGCGCATCATGCAAGCTTTCTTTTTCTCTAAGACTGGTTTTGACAAATTAGATGTGATTGACATTCAGTTGTCAAATGATGACTTGTAGAGCACTGGGTAGGCTGTTATACTACAGGAGTGTTTTAATCCCATTCTTGTATTCGAAACCAGTACCAGGGGGATGAAGAGATGACATGTAAAAGGTGAAATATATAAACTCTGACTCTTTGAAAGAGACTTTCTCAATTAATTAGAAATGTGTGATTGGTTGCAGAAGCTCTCAAAAATAAGGCCCTGTTGTGAATTAGTAATTCGAGGGGGTTATGGCTGTACCAGTGTCTTAAGTCTCTTTCTCTGCCCTTTGCCACAAATATTTATCCATTTATTTCTTCACCAGAAAAGTGATGTCTAGCTTTAGAAAAATTAATAAACTTTATCTCTGCCAGAGAGTCAGTCTTAAGCTCTACTTTTGGAAAAACTGTTGTTCTTAATGATACCTCTAAGCTAAGCCTCAACAGCATTGGGATGTTGTGGTGCTAATAAAACCATTGCAGCATGACTGACAAAACACCTGGCTTTGTGGCATGCAGGGTGTTTGTCAGCTTCAAGCAAGAATGGTGTTCTGCAAGGGTCTGTCCTAGATCTGCTTCTGTGAATGTTATTATTAATGAATGAAATAGGTGAAAGGCCAAGCGCTTGCATGTGAGGTGCACAGGCAACACAAAATGAGGAGTTGCACAAAATGCAAAACTGTAATGACGAGGGACATTGCCTTAAATTTATCTGCAACACCATTTAAGATGGAGAATTGCAAGATATTACCCATTTCATCCTGAGAACAGTGGTACATGCCAAACAAGCTAAAAAAAACCTGTGGATTTGAAGTGGGCAATGACTACTTTTTGCTTTAAACTGCAAAGATTGAATTAATAAATATGGAACAGAAAGAATGTACATTTTTTAATATGGAGAAGTTAGGGCAACAGTGGCACTAAAACAGTATATTTCCTCAGACAAGTCGTGCAGAAAAGTGTCATGCATTTTATAAATATTTATGATAAATGTAAAGAAAATAAATTTTCATTGAGGTCAGAAGAGGTGAGAATAAATACTTAACAGGCATTTTTAAGAACTGAGTTCATGCTAGTGTCTTCGATTTTAATGGACTTGGGTTGAATGTAGTGAGATAGAAAACTAACCAAGTAAATTGTAGCTTTAACTTTTCCTTAATCAGTGTAAGACTATAGACTTCTTAGAGGAGTGGCACTGGAGACGAAGAACAGGCTTACCAGAATGCCATGCTTAGCACAAAATACGTCTGGGTAGTCTTGAAACTGCATTCAAAGTGTTAATTTGCAATTTATGTGAATGGGAATTTGTGCTTCATTAACGATATTCTGGGGAAAATTGAAGCATGACAAACTGTCCAAGAAATATGAGTGTAATGAGCACTGGGTTTAGATCATAGACTAATGGGAAATGTGAGAGAAGTAACTGTGTTGTTATTCAAGCTTTAGTCATTGATTTGAACTCTAGATAGTTTTCAAGGAAGATAGTGCCTCAGAAGATGATTATGTGCTAATTGTACTGAATTACTTTCTTCCCATACAGTCTGGCTTGCTTGTGAAAGTATTTATTGACATGATTACCTTAGGTATAAAATACAGTCATTTGCTTTTTTATATTAGGACCTTAATAGTATTGAAAAATTGTACAAGTTGTTAATAATGAAAATATTTTCATTTTTTCATTGGTGAATACAGCACCTCCTAAAATACAGCTACCACAACTTCTGTCAAATGGCACTAGGGCAACACAGAAAATAAGCTGAGGTCAGAGTCCAGTTCTCAAATGAGGAAACAGTGTTGAGCTTGTATTCAGGACATGGATGAAAACAATGTCAATACTGGGGGCACATGTCCTAACCCCTCTATACTAATTGCAAATTATGTTTGGAGGCTCTCCACATTTTCATTTTTAAAGCTCTGTACTTTTGAGAGTGTTTCGTCAGATCACATACAAATATATACCTCTGGAAAGCACCAAGCTGTTGTTTAGTGAATAATTGCCTTTAGTTACTTTGATATTACTTTGGCATCGGTATTTCTATGTTACATTTAAAATTGTGGTGTGTTCTTATCTTGTAAGATGAGGGCTAGCCCAAAACAAGCCATGATGAATTTTTTTTCCTCTTAATCTAGAAATACAAATCAGGTGTGGGTAATCGAAGTACAGATTGTAACCTGAACAAGTTTTTGCTGCTTCCACTTGCCAGGCTTTTGGGGATATTGAGGATAAATCTGTACTTCCTAGGTGTTCCTCACTTGGAATATGAAATGGTAATTGGAGGGACTAAAGGGAAAAATCTAAAAGCTACATACTAGGACTTAGATTTAGCTGGGATCTATGGATAACAAATCGAGGAGAAAGAGTGCAATAAACTAGGTATTACCTTGAAACTTCTTCATTATTCCTCTTAGGTAATTAGATAAAATTCATAGGGTGATAAAGATCAAGTTTTGAACTTTATGCTATTTCCTGTGCTTCCCTGTGACAAACTGATTCTAAATTGAGAATTTAAAAGAACAAGCTCTCTATCATCTTAATGCAACCTATGCAACATGACTTACTATTCATAAGAGCTAGTATGAGGTAGTACAAAGGGGGTTTTATTGTTTGTTTTTGTTTTTTTTTTTTTTAAGAGAAAAGGTATCATAGCACATTGCCATAAAACATTGTAATTCTAGCTCAGCACCTAATACTTTTCACCTACGTCTTAGCGTCTGTCTTCTAGGGAAAAATATTGCTGTGCCACAATAATTATCCTTTCATTTGTATATTCCAATTGGTATATTTTTCAGATGTAAAAAGTATGATTGAAATGCAACTCGTATCTGCCTAGAACCTTTTTTCCTGCTTCCCTGTGAGCAGCTGTATTAATGAAACTCGTCTCAGCTTATTAGAATTGATTTTGTTTAGGAAACTGAAGTAAATATTCTTCCCTTGCACAAAACTTGAGTGTTTTTCCAAAAAAACCTGGGCAGATGTCACTGTGATCTTAACTGAAAAAAATTCCCACAACAAAATAAAAACCCCCAAACTTAGAAATGAGAGACTTTTAAAATCCCTGGCAGTGTTCAAGGCCAGGCTGGATGGAGTCTTGGGTGACATGGTCTAGTGTGAGAAGTCCCTGCCCATGACAAGGGGGGTTGGAACTAGAGGACGTTAAGGTCCTTTCTGACCCTAACTATTCTACGATTCTATGTTCTAACACAGTGACTTAAATTCTTGTGAACTTAAGGAACACTTAAAGAAAACACTTGCTCCATAGGTGTGATGGCTTTTGTACACACGTGTGCTTAAGCCACATCAGGATGCAAGATGATTAGACAAATGTGCAACTAGGATGAAAAGAACTTATTTAATGAACTGCAATTTAATCTCTGTCATTAAGAGCCATTGCTGAAAGCCTGAATGTCAAGCCAGCATGAGGCAATGATAATTGTGGGGGAGAATAATGAGTGGGTAAAGGAAATCCTCCTGAAGGAAATGGGAAGAGACTTCAGTGGGAGGTAATCGATGTACACTGAAGAAATACACGATGGAAGGGAAAGTCCAGTTCTAATGGTGTAAAGCATTGTTCTAGCAGCGTTATCCCTTGTGTTACTTGTGTTAATATGGATGCAGCAGTATGGAAGGCAAGCTTTTTTTGCGTGATGGAGGGGTGATGGGTGTAACTGGTGAGGTGGAACTATGACAGCCATTGGTGCCAATATAAGTAGTCCCTTTTCTACAGCATGTGTTTATACTTACTATTCTGGTCTGTATGAAGTTCTTAGAAACTTAAATAGCAGTTCTGCTTGATCTTAGTTCTTTATTTTGAGAGATCATAATTCATTTGAAGAGCCTTCAGCTGTATCTGCAAGCTTGGAAAATCTGTATTAGTTCACTTGGGAATTTAGGGAGGTTGAACTGTCTCACTCTAGAATTCTTCCTTTTCTCAGTTTTCATTTTTTTAAAGGTGAAATTAATCTATCCATCTTAGGGTTTCTGTTATAAGCAAGACTCCGAAGAGAGTTCACCCTATCAATGGCAATAATGAGCTTAGCCAATAAACTGTTCATAACAAAATTATTTCTTTTAAAAACACTTCAGATGTGCACTTGCACTTTGCAGGTTAAAGAGTGAAATGTGTAAATTTCTTATGTGAACTCTGAACCAGTCTGTGCTGTCGTAATCCTTTTGATATTACACGTGAGGATGAAGATCAGTGGGGCTTTCTTTACCCCCAATGATACAAATTCCTTTGACTTTGTTTTATACTGGTCTTGTTTATTAGTACATGCAGAACACTGTCTTGAAGCTCTCTCTAGTGTGTTACTGTCTAGCCCATCATATCAAGTATTAACTGTCACAGTTGAATCACATTCATATGCAAGATATTAATTTTCTGTAGCTCATGCAGTAAGGTATCTATGCTTGTAACCTACAGGAACTGTCTTCATTTTAAATCCTTATTGAGGCAGAATGAAGTCAGTCAAACTACAACACTATTGGAGAAAAATTCAGAATTTTCCAGATGATTTAAGCTTTTCTCCATTGAACATGATGAACTCTGAGCACCTCTGACCTTTTTTCCCTAGTTAAAATTCGGTAGTTGTACACATGCTTTCTATAAATGTGGGCACTGTCTTAGATGCAAAAGAAGGAAAAACAAAACAATATGTTTAAAACAACAAACTGTTATATCCAAGGAAGCCACCTCTGTTCAGTAGACTGTTCTTGCATTATGCTGTATGGCTAAAGTCTGTTCCAGGTTGTCTTGCTCTTACTGACACATGGTTAGCCATCTATTCCTTACATGTTATTTTATTGTTGTATTTCCCAATGGAATGTAGAAAAGGTGGAAAACCAGCTTGTTGTTTAGACTCAGTTTGTGGCAGGTTTTACTTGCTCTTTCTTCACTCACTCTGTCCTTAACTCCCTGTTAGTCCTGACGCTCAGATTTAAGGATTTTAAGAGTATTTGTGTGTTTTGGGGGGGTGTGTGTGTTAAGCCTCACTTAATCCTAAATGAGTTGTTTAGTCTTATGCACATAGTTGTGCTTTCTCTGAGTGCTGCTCAACTTCAGTTCACGGTTTGGTTTCTGCCTGGCTGCATTGGAAGGAGCAGTTTCTCATTATGCTTTCCATATGGGTAGTTCTGATTTGTTTTCAGCCTGAAGAGAGATAAATCCCAAATCAGCTGCTCTCTTGACAGGCACTTTAACTACTGAATGAGCAGATAAGATTCCTGACCAGCCTTTCAACCTCTAACCACATCTGAAAAGAAAGACAGGACCTTAGGGTTCAAGTGAAAGATCAACTCAAGCACTGAAGTGCAGTTTCAAGGCTGCAAATATCAGACTAAATGTGCAGTCTGTAGTTCAACATCTCTTCCACAGCTTGAAGTGCTTTGTTCTCAAGCATTTTTGTTGCTTCATTCTGTACTGGTGCACAGGCTAGTCATGGTTATTACAATTGGATGGTTTAGGGTAGGTTTTGGTCATGGTGTAAGAATGGTAAAAATTGAGAGATTATAGAACCATGGAATGGTTTGGGTTGGAAGGGATCTTAAATCTCACCTAGCTCCAACACTGCCTCAGGCAGAGGCACCCTTCCACTAGACCAGGTTGCTCCAAACTTTGCTAGGGATGGGGCAGTCACAGCTTCTCCTGGCAACCTGCTGCAGTGCCTTGCCACCCTCACAGGGAAGAACTTCTTCCTAATGTCTAATATAAATCTAGTTTCCATCACTTTAAAGCTGTTACCCCCTGTCCTATCACTGCCTGCCCTTGTAAAAAGTCTCTCTCCAGATTTCTTCTAGCCCCTTTATGCACTGGAAACTGCTTTGAGGTCTCCCTGGCCTTTCTTTTCTCCAGGCTGAACAAACCCAGCTCTCTCAGCCTGTCTTCATGGGAGATGTTTTGCTTGGAAGAAGAGCTGAGTTTGATAATTTTAAACTCAATCATTTTACAGCTGCTTCTGCAGCAGTCATTGACTTAAAAGCTTTTGTCAGCTTTTTCTGCAGTATCTTTAAGGACTGGAATAATTAACACAATGTCTTCAAGTCTCATTTTCTGAAGAAAATATATTTATATCCAAGTGAATGTGTGATGCTTAGATAATTTTATGAGCACATCAGGCAAGCTGCATTTCCATATTCTTTATATTCTGCAGTGCACACTCATAAGAGTGCTAGAGAGCCTGGAGAAACAATTAAGATCAATTAAAAATATAGTATTTATTTCATGAAGTATTGATGGTACAGTGGAGGAGAGAAACTATATTATAGACTGAGAGCTAAAGACAACTGAAGATGCAAATTCTTCTCTTCCTTACTGTTGCAAGGGTGGGAGAGGTTGTTTTATTTTTGTTGATGATGACTGCATCTATGCTGCCCAGGTATATTGTCTCATAATTAGTTATGAAATATTAACACATGCTGTATTTTATTCACTGGGCAATGATTATTTCTTTTTTCAGTTGGTAGAATTGAGAAATTCTTGATATTCTTAAGATCTGGCTGTCTTCCAATGATGTGTTTTGTGTGGGGTGGTTGTAGATAATGAAGCTGAAGACTGCCAAGTGACTCTTTCAAGAATTACTCTATGTTTCATACTGGAAAATTACTGCTTAAAAAATCATTATTCTTCTCCCAATTAATTAATTTATGCTTAAAATAGTTAATATCAGCACTAGGGCATTGGCTGAGTTTACATTACAACATTTGTGTTGCAACTTGTTTTCAAAATCTGTCACTGTGCTTCTTAGTTTCTGTCTTTTAGTCTGGCTCTGTGTTTCAGAGGAATTGCACTCTGTGGCTTGGGGGCTAATGAAGCATGAACAATATAACTGCAGATATATCTGGCATCAGAGAGTGAGAGGACCTGTTTTCTATAGGTGCTGGTTGTCTAAAGGTGCTATGTGCTGTACATCCTTCATGGCAGACTTTCCAAGCTCATTCCCTCTTTTTTCCCTAGTCTGCTTATTTCCCCCTTTTTAATCTTTATCTCCTGTTCCGCTTGGTTTTCCAGATCTTAAGTAAATCAAAGAAATGAACTTCCAGGGTGGAGCAGAAACTTCAAATGTTAATATTCAAACTACAAATCTATGTGCAAACAATGAAATTGTTTTATTTTTTAGTTATCTTTACTTGTCATTATTCTAACACAAGAAATGCTACTGTGTTTCACTTGTCTTGGAGGAAGGTAATTTATCCTTCTTTTATCATTTTTTGTCAAGTCTGTGCTGTATCTGAAGAATTATATAGAGATTAAAAATGTTCTTGTTAGTTGTTAGGAAGATGACATTTGTTATCTATTGGTTATCTAAAGGTAATTTCTGTTGTTATATTTAATCCCATTGATTCTGCCCTCAGTAAAACAAAACCACAAAATGGGAAAAGCAGCTTTAAGGAAGGTCAAAGGATTGTTAAGGTGATTTTAGGTCTGCTTGTGGTATAACTCTAGCCAGCAGCTAAGCAGCATGCAGCTGCTCACTTACTCACCCTTGGTGGGATGGGGAGAATTGGAAGAAGGTAAAACCTGTTGGTTAAGATAAGAAGAGTTTAATGATAGACATAAAGTAAAAATTATAATAATAATGAAAAGGAGAGAGATGGATGAAACCCGAAGAAGGGATGCACAATACACTTGCTGACTGATACCCATCCTGTCCCCAAGCAATTTCATCAATGTTATTCCCATACTAAATCCAAACCACAGCACTGTACCACCTACTAAGAAGAAAATTAAATCTATCCCAGCTGAAACCAGGGCAGCTCTACAACACTGAGTGTTGGAAAAAATGTGGTGGGCAGGTGGTTTTTAGGACTTTGCTAGTCTTTGTGTACTGTACTTTGTTACCTCTTCCCTCTGGTGCCAATGAATTATTTCCTGATGTTAATTTTATAATCTGCATATTCATTATCCAGCTAATTTCTGACCAGTATTTCTCACTCTCCCTTTTGCTGTTTCTATCTTTCCTTCTTCACTCTTCTTTCTGTTCATCTCCATGTTACATTTTGTTGGCAGAGAGCCCTGTTCTCTCCAGTCTGCTCACTTTTTTGCCATTGCCTAAATGTTGTTGTTTTATCTTCCCTCGGCTCCTGTTGCACGTGCAGCTCATAATACTGCCCTGTGATTAGCAGCTACTCACATAATCAGACTTTTGCTTTAACACATGAACTCATGTGAAGGTTTACAAACAGTGACAGCATCAATGCAACTCTTCTGAAAATGAATACTCCAGTACCTAATTCCCCAAACCATACTACAGAGGAGGAAAATAAAGTATTTAAACATCGATGTGTTAAAAGCCTTTAGGACATTTGATATTCCTAGCTTGCCTTTTGTTCAGAAAGCTTCCAAACATGATTTTTGTTCTAGTCAGGAGGTCTTAGACAAGTAGTGTTAGTATCCAGTGGTGTAACTCCTCAGCTTTTTTTAAGTTAGCTGAAGCTTTTTCTAAGGGAGAACTTGAAAATTTCATTTTGAATGGCAATGCATGCTAACACTGTATATATCTGCAGCAGTGAGTCCAGGCTAATTTAGATCAATTGCTTCCTAAAGGTATTCAAATTTTAACAGGTGTTCAGAAGTATTTTGTTATTTGCTTTTTTTCCCCTCTGTGGGTGCTTAAGTTCCTCCCCAGGCAGCTCTGGCTAAGCTGAGAAAATCATGCTCCTGGAGGCATGCTGGTCTTCTGATAGGTCTTCTGAACTGGTTATTCACATTGAAATGGAACATAGTTCCTGGTGAAGTGTCATCTGCTAATAAGTAACACCCACCCTCTTCAGAGTGGGATCCAACTAGTTGTGTGTACTCTCTGGACTGCTTCTGCAAGATCCTGGCCTGCTTTTTCTGCAAGAAACACAAACCTCAAAGTTTTATCCTTTTGTGTCTTGATGCAACGGAGTGGCCCATGAGCTTGAAAAGAAAATTAAACATTTGTTTGGACTCTAATTTACCTGCATTAAAGGCACATTTGCATTCTAGGAGTCAAACACTGACAAGGAAGTTTGAATATTTCATATTGGCCAAGAACCTTTAACTTTCACTGTTTGGGGATAAAGGAATGTCAGCCAAGATGTCAGTAATGGTAAACTAATTTTACTCCATCAAGCAATATGAAACCAGTATCAAACTTCAAATTTAGCATAAACATTCACAAAGCAGTTGATGTTTTTTCAGCCCTCTTGGTTATTGTGTGAGCTTGTGTTCTACAACTTGCTTTAAAAGTCTCTCCCACATACACAGGTGCACAAACACTTCCCATGTGAATGACCTATGGGAAATGGTGAAAGAGAAAAATGTCTTTTTAGAACAAGAAAAGCCTGCCTTGCTATCTCGAACCTCTGATTTTCAGTGCTGCTGTTGACATATTGCCATCCTCTGATAGGATATATATGCCTGCTATTGATGTAATCTGTCACCTGTCATTAGGTTGCTCCTTCTTGTGCCAATGTAATAAATTGTTTTGTGCTGTGGGTGAGTTGTCTCTTTCTTGGCTTTCGATTTTTAACTCATTAACTTTTTGTTGAATTCCTCAAAGCTGGGTAAGTTTTAGCAAAGTTAACATACTAATTTTGCATGTTTAGATGCCTGTTTGCCAGAGTCACTGATGAAAAGCTGAGGCCATAGCTGTACCACTTGGTAAGTAGAGGGGATTTGGTGTCCAGAGGAATATGAAGGATCATCTCTCAGTATGCTGAAAAGGGTATGCTCAAACCTGGACTTGGCTTTGTACATGAAGCATGAAGCTCTATGCTTACACCATCCTTGAGTATTCATGACATTACCACTGTCTCTTCTGAAAGATGTTTTCCATTCTGTCCAAGCCATTGGAAAGCTTAGGCTGTCAAGTTTTCATTTGAGACATAAGGGCTATGTAAATATTTAACTTGATTTAGCAAAACAGTATTGTGTTTATTCTTTTCACTCCTTCACTCCAATGGAAGTGTTTCTATTGGAGGTTTGAATGTTCTTCCTTATTGAACCAGTCTTTATTATACCAATGGAACACATGAAAGGATTATCCCATCTGCCTTCTCTGTGTGTCTCAAGCCAGTCTTATTTTGGAATACCCAACTAATTGTTGGGGTTTGAACCTGCATGTTCAAAAGCCCGTAGAAAGTACCTAGGAAGAATCCAGCTTTTTCAGGCACATGGTTGAGATGGGAGAAGTATCTTAATTCTGTCTTCAAGTCAAAAAGTCACAATGGCTGTTAAGGCACTTATCCAACTCAAAAGAGAACCTAAATAGCATAGTACTCAGGAGTTGATAGCCTTCCTATAGTGACATCTGGGAGTGGAGCTTTACTGGTTGCTTTGTTGATCTGAGGGTTTAGAACTTTCTACCTGTAATAACCAGGGAAGTTTTCTTCCTCTCTGGGCAAACCAGCAGCATGCTCTGGGACTTTGCATCCCTCCCCCCCCTTTTTTTTTTTACTGGCTATTGATGTTGGGTTTTACAAATATCTCTTTAAAATGTCTGGACAAGGTGGTTTGGTTTTCTATCATCATGCTTGAGTTTGCTCTCTTAACTGTACATGCAAATTTGGGTTCTGAGGGACAAAGATCATTGTCACAATTTGGTTTGGATTTGGTTTTTGTTTTTTTTTTTTTTTTTTTTTGGTTGGTTGGTTGGTTTTTGGGTTCTGTTTCTTTATTTTTAAAAAAGCAAATAAAACCCTAAAATGCCATTGCCTTTTTCCAATTTGGCAATTTGGCAAATGTAACCTGAATCTGCTAATAGCTTTCACTGCTTTAGAGGTGTCTTTTTGCCTCCAATGAATAAATAGTTTACCAATAGTATATCCCAGTTGTACTTCAGATCTTAAGAGTATTCATCAAGTGCTACAGTAAAACCAGAGGAGGCACGTCCTGACTTTTGTTTTTCTCAGTACCAGCAATAAAAGAAAATGGAGAGATGTAAGATAGCTTACAAGAAATTGTTTAGGATAAGTGGCGATGACCTGACATGTGGCTCTCGTACGTCACCTTGTTACAGATTTATAGCTTATATTCTTTCCTGAATATATATTGGAAAAACTTTTCTAATACAAGTCTTTCTGAATTCTGTTTTACTTTTGGTTCAAATACCTAAACGTCAGACATGGCAAGGAGCTTGCATCATCGTTGATTCTTTATATGGTTTCAGACCAAATTGAGTGAATGTTGATGAGAAATTTGATGCTGCTCAGGAAGAGTCAGACAACAAATACTTTGTGTCAAATAAGCTTGTAGGATAAATGGTGAAACAAACAAGAGGAGTAGAGCCTCTCAGATCAGGTCTATGAGAGTTTGAAAAATTCAGGCTATGCAATTTTTGTCTTCATGATTTCATCTCTGCTTGCATAATAATATGCAGGGAGAGGACTAAATAATGGAAGTATTGAAGAATGAGTGGAAGAGTAGCTTCCTATCTTTATAATTTCTCTAAGTTACTTAAGGATGTGTTCTAATATTATTTTTAAATGGCTGTCAGAAGCTTATATTTTCTGGATGCTTGCTCTGCAACTGAAGTTAGAAACAGAAACCT
Organism: Ara ararauna; assembly: GCA_028858755.1. Taxonomy (NCBI): domain Eukaryota; kingdom Metazoa; phylum Chordata; class Aves; order Psittaciformes; family Psittacidae; genus Ara; species Ara ararauna. The sequence continues at coordinate 27,153,774 of CM054380.1, forward strand.
GACTGCACTCCCAGTTTCTCACTAGAACACTTATTTGAAACTCGATTCAGAATAAAATTTTATTCCTTTGTGCAAAGCAGGTGTAAATGAAGTTGGTTATTCTTCAGGCAAGAGTGGTAGATAAAGGAATAGTACCTTGAAGTATATTCCTATAGTACCTTCTCAAATAGGAAGTACCAATGTTTCTTTTAAACAAAATGTATGCTTATGTTCACTTAGTGGACAGTGAGAGCTGCAGTGGAGAATGCACTGGTGTTTTAAAAGCAAAACCTGCATACTCCCTCTCTGCAAAAAAACAATCAAAACTGTAACAAAACTACTAAACTCCAAGCATTTATTAGCTATGAATCAGTGGGCTGACAGCTTGCTTGGAAAGATAGGAAAAAGTCAATCAAGAAAATTTTGGAAGTGTGAAATAATTGTAAGACTAATTATAAAATCACTTAAATTGGTGGAAGCTACACTTTTTTGCTAGAAACAAGATTGAATCTGAAGCTTTTGCTGGAAAAATGAAAGTTTAAGCCTATATTACATAATTCCATTATGAAATTCATGTTTTATTCTCTAAGAAAATAGATGCAATAGTTTCTATATGGGCCTTTGGATGTTATTCTTAATTATCTACCCAGTTCTTACTCAAGCAAAATTATTATTCTGAGTTTTCTACAATAATGGAAGTTTTAAAAGGAAGATTTTCCAACAGGCCTCTGAGAATACTGGATAGGTGTTTAAACAGCACAAGTGATTTAAGATTTGCATTGTAATAGCATTTCTAGTTTCTTCTGTGTGTAAAAGTCGTCAAGGCTTAAATGAATTGTTGATTGCATGTTGACTGTTGCAGTAAGTATAGAAATTGAGTAATGCACAAGTGATTGCTCTCCTACAGAGGTAACAATAGAACTAACTATAAAATCACTTTCAATATTGGTATTATATAATGGAAGTTTTAAGTTGTTGATGGGTTATAATATTAAAAAACTGAAATGTTTTGGAGAGAAACGGTTCAATAACTTTACTGAAACACTACTTTTTTAAATTTTTCTTGTTGATAATAGAGAAGAAAAAAGGAAAAAACTTTTCTTGTATGCTGGTGTAACTAAGTACTGTAACTCAGAGAAGAAAGGTACAGGCCAGGATGCTGAACCTGGAGGCTATAACACTGAGTAAATGTGAAAACAGAGAGCCTTGTTATCTGCATCTGGACAACAGACAAAATCCATAGAATCCTGACTTTAAGCAAGCTTCTAAAACCCTGCTGCATTCATATCTGGCTTTTATTGTTATTGCTAATACCTGATGCTCTTTCCAATTTTATTTTTTTAAGTAATTTCAAGGAGGATTAATCTGACAGAAATATGCAAAGATATTCTAAATAATAAGATGATATTAAAATATTATTTTAGGCCAGTTGTGAATGAATGGCTACACTGAAAGTGCATGATGAGACAAGCTATTACAACTGCTGATAATGCTGATTTTAACCCAATGTTTTCATTCAAGTTGTCATGGTTTAAGCCGTAAATCGTGCAGCTTGCTCACTCGCTCCTCACTCTTTATTCCCCCCCTCTCCCGGAGAGATGGGGAGGAGAATCGAAAGAATGCAACTCCCACAGGTTGAGATAAGAACAGTTTAGTAACTAAGGTATAACACAAGACCACTTCTGCTACCACCAATAATAATAATGACAAGGCAAATATAAGGAAAGAGAATAAAACTGCTCACCACCTGATACCAAGCCCAACCCAGCCGAGAACTGAAATCTTCCGGGTTCCTGCCCCCAGTTTTTTCCATCCTGGGCATGACGTGCTATGGTATGGAATACCTCTTTGGTCAGTTTGGGTCAGGTGTCCTGTCTCTGCTTCCTCCCGGCTTCCCGTCCTCCCTGGCAGAGCATGAAACTCAGAAAGTCCTTGGTCAGACCAAAACATCACTAAGCAGTAACCGAAACACTGGTGTTATCAGCGCTGTTCCCAGGCCCAAAATTAAAAACACAGTGCTGCACCAGCTACCAAGAAGGAGAAAAATGACTGCTGCTGCTGAACCCATGACAGCATGAGACTCAGACAGTCCTTGGTCAAACCAAACATTCTAAGCCGTAACTATAAACATCGGTGTTATCAGTGCTGTTCCAGGCTGAAAGTCGAAAAACAGCACTGCACCAGCTACTACAAAGGAGAAAAATGACTGCTACTGCTGAACCCAGGCCACAAGTGAAGATCGATATTACCTGCTGCAGTATTCCCCCTCATCTACCTTCAGCTCCTAGATGCTTTCTGTTTCCCACTTCCATTACCCCTATCCGGGGTTCAGCAGTAGCAGCCATTTTTCTCCTTTGTAGTAGCTTGTGCAGTGCTGTGGTTTTGACTTTCAGCCTGGGAACAGCACTGATAATACCAATGTTTTAGTTACTGCCCAGTAGTGTTTACTCTGACCAAGGACTTTCTGAGCCTCATGCTCTCCAGGGAGGAGGGGAAGCCGGGAAGAAGCAGAGACAGCACACTTGACCCAAACTGGCCAAAGGGGTGTTCCAAGCCACCGCACGTCATGCCCAGTATATAAACTGGGGGCAGTTACCGGAAGGGTTAGATCACTGCTCGGGTCGGACTAGGTATTGATTGGTGGGTGGTGAGTGGTGGTATTCTCTTCCCTGGTTATTTCCCTTGTCATTATTATTATTGGTGGTATCAGCATGGTTTGTGTTATACCTTAGTTACTGAACTGTTCTTATCTCAACCCGTGGGAGTTACTTTCTTTCGATTCTCCTCCCCATCCCTCTAGGAGCCGGGGGGAGGAAAGGGCTGGGGAGTGAGTGAGCAGTTCTGTGGTTTTTTTTGAGTTACGGCTGGGCTTGAACCACGACAGTTCTTTCTTGGCGCCCAGTGTGGGGCCCGAAGGGTTGAGATAAAGACAGATCTAACCAGAGTGTGTTTAATCATATTTGTGATAAGCACTCATTGTTTCAGATTAATAGTCTCTCGTCACAGTGCTGATTTATTGGCTCTCAAAGTTGTTGCTCTTGATCTTGGAGTTTCAGCATGTCGTGCCTTACTAACAGCTGGTATTTGGTGTGTAAGTGTTTATCGGCTGGAGCCTTGGGCTAAGGTTCTTGTCTCATTTTACTTTATGGTAATGGCTTATAATACAATAAAATCATTGATCATGAAACTGATCTGTCTTGCGTTTCCAGTGTGGTCACCACCTCTATACTTTGGGAGGTATATAATAGAAGTGCTTAGCAATTACACATCTTTTTTCCCCTCCTTGGGTGCTCAATCTGTGAAGAAGACATTCCCTTCCCTTCCCAGCTCCCCTACCTGACATTATTTGAGAGTTCTGAAGGTTTTTAATGGCCTTTAGGTACCCTTGAGGCCTGCCTGCTGATTGTGATGGGGATCAGCATGTTGGCACGCATATGGAGTGTGTTTTACCCACAATCTTGTGGAATAATTAGGAAACGTGGAATTAAACTTATATTTGAAATGCAGCATTGTCCACACATAAGGGAAAAACAGACTTTCAGGGCCTCTCAGGGGGAGATGCAGCCACACCTGATATGCTAGGAATGTGCACTCCACAGTGGTTCCTGTGGCACCACAGACGGAGGATGGAGCAGGGTGGAGATCTTGCGGCTACTCTCTGTCCTGAAGATGGGAACTAGGTGGTAAAAGAAACTGATAAGCTGCATACTTACTACCCTGAGCCAGCAGCCTGTTATCTTTTGACAGAATTCCGTCCTCTGTGTGAACTTTGCTTCATTATGATATCATTATAATACATTTACATGCTAAAATACACTCTCATCTCCAATGCAACCCCCCTCCAAAATGAGACCACTCCCTTCTGAGCATGTGCTCTGAATTTTTGGAGTCATATACCTTTAAAAGTGAAGCGAGAGAGATTTGCACCAATAATAATAAAGGTATGTATGACTAGAGTCACTCAAGCTCCACCTTGAAGGTGAAAATAATATAAAATGACCCAAGAGAGAAGGGGATATCAGGGAAGATACCATCGTGGAGGAGTCGAGGGAGATAACATCAACAGACTACTGGGACTGGTTGACGGGCTGGACCTCTCTTCCCCCCCCCCATCGGGACGCCTGTGGGTAAGACTTGCACTGTATCCAGTGCTTCCCTGGAAAAACTTAGAATCTCTATAGAGTTACTTTCACTGTTACCTTTATATTTTAGAGCCAGGCTGTGTTAACTTCATCGAGCTCTTGTATTCATGCAACTATTATTCGCACGTGCTTTGCAGACAGTATTTATCACCAGCAAACCATAAGAATGTGTACCTGTTGCATCAATAAACTGCACTGTTTCGGTAGCCAATCCTAATTTCCTCACTGAACGCGACCTCATCTCTCAGTGTGGCTGTGAGGGTTCATGAGCACGATGGAACCGGCAGTGTGGTGCGTTATCAGTGAATCCGGATCAGTACGCAGCTGGATTGATAGTTGCGGCAGATTGTGCACTATCAGTGAATCCGGATCAGGCGTGACCGGACTGGTAGTTGCATATTGGTGACGTCCCTGTGGTGCATTATCAGTGAATCCAGATCAGTACGCAGCCAGACTGATAGTTGCAGCTGATTGTGCACTATCAGTGAATCTGGATCAGACACGCCCAGATTGGTAGTTGCATTTTGGAGCTGTTCCTGGTCCCTCTAATAAAGCAAGGGGGTTATTTTCCCCCTTTAATGCAACAGACCTTTTTGTCTGGTCCCTAGCTGTGGGGGTTCACACACGGACAGCACGACAGACCAATATGATCAAAGGCTGACAACTTTATTCACCCTCACATGCAGCTTTTATAGAGCTCTCAGACAGCATAGCATTTACGACACAGCTGGCAAGATATAATTGAACAGTGTTTTGCTAGTAACAACTTAGCGATTAACTAACTGTGTAGCATACATTCCAAGGTTACAGTTATCAGTTCCTCCCTACATATCCTGACTTCTCAGGCTCTTCTGCCAACTCCCTCAAACTCTCTCACCTACGTGTTCTCTAGTAACCTTCAGCCAAGGCCTCAAAGCCTTTGGTTCACTACTTCACTAATGTCAAGTAACTGGATTGCTCACGTGGCCATTCTCAGCCAAATGACTCTCCTAGCGTTAAGCAGAGTCGGGTTTGGGCCTTGTCTTGGGTTAGATGATGATATAGGAAGACCAAGAGATTTTCCCCAAGGCTGGACAGTCATGAGTTGCAGGGTGTGTGAGATAGTACGGGCAAGTATCTAGGCCAGTGGGCCCATCCAGTGCTTTGGAATTTCACCACTGAACAAGTGCAAAATCCAGAAAAATTAGTAAAACACTTTAAGGAGGTGTGTTGTCATTCTGGTCATACCTGAGCGGGACAAATAATGGCAACATGCTGGGGCTTGGCCTATGCTTACAGAGCCCTGTTCAACATTGTCCAGCATGTTCAAAAGGAAAAAAATGGACTGGCCAGAGGGTAAAGATTTTGGAATGTCACCAGAGGAGGAGGTGATGCATTCTGAACAGCCTCCACCAAATAATGAACTGTCAGAAAGTGAAAAGCAGTATGCCTTGTTTACTGATGGGTCCTGCCGTATTATGGGAAAGCATCGAAGATGGAAGGCAGCTGTATGGATAACCCGATGACAAGTTGCAGAAACTGCAGAAGGAGAGGGTGAATCGAGTCAGTTTGCCGAGATGAAAGCCATCCAGCTGGCCTTGGGCATTGCTGAACGAGAGAAGTGGAGTGGCCAGTACTTTATCTCTGTACTGACTCATGGATGGTGGCAAATGCCCTGTGGGGGTGGTTGCAGCAAGGGAAGCAGAGCAACTGGCAACGCAGAGGTAAACCCATCTGGGCTGCTGCACTGTGGCAAGATATCGCTGCCCGGGTGCAAAACCTGGTGGTCAAGGTACGCCACGTAGATGCTCATGTACCCAAGAGCTGGGCCACTGAGGAACACCAGAACAACCAACAAGTGGCTAAAGCTGCTAAGATTGAAGTGGCTCAGATGGACTTAGATTTGCAACAGAAGGGTGAATTATTTTTGGCCTGGTGGGCCCATGACACTTCAGGCCATGACGGCAGAGATGCAACATACAGATGGGGTCATGATCGAGGGGTGGACTTAACAATGGACCCTATTTTCATGAGTGTGAAACGTGCTGCAATTAAGCAAGCTAAACAGTTAAAGCCTCTTTGGTATGGAGGACGATGGCTGAAGTACAAATATGGGGAGGCCTGGCAGATTGATTATATCGCACTCCCACCAACCCGCCAAGGCAAGCGCCATGTGCTTACCATGGTGGAAGAAAACCCCCAGATGGCTGGAAACATGCACTGTGCTGCCCACGCCACTGCCCGGAACACTATCCTGGGCCTTGAGAAACAGATTTTGTGGCGACACGGCACCCCAGAGAGAATTGAGTCAGACAATGGGACTCATTTCTGGAACAACCTGATAGATGCTTGGGCCAAAGAGCATGGCATTGAGTGGGTATATCACATCCCCTCCCATGCACCAGCCTTTGGGAAAATGGAACAGCACAATAGGCTGTTAAAAACTACACTGAGAGCAATGGGTGATGGGACTTTCAAGCATTGGGATACACATTTACCAAAGGCCACCTGGTTGGTCAGCACCAGAGGATCTGCCAACAGGGCTGGCCCAGCCCAGTCAGAACTTCTACATACTCTGGAGGGGACAAAGTTCCTGTGATGCACATAAAAAATTTGCTGGGGAAGACAGTCTGGGTTATTCCTGCTTCAGGGAAAGGCAAACCCACTTGTGGGATTGCTTTTGCTCAGGGACCCGGATATACTTGGTGGGTAATGCAGGAAGATGGGGAAGTCTGATGTATACCTCAAGGGGATTTGATTTTAGGGGAAAATAGCCAGTGAATGCAATTGTATGCTGTTGCCTGCTATGTAGCACTTTTATAGCCCACCAACTAGATGTCTTCAGGTCACCAGTGACCAGCCCTGACTTCCCTCTGACCATCATCCCAACAAAGAACGAGCTTTCATGAAGCCAAAGACGAGTTCTGCAGTAAAGGAACGATCAGCATCAGCAAGCAACGATCCAACACTACAGACAGCCTCTCCTGCTCTGAAAAACTATTACAAGAGATGGAGCCCAACATCATGGACGGGATACGCTCAGAAGCTTTATTTGGGATTGGTCCATGCACTAAGGAATGATCTCTCTCTCTTTCTCTGTGTGTGTGGATGTTTATATCTGTATATATATGAGAAAATTGTGATGGTATATTGAAAATGTGGGATCTGAGCATGACGTGAATGGTATGGAATAAGGGGTGGATACTGCCCTGGGTTCAGCAGTAGCAGTCATTTTTCTCCTTCTTAGTAGCTGATGCAGTGCTGTGTTTTTGACTTTCGGCCTGGGAACAGCACTGATAGCACTGATGTTTTCAGTTGCTGCTCAGTAATGTTTTGTCTGACCAAGGACTTTCTGAGTCTCATGCTCTGCCAGGGAGGAGGGGAAGCTGGGAGGAAGCAGAGACAGGACACCTGACCCAAACTAGCCAAAGAGGTATTCCATATCACAGCACATCATGCCCAGTATATAAACTGGGGGCAGTTACCCGGAAGGGTTAGATCACTGCTCGGGTCAGGCTGGGTATTGGTCGGCAGGTGGTGAGCGGTTGTATTCTTTTTCTTTGTTATTTCCCTTATCATTATTATTATTGGTGGTAGCAGCATTGGTTTGTGTTATACCTCAGTTACTGGACTGTTCTTATCGCAACCCGTGGGAGTTACATTCTTTCGATTCTCCTCCCCATCCCTCTGGGAGTAGGGGGAGGAAGGGGGGGAGTGAGCTAACAACTGTGTGGCTGGTTTACGGCTGGGTTTAAACCACAATAACCCCTTTGAACATTTTTCATCTTGATCTTGTTAACTGTTACTTGCAAAATTTATTCTTCTCCCACTGGTATCAGCAAAATAATTGCATTGTGTTAAAGATTCTACACTGTCATCTAGAGCTTCATCGATTGGGTATTCTACAGAAGTCAGCATCTAATGTTTGAACCACATTTTCAGAGCTGCTCCTGCTCCCATCTGAGCACCAGCCTCTTCACTTAGGCTTTTATCTGGCAATCACGGTCTAGTGATAGCTGCTGCACATCTTAGGTTTGTGAATATTCTCTCCGTTTATTTTAAGATGGAGCAAAACAAGAAAAATGTTCATAATTTGCATGTTATGATTTTGGGGGATTTTAATTCTCTGCAATTCAAAACCAAAGCTGTAGTTAGGTGCTGCAATACAGTCTTGACAGTTTTTCTGCTCATCTTTTACATGTTATACTTGGACAAGCAGGCGAACGTTGGTGCTGAGATAGAACCAATGTCATCTGTCCCTGTGAATTAATTTTAGTTCCCTTGTTTTGTGGATTTTTTTTTTTTTTGTCTGAACAAATTATCAGTTTTCTTATCTGTTATATCTGTATGGAAACACAGTAAGAATCTTGCACCTGAAAGTAGCTATGTGAATTCAGTACTATTAGGAACACAGCAGTAACATCAATTTGCAATATGACTATTTGTGTACTTACCTGTATATTTTCTTCCGGAGATGCCTGGTTCAGGTCAGATTAAAAAGAATTTACTGTAAAAACAAAGCCATCGTTTTGTGTAGCTCTCAGTTTGCTGTTGTTCTAGTACTGTGAGAAAGAAATTAATTTCCCAAGTCTGAAAACATTTTTTCTGTTATAAAGAAATTAAACTGTAGAGGATGTCTTATGAAGAGTTTTAAGTATTGTAGTAAATATACATTAGGAACTGTCTCATGCAAAACACGTTAGGGCTAATAAAGCATACATGAGCACCTCTATATCAAAACAGAAAGAAGTTGTAATTTCCATAAGCCAGAAATCTTCTCTGGTTACAGCACAGAATTCCTTTCTAAAAAATAAGTGTGCCTGGGATATTTGCAGTGAAGTGTTTGAAAAGCTATAAGGATGAACTAATGTGCCAAAAGAAAGCAAATATCCTTGTAACACAAATCTTGCTTTCAGGACTGTCACTGCTTTTTGTTCCTTTTAGTTATTTACGAGATAATTATACTCAGCTTTGAGTGTATAAAGCAAACAATTGTTCCCACAGCTCAAATAACTTTGTTTTGTTGCAGTTTAGCAGTCCTATGCATGGTGCTACTTTGCAATCAAAGGTAGCATGTTGTGAGAGACTGATCTGAAATCAAACTCTACTGTCCATTGTGTCAAAGATTGGTCTGAGAAGCGGAGCTGGAAATCCACCTATCTTTTGTCTCAGAGATGGGTGGGAGGAGTTGAGATAAGACTCCAATATCCATGGCCTGGGAGAAGGGTGTGAGGAGCTGAACTGAGACTCCACCATCCTGAGCTGATCTAAGACTCTTCTGTCCATTACCTCGAGGGTTGCAGTGATGAACTGCTGTCCATTATCCCAAGAATTGCTGCAGATGTGTGTGTGTGTGTGCATGCAGACGTGCAGTTGAAGAGCTGGCTGGAAGACCAGGGAAACTGGTCCACCAGGAATGTGTAATACGTGACATGAAGAGCAGGGGTACACCCCCAACTCATTATAAAAAGGGAAAAGGTAACCACCAAGAAGCACATTGCCAGGGAGCCATTGCCATGAGGATGACTCCAGGGCGACACCTCCGTGAGCACACTCTCCACCATTGATTACTACTACGGATCCTGAGGGACACCCTCTGTGAGACATCGCCATGAGGGCAGCTCTACAAGACACACTCCATGGGGTACTTTCAAGGAGACAACTCCAGAAGGACACCTCCATGAGGACACCCACCTCTGACGGACTCTTGGGGGACACTCTGCTCTGATACCGACTATGAACCCTGAAGAACTCCCAGCACCAATGATGATGCCAACGGATCCCTGGGACACCGCTGAGTCCACCGTGGTGACTCTCTCTCTCTCTCTGCACCCCAAATCCTTGCTTCATTTTCTACCTTTTTTCCAATCTGTCCTATCGTTGCCCCATTTATCACAATAATTTCCCTTTTTTATAATTCTTTTTGTAACTTATAGTAAACTTTTTAATCGATCACAGTACTTGACCTCATTTGCGTCTAATTTCACTCTTGGGATCATGAGCTGAAACAGGGTCCGGCACTGGGGTTTTCTCCAATTCGACACTGACATGTTTTTCTTGCATCACATATTTTTGATTAGACCATAAAATGGTTGTGCAATTGTTCACAACTCTCTCTTATTTACTTCATCTTTGAATAGTTGAGCTTATTTCTTGTGCAGCTGTGTCTTCGTGGCATGGCTGAAATGGGAACACAAAGATTTAAGGGGATTTACCCAAAGAGGTGGTGGATTGTCCATCCTTGGAGATATTTAAAAGCTATTTGGACCTAGTGCTGGGCAACTGCCTTCAGGTAGTCCTGTCTGAGAGAAGAGGTTGGACCAGGTGACTTCCAGAGGTACCTTCCAGCCTCAGTCATTCTGTGGCTTAGTGAAAGCAAACTATCCCAAACTGACAGCTGAAGACTGGCAGTCTGAAGTAGGGAAGAGACTTCCCAGAGCCATTTTGTCCCCTTGAGTGCAAAATGAGGGCAAGATAACATTGGTGTTGCAGCCATGCCTGGGTGCCAGATAGGATCTGGGGGAAGTGGAATGTGCTGGGAGGAGGGCATGGAAGTCTGCTGCAGACCCTCTCCTAGCTGATTGATGGGGATATAGGGAATGAGTGGGATGTGGGGATTGGGCATTCAGTGCAACACCTGCATCTTTTACCCTATCCTAAGACCAAGCCTACTCCTTTGTGCTACCATAAGCTGTTGTGATAGGAAAGACATAGCTACCTGGTTATGTCAGACTACTTGGGGACATTTGTCCTCCCTTTAGGCAAGGATGTGAAAGGAGGAAAATTTGCACAACATTTATCCAATTCTTTTTGTTTAACACCCACCTGCTCTACTGCTACTCTCCCAAAAAAAAAGTAAATGAAAGAAGATGGAGATATATAACTTCATGAGGAATATTTAGTGCTAGACCATTAAATTGGTCTAGGGTATTGAATCTGAGACAATTGTTTTCACATATTTCATGTATTCAATGTACAGTGAGAAATCTAAACTGGGATTCCTGGGTTGTTGGGTTATATTTTTGTTTATTTGGGCTTTTTTTTTTTTTTTTTTTTTTTTTTTTTGTTAGAATCATAGAATAGCTAGGGTTTGAAAGGACCTTAAGACCATCTAGTTCCACCCCCCCTGACACGGGCAGGGACACCTCCCACTAAACCATGCCACCCAAGGCTATGTCCAGTCCAGCCTTGAACACCGCCAGTGATGGAGCATTCAAAACTTCCCTGGGCAACCCATTCCGGTGCCTCACCACCCTTACAGTAAAGAATTCCTTCCTCATATCTCATCTAAACTTCCCCTGTTTAAGTTTGAACCCGTTACCCCTTTTCCTATCACTACAGTCCCTAATGAAGTGGGGAACACCCAAGACTTCCATGGTATCGCACACGTCTTTTTCTACTCTGGGTCCTGCCTCTGGGGGAATTTAGATTAGACATTATGCAGAAGTTATTCCCTGTGAGGGTGATGAGGCCCTGGCACAGGTTGCCCAGAGATGTTATGGCTGCCCCATCCCTGGCTGTGCTCATGGCCAGGTTGGACACGGCTTGGAGCAACCCGCTCTAGTGGGAGCTGTCCCTGCCCCTGGCAGGGGGACTGGAACCAGCTGAAGAGAGAGCCTCTGTCTTCCTTGTAGCTACCCTTGAAGGACTGGAAACCTGTGATGAGCTCCCCCCGCTTTTTTAACCCATGGTCAGGCATATTCTGCTCCACTCCATTCCATTCCATTCCATTCCGTTCCGTTCCGTTCCATTCCATTCCATTCCATTCCATTCGTTTCCATTCCATCACCTGGCAACGCAGCAGTCACAATGTCCTGGGGCAGTATAAAAGGGAGTAGCCTCCTCCCTCCTCTGGCCTCCTGTGCCCTACTGGGCCAGGGAAGCCCAAGACTTCCTCCAGGAAGTCCTTGAGGAGCTGCTGCAGTTCCTTGTTTGGAGGTTCTAGCTGGGAGCGCAACTACTGTATACCCGTGACTGACGAAGGGGACCGCCTGTGTCGGGGAAGGTTGTCCTCTTCCCGAGCATGCAGTTTGGGGAGGGAGGCATGTGGAGCGGCAAGGGAGGAAGGGGACATCTGCATAGCCTGCCGGATCAGCTGAATCAACCCCAGCGATCAACAGGGTGACAGATATCGCAGGCAGACAGCCCTCAAATCCAGGCAGAGCTAGAGGCTGGGCGCAGAGGAGATTCAGAGTTCTCCACTGCAAGGCCAGATCCTGCCAGAGCAGCTTCTTTGCTCACCACAGGGATAGCAATTCTTTTCAGCTGGATAGGCAGGGCTAGATTCTTGGAATGCCTTTTTGAGGAGCACCACAGAGCTCCCCATTCTCATCCTTCACAGAGCCAGAGGCAGCAGCCATAAGCAATGGGATGCAGAGATGTTTCCAGGGATCCCAGCGCTTTGGAGCAGCCACTGATGCCCTGGCACGTGGAGGAAGGATTCTTGCCCCAGGCTTGATGAAGCCAGGGGCCTCTGACCACTCTCAGCAGCCCCTGAGCTGGCTCCAGATTGCAGGAGAATGCGGCTTGGGCATATCTGGGGAGGCGTGACCAGCCTGTGCACCAGGAGCAGATCCTGTTCCCATGCTCAGGGATAGCCGATCGCCAGCGCTGGGGTCAGGAAGGAATTTTCCCCCAGGCCACATTGGCACTGGTCCAGGGGGTTTTTTGCCTTCCTCTGAGCATGGAGCAGGACCACTTGTCAGGGCTCCTCTGGTCCATTCTGGCTGTGTTAATGCCTGCTGCTCATGCACCATGAAGGTGGCCCCTGGTGTCCTGCAGCTGGGGGGGGAAGGCTTTTTCCCCCATGGAGGACCTGCCAGTGTCCCCGGGGGTTTTTTGCCTTCCTCTGCAGCAGTGAGCCAGCCCCTTGACGGGGCTCCTTTGGGCTATTGTGGCCCAAAGGCTGCAGCTCCTGCTCCACGCAGGTGGCCCTTCGTGCCCCTATGTGGGGGGAGGAAGCTTTCACGACTCCCAGGGTAGCCCCTGGACATTGCTGGTTCTCCTCTGTAGCACTGAGCACAGCCCCTTGGCAGGGCTCCCCTTTGGGCTCGTTTTCTGCCCGCTACTCTCGCACCTCCAGGGCACCACTCCTGCCCTGGCACTCTCTGGCTCCACTGCCCACCGCAAGCTCACACACGGAGCCACTTCTACTCTTCCCTTGGATCCACATACCTGGGGCTTCTGGCTTGTGCACAGCAGCCTGTGCTTGGAAGGCCTTGACACTTGTGAGCATCAGCTCTGAAACCAACCCAAAACAAAACCTTGAAAAAAACTTCCTGGAAAATTCGGTCAAAGTAAGATAACCTAAGGTAAAAGATAAGAAACCAAACTAAAATCAAGCTTAATCCTAAAATAAAGTCTTTTTTCAACTTGTAAGCGTTGTGTTTCATGTCCTTAAAAGTGGTTTTGGAGCTGAAAAGCCCTGGCATTGCAGAGGAATAGCAGTGCTCTCCCTCAGCATTCCTATAAGCCCCCTTCAGATACTGGAAGGCTGCTCTGAGGTCTCCAAGCAGCCTTCCCTTCTCCAGCATGAACAGCCCCAACTTTCTCAGCCTATCTTCATACGGGAGGTGCTCCAGTCCCCTGGTCATCCTCATGGCCCTCCTCTGGACTTGTTCCAACTGTTCCATGTCCTTTTTATGTTGAGGACACCAGAACTGCACACAATACCACACAACAATCCAAGTGAGGTCTCACAAGAGCAGAGTAGAGGGGCAGGATCGCCTCCTTCACCTGCTGGTCACGCTCCTTTTGATGCAGCCCAGTGTACGGTTGGCTTTCTGGGCGGCATGCACACACTGCCGGCTCATGTTCATTTTTTTATCAACCAACACCCCCAAGTCCTTCTCTGCAGGACTGCTCTGAACCTCTTCTCTGCCCAACCTGTAGCTGTGACTGGGATGGCTCCCACCCAAGTGTAGCACCTTGCACTTGGCATGGTTAAACTTCATCAGGTTGGCATCAGCCCACCTCACAAGCATGTCAAGGTCCCTCTGGATGGCATTCCTTCCCTCCAACGTATCAACCAAACCACACAGCTTGGTGTCATCGGCAAACTTGCTGAGGGCGCACTCAATCCCACTGTCCATGTCACTGACAAAGATGTTGAACAAGACCAGTCCCAGCACCGATCCCTGAGGGACACCATTCATCACTGGTCTCCAGCTGGACATTGAGCCATTGAGCACAACTCTTTACATGTGGCCATCCAGCTGGTTCTTTATCCACTGAGTGCTCCACCTATCAAATTGATGTCTCTCCAACTTAGAGACAAGGATATCATGTGGGACAGTGTTGAACGCTTTGCACAAGTCCAGGTAGATGACATCAGCTGCTCTACCCCGTCCGTCAGTTCCGTAGCTCCATCATAGAAGGAAGATTGAAAACCGAACGAGCACCCCTCAGTGAAGTGCAGCAACAGCTGCCCAGCGCACCCTGCTATCGATGGCTGAGCCACGGGCATGACAGCCGTTTGCTAGCGCTGCTGCTGAGGCAAGCCACTACCCGCTTGTTGTTGTTGTTGGAGCTTTTTGGTTTGTTTTTTTTTTTTTTTGTCTGGTATTTTTGTCTGCTGCCAGTATTTTCTGGAATAATTATGACAAGTACAGAAAATACTATAGCTACAAGGAAAATACTACAGATGCAAGGCAAGACAGGTACTTCAATTCTTACGTATTAGTTTTGTCATGGTCTTACTGTGAGAAGGACATAGATTTCCCCCAAGACACAGATGTGTGGCAATCTTGGAAGAGAAAAGCATGCCACCAGATGATGGTGAATGAAAATCATAGTGATTTCTAGATTTATCAGTAATTTTTGTAAATTGAAGTCTGTTAGAAGCTAATTAATAGTATACAAGATAATGTCTACCAGAACTGTGAAACAGCATTTTCTTGTCTTAGTGAGATTACTGAGAATTGCATTCTGGATTCTCCCAGTGGAATCAATTGTCAAATACTGTGAGAAGTCTATTAGGGCTTGGAGTATAATTATATTTTAAACATAAATAAGAGCTATCTTTTTTGCTAGTGTTTTCTAAGAATGTGTCTGTTCTTGCTGTTATTACTATTTTTTTTTTTTTCTAGTAAGAATCAAGTATTTAGTTTGTCTTGGAGTGCACCAGTATTCTCTTTGCATGGGACTCTTAAGCCTCACTTCACAAAAAAAGTAAATATTTTGCATGGGGAGCCTGTCCCTTTAATACACTGAACCAAGACTGATAAATAACACTTGGTAAAAATTTCAATCTTCAGAACATATTGATGGAGCGTTTTCACAATATAAAGTCTTTGTGGTGAGAAAACCTTGAGCTTTAGTACTCATTTTTCTGTCAAGTTTCAGTGATATACCTCCTTGTTTCTTGGTGCATCCATAATGTCTACATTTAGCGTATCAAAGGAAGCCTTTTAGATAGCATGGTGATGAGTGTAATACAAAATGATTGATGGGCTCTCTAAAGCAAGGTTTCTCATGCATTGTTCTGAGCTAACAATCTTCAGAAATACTTGTAAATGTATGAGATTGAATGTCTAATGAATTTAAAAAAATGCATTTCAAAGTAGATCTGCTTGCTAGTAGAAGAACTGTGAACAAGATTTTTACAAGAACATGATAGTGACAAAGGGGTTATGAGAGAGGCTATGGGCTATGAAAAAGCAAAGTCAGGGTGAGTAAGAGAGGCAGGGTGAGAACCTTGTTAAAATTACTGAGTACTTTTGACAGCAGGTAAGATGGGAGAGAGCTGAAGTACGTCAAGAGTGGAGATCAAAGTAGCAGCAAGCCTGTTCAAATGAAGATGACATCTTGGTGGATTGTTTAATGTTACTTTAAGAGTTGTGAAGGAGAATGTTCCTTGAGTATAACTAAAGATGGGTGCCAAAATCTCTAACTAGAGGTTTTGTGTTGCATGAGAAAGATCTGCTGAAGTAATACTACTGAGAAATACAAAATGCTGAATATTCTTAACTGGTGTATGGAATGAGCAAGGCATGAAATCTAAGCATACCAGTATACTACATACAGTCTGTCAGTACACTTCAAACAATACAGATTAAAGAATGTGTAATGTAATTTGGAAGCCATTTTTTCTTTAATTTTCTGTGTTTATATGGTACTAGGATATTATGCAGGCAGAATGAAATTGTTTAGATGGAAAAATCATTCCATCCATCAAGAAATGGAAGCAAGTTAAAATTGGTTTTACTTACTTTGTAAAATTATAACCAAGGGCATCTTCAATTCCTTCCTGTGTCCTTCCCAGTCAAAAATGTGGCAGTTTGTTTCAGTGATGGAGAGCCAGAAATCAGACATTCCTCAGGATTTTATTCAGTTTTTTAGGTCTCTAATTTGTTGTCATATGATCAAGTGCCTTAATTTAAATTTCTTTTCAGGAAAGATATTTTCAGGAAGTGCATATTTACATTGTGACAACCACAGAGGAAGTCTGCAGAATCTACTGATCCCTATGTAGCACATAGTGGTAGTGATAGATGACTCTGTCAAGCCTTGAAGGAAAAAAAAAGATTTATTAAGAGGAGGAACAGAATGCAATCATATACTTGGATCTTGCTGCAGTTGGTGTTGCACATTACAAAACATAGAGAAAAGTGAAATGGATTTTCTACCTTTTCTTATTAGCTTGGACAATGCACAAATAATTCTGACTACTAAAAAACCTCATGTCTCAGTCCTTGATGTTTCTTAGTCTTGAATTTTAAGAGTCTGAATAGTTGATAAATTCAGTTATGACTAGAATTCAGAGAAAATTAAACTACTAAACCAAAAGATCTAATATGTATGTTTACTTTTTGTACTGCCCATGTAGAAAGCGTATAGGATGTGCATGTATGCATTCATCTGTCTCTTCTGGTATGCACTTTTTTTCAGAGTAAAAATTTAGCTTTACAGGTTCAAAAAAAAAATTAACCTGATTGTTAATGATGAAATAAAAAGTTTTAAACTAAATAACCTAAGAATCAGTTTTATAAACAGAAAATGCACCTGCCAAATAAAAGAGGCAAACTTCTGGGCCTACAAACAGTGTGTCAACACAGTGATCAGTAGTAGTAAATGTTAATGGCTGCATAGCCAATGCTTCCTACTATTTTTGATACATATAGTTTTTGTCCATGCGGAAGAGCCAGGATTACTTGGATGAACCAGGATGATGATTTTTTTTCTTTCTGCACTGGTATTAGAAGCACCATGTTTACAGTTTTAGCAGATGTTGTCATTTAAGCCAAGCCAGTAACTCAGAACCACACAGCTGCTCACGCACTCACCCTGTTCTTCCTCTGCCTGTTCTGGGTGGGATGGGGAGGAGAATCAGAATAATGTAAATCCCATGGGTTGACATAAGCACAGTCTGGTAACTAAGCTATAACACAAACCACTACTGCTACCACCAATAGTAATAATGATAAGGGAAATAACAAGGGAAGAGAATACAACTGCTCACCACCTGCCGACTGATACCCAGCCCGACCCAAGCAGTGATCTAGCCCTTCCGGGTAACTGCCCCCAGCTTATATACTAAGTATGACATGCTGTCGTATGGAATACCCCTTTGGCTAGTTTGGGTCAGGTGTCCTGTCTCTGCTTCCTCACAGCTTCCTGGGCTCCTCCTCATTGGCAAAGCATGAGACAGAGGAAGTCCTTGGTCAGAGTGAACATTACTTATCAACAACTAAAACATCAGTGTGTTATCTGCCGTTCTCAGACTAAAGCCAAAAACACAGCACAAGCTACTAAGAAGGAGAAAAATAACTGTTAGATATGAACCCAGGACAGTATAAAATTATGGCTGCTATATAGATTGAGATGAAGCACAAGTGACAAGCTATTAAAAATGTTTTTCAAATGTTAACTAATTTCAAGTTGAAATTTAGAAAATGGAGTTGTTATCCCCTGTTTTCTAAGTGAAACATCTCAGACTCACTGTAAATATCAAATAATGGTGGCAGAAAACAAAAGATATTTGTAAAGTAAATTATTAAATATGAACAATTTAACCTTTAAAAGAGGGGACAAAACAAAGATGAGTTAAACCAAAAACACCAACCAAATGAGAAATAAAAAAGAGGAAGAAACAGCAGAATGATAATCTGTTTTGGCTGCTTACATGACAAGAACAACAAAGCTCGCTTTGGATTAAGACCTATCTTACTATTTTTCATGTGGCTCTTATATCTCCAGCAATGATGTCTGCTTGTAGAAAAATGTGTAGCCTGGCATCCACTTTTACTCTTTTAAAGACTCAACAATATGAAATTCTCAAGTTTCTTTGCAGATGCTTCGCTGTGTTTCTTTGCACTGGAATCTGCTCTCCAAGGCAATACAGGCACTGATATATTATGCAACCTCCCTGAGCAAGAACGTAGCATATTCTAGGCAAGAATAGGCACAATAAACCAATATATTGTCTAGAATAATTTTTTAAAGAAACACAATAAAGAGTAGTAGTCTTGATTCCCAGACATGTTCTTGAAGTTGTTGTCTTCTGCCCTCATATGTAAAAATCTTCCTATATTCTTTTTCCTTCTATTGCAGCTAGAGGGACACTAGAAAAAATACTTGAGCATATGCTTAACACTAATGCATCTTTGAATACAACTATTTAAAGATTTTACAGATTGGGAATAAGTCAAATTCCGGGAAGCCTTTAGTACTAGATTTTTCCTTTCAGAGGGAGATTATGCCTGTTATCCCTCACAACAAATTCAAAATTTATGGATTCCTGGAAACTGTGCCAGCCTTGCATGTACTGGTATAGATAACAAAGTAAAACCTGAAAAATTGAGATACTTTATAAATTATTATTAGCTTAGAGTTATTTCAAGAAAAGCTAGACATTCACCTTAAAAGAAAAAAATCCCCAAACATCCTCACCAACTTTTTATTGTTAATATTGTCTTTTCCTAAGGAAGGGAAGAGGGTGGAGGTGTGTGTGAGACGGAGTAAGGCAGAAGTACAAGATTCTTTCTCATCAGGGTTCTTTTTGTTGTTGAGAAAGGGAAAGGAGATGAACTGTGAACTAATTGAACAAATAATTTCATATGAATAGGGCAATTATATGAACTTAAATGGATTTAAAAAATGGGTTTCTGCTGACTTTAAATGAGAAAAAAGGCAAAAATGTCATTAAATACAGTTGGGCAGATCTATCCATGTAATAGCATTCGCTTTCAGGTTTTTTCCTTCTGTATTTATCCCTCTTGAACCAACATTTTGATATTCCTCATACTAAATCCACCTCTGGAAAGGAAAAATGTAGCTTTTGTTATAGATCCTGAGGACAAAAATCTGTCAATCTGTACATTGTCTCCCAGGTCACTAAGGTAGCTCTTGCTGTTTAAATAAGCTGTTCATGTATGATTCCCACTTTCCATCGCAGATTCCTAGTCCTTAGCTGTTGTGTTCTGCTTTGGAGGAAAGCACTCTTTCTACAAAGTTGAAAGTAGTGAAGCTAGGTGGCATGCAGCTCTGTTTTCCCAAACCTTTACTCGTATCTTCTGTGCTTCCTGTCACAATGAATTGCTGCGGTTTAACTCCAGCTGATGACTAAGTCCCAGGTTGCACCTCACACACTTCCTGCCCCACTGCCTTGGTGGACTGGGAGGAGAATTGGAAAAAAGTAAAAGTCACAGGCTGGAAAGGAACAAAACCCAAGAAACCCAAGTGATGCACAATACAATTGCTCACCACCTGCTGACTGATACCCAGACTGTCCCCAGACAGCAGTCTGGGCCTTCCAGCTGACTCCCCCAGTTTATATACTGGGCACGACATGCTATGGTATGGAATACCCCTTTGGCTAGTTTGGGTCAGGTGTCCTGTCTCTGCTTCCTCCCAGCTTCTTGGGCTCCTCCTTACTGGCAGAGAAGGAGAGACTGAAAAGTCCTTGATGTGGGTAAGTGCAACTGAGCAACGATTAAAACATTGGTGTGCTACCAGCATTGTCCTCAGACTAAAGCCAAACCACAACACTGCACCAGCTACTAAGGCGAAAGTTAACTCTATCCTATCTGAAACCAGATTGTAAGGGAGTCTGCAGGTAGCATCTGACTAAAGGGTATCAAGCATATCACTGCAGTTCCAATGAGATGTTGTTTCTTAGCAGTGATTGTGCTGCTGGTCCTTTTACTCCCCGTCACCTGGGAGGATGCTCAGCCAGAGGGTTAGTAGAAGGTCCAGACATCCCAGGGTAGCAACAGACACTCTGTAGGTGTCCTTGCTACACCACCTACTTGATGCAGCAGAAGCTGGTAATTTGTTTCTGGAAAATTAATTTTTGCAATGCAAGCACAATATAGGTTTGCAGTTAGAATAGGGCAATATGGGGCATAGCCATATGTGACAATCTCAGGAGGTCTCATTAATTCTCTAAGACTAATAATATTACAGTGTTACAAACCTAAAGGAAAAGATTTCTAGTTTATCTGTAGAACTGCAGTTGGTACTTTGCCTCGACAGTATGTAACCTGGTAATTACATGCAAGAGTGAGGGAAGAGAAGGCAAAGGCAATCCACCTCAATGCTGTGTGAGAATAAGAACTCACATCGAAGCAGAGAATCATTACAAATGCCGAAATGAGCAGAAAGTAAAATTCAATTATAGTCTGGTTTTATCAAAAAGGAAACTGACTACCTTGGATGTATAATAACTCCTTTATGCTCAAGAAATGCAGTATTGCAATTCAAGAAAACTTTATGCCATTCCCTGTAGGAAATTATTATTTGAGGTGGAGATAAAGGGGATTGATACAAAGAGAATAAAGATTTTGGTTGGGCAGGAAATACAACAGGTTGCACTGAAACCTTGAGAGAAATAATCAGTGATATTCTTAGCTACTTACTCTTGGTATCAGAATGTTCATTAGTGACCTGAGAGTGGGAAATAGGTACTTGCACAGGAAATCTGTGGATAAGGTATATGTTGGGAATATTTAGAGTGCTGAGGAGGAACTAATGATCCGACATTGTGCAAATTTGTCACCAGTCTAGTAGGAATTGGAATGGAGCTAATCAAAGGGTAACTTTCAGCTGATAATGTGATGGACCTGGGAAAAACCCCAGCGTGATTTTAGAGGACATAAAGAAAGCCATTTCTGTTGGAAAGGGGGAAGTACTAGTGCTGCAGTTTGAGAATATGCAGATTCTGAGTTAAAATACTGTGTACAGCCTGGTTAAAATTTTTCAAGATAATTGTATGTAAACTGAAGCTACTGATGTGAGTGAGTGGAAGACACATAAAATTAAACTAGTTGACTATCTTGGCTTAATAAGATCAAGATTGTTTGAAAGCTGATTTAAAATAGATATGCTATAAGTAATTCTTCTCCTGATGCTAAGAAAGACTAGTGCCAAAGGGCAAATTCTCTGAAGTTCATCATACACTTCAGAAGTCATACTTTAGATTTTTGAGTAGCTGAATAATATTTCAGGTGGGACTGGAGGCAAAGTACAAGCCATGTAGTGATAAGCAAGGTGACTTCATGGGGGGAAAGAAACAGAAAAAGGAGAACTTCTGAAGAAAGTGAAATTTGAATATGATTCCCTGATGTCTTCAAAAAAGTTGTGAGAGGAAAAGGCTGTGCTTGCTTGCACTATGTCTTTTTATGATTTATCTTTTGCCCTGTAGGAGTCAAGAAAAGCTTATCCTTAGATGCATTCTATATTATACAATTCGTCAATTATTATTTCACCCTGCCCTTCTCTGAGAATTGGAATTGAATGTCTGTCCATGACCACAGGGAACTGGACTTCATGACTTGGGTAGTTCGTAACATCCCTGTTTGCTGACACTAACCTGTCAAACTCCTCTTTCCGTTCCCTTGACTGCAGAGATAAAGATATAGCTCTGAAACAGTTTTCAGCAGTAGCAAGGATCATCTTGTGAGGCAACTTAGGTGTAAAAGTTTCAAAACCTGAAACTTAGGTTCCCTTGGCAATGGCTAGGTTTTTGAAGTATTTCCGTTTCAAGTCTGTGATTGCCTTGGAGGCTCTTATCACTGGATGGGGTTAGCTAAGCATACATGAAATGCCTGGGGCAGTTTTCAATAAGCATGACATGATTTATAGCAGCTAGGTTCATTTTGATTCTTTTCCTCACAAGCCATTCAGTTCTGTGTTCATGAGAGCTTATTCCTTTCTCATGCAAAGGAATAACCCGAACTTCAGCACATAATTTTTTGCTTTATAACCTTCTCTTCCTCTGTACCTCTTTGTCTCCATCATGAAAAGTGTTCTGTTCCCTTTGTTGAAAATGAAGATTGGTACTTTTTGTAGTGTAAGGGTGTAGGTCTTTCTGCCTCCTGAAGTGCTCTACCTTATTCTCTTACTTTCTGAAGACATGCATGTCATTAAAATTTATCTCGTATCTCCTTTGCTTGATAAGGACCTCAGATACATTAATCTTCCAAATCTGTGCCATACTGTTTGATTTTGTTTGTAAGGCATCTCCTTTCTTCTACAATTAGATAATCTGTCTCCTTTAGGAGAGCAAAAAGCATTGTATGTCAGCAATCAAGATGGTGATTTCTTGATAAGAGCACACCCTCAGTTATTGGCTCAGTTTTCTTCTGTGTTTCACTTTTAATATCCCCTAAAATTCTGTTGAATATGAGTGAGACTGGAGGAATTTGGCCTTATTTTTTGCAGCATGGCATCTGTGTCTGTGGTCAAAGAGATGTTCATCAAAGCTATAGG
The DNA here is from genome assembly GCA_028858755.1 of Ara ararauna. NCBI lineage: Eukaryota > Metazoa > Chordata > Aves > Psittaciformes > Psittacidae > Ara > Ara ararauna. The sequence goes on from CM054380.1 coordinate 27,176,582, forward strand.
GACTACAACACAAGGGCAAAGAAGGTTTTTGGGACAACAAATTAAGATATCAGTGCATGGTACTAGCGTGGTGTCGAAAATGTGTTACTTGAACCACTTTCACATTTTAATTGCAAAAGAACCTTACTATTATTGTAATTGTTGAGGTTAAGATTTAACAAAAAAGAAAAAAATGTAATGAGGCAGAAATAAAGGTGATCTGGCAGTTTTTCTGAGGCTCTTGATCTTTCCCTCACACAGAACTATCGAGCTCTAGGTGGCTGTCCAAAAGTGGCTGCTGAAGCATTTTTTCATACAGAGAGAAAAGGGAAAGCAGCACCAGGCCCAGAAAAACCCTGGGACATGGAGATCCTGCCATCTTTTGTCAAGACAGGACTTGGTTCTAAAGTTGCATCTCTGCTGTGGGCTCTGCAGGTGCTGCCGAGACCTGTCTCCTGTGCCCATGCCTGCTCTGGTCATGTACTCAGCTCCTGCCCAGGCTCACTTTGCAGGAGGAAGTACCAGTGCTCACAGGAGGAGGCTACAGGCAGGCAGCACACATGGACCTGCTGATCTGTAAAGGTTACAAAAGAAGAAAATTTGAAAATAAATTTGCTATTAAACTGTTTACAATAAATTTGGGCACAAACGCTTCTGAAAAGCAGAACTTGACTTTAGGGTGTATTTTATCAGTTACATAAGGCATGTTCAATTTGGAAATAACTTTTGTCCTCCCATGGCTTTTGAAAACAAATCCACAGAATATGAGAAAATGCAAACTCTTGAGATACCATCTCATCTCTCCTTTTTGAAAATTAGTTCTGTTATATCTAAACTTGATCGCTGTTATAGCAAACCCAATGTGTGAGTTACCTTATTAGAAGTCTTTTCCTTAAGATAATTTCAGCAGAATTTAAATCTCATCAAAGTTAACTCTGGAGGTTTTAAATATTAAACATATGAAAGATGACCTTGAACTGTCTTCACCCATGCTGGAACTGCCTGGACTTTAACAGACGTTTCTGAAAGAAAAATTGCACTGGCTGTGTACAACACACAGGTCTTTCGTTGGTCATGTGAGGGGAAAAAGATGATTGTGTCTACATACAGAAATATTTGTCAGGGCTTAACTTATGACATAATCAACTATTGTCATTAAGCTTTAAATTATAAAACTCTGGCCAAAAGATTTTATTTTTGAGTCAGAATTTTCTCTTTATATCAACCAGATAATTTTGTAGAGATATGAAGGTAGATGCTTGCCTTCATTTAGACACAAGGCATGGTATGTTTTAGTGGAAATTATGAGTAATATCACATTCAGTTAATTAAACAGTCATTCAGTCCTTTCTCTGAAGGAGAACTTGCTGTTGGGCGAACAGTTGTACAATTTGTTTTGTATACATTAATTTACAGATGGATATCAACAGCACAGGCAGCTAAGGTAATGAAGCATTAAAGGGACAAAAAAGACAAAATTGCTGGCACTAGGTCTTTTAATTTCAGGGCTAGGAAAAAAAGACTAATATGGAGTTTCTATTCCTATGCTTTGGGACTTGCAAGAACATCCGTGAAATGCCAGGCCTGACTCTGATATTTACTTTTGGCTAGCACTAAGTTCTCTGTAGAGGGCTGTTATGAGCAGAGATGTAACATAGTATGGTTTATTTCCCCATCTCGTTGTGCTGGCCCAAAAGGGTTCAGACACACATACTGTAGGCTTTGCTGTTACTAAGAGATAAAGCCACATGGTGCACATATATATATATATGAAAGAAGAATGTGTTTTTCAAGCTTAATTGCTTTCTAGTTTTGATTTCTTTTCTGTTTAGCAATAACCATATCCTATCATGAAGCGAGTCAGACACCTAGTGTTTAGTTCAAATTAATTCACTGAGTCTACAATTCATACACTAAATGTACTCATAGTTATTCCTCAGCACTGGGGAAATACTGCGCATGTTAAAAGACTTTACAGGTGAATTTTTGAAGGACTAAATGTGACTTCTGGTAATCTGGTAGTAAATACAAATCAGGATCTTGCATGAATATACCGAATTACAATAAAGATTTAATAACTTAGTGCTTTGAGTAACATTTACAGTAATTGTCTATAAGGAACAAGTACTAAATTTCACAATGCGATATCTTGTTTTTTTACGTAACTAATAATTGAAGGTTTGAGCATTTTGCTTAATTTCCTGCTCCATAGGGAATACTTGCTATGTTACATTTCTGCATGTTGAATTCCTTAACAGGTTAATTTCCTAGAATTTTTTTAATGCATCAAGGCACCTGTATATTTCGTCTCAAATACAGCATCTTGCTTGCATAAAATAAGGATTATAATGAGGAATCCTTTTTCTATTACAAGTAAGATTATAGAAATAATATCCTTGATGCTCTGCTTTGCTTTGTGCTTAAATCAAAAGAAAAATCTTGCGTACATTATCTAAAAACTCAAGTGAAGTTTTTAGGTGGTTGTATTATGAGAGTTCTTTTCAGGAAAGGAAAAAGTTATAGGTAAAAAATCACTTTATCCTGATTCACTGGAGCTTTGTTGGAGCTTTTTTTGACTAGCCAAGTTTCTAGTTTTACTGGTGGAAAGAGCCCATAGCTTTAGCCACATCAAGATTTTGTTATGTTAGCAACTGCAAATGGACTTTATGTCTAACAAAGTGAAAGCCCTCTGTGCATTAGAGAAACAGCCTCTTATCTATGTAAATATCTGTTACCACAGTAAATTTACCTATATATGCCATGGTGATCATGAGCTGCCTTTCTCGTGATCCTGGTTTTGGTAAATATTTTTTCAGATAGCTATGAAAAATACCAGCCAAATATTGCGGGCGTAGAAGAGGTTCTGTGCTGCATAGATTGGACTTTCTGATGTCATTAGGTCTTAAGTGGTGGTGCCCTCTTGGCCTCCTAAAAAGAAAGACATGAGTGGAATTTATTTCTTCTAAATAGAATAACAACATGTCATGGTTACTTAAATCAGTGTCAAGTACCTAATGTTAAATCTCAGTTATCAACAAACTGCTAATCCATTTTGTCAGATGGAGTCTGCACATAAGAAATAAAAATGAAATACAATTTGAAAGTATAATTGTTACTTGAGGTACTAAATAAATGGCAGTAGTAGACTCCTGTAGCTGATATAAATGTTTTGAAGACTCAGGAATATAAACTACATTTCTTTTCACTATGACGACAAAGCATATTCTGGTTTAATTTTGTGTGTGTGTGTATCTAACTAAGTTATCTATTTAGAGAAGTTGGACTGGTTGAAATTCTCTTTAGGTGAGTTATATAACTAGGAAGTCTAAAGATTAAACAGCTTTGAGGTTTTTGGATTGCAGTTCATTAAGTCTGCCTCTATTAATTTAATTTTTCAATTTATTTTCCTGTTTCAATTGGTAAAGTTTGGTGAGGAATATGCCCTCTCATTATGGAGTGGCTTTTTTCTTCCCCAGAGAGAATGATTGTCAGGTTTTTTTAAATCCTGTAAGTAATGTTAAAAATTTAACAATTTGCAGTAAATTCTAAAGGGAATTTTAAATTGTTATGGGACAGTTATTTCAAAATTTAAAATTAATATTTTCTCCCAACAACACTAACAAAATGAAAGGTATCAAACTATATTTTCAAGATTGATTATTCAATATTGCTGGGAAAGTTATTTGCAAAATTACATTTAAATATGTTAATTCATCAACAGTATGTAACCAAAATTGTCTCACTTTTCCACCAGCTCAAAAATTATATAGATTATATAGTGAAATAATCAAACTCCAATTGTGCCTGTATTGATTTAGCAGGCAGTCTGAGGTGTCCCTGGGCTGCTTATAGGAGATAGACAGCACTTTCTTCCCTACGCCTTCGTATAATACAAATAACTGCTGTTGAAATCTAAATGGGTAACTCTTCAATTAACATAAGACACCATCAAAAGGTGTGCTACAGCACTAACTTGCTTGGTATTTAAAAAATGATCTTGGTTTATTATATAGCATAATGTCTTTATGGTCTCCCTCTATTAGATAAGACAGGAATCGTTTATTTCTTGTGTGTAAATGAAATTTCTTCTTCATGTTGAAGCTGTGTTCAGTATGGGTTTTACTTGTTTGCAGAGTAATACCAATGACTTTTGAAATCACAGATGTGCCTCAGGTTTTGTTCTAGAGACACAGACTTTTCCTGTGGAGCAAGGAAAGCCTACATTTTGACATGGTAATCAATTATTCGGATAGCCTAAATTGATTCATGCAGTTAGAGGCAAGAGATCCTATACTTACTTTACTTCCTCTCTGGTGCAGTATAGGTGTTCAGATGAAGATACTGCACTTGTGAGCAGAGACCATGCAAGCAAAATCTGTAGGCTGTTTCCCATATTAACTGTTGGAACATTACCACTTTGTAACATAAGCAAACATTAATGGGATCACAGCACAAGAAAACAAATTAAAATGTGTTATTTAGAGCTCTGTTCTAGGAAGGTGCTATGTGTTGCTCCTTTTTTGCTGTCAACATATGTTTCCCCGTAGTTCAAGTGGTTTTGACAAAAGGTTCAGCATATTGCATCCATTCCCAACAAGAGCACTCACTGGAAATGGACACAATGCAGTCCAAGTAGAGGAGGTCATTAAGCTTGAGTCTCTCATTATAAGAATTACTAAACATCGATGTGTTGCAGAAAGGGAAAATTATATTAACACTTCTTATTCACAATATAAACAGTCACTTGTATTAAAAAAAACAACCTTCAAAACCCACTGAAAATGAAATTCTACTTTTTCATACATTTAGAAAATTTAATTTGACATCAAGCTCCTAATGTTTTTCTTATTGAGAAAGATTTATTACTGGACTCCATGAACTCAGTGCAGTGCCATAAAAGCTGAATGAATTAGAACCTTTAAACTTCTTATCTCTGAAAAAAGTCAGTGGTATAAATGTACTTTCAGGTACATTTCACAAGTACAAATATTGACAGTTTGGGGTCACATATTTTCAAATACAGCAAGTATTTAGAAGTATGACCAAATTGAAACTTATTTAAAAATACAAGTGTCTAATGACCATATTTATTGAAAGCAATTATTACTTACAGCTTTATAATAGTAGTCAAATAGTTTAGACAGTTGGAAGGAATAGCAGATTCTGGTGCTTTTGGTTTGGTTAGATACATATATGTGTGTCTTTTCGCACTGAAATGAACTTTTAAAAATTACTTATGTTCCATGATACATACAAAGATCTTGTTCAGCTATCTTGCCAGAAGTGACAGCCTTTGATAGCGCAGGGAGGAAGAAATAGAACAACTCAAAACTGCTTGAAAAAGAAAAGTGTATTAAACCAGCAAAATAGCTTAGGTTCCCAGTTTTGACACCTGTTTGAGGAGAGGAAAAGAGGCACGAGGGGAAATAGAGGTGCTAAATGAAGCAAAACTTCAGCTGCTCCCAGGCTGGCTTAGCCCTGCAAAGTGAAAGCAGGAGCCCTTCACCTCTGGTTTGCATTAGCAGGAGGGAAAGATCTATTGGCTTCTGCTGCCTTTCAGATTTTCCAATGCCAACTAACAATAAGTATAGATTACTGTTTATCAGACCTAGGAAATTGCTTTTTGCCAGGTTGGAAGTTAAAAATGAATAAAAAATAATGTAATTCTTTTTAATATGTTGCCATCTTCTCCATCTTAAAAGATAGCTCTTACCCTTCAGCAGAGCCATTGACAGTTTAGGGCTTTTCATGCACTATTTAATGTGTATAGAGAATAGAGCAGTTTGGGGATTGTCAAAATTGCCAGGAACGGTACCCTCTCTTTTGTCATATGCATGAAATCCAGGAGGAAAAAAGCCCTTTATACAACTGAAGAAATGGTCACAGACTGCCAAAGACTTAAAATACCCTTGACTGTCTTAAATATTTAGTTACACGGGAAACTTAACAGCAGCAATAGTAATAAGATACTTGATTTTTAAATTAAACCACATTGAGATTAATGTAATTTGAGAAATTTAAAATCTTCAGGTAAGGATTTGTACAGAAGGTGAAATTACTCATGTATCCAGGAAAAGCTACAAGAACCGAGACAAGGAAAATATAAAATTCTTAGGACACTGAAGAATGATTCTCCCTCTAAGCATTCGTAATGCTTTGTCTTTAAAGGATTAAGCTTCTGCTTCCTTTAGAAGTTTTGGTATACTGGTTTTATTTAAGTAACAACTCCATGTTTTGCATATTTATAACTAGGGAAGAGCAATGTAAGCTATAGATTTTGTTTGAGATACATTGATAGGAGTGTTACTTCCTGTAGAATTTGCCACAAGTTTATCAGTCAGCATTTTCATTTGGGGGATACTTCTTTCAGAAAGCAAAATCAGGTTACTTCAGCCAGCACTAAAGGCATAGCTAGTCTTTACGTTTTTAAAGGATGCAATGCAAGTCTGTTTTGCTGCTGCTTCCTTTTCCTTTTTTGGTGTGTGCTGTGCTCAGTTTCCCTTCCAAACACTATAGATTTGCTTGGTTTCTCTGTTAGATAACTGCTACTAAATTTCTGTTGAGTGTTCTGGCACTTTCACCAAACTTTCTCCTACCCCTGATATGTATTAATTGGAGTGAAATGAAAACTAGACAGCTACCATATATGATTTCTGGCTTCCTTGGAAAGCTTCCCCTGTGATTGATATTTTTTTCAGTAAGTCCCTTTTCCATGTTGCCCTACTTGTTAGCGTTGGCTTTGTTACTTCACTTGGGTTCCTTGCTGTAATTGCAATCCACCTGGAAATTTCTTCCTATAAATGCACATAAGTTAAGGAAGTGTCCCACTAGAACATTGCCTTTTATTTAACAGCTAGCCCCTGGCTGAGGATGTTTCCAGTGCCTCCACATGGCCTCTCCATCTGCTCCCTGCTTGCAAAGAGGTTACTGCAGGTACCAGCAGCAGCTCAGTTTAAACCTGACTCACATGAGCAGAGGCAGCTCTGAGAATTCACTCCTATCAGGCTGAGTTTAGTGTGTTTGGATTTTTTCTGTTTAGCAAAAGCTGCATGGCTGCATAGTTTTTTTCTTGCATTATTTACTTCTTTTTTGGCACTGAGCAAAGAGAAGCTAAGAAAGTGATAGGGTGCTAATAGCTGACAAATCACCATGTCATCTTTTCTCTAGCTAAGCCTTGGCAACTTTTCTGCTAAAATCTCTCCTGTGGTATGTTTTCATGAATGACAATTTATGCTTTATCAGCTCTGCGGCTGTGGCGTTTCCCACCATCGCCAGTGGGTGACTCCCTTGGCACTGCTTATTGTACTTTGACGGCTGGCTGGTGGGGCAGAGCCTGGGGAGAAACGGGTCATTTTCTTGTCTCGCGTTCTTTTGAGGTTTATTTGTATCTAAGGAAAGAGAAAAGCTCAAAAGCCTAAACCACTTTGTTCGATATTACTAGCAGTGTTTTCCTCAAAAGAAACTTCTTAGACTCAAGACTGAAATAATAAATGGAAAAAATGAGAACTATTCCTTGTTTTCAAGGAACAATGTAGCTCATAGTCATTTATCTTGCTGCACACACCCCAGACAAAGACCCGAGTGTTCCCTGAGGAAACTAAACTGTGGCACAAGTAACTTCCATGGTGCAGCTGCCAGGCTGTGCTGGGCTGGCATGAGGGATGTACTTGCTTCCATTGGTATTGCTTAGCCCCTCCCAGCTGGACCAGTGGGTAACAGTGTGAATTAGTCTTAAAACAAAGTTAGGAAGTCCACAACTTAGCAGACATACAGATGTCTTCACTTATCCTTGTTATTTCTATAGCAGCTACACAGAGGTGCCTTGCTGTCACTACAAGAACAGAAGAACTTTTTAAAGTAATAGTTTTCTATCTTAGAAATGAGCTGTAATTATTTAGCAAATGCCACGGAGCTGGAAGAACAGCTTCAGGGAAATACAGTTTCTCAGTCATCGACTTAAAATTTTTTTGCACTATACAGTTAGGGGAAATTTTGGGGGGTGATTTTTCCCCAAACTTGCAGTTTGGGGAAGCTGAACTTAAAGTGGCTTCTTTGCTTCTGCTTTGTTTTTGTACTGAGGCTGTATTACAATGTCAGCTGTGATAATTGAACTGGATAAGCTTTCTTCGGATGAGATTGAAAGCATAAAGGATTCCAAGTCAGACTTTAAAGAAGGCAAATTCAGTGATTTGTGTGCCGGTTATCATAATTTTCAACTTCACTGCTCGCATTCTGCACCAGCTGGTAAGCATGCATTTATATAAACTATTTCCTCAAATCTGTGTATATTTACTCATGTAAAATGTTGCAAGTAAACTGTAAGACCCAATAACAAAAACAAAGGATTTGTTGCTGTCACATACAGGCATGCATTATATGAAGTAATTTTTACTGTAGAAATAGGGTAGAGTGTGTGCATTTAAATAAAAATCAATGTCTCCTGAGCATTCTGGATGTAGGGAACTGCTGGAAGAAGAGCCCAGCAGACTGTTACCTTGGCATTACCTGGAGATGAGCTTTCTATAGGACATGACATGGGTTTTGTGCAAGTTAGAGCAACCCCAGCAGCTGCTCTGATATTTGACTTCGCAAAGTGTGCATATAAGGTATGCTCTCTAGCGCTTAACACTGTGTCTCCTCTTTTCACTGTTAGTTTTTGACCACATCAGGGCTTGTAAAGAGGGAACTGTGTATACTGTAAGATTACTTTTTCATGACCAGAATGGTTCATGGATTGTTTATATTTGTTGGCAGGTGTTACATGTAGCTACAATAGGTCCCCAAAAATGTCAATAAAATAAGCATCAAGAACTCTGATTTCTCTGAAAATGAATAGTCATAGAGAACACAGAATGTAGCTGCCTTGGATTGACTAATATAAGCAAGGGGATATAGTTATACATAACCACCTGCAGTTAATCAATGGCATTTATTATGCCCCTAAAACATTCTTAAGTATTGGATGGTCATTTACTTAGGAAACACCTTTCAAGAATGATTCCTCTGGTTTCTTGTGGACTTCATATGTATTTTGACCTGCATAACTCCCCAGGGATAATTTGACTTTGATCGTGTTTTCACTTGCTTATGATCTCTGGAACAAAACACAGACAAGTGGAGAATACCTGAATGTAAAGTGACACTTTATCCTGTGACAGGACAACCAACCTGCAGCTGTTGAGCTGCAACTTTCACTTGGCTAAAGTAGGTGAATGTGTAAATAAAGCTTTGATATTCTTAACTCTGCAACAAACTTTTGGAACATATTTTACTTATAAATTCAGTTCTTACATATTTAAATAGCCAAATGGTTGGGATGTCATGCTACTTATTATTTTGCAAGAAAATCATAACTTGTGCTTTCAGTAACAGAAACTTTCTGATTTTACTTCCTGTAAAGCCTCCCCTAGATTTTGTAAAGCAGAATTTTCTCAGGAGAAACACTTCCGAAAGTTTGCCTTGTATGTTAGCAGGTTTTTGCAAGGTCAGGAATCAGGTGGCCATCTGTTCCCCTGGGATCCTGGAACACAACTTTAAAAATAATCTCTCCTACCCCAAAGAAGTGCCATTAAAGAACTGATGCCTGTGCTAGGTAATATACTTTACTATGTTCCCTAAACACCAAAGTAACCTGTTCTAGCCCACCTAATTGAAAAAGAGTAAAGTGGACTTTCAGCTTGAGCAACATATTATTTGTGGAACTACCCCGTTCAGAGTTCTGCAGGAAAGAGATAATAAAAAACCCCAAATCTCCATGTTGGGATTCTTCCATTTGGAAAAATAATTATTTTCTTTTGGAAAGAATTACTATTTCCATGTATTTGTTGCAAACAGTTTATTACGCCTAAAGCAGGAACAATGCTAGCAAGCCTCTTTGACAATGTTTTATCAGAGTTTGAGGATTTTATTGGTTTGTGGTTTTACATCATGGGAAGAAGCAAATAAATGATGATACATTGTCTTAGCATTTTTGGGTTTAGTATTTTTGGGGTTTTAATGAATGATGAATTAAAGCAAATGCAATCTCATATTTTGCCTTCTAAAATTCTTTGATATATGTATTTCACCAGTGTTTAAACTTAGCAAGCCCTTTCTAGTTTCCAGTGTTCTGTTGGGTTGGCTGAAGTCTGAATGGAGCAGTATAAACCAGACCTCTTTGACTTTCACATGTCACTTCTTAAAAGGAACTTCTACTTGCTCAGTCATGGCTACTAAACATAAGCAGCTCAAAGTTATACTGTACTGATAGACCCTATTTCTTCATCAGCAGACTATTCCCCAACAATGCTGTCTGACAGGAAAATTAAAACTTTGTGCTACTGGAAGTAACTGGAATTTTGCTCTAAGAATTTAGGGTTGGTTGGTCATTTTTTTTTTCAGATAGCAATAGCAGTATGAATATCTTCAATGAAATCAACCTCCTACATCAAGGTGCTGCACTGAGGTTTACTAGTGTTGTCTCCTCTGCCCCTTGGACTCCACCCTCTGCCTTGGGAATCATACATTTAGGCTTAATGCTTCTTTTTGTTTCCAATGGGTTCATTTTTAGCATTTGAAGAATTCTCCTCAAATTACTCAAATCGCCAACCAATGGTAGCAAAAAGTACACAAGCTATGAAAACATAAGTGCTAATTGTGAACCAACAAAAAAAATGGCAGCAAAGAACATGTCCTTCTATTCAATCTCATGTCCACATAGTCTGTTATGAGAGACTGTTTAAAATCTATAATGCTGCGTTTGTACTATGACTTTCTGTATATAAAGCAGAGAATTCAATATAGAGATTATCACTTAAGAAACACTTTTCTTCTTGTAGAACTGATGTGTTAATTTTAAATATAACACCTAACAGTGCAAATACAGAAATGTGAATACTCTTACAGAGTGATGTCCTGAAATAGTCCACTCTCAGAATGGAAAATGGAATTGTTGCTGGGGCAGGAAAGCACTAACTATATGTTAATTTTGTTCCTGCTTTAACCAGACCCATTGCAATAGGATGTAAATGTGACATTACTTCCCTACATCTCTTGTTAAATGAGAAAGAATGTTGCCATAAATAAGGATTAACTTTCTGTATATCACTGAAATTTCAATTCTGATGCAAGTATGAATCCTAAGGCTTTTTTATTTGGGATCTGAAGATTAATAGAATAGATTCATAGAATCAGCTAAGTTGTACAAGACCTTTAAGATCATAGAGTTCAATCTTTATCCCAGGACTGCCAAGTCCACCACTAAACCATGTCAGTACGGGCCTCATCTACATCTCAGGATTGTGATTCCACCACTTCCCTGGGCAGCCTGTTCCAATACCTGATCACCCTCTTTTTGAAGAAATATCCAGTATAAATCTCCCCTGACACAGCTTGAGGACATTATACGTCAGAATACATTGCAGAGAGTAATACTGCTAGAATTAGTACAGTAATGTTGTTGAATTAAAATTCTGTGTATAGAATACAGACTTTGCATGTAGAGCGTTACCGAAACCTTTGAGATTTATCACTTAGAATCATAGAATCGTAGAACAGTTAGGATTGGAAAGGACCTGAAGAACATCATGTTCCCACCACCTGCCATGGGCAGGGACACCTTACACTAAACCATGTCACCCAAGGCTATGTCCAACCTGGCCTTGAATACAGCCAGCGATGGAGCATTCACAATTTCCCTGGAAAACCCATTCCAGTACCTCACCACCCTCGCAGTAAAGAACTTTCTCCTTATACCAAATCTGAACTTCATCTGTTTTATCCCATTACCCGTTGTCCTATCACTACAGTCCCTAATGAAAAGTCCCTCATCAGCATCCTTATAAGCCCCCTTCAGATACTGGAAGGCTGCTCTGAGGTCTCCACGCAGCCTTCTCTTCTCCAGCATGAACAGCCCCAACTTTCTCATCCTGTTTTCATATGGGAGGTACTCCAGTCCCCTGATCATCCTCGTGGCCCTCCTCTAGACTTGTTCCAACGGTTCCATGTCCTTTTTATGTTGAGGACACCAGAACTATACACAATACTCCAAGTCAGGTCTTGCGAGAGCAGAGTAGAGGGGCAGTATCACCACCTTGGACCTGTTGGTCATGCTCCTTTTGATGCCACCCAGGATATGGTAGAATTTCCTTCAGTGCCTGGTGTGTCTGCTGTTCTGACTTCTCACTGGAAGCAAACCTAATCTCAATATTGCAGCAGTAAATATTTGTGCAGATTTAAACCTTATTATCCCAGATATATACCGTTCTGCTCATGTCTTAATCTGGACATGGCTGAAAGCGTTGAACCTACAATCATGTACTATCTATCTCCTAATATTTGTTTTACAACAGTAAGACAAATGATACTCAAACATTTCTCCATCTAAATTCTCTAATATATTCCTAGAGATGGTTTTATCCTAGTAACACTTAATCAGGAAAGAAGAAACTTCTTTAATTTATATATAAAAAACAATGCATGAGCCATAATTGAGGTCTTAGTATCGTAAGTGGGGGGGAGGGGGAAGTCAGAGTACACCACTCAAAGTTCTGAAATGAGACATGTATTAAATCACATGGATTTGATGCTGTGGATTTTGGCAGAATAGTGCTGGGCTAGAAAAACAAATTTTTCTCCTTCTGCCTTTTTTGTGGTTTTTTTACTGAGGATTTTTTGGGGGCAGGGATATGTGAAAGGTATTTTCCAGATAATAGTTGTTATGTTTCAAAAGTTATTTTTACTGCTGGTCTATTTATGTATTAGACACCCTCATACAGCACAGGGATGATATAAAACAAACAAAATGAAACAGTAAATTTAGATCAATTAAAAAGGGTTAAAAACTGAAGGACAGACACATTCCTGCAAAATGCTTTGAACCATGTGGCCTAATCTCCACAACCAGGCTTATGGGTTGCTCAGGGAAAAGGAAACAGGACTTAGTGGGTAAAGATGATGTAACTGAGTAAATACTTTCCAGTGTTTAGTACTTTGTCCTCAAGAACATCAATGTAGTAAGCATGTATATATTGGTCGAAAAAAACTGTATTTTTCTATTTTAGCAGAGCTTGAGGGGCAGAAAAGTCTTTAGGAGTCAGAAGAGCAGGGGGGTAGTTGAGTTTCACCAATTGTCGTGGTTTAAAGCTCTCACTCACTCACTCCCCCCTCTTCCTTCCTCCTGCTCCCGGAGGGATGGGGAGGAGAATCAAAAGAATGCAACTCCCACAGGTCGAGATAAGAACAGCCCAGTAACTAAGGTATAACACAGACCCACTACTTCTACCACCAATAATAATAATGACACGGGAAATACAAGGGAAGAGAATACAACTGCTCACCACCCGATACCAAGCCAGACACAGCAGTGAACACCCCTCTTCCAGGTCCCTGCCCCCAGTTTTTTTACATCCTGGGCATGATGTGCTGTGGTATGGAATACTTCTTTGGTCAGTTTGGATCAGGTGTCCTGTCTCTGCTTCCTCCCAGCTTCCCCTCCTCCCTGGCAGAACATGAGGCTCAAAAGTCCTTGGTCAGACCAAACATTCTAAGCAGTAACTGAAAACATCGGTGTTATCAACGCTGTTCCCAGGCCGAAAGTCAAAACCACAGCACTGTACCAGCCACTTAGAAGGAGAAAAATGACTGCTACTGCTGAACCCAGGACACCAACACAAACTAAAATCCCTTCTGAGACATCAGAATGAGTGGGGATTAAGAAGACAGGATGAGCAAAACTTGTCCTCATTTGCCACCAGGACAAGTATGACAAAAAAGACAAGAATCTAGCAATTTTCCCCACAGCTGTCTGCCCCTCTTTTCCTTTCCAAGATGGTTATGTGAGCGGCAGCAGCAGAATGAGTCCTGAGTTGCTTGGTTTTGTCCTTCCCAGCAACCTCTCTAGACGACCTGCTACATTACCCCTCCGAAAAACTTGCTATGCACAGCTTCATGAGTGTTGCTTTGCAGAGGAGTAAAATTGGGTGCTTTGTGACATCAGATGGAACTAGAATGCAAAGTCATGGAGTATTGTCTTAAAAAATAAGAACATTTCCTTTATTATAACCGAAATCTTTAACAGGCATTTTAGTGGGGGGTTGGAATCAGAAGTCATCTACAGCTTGTACTTCAAATTTGATTGCAAAGAATTATGTGAACATCCCTTTAATGAAGATATTTCTATCATTCCTGAAACATAAAAATATTTCTGCTTTCTGCAAATCTGCCAAACCCAAGTTTCTTAATTACAAACTTGAGAATATAGTTTAATTAGCAAATGATTTTTTCTCTTCACTTCAATTTTGAGAAGTGATCCAATCATGCTTGCATCTCAGCATCCTGGGAAATGAAGAAATAACTTGTAGATTTGTGTGTAAATCTGTACCACGCCACCAATTTTCCATAACTACTCACACTAGGATTAGACAATAAAAACAAGAAGGGAGCAGACATAAACCACAGGAAATTAAGTGTAATAGCTGCAGTCCAACAGAAGTCCCTGTCTTGCAGTGAGCTCTGTAGGAAGCTGTAGTGCAATGCAGAGTCAGGACTTGAAACACCTACACTAAAGCAATTTTTCAAACTGTGTGTTTATTTGAAATGAAAAAAAATCTAGCAAAGTCATCTTTGCACAAAGATTAGGTGCTATTTTTCTTTCTTCCTCTTCTATATTCTCTTGTTAAACAAAAGGTTAGTTTTCTATCATTTCAAGACACAATTGAGAAACTCAGGTCAGGAAGATCGATATTCAGAAATAAACCTTTTACTTGTTATGCTGTGTCAAACCAATACTTAATTGAAAGTTATCAAAAGCCATAATTAATTTTGCAGTAGAGCAGAAATACAAGTTATTATCAGTCTCCTAACCTCAATGCAGCAGAAAGTATTTCATTGTTTCTGTTGGGTAACATTGTCTTGAATTCTAATTTTCCCTTGGATGCAGACTTTGCTATGTCCAAATCACCAGAAGTAAAATGCTGCAATTTTGAAAATGAAGTGGGCATCTTGTGTGGTGATAGCAGGTGTTGGGGGAAAGCAGGGAGAAGGTGCCTCTGTTCACCTGTGGATGGAGACTGGGACTCATGTATTTTGTCCTGAGTCAAGCTGAGACGTCGATATGGGCAAGGGTCAGTCTTTTGGCTCTTGAGCCTCAAGATGGTACTATAAGCTACCACTGGAAAGTCTATATCTTTCTTTGGCACTGCTTTCTATACAAAAATTTCATTAGCAATGCACAAAATAAGCCCATAGCTAATGAATAATTCAGCGATTGTGGTGAGGCCTAACATACTGAGGGATTCACCCCTTCCCCTGGGGGTCCTGACTTCTATCCTTACATGGCTATAAGAAATGGAAACTAAGCTGGATATAGAAATTTAATTTTTCCCAGAGGCATAATCTCTCTTCTGTCCTCTTCCTTCATCTAATGAGATATTTGCTTTTGATGCAAGAGGGGTGTAGGTCAGCTAACTCTGAGTAAAGACACTTTAATGATTCATGATTGTGGATTTTCTTTCCCATATTCCTTCAGTAGTAATAGAGGAAGGATGTCTACATAAAGAATATGCTGCCCTCACAGATATTACTGAAACCTTCCCTGATAGGGGAGGTGAAGTCAATACTTGGAAAACAGAACAATGGGGACACGGTAACAGAGGTCAAAAAATGGGGGTAAGAGTCGCTTCACCTAGCAGAGTTTATCTTAGACCTGCAAAGCCTGAATATAGAAATTAAACACTTTTATCTTAGTGGCTGGAAGAAGCTGGTCTGTGTGCTTTAGTCTCTTGTTGAATAAAGAGCATAAATTGAAAAGCAGGTCTCTAGTATAATACAGGTTGGAAGATGACTCAGTGTGAATGGGGAGGTTGTTGAATTATTACAGGTTTCTTAGAAACTTAAGTCTGGGGATAGGTCTCTACATGCTATTATAACAGCATGCTTTAAAAGAGCAAGTATGAAGGTCATAAGTGTTATAAGTAGAGTGGACTGACGATCATATATATAAGTAACTTAGGTAAAGAAAGGATGCTCCTCTGGAAATGCAGAATAGTTGTATTCCATGTTTGAACACAGACTTTATTATAAGATCTGATGGCTGTGGCTAGACCAAATGTAATCAATAAACAAATTATGTCAGTACATGATTTATCAGCTATTGTTTATGATTGATTGTTTTTTTTTTTTTGTGGTGTATTAATAATATTTGAGTTTCTGTTATGCCATCAAAAATGTATAGAAACTCTAGCAGCCCTTCTAGATGTCTGTGAAATTTGTACCAGTTTAATATGACCTAAGTTAACCTGATTATAAAAAGAAATCAGCAAAACTTCCTGAAAACACAACTTTAGCAATATTTGGAAGCGACATCATGGGAGAGAGCGAATTATACACAGAGTTATCTGTGCAGGCAGCTGAATGTTATAAATAGAAAGAGTTTTGAGTGGTGCTGGAAGAGACAAGTGTGTTTTTCCTAAAGTAAATGTTAAGAAAGAATTTGGCTGCCTATTAGTCTCAATCCTAAAATGTGCTGGTTTGCTGGTAAACTAATAAATTGAGAGGGCACCTGTAGGAATTACATATTTATATGTGCAGAAATATTAGTAATTATTTAGACCTTTATCATCTTTGTGGTCCTGCCTTTGGGGAGCATGGTGAAGTCACTTAGATCCAAATACATCGGCTCTTGGACCAGTATGATTATGCCAAACCTCTCTATACTTGGGTTTCTGTTTTAATGCTTTGATAATTGATTGAACATATAAGATTACTCTTTCTAAAATACAGTGTTCTTTTCTGTATCGAAATGAAATAGATAGCACTTCAAAACAGCATCCTACATTGCATCATGTACCATAAATCTTTGAAGCAAGCAATAGCCTTCCTTATTCTGCTGCTGTTTTTCTACTCTGCTCTGCAATGCATTGTGCTATATGCAAATTAATGTTTTAGTCAGCTACTAATATTAATTATTTCATAATGTTGCTAACAAGAAAGGTAATAAAATGTGTAATAAATTTGGTTGAACAAACAGGCTGATCTATTGAAGATGAATTGTATCAGTCTTATTTGATTCGTTAAGTGCAAGCTAATTTCTGTAGTGCCTCTTTCTTGCATATTTTGAAACAAAAGAAGTTCTTGTACCTTTTTTTTTTCCTTTGGAAAGGCAATTCTTTCTCACATTTATCTGCAAGGTTTTTTTCTGGTAGTAGCTTTAATTACTATTTTCTTTAATTTATTTGTTTCCTCACATTCTTTTCCTTCTGTGGTAAGGAATAACAGAACAACTGTACTGTGCATGGCACTGGGACTGTGAATAAGACATTCAAAATGATTCCTGCTTTCCTTAGCTAGGCATTGTAAAATGGCTAATTACCAGAATTCCATGAAGCTACTAAAAGAACTTGAGTCAGTCCCCAGTGCAAGCTTCTTCTCATGTCATCTTGGTATATCTTTGCCTTTTATATTCCAACATTTTATTTTTGCACTCTAAAGCTGCTATCACACTCTTTCCATTCACAAGTTTTCAGTTCTGCAAGAAAAGATTATAAAATATGCAAGGAAAACTCCTTTGTAGGGGTATTTGTTTACTCAACCTTTCCTTCACCCGAACATTTTGCTGAACCTGAACAAGGGAACTAATGAATTATTTAAGTGAACCACCATCAAAATCTCATGTTGCTATGTCATAGATTTGTGCTCCCAGTTCCTACAGTCTGATTCTGTTTTGCCAAACGACAAGACATGCAAGGTCTGCACGCTTTCTCTGCTAGTATCCTCACTAAGACAAGCTCTGATAGTGCAACTTTAAAGAGACAATTAATGAACAGAGGTTCTTGCCCTGTGAGCCTTGCCAAGCCAAACCATCGTTTTTTACCCAATGGCACCTAGTCAGACTGAAGACTGGATTACGGCTAGTCTTTTGGAAAGGCAATTTCTGATGTACATCAGTCAAGAATACAATTGGATTTATCTGTGGGTTTCCTGAAAATGTCTTGAAAAATGCATGGACTCTGAAAGTTGTCTCTGAGAAAAAAACCAATGAGGGAAGGAGAACCCTAATTTTGCTTAGATGCTTGAGCTGGTTGTTCATTGTGCCTCTAAGGAATGCCTGGTATGAGGTGCCAATTGTCATGGCTCACTTCTGTTGAAAAAAATTAATGTTATTTTAGAAATAAAAGAACATAAGTAGTAAAAATAGCAAGTGTATTCTGGGATAGCACTGTTAGATTTTCTTTCTGTCAAAAAAAAAAAAAAAGAAAAAGACTGAGTCATTCATGATTAAGGAGCTGTATATTTTGTGTTCCCTTTTTACTTTTGTTTATAAAAACAGGAGAAAATAAATCTTCAGAACTCAAAGATGGTCAAGACTAAGTTGAATGAGGCTTCTTCCAAATGCTGACATTTTATTTGTGAGAGTGATTTGGCCTTGTTCTGTGATTAACTTAACTAAATAATATAACAAATGTAGGATGTTTTAAATCTTCTTCCTTAATTTCTGGAAAAATGCAGTTTTGTATACACTTCTTACAGAGAGTATGCTACTCGCTTGTTCACTTATCTCAGGAAGGAAATAGTGAGGGCCATGCAAAGAAGTTCAAATAGATGTCCCATTTATAGACATTGTCATCCTGAAAATTCACAAAGTTTGATACAATGCATTTTTGGCATGTTCTACTCTTTCTCTTAATAGTGTCTGTTGCAGCAGAATTAAAAGCGATTATTTTTAGAAAAGCTTGTTTCCTAGTGTTGTAGTTTTGATCTCCACATGCTATCCTTCTGATCTGTGCTTTGCTGGGAAAAACAAAGCACACAAAGTATTTGGGAATTCTGGGAGGGAACTGTTATCTTTTCTGTCCTTCATAGGACTTGCAGGAATTTCCATACTGTCTCAGGTCAAAATCTACCGTGTTTGGTATCCTGTTTTGGGCAGCGATCAGTATCTGCTATTTCAGAAGAAAGGAGAACAGGCCATGTTTCCAGGACTGTTTCAAGGACATACCACTTGACCTGTCTAAGAAGTACTGAAGTCTTGCAGGAGGTACAGCACTCAGCTTGAGAAAAATCAGCTTTCAGTTTCACAAATGCAGAGTTTAGTCTCTGCTTTTAGATAGCTCAAAACTGGGACAAAGCATGCTTAAATGAGTCTGGAAAAAAAATTAAAAGACCCTCTAGAACTGATCATCTTTTAAACATCCATAATTAACATTAGGAATTTGCCTTCTAATCTTGTATTCATATATTGGTAACAATTGTGATTCTGTTCTTTCTATGTAGCTCATGTTTTTACAAGTTCTACAAGGTCTGTTACTGTCACTATTCTTCATTACCAGAACATATTCTTCTCTCCCTTTTGATTCACTCTGTGTAGAGTATTTGAAACAGTCTTCCTCTCGCTCAAATTGCTAGCTTTTTCTTTCTTGACCTTTGCATAAAGGTCACTTTTTTCATCTGTCCATCAACAATTCTGATTCTGCTTCATTTCACTTCTGACTTTTCACTTCACATTGCATGTCTGTTTTTTATTTTTAGCATCTATTTTCTCACTCGTTCCTTTATAACTCTCACTTGTGGAGTGATGACTATTCCCAAGCATAACACACTTTAAATATGCATTTTTGGTTCTTTTCTTAAAACCAGTTGTTTAGATTTTGGGTACTTCCAGTACCTTAACTTTTCTTACTCTACTCCTTTAATACTCTGGCTGGTTTCTCATTAGTAGGACACTTTGTGACTTTCTCTGCTGGTGTGAACAGCATGATCCTACTGATGTTAATTATTTTTAACTATTTCCATTCCTTTCATGCATTCCTTTTCTGTCTTAATCTTCTTTTCTATCTTAATCAAGCTCAGGAGTGTTGTGTCCTGACTAGAAGGAAATGTGGCAGAAAGTCAGGAGGCCTCCATGGATGGATAAGGAACTGCTGAGGAATCTCAGAAGTAAAAACTGAAGATTATAAGACGTGGAAGTGAGGACAAGCAGCCTGGGAAGAATACAGGGACATTGTCCAGGAAGCTAGGGATCAGGTCAGGAAACCTAAGGCCCATGTGAAAGGTAACAGGAAGTGGTTTCTATAGGTACATTGCAAACAAAAGACAGGCTAGGGATAATATGGGCCCTCTCCAGAAGCTGTCAGAACTGGATGCCCTGTATTTCAGAGGGCTGAGATTCTCAATGAATTTTCTGCCTCAGTCTTCACCAGCAAGTGCTCTGACCACACCACCCAAGTCTTGGAAGGCAGATGAAGGGACTGTGAAAATGAAGACCCTGGGCCCACTGTAGGATCAGGTTCAAAACCACCTTAGGAACCTGAATGTGCACAGGTCTATGGGACCTGATGAAATCCATCCGTGGGTCCTGAAGGAGCTGGCAAATGAAGTTGCTAAGCCACTGTCCGTCATATTTGAAAAATCATGGCAGTCAGGGGAAGTTCTCAACGACTGGAAAAAGGGAAATATAACCCCCATTTTCAAGAAGGGGAAAACGGAAGACCCAGGGAACTACAGACCAGTCAGTCTCACCTCTGTGCCTGGCAAAATCTTGGAGCAGATTCTCCTGGAAGGCATGCTAAGGCACAAGAAAAACAACAAGGTGGTTGGTGACAGCCAGCATGGCTTCACTGAGGGGAAATCCTGCCTGACCAATCTGGTGGCCTTCTATGATGGGGCTACGGAACTGACGGACAGGGGTAGAGCAGTTGATGTCATCTACCTGGAGTTGTGCAAAGCATTTGACACTGTCCTACATGAGATCCTTGTCTCTAAGTTGGAGAGACATCAATTTGATAGGTGGACCACCCGGTGGATAAACAACCAGCTGGATGGCTGCATGCAAAGAGTTGTGCTCAATGGCTCAATGTCCAGCTGGAGACCAGTGATGAATGGTGTCCCCCAAGCATCGGTGCTGGGACCAGTCTTGTTCAACATCTTTGTCAGTGACATGGACAGTGGGATTGAGTGCACCCTCAGCAAGTTTGCCGATGACACCAAGCTGTGTGGTTCGGTTGATACGTTGGAGGGAAGGAATGCCATCCAGAGGGACCTTGACAGGCTTGTGAGGTGGGCTGATGCCTACCTGATGAAGTTTAACCATGCTAAGTGCAAGGTGCTACACCTGTGTGGGAGCAATCCCAGTCACAGCTACAGGTTGGGCAGAGAAAACATTCAGAGCAGCTTTGTGGAGAAGGACTTCAGGGTGTTGGTTGATGAGAAACTTACCATGAGCCGGCAGTGTGCGCTCGCAGCCCAGAAAACCAATCATATCCTGGGCTACATCAAAAGAAGTGTGACCAGTAGGCTGAAGGGGGAGATCCTGCCCCTCTACTCTGCTCTCATAAGATTCCATTTGGAGTACTGTGGGCAGTTCTGGTGTCCTCATGTCCATAAGAAGAACATGGATCCATTGGAGCAAGTCCGGAGGAGGGTCACGAGAATGGTAGGGAGGCTGGAGCACCTCCTATATGAAGACAGACTGAGAAAGTTGGGGCTGTTCAGCCTGGAGAAAAGAGGCTGCATGGAGACCTCATAGCAGCCTTCCAGTATCTGAAGGGGGGCTATAGGGATGCTGGGGAGGGAATCTTCATTAGGGACTGTTGTGATAGGACAAGCGGAATGGGTTTTAAAAACGGAATTTCAGGTTAGATATAAAGATTACATTCTTTACTGTGAGGGTCGTGAAACACTGGAGCAGGTTGCCCTGAGATGTGCGCATCCCTGGCAGTATTCAAGGCCAGGTTGAACAGATCCTTGGGTGACATGGTGTCATGGGTTCAGCAGTAGCAGTCATTCTTCTCCTTCTTGGAAGCTGGTGCAGCACTGTGGTTTTGATTTTGGGTCTGGGAGCAGCGCTGGTAACACCAGTGTTTTCAGTTACTGCTTGGTAATGTTTTGGTTTGACCAAGGACTTTCTGAGCCTCATGCTCTGCCAGGGAGGTGGGGAAGCCGGGAAGAAGCAGAGACGGGACACCTGACCCAAACTGATCAAAGAGGTTATTCCATACCACAGCACATCATGCTCAGGATGTAAAACAGAGAGCAGTGACCCAGAAGGGTGGGGGTGCACTGCTTGGTCAGGCTGGGTATTGGTGGTAAGCGATTGTATTCTTTCCTTGTATTTGCCTTGTCATTATTATTATTGGTGGTAGCAGTAGTGGTCTTGTGTTATACTTTAGTTACTAAACTGTTCTTATCTCAACCTGTGGGAGTTGCATTCTTTTGATTCTCCTCCCCATCCACCCGAGAGTGGGGGGAAGAAAGAGAGGGGAGTGAGTGAGAGAATGGGCTGCGTGATTTAGGGCTTAAACCACGACACATGGTCTAGTGTGAGGCATCCCTGCCTATGTCAGGGGGGTTGGAACTGAATGATCTTAAGGTTCTTTCCAACCCAAACCATTCTGTGATTCTATGATTCTTTCAAGAAAGAAAGAAGAGACTGTTAATCTCTCAATTTTTAAAGAAATCTGCAAAATTATATTTTTAAGATACACATTCTGTAAATAAGAGAACTAAAATAAGGAAGGGAAGTTTGAAGCTGGTGCTTCTAGGCTTTTTTTTGTGGATGCAGTTGTCATTACTAAACGAGATCTGATATGATGTATACCATAAATGTAAATTTGAACATCTGCAGTAAAAAGGAATATTCTCTGTTATTATTTTGGCAGTTTTATTGTAAAATGAGATGTGTGGAGTTTGAGGAGCCTCAGTTAAAAGAATCAAACATTCAAGTTCCTTCTCATTTTGCGCAGTATGGTCCCGCTCAGCATTTCTGGAAAAATAATTCCTGACTGATATGCCCAAGACTGTGAAGGAGCTGGTCAGCCATAAATTATATAAAGTTGCTGTGGGTTTTTAAGAAGACAAATAGTGAATATATTTTTCAATTTTTCTCTAATTATATTATTAATTTGACATGTCTAATAATTCATGCTGGATGTAATTCAGCACGAATGAAACACAGAATCATAGAATGGTTTAGGTTGAAAGGGACCTTAAACCTCATCCAGTTCCAACCCCCTGCCATGGGCAGGGACACCTTCCACTAGACCAGGTTGCTCCAAGCCCCATCCAGCCTGGCCTTGAACACTGCCAGGGATGGGGCAGCCACAGCTTCTCTGGGCAACCTGTGCTAGGGCCTCACAACCCTCACAGAGAATGATTTATTCTAAGGAATACCTATCCAATCTAAATCTCCCCTGTTTCAGTTTGAACCCATAACCCCTTGTCCTATCACTACAGTCCCTGATGAAGAGTCCCTCTCCAGAATCCTCGTAGGCCCCCTTCTGATACTGGAAGTCTGCTATGAGTTTCTCTTCTCCAAGCAGAACAGCCCCAGTTTTCCCAGCCTTTGTATGTAAGGTGCTCCAGCCCCTACTACTTTAAGCATTAATCGTTCTGTTAAAAAAAATAAAATAATAATCATAAAGCTTTAGCTATTGAGATGGAAAACTCGAAGTGAGTTTCAATGAAAAATTTTTTTTTTTCCTTTTTATTTTTTTAATGGACATGCAAGCTGATTTGTTTGGAGTAGTGCTTGTCAATAGATCTGCAGAAATGAATTTGTGACTAACAGCTTAGAGTGAAAAAATACTTTAGCTGTTTCTCCTGAAAAGATAAAGGAGAGAACCAATGAATCTCTTGGAAGTGCCAAGCTCATGGCAGAATGCTTTTTTTGAAGCATTTATGTGGTGATTTGAGAACTTGCTAAACCCTGGAACAACTCACAGCGCATATATATACATGCGAACAGATTGGGAAGGCAGCCACTCAGCGCTCCTTTGTTCACTGCTGTGCATGCCATGTGTGAGTGAAACAACGATGTGGGTGAGATCCAGGCCTCAGATGTGTAATGGCAAGTAGAACAGAATCATACGCCTGAATGTTCACTCTCTGCTTTTATGATTTAAAAATAAGGGGTATAAAAACCCAGATGACTATTGCAAAGATGAAACTACCACACATTCCGCATTGGCTTCTTAGCTTTGTTCAAACTATCCTCCACAAATAGCTCTGTATATATGAGGCCCTCAGTGACGTGGTTCAGTGATGGACTTGGCAGTGCTGGGGTAATGGTTAAACTTGACAGACTTAAAGGTCTTTTCCAAACTAGCTGATTCTATGATAATGCCACAAGTTTAATGATGCCGCTGGACCAAGCAGGGCAACAGTTCTCTTATTCGTCTTTTCTTTTCTGAATTAGGAGAAAAAGCCCTAAATATGCTGTTTGAACACATGAAAGAACACACCATCTTGTTGTTTAATTAGCAAAGGTTATTCAGGGTTGTTCTACAACACCAGCTTTTATTAGTAAAGCGTTGGAATTTTCACAACAGGCTAGAGCAGCTACTTGCTGCCAGACTTGAGTAATGCCCTGACCAGAAGTTTCCTTTCATTAGAGATACAATTAATACTAGGAAACATGATCCAAATAATATTTAAAAACTTTAAATAGCTCTCATTAACCTGATACAAGGCTGTAAAGTTTCTGAAGACTTTCAATCCAGTAGAATATTTTCCAGACAAAGCAACTACAAACAAGCCAACTCCTGTCCTCTATTCTTTAACAAAGCTCCCAGAGTCCAAATCAGCTCTTAATTTCATTCCTTACTCTGAAGATGGTGATCAGATGTGAACAAAAGGTACTGCACAGAGTTCTCTTAAGAAATCCAAGCACGTTTTAAAAGAACTGTTTATAACAAATCAAGGGTTTGAGTGTTTAGAGTCAAGCTCATTGTTTTGTTCCCAAAAGTGGAATCCTACTATAGTCACATATTTTCCTTTTGCCATTACAGCATGAATTACATTTTATAGCTTTAAAAGAATTCTCCAATGGACTGCGGATCCAAGCAGAAGTACAAATAACTCCTATTGATATTTGCATATCGTAGGAGAAGCCTAGGCTCCTGAATTTGCTGCCGTGTGAAGAGCCCTCTTAGGCAGTACATTGCTAATACCACAGCATAGTACCCAGTGCTGTCTTAAGTACTCATACTTTGTCTTCGTGACAGGTGTATTTTCCTGTGAAAGGGATACTGAGCAGCCTGACTGCACAAAGTTGTTTGTTTCCCCTCTGTGCACTGGCACACACCAGCACTGGCACCGAGGCTGCTTGTCTAAGAAACCTTTGGTCTCAGTCTGCATTCCTCTGTGTCAGGTTTGGGTAGCTGCAGCATGACATGGGGATAGAATGTATGTTGACTTGAATGCCAGTTGTTTAAACATTCTCCAGTAAATAATAGTTGCACAGCATCAGTATGCAACAAATACACTATGTCTTGAATTTAAAGCTCCCTTGTTGATTATTCCTTCTTGAAACTTTAATTTCAATTAAAAAATGACAAATCTTATGTGGGGTCAAACAGTTAGTAGTTGTCCTGGGTTCAGCAGCAGCAGTCATTTTTCTCCTCCTTGGTAGCTGGTGCAGAGCTGTGTTTTTGACTTTTGGCTTGGGAACAGCGCTGATAACACTGATGTTTTCAGTTACTGTTTAGGATGTTTGGTTTGACCAAGGACTTTCTGCATCTCATGCTCTGCCAGGGAGGAGGGGAAGCTGGGAGGAACCCGGAAGAGTTAGTTCACGGCTCAGTCATCAGGTGGTGAGCAGCTGTATTCTCTTCCCTTGTATTTTCCTGGTCATTATTATTATTATTGGTGGTAGCAGCAGTGATTTGTGTTATACCTTAGTTACTTGTTGCCTTCTGTGAACGTGGTGACCTGGTTCAGGAACGGCACAGGCGACCAACCCCCTCAGGTCGCGCGGTCCATCAGCACGCAGACACCAATGTGGTGGACGGCAAAATGGCGTTTATTGATGGGTGACACAACATTATATAGCTAGGGTTCACAACGTCACTTCCATCTGCTTGCATCACAGACTAAACGTTATTGGCTATTAGGAGAGGGGCCCTGTCTTTCCGTACAGCGCGACATCTTCCGGTTGCCAAACCCTAACCACCAACAGTTACTGAACTGTTCTTATCTCAACCTGTGAGGGTTACATTCTTTCCATTCTTCTCTCCATCCCTCCCCCCCGCCAGAGTGAGGGTGAAGAAAGAGGGGAGAGTGAGTGTGCGAATTGCGTGAGTTACGGCTTAAGCCACGACAGTAGTTATCAGAACTTAGTCTTTAAATGTGCGTAGTTGGACTAGATCTCAAACAGATTAGAATATGAAATTCTGATGGTGAATTTTAACTTGGTGATGTTCTTGCAGCAGATGCTTAGACTAAAATCTGGTATAGGTGTTTCAATACGTGTAGCTAAAATTAAAAACTAGGTATAGCGGGAAGAAGTGTAAGCTTAGTCATCTCAGGAAAGGGTTTGTTGTATGGAAATAAATAGCGAAAATTACATCCTTTAAGGACAGAATATGGAGATTTGTTGATTAAAGCTTGCTTTCTTTTTACAAAAGCATGAAAACCCTCCACTGTTAGAAAACCAGTAGTTTTCAGGGAAGAGAACTGTTTAACAAATAGAATAAACAAAGACTTTCACCAGATGTGTGTTAATTGGATTTTTGTGTTTCTTGACATTCTTTTTCATTATAAAACCCTTTGCAATTCCAGCCTAGAGAAAGGAGGAGGATTTGCAAAATGCCTTTTAAGACAATGGCATTTTTTTTAATTACTTTACAAGCCTTTTGGAGATTGAGCATACAACTGTAGTTTTTACTTAAATAAGAAACCTTGATGGAAATCACTTCTGTGATGTACATGTTACATTTTCAAACTTATCTTAAACACCATTAGATTCAGTGACGCTTCTTCATCGATTAATGTGAGCTTTGGATATTTTGTCTTTGCATCTGTTTTAATGAGGAGTGTTTTCTAGTATCACAATATCAGGATCCTGAATGTACAAGATCTATGTGGTAATGCTGCAGTATACGTTAGCAAATCTTTGGGGGAAAAGCCACAACTAAAAATTCAATAGTTCAGCAAAATAAAGGTCCTTCTGCTCCACAGAATTCACTTGCATGGCACTTAGTGCAGAAACTGGATACTGCATACAAAGAACAGAATTAATGACTAAGTATGACATGTTAGTTCATCTTTATTGCTTCAGATTGCTTAATATGTTTATTTAGCTTGGGCACAAGTTAGTACTTATAGGGAAAATCATCAGACTTGACTGTTGATGTAAGAGTCTCAACTAATTAAACATGAGAAGGTAACTTAGTCATATTAATTTGTCAATTTTTCGTATCATCCATTTTGACATGTAGCATAGTTATTTACATGATATATTTTATAAACTACTACACTAGAAGTTTATGCCTTTCTATAACAAACTCTGCTTTTGAAGAGCACTGTGGAACCAGGTGCAGCGTGTAAAAACTGACAACTTAGTCTGGAATTGGTTTAGCTGAAAAATAGGTGAAAGTTGGAGGACTTATTAATTCTGCAAACATACTCTGAAATTACTATAAGGGTCCATGTGAACAGAACTTTCCTTTTCCATAGTGCACTGAATCAAGGCTGCTGTGATAGTACTGTGATTTTTATAGCCTCACATTACTTAGAAACCATTAGCAGATGTGACAGCTGCTTTTTTCATGGTGATGAAATTTGACATAGCATTCAAATAGGACAGCTTCCACAGAAACTGGAAGGTTTTGTGCTGACTTAGGCTAAGAAACAACTGCTTTTTAAGTTTTGATTTCCTTGATTACTCTTCAGCCTTTCCCATTTGGCCTCTTTCAAGCTTATTCTGGGCTACTGATAAGCTCCACATTTATTATTATTTTCACATCTATAACAGGAAGAATATGATTGTGGAGGCATTGCTTTCAGTTTGCAATCATTTGTCAATACCTGAAATGCTGAAATTCCTTTTATTTTATGTTGATGTCTTCAAGGTTTGCTTCTTGTACCTACAGGTGCTGATGTATCACACGTTGGTTTCTCAATGTGTGTCCTTCTGCATGATTTTACTTTCTAAAATCGGCAGAGTAATTGGTAGTGTTTGGGGTGGTGTACAAAACCAGTATTGCTAGAACAATTCTTACTAGTCGAATTACCAGAAGCTACTGGCATTGAGTCTGGGGTTTCCAGATGAAGTAACAGAGGTGGTCTCTGTATTTTTTGAAAACAAGACACACACACGTTTGTTGTCTGCCTCCTCCCTCCCCCCTCCCCACCTCCCTTTCATTTCTTTAATTCTTATCAAACTGCAGCAAATTTACTCAGGCAGAATGCAGAATTTCTCCTGGCTGAACTTGGTATCTCTGTGGAATATTGTCTATTGACAGTGAGGAAGCATATCTTCAACACCAAAAATATGAATTCACAGTCTCCATAAAGAAATGAGCCTGTGCTGTGTATGTCACTCATTGATAGACTGGTGGAATCATTCATTAAAAATCAATAAATCATCATTGTGTTACCTTACCAGAAATTACTGTGCTAATATGCTGGTTCTGAGACATTCAGCCTCTGATCTTGTGCAATCGTTCTGGAGAAAGTAAAAGAGTCCAACGTAGGCATAGCTTTGTGGCTAATTGCTTTTCATCTTATATATTCCTCTGTCAATAACCTTTCTGACTCCCATTCTACTCAATTAACATGATGGAAGATTTGAACCTTGAAATATGACAATATAGATCAATAAGTACTGGGTGAAATGTTTATTTCTGTGCTTGCAGTATCACTTATTCATTTCTTTAAATGAAAAGAGTGTTGTTACAAGAAACAAAAGCTCAGCCTTTGCTTCCTTGGAATTTTGGAACACTTAGTTTCATACTCAGCTTATCTGTAGTACAAACACAGCATTTTCCAAAAGGCCAAGTTTGGACTAGCTAGCTGTGCAATATCCAAGCCAAGCAGAGTCTAAGAGGGAGAAATGGAACTGGTATTCTCACTCTGAGAGAGATTGTAGATTTTTGCATTAGGTGTTGTATTAGTACTCCCTGCTATTCAGCAGCTTCTTTGGAAGCCTTTGTTATTCTTAGATTTATTGAGGGGTAGAGAGCCTCTTCTAGTTTGAGGGGGTTTTTCCTCCTGTGGAAGCTGCCTCCACCAAGTGGATGCAAAACTTAAGGATTTATTTTTAAATGTTTTTCTCCTATGAATATTATTCTCTTCATCTGTCCTGAACCCACAGCACCCTCCCTGCTGATATTCCAACTCCTTTGTTTGATACTCATCTTCCTTGGAAAGAATTTGAAATAGACAAATTATGTAATTGTAAGTTCAACACACCCTCTTTAATGTGAAGGATGAAAAGAAACACATCCTTCCAAAGGTAAATTTAGTTTCTAGAAAAGAATCTTTTTGGATCAATTCTTAATTTCTGCTGGAGCTTCATCTAATCTTTGCATAGCATTGTCAGTAAGACAACTTCTCTAAGCAAATATTGTTCATTTACTACTTGGTTTTAAACTTATTTAATCAGCATGGCCTTCAACAATCATCCATTAAGCTATTTTTAATTTTCAGCCTTAAATTATAATGGCTTGAAATGTGTAACTGAATCAAAATGTAACTGACCTGCTGTTTTGGAAGATAAGTCAACAATGTAGAACTGCCTCTTCTGATGGGCCTTTTCTCTGCTGCATTGATTTTCTGTGTTCTTCCTCCACAGACACTGTTGGTATTCTGAAGCCAGATAAGAATAAGGATTTTTTACAGCTTTCAGGAATGGAAATTTTATAGGATCATACAAGAATGTGTTTGGTTATGACTTGAGAGTGTTTAGGTGCTTGTGGGGAGAGGCATCTCCTGGAATACTGCTAAAGGACCAACACAGGAATATGCCAGTTGCATGGTACTGTCAATATTCACAGTTAGTAATCACTGACCCACATTAATTTATGAATTGTGCGAAGTACGTAGTTGGGAGTACCATGTCTGCCATTCAGCATGCCATAGACTCTTCTAGTAACTGACTGTTACTGTGCTCCACATTGTTAACAATATCACAGCAAAGACCATCACATGCCTACATGTTTGTGCCCACAATTGTTTAATTTGCTGTTAGAGACATAGTCTCAGAAGCCCAACATGTTGAAGCTACACAAAAAACATGCTCTTCGAACCAAAATGACATTCACAAGTATTCTTTCTTGTTGAGTTTCTCGTCTAGAAAGGATAAAGAAAGCAATTGCAGCAACTGGGTTTTGCTAATGGAACTTCATGTGTTTTGTCTTGTGCACTGAACACCCATTTTGTACCACCTAAGAGTCTGGGGGAGGAGGCACTCTTTACAGTAATAGCTGCTTTTCACAAGACACACAAACTTACTGTTTGTCTACAGCATTTATGACAAAAGATGATGACCTTGGAGAAACATATCTCAAAACTGTACTTTTCCTGCCAGATCTATTTTCCCAAAAATTACCAGATGGGATTTCTTCATGGAGGATTAACTGCTTCTTCCTCTTCCCTCTCCTCTTTTCTTAAGCCAAGTGCTTAAGCAGTCTGGGAAGTTTGACTGCTAAACTCCACTTCTCACTGAGTAACATTATGTCTGACTAATGTTAAAGTCTTGCTTAGGGATGGTTCCATAGCATCTGGTATGGTAAGGATAAGGTTAGCGTTTTCATTTCCAGAATTCTGAATCCACTGTTTGTGTTAATACATTCCTGCTTCACAATGCGTGAGATACCAGACGGATTGAGTTAGAACTCTTGTTCAAATCATCTTTTTCAGCTTTAAGTGGATTTGCTTGTTTTCTTACTACTGTCCCAGTCTTTGTTTAAAGGGATCTGGCAGTCCCCACTCTGTAAACTGAAGGACTTGCTTGTTTAAGCTGAGGGTAGAATGTGTGAAAGGATGAAAATGTAAACACACTAGATCAATGGGAAATGAATATTTAGATGTTTTGATTATTCCATTTGTGCTTATTTTTAGGGACCCGAATAACTTGCGTTAATCAGTCTTGTGATTAAAGATGTGGCTGCACTATTTTGTGCTTCAGGGCAAAACACAGGGCAGGCGCTATATTACCTGCCTTGGTAGCTGCTTATTTGAACGTTCTTTCTCTGCACTACCCACTGCATTGAAAATTAATGGTGCTGTCTGTGATCTGAATGTAGACATGACTGGTTACCACTCCTCTGCGCTACACTGTCTTTTCAATATTTCTCATGTTGAGTTTTTAATTCACAGCAAAAAGTTTTTAAAAACACATCCTTGCTTTCCGTTTCTGTTTTGATTTGAACACTAAAGTGGAATAACTTCTTTTTAAAAAACTTGAAGATTAATGTCTTTATCTTTTAAATACTCTGCAGAAGACTTTTTTCTCTTATTTGTGTGGAATGTTTTTTGTTTGATTTTGAAATTATGTGATTATTTGATAGTGTAAATGTTAGCCTAACTACTCTCAGGTATCTGTTGCACAGAAAATACTTGTTTTTACAGTCTAAATCTTGGCTCATTTCTTTCTTTAATATTAATCTTCTGGTTACATTTACAATGAAGCCACTTTCATGCACTACTTTCATTCAAGTCCAAGTCTTCTGGCAAAATGACTTGCATAGATGAATGCAGAAAAATCTATGAAGTTGTTAACATCATCGGCCATTTCTGGCCCATTGCTGAGGCAACTGTCTCGAGAGGGGACGCCTGCAGCGCGCCGGATAGGGGGGAAGCTCTGCGTCCAGGAGCTTCAACTCGGAGCAGCAACAGGCACTGAGGGAGCCTCAAGTCCTCGACAGGGCTTACCCGGGAGCCGGCAGCTCAGCGGACGCGAGGAGCTGACTCAGAGGGGGCTGCGCCAGGAGGAGCGGCACCAGCTGTGACTGGGTAAAAACCTGCCCCAGGGAGAGCGAGCTACCAGGGGCGTGGTGACTAGGGCAGGTTCGAGGCAGTTTGAGCGACAGTTCATGCAGGCAGGAGAGCGGGATGGTGAGCACTCACCCTATGACCAGGGCTCGGTGTGGGAGCTCTGCTCTGGCTGCCCCGGCAGTGGCCAGTGCAGGCACCCAGACAGAGCCGATGAGAGGGGAGGCTGCAGTGCAGAGCTCGGGGTGTAGAGAGCGCCTGCACTGCTCTCCTGAGAGGAGGGTGCGCAATGGGCAGGGCTGCACTGCGTGCGCCCTGGTGGAGGTCCTCCTGCAGCAGGGGCTGAGCTGCGAGACGCTGTTACTAGGCTGAAAGGTGTCAGGGGAGCTGAGGGGAAGCAGCACTGATTGCTCCAGGACCAGACTGTGCAGGGGCCTCAAGCATCTACTGTTGCTCATGCAGGAAAGGAGGCCGTTAACCCAGGAAGCTGGGAAACAGTAACAGAAAAAAAACAACAAGTAAAGGAGGAAGAGGACAATTAAAAGCAAGGGGCTTCCTCCTACACCTGTTGTTCCTACCCAGAACCACGTTGCTGTCCTGCAGGGGGCTGATGAAGAACCACACTTCCACCAGGAGCAACCAGCTGATGCACTGGTAAAGAAGATCACTATTGGTGCTGCCAGGAAAAAGTGGCGGATCATAGTGGTAGGGGACTCGACTCTGAAAGGAACAGAGGAACCCATCTGTTGGCCTGACCCAGCCTCAAGGGAGGTGTATTGCCTACCAGGGGCTTGGATCAGGGATATTGCAGAGAAGCTGCCTGATCTAGTCAGTCCCACTGACTACTACCCACTTCTAGTGATTCATGTGGGTGCTACTGATATAGATAGCAGTAGCCCGGAGGACATAAAGAAGGACTACAGAGCACTGGGAGAGGTGGTTAGGGGCTCTGGAGTGCAGACTGTCTTTTCGTCAATTCTCCAGGATACAGGACAGGACCTTAAAAAGGCTAGGAGGATTGGCCAGGTTAATAAATGGTTAAAAGGCTGGTGCTATAGTCAGGGGTTTGGGAACCTTGAGCATGGGACTCAATTTAGTAGGCCAAGTCTACTGGGGGCTGGTGGAGCTGGTCTGACAAAGAAAGGGAAGAGTGCATTTGGGAGGAGGCTTGCCAGACTGGTCAAGGATGCTTTAAAGTAGATGCATTGGGGGAGGGGGGCATCATTCCATCCCAACACACCCAGTCAGTTGCCAGCACCTATAATAAACGTTCAGAGCAATGTAGAGATATTCCAGCTGCTCCAGCCAATGAGCCGGCTTCATTTGGAGCTCGGCTCAGATGCCTCTATACAAATGCCAGTAGCATGGGGAACAAACAAGAGGAATTAGAGATGTGTGCATGTCTACAGGGGTATGATATCATAGGCATCACAGAAACATGGTGGGATGGCTCCTATGACTGGTGTGTTGGAATGGAAGGTTACAGGCTCTTTAGGAAAGACAGGCCCGGTAGGCGGGGAGGGTGAGTTGCTATTTATGGTAGAGATAGGCTGGAAAGTATGGAACTCTGTCTGGGGACAGGTGAGCAGTCGACAGAGAGTTTGTGGGTCAGGGTTAAAAGGAGAACAGCGATGGGAGATATTATTGTGTGGATCTGTTACAGACCGCCTGACCAAGAGGACTCTGTGGATGAAGCGCTCTATAGACAGATAGGAACAGCCCCAGGCTCGCAGGCCCTTGTTCTCATGGGGGACTTCAACCACCCTGTTGGAGGGATGGTGCGGCCCAGCACAAGCAATCCAGGAAGTTCCTCAATTGTGTGGAAGACAGCTTCCTTCTGCAAGTAACAGAGGAGCCGACAAGGAGAGGTGCCATGCTTGACCGCGTGCTCACCAACAGGGAAGAGCTGGTTGGAAATGCGACGCTCCAGGGCAGCCTTCATTGCAGCGATCATGAGATGGTTGAATTCGAGATCCTCAGGACAGTGAGAAGAGAGTGCAGCAAGCTCACTGCCCTGGACTTCGAGAGAGCAGACTTTGGCCTCTTCAGGAACCTGCTTGGTAAGGTTCCATGGGATATAGCCCTAGAGGGCATGGGGGCCCAAGACTGTTAGGCTGATATTCAAGGATCACTTGCTGCAAGCTCAGGAGTGATACATCCCTACTAGAAGGAAGTGCTGCAGGAGGGCCAGGAGACCTCCTTGGATGGATAAAGAGCTGCTGAGGAAATTTCAAAGGAAATAAAAAGGCTTATTAAAGGTGGAAGCAAGGAGAGGCGGCCTGGGAAGAATACAGGGATGTTGTCCGGGAAGCTAGGGACCAGGTTAGGAAAGGTAAGGCCCAGTTAGAATTAAACTTGGCGAGGGAAGTGAAAGATAACAGGAAGGGATTCTATAGGTACATAGTGAATAAAAGACAGACTAGGGACAACGTGGGCCCTCTCCGGAAGCTAGCAGGAGAACTGGCTACCTGTATTTGGAGAAGGCTGAGGTTCTTAACGACTTCTTTGCCTCAGTCTTCACTGGCAAATGCTCTGACCATACCACCCAAGTCTTGGAAGGCAGACGCAGGGACAGTGAGAATGAAGACCCTGGGCCCACTGTAGGAGAGGATCTGGTTCGGGACCATCTTAAGAACCTGAATGTGCACAAGTCCGTGGGACCTGATGAAATCCATCCGCGGGTCCTGAAGGAGCTGGCAAATGAAGTTGCTAAGCCACTGTCCATCATATTTGAAAAGTTATGGCAGTCAGGTGAAGTTCCTGATGACTGGAAAAAGGGAAATATAACCCCCATTTTCAAGAAGGGGAAAATGGATGAGCCGGGGAACTACAGACCAGTCAGCCTCACCTCTGTGCCTGGCAAAATCTTGGAGCAGATTCTCCTGGAAGGCATGCTGAGGCACATGAAAAACAACAAGGTGGTTGGTGACAGCCAGCATGGCTTCACTATGGGGAATTCCTGCCTGACCAATCTGGTGGCCTTCTATGATGGGGCTACGGAACTGATGGACAGGGGTAGAGCAGTTGATGTCATCTACCTGGACTTGTGCAAAGTGTTTGACACTGTCTCACATGACATCCTTGTCTCTTTAGTTGGAGAGACATCAATTTGATAGGTGGACCACTCGGTGGATAAAGAACTGGCTGGATGGCTGCATGCAAAGAGTTGTGCTCAATGGCTCAATGTCCAGCTGGAGGCCAGTAACGAGTGGCGTCCCTCAGGGATCGGTGTTGGGACCGGTCTTGTTCAACATCTTTGTCAGTGACATGGACAGTGGGATTGAGTGCGCCCTCAGCAAGTTTGCCGATGATACCA
The DNA here is from genome assembly GCA_028858755.1 of Ara ararauna. Taxonomy (NCBI): domain Eukaryota; kingdom Metazoa; phylum Chordata; class Aves; order Psittaciformes; family Psittacidae; genus Ara; species Ara ararauna. Next base: position 27,211,563 of record CM054380.1, read on the forward strand.
AGCTGTGTGGTTTGGTTGATATGCTGGAGGGAAGGAATGCCATCCAGAGGGACCTTGACAAGCTTGTGAGGTGGGCTGATGCCAACCTGATGAAGTTCAACCATGCCAAGTACAAGGTGCTACACCTGGGTGGGAGCAATCCCAGTCACAGCTACAGGTTGGGCAGAGAAGAGATACAGAGCAGCCCTGCGGAGAAGGACTTGGGGGTTTCGGTTGATGAGAAAATGAACGTGAGCCGGCAGTGTGCGCTCGCAGCCCAGAAAGCCAACCGTATCCTGGACTGCGTGACCAGCAGGTCAAGGGAGGTGATCCTGCCCCTCTACTCTGCTCTTGTGAGACCACACTTGGAGTGTTGTGTGCAGTTCTGGTGTCCTCAACTAAAAGGACATGGAACAGTTGGAACAAGTCCAGAGGAGGGCCACGAGGATGATCAGGGGACTGGAACACCTCCCATATGAAGATAGGCTGAGAAAGTTGTGGCTGTTCATGCTGGAGAAGAGAAGGCTGCTTGGAGACCTCATAGCATCCTTCCAATATCTGAAGGGGGCCTATAGGGATGCAGGGGAGGGACTCCTCATGAGGAACTGTAGTGAGAGGACAAGGGGTAATGGGTTCAAACTTACACAGGAGAAGTTTAGTTTGAATGTGAGGAAGAAATTCTTTACTGTAAGGGTGGCGAGGCACTGGAATGGGTTTTCCAGGGAAGTTGTGAATGCTCCATCCCTGGCGGTGTTCAAGGCTGGATTGGACAGAGCCTTGGGTGGCATGGTTTAGTGTGAGGTGTCCCTGCCCCTGGCAGGGGGGGTGGAACTAGATGATCTTCAGGTCCTTTCCAACCCTAACTATTCTATGATTCTACGATTCTACTTGAAGTGGGTTCCCAATTGGTAAATTCCCAAAGCCCTGCCCCTCTAATATATTGTCTAAATAGATTTTGTAAGCTTTAACCTTTTCTGACTCACTCCTTATTAAAGATATTTACATATTTGAATGGTCATAACTTATCATCAAAATGAAATGGCTGTTATAAGTTAGCATATTATATTGGTGTATTTTTTTCATTATTTCTGTCCGTCTTCACTCATCTTTGATGTTGCATATTCTGGTATATTATGATCATAAACTACAAGGAAGTTTGGGTAAAATTTGTGCACTTATTTTTCCAAACAGGCTAGACATACAAACTACTTTTTTGTTGCTTCATAGCAGTATTCAGCATATTATGTTTGAGTTGATAAAAATTAATCCTGACAAAAGAATAAGTTGTAGTGTATTCTGGCCTTACAAAGCACATCATATGACTAAATCCTAGAAGAATATTTTTGTTTTCAGCATTTGGATATAGGAAGAAATGTCTGAAATTGTGTTAAAGAATAGACTACAGATGGGAACTGTTATTATGGAAATTTTAAGTGCCTGGATATAGAATAGGGAATAAAACATGCTAATTATGGGAGGATTGATTACTTGTAAACATTATATCAAATAGATTTTTTCCAGTGTTGACTGACACAACAGGATAAGTACTGTCGTAAGTAAAAAGCATGATCTAGCAGAATAGGCAATAAAAAATAACCTTTGGAGGAACTGGGATTATTTCTATCCCGATAATATGAAACATGTGTGATGTAAAGGCATATGAACTAGAAATTTTTAATTAATTCTTCACCTTGAGAACAGGTATCAAAATGTGTGCATATTTGACTTCCAAACAGAATCAAATTCCAAATACTGTGAAATGCAATCAAATTTTCTGTTAGGAATATTATGCAAAAGTTTGGAATAAGTGTGAATAAAAGGAAAACTGAAGGTTTAGAGAGAGATTAAATATTAAATGCAAAATCCGATTGCAGAATTGTAGGTTGTATTAGGCAGAACTTGTAACTTCTACTGTTTAAAACAAAACTCTTGGATTTAAGGTAAAACACAATGTGAACCTATCTGGGAAATGAGTACTAAAATGAGACGGGCAATCCCATTTAGTAAGAGAGTTGAAAATACTAAGATATAGTTAGGAAGAATGAATATTGCCAAAATGGTAGATTGTAGGTATGCATCATGGTTGCTTTACATTGAACTTAAGCAACATGGAGAAAAGTAATGGAGAAGCCTCATATTTAGGGTTGCCAATGTTTGGCAGACAGGAAAAAAAGGGATTGTTTACATGTTTGGGTTTTTTTGTTTTGGTTTGTTTTTTGGTTGTTTCTTTTTTTTAATGCTCCAAAGGGATGCAAACTGTTGCTTAATGTGATTTCAATGAGTTTTCAATGAGCTTTTTGTGTAAGAAGCAAAACTACAAATTGTTCTACACATTTCTAAATAATAGAGGAGGAAGGTGGAAAGCCTGTTAAAAAATGGAAAGGCTTTTATTGAACCCATGTACTATGGCTTCTTGGCAGAGCAAACCCCCTCAGTTCTTTCTCATGTGCTTCTATTCCCAACTGAAATGAATGAGTCTGAACAAATACTCCTATGACAACACTTTGTGTTATTATTTTTATCATACATTAGTCCTGTTCTCAGGCTCACATATACTTGAAGCATGTATGTCTGTTCTTGATGGGGCTGTTGCTTCCAGATGTATATACTGTAGGCTGAGTGGCTAATGACAGTCTATTTTCTAAGGAAAATACATTTTATAATGTATTTTGTCTAGCTCACTATCAGTGGATCTTGATCATTTTCCCCAGAAGGCCCTTATGGTGGCCCATAAAGACATTCCTGGCAAAGACAAACAAAGTTGTGCTAAGAATTAAGATGCTAGAATAATGATAATTTGGAGCAGAAGAGTTTGCCCATTTATTAGCAAGTTCCATGTTGTTTTTGTTTTTCCGTAAGACTTCTTGGGACAAAGTCAAAATATGGTTACCTGTTGAAGTCTAATCTAAATGGACCTGTCTTCACAGCACAGTAGGATTATGTTTTTCTTTCTACCTGCCAAAAATATTTTAGTTTTGGACTTACCTATTGTAGTGCTTTTTTTGTAAGTGATTAGATTTCTTCTGTGCAGCCTACCTTTTGAGCTATAGTTCTGGTAGTCCTTGACTAAATAGCGGTTTAAGATGGTGTGAAATTCTACTGTGGCCAATTAGCACTTGGCACTTTTTCAGAAGATGGAACCTCATCTGCAGTGCTCTGCTTGGCTGGGATCAAGTGGTTAGATTTCTAAAAAGGATAAAAGAGTGCTTTATCAAGTCATTTCTATATTTCAGTAATTGGTTTCCTGGGTCATGTACAATGATTTTAAAATGCTGTCTTTTACCTTTTACACTACCTTTGTCTTCCAGATGTTGTCTTAGTGACAAGAATGGTATTTTAGGATGCTTAGACATCCAGATGACTCAGTTCTGTTGTTCAGAATAAGTTTCATTTTAAAACCTGGTCTTTCGTTTTAGATTCTTTTTTAAAATTTCATATTATTTTTCTGCAGTGTACAGTTCTGTAGCTTTCAATATTCCATTTTGTACATGGAAGTAGATTTCATTAACTGATTCTATGCAGCAACCTTCTTCAACAAAAGGGATTTCAAAGCTATAATTTTATTAATATCTTTGCAACTAAATTGTACTTAATACAAGTAGGTCTCATGAAGTAATACAAGTGGTATTTCCAAAATTTAAAGACGTATCTGAAAACTTCTTGTGGTGCAGGACTGATTTTCATGAATGAAAGTTACTTTGTCTTTGCAAATATTTGGGGTGGCAGATAAGAATATTTCACTATTTTTAATAGCTTAAAAAGGTAAAAACTCAAGGGTTTTTTTCCAATGAGGCACAAGGTAGTTATTGAGTATTGTTTTGAAACTTAGTCCTTGAAATTCTGCATTTCCTGCACACAGTATAGATTTATTTCTAGTTGTTGCTCTTTCAATAATAGTGTTCTCCTTTTGAAAGAGGAGTTAATGACTGAGGGACTTAACGTTGAAGACTGCCTTTAATTTACTACCTTGAGTTCATGTGTCTTTCTCCCTTGTGCTGCTTTGGAAACATGAAAGTGACCTGAGAAAAGATGGAAAGAATTCAGAAGACTGGCTGGATGTCATCTCAGCTACTGCAGGACTGATGTCTAGTTTCTCTACTGCCCCTGCTTAGGGGTCCATGGAGTAAAAGCAACCAAGTCCTTTCCAAAACTCTGCCATTCTGGGCCCTTCATTGTGAAGGGCTGGCAATGATCTCACCCTCCCTTCAGGATATGCCAGATTTTGAACACTGGATTCACCAATGTCACTCATTTCACCCCAGGAGAGGCCTTGGACAGACATCATGGCCTTTGGCTATTTTCAGGTCCCTGGAGTCAGTGCGACAGTAGCCTGAAAGAACAAATGGTGGAACTGGTTATAAAAGCATCCTCCTCAAGTTCTTCCTGACCCAGATGCCAGAATGAAATAACTAAGAATTTCTTGCTAGGGTGTAACTGAAGTCAGCTTGGTAGATGTCATAATTCAAAAGCCCAGGCCTGTCAGCACTTGATGAAATACTGTCTCTGTCTTTAAAATAAACAGAAACTCTTCTTTGTTTAGTTCTTGAAGGGAAGAACTGAATACAATTAACAGTTTCTGCATTATGTAAACCACATGTTAACCTTTTAAACCTAAGATTTGCAGACTTAAAACAGTTTAGAGAATTTCTCAATAGAAATTATCTGCTTTCTCTCCTTGTCTGTAGAATGCAGAGAAATAATTTTCTGAAGGGCACTGTTCTTTTGCTGCACACTTGAAGCCTGAGCATTTCTGCAGCTTCAAACACACAGGATCTCTGCTTGTCAAAGCTGCTGTCCCAGAACAGCTCAGTTTTCCAGCAGCGCTGGGTGCCAAGGACAGTCTTTTGCTGGGCTGGAGGTTGTCTTCTAGAGAAGCATGCTACCTCTTAGTAGCATGAGAAGACCTGGGGTAAAACTGTCGTCTGCTACAAACAATGCCCAAGTGAACTCAAACTCTTCAATGAATTTTGGATGAAACTCTACATACATACAGAATGCAGCCAGAAATTATGGATGTTGGGATGGAAAACATTAAAGAAATCCCCTGCCATCTGGTATTGTTAATAGTTTGCTGGCATGGTATCTTGCAGATTTCTGTACACGCTGCCTTTGAGAATAAGTGTAAATATTGCTCTCCCTCATTATCACTAAAAATGTGAATACAGTTGGGAAGAAGGGTGTAACAATAATCTGTTTAAGACCAATTATGTGCAGAGAAAGAGAAAGCTCTACTTTGAAGTAACCTCGTAGCTATTATCTATTACCAAGTACAGCTTCAACAGTTAACTGTTGACAATACTTGGTGTGTAGTACTGGATACTGCTAATTTCCAGATGAGATTATGTGCACTGCAATTTTTATTACTAAACTTTCATCAAGTACCATTCTGAGTTAACAAAAACCAATCTGTAATCTCTCTGTCTAATCAAAGCATAACTTTTTATAATGTGAAGCAACCAAGAGTAAGATTGAATTTTATAGACCAGGATGCAGGTGTTTTGTTTTTGATTGTGTGAGCCTTTATTATGATTTTACTAATTAATAGAAAAATAAAATAAAATAAAATAAAATAAAATAAAATAAAATAAAATAAAATAAAATAATATAAAATAGAAAGATCTCCTCATTGGAAGGGAAATATATTTCTAAACTTTGACTTTGTGAAGATCAGTTGGTGGTTCATGCTTAGCCTTTTGTCTCAGTGTCTATAGCAAAAGACCCATGCATACAGAGGAATTTTGAATTCAGAATAACATGACAGTTTCTAAAGTTAGAAACACTTCATAAATTGAGTGCTTTCATTACTACTGATAGCAGGCTCAAAATGCTCATTACTGTAGTACAGATGAATGGTGTGGAGCACTGAATGTGACTAATACAATTTGTACCAAATCTACCTGGTAAATATCAAGTGCCATGTCTAGTAGCAAACAACTTCTAATCTTTTCACGATGCTTCATGCTTTAAAAGTAGATATAATTAATGCTGCAGATACATTTTCCTCAATGTCCTCCTTCTGAGGAGATGTAAAACATGTGGTTTGGATAGGATAAACCAGAGGTTTAACTTATACCTTTGCCAAAACCACTTGGTGAATTGTGTGTCTGTCATGTGTGAATGGCAGTTGTTGAGTTCAGATTACTCCGTGGAATAGATGGCGACGAAATACATGCAAGGATACCAATTAACTTGTGTGAAAACAGATCTATCCAGTGTACCAAAACAGACTGATCATGTTGTCTGGTGCCTCAAGCTCATGAAAGCAAGTTTACTGGGAAAAGAATATCTAATGCTGCAAAATGAAACAATTGCAACAAAATAAGTAGTGACATGTTGAAAGTCTGTTGAATTTTTAACTCGGCTTTTCTCATTATTTGGTAGGAATGGAACTCTGCGCTAGTGTTCAGATGCATGCATTCATGTACCTATTTACAGCTGGTTGTGCTGTCAGTTATGAATTATGGGAAAAAAGTCTACTTCATGGCTCTGTACCACAGCTGTAACTTTAATATGGCCACTGGTGTTGTCAGGATAGCTAGAATAAAAGAATGAAATAAAATTCAAAGGACATGGTATTGCCTTAAAAATGTTTAAGACAACAAAGATAGTGTAGGGGTTTTTACCTGCAGAAATGTGTGGATAATAGTTTCATGACAGCCATAATCTCTTTTCACTTTTCAAAATTAGTTGTGCACAATTTTTCCATGGAATGGAGTAATTCCTTCTATATGGTATTTCTTTTAGTAACTGATCAAGTGTAGCATTTTATATTATCTGTCTGCTTGAATTCTACGTGCAGTAGTGTTACCAGTGATTTGTGCTCTTTGAAACGTTTTGTGAATCCTTTAGGCTTTGTTCAATTATGTCTGTCACCAACCATGGTGTATTATGTATGGACGATATAACATTTGTACTATGTAAGATGGCTGGAATGTGATGGTAAGGGAATACTTGCTTTAAGTAAGTCTTCATGGTCAAAATTTCTGTTCACTCCTCTAAACTGACTTTATAGAGTGGACAGAAGGATTCACTAAAAAAAAAAAATTAAAATCTGCTAACAAACAAAAAAACTCCAAAATCTAAATTTTTAACATCAAGCTCTTGGTATGTTCAAGTCTTTTATTATCACTGTGTTCACATAGCTGTACTATCTCATTCTTAGTATTTTTAAGTGAGCTCTTGTAGTCTTGGATAGAAAGTCAAGTACTTTGAAACAGCAACTCTGATAATCCGGAGATATGTAGGGAAAATAGTGCAACATGTCCTCCCATATTAATTTGATGGTATTTGTGATTCAACAGATTTGTTGGAAATGAAGCAAACTTTATGGGACCTTTAAGATGGCTATTGCAAATCACACTGTAAAAACTATTTAGTGATTTGAATTGTGTTTGGAAGCAATGAAGCTTCTAAACTTGGTATTTCCTTCAAGAATATTATGACCTCAGGATAATGTCACTAGAACTATTCCCATTTCTTTTCAGTCCCGTATATGGGAAACAAAGGAAAATTAAGACCAGTAGTATTATGTAAGCTATCCAGACTAAAATTCATTCCAAATGCTTTTCAATACAGCGAAGCATTCCTTTCATATACTCGGTGACAATTAGAAGTGAAAGCTGCATAGTTAATTTGAAAACCATGTAATCGATGTCTGAAAATGTTAAGAGCAGTGATAGAAATGAGATGGTTTTAGGTCTTTTCCCCATTACCAGCTACCTTACTGTTCTGCCTGCTTCATGACTCTCTAACAACTTGGGTATTTCAAATACATCTACTGTGGAAAGGAGTATAAACAACACTGTAAAATCCTGCATAGCAACATTTTTTATTTAATTTTTTATTTTGGGTCATGTGTGAAAATGCAATACCTCTTTAATCAATTGCTCTGGAATGAAGACACTGATAAAACAGAGAGATTTCCTCAGATAAGGAACAGTAACATTCTGCATCCTTCATTCAAGCATAAAGTGCCTGAGGCATCTCAAAGAATATTAGAAACGTTAGTCAAATTGAGCCTTGCACTGTGCCTGAGTGATAGTGGTTATATGAATATGGAGCTAAGATTTTGCATAACATCACAGAATAAGATGATGATGATAAGGCCAACTTTACTCTTTTGGTTGCTCAATTAATTCAGGTTTAATTGTAGCAATATTGACAAAAGTGTAAAATTAATGAAAGCTCAATATTCATTCATCTGGAGAGATGCCAGCACCTTTATAGAGGAAAAACAGTTGTGCTGTATCTTGTTAAACATTCTGGGCCTGATTTTCTCACATGGGAGGACTACTTTTATCATTTTCAAATAACATCACTGGAAGAAAATATGCAGCTCAATTATATTGCCCTCTCTTTATAACCTCACTTAATGCTTTGTTGTGTGCTTGTCCTGTCCTTCAGGACTTTTTAGATTGCTGAATCAAACCTGAGTGCTGTTACAGTTTGGATGCCTAGGTGAAGATGTTGGGAAATCATGTAGTTTGAGTCAAAGAGAGAATGCATCCAAAAACCTTCAATGCACACAGAAATATTGTAGGAAGTATTTAGAATGCTTCTAATATATTGCAAAACTACCAGGTAGAAAAATCTACCTGTTTCCTTTGTGAAAGTTTTTTCCCCACTATTCAATTGAAGCATGTATTTCAAAGTAAATGAAATATATGCTTTTCCATTAACTTGCACAAAAAAATAATGTAAAAAAACGCCCTATTAGCAAGAATATAATTGATGCAGATAAGATACTTCCATGGTAAATGGTCTATTCTTAAGCTCTGGTCTCATTTCATGCTGTATCCTGCGGTGGGCTATGTGACATCTAATGGCTTTTTAAAAATAAAGATATATTTAAAATAGACAAGTGGTACCCAAAAGGTGTGTCATCTTGAAAACATCTGCCAACTCCTGGTATTTGAAGGAGGTTCAAACCTTAGGACTTTAGCTCTCTTGATGTCCATAAGTACTCTTCTCTGTCTTTGAACACATCAGGGCATACTTTATCATTATTTTTTCATGGCTTCAGAAACAGCTGGTAGAGTGGCTGCCATTTCTTTCTGTCAGGTCATCTAAGACTCTCTGACTTGTCACATTTTCCTTCCTGAAAATGAGACAGATATAGGGCTGTAGTAAGAGGGGCAACAGCCAGGTCTTTCCTTTGTGCTCATTAAATTCTGACTGTGAATGTATGACTCATTTGGGTTTGTTTTTATACTTGTAGTATTATGGATTTCCCGTCATGTTCAAGTCCTAATTGGTCACCATAAGGTACTGTTTGAGATCACTTGATTTTCTTTTTGCTTAACAAATTCCAATCCGCTTGTCCAAGGTGACAGAAGCTCACTGTCATTGAAGGTCAGTGATGTTCCCAGTACATCTGTTTGCAAGCTGAAGGTAAATGGCTGGATGAAAGACGGCTGTAAACCCCATTTCCATGACAAATATTCATGTTTTCCTAGGCTACTTTTTAGTTTACATTAAATTCTCAATATTCTTTAAAGACAACCATGCCTTTGCCTGGGCATAAATGCTAATCTTTAACTGAACATCGGTGTTCTCTCTCTGAGCTACTTAGTTGCATCTGTTCTGTGTACCATATGAATTTAAGTCATAAAAGAAGGTAGAGGATTTGAAATAGGAATTAAGGACTCAGTTTTTCAGCTGTTGTTGGGTCTTTTGCTTGACCAACTTGTATGCTGTTTCTGCTATGGCTGAGTTTTCAGAAGCAAATGTCATGAGAGTTTGTGGCACCAGAATTATTTCATGAAAATTGGTAAACCCTGATGCAAGAAAGTTGCGCAAGCTCATTGAACTATAGCTATGCTGATGGTTTTGAGCATAATAGCACATTATGAAAGGAAGGCTTGTGGTCTAGTGATTAGACCAGGGCATTGGGGCTTCTTGATTCTCTTTTTAACTATTCTGCAGTCTTGCTTGAGTAGCACTGAGCAAATCAGCTGAGTTTTTTGAAGCTCAGTTTGCTCATTCATGAAGCTTCTTTAATACCTGTGGTGTAAGGGTGCTCTATGTCCCCTGCTATTAAAGTTAAAAACTCAATTACTGGGTATTTTTATATTGCTACTGTTAACCTGCTTGTTAAAAAAAAAAAAAAAAAAAAAAAAAAAAAAACCATGAGAAGGAATCAAAGTCTATAAATGGAAAACAAGTATCAGAAAATAACATAAAATAGAATTGCAATTATAGATAATTTAGACAATGAATGAAGTATGGTGCTAACTGCCAGAGGTACAGACTGAAGGTCTAAATCAGGAGAATCTATGGGGCTATCTAGAAAAAAAACCAAAACAGTTAAAGCTATTAGAATTTTCTTTGTACCAGTAAAACTGATGTTGATCTTATAATTTTTTTGAATTTTAGTGTCATTCTGTAGAAGTATATGCTGTTCCATTCCAGGGGGTATGGCAGAATTCACTGTCATGAAATGTGTTTGGCACTTCCTGTTGAAATTAAAAGCTGTTGGCACTATTTGGAGCTACTCAGCAAATCTAAACTGCATCTGAAAAGCACACCAAGCCATAAAAAATAATTCTGGGTTTGCAAATATATTTTATTTTGGTATTTTTCAGGCATTACATCCTTTCATTAGTGTATCAGGATTTTACAATGTCATCAATGGTGTGAGATGACACGTTCATAGGGCTTGTGACTTTGTGATACTGGTGGGTATCAGTGTAGTGACTAGCCGCGAGAGGTATTCTCACTTCCCTTCCCTCTTGCTCCCACCCACAGCACACAATATGTACCAGCTCTCCCGTGCATGGAACTCTTTGGTGAACTGTTTTCACTTGCAAACCCTGCAGACAACACTTTTTTTCCCTGCCAATTTGATTTTCCATTACAATAGCTGGCTGAAACATCCCAGAGAGGTATTTGATGGATGCCAGAGGGAGAGCAAGGAAGCAGGCAGGAGCATGTGGCTGGAGGAGGGTGAAGTAAGTTTGGTGGGGTGCAGAAGTAAAATGTTTTTGTGACCAGCTGGAATGACTTACTGCTGCCAGAACTACATGTAGCTTGTTCTCTTTCAATCGCCAGTTTCTCATTTTGTGGCAGATGTCAGTGTTGACAGATTTTGGAGCCTCTCTCCTTAAGTTTTCAAAGAATCTTCCTCCTTTCTTTCATTTTGTCTTCCTTATTTACCTCTTTTTTTAATTTTTCTTTTTTTTTTTTTTTTTTTTTTTTGTCTTTCTACTGTGACAAATAAAATCAAGATGCAGGTATAAATGAGCTTATTTAATAATCCTTTGCCTCTACACAAAGACACTCTTCTCCTCCCACTTTCTTCATATCATCCACAATCTCCAGAGGGAGCCCTGTGGTACATCATTTCAAGTGGGTGGTCAGCCTGTGCATATTTGAGTGCTCCCAGATTTGCCTGTGGAAGCTGGAATGTCTGCAGTGTGGGCTCTGTTGTTCTCTCTACTTTTGAGAGACTTGTGGACATCTGCATGACATAGCATTAAAAATATTCCTGACAATTAAACATTTCTTGCCCTTTCCTACTTTGTTGGATTTAGCGCTATTTTCAGTTCTTAAGTTTTCTACGTAAATGGCAGGCCAGATAATTGCTTGAGCAGTGGGCTGTGTTTGGCACCTTTTGCTGTCTCTTTCCACAACCACGGGTTAATCAGGTGTGACTTTACATGAGTTGCAGAATCTGAAAGACACAACAGCAGGGATGAAAGTTTCCTCAGAGAAATGCCTGAGCTCATATGCCAAACTACTTGTTTTAACTAGAACTGCTCTTACAAAAAAAAAAGAATTGCTACAATTTGGTGATTTATAGTGCAAACTTTAACAGAGCAGTTGGGCTCTTAACCTTTTATTTCTTTTACACTTTAACAGTGCTTCAAAACATGTTTCCTTGTCACCCTTGTACAAGCCAAGGGTAAGTCCAGGACCATGTAAATCCAGCCTGTGGTAAACTGAATCCAGTACTACATAGAAGTTTATACTCAGTGTTTCTTTGTATCTCATATCATGTTAAAAGTATTTTCCCCCTGATAGTCTGAAAGAAGCAGGAGGAGCCATTACCCCCTGATGTGTTGGCCATTAACAAAACACTCACTGTCACTGAGAACTTTCATTGTCAGTATATCCAATCACAGAGACAAAATTTCATTAATTTACTGTGTCCTGTTGACTCCGCATGGTCTGTGGCTCAATCCCACATGTAGGAAAGGGCTTGGTGACATCTATTTGCTTTGTACTTCCCTCATAGACAAACTACCACAGTTGGCATGAAATGGAAAGCCAAGATGTTATTCTGTTCTTGCTGAATTAGGAAATATTGAACAGTTTAATCTAGAGGATCATCAACTGTCCTTGCAAAAATTTGAATCAGGAAATGCAAAGATACTCATTCCTTCAAACTTTAGGTTTTTTAGAGTTCTCAAATCTAGAGTTCTCCAATGTAGCAAAGTGAGTAAAATTGCTGGCTCCATCACCACTAAAAAGATATTCTAGTTACAGTCTGCAGTTTTAAAACATAGGAGGATTAGATAGGCACCTCTTTATGAAAAGACATTGCTATTTTTTCCTGTCCTTCATTCTACAGTACATATGTGCTTTTTATATAGTTTTTCAAACTATAAACTGCCACTTGTAGGGCATTAATATTTTCTTTCAACACTGTGATTTCCTACTAACAACAGTTTCTTGTGCAGATTAAAACTCTCAGTAATGATGAGAAGATGTAATATTTGTTGCATATCTGCTTTTCTGACAGGATGTTTAAAGCAAGTTCTCTTAACTGAGCAATACCACTGTCCATAAAATCTCTTGAGAACCTGGTCTAACGCATGCTGGCATCCATACATTTTGAATATGTTAATTAGGGACATGATTATGCACACTTCCACAAAAAAAGCTGATTGCAGAAAAGATGTAACACCCCTGCAGGAGCCCAGGGCTACTCTTATGTGTTTCCAAGCTAGCCCAGCTCTCCTGAAGCCTAACTCACAGGGCATGTGCTCCAGCCACCTGACATGCTGCTCCAATACAACTGCTACAATCAGTGTTCTGTTTTGTAAAATTTTATTGATTTTTGGCATGTACTTGCCACGCACCTGCTTTGTAGTTCTTAATTTCTAATAGCGCTTATGCACTGTTGTCACTGTTCAACACAACAGCCAGATAGCAAGAACTATTGGATTTGTGACCCTGAAAAGAGGTTGGTAAGGCACCGGTCAGTACAGGTTGCCCAGAGAAGCTGTGGCTGCCCCATCCCAGTCAGCGCTCAAGGCCAGGTTGGACCGGGCTTGGAGCAACCTGGTCTAGGGGAAGGTGTCCCTGCCTGTGGCAGGCGGTTGGAACTGAATGAGCTTTAAGGGCCCTTCCAACCCAACCCAGTCTGTGATTCCATGATTACCTAACGGATTACCTCAAACTACTTCAGTTTCTATATTGACAAACTTTGCCTCCCCATGTTATGCAGTTCCTGGGGTAAAAAGCCTCTTCTATTGGATGCTACATTCCCTGTGTGGTTTCAGGGCATGTACTTGGCTACATACTGAAAATTTAGACAGCTTTGTGTAGTATCTTGAAAACATAGTATCCCACATGTTCCTTATGGTATTATACAGTGACAGTTTTTTTAAAACTTTCATTACTCGATTTCATATCTTAAATTGCTTCAAAGTATATGCTGAGATGTAAAATTTATGATCGTTTACAAAGTAAAATCTGCATGAATATTTTCTAGGGTATTTTTTTCTTAATTTTATAGGAAATATGAAAACTAATAGCAGTGATTTTGTATCTTGCTTTGACACCTGAAAAGATTATGAACAGTATTTGGGTCTTCATTCACATGTGAATAGTGGTCAAACATGCAGATAGCTTGGATTTTGTACTGGTGGGACTCCAGCCATTCATATCGTTTGATGTATGTATATTCATTTACGTTGACCAGTGTACCATTTTCAGCATCTTTTATTTGGAATTTATTGCTAAGAACAAAACAGAAACCTGAAGTAATAATCATGTATATAGTGAAGTGGAAGAAAATGTAAACCAGCTAAATTTGACCAGTGTTTCAAATTCATGCTGTTTAATGAAAACCTGAAAGTTAGCACAATCAAATGCACATTTGTAATAACAAAAATATGTTTTTATCCCTGTCAAAAAATAGCCAGCATTTTGAAGCTACATGAGGTTTTATTGTATACATCTAAATCTTTTAAGAGAGTTAATCTGTGTGTTTTATGTGCTGAGAGCTAAAAATATGTTTATTCTACAGCGAGAATATGCTTCCACTGGAAAGAAAAAAGAGAAAGAATTTTGGTTGCTGAAATGCCCTTTTATTTCTTTACTTCACATAGCTTACCAGAGCTTTTCATGTCCTTTTAAAGGCAATGAATTTCCTGGGGAATAATACGTCTTGCTTTGAACTGACCAAATGAAATACAGGACTCCAGATAAAAAAGCTGAACTCTGCCAGGAAAGAAATCAATAGAATCCTGTAGCTTAAAGATACAATGCATGCATGGGTCGAGGTAGGTTGGAAATAAAAGAAGCTGATGTGGACTTGAGTATTTCCAGAAATATCACATGATTTATGGTACCAAACAGTATGTGTAAGATTTACTGTTTTCCCACACCGCCTGTATAGAATCATAGAGTCATGGAATAGTTACGGTTGGAAAGGACCTTAAGATCATCTAGTTCCACCCCCCTGCCATGGGCAGGGACACCTCACACTAAACCATGCCACCCAAGGCTCTATCCAACCTGGCCTTGAACACCACCAGCGATGGAGCATTCACAGCTACCCTTGGCAACCCAGCCAAGTGCCTCACCACCCTCACAGTAAAGAACTTCTTCCTTAAATCCAATCTAAACTTCCCCTGTTCAAGTTTTAACCCATTACCCCTTGTCCTCTCACTACAGTCCCTAATGAAGAGTCCCTCACCAGCATCCTTATAGGCCCCCTTCAGATGCTGGAAGGCTGCTATGAGATCTCCACGCAGCCTTCTCTTCTCCAGGTTGAACAGCCCCAACTTTCTCATCCTATCTTCATACAGGAGGTGCTCCAGTCCCCTGATCGTCCTCATGGCTCTCCTCTGGACTTGTTCCAACAGTTCTATGTTCTCTTTATGTTGAGGAGACCAGAACTATACACAACACTCCAAGTAAGGTCTCACAAGAGCAGAGTAGAGGGGCAGGATCACCTCCTTCAACCCACTGGTCACACTGCTGATGCAGCCCAGGATCCTCTGTATTTAGCTCTATATACTCCAGATAGTATGTTTTCATTGTGTTGTTCAATGTTAAGATGAAGTTGGTCACATGTTCTGAAGTGACTAATTTGCTTGGTGAATTAGGGACTTTCTGCTGAGCAGAATTTAAAAGTTGATCATATAAGGAAACTTTTAATCTGTTTTCATTATGTTCAGTACAATTTAGTAGCCTTGGGCCTATGACACCATCCGCTACATCATATAAGGCTTCCTTGATTCCTCATTGCCATTTTTTTCTGTTATTGCTTTGCAGTGTTACTGAGTACTCAAAGATTTTAGCTACTTATTTGTCGTCAGCTGTAATGGAAATTGTAGTCCTTGGGATAAGCAAAAGCCAGGTTTCTTATAGTGATGCTGAATTGCTTATCTGACATGGTGAACACTTCAAAAATGTGAATTCAGTAATCTAATTATAAAGGATGGTTGACTGAGCTTTACTTTGGATAACTTCAGCTACCATTGTTTTGTGTTCCTTGATGCTTTCTTTAGAAATAGGGAATCCCCATTTGTCTGCCAAATTAGCTGTACTGGCTTTTTGTCCCCATCTATCTTTATTTTCTGTTTGTCGTTGTTTAAGCTGTAAATCACGCAGCCTACTCACTCACTCCCCACTCTTTCTTCCCCCCCACTCCAGGGGGGGAGGAATGGGGAGAAGAATCAAAAGAATGCAACTCCCACGGGCTGAGATAAGAACAGTCCAGTAACTAAGGTATAACACAAACCACTGCTGCTACCACCAATAATAATAATGACCAGGGAAATACAAGGGAAAAGAATACAATTGCTCACCACCTGATACCAAGCCCGACCACACAGTGCATCCCCACCCTTCCGGGTCTCTGCCCTCTGTTTTTACATCCTGAGCATGACATGCTGTGGTATGGAATACCTCTTTGGCTAGTTTACATCAGGTGTCCTGTAGCTGCTTCCTCCCGGCTTCCCCTCCTCCCTGGCAGAGCATGAGATGCAGAAAGTCCTTGGTCAGACCAAAACATTATCAAGCAGTAACTGAAAACACTGGTGTTATCAGCGCTGTTCCCAGGCCAAAAGTCAAAAACACAGTGCTGCACCAGCTACCAAGAAGGAGAAAAATGACTGCTGCTGCTGAACCCATGACACTGTCCTTCAAAATTATTTTGCTGATTTCTTTTCTGCACTCTTTAGATCCTGTCAGGGCCACAGCAATTGCCTCACATCACATGTCTTAATAGTTTTAATCCATGCTTTAGAAGGGCCCCAAAATCAGTATCTAACTCCTCCTCAAAGCCTCATGCAAAATACATGAGAGACGTTCACTTCATAAGGACAACACAGCTGTGGCAATCAATTTCACAGTTTAATTAGGCTTTGTATGAAAATAGTTTTTCTTGGTTTAAACCTAGTTTTGAGAAGTAGGTGGTGGTAGGAAAACCTTTTCCATGTCGTAATTAACTGCTCAAATCAGAGTGGAAATTCAGAACTGAATTTCACCTCACATTTTTTTACCTAGTGACTCGGTACCATGAGATCGTTCTTCTTCCTCCTCTGACCTTAAATTCTGTCAATGATTTATTACCAGCAACAAATTCTATTACTTCACTGTTCACTCTTTTTCTTCTCCTCCTTCCTCCTATTTTGAGCGGCCTATGTCCCAGTACATTATCTACTAATAATTTTTCTGTCATTGTGAGCCCTCTCCATTTATTCTCATCTTTTGTTCCTATCCGTTAAATAGGTATTAATTTAGTTAAAAAAAAAAAAAAGAAAAAAGAAAGCAATCATTGTATGTTATAGTACCTTAGTTGTTGGGGGAGGAGAGGGTTTGGTTTAAGGTACTTTAGTGAGGTAAATTGTTGAAACATATTTTGGAAACAACCATGCACTATACCAGGTAGTTCATTCTTTCTGCTGCTAGTGGCTTTATGAGACATGATTCCTACGTTTCAAAGCCATGTTTTTTGGTTTTGTTTTTAATTATCTACGCATCTATGAAGTCTAGGTTTTGCTGCATAATTGGCAAATTATCTAGTAAGTAATTCATACCTTATTGCTTCACATTTCTAGGGTGTACAGGGCAGACATGTTTAAATGGCAGTCACCTTTACCCTCTTCATAGCTTTCGTAAGTTGGCCATTTCAAATGATAGGATAATCCACTGCAAATAGTCCTAGAATTTATTATTTACCTTGCTATAAAATCAAACCCAAGAATACACAATTCCATTGGTGATTTATTTACAAAACAAATAATCATCAAAATATATATATATTTTTTTTAAATTACTATTATTTTGATGCTTCAAATGTCTCTGTTCCTGAACATTACTCTCAGCCCTGTTTCATTGGATATATATCAAAGGCTTAGAAATATGGATTTACTATTAATTTTTATTATTTATATTTTCCAATAAAAAATAAGGCGGGAAGGCACTGCCTCATTTGGAGCATGAAAATAATTCAAATTCAGTGAAATGATGAGTGCCCTTAGAGAAATGTTTCTGCACTCTTTGCATATGAATTTTGACAGATGAGATTGGTACCCTCTCCACGCTTCCAGCAGTTTTATGGCATAAACTCTTCATCATGGGTTATATACTTCCTCAAAATAAGAAGTGAAGAGCTGCACAGGACTTCAGATACTCTGAAGCTAAAACCCACTTAGCATCCTCCTTAGCTGGGGACTTCAGCTTGGTATTTTGTACAATGCTACCGCTTTCTCCTCTCTTGGACTCCTGCTAGCAACTGGAAAAACATTTGGTCCAATGAATATTGTTTCAAAAATCAGATGACTTTCACAGAATCAAGTTTCTAAACAATTCTGACATGCAGGGGAGAGTTCTGCTTTTTCTTCAGTTGTATTTATAAAGAATGGTCACATACCCCATAAAAAATTGTGTTTTTCTCTTTAGGAGAGAGTGACTTCTCTCTTTTAAAACACATCAATCTTTGAATCTTCCCACTTCTACAAAACCCCTGTGTATCACAGTACAATCAGAGCCGTAGGGGAGTTAATTTTGTAAGCAGCAGGCGGACAGTGCAAGCGAATGGCTGTGCGCTCTGTATTCTGCTGTTGTTCTGGCACAACGTTCCTTGCAAAGCATGGATTAAGTGTCATTTCAGTTCACTGAGGACAGTGAAATACAATCTTAAAAGATATTTCAGTTTTAGCTAACCCAATGTTTTATTTGTGGGTCAAAAAATGTTCATTTGGGTTTGAATCACTGTAAGATAGGAAAGAATTGTCATAAAAAGTGCTGTTGCACTTTAAAAACTTCCTTTGGAGGATCAGTGAAGAATCCTCATGAACGTGCCAGGTATGATACCATAGTCTCACAGTCTGCTTTGTCCTTTTGTGGTCTCACATTAAGTTAATGAAGATATATGCATATCTTTGAGTTTTCAACTTATGTGAAATTAACAAGCGTGCTCAGATAAACCAAACTCCCCTCAAAATCTGTGGCCAAATACCATAAGCAACAAATTGAAATGGATATGACTTCATTATGGCATGCTATCTTGGGATTTTTTGCAACTACTTTCCTTACTGTGTTATGAAATATATCTGTAGCATTACAAAAATAAACTAAAGGTGAAACGTCAATGAGCAGCATATGGGATTGGGACTTCAAGTTTTTATCACTGATGATCTCAAATTATGGAAACACACAAGACATCTAGAACATGTGCTGTCCATACAGTCAATTTCATGCTGAAATTGAAGTTACGTCTTCTGGCCAGTAATTTTGTGAATTAGATGCTAAATTCTTGGCAGGGACAACTGAAATCCAAACTGCAAGGCTTAAAGATGGGATATATTGGAAAATCCCCACAGAAATCAAGATTTTTTTTTTTTTCCATAATGTATATGACATGAAAAATGATAGGACCAATGTTACGCTATTGTTAATGTGCCAGTGGAACTATGCCAATTTTTAAATCAGCTGAGGATTATCCTCATCTTTTTCTGTTGTTCAATGTTTTGATGTAGTTTAGATTTCACTCGCTAAATTTTTAAATACATGATTCAACAGGAGAAAAAGGACTTGTATTGTTCAGTTTAGTCAGATAAATCTCTGAAGCTGCAACTTAGGCTTCATATCCTAAAATACCATTATTCGTTGTCTTCCTATATTTATCAAGGGCTATGAAATCTAGAGTACTACTTAGGATGTGGGATATTGCTAGGAAAGGTGATCAAAAAAACAAGAATACTGAAATGAGAAAAGACTATTAAGATAATGTTTTGTTGTGTATAGAAGTTTATGTATATGGAAGGTGAAAATATTTAATGCTAATAAGCTAAAAAATAAGCTTAACTTATTTAAGACATGGGAAAAGAAACATCTAAGATTCGAAAAAGAAATATCCTACTTTAGCTAGCTATCTTTTGTGATGTTGATCTTGTCAGTGAGATTTAAGATTAAAAACAGAGCTCATTAGCACAAAAGCAATTTGTGCTGCCTCTTTCAATTCATTTGTTTGTAGTTACTGGTTTTATTGGTATTATGATTTGAAATTTATCTATAACTGATCATCTTTTAAAATGTTGATGAATAACATGGGACAAAAATGATAACACATTAATTTGCTCAGTGTGGTGCTATCAGTATGACTTTAACATTAATCTGTGAATTCATCACTTGATAAAAAGCAAAGCAGTGCTGGGGGAAGGGAGGGAAGCAAAGACAGCCCAAATACAGTGAGTAGCTTCATATTTTAATGCTAGCGCCAGAAATCTTATTTCTCAAACCAAAGTCATACCCACAAAACAAAATAAGAGTTATCGCAGAAAAAAAATTGAGGACCAAACAAAGATAATTAAGGTGTAACCTGCAGCATATACAGCGTGTGTATGGCCCTGGATACCTCCTGAAGTACAACACAGACTAGAAAGAAGATGGCAAGCAGGGATCCAGTATTTACTACTTTGTACAACCCTGGGACTAGAAGATAGTCCATGACAGGATCAGATGAGCAGAAATAACGCAAAGCAAAACAGAGTAGGCCACACTTTGCCTTGGTACTGTGTTGTAGAGCTGAGATTTTGAAAGAGAGTTAGATAAATGTGCGCAATATGCCAGAGGAAAGAGAACCTGGCTCTGATAGAAACATAGAATAGTTAGGGTTGGAAAGGACCTGAAGATCATAACGTTCCAGCCCCCCTGTCACGGGCAGGGACACCTCACACTAAACCATGCCACCCAAGGCTATGTCCAGCCTGGCCTTAAATAAAGCCAGCGATGGAGCATACACAATTTCCCTGGAAAACCCATTCCAGTGCCTCACCACCCTTACAGTAAAGAATTTCTTCCTCACATTCAAACTAAACTTCTCCTGTGTAAGTTTGAACCCATTACCCCTTGTCCTCTCACTACAGTTCCTCATGAGGAGTCCCTCCCCTGCATCCCTATAGGCCCCCTTCAGATATTGGAAGGCTGCCATGAGGTCTCCAAAGAGCCTTCTCTTCTCCAGGCTGAACAGCCCCAACTTTCTCAGCCTATCTTCATATGGGAGGTGCTCCAGTCCTCTGATCATCCTCGTGGCCCTCCTCTGGACTTGTTCCAACTGTTCCATGTCCTTTTAGTTGAGGACACCAGAACTGCACACAACACTCCAAGTGTGGTCTCACAAGAGCAGAGTAGAGGGGCAGGATCACCTCCCTTGACCTGCTGGTCACGCTCCTTTTGATGCAGCCCAGGATACAGTTGGCTTTCCGAGCTGCGAGTGCACACTGCTGGCTCATGTTCATTTTCTCATCAACTGAAACCCCCAAGTCCTTCTCCGCAGGGCTGCTCTGTATCTCTTCTCTGCCCAACCTGTAGCTGTGACTGGGATTGCTCCCACCCAGGTGTAGCACCTTGTACTTGGCATGGTTGAACTTCATCAGGTTGGCATCAGCCCACCTCACAAGCTTGTCAAGGTCCCTCTGGATGGCATTCCTTGCCTCCAGCATATCAACCAAACCACACAGCTTGGTATCATCGGCAAACTTGCTGAGGGTGCACTCAATCCCACTGTCCATGTCACTGACAAAGATGTTGAACAAGACCGGTCCCAACACCAATCCCTGAGGGACGCCACTCGTTACTGGCCTCCAGCTGGACATTGAGCCATTGAGCACAACTCTTTGCATGCAGCCATCCAGCCAGTTCTTTATCCACCGAGTGGTCCACCTATCAAATTGATGTCTCTCCAACTAAAGAGACAAGGATGTCATGTGAGACAGTGTCAAACACTTTGCACAAGTCCAGGTAGATGACATCAACTGCTCTACCCCTGTCCATCAGTTCCATAGCCCCATCATAGAAGGCCACCAGATTGGTTAGGCAGGGTTTCCCCATAGTGAAGCCATGCTGGCTGTCACCAACCACCTTGTTGTTTTTCATGTGCCTCAGCATGCCTTCCAGGAGAATCTGCTCCAGGATTTTGCCAGGCACAGAGGTGAGGCTGACTGGTCTGTAATTCCCCGGCTCATCCATTTTCCCCTTCTTGAAAATGGGGGTTATATTTCCCTTTTTCCAGTCGTCGGGAACTTCACCTGACTGCCATGACTTTTCAAATGTGATGGACAGTGGCTTAGCAACTTCATTTGCCAGCTCCTTCAGGACCCGCAGATGAATTTCATTAGGTCCCATGGACTTGTACACATTCAGGTTCTTAAGATGGTCCCGAACCAGATCCTCTCCTACAGTGGGCCCAGGGTCTTCATTCTCACTGTCCCTGCATCTGCCTTCCAAGGCTTGGGTGGTATGGTCAGAGCATTTGCCAGTGAAAACCGAGGCAAAGAAGTCGTTAAGAACCTCAGCCTTCTCCAAATACAGGCATCCAGCTCTCCCTATAGCATCTGGAGAGGGCCCGCGTTGTCCCTAGTCTGTCTTTTATTCACTATGCACCTATAGAATCCCTTCCTGTTATCTTTCACTTCCCTAGCCAAGTTTAATTCTAACTGGGCCTTACCTTTCCTAACCTGGTCCCTAGCTTCCTGGACAACATCCCTGTATTCTTCCCAGGCCGCCTCTCCTTGCTTCCACCTTTAATAAGCCTTTTTATTTCCTTTGAAATTTCCTCAGCAGCTCTTTATCCATCCAAGGAAGTCTCCTGGCCCTCCTGCAGCACTTCCTTCTAGTAGGGATGTATCGCTCCTGAGCTTCCAGCAGGTGATCCTTGAATAACAACCAACAGTCTTGGGCACCCCGGTCCTCCAGGGTTATATCCCACGGACCCTTACTGAGCAGGCTCCTGAAGAGGCCAAAGTCTGCTCTCTTGAAGTCCAGGGCAGTGAGCTTGCTGCACGCTCTTCTCACTGTCCTGAGGATCTCAAATTCAACCATCTCATGATTGCTGCAATCAAGGCTGTCCCAGAGTGTCACACTTCCAACCAGCCCGGTGAGCACGAGGTCAAGCATGGCACCTCTCCTTGTCGGCTCCTCTATTACTTGCAGAAGGAAGTTGTCTTCCACACAATCGAGGAACTTCCTGGATTGCTTGTGCAGGGCTGTATCGTCCCTCCAAAAGATATCAGAGTGGTTGAAGTCCCCCATGAGAACAAGGGCCTGCGAGCGTGAGGCCATTCTTATCTGTCTATACAGCGCTTCATTCACTGAGTTCTCTTGGTCAGGCGGTCTGTAACAGATCCCCACAAGAATGTCTCCCATCGCTGTTCTCCCTTTAACCCTGACCCACAAACTGTCTGTCGACTGCTCACCTGTCCCCAGGCACAGTTCCATACTCTCCAGCCTATCCCTAACATAAATAGCAACACCCCCTCCCCGCCTGCCAGGCCTGTCTTTCCTAAAGAGCCTGTAACCTTCCATTCCAACACACCAGTCATAGGAGCCATCCCACCATGTTTCTGTGATGCCTATGATATCATACCCCTGTAGACATGCACACATCTCTAATTCCTCTTGTTTGTTTCCCATGCTATGGGCATTTGTACAGAGACATCTGAGCCGAGCTCCAAATGAAGCCGGTCCATTGGCTGGAGCAGCTGGAATATCTCTACATTGCTCTGAACGTTTATTATAGGTGCTGGCAACTGACTGGGTGTGTTGGGATGGAATGATGCCCCCCTCCCCCAATGCATCTACTTTAAAGCATCCTTGACCAGTCTGGCAAGCCTCCTCCCAAATGCACTCTTCCCTTTCTTTGTCAGACCAGCTCCACCAGCCCCCAGTAGACCTGGCCTACTAAATTGAGTGCCATGTTCAAGGTACCCAAACCCCTGACTACAGCACCATCCTTCTAACCAGTTAGACAATCTGCGCTCCAGAGCCCCTAATCACCTCTCCCAGTGCTCTGTAGTCCTTCTTTATGCTCTCCAGGCCACTGCTATCTATATCAGTAGCACGCACGTGGACCACTAGAAGTGGGTAACAGTCAGTGGGACTGACTAGAGCAGGCAGCTTCTCTGCAATATCCCTGATCCAAGCCCCTGGTAGGCAACACACCTCCCTTGAGGCTGGGTCAGGCCAACAGATGGGTGCCTCTGTTCCTTTCAGAGTTGAGTCGCCTACCGCTATGATCCGCCGCTTTTTCCTGGCAGCACCAATAGTGATCTTCTTTACCAGTGTATCAGCTGGTTGCTCCTGGTGGGAGTGTGGTTCCTCATCAGCCCCCTGCAGGACAGCAAAGCGGTTGTGGGTAGGAACAACAGATGTAGGAGGAAGCCCCTTGCTTTTAATTGTCCTCTTCCTCCTTTACTTGTTGTTTTTTTCTGTTACTGTTTCCCAGCTTCCTGGGTTAGCGGCCTCCTTTCCCTCATGAGCTACAGCAGACGCTTGAGGCCCCTGCACAGTCTGGTCCTGGAGCAATCAGTGCTGCTTCTCCTCAGCTCCCCTGACACCTTTCAGCCTAGTAGCAGCGTCCCGCAGCTCAGCCCCTGCTGCAGGAGGACCTCCACCAGGGAGCACAGAGTGCAGCCCTGCCCATTGCGCACCCTCCTCTCAGGAGAGCAGTGCAGGCGCTCTCTACACCCCGAGCTCTGCACTGCAGCCTCCCCTCTCATCGGCTCTGTCTGGGTGCCTGCACTGGCCACTGCTGGGGCAGCCAGAGCGGAGCACCCAGGCCAGACCCTGCTCGTGGGGCGAGCACTCACCATCCGGCTCACCTGCCCCACAAGCTGCCTCACCGCGCTCCTGTTCGCCGCGCTCCCTGGGGCAGGTTTATACCCACTTAGTGCTGGTGCCGCCCCTCCTGGCGCCGCCCCCTGTGAGTCCCTGCTCGCGTCAGCTGAGCTGCCGGCTCCTGGGCAAGGCCTGGTAAGGACTTGAGGCTCCCTCGGTGGCTCTCGCCACTCTGAATTGAGGCTCCTGGACACTGAGCTTCCCCTTGATCAGGTGTTAAGGGCATCCTTTCTTGAGCTACTCATCTCAGCGATTGACTGATGTGAGACTTGATGTTAGACTTCTCCAGGCCGCACAGTGCAGGAAGCCAGCAGGCCTTCCTAACAGAATAATCAGACCCCATCTGAGCTCCTTCCTCATTCTCATTTTTCTGGCAACGCTATATTGATATCCCTCAAACATGTTATTCCTGCTTCAGAAGTGATTGGCACTGAAGCACAGCTCCTCCTGGCACCCCGGTTGCCCGTGCTGGGCTGGATGTTCAAAGGCAGGGTCTCCTCTACACATCATGCAACTGATGCTACATGGAGTAAGTGGGCTGCACTAATTACACGAGCTCAAATAGGAAATGCCAGTCATCCAGGAATTCTAGAAGTCAACATGGACTGGCCAGAGGGTAAAGATTTTGGAATGCCACCAGAGGAGGAGGTGATGCATTCTGAACAGCCTCCACCATATAATGAACTGTCAGAAAGTGAAAAGCAGTATGCCTTGTTTACTGATGGGTCCTGCCGTATTTTGGGAAAGCATCAGAGACGGAAGGCAGCTGTATGGATAACCCGATGACAAGTTGCAGAAACTGCTGAAGGAGAGGGTGAATCGAGTCAGTTTGCCGAGATGAAAGCCATCCAGCTGGCCTTGGACATTGCTGAGCGAGAGAAGTGGCCAGTACTTTATCTCTGTACTGACTCATGGATGGTGGCAAATGCCCTGTGGGGGTGGTTGCAGCAAGGGAAGCAGAGCAACTGGCAACGCAGAGGTAAACCCATCTGGGCTGCTGCACTGTGGCAAGATATCGCTGCCCGGGTGCAAAACCTAGTGGTCAAGGTACGCCATGTAGATGCTCATGTACCCAAGAGTCGGGCCACTGAGGAACACCAGAACAACCAACAAGTGGCTGAAGCTGCTAAGACTGAAGTGGCTCAGATGGACTTAGATTGGCAACAGAAGGGTGAATTATTTTTGGCCTGGTGGGCCCATGACACTTCAGGCCATGACGGCAGAGATGCAACATACAGATGGGGTCATGATCGAGGGGTGGACTTAACAATGGACACTATTGCCCAGGTTATTCATGAGTGTGAAACATGTGCTGCAATAAAGCAAGCTAAATAGTTAAAGCCTCTTTGGTATGGAGGACGATGGCTGAAGTACAAATATGGGGAGGCCTGGCAGATTGATTATATCGCACTCCCACCAACCCGCCAAGGCAAGCGCCATGTGCTTACCATGGTGGAAGCAACCACCGGATGGCTGGAAACATACGCTGTGCCCCACGCCACTGCCCGGAACACTATCCTGGGCCTTGAGAAACAGATTTTGTGATGACACGGCACCCCAGAGAGAACTGAGTCGGACAATTGAACTCATTTCTGGAACAACCTGATAGATGCTTGGGCCAAAGAGCATGGCATTGAGTGGGTATATCACATACCCTCCCATGCACCAGCCTCTGGGAAAATAGAACAGCACAATAGGCTGTTAAAATCTACACTGAGAGCAATGGGTGGTGGGACTTTCAAGCATTGGGATACACATTTACCAAAGGCCACTTGGTTGGTCAACACCAGAGGATCTGCCAACAGGGCTGGCCCAGCCCAGTCAGAACTTCTACATACTCTGGAGGGGACAAAGTTCCTGTGGTACATATAAAAATTTGCTGGGGAAGACAGTCTGGGTTATTCCTGCTTCAGGGAAAGGCAAACCCACTTGTGGGATTGCTTTTGCTCAGGGACCCGGATATACTTGGTGGGTAATGCAGGAAGATGGGGAAGTCTGATGTATACCTCAAGGGGATTTGATTTCAGGGGAAAACAGCCAATGAACTCAATTGTATACTGTTGCCTGCTATGTAATACTTTTATAGCCCACCAACTAGATGTCTTCAAGTCATCAGCAACTGGCCCTCTGAACATCATCTCAACAAAGAATGAACTTAAATGAAAACAGACGAGTTCTGCAGTAAAGGAACGATCAGCATCAGCAGGCAATGATCCAATGCTGCACACGGCCTCCCCTGCTCTGAAGGACTGTTATAGGAGATGGAGCTTGATGTCATGGACCAAATGGACTCAGCAGCTTTGTAGGGATTGGTCCATGCACTGAGGGATGATCTCTCTCCCTCTGTGTGTGTGTGTGGATGTACATATATATGTATGTGATGGTATATTGAAAATATGGGATCTGAGCATGACGTGAATAGTATGGAATAAGGGGTGGATATTGTCATGGGTTCAGCAGCAGCAGTCATTTTTCTCCTTTGTAGTAGCTGGTGCAGCGCTGTGTTTTCGACTTTTGGCCTGGCAACAGCACTGATAACACCGATGTTTATAGTTATGGCTTAGAATGTTTTGGTCTGACCAAGGACTTTCTGAGTCTCATGCTCTGCCAGGGAGGAGGGGAAGCAGGGAAGAAGCAGAGACAGGACGCCTGACCCAAACTGACCAAAGAGGTATTCCATACCACAGCACGTTATGCCCAGGATGTAAAAACTGGGGGCAGGAACCCAGAAGGGTTTAGTTCACGGCTCGGTCGTCGGGTGGTGAGCAGTTATATCCTCTTCCCTTGTATTTCCCTTGTCATTATTATTATTGGTGGTAGCAGCAGTGGTTTGTGTTATACCTTAGTTACTGGACTGTTCTTATCTCAACCCGTGGGAGTTGCATTCTTTCAATTCTTCTCCCCATTTCCCCCCCTCCTCAGAGTGGGGGGGAAGAAAGAGGCGGGAGTGAGTGAGCGGGCTGCGTGATTTACAGCTTAAACCATCACAGCTAGACAGGCATTTTTAAGAGCCAGTATGCCCTAGCTAACCAGCTGAGGGTTTATGCTATGTTAGATCAACCTGGCAATTGCTGTTTCTCTAAGTCTTGCTCTCCTCGATATCTTCCTGCCTGCCCAAAAGCCTTCAGCATCACCAGTGGTCATTGGAAGACATTTGGCTTCCCCATTGGTTCTGTATGACCAGCTCCATTTGTTGATCTAGGCAAAATGACAATCCATGCCATTATCTTCTACATACAATGCAGGACATGTGGTGAAAGCATATATTAAGGTGTCCAGGGTGCTTGGTTTGGATTACAAACATGGTTTCATTATATGAGGAATACCTTTTATCTTAAATCACACAGCAAATTAAGGTAAAATGTTAACAAGGACATACCTCACAGTTAGTTCTGCTGTTTATGGGAGTTTTGCTGTTCAGCTGCAGCATAGCCAGGATGCTACATTGCCCTGCTGCAGGGGACAGGTAAGATTCATCAACTGTTCCTCATTATGAGGTATTTGTGAGAAAAATGATGTGATGGAGCTCAAAGGTTGCATGTCAGAAAATTCAGAGTGAGTGAGCAAACATGCCTGAAAAGTGGGGGAGCTGATAGCTCTTAAGCTGCATTCCCTTCTCTGCATCTTCACTAAGACACTGTTCTTCAGGTCTGATCATGCACCACTGCACCAACAGTTTCTGTGTTTCTTCTCCCTAGCAGGACGAAAGAAAGCACAGATTCAGATTAATAGAACATAGGTTTTTTTGCTTACAGGTAAGACAGATGACAGGGTCTTGCCCAAAGTTTTCTTGCAATCATTGCAAAAATTACACTAATTTAAGCATGCTTTAGCTAGAGACAAGCACTTCTGCATCCTAGATTCATGTCAAACAGGAGACAGACTAGAAACTGGGAGTCAAGACAATCCCCTAAACATCCTCCATATATAAGGAAGGATTATTTTTCAAAGGCATATTGATAAAATTAATAATGCATATAAAAATCAGTCATATTTCAAAGGTTTAGTACCAGCCCTTTACACTTTCTATATTACTCTTTTTAAAAGAAATGAACTTATAAAATGCCACTTAAAATCATGTGACAGTACAACTCTAATAAATCTGCCTTTTGATTGTGCAAATGAGATGGAGATATCTCTGGAGCAGCAAGTTAATTTCAATTGACATCACTGACATTTGCAATTTGAAGGACTGAGACTCTGCCTTTCCCATGGGAAAAATCTTCCTTTGGAGGAGCTAAGTGGGCTTGGCCCTAGTGAGCTTTCTGACTTATGTTGCTGTTTACCCATTCTTCTAATGTTTATAGTAATCTTACAGAACTACAGGAAAGTCCTCCTACATCATTTCACTTTGGTTTCTGTCTTTTACATGTGATGTGAAGTAAAAAGAGGCTACCCACTTAAATAGGAGTGTCTAGTTCTCATCAGGCTAGACTTTATCATAAGGTGTATGTTCATATTAAACCCATGTGAAGACTAAGCACAAATCTTTAACCAAGTATGGCAAATCTTGACTGATAATCAAAATAATCAATTGGTAATCAACTGATTCCATCTGGTTATATAAATATTCAAGACACTTCCCTAATTCTTCCCTTTTTTTTGAGGTGAGTCATGATTCATATTCACAAATAAAGGTCTGGAAGAGATTAAATACTTTGCTTTATTGTGCAGCACGTTCCTTGCAGAACGAAGACAGGAGCTCAGACCACTCATCTTCCAGAGTGACTTTAGAACGTTAGCCATTCCTTACGTTTAAAGTTAAGATTAAAAAAATTCTGTCTGAGAAGACAAAGCATAATTTCAAGCACATCTATCAGTTTAATCTTCTACTGCTTGAGTTTCCATTATTAGAATGAAGCAACTTCTCTGTGTTTACTGCAAATCATAATTCTGCATTCCTTTCTAGCCCCACAAATGCCATAATTGACCTTTAGAGGAACTGAAAGGCTCCTTATTTTTTCAAACACCAGCTTGTGCATCTGTTTTTTGCTGCATCAGCTGACAGTGGTTATAATATTAAATTTGTTCACAGATCTTAATTTTTCACATTTGTGGTGCTGTTTCAGATATCAGTACCACATTCAACTTCATTTTGTGTTTGTTTACTAGATGAGAGAAAAAGTCATCTTTATGAATGAATTTCACTCTATGGTAATTTTATTAATTATCTCAGCATTTAAGGAGTTAATATCACTACAGTTCACTGTATTTGGATAATTTGTCAGGCTTTCCTACAGACTGAATAGATTTTGTTTGACCTATAAACCAATATTAAAAAAAATCATCGCAGTCATTAGAGTTTCACCAATAATGAAGACAACTCATACAACTATCATATTTTTTCATTGCTTGGAATGAAAAACAGAAGAAACCATCTCCAGTATAGTTTATTTTCATATGAAAATAACCAATACATTACTATTGATATGCTTTCGGATTTGTTAAGGGGTGCTTAAAGATGCTCTTTGAGTGCTCAAAAGTTGACCTTTCTTTTTATGCTAAAAACTTTAATCTTACCTAGACTCTCTGTCATTCTTATCACTGTAGTTTTGTGATCTGTAGGCATATTTTATATCTAGACATTTCCACCTAGTCTGGATTTAGGTTTTATTATGAATGTAACTATTCTTCATGGCAGCAACAAAGCTGTTGAGCTGATACTAAAATCGGAGTTGTTATTCGATTTATTTTTTGTTTAATAGTATTATGCCTAAAATGTTGCGACCTTAATGTCAAACCTATGTAAAAAATGAAACTAGTAATTATCCTAAGATAAAAGATTTTACTCTGAAGAATTTCTATTATGATTTGTTGGAGATGAAAATATACATCCTGGTTATCCTAAATTTGCGGGTGCATAGTGAAGGCAAACTTAGTTTTGATGAATAGGGATTTTGTTGTGAAACAAATGACTGTGGCTCTGTGATGACCAAGGCAGAGAGATAGTAGGTTTTTACATGGTTGAATTAAAATTGTAAATTTTAAGGCTTATGTTAAAATAATTATGAAAAATCAGAATGTCCAAAATTTAAGAAAATGTGCTTCTAAAGTTGATTGTGAGAAAAATGTTTTTTCTCTGTGAGATGAACCTTAATTGCACACAAGGCAACATTTTTGACTACATGGGTGAAAAAATATGTGCTATGCAATTGTTGATTCCATCATAGCAGATGCAGAAGATGCTCTTTCACATTCTACAATCTGCTCTAAAGTTGCCATTCCCAAGCTTTCAGGTACTTGGCTTTCCAAGTACAATAAAGTTGTTCAATAAAGATTTTTGTGATGTTTAATTACAGGCATGTGTCAAATGCCATACTTACATTAATTTTTATCAGCTACCTGAAAAGTATTTCAGGATGTCAGATGTACTGTGAGAAATGTAGGCTGTATGATAAGGATGTGTGACTCTAAATTTTGTGAGACTTTAAATGGAGGGATACTGCATAAACTGTAAAAAGAATCAAAAAGACCAACACAGGTGTATTCCTAAAAGGCATCAATTGTGCTAGAGCATCTTCTGCTTCTTGTAGTAGTTTCTTCATTTCAACACTTATTCATTCAGGATAAGAAAATAACTTGGAAACTGGTGCATTTTGATTATTTTTTTAATCTGAAGTGTGGTCAAGGACCTCTCCAGAGCTGAATTTGGGTTGTTCTCTCTACTTGTTTCTGTATCTGTCACATCTGAAATGATTTTTCTTCATTTTTCAGCTTCAGAAATTCCTAGAAGGACTGCAAGCCTTTAGCACTGCTGTGTTGAATGATTCTCTCTTTTCAGTTTTCAAGTTGATGCGACAAATATAACAGGAACTGTTGGAGCTATGTGGTGAAGTAGGATCATACTGTCAGAGCCTACCACTGAGGAACAGAAGGGAAGGAAATGATGATAAAATGAGCTGTGGGGAATTCAGCATTTATGGCTTTTGCTTTTTTCTTATATTTTTATCTTTAGTTTTTCAGAAGGCCACTGAGTTTCTTGTTAATTTGCTCCACTTTCAGGTGGTCAGATGGTGCTGTCACTAGAGGACAAAAAATAACCACAGGTCTTATCATCACCAAAAACCGAGCTGAAACACAGGTCAAAGTTCAATTTTTAGCTTTATCTGCTGGAGTACAGAACTGAAAAAATGAAAGATAGCAGAGCTTATGGCTAGAGAAAGGAAGAAAATTATAGCAATTGCACCTGGTGGGTCATTTCGATGCTCACCAGCCTTTAGTTTATAAGTGTGAAGGACTTAAAGTCTTTGTATTTCAGGAGAAAGCAGAACCGGGATTATTTTTTGAGCTGGATTTAGTCAAAAGGGAAAATAGTTTTGTATAATACTCTCAAAGATACCTACTTTGAGATGATAAAAGCTGATTCTATGAGACAGTACATTGCTGTCTATGATGTAATACATATGTGAGGTCAGAAGAAAACTGGTCTATTTCAAAGTCAGTTTGATCTGTTTTTTCTTCTGGAGTACCCCCCTGTGGAGTCTGTAGTCTGGTCATGATCCTGTAGCTATTTATTACTGCCTGAGAAGAAACTGAGATGCTTGAAAATAAATAAAAATTGAGCCCTTGATAGTTAAAATGCCATCTTTCTGAGTCTTCAAAGAACAGTGCTCAGATGTTATCAGGGGGAACAGACACTGTGCTTCACCCTTACCTGGGAGGGGAATGATCCTGTTCATCAAGGGCTCTTTCCTGATTAGTGCATGTATCATGCGTGAATGGTTTGATTTCTGACTTCAGGCTTTCACATATATATGCCTAATAAAAAAAATAATAACATAGGTATAAAAGCATGAAAACCATAACAGAAAACATCTATGCCTGGGTTCGTCTCTTGAAAATGATACAGTTCTTTTGCTCTTGAAGCCAAGCAACCTGGATAAAGGTCTATATTTCAGAAACATCTGCAATCCATGCCCACAAGGCTCTCCAAATAGATTCAACAATTAGAAATTTCTATTAATTTAGCATCATATGATGGAGAGCTTGAGCTCTGGTCAGATGATGAGTGGTCTTTGCACATTCAGTGGCTATTAGATCACATGATCATTTCTTTTGGGCTTCCTTTCTTAGAGAATATTTTTCCAGAAATGAGGTTGAAGATGGATAATGATGGGCAGGGGTTTTTTGACTGATGGGTAGTTCTTCTACAAGTGTGTTCATCATCAGTCCTTAATACAAAGTTTTAAAGCTTAAACATTAAATTTCATTCAAATTAATCTAGTTTATAAAAAATATATAGATTTCCATAGTTAGAATTACAATACTTCGTTACATCTCTAACTTTCCACATAGCAGCCTTTTAATATCTGAGGGGGGTCTAAAAGAATGCTGGAGAGGGGCTCTTCATCAGGGACTGTAGCAATAGGAAAAGAGGTAATGGCTCCAAACTTAAACAGGAGAAGTTCAAGTTAGATATTGGGAAGAAGTTCTTTACTGTGAGGGTGGTAAGGCGCTGGCACATGCTGCCCAGAGAAGCTGTGGCTGCCCCATCCCTGGCAGTGTTCAAGGCCAGGTTGGATGGGGTTTGGAGCAACCTGGTCTAGTGGAAGGTGTCCATGCCTGTGGCAGGGGGTTGGAACTAGATGACCTTAAGGTTCTTCCAACCCTAACTATTCTATGATTCTATGGACTCATATGTCTCCAAAGTACCAGTTCTGGTACTCTATTTGGGCATCCTCTGCCCA
Organism: Ara ararauna; assembly: GCA_028858755.1. Taxonomy (NCBI): domain Eukaryota; kingdom Metazoa; phylum Chordata; class Aves; order Psittaciformes; family Psittacidae; genus Ara; species Ara ararauna. Next base: position 27,244,586 of record CM054380.1, read on the forward strand.
AACAGTCCTACCTGTTAGCAGTGCAGACTGCTCAGGAGCTCAGTCAAATCTTTTGCTATAACCTGAATATGACAAGGCACAGATGTTTTTGGTGTGAATTGAGGAAAGACAATCCTCAGTCCAGGAGCTGCTCTTTGGGCAGCTCTGCCTTGTGATCTTTTTAATTAGCTGTCTGCTCCTATTGCAAACTGCTGCTGTTGTGAGCCTGTGGATGGAGATTTTCTCTAAGACAGCTTTGCATTGCTCCAGCAATGTCTCTTGGCTGGAGCGCTGCTTAGGAACTCAGGACCCTACGCAGGGACAGGCTGTAATACAGTAGCTTTGCCTACAGAGCAGTGTACCTCTGAGATTAGGGACCTTTTATATATATATCTTTGTTGTCTCTCTGAAAATTGAAGAAATATTTCAAATGGAAAGGTGACATTTGGAAAGAAACAACAGCTTTTGCACTGTAAGAGGTTGTGCAAATCTCTTTTAGTTTAGGGAATCTGAATATCCGTCTTCAGGGAAGCCTTGAGAGTGCTCTGAACACTTCAAGGATGAGTTTAAAGCTACATTGGTCCCTCATTTCTCCTAAACCATATCTTCTATAACACTTGTTATCCAAGGTGAAACACGGAAAAAAACGTGTAAAACTCATGACAAAAATCAGGACAGAGGAACAAGTACTGGCCTTATGCAACTTCTTATTACATTGTTCAGATGGTGTTAGAGAATCCATGTAATAGTTGAAATATTAATTCATTGGAATTCAGAGTATTTTATTACTTAACATTTGGGGAATATTTAAACTTCATAGGTCACACAGTATAAAAAAATTAAATAAATCCATCAGGAATAATTAAACACATAATACCATAACATATTTCTGTGAATGCTCATGAGATTTCTTTGGCAAATCTGGGATACTCTCCCACAACAAATTTCTGTGTTATGGTGGCTATAAAATATCATGTCTTCTGGCAGAGGTGGTGTAAAATGAAATAAGGGGCCTTCTCTTTGAATTATGGATCACAAAATAAACTATACAGAGAAATGACAAGATCCTTGTAATCTTTCACAGCATTCCATGAATTCTGGAATCCATCCGTGGATTGGAGATGTGTTTGTTTGTTTGTTCGTTTAATTTTATTTGCTTAGTAATTGGATAAAGAGGAAAATATTTATTCAAGTTGATAAAACTGCATCAAAACCAATGAGATCCAACGCAAGCCTGATTTCCCAGCAATAAATAAACTCGGAGCTCCCTCTAGTGAGATCTAAAAAAATAATGACTTTTTTTTCTCTGAATTCTTGTTAAAGAAAAATCAAACATTCCATTAGCCCATCAAGCAAAAATTATTAAACACGTGGATAATTAATTTCAGTAACTTAGGAGGTGCAAAAATGTGGGAGCGTTTACTCTTTAGTTCCCTGTTTCTCACCCCCAAAATATTGTAACTAATTTCCAGTCAGTGTGTCTCACTCTTTCTTTTCTCTTTGACCGCTTCTATTGACTATTTATAAATAAGTTCCATAGGTCAGGTTCAGATTAGGGATCATAAGCATTTTTTTTTCCCCTTCTGAAATGCAGTATCTCTGTAATTTGAGCTTGTACACTTGCCAGATGTGTTTTCTCATGAGTTTTCCGTTATTTCCTGCTGCCCATCATTAGCGTGTGATATGCCTTTCTTGTGATATTTTGGTGCTTCAAGGCCTAATTTCAGTCAGAAAATGAAGAAGCATTGACAACTGTGAAAATGAATTGTCAAGAAGTGTGCTTCAATGAGGTTAATTTTAGTTTTGTTTTGAGAAATGTGGGGAAGAGAAGACTCAGATCAACAGCTGATATAAATAAACTCTATTTTAGGCCCAAATCAGATCTGTCCCAAGTCACTTAAGGGGAAGCAGTATCCGGTCTGCCTGTATCTAAGTCCTTTTTCTCACTCTGTCGATGCCCAGAGAGCCCAAACAAAATCAGACACTTGCTATAATAGGAAAGGCTTGTACATTTTGTATGAGAAATAACCAGCACTCCAAAGTCCTCATGAGCTAAATATAACATGCATAAGACTTACGGGAAAGTGTTGCTATCCTATTTTATAGGGAAAAATGCACAGCGGGCTTTGGTTTTGCTGCCTCAGAAACAGATGACTCAAGGTGTTTAGTGACTGCATCTGACTTAGATGCCACTTTCAGCTAAAAGGCATTCTCCAGTTTTTATACGGCCAACCGTCTGTAGCCCTAGTTTAAAGCTAAATCCAGGCAAGCCTATCTCCCATTCTGCTGATGGTAGGCTTTGATCAAGCTGGGATTCATTAAGCATGCTTCTCCTACTCAAAAATTTCAGTGCAGACTTTGTTAGGAGAGTTCAGAATCTAATTGCTGCTAGTAAATGCCATTCAGTGCTGAGGCTGCATAAGTAAACACCTTCTTCGGATTTACGTTTCAAATTAATTACCAAAAAAGTTTGGATTGATTGAGTGCCTGTGCCAAGTTAACTTTTAGGGGGCAGCAGGTGCTATTTCTTTTCTGTAAGATTTTTTTAAAATAAAAGTAGTATGTTAATTTCTTCTCTGCAGGATGTTCTCTCTTATCTACCCCTAGTTAGCTGCATGAAGCTAGTCAGCATTGACTGTATTATGAACTGATGCTTTCCAAGAGTCATTTCAACTTGAACTGATTTATGTGGCTCCCTAATCATATCTCATCTCTGCAGGTTAAGAAGAGCAGTGTAGCTTGGCCCGGTTCATCTTTGACCCCAATGTATCTTTATGTCAGAGAAATAGAAATACATTTTCCAGTATCTATTTCTCCTAGATACATTGCAGTACCAGATTATTTCATTTAGGAAATTTTTGTTTGGGTATCTGCAGAAAAGCTTTGGCACTCCTTTGTTTTCTACATGGCTAGGAGATACATCTGACTGAATAAAGATTATTTAGCCTTCAGTATGTGATGCTTCATAGGCTCCTTTTTCTTTCTTAGTCTGCATGTACTCTTGGAAAGACGTCTATGATGTTGGTGGTTTTATGATATGTTTTCCTTAAGAAGCATATAGCACTTAGAATAAAACTTGGCCTTTGACTTACATTATTTGTCACAAGCTCATTGTAAAAATTGTTTCTTGTACGAGCATTTGAGATGAAATCTTTTTTAGTGGGCATTTCCCAAATGCTTTTAGTGAAGGAATCTATGAAGAACTGCTGCTGACTGGGGAAACAAACAATTGTACTGGGAATAGTTGCCAGAACCATATCCTACTGACTTCTTTCCAAAGGCCCCTCTGAGGATCCTGTCTATAAGGTCATGACATTTGAATGTTAATACTTCCAGCGGCTACTTGGGTGTCTTATCTAAAGAGTCTGTAGGAATTGTGCTGCTGCAAGCTATCTCTTTAATTTATTCAGTGAGGAAGAAGTAAACCTGTGTTATCTAAAAAGAAAAATGTAGAGAAATTTTGGGGAAAAGATTCTCAGCAGTTTTCTTCCATGCTGTGATGCTATCTCCTGGATAATGGAGCAATAGTATGTTACTTAGGGAGGTAAAAAGACAGAAAAGTTTAAACATGGCTGTGCAAGCTATTTTAATATATCTAAAATACTGTCTTTCAATAACTTTCTGAATAAAAACAGTTTTCTGGCAGATCTCCCATGTGAATGGCCTTTGGGCATCTTTAGATAACATAGATCAGTTTACTAGTGTTGAAATCAGAACTGGAAAATACATAAAGGTGATGTCTGTCACATATCTGGAGTTGATTCTTTCAGGCATTTTACAATAATGGAGTTAATCTTTTGACTCCTGAGAAGCTGAATTACAGTTATTGAAATTAAGGCTTTTTTCTTTCTACATTGGATACCACAAGGAAATGCATTGTTGTTGATGAGTCAAGTATCCTGCTAACCAGTGGCAGCAATTTTACCCACAGTAACACAAAACCATGAACAGGACGTGGTGCTTTCCACTAACACCAGTAAGGGTAGAATTGTTAATTTCAAATGTTTTGATCTGCTGCTGTAAATTTTGTGACAGAAAGCAACTCTAAAACTTTCCATATGTGCTTATTGGCTAAATAAATCAGAGGCTAGTAAAATTATGATCAGGCAATGTGCAATCCAAAAAGAACATGCACGGAGTACAGAAGATCAACAGTTGTCTTTAAGAACAATTCAACTTGAAAATAAAGTAAAATCAAAATGTCCTTCTATTTCCAATTAATAAAGTAAGGAGGCCATTTAAGTTGATACTGTTGAAGTGACAGTAAACATGAGGAAAACACAACAGTGTGCTGAAGAGCCATTCCTTCCCTCTGAAGCCAGAGTCTTACAATTTTCCATCTAGCTGATTGGAGAGCAATAAGAATCACTTGGCCTTGAGGCAAGATAACTCTCAAATAGTTGTAATTTAGCTGTTCCAGCCAGTCTTGCTCATTTCTAACAACTACTGGCTTGCGTGAGCCAGTTTTAAAACTTACACTGTTCCCTGGCAATTCATTCTGAAACAAACACTATGTCCACATTTTACTTAAACAATTTTTCTTTTACTAGAAGTGGGTTTCATATCTCTTCATTTTCATACCATTAGCCTATGTGCAGAGGATAGACTCAATTATCCTTTTGGGTGTCTGTTTTCAGATTTAAGTTGTAATTGTGATAATGGATATTATCAGTCTCTTCAATTAGTTTCAACACTTCTGAAAAACTATCCAAATGAACATGTAGGAAGATTTACTGAAAACTGAAGTGGAACGTATCCAGACCAAGAATGGTACATCTAACAGTAAACAACATCTTTTACTTTTCTGTTCTTTGACATCATCAGTTTTGACTGTATCACCTGGGCATATCCTCTACAGATTCACACAAAGAAGTGAAACTTGTATGGCTGAAAATAATCTCATGGTATTTAGAATATTATAGTTTCTTATTCTAATTCATGTCACAGGCTTTCTGGTTTGCCAGGATGCCAGCAGTCTTACTGCTATTGTTCTGCCCCATACAGAATGGCTTAAATTTGATGATCTTTATGCTAACACTGCAGAAATTAGGGAAGTATGCAATTTCTAAAGGAACTAAAATTTATTATTCATTCTAATAAAACATGCTAAGGTTGTATCTTTGATTGTAGCTTTCATCATGCTAGGGCGATTCATTAGGTGTTTCATTAATCTCAAAGCATGTAAAGGAGTACGTACTTTTAATAAACCTGACTGCTTCTACTGAGAGCTCACCTGAGTTTCTAACGTTAGACAAAAGTGCAAAAAACATGTAGATAAGGCCTTCAGTGACATGGTTTAGTGGTGAACTTGGCAGTCCTGGGGTAAAGGTTGGACTTGATGATCTTAAAGGTCTTTTCCAACCTAGTTGATTACATGATTCTATGTGCAAACATCCCTGCTGTGTGCACATGTGTGTACATGTGTATATAGTCCTGAAAAAATTTCTCTCGGTGAAAAATTCCCCTTGTCTTCTTTCTGTCTGTTCACACTGACAGCATAAACCATGATACTCATTTCTCTTTGAGTAAATATTTGCAAAATATCTCTGAAAGACTCATATTAATGACTTTTAAATGATTTTGTAGAATTGAAATCTTCATGTGGAAAATGTTAAAAACCCCAAGCCTTTTAAATGCTCCCTGTGTAAATGTGTGTTTTTATTACAGATAGCCATGGGCTTTTCCTTTTTCCTTTGAGCTCTCTTCAGTGGGATTGTTCCATGCAGTGAGTCAATCTGTAACCCACGATTGCATACCAGGCATTTTGGTTCTCCTTTTTGAACAGGTTCATGTACTAAAGAGTAGGGGAACAAGGGAGAAAAATATTTTTGGAGGATGTTTTGTAATTTGACACACCTTTAGTCTGTCCAAATGTGAATAATTTTGAGGTGGTTAATTTCAAGGGTTCCTAGTAGACACTGAACTGTTCTTGTATTTCCCAACACTGACTTCATCTGACTAATGACAAATAAAGATCCAGTGTTAGGGAGCAGCTGTAGATATACACATTTTAATGAGTATTTTTAAAAAAATAGGAAGGGTAGAAACCAAAAGGAACAATTTAAATGTATCTTTTTATCATTTTTATGCAATGGTGTTCTGGATTTCATAACCTTTTAAGGATTTAATGATGGTGCAGCTGCATACCAGAATGTATCAAGAAAAAAAATCTCTAGAACTGCTGCCTTTTAAAAAGGTTTCTGGATGTGGGAGCCTGCAGTGTAGAAAGTCTACTGTATTGGAAAGTGTCTATGCTGTGATAAAAATGAAATATTTAATTTTGGAAACTGGAAAATTGAGTTAGATGTCATCTTTTAGGAACTGCATAGAAGGTTGATTTAAATGGCTGACTTGGCATCATAGAAAACTTGTAAGGGGAAAGAAGAGTATTCTCTAGTACTATATGTATTTCCACAGTTAGAGTTTAGATCCCTAATATCCTTTTCTTTCTCCCGCTTTCACTATTGTTCATCAATTTCTGTAATGGAATAAAGGAAGGCAAAAATTTGTTATTATACAATCCCAATTCAGCTCTAGAGAAGAGCAGGCCTAAGAACATGATTCCATTTCTCTGCTACTGGTGACTTTCACTAATTAAATTGTATATAATCTTTTTTTAGTTTAGGTCTGACAACTATTTTTTTTCTTCAGATACTGACATTGTAGATGTTCAAGTAGTTCTATATAACCTCAGTGTAAACCTTTGCCCCTGCCGCAGTTTTCCCTTATTGTCCTTCTTATGAAGTTGGGTTTATGAAACCACAATTTATGAAAACTTCTTGTCCTTTTTGTATTGCTCTAATCTTTCAAAAGAGTTTTAACTTATTGCACTCTTCACTAAGGAGCAGGCTATTTGCCAATGGCTTTGTTTCGGTAATCAGATTATGCCCTGTTTTCCAGTTATTCAAAATATTACGCATATGGAGGGCAATAAAATCTATAAAAATATTTTACCTGCCTTTCACTTATATATATATATAGATGTGCTTTCAAGTCTATTTTCTAAAGTATTTAGTTTCTTCTTCATACTTTTTTCTATTTAATGTCATGCAGTTTCCACATCCTACCTTTGTTTTCTTTCACCTTTTAAATAGCTCGTGTATTTGGAACCTGACTCAATTCCCTGAATTTACAGGATGTAAGGGATTTGAATGTGTTTGTGTGCCAGTGAGCGCATAATCAACTTCTGCTAGTAATTGCAAATGATATTCAGGTAATTTACTTTTCTTTTGCCCTCCGAACACTGCTTCGGCAAAGCAGCGGTGTAGGTCATGGGCTGGGAAGAGAAAAATGTAGAACCTGTTGTAGTTGTCTGTGACAGGAGGGGGACAGCCCTGATTAAAAGATTCATTAAGTGCTACATCTCAGAGCATATAGCAGAGTGTAAACCTCACTGATTCCAGGTGTCTTCTGTCTGCTAGATGTTTTGTTGCTCTCTCCTGTTCTAGGAGGCACTGGTTCCTATAAATTATTAAGTGTTTATCATGGCAGCAGTTTTCACACAGCTGAAATCACATGCCATCAATACCTTCTCATGCAGTCACATAAATATTTAATTAGTGTGAAATGGGCTTGGGCAGAACAGAGACTAGAATTATTTCTTATACCTTCTAGAAGAGCAACCATCTTGAGATTCTTGGCTGTTTGGTGCTCGTAGATGCAGCTCCATTAATAACCAGAGAAAAAGGGGAAGAAAACCTGGGACTGAATGCCCATGTGTGGGTACAGGGCAAGGAATGCATTGAAATGAACCATCTGAGTTTCTGTGAAAATTATAATATCTTAGTATCTTGTATGTCCCTCACTCCACTGCTTGTTAAAATAGAATCATAAAATTGTTTAGGTTGAAAAAGACCTGTACGATCATCAAGTTCAACCTTTATCCCAGCACTGCCAAGGCCACCACTAAAGCATGTCACTGGGGGACTCACCTACATGTTTTTGAACACTTCCAGGTGGTTTTTGAACCACCCTCACTGCGAAGAAATTTTTCCTAATATCCAGTCTAAACCTCCCCTGGTGCAGCTTGAGGCTGTTACCATCACTTGTTACTTGGGAAAAGAGACTAGCCCCCTCCTGACTCTATCCTCCTTTCAGGTAGTTGTAGAGAGCCATGAGGTCCCCCTGAGCCTTCTTCAGACTAAACAACCCCAGTTCCCTCAGCCTTTCCTCATCAGACTTATGCTCCAGGCCCTTATAGAGATAACCTTAGCACTGTTGATCCCTAGCAGACAAAACTCATGGATCATGATGGTATGTGGTTTTTAAATTGTTCTTTGCAATGACTTGGTGCTGGATTAGTTTCATTTCTCTTGCTTGTGATTCCTGGTTTCAGCTGCTTCTGTTTAAAAAAAAAAAACCCAAACCAAAAAACAAACAAACAAACAAAAACCCCAAAACAGAACCAACCAACCAACACCCTAAAAAACCCCACAGTCAATCGACCATAACCCCTGAGATTGTCATCTACTGGCATCTCTTTCAAAATACAAAGCTGTGGTTGAAAACCTAGAACCAATAACAGTGAATGGTTCAGTATTGTCTTAAACAAGGTCAGGTAGGAAAACAGAAACAAGGTTCCTTTGTGGAGGATGGAGTAGGTACTACCAACCCTCCCTGCCTTCTGCAAGCAACAGTCAGCTCTGAGCCCACCTAGCAGTGGGAAAATCTGTGTCCATGTTATTGCCATGCTACTCCTGTGGCATCCATGTAGTCCTCTCCTTCCAGGCTTGTAGGGGAGGCTATGTCAACATACTTTGTGAGCTGTTTCAAGTCCTGTGTCTTACCTGCTCTTGATCTCTGTGCTCTACGTGCTGAGCTGATAAAGCTGCATGAGCAGAGAGGGAGTGTGAGCTATCCCTGAAAAAGAAGAAGAGCAGTAGCTGTCCACTGTTCTCTGGGAATGGGACCATCTTATTTTTATCACTCATACCAGAGTCTGTTTTTACTGAAAGGAGGATCCCATGGCACAAATAGACAAATAATTAAGTGACTTATCTGAAATAAATCTAAGGGTCTTTCGGAAGCGGCAGCATGCTTCTTCTTCCTAATGCCTCTTCCAAGATCTGCATCTCAGACAAAAGCAGTGGTATAAAAATGAAAAGTGCCTTGCATTCAAAGAGACAGCGGCTGCAGGGAGAGATGAGTGAGCACTTTCCTCCCACCATGTCTGAGCGTTTGTTTTTCACATTTTATTTCTTCAGTACTAACAGAAGGACAGAAGTGAAAGTTAGGAAAAAGGTTCAATCATCCAATCCCACATTCCTCGTTCACCTCCTGCTCCCATCTGCTGCTCTTTTCTGCGAGCACAGGCTCCTTTTTGCAGTCTAAACAGTTTCTCCATTGCAACTCCTTTCCTATGGGACAATTAATCCACACCAAGATTAACTGATTTGTGTTATTACCATTTTTCCTGCCACATGTCACCATGGTGGTCCTCCCTTTTAAGTCCAAGGAAGAGGTCCAGATACACAATGTTTGTAGCAATAGGGATTGTCTTTACTTGTGTACATTCCTAACAGGATATACAGTTTACAGAGAGTATGCAGTGATTTTTCTTTGGGGGGAAGGAGAAAAAAAGATGACAGAGCCATAATTTTTTAAAGGAACAGTGAAAAGCATTAAACCATTCTTGACAACACTAGTTGTAAAGCTACTTTAGTTCCCTTAAATTACTCCGGTTTTGCAACATTTTGCTCAGAACATGAATACATCTATACATTTGGTTTATGCATATATTTTAATTTGTCCTTTTAGGTTTAAGTCTTCCATGAGCCATCAGCAAACAGGAAATAGATTTATAATTTTTATTGTCTCTATATTTTATATTTAACCTGAATTCTTATACAATTTACTTCTGGCTTTCTTAGAGGTTGGTTATCTTGCAACCTCCTAAGCTTAAAGCATCAGTTGATCTTTAGCAGGTTCTATTTCCTCTGCTCCTCACCCTCTCTACTACACATATTTTATTTGTTCCTGCTTTTGCTTACCATGCCAGTATTATTATACAGCAATGTGCTAGTACAATTATATTATTATAATATGATTATCACTGGTATAAATTTGCCCTAGGCAAAAGGGAATCTTTTTTATTGCAATATCCAGAATTTAGTTCAATTCTAGAATGCCAAAAAATTCTACTTTATTATTTCTTGGAGACTGAATGACTGAAAAGCAGATCATGAAATCATAGAATAGATGTCTCCAGAATAAGTAAGTATCTACTTACCATTACTATTCTTTGTAATGACTGTTTCTTTTCAGATTAGCTTTATTTTGTTGTTATGTTTGGTTTGGGCTTTATTTCATATTTATTGTAGGGTTTTAAATTTTTTTTTATCTCCGTACCTGAGGACTCTGGGCCTAAATATAAAATGCGTGATGTTACATTACCATAATCTCTAATATATTCAGTGTCTCAATGGACAATGAACATTGACTTTTATTTACTCTAATCCTAAATAAAGCTATTTAGGTATTCAAAGTCCCCATCAATTTAACGACTAGGTACTACTCAGTACAAAATAACCCGGCGCTATTTACATTGGCCAGTGGATGTCACTGTTACAATGCAAATATAACTAAAAATAGTCATGGATAACTTTGAATAGTGATATCGATGAATTAAAACAAATAAAAAGCACATGTTTCTTAATAAGCCGTTATCGTTGCCATCAAAGCTGGGGATTATAAAAATAAGCAATTAAGCTGTTACACCTGTGGGTCGGGATAGGATTATTTACTCTAGTTTGCAGCCCTTTGGTGCACAGCACTGCATCACCCATGTCGTGCTGCTCAGGGCTGCTGGACATAAGGTGCAAACAGGCTGTGGTTGACAGAGCAGCTCTGGCAATCTTATTTTTATAACTCCACCATTTTAGGGTGCTGAGGTGCTGGTACAGGTTGCCCAGAGAAGCTGTGGCTGCCCCATCCCTGGCATTGTTCAAGGCCAGGTTGGACAGGGCTTGGATCAGCCGGGTCTAGTGGAAGGTGTCCCTGTCTGTGGCAGGGGGTTGGAACCAGATGAGCTTTAAGATCCCTTCCTATATGTGCTCACACACATATGTATATATATAAAAAGATATGGATTTGTCTCAACTCCATGACACACAATGTGTTATACTTGGTGATGAAGAATTGGCAAAGAGTGGTCAGAAAAAAGCATGAATATTGTTTTTCACCCTTCTCCCTTCCTCACCTCCACTTGCCTTTCCCAAAAGAACCTTAACTCTTTACACAATCCCCCACTATACCCTATAGCACACCCTACTAAAGCCTGCTGTGTTTTTATGATTCTTTTCCTGGAAAAAGTAATGAGAAATACCCATATATATATTTGCAGGTATAAATTTGTGTAAATAGGTGTATATACAGAGTGCAACTTGCTGACAATTTGCAGAGGCAGCCTGAGTTATTCTATCCAAGCTGAGGTGATGGATTCCTCTAAGCCGTTACTGGCTATGGGTTTTGCAGGCATAAAGTTTCTCACTTTGCAAAACTGTTGAATTGACCTTTATTTGATTCGTAAGACCATTAACAGCAGCAACATGGAAAACATGGGGTTTTTCATGTAGGATATTTGTTTAAAGTTGAAATTGCTAATGACATTAAAATGTTTCGTGTGCAGTGGTCATGCTTCCTCTCCAATAAGCGTATCACCATTTGTCATTCCAGCACGTCTTGCTTCAGTCACACTGGTTAACGGAGCTACAAAATTAGATTTTGACAGTAATGTAGCAAAACATTTTGCTGAAGTAGTTAAAATGCTGCTTCTCTGAAGCTTTATACGGATGGTAGAATGGCTGACACCTACCTATCTGCTGGCTTCTCCCATGTGCATACAGGTTGAGGGAAGCGGCACATTTGTCAGATTATCCTCTTTTTCTGTACATGTGTTGTATTGGGAACCTATCCTTGAGTGCTCTGCTATACTGTTTTGGGGAACTGAAGGACCTGGTTCCAGTGACACAGTGTATGCTTGCAACTGTGCAACTTGTCATAGAATCAGAATGGTTAAGGGCAGAGGGACCTTAAAGCTCATCAAGTTCCAAACCCCTGCCACAGGCAGGGACACCTTCCACTAGACCAGGTTGCTCCAAGCCCCTTTCAACCTGGCCTTGAATACTGCCAGGGGTGAGGCAGCCACAGTTTCTCTGGGCAACCTGTGCCAGTGCCTCACCACCCTCACAGGGAAGAACTTCTGCCTAAGAACTCATCTCAGTCTTTTCTGTCAGTTAAAAGCCATTGCCCCTTGTCCTGTCACTACACACCCTCATAAAAAGTCCTTCTTCAGATATCTTATGGCCCTTTTAGGCATGCTGGCAGCTGCTCTAAGGTCTCCTGGAGCCTTCTCTTCTCCAGGCTCAACAAGCCCAGCTCTCTCAGCCTGTCACCAGAGCAGAGCTGCTCTTGCCCTTGCAGCATCTCCGTGGCCTCCTCTGGACTCACTCCAACAGCTTCACATCCTTCTTGTGTTGTTGCCCCAGAGCTGAATGCAGAACTGCAGGGGGAGTCTCACCAGAGCACAGTAGAGGAGCAGAATCTTCTCCCTCAACCTGCTGCTCATGCTCTGGGAATGCAGCCCAGCACATGGGGGGTTCTGGGCTCAAGCATATGCTGCTGGGGATTGGGAAGCTGCTCATCTACCAACACCCCCAGGTCTTTCTCCTCAGAGCTGCTCTCAATCCATTCTCCACCCAGCCTGTAGGTGTCCTTGGGATAGCCCAGACACAGGTGTAGGACGTTGTACTTGGCCTTGTTGAACTTCATGAGTTTCACTCTTGAGCCTGTCTAGCTCCCTCTGGATCCCATCGCTTCCCTCCAGAGTGTTGACTGCACCACACAGCTTGGTGTTGTTGGCAAACTTGCTGGCTATTTATACGGTCTTTGTGGAATATGATTTCTTTACACTTCTAAATCACTAAAGGAGGGAAGAGTGCTCCAATATTAATTTAAAATAAATGTTTTGCCACTGCTTTTAAACTGCTGAGTGCATATCATAAAGCCATCAAGCTCTTCTGCAGCACTTGCAGTATGTACTTTTGAGATAAATAGTGAAACAAAGAAGCATGTGACAGACTGAGGTGAACTGGCATTTTCATTTTGAGAAACTGCAGTCCTTGGGTTTGGACAATGGCATACAAAAGTTCACAGATGGAAACAGAATCTATAGATTTCAAGTGCAAAGTTTTTTTATGTGTTTTACAAATGAGAAGTTAAAATGAGTATGTGAAAACAGTTTGCAGATTTTGCCTTGGGTGTGTTGAGACTGACAAATATTTTTCTGTTCTTGACAGCTACTTCATCTGTACAGTTCTAAATGAGGCTGAAATACGATACAGCACAGTCAGTCAGTTCATATTACTTTTGCAGCAATAATAGTTGGGAAAAACACTCACTTGAAGAGCTGTACAAACCATTGAGTATCATTCAACAGGCTGTGAAGATGTAGTGCTTTAGAGCATGTCAAATCTAAACGTTATATATAAGCAAGAAGTAGGTATTTACTGATTATTTTTTTCTATTTTTATAGTGATCATAGAAGTAGAACTGATTATTAACATGCACTACCAAATATCTGGTTTACATGCCTGCAAATAAATTGAGAGATCAAAACTGCTACTCCTACAGATGACCATTTTAAAAAGAGTTTAATTTACAAAAATACATTTTCAGAGTAACTAGCATGAATAACTTACAGAAAGCAATGAAGCGCTGTGTAATTAATCAGTATAATTCTATATTAGCACAATAGTAATGAATATTCACATAACAAAAGCATTGCTATTTCTAAAGATTTTGAATGGCTAAAATCCTGCCTAATAAAACAGAAAAAGCAGACTTGGAAAGCTGTGTCTGTGCCTATGCTATTATTATCTTAATTGACAACCATCTTATTAATGTTGTAAAATGCAATCCCATTGTGTGCAACTCCACGTTGACTGAAAACTATCAGCCTTTTTTCAGGTTGTTTAGAACTGAGCATTGAAGAACTATTATATTTATTTCACATGAAAGCCTTTTAAAAATGGATTTGGAAACAGAGAGCCCCAAATTTTCCTACAAACATAAAGGTAAATAACCTTCTGTATTTAAACTGAAGATATTACACTGAACAATTCCAGCTTTCTGTTAACTGAGGACTGCAAGGTAGCATGCGTGAATGTAGCCAGTGGGATAAAACAAGAGGGAAAATTTGGCCTGAATTTAAACAGATGATACATTCAGTTATTTGTAGCTTTATTTATGTATAATATTGTCAATTGTGTTAATTGAAATGGAGATAGGCAACCACTCCTAATCAAGTGAAGATAAACGCATTTCGAACTTTTATCCTCATCTTGAATGCCAAACCTCTTAGATATTCTTGAACTTCTCTGTCAACCCATTATCACCTCAAGACCTAGTAACTATAAAACAGTATGGTAACAAATTTCCCAATAGATTTAGCAATCCAAACCGTAGAAAGTGGGTTTGGGAAGAAGCACCCATTATCCCTATTTCTCTGTTGAAGTTGGGTGGAATTTGAAAGTCTCTTTTCCCTGGCAGCAAGATGATCTCCTTACTAATCCCCAGGAGCCTGAGGGGAATGCATTTAATATATTGCATCCTATATAAAGTCTATAGACTATATATAGATAGTACCTGTGTGTCTTCCTTTGCGTTCTCACCCCACAGCTAAATAAAATTGTGTCATGTTTCTTGCAGAGATGACCTATAGGGGAGATGTGAAAGGAAGGGAGGCAGAACAAATTCTTTGCTTACTATTTGCTTTGTCTAAAGAACATTGTGCTAAAAATGTTCTATGACCTTCCATCTACCATAAAAGTTAAAATAAATACGCCATTTTTCTCTCAGGAAAAAAACCAAAACGAACAAAAAAACCCCCACAAAAATACAGATTATCTTTTGTGCTGATATCTGCAGACTTTGACATCATCTCCAATTTCCCCTTAAGAGGAAAAGGGAGAAAGTTAAGCTAGAAACACCCTCCTCGGAGAAGTAAACCTTTATTTCACTATAATTACTTAGAAAATTACACCTAAAAGTATACGAAGCCAACTGTGGTTTTGTATTGTTTCTGTGGCCATACACAACTCACTTTTTCAATTTACGACATCTTTTAAATGCGAAAGATTTAGGATAAGAAAACTAGAGAAATACAAGACTGTCTGAAACCAAAAGGAAGAATTTAAATGGCAAAAGGAGTAGGAGGCTAAAAAAAAAAAAAAAGAAATCTGTTGTTTTGTTAACCCGGATTTTGCAGGTGTGTCTCATAAATACCCCACAAGTCCAGTATTCATAGGATCCTTGCTAGTTAGGTTGGAAACCTTAAGATCATCTAGTTCCATACCCCCCGCCATGGCCAGCGTATTCATACTCCTTTTTATTATTCTTTAACAATATGTGCTATATGTTCCAAGAGATTATTTTTTCTTAGAGTATTTGGCATGTATTTACTGTTTGTGCAGGATACGAGTAATACAACTATCCTGTCTGCGGTGAGTTTACTTGGCTCATGGCAGAATCAAGAAGAAGGACTAGTGCCACAATAGGGTTTTGAGATGTATGTTTAATGTTAGTAAAAAAAATCAACACCTGTGAGGGTTTTGACTCTCAAACCTTCGTTTTTAAAAGTAAGGCACTCTAAAATTTGATTTGGGCAAGGTGTTCAGTTTTGAAATGTTGACATTTCTGTGTATTACCTACCAGTACAATTCCTGCTGACTTATGGCAATCAAAATTACTTGTTGCATTTGGAGAATAGAATTACTAATATACTCCATTTTACAAAGGAGTGAGGCTGTGGGTGAAGGGAGTATATGGTTTAAAAATACTAACAAAAGCTGTTTAGGGTTCTTGAACTAATTCAGTAATCAGTAGGTGTGATCAAAGTATTGTTCTGTGGATGTTGGATACTTGCAGCATTAATTGCTAGGTGTGAATTGTCAATTTAAATATTTTATTCTTGTACTGGAAGGTTGTAGCTGTAGTAATTATGGTGTAAAGTATTTCTTGGAGGGAGACAGAGGGGATTGCTTTCTTGTGTGGAACTAGTGAGTGTTTGAACAAATATCAATTTGTTCAAATGGATACCTTAAACCACTTCTTCCATACTTAAACATATCCATGCTTTTTTTATTTAACAGAGCTGAAACAGTCTTAAAGCGCTAAAATCTGATGTTTAGTAGGAAGTCTGTTCACTCAAGTTGAAGATAAAATTCATTTCTCCAGTTTTTAAGTCAGATAAAAATTTCAGCAGATGCTACTCAGAACTGTATGAGTGATATTTCTAATTTTTTTTTTTTTTTATCCAGATACAGTTTTGCTGGCAAAGACTGCTCTAACACCTGACACTTAATTGCTCAATACTTGTACAGAGTATTTTACCATTTGCAGTAAGTCATGCTAAATCAAGATTCTGTGGCATGAACTGAAGTAGTTATATGGTGGCATGGTTTAGTGTGAGGTGTTCCTGCCCATGGCAGGGGGGTTGAAACTAGATGATCTTAAGGTCGTTTTCAACCCTAATTATTCTATGATTCTATGATTCTATGTAACAAGTGTAAAAATTAATATATCTGGTGAGGGTAATCCATGTTTTTACAGACTAATATACTATCTGTGTGTGCATAGGAACAAAGCATAATCTAGAGATCTTTTAAAATAAACCATTGGGAACATTCACAGTTGATTTGACTTGAGCCTATGACAGAGCCATTAAATCAATGTGCTGTTTGTAGGCAAAGAAAGTGCTCCTCTCCTATCATCCACTTCCTGATGTCTTATTTTTCTTCAGCTGCCATGAACTACTGCATTACTTTGACTTTCTGAGTTACAAATTCAACAATCTAGTATTTAAATTATGAAACATTTTTTCTTCATGACTCTTTAAAACAGTAATATGCAAGCTTTTTTTATTATTTGAAATTTTCAGAGATGTTCCTTCATCATGACCAAATTAAAAGCAATTTATGATCACAAATATGTTACGTTTGAAAAATCTTACCTCACTTTTCCATCAGTCTTTGGTATTTTGAAAAGCTCCATAAAATACAGTTATGCAACAAAGAGTTATACTTTTGACCTATAACAAAAAGAAAGCCTTTTTTTGTTTGTTTGTTTAAAGACCACATTATTGCACTTGGATGTGATTTACGTACACTGAGCAAGATCAGCTTTATAAAAAAGTATCTGCAATATTACTGTTGCTTATCTTGCTGTGTAATGGTACAGTTCTTCCCAGGTCAGAATATAAGATTGCTAGGCCAGATGGCACCAGGCTAATTTCTCTGCAAAACATTGTCTCTAGCACTAATGCTAGGAGGCACGAATGTTGTGGGAGTTCACCCGGCATAGCCAAGCAGACAAGTTCTGTGGTGGTGGAATGCATAAGTCTGTGGGATGGGATAACCCACCTCAGTATGTTTCTCCCAAAATGATAGGGAGGTGATTGATGCATGGTAAATGTGTGTGGGCTTGCAGTTCATGTGTTTAGCATCATTCCACTCTCAGATGATGCTGACAGAGAAAATACATGACACGTTTGTGGAGAGCTGGAATGAGGATATAGTACCTGGTGTGGGGTTTTGCAGCCACAATGGATTCTACTAGTGTAGCAGGAAATAAGGACAAAGCTGCTTGTGAGTGTGATGTTGAAGAGTGTAATTTCTGTGAAGACACATTAGTTCCTCTTACTTTGGAAAATGGAATGTTAGCTGACAAGGAATGCAGATATGCTGGGAGATAAATTTAAAATGACCATCAACTGAACTTGTGTTTTACACAGGTTGGAAAGGAAAAGTCTAATATTGCTATGCATATGCTATGCATATAACATTACATCACTGTACTAGCTGCTGCAAAGAGATTATCCTAATGTTTTTGTTGAACTATTTTGTTCATATTACTGTAATCCTAGCATTTTCAGCTGTTGGACCATGCTGCCCAAGTTCTGTAAAGAAATGTATAGCAGGATAGACTGGCTTTCCGGAATGAACCACGTCAGTTGATTTTATGTCTGCCTCATGTGCAAGTAACATATCAAGCTC
Source organism: Ara ararauna (assembly GCA_028858755.1). Classification (NCBI taxonomy): domain Eukaryota; kingdom Metazoa; phylum Chordata; class Aves; order Psittaciformes; family Psittacidae; genus Ara; species Ara ararauna. Next base: position 27,262,615 of record CM054380.1, read on the forward strand.
ATATACTGGTGCCGCACTGTTTCTATTTTGATGTGTGTGGAAATTGCTTACTGCAGGTATAGGTTTTATATACTAGACTGCTGGCCATGTCCATAAACCGTGTTCATTCCTCCCCTCTTTTGCCTTTGCTTGCTGCTCTTTTTAATAGTTTGTAATGTGACTTTTGTTTTTTTTTTTTGGGAGGGGGCGAAGGAGTGAAAAGGTGTAGTTGGGAAAAAGAGCAAGTAGGTGGCCAAAGAAATCAAAATAGTAAGCCCTAAGATTCTCAACAGAATGAGCCTGGAGGTGATGAAAGAATTGTCTGTCACAAATGCACTGAGCAATAATGGAGACTTAAGCTCTAAACCAAGAAGCTGATGATCTCAGAAACAATAGGAAATCTAGGAACAAATGTCTAAATGATAACCTATTCTCTAAAAATGTAAATGTAGACTCTTCAGCTAAGGAGTATGTTAATGTATTTTTTCTAAAGGCTTCTACTACTGTCACTCTTGAGGCTCCTCTGCTGAGCACATGGTACTAGAGAAGAAATGCACAGATATGCAGAATGAGTCCATACAGTAAAAATGTGAAGTAGATAATAGGCAATTTCCTCATTGATCGCGATTGCATCTTTTAGTCTGATTATTTTCTTCTTTACTTGACAAATTAGGCTGCTAATCAGAAAGAGAATTATATTGCAGTAGTTTGGTAGTTGGTACTGCAGAGTTGGATAACAATAATCTTCCTTGTTGTTTGCTTCAGATAAAATGTGAAGCAAGAAAACTGAGGTGTATAATAGAAAAGAAAAATATGACTATATAGAAGGTTACCTACCTGGAAAATTTGGATAGGTGTGTGTATTGGATGCTGCTGTTATAATCCTGCTTTTCCCTCTTCACCTGTTACTTGACATTCGTGCTTTCTTTATAGTCTCTTATTATGATTGTAGAAGGATTTTTTAGCAAACCAGCATTTCACTATCCTTACGCTTCTGTATAGGGTTGTTCCAAGGATCCTAGTGTATACCAGGCACAAGAATGCTAAACTCCTTGTAATTCTAAAATTCAAAGTAATTCTACTTTGGCATTTTGACCCAAACAATTTTGAATAAAACAGAGCTGCTTTGCTATCGGAAATGAAATTTTTGTAGACACATGCACTGTAAGTTTCTTTTTGTTTGTTGTGTTAGCTGGACAAGTGGAGGCCAAAACTGGAAAAGTAACTCTATTCAGGAAATTATTTGGATGTAAATGTGAATCTATAAACCACAAACTTAAAAGTGAGCATGAAATTACATTGAGCTACAGAATAAAGGCCTGAACACTTCACATCATTCAGAAAACACAATCAATTCCATGGATGCAAGAAAATTCTATCCAGCCAGACAGAAAAGGTCTCTTAAATTAACATAGAAATGATGTATTAAAATACAGAAATCAGTGAGATTTCAAGGATTAGTAAGTCAGCAACACGAAGTAAAATCTTTATAGAAATGTTCAATTTTTCAGTTCATAGAATCATAGAACAGTTAAGATTGGAAAGGACCTTAAGGTCATCTAGTTCCAACCCCCTTGCCATTCATCTACAACACATTTTAGTGTGCAACATAATCTGCTTTCTAGACCTTCTCCGTAGTAACTGACAGTTTTATTAGAACTAACAAAGGGTCTCCTCATTGTTTTAGTGCCTATGGCAAAACTCCTGTTGTTTTCAGTACGATCGGACCATTTGCAAACAATTTTACTGCATATATAGAACAAGACTAATTTTGCACTGCAGGGCTTTAAATAGTATAGGGCTGCCCCCCTTGAAAGAGATGGACCCGACAATTCTGTAAACATTTATTTTTTTTATACTGTTTAAACATACTCCATAAAAATTGATACAAAATGTATCTACTTCCTTGTTCCAACTCCCTTGCATTTGCTTTACATCCTCTACTATCACCACTGAAGGTCATCTAAATCCAACCTCCTGTTCTGAAGCTCATCTAAATCCAGCCTCCTGTTCTGAAGCTCTATCATTGCCATCACTAAACTGGGTCAGATGTAGCGTGGCCAAGGCAAGTTTTGAAAACCTTCAAGGATAGATATTTTACTACTTTGTGAGTAAGCTGTTCTGATGGTATATTACAATGCTGTACAAACTTAGTGTTCAAGCTGAACCTCATATGCCATCATGTGTGGCTGTTGCCACTAATCAGATCTTTTAGCACTAAAAAGAGCTTGGTACTGTCATCTTTGTGAGTGACTTTCAAGTAATTGTAGGCTGCTGGGACTCCTTAGTTTATTTTTCAGATTAAATAAACCCCTTTTGTTTAACTTCTCACAGTTTACATATTGTAGACTCCTGTCCATCTTTGGGTAGCCCTGTTTCAGACCTTGTCCAGTTTTCCAACATCCTTCCTGAATGGAGAGGATGTGAAGTGGGAAAGCTAGACACAGAATTGCAGGTGCAGCTGCAATCATGCCAAATAAAGGGGAGTAATAACCCTTTAAACTGCTGGCTATATTTCTCCTGGTGTTAGCCTTATTTGTGGTACAAGTGCACAGCTGGCTACTGTTCAAGCTAGTGTTTCCCATAACCTTCAGGTCCTTCCCATCAGAGCTGCTGCTCAGCCTGAATTGATGTACAGGGTATTTTCAGGTGCAGAATTTTGCACTCGTTGCACCTCGTGAGCTTCTTTTGGAGTAAGTTTAGTTTTCTTTCCAGGCAATAGTTAACAGCTGGCCATAATTAACTTTTTGAGATGTCTATACTTCTTAAGAAAATAATTGACATATGCCACTTATCACTGGCTAATTAGGTTTTAATTTAAGGTTCTACTTCATATGACTTTCTGAAAAGTGCCATGGAAGTATAAAGTTTAATTTAAAACATCACTCTCTCATAGCCTGTTTTAATAGCAAAACAACATCCTGATGTAAAGCAAATCTGGAGACTCAGCTCTCCTGTCCTTTTCAGGCCAAATTTTGTCAGATTGCATACAGATGTGCATAGAGCTACACATATTATGATGAAGCAAGACCAAAATAGTAGATCTTAGTCTTTGTCATGAGAAATTAGAAGATATCTCATGAAAAAGGTGTGCCTATCAAATAGAGTTAATCTTCATGTCAAAACTGAATCATAGAATCACAGAATCAACTAGGTTGGAAAAGACCTTTAAGACCATCAAGTCCAACTGCTCCCCAGCACTAAGGCCACCACTAAACCACGTCACTGGGGGCCTCGTCTGCACGGTTTGTGAACACTTCCAAGGAAGGTGACTCCACCACTGCCCTGGGCAGTCTGTTCCAATGCCTGAACACCCTCTCGAGGAAGAAATCTTTTCTAATACCTTGTCTAAACCTCCCTTGGTGCAGCTTGATGCTGTTACCTTTTGTCCTATCACTTGGGAAAAGAGACCAGCCACCTGGCTCCATCCTCCTTTCAGGTAGTTGTAGAATGCCTCAGACTTGAGCAAAAAATCAGTAAGATGGGCAGCTACATCAACCTCAAGCTTTTGAGTTATGCTTCGGGTTCTGTTGACTTGTAGAGATACCAGTGTTAAGTCTAGTTTGATCCTGATCTCTTCACCAAGTCCAGAGTTTTGATCTATTTTAGAAAAGGTTTATAAAATGTTAGAGAGAGATAATGCAAGACTTAGCTTCATATAACTAATGATTTCAAAAGACAGAGTCTTCATTTGACAGTGCATGTCTACTGCCAGAAATAGAGCTTTATTATTAAGAAACAGGTAAAAAAAAATTCTGTATTCAGAATTTAAATTTTCTTCGCGTTTCTAAGCACTACCTTGGCTTGCCTTTCTCTTCTCCCCATCATTCTGTGCATTAACAGGGTCAGATAATCTGTTTCAATTCAGGAATTAGATAACTTTCCATAGAGGACTGTGGATCAGAAATTAGATGGATGGCCCTGAGTACCAGGCAGCTGACAGGCTCTTTTCCAAGAGTGTGTGAGATAACCTCTTTAGGCTGTAATTTTAGTTATCAGCATCTTTTCTTCTCCTCTACATTTTATAGATTATTATCATAAGAAAGCAAATAATGGTCTTCTCTTGTTTTCTTCTAGTAAGAAAGGCAACATCATGTTCATCTACAAATCAAAAGTGTCAGCCAAGGTCTCTCAGAGAAATCGCTCTGGCCTAGAACCTTACAAAGGTTTAGGCCATTACAGTGAAAGAACTACACTTGCTGTTTGCAGACTATATATGATTATTAACCCCTAAATCGATAGTTTGTATTATACTTGTTTTTTTCTCCCTGGTGTCTCTCAGCTCCTGGGTATAGATTTGTTTTAATCCCTACTTATCCATTCTAACATCTACATTAAAGCTTGCAAGTAAAAAACGAGGACTTGATTCTACCTCTTCCTTTGGCTTGCTCCTGAGTTTCCAGCATTTGTTGATCAACAAGAGCCAGCCTGGCTGGTCTCCACTTGCATTATTCTGCCATGCAACATCCATAGTGCTGTCTCTCAGCAGGAAAGAGCTGTTCCCAGCAGGTTTTCCTAAATTGCAGAAGTGCAGAGGAATACCTCATCTGTTACCTTTGGTGTGCAGAAAGCCATCGGAGCCTTAACAAATGAGTAGGATAATGTCTTCACAGCACCATAGCTTCTGCATCTTTTCTAAACTAACTGACAACAAGGCTTCTGCAAATGTTCCAAACAAACCCAAATTTGGTCAGCTAGTCTGAGGAGGTTAGGTTATTTTGCTCCTCTGTGGTAATAGCTGGATGTGTCAGCTGCTCTTTATGTAAGAGTGATGTCTGGCACACTCTAGAGAGAAGTGCTGGAGAATACCTCCCCCATTAGGATGCAATTTGTGTTTTCCTTATCTATGTATAAGAGCCTGTGTATGGATGCATTGGTTTATATATGGCTGTTTAGTGCATTGTTATAATTGAAAACCATCCTTCTATGAAAAAAAGTGTTTAGATTGTCATTATTTAAGTAAACTAACATAGTCAAAGTAGTACAGCTTCATAGTACTGACTGGCCTGTAGCAAGGGGTGGTAACCATGTGCCTTTTAAAGCAGACAGTATACTGCAAACCCCAGTCAACTACAAGAAAATTCTAGCTTTGCATTACTGTCAGAGAAAATCTCTAGTACATCTTCTAGCACATAAATAGAATCACAAACTTTGAAGGAATGATGCAGGTTTTGTCACTAGCTGCAAGGGTTACAATAGCTGATTCAATAGACTTCTGTTGAGTAAATAACACGTATCCCTAAATGGAGGAGAGGAGACAGTGCTAGCTGCAGGCTGGAATATTGGACTGACTGAATTTAGGAGGATCAGGAAAACAGATTATTGCAGTAGAAAATTTAAAACCAAAACATTGTACAGGAATTGAATGATACTTAGATTCCGGAGAGAATAATGTAAACAGAGGGAGAGACAGGGAAAGAAATTAAAGCCTAATGAATCTGAATATATTATCTGGAATGAGCGTCTTGGTGTACACTGTGGAGAAAAGAGAAATTATAACTCGAATAGCATACAAATGGGTCACATCAGGCTTTGAATGTGCAGTTTAGTGCTATCTTCAATAAGAGTAAGACTGTAACATAATGAAGAAAAAAGCTGGTGATGCAACACAGCTTTATGGTGAAACTGGGATGGAGAGGCTGAAATACAAACTTATCGCCCAACGCCTAGATGAATCTTGCTGTGCAAAGGAGGTGAGGCTTCCCTTCCACTCCCCGGTAACACCCGGTAACTGATGTCATTGAGAGAGAGCCCCAGCGTGACAGGGAGCGACAGAGATCATCAAACCGGCCCCCCGGCCGTTGCCAGGGGCTCCGCTCCCCTGAGGGCCAGCGCGGACTCTCCCGCCCAAAGGGAAGGCACTGACCGCGTCGGTCCCGGCTCCTCGGCGCAGCGAGGGCGGCCGCAGCCGGCTGAAGTCCCGCTCCCCGCGAGGTGCGGGCAGCGCCGGCTCCGAACACGCCTCTCACCACCCAGTTACTGCCTCTCCCCGCCGGGCTGCTACCAGAACCATTCCCATGGACCCCGCTGCGCGGCGGGCGGGGCAGCTCCGCTCCGCCCGTTGCCACAGCAACGGCGGCGCTGAGAGCAGCGGGCCGGGGCGGGCCGAGCTGGGCCGGGGCGGGCCAGGCCGCGCCGCTGTGTTCCCGCCCCTCCCGGTGCCGGCGGGCTGACGGTGCCCTCCGCCAAGATGGTTCACCACTCGGGGTCCATCCAGTCCTTTCGGCAGCAGAAAGGTCAGTGGAAGCCCCTTTGTCACCAGAGGTGACGGGTGTGCAGGTTCCCGGGGAGGGAGGGAAGACACGCCGCCCCCAGCGGGTGCGGATCTCCGCTGCGGTTCCCGTGCATGTGCCCGGTGCATCATCTGTACTGAGCTCCGGAGCCGTGTCGATGTTTCGGGCATTTTGGGGATTTTCAGGTAACGAGGCTGGAGCGCCCGGGGTGTGTGTGTGTGGGGGGGGGGGGGGATGGGGGCCCGGCGAGCGGCGGGGCTGACGGGCCCGGCCCGGTGCGGTTCGGTTGAGCCTCGCCAGCCCCCTGCTCGTCCTGAGTTGTTCTCCGGGAGGCACGGTGCGCAGCGTTGTTGTTGGGGTTGTTGTACAGGTGACTTGGCGGTGTCCAGTCGCATGGTGCGGGGAGGTCGTTCATCCGCTGGAGTTTGCTGCTGGTGTTCGCGGGTTTGCTTCTGATGTTACTCTTCGTGCCATGCTCTGATCCGAGTATCGATCTTGGGAAAGAACAGCAGCCGTGGTCGTGAGGGGGACTCGGGCGTTACAGGTGCAAAGAGCACTTCGAGTCAGGCCTTGGTGCTGGTTGTTTATTTGTTTGGGTTTTTTCTTTACGAATGGTTTCATTACAAATGTTGTTGATCAACAAATACGAAGGTGATTTTTTTGTTTGCTATTATCGTCACTACAAAACCTTTATTGTGCTTGTGATAGAAAAAAGATAATTCCCACAGCAAACTTTATCTTTTTCTTTATCCTGGAACTGATATTTTCATTATATTTTTTCTTATTCTGCTTTGACAGATAACATGAAACCGAGTTCTTTCACTATGAGCATCCCTTTACACTCTTCCTGTCGTTTCAGTTGTTACCAAACTATCTTTTATTTCTGAGGCTGCAGTATGCCATAAATTATGGCTTAATACGATGTAATTCATTTATAAACCATGGGTTCACTTATTGCCTCATTCAAGTTCTCATTCTCTTTGAATGGTTAGTGGAAAATAAATAATTCAAGGCACTTATTCCATTCTGGTAATTCCATAATAAATTTAGTACTTTCTGTAGAGGTTTTGCATTTAATGGCTAACTTATGTGCATTAAGGAGTTTGGTGGTGTTTCAAATTGTAAAATGTCTACTTTAGTCAGGTTCAAAGTCAATTCATATAAAAATGTCTTTTTTTTTCTTTAACTTTAGATATGTTGATAAAAGCATCAGGTGACTTGGAGCCACAGTGTTAATCCTTAGTTTTTAATAAGCAAATATTTCTTATATTACAGCAGTGATTTGCAGCTTCAGAGTCCTTTTCAAGGTTCTTCAAGGAGCTATTCAGCTGTTTGGTAATAATCTTTTCAGAAAACACCCAAACCCTAATTTTGTTATGTTCAAGTTCAGGGATAAAATTTAGTTGCTGGAAACAAAGCTACACTATGTGGTTTATGAAATGGCATTTTGGCAGTAGTCATTAAACTTCATAGTAACTTAGTGAGTTTTGCCAGTTACTTATTGAGTAGATTGTTGTTCTCTCCCACATATTCCTGAAGAGGTTCTGATGAAGGTACCTTGGCAGTCATAAGGCTTTGGAAAAGAGAGGCAATACGAAGCCTGTACAGCCTCAGCTAGTATATGTGTTGCTTTCACAAACATCTTGCATGCAGCGTGATGTGTGCTAAATCCACCTGAATGAGTTCGCTGTTTTTCTCAATCTACAGCTGTTAGGGATGGGGGGCGGACAGCATGAAAACCTGGTTTAAGGGCTGCAGAGAAACTAAGCAAACATAAATCATAGAATCATAAAATAGTTAGGATTGGAAAGGACATTAAGACCATGTAGTTCCACCCCCCCCACCATGGGCAGGGGCATCTCCCACTAAACCATGCCACCCAACGCTATGTCCAACCTGGCCTTGAATACAGCCAGCGATGGAGCATTCACCACTCCTCTGGGCAGCCTATTCTAGTGTTTCACTACCCTCACAATAAAGAACTTCTTCCTTATATCTTACCTGAACTTCCCCTGCTTATGTTTAAACTCATTCCCCCTTGTCCTGTCACTACTGTCCCTGATGAAGAGTCCCTCACCAGCATCCTTGTAGGTCCACTTCAGGTACTGGAAGGCTGCTATGAGGTCTCCACGCAGCCTTCTCGTCTCCAGGCTGAACAGTCCCAACTTTCCCAGCCTGTCTTCATACAGGAGGTGCTCCAGCCCTCCGATCATCCTTGTGGCCGTCCTCTGGACTTGCTCCAACAGCTCCGTGTCATTACGTTGAGAACACCAGAACTGTATACAGTGCTCCAAATGTGGTCTCACAAGAGCAGAGTAGAGGGGCAGGATCACCTCTTTCTATTTGCTGGTCATGCTTCTTTTGATCATAATCAAGAACTCATTATCTAATCATGAGGTGTTGAAAAGAGGCTGAGAATCTGGTATTCTGAAGTTCATAGGCACTGATCCCCTTAGCAGCAGAGAACACTGTAATTTTGTGTAGGTTTTCTTTCAAATTTGGCATTTTTTATCATTCTCCTACTTTAAGATTTCAGTTACTGTCATTTGTAACTCACTGTGACTGAGATTTTGACTAAATGCACTGTTTGTTTTCTAGCTGCTCATGAAACAGTGCCCTCAATTCCCTTTTTTACAGAATCAGTGGTAATCCTCATGAAATGGCCAACTGCCCATCACAGCTGTGCCTTGTATGCTTCTCTTGCATTAAGACCAAGCTTCATTTTTTGGGGGGAATTGAAAGGGCATTTTTTTTATGTGGATTCTTCAATCACATAGGAAGTACATTAAAAAAAAAAGATAATAATAGATCCTGAAAACAAACAGAAAATAATTTAAACCTTTTTAGAAACAAAGCCTGTACCTATTGCCAGGTAACATAATATTCAAACTCACTTGCTGAAGAGAAGTAACTTTGAAGATGGGAGATAGAATAAGCCAGGCAGCATTTTGTTTTTCTGCTTACTTAGAGCACTTTGTTCTAGCCAAGGAGACAAGTACTGGTTTTGGTACACCAAAAGCATCTTTTCAAGGCTGGAAAGAATCGGACCAAGTTCTCCTGTCTCTTGGGTGTCTAGGAATCTTCCATAGGGAGGCAAAAAGAGGGAAAAAAAAAGCATTTATATCCCAGGGATATGTCTCAGGTTAGAGTTCTGGTGTTCTCTTCTTTCTTTTTGCCTTCTTGACAAGGTGAGGAGGTGTTCACATTAGAAGGCTGTCATTGAAACGTGCCACCGTGGTTTACTCTTTTTCTTTGTTCAGAAGTGCATGAAGAGTGAACCCCCCAGTTTTCAAAAGCTGTGGCAGAGCTCAAGGTAGTGTAGTTTTCAAAACGCTGAGAGTTTTGAAGAAAATTAATCTCTTCACCCCCTCAATTTGTTTTTCTACTTGTATCCAAAGGTATGCCTATCAAAAAGAGCAGTGTCCTAGAGCCTGTGTCTCTGCACAATAGTGTGTTAGATCTGTTGAGCCATCTGTATAGTATTTCGTGGCTATTTTTAACCACTGCTGTGGCAGAAACAGCTTTTTCTGAAATTACATTCCTCAATAATATTCTCAAAGATTAAATTTTTATTATTAAATATATGCCTTTATACTTTTTACCCCTTCCAAAGGTAATGCAGCCTATGGCCTCTGAAGAATTATGTCAGAGGAAAATGGAAAAAAAAGATTCTCATTTACTATTTTTTTTCCCCAGACATCCTTTAGAAAAGAACACATCTCCATCCTCAGATGTTAATACACATTTTTGCTTAAAACTGCAAAGTGATAAATATTCAGGAAGGAGAAGTAAGAATTAGATAACGTTGATGAGAACAAAGAGCATCTCCATGGAAAATTTGTAGTTTAGTAATTCCAGGGAAAGACAGCTCACTAGGATTTGATATTTGAACTCAGTCACAATTGAGCGTCAATCTTTTAAACACAGGACTTAAATAGGGCAGCCTTGTAGTGGACTTTGTTTTCTGTAGTGGGTATGGGACTGATGCAGAGCAGTTGCTTGTTCTATTAGGGACCTCAATTGAAAAGGTCTATCTTTTGGAAGGAAAGGCAACAAACACCATTTGCAAGATGCTTTTCTTTTAACAGCTACCTGATAGTGAGTGGGTTTGGCTGTTTCTGGCCTGACAGAAGGTAAAACCTGTGTTGAGGGTGCAGGTCAAAGCAGTTGCAATGCTTAAAATTTTGAATATCTTTGACTTCAGTCCTGATAGACTGAAAACTTCCTGCATGCTCTGCTGAGTGCTTTTATTGACTATTGTTCTTTTTGATTCCCCCGTCAAGGCTTTTTAATGAAAAGCTGGTAAAAAGAAAAGGCTTTTGGGCCTTAAAATTAAGTAGCTTTTAGCATGGTGTATGAGTTTTAGGAAGATAGACTGCAGATGGAAATCCAGTGGTTAACTTGGCGTGCTTCTCGTGCTTCTGGTTCAAGGTGTGTAATGGGACAGGAAGTTGTTGAGAAACTTCAATACTTACTATGGTTTGAGAGTGGAGATTTCATTTCTCAAGGGATTTGTCTTGAAATTGCATGACTTCTGAAGAAATCAGGCATCACCATGAAAGACACATTCCTAGGTCTGAACTTCTGATCAGTGCCAAATACTCTGTTTCATTCTATAGATTAGCCTTCTGCAGTTGGGGGGCCGTTTAGATGTATTGAAGGTTGGGTTGAGGATCTCTAAAAAGCTACAGTTGTTCTCCCTGCATGGGGCACTTGTTACTTCATTAGCTGGTCTTTTTGAACTGCTTTGAGCTACTTGGGGGACCACAGTTGTAGGACAAAACTTTTTGTTATTGTGGTTTTACTCTAATTTTAAGATCTTAGTGACCTGCATTCTTCAGAAAACAACTTGTGAGTCTCATTTGCATTTGACTTGTGAATTTAAATGAGAGTTTGTAAAGATCACATTCTTTATATTGCTCTAGAGTTTTCAGCATTCAGTAATGTGGACTTGTAATTAAGATTCTTATGGAGAATTTTCTATGGATGTTTGATACTTCAGTAGCACCAGTGGACCTAATAATCTTGATAATCCAAAGAAACTGCTGAAATCACTAGAAGATGCAATTCTGCCATAAAAAAAATAAAAAATAAAAATTATGAGAGAGTGTGACTTTTTGCTGTTGTTCTCCAGGGCACAAAGACCAGGTTTGCATGTTGGTGTGAGTAAAAGAATTTTTAGGGCTCCGCTCTGTCATTTCCATTCCAAGGAGTGCTGTTGTACAGAAAATTTCAAAGCTCTCCTCATCTTGTCTCTGAAAGCTGAGAGCAATGCAGCTCTTAATATGCTCCCTTAAAATGATACCATATTCCAATAGGTCCATTTAAAATGCTTTTTCAGGGTGTTGAAAAGCAAGGCCCAATTTTTAATGAGGCTATATTTGCTCTTTATTTTGTTCCTTGATACAGCTACACAGCTGAAGGTGCGTTTCACCTTTTTCAATTAGACACCTTAGAAGGGCCCGTAATACGTATTTTTATTCTGGATTATACTGTTGTGGCTTGTAACTGCAATAAAATATACAGCTTTGTTGAAAATAATCATTAAATATGACATATTAAACCTTTTATTATGCAGGTGCACAAGTCCTGTTTCTATTCCCCCTCCCCCCCCCCAAATGAATATTTTAAATGAGAAAGCCAAGGAAACTGGAAATTTTTGGCTTGTCTTGTGACTGCTCTCTGACTACAGACAACAGCGCTGTGGTAAAATGTCTGGGCATTCGCTTCCTATGTTCTGATTGAAATATAGCTTGATGTAGTATGATCTGTGGAAAAATCTTGTACCTATTCCAAAGCATTTCAAAACTTCCTCAGAGAGGATACCTTAAAACAGGCAACCCACACCATCTCTGTCTTCAGCATTTCACCATTTATATTTCATTCAGAATCACCACAAAATTGTGAAGTCCAGTTCTACTTTTGTATTTTGGTTGTTTTGTTCTGCTTTTTGTCATTTTTGAAATCAGCTAAATGAGGATCACAGATGAAACAACTCTTCCTGTGTAAATTATGTTGGGTATTTTTAATAGTTGCTTCAATATACAAGATTTCATTAGAAAGTTTTGCGATAAAATTAACAGCAGTCAGCATATTTTATGATTAAGGGTATTTTAAAGCTCCAGCAACCATGAAAATTGAAACATCTTCTTAATTAACAGTGCCAGGAGCCCTGCATTCCAAGTGATGCAGCCAGCTAAGTAGTAAGTAGAAAAGGAAATGGTGCTTTTTTCCCACCCCTCCCCCATTCAAAAGTGGGAAAAAATTGCTGTTCATGGGCTTGCTGTGCAACATGAAGTTCTTGTTTTCTGCTTGGGCCTGCCTAAGCTGACAAGTGTGTCTGTGTTGTCTTGAGTCAGACATGCAGTGAGGTTTTCAGAAAGCATCATGCATAGTGTTACCCAGGTTTCAAATATTAAATTCCCTTTACTAAGCACATTGTAGAAGTGGTTCAGTTCTCAATATCCCAAAGCATATGTTACAGTAGATTAGTTATTGGAGACAAGCGTAACTCAGAACTTAGCTACAGTGCACAACAATATGTTTTAACTACTCCAAGCCTCAATGGATGCAAATGCGTCACTGTTTTCTCGGAATGAGATTCTGAGTCTGCCTCAGTTTCGGTTATCATCTGGCTTGTGAGGGCTTGAAGCCAGTGCGATTACTTAAGTGAGGAATTGTTCATTTGTCTGACTGGTGTGGTCACAGTTTGATTCACAATACTATTTTAAATGGGGTTTTGAAGATGCTGCTATCTTAGTTATCCTTGTGGGTGTATATGTATATATATCTAATATACAAACATCTGGCAAATAGTAACATTTACAATGTAACTTAACTATTGGATCTCCTTAAAAGTAGGATCTCTCAAGGAAAAACAATCATGAAAGCATGCTGAATTAGATTCCATCTCTGCAACTCAGGAGAAGGAAATGTAGTTTGAAGAGCATCTGCAGAAATCCCTTTTGAACAACAGATTGCTACTGTTTGTATGGGTTTTGTTTGTTTCTTTAATAACAACATAAGCCAAGAAGGTGCCGTGGGTTTTCTTGCTTCTTGGCTGTGATTCTTACTGGATTTCTGTGTAGCACAAGTAGCTCGATAAGGACACACAAAGGAAGGAAACTAGAGCTCTGTCAAATCTGTGTTGAAAAATTCATAAGTACATCACACTTAACTGAAGAGCTGTAGCTTGTCACGTATGCTTCAGATAAGTACTGTGATGATGGCAAGCTCTGGAGCTAGGAAATGTTTGAAATGGCATATTCTCCTCACTGCTTCTCTCATTCAGTGGAATTAATGTTGCTCAAAAAAATTCCCTACTCCTTCCTCTTTGTTTAGTAACTTTACCAATAGTGTGCCTTTCTAAGCCAGAAGGTGTGATGTATTTAATGTTTGTGTTCTGTTATCTTTCTGCTTCATTAAACCAGTGGATTTAGTACTTTTAATGAATTAATTTTCCTGAACCACTAATCAGTTATTGTATTAGGGAAGTCCTTTTTTTATCTGCAGGCTATTTTGAAGTCCATTAGCTTCCTTTTCTATGTGGTTGTTCTAAAAGTAGCTTAATTGTATGAGAAAACAGCAATAAAAGAGCTCAGGGGATCAAACAGTAAAAATGCTAGGAGAAGCGGGCAATCCTAAGAATTTCCAAAATTTATCAATGAGCTGAGAGATTATAGCAAGAATTTTTTTAAAGCATAAAAATAGTAAATAAAACCAAATATCGAAAGGTGAGTATCGATGCAGAGACACAGAAATGGGAGGGGGATGAGCAGATGGAAGAAAATACCAGGTAATGAAGGCAGTCTGAGCATAGTGATCAGGCTTCTTTCTGTGTGTAAGCAGCGCTCTTCAGCTGGTCATGCTGAAGTAAGACTGTACACGGGGGATTTGCAGATACCAGAACAGAACCCTCTTCACATAAAGCCTTGTCAGCAGCACCAGTTTCAGCAGGGGCAGAGTAACTTAGAGACAGACAATAGTCGAATTTCAAAGAAGGTGCGTGATAACTATGAGTGCGTGAAAAATAATGAATGTAAGTGTGTGTAGAGCCAAACGCTTCAGAGAGAGAAATTTGGGTACCACAATATGTAAAAACTGTATGTCTAATTGCTTTCAGAGGCTAGATCTTTCAGCTGAGGAAAAAAAAAAGCAAGACTGATGCATAACCATTTACTTTTGCGTAAAATAGTTATGGTTTTATATTGGCATCATACCACAAATTGAAGTGTGGTAAAAAGTATTGGTGGATTCTGAATAATCTCAGAGAGGGCCTGAATTCTTCCTGTGCAGAAAACTTCCATTTTGTTGATGCATGTAAAGGTAGATATGAGATATGCATACCTATATTTTAATGTATTTTAAGAATTTACTTCTGATATATATTAAGCATCCAATAAGCACATCTCTTGCAGAGGAAGGTTGTCATTTCAAAGCTATTAAGGTGAAATTTCCACTGAACACTCGCATTTCAGGGGCTTTTAATCACTCACAATCAGATTTTGTTAAGGTTTATCAAAGATGCAGGCAAGTACTCTGTCAGGGTGTTTAGTAGTGCTTAGCTATCTGACAGTGCAGTAATTGGTAGGAATTGTGCCCAATGCTGTTTGCAAGGTGTTGGTATTAAATGCAATTTAATATTTTAAAAGCTGACCCTAAATATCTAAAACTTTTTTTCCCTTTTTTTTTTTTTTAAACAAGTCCATGTTCACCAGAAAATTCATTTATTTCTTAAAAATGTGAATTTAGACCTGGATAGCTGTTCCTGATTACCTCTTTCATAGATGCATTCTTTATGGTGTAGTTATGGCTATACCAAGTTACCTCAGAATTCTGTCTTAAGCAAGCTTCAAGCTTCATCCTAAGTCATCTGGCCTCCCGGGTACAACGGGTAGGTTGTGTGTGTACATCCCTGAGGCAACTGCAAATTAAAGAAGTTATGAAAGCTGTGGGTCCCTGGCAGCAGCTCTCTGGAGCACATCACAGGCTGAGGAGTCCCTGTCTAGGGATGTGGGAGACATGGAATGCAGGCAGAGAGCATCTGAGGACTGTACAGGACTTGTTAGGGGAGGAACCAAGTGAGGGAAAGAGGAATCAACATGCTTTAGGATCAACATTTTACAATCACTGCAAACCCTTTTAATAGGCAAAAGCAAGGATTTTTCAGAGAAAATGTTTTGCGTTGCAGTTTGCCTATATTACAATGTTATAAGCAGGTGGTGGTGTCTGTTCAGCAGCCACCAATGCATTGCTTTCTCTATCGTGAAGTGCATTTGTGTATACTGTTCAGTAAAAAAGGAGGAGAAGATTTTCAGAAGCACAAGTAGTAGTAGTAAATGATTAATGCATAGGAGCTTAACCATGTTACTATTAATAATTGACACTTTTAAGAAATCCAGGACTTTGAAGTTGTTGTTCTAGAAAGCCAGCATCTAAATAAAGTGGAAAAACGGAGTGGAAAAACAGCCTGACATCAGAAAGCACTTATCATTACTGCTGACATTCTTGAAACATGGTTGAACTCAAAGGTATTTCATGATGATTGATTTGGTAATTATCTTAAGCATACTTGAACAGAGGGAAAACTTTGCCATAAAGATTTCATGGATGTAGTCCACGCAAGAAACCCCACATACTCTCGCTGATGACAATGGGATATTAATGGATGTACCTGAGATTTTGATAGGATCTGCTTGTATGGGTTTTAGCTATGAATAAGAAATGATGAGTCCTGTATCTCATTATCACATGTAAGTAGTGGATGAAGAGGAATTAAAAAGATATTAGTCATACTCCAGAATGATCAGAACAGGCTAATGAGGTGAGAGCAATACTTCACATATTTGCTCCAGGTAAAGAGAAGTTCCCTGATCTTTATCTCCTGGACTGTCAGAGGTTTCTCCACGTCTGAAGCATGAAGCAACTGTTTTTTAGGGTATTACTCTGAATTATAATGTTTTGTTAGGGATCAATTCCAACTTCTATTATTTTGCACTGTAGGAAAGGAGCATCTCCAGCATTCTATTTTATATTGTAGAAAATACAGAAATAAATATATGATCAACTTGTATTCAGTCAGAGGAATGAACAAAGTGTTTTGATATTGGCATTCATAACTGCTTGTACTATAATAGAAAGATTTTCTTCAGAAAGAAAAATCATGGTTCATATCCTGAATAGAAGGCTTTAGATCTCTTTGCTGGTCTAACTGGACTGTTGTCCGTCTTGGTCACCAGTTGTACCTTCATGTCCAATTCTGGCATGTTGGTTCTGGAGTGAGTTGTCTGAGGGGCCACAGATTTGGTTTCTGAGGTATCTAGGATTTGGTTGTACTGAAGATAAGCCTAGTGCCTACCATCCAGTGGGAGTAGTACTATAGCCATTGTTATAATTTAGTGAAACAAAGTCTTTTACTGTTTGGCCTTTTATTAGACTTAATGATCAGTTGGTGAGATTTGGAAATTGAAGCTTCCCTTCAGATCACATGGGACTTCGCTAGAGAATTCTGATGCTGAAATGTTTCTCACAGGTGCATTAGTTGGTCTGGTGAAGAGCCTCCTTCCCATCTTGGATCAGGTCTGTGTGATTACTAGGAGTGAACTGCTAGCTCTTGGAGGATCTGAGCACAAGCTGAATGTTCTAATGGTCACATCAAAACAACGAAGGAAGCTCTGCTTGTTACTTACTAGTGTTGTCATCTAGTTCATAGATAATCTCTTAGAAATTATTCAGTTCATATTTAGAGCATTCATAAGCATTTGCTGTCAGACTTTGTTGCCCAGGCAGAAGGAATCAAGGTTTCTTGAGAGGCTGGAATGAAAACAAGACAAGGAATTAAGAAATTGATTAAACAGGTACTTAGCCATTTTTTCCCCCTTTAACAAGAAAAAAAAAAAAAGAGAAAGAAACTAATGCCTTCAAAACAAGTATTCCTTTAATGTAGAAGAGCATTTTTACCAGTGCTCATTTCTGTCTGAGGTTAACAGTCGGCACTCCAATCCTGCACTTGTTCTCAATTTTTATGAGAGTAATGTTGGGCTGCTCTGAAAGCCTTGAAGGATAAAAGAATAAATGTCTTTGGTGTCGATGGTTAATGAAAACTACTACTGGTAAAAGCATGACTTCTTGACACAATGCTATGTAAAGTTCCAGGAGGAAGAGAGAGGTTTGGAAAAAAGAGAGAAAAACACCTGGAAATTGGATCTTTTTTAAGATTAATGTTAAAATTAGATTGTGTTCTCTGCTTACCAGATACCCTATTATGAATATATGTTGTTCAAGGCCAGGTTGGATGGGGCTCTGAGCCTCTTGGTCTACTGGGAGGTGACTGTTCTCTTTTTGCTCAGTTCTTTATCATCTTCCAGGCAGACATTCTTGAATGCCACATAATTTTGAAATTCAACCATAAAAAAGAGCACTGGGCATGTTCTTGAGAGTCTCTCTGGTGGGTTGTTGGTTTTTTTTTTTTTCATATGTAGAACAATTAGTTAAAAAAAACCCAAATTATTGGGTAAGAAAAGGTCACAGAAGAACAGTGATGTTCATCCATGAATTTAAAAAATAATAAAAAGTGGAATATACTTCCGAAACTCTGAAGCTGTGGCTTTTTTAAAGCTACTGTAGAAAAAAAAAAAAAAAGAAAAAGAAGGAAGATATTACATTTTCTTTTATTTTCCAGCTTTTAACTGTGAACACTTTACTTGTTCACACAGAGGTTCCCAGAAGAAATGGATTTTAAGACAGCAACTCCAAGTGCTCTGCAGAGATGGAATAATTAGGATATCATGATTTTAGTTTTCTGTTTTATGATAAATATTCACTTGTTTCTGTTACCAGGAACTTTATTTTTTACTGGAATTTTAATTGGCTGTTTTGAAAGCTGTGTTCATGTGACTGGTTGGAAGAGTTGGTCAGATTTCAACAAAATTCTGATCCCATGAAAATTTGCATTTACTGCTGTAGAGTCCCCATTTTGAGCATTTTTGACCAGTTCTGTTGGTAATGTTACCAACTCATGAGTAGGTAGCTGAAAAGAGTCAAGTTACAGAAGGATTGCAAAGTGACCTCACTTGGTGGCTGGTCAACTGGGAAATGCTGTGAAGAAAGTATCTTATAAAACGAAGGTGTAAGATAGTTCCTCCCTTGTTTGCTCCTGAATGCTCAGATAAACTAATCTTGTAATGCTGGAGGTGTTGAGAAAAGAACCAGATAATACCAGACAGAATATATAGATAAGACAAAGAGAAAATTAGTGGGATTATTTTGTTACCTCTGTTGAGGCCTGAAATGGTAGAGGTTTGAAGTGATGAAGTGACAGAATGTGCTCTGCCACTCCACCAAGGACAAGGCTTCATTGCTTGATTTCTCTCCTATGCAAATATCAGGTTTTGTATTTTTCATAATTAGGTCATTCCTTATGACCACAGTATTTATATAATTTATTCTTTCATGAGAGATCAGACTAAGCCTTTTCTCCCTTCCCATGCCAGCTTTCTGGTAGCAGAGGACAAAAAGCTTTCCAGTTTCCCTTTCAACTTCCCAGCACTTTGTGTAGAAAATGATGCTATTTGGAAGAGCATATGAGAGATATCTGTTACTTTGTGCTTATCAGAGCCCTTTCATGACTTCTAGGGAGACAGGGAGAAGATATGCCGCTGGAAAAAGGTCGAAGCCTCGGTAGCTTCTCTTGCTGTTGAATACATGAAGCTCTTTCTTCCTCTGCTCACTCATCCTTTCGTGACACCAAGGCCTTGAAATAGCCAATTTCTGCATGGCTGTGAGATTTTGGTTCATTTCCAGCACACTTGTTAAGCTGCCAAATATACATTTATATTTTATATATCCAGTACGTATGCTCCTTCTTCAGAGAAAGAAGCAGTGATCAGTGAAGACGCTAGCCTCTTAAACCATCACTTTTGCATTAATTATGTGAGTGTTTAATACAACATAAGAAAGCACATGTTGACAGCTGAATTCAAACCAGCAGCAGCTTTGTCCAGAACATTTAAGAGATTTCATCAAGGGTATCCTCAAAATGTATACTCTCATGAAAAATAAATTTTAGTTTAGTGATTTTAGCCTTTTAGTTTACTTTAACCTCTGTTAGCTTCATTAGGGTATTTTATTCTCTGATTCACTGTTTTCAGGAGGTGGAGGGGCAACACTCCTGTGTTGTTGTTACTACTGTAACTCTTTTTTTTATTCCTTGTATTTGTTAGATGATTATTTAATGCAGTTTCCACTAGGCAATGTGTATCAGTGTGGATTTGGTTATGTGCTTTTTTTCCCCATACTGTTTTGATTTTCGTTTCATGTGTTTATTTTCCTTGAAATGATCTCTCTTATAAACACAAGGTTTATAAGATTCTGTAGACATTTTATACTTGCTATGTTGACATTTTACTTTATACTTGAGTGTGGAAGTCACTGTGAAATACTCTAGTCTAAAAACTGTAACAGATGAAGATGCATTTTATGCTATACAATAATTGTTGAGTTGTCAGTGTTGTGGTTTTCTTTTTTTAATGCTTACTAAAACTACTCAGGTAGCAGGTGCAAATCTGCACTACTATTGCCAGCTTTCTCACAAGTAGTCCTGTATGTTGCTGAACACTTAAGTATCTAGATGTGAGAGAGCAGTTCATTATAAATTGCCGATAAGACTTCACTGGCTTTTATAACTACATGTGAGGTCTTTGTGTGTTATTAACTGAACCAAATACATTTCATGAGAACTGCTTCAGCACCTATCAACAGCACAGTATAGCTTTAGGGTGTTGAGAGCAGCTTGCCTGCAGATTGTCTGAGTTTTAAAGTGACGCAGCACTGATGGTCCAGTTCTTTTCAGATTTGTAAAATAATATTTTATTTTTCATTTTTTCACAAGAAAACATTCCTAGGGAACTGACCAAAAATTACAAATCAGTACTGATTTGCCAACAACACCAAGCTGTGGGAAGGGATGCCATCCAGAGGAACCTGGACATACTTGAGAGGTGGCCAGTGCCACCCTCATGAAGATCAATAATACAAAGTGCAAGGTCCTGCCTGTTGGTCGGGGCAATCCCAGGCACAGCTACACGCTGGGTGAAGAAGTGATTTAGAGCATGAATTTTTAGTTCGTGAAAAAGGGGGTCCTTAAGACAGTACCAGGAAATATGTGACAATGGCTTAAGGAACAGAGCTGTTTCACAGTCTCATGATTGTAGGTACTGAATAAATATGTGATGTAATGATGCAAACTCAATTTTCCACAAATACGATTTTTTCCAGTGCAGGAAGTCATGCACTGGACTTGTCTCAGCCTATAAGTGTGGGAAACTAGTACTCTATTTCTCTTTCTTGGTTAGCAGATGGACTTGGCAGAGTTGTCATCTTGTTCTCTTTGGAAGCTGTTGTTTCATTGGGAATAGTTACAGCTGAAACATTGCATGCTCCTGTAGCTGCAGCATATATGCAACTCTGTCCATGGCCAAATTCTCCAAAGTGGACATCCATATTTTTAGTTTTAAAAGTGCAGGATAAACAACACTTTTAAATAGATCACTTGAGCACACCTTAGACTGTAGAGGAAGGACTCAGAACTTCCATTTCTTCAGTTTTATAAAATCTTTATGTTATGGCAGTATTCAAAAATTAGAAACTAAACTACCACACAGAAAAAAATTGTGTATTATCTTTAAAATGAATTTGCATAAATACTGTAAAACTCAGTAAGACACTTGAACAATAAAATGCCTGGCAAAATCTTGGAGTGGATTCTCCTGGAAGGCATGCTAAGGCACATGAAAAACAACAAGGTGGTTGGTGACAGCCAGCATGGCTTCACTAAGGGGAAATCTTGCTTGACCAATCTGGTGGCCTTCTATGATGGGGCTACAGAACTGATGGACAGGGGTAGAGCAGTTGATGTCATCTACCTGGACTTGTGCAAAGTGTTTGACACTGTCTCACATGACATCCTTGTCTCTAAGTTGGAGAGACATCAATTTGATAGGTGGACCACTCAGTGGATAAAGAACTGGCTGCATGGCCGCACGCAAAGAGTTGTGCTCAATGGCTCAATGTCCAGCTGGAGACCAGTAACGAGTGGTGTCCCTCAGGGATCGGTGCTGGGACCGGTCTTGTTCAACATCTTTGTCGGTGACATGGACAGTGGGATTGAGTGCACCCTCAGCAAGTTTGCCGATGACACCAAGCTGTGTGGTTCGGTTGATACGCTGGAGGCAAGGAATGCCATCCAGAGGGACCTTGACACGCTTGTGAGGTGGGCTGATGCCAACCTGATGAAGTTTAACCATGCCAAGTGCAAGGTCATACACCTGGGTGGGAGCAATCCCAGGCACCGCTAGAGGTTGGGCAGAGAAGAGATTGAGAGCAGCCCTGTGGAGAAGGACTTGAGGCTGTTAGTCGATATAAAAATGAACATGAGTAGGCAGTGTGCGCTTGCAGCCCAGAAAGCCAACCGTATCCTGGGCTGCATCAAAGGGGGCGTGACCAGCAGGTCGAGGGAGGTGATCCTGCCCCTCTACTCTGCTCTTGTGTGACCTCACTTGGGGTCTTGTGTGCAGTTCTGGTGTCCTCAATGTAAAAAGGACATGGAACTGTTGGAACAAGTCCAAAGTCGGGCCACGAGGATGATTAGGGGACTGGAGCACCTCCCGTATGAAGACAGGCTGAGAAAGTTGGGGCTGTTCAGGCTGGAGAAGAGAAGGCTGTGTGGAGACCTCATAGCAGCCTTCCAATGATTTAGTGGGAGGTGTCGCTGCCCCTGTCAGGGGGTTGGAACTAGATGATCTTAAGGTCCTTTCCAACCCTAACTATTCTATGATTCTATGAAAATATCCAAATATTCCTTACAAATGTTGTGAATATAAAAAGAGATGTAGTTCAGTGGGACAATCTGCCATATCAACTTGCAGTATTAATCTTATAGAGAAAGTAAAGCTTTGTGTTTTCATAAATGTAACTCTCAATAACAGAAACTTTCAATTTGCTGGATGTCTGGCTAGCAAAGGTAAGTTGCTTTCAGGAAACTCTTTAAAAGTGGCTATGATTATGTTAAAAGATATCTCTTCTCCTTTGCTTCTATTTCTCAATTTTTTTCTCTGTTACTTTGCAGAACTCGGGTGATTCTTCTTAATCAGCTGGTTTTGACTTCTCATTGCCCCTTCTATTACCATATTTCGATGTTTCATTGGTTCAACTTTAAAATAAATTATATATAATATATAGATCATAGAATCCCAGACTGGTTTGGGTTGGAGGGGACCTTAAAGCTCATCCAGTTTCAATCCCTTGCCACATACCGGGACACTTTCCACTAGACTGGATTGCTCAATGCTCCATCCAGTCTTTTATCTTCATTCTGCTGTAGTGCTCTATCAGCTGAACTCTTTCTGCAGGCATTTTCCTTTTCCTTTTCTTTTTTCTTTTTTTCTTTTTCATTTTCCACACTTGCTGGATGAATTGTATCTTTATGACCAATTGAAATTTTCCATGTTGCATCTTGTGGCTGTTCTCTCAGCTTTTTGCAGGGCACCTATATCTGTCTCTCTTCTCTCTATAACTCCTCTTTTTGGGTGTCGGAGTTATTTGCAAGTAGTGGCCTGGATGCGCAGTTAACTTATCCCCTAGGCTTCTCTGGTGAAGTATTGTTTCACCAGCTGCTCTTCCTGTGCTATGCACTCTAGCTTCTTAACCACCTTGGTAACCCTCCATTGGACTGTCTTCAGCACGTTGAGTTCTCCTGTACAGGGAGGCTTCAAAACTGGGGTTCAAGATGTGGTCATGGGACAGTCAGCTAGAGGAGAATAAGCTCTTCCCTGTATCTCCTGGCTTCACCACTTGTCAAGACAGTTCAACGAGGAATCAGCCTCTGTTTCTGCAGGGGCTCACTGCTGCCTCCACTGCAAATCAGTGTTTTGAAGTGCACTGTCATTTATTGTAGTCAATAGCTGCCGTCATGAATTTCTAAATTAAATTGTTTTGTTGGTTTCAGCTAGTATTAAGGCTTTCACCAACCAAGTGAGCAGAAAACTATTCAAGACTATGCATGGCTCTGTCATTTGATGTAAACAATGAATGATTTGGCTGCAGGAGTCACTAGTGTTCATCTTGAGAAGCAGAAGCTTTTAAAGTATTTGAATAGGTGACAGGCCATGTATACAACTTTGTTTTCAAAGCTCCAAATACTAAATGCCTTCTAATTTGAAGTCCTGGCTGTAGTCAGAAGTTCTCACAGGCACAGGTCACCAACCTTTGAAATCAAAGGCTGAAAGACTGTGGAGACAGAAAGCTGGAATCATCGCAGCAGAAAATGTTTAATCTTTTGGCGTCCCTACAAAATTCGAAGTAAGATGATTTTTTGTATTATCTGAAGTTGAATCGAAGCAGTTGGTTGGCTGTAGTATTACGGTATTAGTTTTGAAGCAGGGCTCAAAGTCCATTTGGTGAATTTAGTTTATTTAGGAGGTTCTGGATTTCTTTTTAGGGCAGAAGTAGAAATGTAGTTCTCAGTGGAAGCCAAATTCATGTAAGGCAGCAAAGTAATTGCTCTTACATAAAGAAAACAAAAAGAGATAAAGAACAGAGCTGGGATTCCCCTTTTTCTTTTCTAGAATGTAATCCTTCTACTTTTGCTATTTTACCTGAAGGAATATAAAAGCAGAATAGTTGGTACAGCTGCGGAGCTTTCAGTCAAAGCCAAGGAAGAATGCAGAAATGTTAGTGTATCAAAGGAATGTTTATATTGAATTGCTTCACAACAAACATTTTCTAAGAAGTTGGTTTTCCCCTTGTTTATAGTGGTTGAACTCCTTTAAAATAGTGAATGCATGAAAGTTATTCCCTAGGCTCCTGTCTTCTCTTTGTCTCTCCCTCATATAATAGCATCTTTTTCCTTTTTTGGTTCTTTTTTTTGTTTTGTTTTGGGTTTTTTTACCTCTTTTCGCTGTTGTCTTCTGGGCAGGCACAGCTTACCCTTGGGTTATTGGTTTGTAGCTCTCCTTGTCCTTTATGATAAGGATTTTACTGCATCCTTTACATTCTTTTATATAAGCAACATAAATTGAAACTGTCGTGGAATTGAAAGTAGATGATCATTGTAGGTGCCTTCCAACTGAAATTATTCTATTCTTTTCTAAATATCTTCTGGTGAGATTACGAAGCTCTTCCCTGCCTGTTTCTCTCCAGTAGTGGCAGTTTTCTGGTGCTGAAGCTTCTAATATGAAGAAGTCTTATACTCTTTCATAATATCCAAGGCATTTTAATACTGTCTCGTAATACAGAAGCAGAGCGTGCAGATTAGTTGTTATCTTTAAACTGCTTGTACTTCACTGAAGTCCTGGGCAGCCCCAGGGTTGGAGATTCCTATGTGGTACTTTTAGGCAGCCTTGGAAATGCTGTAGCTCATGAAAAGACCCAGCTCTGTAGCCACCTTGCTAGTCTTTCTTTTGCCTTCTTCTCTGTGAAAATGCCTCTGTCCCCTGTGTGGGGACATATAGCTTTGGAAGGATATAGTGTCTTCTGTAAGGACCTGTTTGAGACAATGTCCTCCTGGTCAGAATGGGACATTTAGGCTGTTGAAAAGGCAGCCTGCTGCTTCTGTGGGTGCGAGGACTGAAAAAAGTCCATAGCTGTGTTCTCAACAGCACTGCCAGGACTGTGTCATTACAAATAATAAAAAAAATAAATAAATCCAGGTATGAAACAAAACCCCCGAAAGGCAACTTTGCCTCTTTATTTGGAAGGCACTTATTTTCCCACACTTGAAGTGTTCTGCATGGCTCATGCAGAACTAAAAGAAGACATCTATAAAAATAAATTATTAGAAAATAATATTCAGGTTTTGCAAATCACAGTTTGTCACTGCTTCATCTGCTGATGCTTAGAAATGGTTGTCAGCTGAACATTGCTATCTTCAGAATTCAGGTATCATCCCTGATCCGAGCCCCTGGTAGGCAACACACCTTCCTTGAGCCTGGGTCAGGCCGACAGATGGGTGCCTCTGTTCTTTCAGAGTAGAGTCCTCTACTACTACAGCCCGACACTTTTTCCTGGCAGCACCAGTAGTGATCTTCTTTACCAGTGCATCAGCCGGTTGTTCCTGGTGGGAGCATGCTCCTTCATCAGCCCCGTGCAGGACAGTAAAGTGGTTCTGGGTAGGAGCAGCAGATGTAGGAGGAAGCCCCTTGCTTTTAATTGTCCTCTTCCTCCTTTTCTTGTTGGTTTTTTTCTGTTACCGTTTCCCACCTTCCTGAGTTAGTAGCCTCCTTTGCCTCATGAGCAACAGTAGACGCTTGAGGCCCCTGCACAGTCTGGTCCTGGAGCAAGCAGTGCTGCTTCCTCTCAGCTACCCTGACACCTTTCAGCCTAGTAACAGTGTCCCATAGCTCAGCCACCTGCTGCTGGAGGACCTCGACCAGGGAGCACCCAGTGCAGCCCTGCGCATTGCGCACCCTCCTCTCAGGAGAGCAGTGCAGGTGCTCTCTACACTCCGAGCTCTGCGCTGTATCCTCCCTTCTCATTGTCTATGTGCGGGTGCCTATGCTGGCCACTGCCGGGGCAGCCAGAGCAGAGCTCCCAGACTGGGCCCTGGTCATACGGTGAGGCTCAAGGGAGGTGTGTTGCCTACCAGGGGCTCGGATCAGGGATGTTGCAGAGAAGCTGCCTGCTCTAGTCAGTCCCACTGACTGTTACCCTCTTCTAGTGATCCATGTGGGTGCTACTGATGTAGATAGCAGTAGCCCAAAAGAACATAAAGAAGGACTACAGAGCACTGGGAGAGGTGGTTAGGGGCTCTGGAGTGCAGATTGTCTTTTCATCAATTCTCCAGGATACAGGGCAGGAAGTCAAAAAGGCTAGGAGGATTGGCCAGGTTAATAAATGGTTAGAAGGGTGGTGCTATAGTCAGGGGTTTGGGTAACTTGAACATTTAGACCATTTATTTAGGTCTACTGGGCGCTGGTGGAGCTGGTCTGACAAAGAAAGGGAAGAGTGCATTTGGGAGGAGGCTTGCCAGGTTGGTCAAGGATGCTTTAAACTAGATGTGTTGGTGTGTTGGGGGAGGGGGGCATCATTCCATCCCAACACACCCAGTCAGTTGCCAGCACCTCTAGTAAACGTTCAGAGCAATGTAGAGATATTCCAGCTGCTCCAGCCAATGAGCCGGCTTCAATTGGAGCTCAGCTCAGATGTCTCTGTACAAATGCCTGTAGCATGGGGAACAAACAAGAGGAATTAGAGATGTGTGCATGTCTACGGGTGTATGATATCATAGGCATCACAGAAACATGGTGGGATGGCTCCTATGACTGGTGTGTTGGAATGGAAGGTTACAGGCTCTTTAGGAAAGACAGGCCTGGTAGGTGGGGGGGGGGAGTTGCTATTTATGTTGAGGATAGGCTGGAGAGTATGGAACTCTGTCTGGGGACAGGTGAGCAGTCGACAGAGAGTTTGTGGGTCAGGGTTAAAGGGAGAACAGCGATGGGAGACATTACTGTGGGGATCTGTTACAGACCACCTGACCAAGAGGATTCAGTGGATGAAGCGCTCTATAGACAGATAGGAAGAGCTTGAGAAATGCTCTCAAGCCCTTGTTCTCATGGGGGACTTCAACCACCCTGATATCTATTGGAGGGATGGTACAGCCCTGCACAAGCAATCCAGGAAGTTCCTCGATTGTGTGGAAGACAACTTCCTTCTGCAAGTAATAGAGGAGCCGACAAGGAGAGGTGCCATGCTTGACCTCGTGCTCGCCAACAGCAAAGGGCTGGTTGGAAGTGTGACACTCCGGGACAGCCTTGATTGCAGCGATCATGAGATGGTCGAATTCGAGATCCTCAGGACAGTGAGAAGAGAATGCAGCAAGCTCACTGCCCTGGACTTCAAGAGAGCAGACTTTGGCCTCTTCAGGAACCTGCTCAGTAAGGTTCCATAGGATATAGCCCTAGAGGGCAGGGGGGCCCCAAGACTGTTGGTTGATATTCAAGGATCACTTGCTGGGAGCTCAGGAGCAATACATCCCAACTAGAAGGAAGTGCTGCAGGAGGGCCAGGAGACTTCCTTGGATGGATAAGGAGCTGCTGAGGAAACTTTGAAGGAAAAAAGAGGCTTATAAGAGGTGGAAGCAAGGAGAGGTGGCCTGGGAAGAATACAGGGATGTTGTCCGGGAAGCTAGGGACCAGGTTAGGAAAGCTAAGGCAAGGTTAGAATTAAACTTGGCTAGGGATGTTAAGGATAACAGGAAGGGATTCTATAGGTACATTGCAAATAAAAGACAAACTAGGGACAACGTGGGTCCTCTCCAGAAGCTATCAGGAGAACTGGCTACCCTCGATTTGGAGAAGGCTGAGGTTCTTAACGACTTCTTTGCCTCGGTCTTCACCGACAAATGCTCTGACCATACCACCCAAGTCTTGGAAGGCAGACGCAGGGACAGTGAGAATGAAGGCCCAGGGCCCACTGTAGGAGAGGATCTGATTCGAGACCATCTTAGGAACCTGAATGTATACAAGTCCATGGGACCTGATGAAATCCATCCATGGGTCCTGAAGGAGCTGGCAAATGAAGTTGCTAAGCCACTGTCCATCACATTTGAAAAATCATGGCAGTCAGGTGATGTTCCCGACGACAGGAAAAAGGGAAATATAACCCCCATTTTCAAGAAGGGGAAAATGGATGAGCCGGGGAATTACAGACCAGTCAGCCTCACCTCTGTGCCTGGCAAAATCCTGGAGCGGACTCTCCTGGAAGGCATGCTGAGGCACATGAAAAACAACAAGGTGGTTGGTGACAGCCAGCATGGCTTCACTATGGGGAAACCCTGCCTAACCAATCTGGTGGCCTTCTATGATGGTGCTACGGTACTGATGGACAGGGGTAGAGCAGTTGATGTCATCTACCTGGACTTGTGCAAAGTGTTTGACACTGTCTCACATGACATCCTTGTCTCTAAGTTGGAGAGCCATCAATTTGATAGGTGGACCACTCGGTGGATAAAGAACTGGCTGGATGGCCGCACGCAAAGAGTTGTGCTCAATGGCTCAATGTCCAGCTGGAGACCAGTAACGAGTGGTGTCCCTCAGGGATCGGTGCTGGGACCCGTCTTGTTGAATATCTTTGTCGGTGACATGGACAGTGGGATTGAGTGCACCCTCAGCAAGTTTGAGGATGACACCAAGCTGTGTGGTTTGGTTGATACGCTGGAGGCAAGGAATGCCATCCAGAGGGACCTTGACAGGCTTGTGAGGTGGGCTGATGCCAACCTGATGAAGTTTAACCATGCCAAGTGCAAGGTCATATACCTGGGTGGGAGCAATCCCAGGCACCGCTAGAGGTTGGGCAGAGAAGAGATTGAGAGCAGCCCTGTGGAGAAGGACTTGGGGATGTTGGTCGATGAAAAAATGAACATGAGTAGGCAGTGTGCGCTTGCAGCCCAGAAAGCCAACCGTATCCTGGGCTGCATCAAAGGGGGCGTGACCAGCAGGTCGAGGGAGGTGATCCTGCCCCTCTACTCTGCTCTTGTGTGACCTCACTTGGGGTCTTGTGTGCAGTTCTGGTGTCCTCAATGTAAAAAGGACATGGAACTGTTGGAACAAGTCCAAAGTCGGGCCACGAGGATGATTAGGGGACTGGAGCACCTCCCATATGAAGATAGGCTGAGAAAGTTGGGGCTGTTCAGGCTGGAGAAGAGAAGGCTGTGTGGAGATCTCATAGCATCCTTCCAGTACCTGAAGGAGGCCTATAGGGATGCTGAGGGGGGACTCTTCATTAGGGACTGTAGTGAGAGGACAAGGGGTAGTGGATTCAAGCTCAAACAGGGGATGTTTAGATGGGATATGAGGAAGAAATTCTTTAGTGTAAGGGTGGTGAGGCACTGGAATGGGTTGCCCAGGGATGTTTTGAATGCTCCATCGCTGGCAGTGTTCAAGGCTGGACTGGACATAGCCTTGGGTGGCATGGTTTAGTGTGAGGTGTCCCTACCCCGGCAGGGGGGTTGGAACTAGATGATCTTAAGGTCCTTTCCAACCCTAACTATTGTATGATTCTATGATCATCAGGGTTTTGAAGTGTACTTGAAAAGAGCCTGTGTAGGTTTTCACTTTTTCTCTGTTTAGGGGTATGTTTCTTTCAAATAGATTGTTGGCCCTGGCAATTTATCTTGAGGTTCTGCTCCTGTGACTCTTATTCTCTTTATTTTGCACTAATCTGTTATTTGTGATGGAAAACAAGGTGGAACAGAAAAAGGAGGCACTGGAAATGGCCTTTCTACTTGTGCTAATTTCATATTAATTACTTTTTTTTACATAAAATAGCTGTAATCAATATGCTATAACCTCTAGAAGAATAAGATAGTTTTTCTAGGTGGACCTCAAATGCTAAGTAAATTTTGCATGTGTATATATATGTAAAAATAACTGATTTCATGTTTTACATAAGGTTTTGTTAAAGTATTTCTGAAAAAAAGTTACTTGACTTTAGAGGTGTTCAGCCCCATTATCTTCAAAGAAGGTTACTAATTTTTTAGGGGTGCTGTCAGCAAGAGCCGTCAGTATTTAGCCTATCTGCGGATATAAATAAGCAGTATAAATTCAGGAGGATTCTCTAAAGTTTTGTCATAGCACCAGGCAAAATTTTAGACCCATTTTTGCTATCTTAGCAAGCTGTGATAGAAAGGCAGAGTTTGGCAGTCAGTTTGATGTAAAGTTTTGCCAGTGTGATGGGATAAATAAAAGAGCGGACAGTAAGAAATAGTTAGGAGTCCTGTTAGTAACTGTCTCTTTGTATCTCCGTCAGCACAATCCCTCATTAGGGGTAGCTGTCAGGATGAGGGCATGCTGCCTCCAGTAGCTGGTAGTATGTAGATAAGAAGTAGAGCTCTCTACTGGGCATTGTGACTGATGACCAGCGTTCAGAAAACATGCAAAATGAACCTAATAGACTTTAGGTAGCAAATCTCAAGGACTGAAGTATCCTTATTTCTGAAGTCCTGATGTGGTTGAACCGTCTCCTGTGTATTAATAGTTTAGAATTCACTAGATGTTATTCTGCATATTAATTAACATTTTCCCAAGTTGGCATCATTCTCTCGCCTTTTGATTTTGGTCTTTACGTCCACACATTGGTGCTGGGTGGTTAGAATGGGCTTTTTAAGTCAAGTTTGATTTTTCTGAGCACTGCTTCAGGCAAACTGGATGGTATTCATGTTGAATTATGCTAATGATGATACATTTGGAAAATCTAGGGGGTGGTGTAAGTTATTTTCTCTTTTACTGCAAAAAATCCAAACTTTGTCACGTGATCCATCGCTGTGCATGTGGCAATGAAATTTCCAAGACCAAATTGCATGCTTTTCTGGGCAGGCTCAATATGATTCTTCTTTGGGAGTCTGAACTACAGGGGCAGTATTATGTTAAAAAAATAATCATTGCTTATGGTAGGTTAAGCGCATAGTGTAACTTTCACAGTTTATAAATATGTCTGAGAGAACACAAATAGAATATCTGAAAGCAATCACAGTTTGGGAAATCAAGCTTATTTGCTTTTACATGTTTCTAACACTAAGCTGTAACCTTCAGGCTCCTGTTGTGTGATTTGGGCAAGAGGTTGCAAGGCTGTTAGGGTAGAGCATATAGGTGATTTCTGACTTGCTGTTGTGTGCCTCTCTTACCAGCTTTCAGGCTTTTCAGGAGAGATGCTGGAATAGAGGGTCTCGTTAATTGTTATGGGTGAGTTGTGACTGATGGAGATCAAGTCTGAAGTGCTTTGGTTATCAAAGGGTTGTCAACATCAGTGAAGAACATGCTCAGCCATTGAGTGTGTGGATCAGTGACAAGAGTGAACAGGGAGAACATTGTTAGTGTCTTCTCTGGGGAGTTACAAAACTCAGCCCTTTTAGAAAAGGTTCTGTCTGAGCAGCAAGCAGAGGACCTATACCTGGAAGTGTTCAAGGCCAGGCCGAACAGGGCTTGGAGCAACCGGATCTAGTGGAACAACCTGGTCTAGTGGAAAGTGTCCCTGCTCACTGCAGGGGATTGGAACTAGATGAGATTTAGGATCCCTTACAACCCAAACCTGTGATTCTGTAATACCATTGCATAACTTAGAAATAAGTCTGTCTTTAACAAAAATGAAAAATTGAAAAAAAAACCTCAAGCAGGTATATGAGTCTAGCCATTGAAAGAAATTGTGAATTGTCAATCTCACTAGTGCCAGCTATTCATACTATTATATTTATCTTTTTTCACTTCCTTACAAATTAAAGCATTTTTCTTCTGCCTCCTTTTTTGAACTAAGATACTTAGAAATGGTTTCCAAGCCCTAAAATGTAAGTAGTAATTTTAAAAAGGTCAATACTTACCTACAGGAAACCTTTCCATGGTTTTAAGTTTACCTCTGATTTTGTGTTGGATGTGACTCCTCTACATTTACAGATACAGAATACATGAGAATATTAATAAGTCTAAAAGCAGTGCTCTGAGAGTGAGAAGCCAGTTTTGCAGTGGTAGAGAACATTATTAGTAGCATAATTAGAAAAGTAAACAAGCTTCTAAGCATGTAAGAACTTTTGCAAATCTGAAATACAAGCTGCAGACTTCAAATGTAAATTAATAAACTGGTGTGAGATTAATACCATCTATTAAACATGGTCCATTATCTTTTCTTTGAGATGATCTCATAGATTTAGCTGAATTTGAAATTAATCGGGGTCGTCTTGGTGCTTGATAACTGTTATTCCACTGTGGTTAGAAATAGTTTCAATTTAATGCGGTGACATTGCAAAGCAATGCACACACTTGTTTTATAAGAGGAAAGCTTGATGTTAAGGAACGTAATTCACACGATATTGAAGACCTCTTGAATGTCTCTTTACTTTGAGCACCTCAGTAGTCCTCTCAAGGCATGGGACTACGTGTTATTAAATGGAAGCTGTGTGCATTGCACTGGGGTTATGTGCTAAGTCGAGTTAATGTGCTAAATGCTAACCTAAAAGTTAGGTTGAAATTTATTTAAATTGCCTATCTCAGTTTCTAGGTATGAAATCAAATGTCTGTGTGTTGATCAGTGTTAGTATTTGAGCAGAGTATGTTTCACTTTCAGAAAACTTTGTTACATTTTCTGTAACTCCAATTGTAGTGTCTGCTGAGAGCTGTTCCTTGAAGAGTACCCGAACTACTTTTTGATGCATATTTGAATTTAAGACATATGAATTGTTTTGCTTGTCCTGCACTCCAGAATGTTCCCCAAAGCCATCTTCTCTTTCTTTGTAAACATGTTTACTTTTTCCCCTCTGCCCCATCATCTTCTTTAGTAAACAATGAATTCTCTGTTACTGAGTATTCTAACTAATAGATAAACAGTATAGTAGCATCAACTGTCATTATTTTTTTCTCTTTAATGTTTGATAGTGGTATAGCCACAGAAAAAAAGCCTGTTTCCTCAGGCATTTGACATGGTGAGACATTCCAGCAGTTTTGCTTTGCTCTCATCCTGTTATAAACTGGTTCTGTTTGATGTGACAGCAATATTCTGTATAAAAAATGTGTTTAATTCAAACCTTGCCAAGCGAGGAGAGGAGCATAAGCTTTTATTTTTAGACTGTACTACAAATTCTTTCTGGAGTCAAATGTATTTTCTTGGGCTTTCTCATGCATTCACTATCCACAGGCTTCAGACCATGAAGCTACCTTGATCCTGCACTGTTAATTTCTTTTTTAACAGGATGCTAAAAATACACAACTTTGAAAATATTTTGAGACAAAATTTTGGGTGCTTTCTTTGTCCCCAGTTGGTGTATTACTCTGCACTAATAAGATGATTAAGCGCAGTCTGTGATACTGATTCTTGTGAGATCCTCCAACTTAATGGTATTTTTACCTCCAAGTTAAAAATAAATAATGGCAAATTCTCCAGGTATTTTAAGTTAGATAGTGAGACAATTCCTTATTTAACATGATGTTTATTAAGAGAAACCACACACTTATTTTTAAATTTAAAAAATAAATATGGTAGCTGAGCTTGTGGCAGTAGCACAAACTTAAAACTAGCCCTGCCTCCCAGTATACCATAGTGACTACCACCTTAGGCTTTCAAGGTGGTTCTGTATCTTCTTGCTGTAAGGCTGCCCTGCTACCCAGGAAGGGTGGAATTAGTTTATGTGAAAGTTTGTATGACCTGTGCTAAGTGGGATGTCAGACTATGGTCTTTTCTAAAATCTGCATCTTAATATGCTTCATAGGTTCATCGAGATGCTTCATTTGCAGTTATGATATAGTGGCAAACATAAAATCAGTCTTTGTAGCTGCATTCAGCTCCAGGGAAAGGGCATTATTGGGGGGAACTTTTGTCACTCTTAATTTCTCATGTGAGTGTGTATGTATGCATGTATACTAAGACATGCATCGTTCAGAGTCATAGGATTGTTTGGGTTGGGAGGGACCTTAACACTCATCCAGTTACAACCCCTGCCATGGGCAGGGGCACCTTCCACTAGACCAGGTTGCTTCAAGCCCCATCCAACCTGGCATAATTCTGCAGCCTCTCCTAAACCTGTTGCAAAGTACATCTTTTTCTGCCACAGGCACTGAGCTGGTTTGAAGGATGTTCCAACTTTCTCTGAGAGGGGATGTAGTGGATATTATGAAAAGTGACAAAATAAGGGTTCAGATGTATTTGCATTTGAAATAGAGAAATAAAAATTATGGTCTGTATGAGCAATTCTGTGATTTTGTAAAGTTGTAACACATTAACAATGACATTCTCAGTCTGTTAAAGGCATTATTCATGAAAAGAAAAAATAACTTACAGTAATATTGTCATCTAAATCAGGTGCAAAGATGACTATAGAAGAATTGCATAGTTCTGTACACTTTGAATCGTTGTGTTTGTTGAAAGGATATCATTTTCTCTTTAAATCACAGGCTTTGAAAGAGCACTGGCATTTTTTTTCATGTACTTAACCTTTTGAGTTTTTAAGTGCTTTAGCAATGATCTCAACTTCTCCCCTGTAATTTAGGAAAATTATAAAATTACAGATTTTAAAAATAGCAATGTACACCTCCACAGCATTTCTCAAGACACATTGAGCTGTCTGTGTGGGCCTTGTGTTCAGGTAACTGACTGGAGTTTGGTACAAAGGTTGCTGGAGGAGGCTAAAGAAAACCATCTAATTAACAGGCTTTTCATTGTGTCTTGCTCTAAGCAGCCTTCATCACATGCTAAATCTCATCAGTCACTGAAAGCTAAAAGAGAGCTACACTGCAGTTGGTAGAGAAAAAAATCTCTCCTTTCTTCAGCATCACCAACATCAGCAGAGAAATTCTTCAGGCAAGCAGGAACTGCCAACACATGATGAATATGGATTTCATATGTGGCCTACAAGCAACAAAATTGCATCTCGGTTTATTTCAGTGAGTGCAAATAGATGTGTCAGAACAAAAACTGAATTGCCTTTTCATAGGGGCAAACTAGAAACTGTGGTTAAGGAGAGCCTTCTGTTCTTTCAAGTGTCACTGCTCGTTGATGCTTCTGGGTTTCATATCAACATACTATGTGCCCCTTGGTCTGTGTGTGTTTGTCTGTAACCTCAGACATAAAGTCATCCATTTCTCTGTCTTACCCAAAAGCATTTAGGAGAGAAATGCATGTGGATCTGCTTCTGAATAGTATTATGTGATATTCAGGCTTGGTTCTGTCACAAATGTTGGCTTTGTGCAACAAATGTGTCAGTTATAAAGGTTCAATTTTAAAAAGCTTGGAAGTTATGCTAGATTTTCACAGTGAAAAGTAGGCCTGTTTAAGAAACAAATTAAAAAAGAAAAAAAACCAATTGTCTTGGGTTCTGAGCTTGCTTCACCATGTAAAGATTGAGAACAACCTAAATCTTTATCTAGATCCAGATGGAGTCTTTCTAATGGCACATGAACCTAGTGCGTTTAGTGGTATTTAGCAGGATTTTCTGTTTTGTTTCTTTCAAAGCAGTTCATACACCAGAGTAGCATTACCCACACTGAATGGAGGATCCTGACATCTTTGGTTCTGGAAAATGGAAGTCTTGTCTGGCTGAGGTTTCTTGTCAGAACTTGGCTGTGCAGTAAGCACTCTCACTGTATTCTAACACTCTTCTTGTGCACCATGTTTTTCAGTAATGAGATGGCTGTGAAAAAGTTGTCTTTTTTAATTAATGACATGATTCATTAGGAGAAATAAATGCTGTCACGAGATAATTAATTGGTGTAACAGTTAGTAACGGCAGACATTAAGATCACTTTAGGGCTTCAAATCCCTGATATTGACTTTTATAGGCAGTATTTTTAAAGCAGTAGTAAAATACAGGCACCTTCTCTGCAAAGTTACTTTAAGACTCAGAAATAAACCCTAAGAATTTCAAATAACCTTCTGACAGAGTAAAAACTATCAATGTAGCAGCTGAAAAACAAACTGCCAACATAGAATCATAGAATAGTTAGGGTTTGAAAGGACCTTAAGATCATCTAGTTCCACCCCCCCTGCCAGGGGTAGGAACACCTTCCACTAAACCATGCCACCCAAAGCTATGTCCAGCCCAGCCTTGAACGCCACCAGCAATAGAGCATTCACAACCTCCCTGAGCAACCTATTCCAGTGCCTCACACAGAGTTCATAACAATAAAAGTACATGTTGGATTGAATTCTCTCAAGACTAAACTTGGTTATTGATCTGCAGGGTAGGTGCTGCATACATTAGAGTAGTTTCAGATAACTACTAGTGCACATACCCTGCAATCTGATGGACGTTGTTCTGGGGCATCTGTACTCATGATGCATGTGACCGGATGTTGCAACTCAGTCTGTTAAGTGCATTGTTTTATTTTTATTATTGGGTAAAAGTGGATACTGATGGGAATAACTCTACTAGTTACTGAAGCAAAAATGTTATTTTTATGTTAAAAGAAATGGACGAATGGGATCTTTGATGCAATGTGCAATCTCGAGAGATGATTCAGAACCAGAGGATCTGAAATACTTAGACATTAAATATCTAAATATTTAAATGGATCACTGATGAGTATATGGCACAGCTCAAGAGATCATTAAAATCAGTTTTGCTTTTATCCTATCTGCTAGCTGCAGGCAGGAAACGTGCTAGGGAGAGGTCAGAAAGGATCTAAAAATTGTTTCCTGTTAGTATGGAGGAAAAATGTGATAAGTAACTGGAATACATACAATCTGCCAGTTCTTTCCTGGTCACATCTTATTGTAGAAGTAAGACTTTAAAATAATTTTTATTTGTTGACAAGTAACAGCAGATAAATACAGTTTTGGGCCTCCTCTTGAGGTTTAAAAAGTGTCCATAACATTAGCATTCACCTAGGTGCTAAATACTGATACAGCGTGAAGAGAAAATAGCATGAAAAAGGTATTAAAACCTGGTAAAATGAGCCATTGAAAGCTTGAAGTATCTGCTGACTCAATCAATTGAACCATTAAATTTATATTAGGAAGTATTAATAAAAATTGGAATTGTTTGAGGTCATCCTGCTGGTTGTGCATAAGGTCACAATTCCAATAATGTGAGGCAAATTAGTCTGGGCAACACTCCATCAGAGTAAAAGGGAGCTGTAGGAACAGCACAAAAACACACACTGACTGCATTAAAGGGGGAAGTGAAGAGCAGTGTAAATAAGATACTGGTATCAAATGGAAATGGCTAATAAGGCAGCTAATGTAATACGAATGGCCAATAAGGTTTAAAGGCAGCAAGGCAGCATTTAAAAAAACCTATTATAAATGAAATAAAATTAACAAAATGCTGCCACAAGCCAGTGGAAAGAGACCTTACCTGTTACAGACTGAGATCGTAAAAGGCTATGCAACAAAAACTGTATTTGGAATTAAGCAGAAATCATACATCCACGTATGTGATGCTGTGCAAAGAATAGGAAGTTTAACTTGTGCATCAAAGGATGTTGTAGAGAACTGTTAGCCAGCTTGGAAAATTTAGACTCAAGACTTTTTTTAGACCAGTTAATCAGGAACTTGCACAGTACAGTGGCTTAGACTTTGTGATTTCAATCTTTTGAAATTGTACCTTCACAATGGGAAAGGCCAGACCTACCAATCGCCTCCTTGTCTAATCGCTTTTCTGGATTGGTCTCAGATTGGTCTCTGCACAGGGATGCGTGCATCTCACATTCCAAGTGCAGTTGGCTTTTCCGGGACCCTCTGTATATACCTCTTTTGCATTAAATCTTTTGAAGTATCGTCTTCTTTTCTATGATAGTTTTGCAGAAGATGGGTGTTTTACATGTGTATACAGCTATTTTGGTATATTGTTCATACACAGTTTGCCCCATCTTAATGCAACAGGACTTTAAAATAAAGCTAAACCTATACAAGAATGTATATTTCAGTATTGGCATAATTAAAATATGCAGGTAATGTTTACCATTGCGCTGTACTTTATTGCATGAATCTCAGCCTTAGGAAAGAACTCTCTAGCCAGCATTTGTTATATTTGAACTTGGCTATGCAATGAGTCTGTGAATACCTATCTGTACAGCAAAGCGTATTTTCTAAAGTCTGAAGACTTGAAGAGTTTTGGCAATATTGTGCTGCAGATACTCCTAAGCTAAGCTGGGGAAGTACTAAAGTATAATTGTGAGGCTTCATTTTGGTTTGGATTATTTTTTAGTTTTCAGTGAAGTTTTCCAAATGTATGACTGGTAATTGTAAAGACCATGATAAAGTGTCAAGTAAATAAAATTGATTAGTGAATGTATACCTATAATTTAGAAGATTTTTTTTTTATTGTAGTAGTTAGGTTTTACACATAAGACATGGAAATTAGAGTCAAACTTAGTTATCTTCCTCAAATGCCAAATATCCTATTTTTTTTTCCAGAACTTGTAAAACTATTAATGATTTTGAGTATTCAGGAATGCAAGTGCTATGTAAATATCAGCAATCCAGTGTCCAAACATAGCATTCTATTAAAAAATAACAGGAGTATTCAGATATCCATCTGGTTTAAATGCTGGCAAAGTCTAGTGGTGATGATCCTGTCATGCATAAGGGCTGCAATGTGAGTGTTAGCTGCTAGCTCAGAGAAGGGTGCTGCGTAGAGCTCTGTTTGTTTCTTGGTTTATTATTTTATGTTAGGGATGATTATTACAGCTCCCTGCACGCAGAGATTGAATTTTAAAATGAGTGATGGTGTGATAGTGCAGGGATCATGGCTGTTTTCCTTAAGCTGGATGCTTGAATGTGACTGTTCCATGAAAACAGGTGCACAAGCTTCCATATTCTCCGCTACCTCATAGTATTTTGAAGGTACTGACTTGCTAACAGAAATACAACTAATGTTATCTAGTCAGTGTCATAAATGACAGTAAAATGAGGGATAGTGTCAATAGTGGCTTAATGATTTCTTTTTTTTTTTCTTGCCCAAACACAATACAAGGGACTTTCTGACTCCTCTAAGCAGATGTTTTTAGAACAAATTAAAAAGATGGCTGAGGCTTATCCCAAATTCAGAGCACTAGGAGAACAATGTCTATCTGGTGTCTAAGACACCAAATACAGGTTGCAATCTTGCAAATACATTTATTTTAAAGTTCTCATTTCAATCTAGATGATGTTTAATGTGGAAGTAGTACTGTATCGCCATACCAGATTAAATTAAGAGTAATCATTTATAATACCCATTGCACATGTCATACGTGACATTTTAGCCAGTTTCTTGCAAAAACATTGTATCAGCAAAGTAGGAAATGTTGATAATTTAGTTCTAAGTGCAGTCTAACACCACATCTGAAACATGTATCTTACTTTACACGCAACTGTGCTTGGCATACCAAGTATTCCTTCCTAGACATCAGGCAGCTTCTGTTACTGCTTTAAATCTATGTATATAAAAATATATGTAAGAGAGCAAGTATAATAATTTGTACAGGTATTAAGGAATCTGAACAGAACTGCTTCACTCTGAGCTATAGGAAAATGCAAGAGGAGAATGAATTCCCTAATAGCAGCTGCAAGTCACACTAAAGGGCTGTAAGTCTCCTCAGGGGTGATATTAATGTTTACAAAAGTAAGAATGGACTTTAAAGATAGTCTGGCAGAGTAACAAGTAGCAGCTCCCATTGTCTTTCTCAAAAGCTTGGGCACTGACCCATCTGCCAAAGAAGAGAACTTGAAAAGTGCATGCATAATTGATTTTAAAAGACATCCAGAATGTATTTC
This sequence comes from Ara ararauna, assembly GCA_028858755.1. Classification (NCBI taxonomy): domain Eukaryota; kingdom Metazoa; phylum Chordata; class Aves; order Psittaciformes; family Psittacidae; genus Ara; species Ara ararauna. Next base: position 27,302,052 of record CM054380.1, read on the forward strand.
CTTTCCAGGTGGATATGGAGATGTCAGAGAGTAAATGGAATAAGAGGATATATCCAGCCTTTCAAAAATAACCCAGGCATTTCTCCTGTCCTGAATATTCCTGTGGGCAGATTCTTCCTCCTATCACCTCAGCAGTAATAAAACAAAAATAATAATACCAGAACTCACTGAACTTGGAAATTCATGACTAATAACAGATATTTGCTTAAACAACTCTGTGTTGTCTTCACTTGTGATTGTATTTTCTCCCAGTAAAGACCCTATTATAGTCTTTACCCTCTGTGCTAGTATCTAAAAACAGCTGTATGCTGAGACTTCCTCAGATTTTGAATTCTTTTTCTCAGTCCTTTTCTGACTGCAGACTGAAGTATTAACTCTATCACACATTCAGCATGCATTTGACTGAGCAGAGCAATGGTGGTACTGGACTGCAAGTATAAGCATTGTCTGACACTCCATTTTTGACTTGCAAAAATTATCAGAAAATGAGCAAAACTCAAAACTCTGACAGCCCATCGCTTTCTAGGGCATGGAAATCTTTTCTGTAAAAAATAAAAAAAAAAAAAAAATTGGAATCTGTCTCAATGATCCACAACATTGATTGAGTAGTTTTAAGTGGTCTTGAAAAATACAGCCAATTTCTAGCAAGAGATCTTGTGTTTCTGTCTCTACTTAGATTTTGCTGGAATAGCTTGCCTTTGTGTGACAGCAGGTTTTTTTTCTTCTTTTTTTTTTAATCACATCTTCTAGTTTCCTAATGTCTAATCAAAATCTCTGATCTAAATTTTGCTCACACGTAAGTATTTTTCAAAAAATGTTTGTTATCTTGGTTTGTGCCGTCAACTGATTCACAGTTGATGAGCCTCAGGGTGATGGCTTATGGACGGTTTTGCTTTGAGAGGGGAAAAGTGTCTGCTGGAGGTTAAAATCTCATGAGTCAAGACCAGAAGCATGTTTGCATTGTTACAGCTGTTTCATTATACAACTGAGTGGTTTTGCTGGGGCCGACAATGAAGGTAGGCAAGGCAGCAGACGTCAGTTTGGACTCAGTTGTTTTAGTGCTTTCGTGCTTCAGTGTTTGCAGAGGGGAAGGTAGCCCTCAGCAGAGGGGCAGGGCAGAAAGGTGGGAATAGAGGTTTTTGAAAGGGATGCAGCTGGTTTCCCTTCAGTTTGGAAAGGTGCACTTATGTATTAAACTATTTGATCTTCTCAGTGCAGGGTGAATTAAGCTTTATACGTGCCAGTAATCATCCCTTTTTAAAATTGCTGGTTTAGCTTTAATGCAAATAAAAAAGGACAGCACAAGTAATCCAGTCATGGGGAGATGAAAAGCGAAAAACGCCAGCAGTTTTCTCTGGTTTTGTTTGGGTTTGGTTTTTGGGTTGGTTTTTTTTTCAGATGTGAAATGTCATGTTGTTAAGCGTATGCTCTAGTCATCTTTAACAGGTTTCACCTCTAAATATTTTATAAAGGACATTGCAGATTGCCTTCCTCCTGCACAGCACTTAGCTTCTAAATTATCTTATAAATCGTTTATTGTGTATCTTGGCTTGAAGATCACTAATTTGAATGAGAGCAAAACTGAACCATTGTCTGTTAAGATAACCTTAAAATTTCTGATGTCAAAATTGACAGCTTTAGTATATGTGTCTTAACAAAATTTACATTATATGAATGTGGGAGTAGGATTGTAGTGTTTCATTAGTGTGATCTACTCCAATTCTGGCTGGTTTTCAGACAGTGATGTAAGCCCTTCTATACATGGAGAAGTACACTGTAGAATGAGTGAAGGTTTAATCCTTATTTCATTGAGCACATGATTAAATTCACAGTGACCTTTATTTTTTCCCCAGTAAGTACTTCTTAGTATATGTAGACTTTGAATCAATTTTTCATGCAAGAGGACTGTAATCATTCTCCATTCATCAGAGATTGTCTATCAAGCCAGTGACAGACATCTTAGAAACCTAATTTTTCTGATTCTGAACCCTTATCTTCACAAATCTGAAGTTAAGTAATGGGTAACAAAATTTCAGTTTATGTGTTCATTTAAAATATTCAGAGTATGATATATCAGTCATATCACTGTGACTCACTGGTTTTGTTCTTTCAACGCATATGGATGATTTCCTTTAATTGAGTTGACTCTCCATACACTTCAGAAGTTTTTCTTGCATCACCAAATAAATACTAGTGTTTCCTGGTCTCAGCTGTAGTTACATTTTTTGTACTTGCATTATATGTTCATTATCACAGCTGTATTTAGAGGCATTTTGAAATGCATATGACTGTGTAAATACATATTAAAAGTCTACACAAAGAGCTTTGAAGCCATTACTGTCACTTTTGTAGATAAGTACTTAGGGATTCTTAAATCCAGGGATTATTTGACTCCTTCACATGTTGAACCATTAAATCCTCATGTGAAACGTGGTATGAAATTTTTTGTGATTAGGGATTAGCTTATCTCAGGGTTTAGCAGCTAACTCATTTGTCCTCACTGACAGTAGAAGCGAACTAGTAAGTTAAGCAAACAGAAAGGCTTGCTGATCCTCAGTTATGGAGCAAGAAAATAAAGAAAGAACAAACCTGTGCAGTTCTTAAAGTTCTACTGAGAGGTTGTTCCATAGCTTCCCTTCTGAAGGAGTTAAAGCCTCTAGCACAGTTTTGGTTGCTGAGATAAAGCCTGCGAGGCTGTGAATCCTAATGGAACTGTAAAAACTAGGGCTTCTGCAGGAATGACTTTGCTTATATCAGACACTTAAAAGCACCATGTGAGCAATCTGCAGGGATGGATTCTTCCAGTTTCTCCAGTCTTTTTTATTTCTCCAAATTGTGTTGACTAATGTATTTTTTATAATTTTGAGTACCAGAGGCTGGAGAAGAACTTTCCCAAGTCATCTGTTGACGGCAACTTAAAAATTATATGATTTTAGCTTAACATGCACAGTAAAGGGAAACTAGAAGATGTGATTTCAATTCAACAATGTATTGAATTGAAACCAACATGTTTGAGGTCTTAACGCAGAAACAGCTCTTAAAAGATTATAATGGTTGATAGGGAAATTACTATGAACATAATTTATAATAGCTGATATTTTTTCTTATTGTATTTAATGCTGTGTTAACTCTTATTCAGTTATTACTGGAAGTGCTTTCACATGTCAGTACTAGTCTTTTTTGTAGACTGTGCAGTGCTACTCAGTTCAGAAATGCTAGAACATAAATTGCCTTAATTGCAGACATTGTATAGCACATCCTGTTGTATTTAAGCAACTCTCTTGAGATTGGCTGCAAAAGAGCCCACAGACTCAGGGAACATGATGCTGACACTCCTAAAGGATGCTGAGGTTCAAGCTGCTGCTGGCACACTTAAGCAGATGAGCATCAAGCATTCAAACAGAACCACAGAGTCTCCTGTGTGTGGCTGTCATGGCATAGGGCTGAAAGGGTTCTGTTGAGGTCACTAAGCCATTCCTCATCCACAGGTTAGGATTACTATATTATTTCTAACAGATTTGGTTTTAACCTTTTCTAAAACAAGAAAAAAAGTTTTTTTAAAAGTGTCTATTTTAGGGCTAGCCAGCTGTATCTGTTAAGAACTTTTTCCTGGTAACTCCGTTGGTTTTCTTGGAATTGGAGCTCATTACTCTTTTCCCTAACTGCTGTGGACAGGGAGAACAATTGGCTTCCCTCTCAAATACATAACTGTATGTACATAACATGTATTTGAAGACTCTGATTGTGTCTGTCTCCATTTTTTTCTTGACTAAACAACCCCAGTTTATTCAACCCGTCTTCATCAGACATATGTGCTAACACTAATTCCATCCCATATGCTCCCTTGGACACTTAAGTGATCCATTTTTCCTTTCTAAAATGAAATGCTAAGTATTTCAATATATTTATCCTGTCATGCCTTTTAAGTGAAAAAGGCCACTGTTTTAACATTTATCATAGTAGCTGTCAGCTGCTTTTGAATCCACGCTATGACAGTTTTGCATAGTCTCTGAAATCACAATTCCAGATAAAGTATAATCAAAAGCATTGCTAAATCAAGGTAGAGGATATAGAATATGCTTCTGTCCATCTGTGAGGGCTGTTATTCAGTTTTAGGAAGAATAGGGTTAGTATGATCAGTTTTTTCCCTGGAAAATACATACTGGTATCTACTTGTTTTTCTGTGTTCCTTCTAGGTTGGATGGGCTTTGGGTGGCCTAGTTTAGTGGAATATGTCCCTGCCTGTGGCAGGGGGTTAGAACTAGATGGGCTTTAAGGTCCCTTCCAACCCAAACCATTCTAGGATTCTGTGATTCTGGTCAGAAATACTCAACATCTAGGTCTTTGTTATCTGAAGATGTTATGAAAAATACTTAACTTAAGCAAGCCTTCTCTCAGGGAATTGTGTTCTCTTTGCGACCAGTGTTTGTATTCATGGTGCTCATGGTATTTCCAGGGTATTTTAATCAGTGTTCTTTTTTCAGTCTCTTTTCAATCATAAGACTGCAATCATATGCCTTTCCCCCCCCCCTGCATTCTTCCTGGGTGCCAGCACCATGTTTCAACTTCTTATCACAGAGTTCTGCAGCACGTGTCTCAATAAAGCAGGACAAAAGGGCTACAGCATGCCTGAATTGGTAGTGTGTGAGCTTAAAAATGCGGATGGTAGAAGGGATGAAGCACGTGGATTTATACAAATTATTCAACATACAGTAGAGATTTTTTGGACTTTTTACTTTGACCAAATGTGGGAGTGTTTTTCTGCATATTTAAAAAGCAAGGCTTTTGTAAATTCATATATCCTGTTCTAAAACATGTGGGCAAGATAGCTCTTCAGTGAAAATGTCAGAATTCTTTTTAGCATTAGCAAATTTTTTTTCCCCAATATTTTTGAAACAGCTGAAGCACTTTTTTAATTTTATTGAAACTGGCCAAAATAATAATAATTAAAAAAAAAAAAAAAATCCTGGGGCACATGCCTGTGGTCGAAATGGATGAAGTCAGTCAGTCAAAGTTTGATGAAACTTAAAAATGGAAATTCTTGGCTGTTAAACTTATAGGAGTTTTTAGGCACTGATTTATTTTGTATTGGTGTATTCTGTTAGTTCACCTCTGATGTTGGAATATATTGGAAAAAAACACATACCATTGCTGCTATTTACTGCAATTGTGAGATGAGCAGCTATGTAACAGTGCAAGGAGGATGATGAGAAGGTATCTATAGATTCGGAGAATCACAGAATGATTTGGCTTGGAAAGGACCTTAAAGCTCACTCAGTTCCAGCTCCCCTGACAGAAGCAGGGACATCTTCCTCTAGACCAGGTTGCTGCAAGTCCCATCCAACTTGGCCTTGAACACAGCCCCATCGGGCAGCCACAGCTTCTCTGGGCAACCTCTGCCAGCACCTCAGCACCCTCATGAAGATCTTCTTCCTATTGTATAATTTCTAAATATTAGAAGTAATGTTCTTTCTTCTGCAGTATTCTGTAGCACAGCTGTCACTCAGAGTTGTCAGCACATTCTGCAAGACAGGGCAGAGTTGCAACTGATGTGGGTTGATCTAGCAGAATCTCAAATATTTTGTGACCTTCAAGCTCCACTTGTTACAATAAATTTTGGAGGGAGTATTTAGCAAAGAATATCAATTTTCAGTAGATGAGTAATGTAATTAAAACCTGGTTGCATTTTTTTCTCTGATGATTATTTTGGTGAACATGTTAGGTTTACGGAATTAGGTTCTGACCCTAGTCTGGACTAAGAAAAGTGCTTGCACCATAACTACACGCATGCTTGTGCAGCAAAGAGTATACGCTTATTCAGTTCCTACAGTTTCCAAATGTTTATAACTGAGTAATGATGCACTTACATCACAGAATCACATGGCCAAGCTCTTTGCTTCTGCTGTGGTAGCCAGGTCACTGAACATGTGAGGAGAGATGGGTAAGGTACGGCACCCTACAGAAAACACATAGACCCTTTCATCTGCCTACACAGTATAAATCACAAATCAGTGAAAAAGTGCTAGAGGGGTTTCTTGTCTTCCCTATACATAAAGTAATTCAGAAAAGTGACAGGGTAATTAATATACAAGAGTGAAGAAGTGTGAGTCCTCTTTATTGTATTAGTATAGTGTTCAAATAACAGACTTCAGTTTCAATATCTTTAAAAATAACTTGCTATATCCTTGTTCATGCTCACTAGGTTAAGCTTCTGTTCAAAATACGTAGATGTGTTATCGTCTCTTAGAAATGCCTACTTAAACTGTGTGTTTATTTGGAACTTCTTCTAACTTTTAATTAGATTTAACTATATCTTAGTAATTCCATTGCCATAGTATGCCCACAGGAATGAAATTAGGAGCAGTAAATTTGTATGCTCTTTTTTTCTTAACTGAAACAAATTTCTATTACACTATAGATATTAATATAGTTTTATTGGCAGATACCTATGCTGCCATAGGCAATCTAGAAAATAAAGACTGTATATGTTCTTTCATTACCCCTTGCAAAAATTAAAATGACGATGATTTATTTATCTGTTTATTTTTAATAATAAGAAATAATTTAGCCTTTCCCACGTTCGGTGACAGAAGAAAAGGTCGTTGGAAAGAGAAGTTGAAATGGTAATAAGTAGTTTATAACTGAGGTAATTGTATAGGTTAAATTTAGAATTCTTTCTGGAATTAGAAGCAGAATAGAGAAAAGGGTGAAGAAAGAATTAGAAGGATGAGAATTCAGAGATCTGGCAGGCAAAACTAGCTAATTGCACAATTGTACAGTACAGGTTCCATCAAACCTATGAACTTGAGAATTGGATATTTATATTTTTTTACCATGTATTTAAACTTATTGTTACACTTTTTCAGTAAGACATTGCCATACTGGCTTGGAAATACTTTTCAGTCATATGGATTGGTTGCTTTCTGTGATTTGGGGGTTTGTTGGTTGGTTGATTTTGGTTTTTTTTGCTTGCTTGGTTCTTATGAACCTGAGTTTTTTTGATGAGGAGTTCCACCTGAAATGGAATGGCTTGCTTGGAGAAGGAAGAAGGGCATATAAAGCTCTCCAAATTATTTCTTCAGTACTGTCTGACTTACTGTTCCTAACTTTTTTGTAAAACTCTCTCAATCTAAACAGCATATTAATGCTATTAGATGTTTTATCCTGTCTCCTTTTAGTTTACTTGGATAATGCTTGAGTGAGCACAGAGAAGGCCTCAAAGATGCTGTAAAGGCTGGAGCACCTCTGCCATGGAAACAGGCTGAGAGAGCTGGGCTTTTTCAACCTGGAGAAGAGAAGGCTCCGGGGTGACCTTAGAGTAGCTTCCAGTGCCTAAAGGGGCTACAAGAAACCTGGAGAGGGGCTTTGGACAAGGGCTTGTAGGGACAGGACAAGGGGGAATGGCTTTAAACTGACAGAAGGGAGACTGAGATGAGTTCTTAGGCAGAAGTTCTTCCCTGTGAGGGTGAAGAGGCACTGGCACAGGTTGCCCAGAGAAGCTGTGGCTGCCCCATCCCTGGCAGTGTTCAAGACCAGGCTGGATGGGGCTTGGAGCAACCTGGTATAGTGGAAGGGTCCCTTCCTGTGGCAGGGGATTGGAGCTGTATGAGCTTTAATGTCCCTTCCAACCCAAACCAGTCTGGAATTCTATGATACTGCCCTTTAGGTTGTGTGTTTGCTTTGGACCATTTCACAGCCCCTTAATGAGACCTACATCCACAAAAGTGAGAATGCTTTTTCTCACAGTAATTACAGGTATTATGATATAGTACTATAGTATTGTCTTGTACCAGATTCAGTGTTTCCTTCAGCACATGTTTATTTTTATGATTTTTAATCATTGAAGTTGCATTTATACTTGCACTTAAATAGCAACAGCTGATTTTACACTGCAGTGTTTTATCCTTTGTCTTAGTGAAGTACACAAAATAACATGGCCTGCTAATATACTGTACCTTTTGTCTTACCGGAACACCTTTAGTGTTGCATCAGTTATAACCTGGATTAGGTCATAAGACTCTACTTCTAATTTGTTGACTTCTAATCTGACCAACCGTGACAGAATGAAGAAGGTGAATGAAGACATTAAACAATTCATCTTTCTCATAAAGCAGCTAGTTGCTATCGGACCTTTCATCACCTAAGGTGAAAAGGAAATGTAGCCACTTGGATGTGCAAGTGAGAGAAAGTACCACCATTTTGATTTTTACGTCTTGGACTGTTCACTCCAGTTGTTGGCTCTTTACTTTGGCTAGCAAATATTATAATCTGACTCATAACGCTTGATACCTATTCATTTTGTGCTTGCTGCATTTAAGTCCTATATTGCTCTATTAAAAGGCAATAATGCACTTTCTTCCTTTTCTGTAACCTTATTATGTTGTTGCTAAATCCACTTAATTATACCAGCGCCGATCTCCTGAGACTGCTGTGAGGAAGCATTTTCTGAAGAATTCCAAGAACGAGGCCCAAGGAATAGGCTGTTTTGATGATATGACCTTACAGAGATTTCCTGTTTTATTGGGTTTGGGGGAGAAAATAGATTATTTTGTCAGATTTCTAATGTTTTCTGGCAGATATGTTTATAACAACTTTGGAAATCTACCAGAGTAATCAGCAGCTTTCTGAAGCCTTTTAATTCCCATGTTCAATTATGTGCAAAAATGTTTTGCTTTATTTGCATTCAAGCATTATTTACTTTTTACTTCTGTTGAAATTGAAGTGTAAGTTAGACCAGGTATTAACGGAGGTAAACTTTATAAAGGTGTTGCATAAAGTTTTAGAATGGTACTACTAAAGCTATTTCTTTAACTGTGCTTTCAATGGCAAGTAGACCCCCTTGGCAAAAAAGATCCACTCAGCTTGTCTGAACTCTGAAACTGTATTTCTCCTACCTTTGTCGGGAAAGATCAAATGTATTAGCTGTTATCTGTAAATCAGACACTTAGAAATGCTTCAGGTACATCTCAGCAATATGGGTAATGTCAGGAAAGTATAATCTTGTTTGATCTCAAAGTTTTGTACAGAATGAACAGTACTCTGTAATGTGTTAAATTTAGTATGAGTCCTGCATTCCAGATGAGGTACTAAACAACATTTTGTATTCAATGTGAATACAGGTTTTATGGAGAGGGAAAAAAAAAATTCCTTTCCATTTTGATGCTCTTCAAAATCCATAAACTAAAATTTGTTTCATTAAAAGTAGGTTCCTTGTGGAGAAGGTAAAAAATAAAGTCTCAAAGTAGTTCTCAGTTATCAAGATAGAATAGTTTTGAGGCTTTCATTTATTAATCAAGTAAATAGGGTGAAATAGTAAAAGATGAGGATGTGCAAACCACTCTTTTTAAGAGGTAGCGAATCGTGTTGATTCCAAAGTAGGTAATGCAGCTGTACTAAGGTGGGAATACTAAGTTTTCCTGAGTATACATGGCAATCCATGCCATACATGGTCTAAAAGACTTCAAGTAAGAGCTGGTGGGGCCTACACGTTTACCTGTAACAAAGACTTAATTTTTTCCTAATTCTGCAAGCATGATTTATAACAGGACTGCTTAGTGATCTTAGGGAGATGAATGTTTTTATTTTCCTCCAAATCAGATTTCCAGTTATGTTTCAATACAGTCATCTTTAAGTATTGGCATCTTAATGATTGACTTCTGTGGGTAACCGGGCAGAAATAGTTAACGGAATGAATCCAGGTGTTATTGCCCTGGTGGGGCTTAAGCCTTGGGAACCATAAGGAGAACAATGAAGAGTCAAGATTGGTTAGCAAAACAAAGCAGGTGGTTTGCAAGATAAAGCAGGATGTGCAACTCAAAAACAGACCAAACAATGTAAATATTTGTAACCCTTAGTGGTTTTGCTGAATCAGGATGACAAGGAAGTAAGAAAAGTAGAAAATTACTGCTTAGGGCTTAGTAGGCTCTAAAAGGGATGCAAAACGGACAATAAAGGTCTTCAGATTTCACCAGAACTGGAGTCATCTTTGATACGCCACAGACTTCTATAATTTGGGACAACTTTTCTACATTTTGTAGCGATATAATGTCAAATCACAAGAGAAAACATGTTGATACTTCCTTTTTTTCTATTTTATTTCCCTCATCCTGTGAGTTCCTGACATTTTTATCAAGGTAAAGCTGTTTAAAGGAACACACCTAATTTTAATTTTACAGCTGACCATTACAGGACTTATCCTGATAGGCACCATGTGGGAGCAAGGCCAACCTCTTGCTATATTTAGAAGGAGAAGTTGTGCAGTTTGGTGTTCAAGGCTGGATTGGACATAGCCTTGGGTGGCATGGTTTAGTGGGAGGTGTCCCTGCCCCTGGCAGGGGGGTTGGAACTAGATAATCTTAAGGTCCTTTCCAACCCTAACTATTCTATGATTCTATGATTTTTAATTTCAGTGGTTGAATTTCCTGCTGCATCCACAAGGAAATAGGTCTTGGCTTCACTGTCCTGAGTGCAAGAGGTACATAGATGTCCCATCCCTGAAGGCATTCAAGGCCAGGCTGAATGTGGTTCTGAGCAACCTGATCTAGTTGAAGAAGTCCCTGCTTATTGCAGGGGGGTTGGATTAGATGGCCTTTGAAGGTCCCTTCCAACCCAAACTATTCTGTCTTTCTATGATAATGGAAGAAACAGTTTCTCATTCTCCATTAAAATGCCACAGTAGGTCTGCGCTTGGGGTTTTGTTTGGTTGGTGGTTGCTTACTCTGCATTTGGTATCATTATGAGAAAAATAAGGCCATGACTGTTGGAAAAGAGTTTGCAATCAAAGTTGCTGAAACAGAATCCTGTTTGCAGACAGAACTTAAATGGGAGGAATGTTTCCAATGTTCTTTAATTCGTTTGGTTTCTTGCGCTAATGGCTTGCTTCCCCTGGCACAAAGTGAAAATGCCTGGGTGAAGATGGTATTGCTATGGTCTAAAGGGAGTTCCAGGTTAATGGGGATATCAAATGCCAACCCAAGCATGAATATGAAATTTAAAATTAGGAAAAGTGATTCACAAGTTTTCTTTTCCAGTGGAGTCCTCTAGTGATCATTTTTAACCCTAGCTGGTATTTTTAGAGGTGACCTGGAAGTATATGTAAAATCATCACTGCACTAGCATGCAGAGGTCATGGGTACTGAATCTCTTACTAAATTGAATGGTGGCCAACAATAAAGATTTCAGTACAGAAATTGGAGACATTTCCTAGGAAACGGTGGCTCAGAAAAGGGTTTTTATTTTTGCAAGGGGCAGCTACTTGTTAAAGAAAACCACCATCCATGGAAGGCCTGTAGCCAGAAGGGCTAATGTGACTTTTAAGCCTATGTGTTTGCTGTTGTTACAGTGCTATTGGAAAGATAAGTGCTGCTCTTCTGTTAAGTCAAGAAAAAAAGCTGAAATATTAATAGGGTTCCGTTAAGCCTTTCTTATAGTGCTATACTGAAATTGTTCCTTCTAAATAGCTCATCAGAAAAATAATTAAAAAGAAGGGGGGGTGGAATCTGGTTACAAAATCTATAGCTATCTAAATAAGTAAAGTATAGCTTGCTATTTCTTAATGGGTAAAGTTCTATAAAATAAAAAATGAGAAACTGAAGCTTGCTAATTGAACTAACCATGTATTTAAGTCCCAGCGTGTGTGTTTTCTTGGAGGACTTTCAGATAATCTCACCAATTCCTTTCCCTTTCTTTAGCTGTACTTCTGGATTGAAAGTTATTTCTCACATTTCTAACTGGAGAGGAATAGAAGCTAGCATGAGTATAGCCTTTACAATTTATTTGATTGTTTATGTTCATCTTCTCACAATACTTAAAACTGCAAAGGTTAAAGTAAAATCATGGTATTTAATGGCAGCAGTCTTCAAGGGCATGAATGATGATATTGAACCTCGTATTATTTCATAAACACCCTCATAAATCAATGTTATTTCTATGGTGGGATGACACTGAAAAATACCATCACAGTGACTTATTTAAGATGTATTTATTGACTATGGTAGGAGTTATACTCGCCCAAGTGGCTACATTTGAAGCATTTAATAGTAATAATGTTGGACTCAAGCTAAGGTTAGACTTGATGATCTTAAAAGTCTTTTCCAACCTAGCTGATTCTATGATTCTGTGTTGACCTTTTTTCTACATAATGCAAAAGGCAGTTAAGTGGTCTGAAAAAATACCCTGAGAAGATTGAGATTCATAAGCTTTCATGATAAACTGATAGTACTAAAGAGAAATAGGGTTCATCTTTGAAGGCTGTTTCTTTCCATGTTTAGTGTGTGCTGTCTTTTCTTTTTTCTTCTCAAGAAAAGAATTATTTAATTTTCTCCAATTTTGATGAGGCCTTTTAAGTATGTTTGATAATACAATGAGAATACTTGATGCTGCATTTGGTTGTTTGGGTTTTTTTCCTTTTCCTGTAAGAATATAAAACAAAATCAGAAGTTACCCATTTTGATTCTACCTTTTCTATAAAAAAAATAAAGTATGGGTCCATTCCTGACCTAAGCCTAGTATATGGAACTGAATGCCCTTTGTATTTGTTCAGGCATTACAAATAGGTAAGAAAACTTCTGCTGTCACTGAAATAATTTATTATTTTTTCATTATTAAGTACCTTTTGATTATGGTTTCTCAGAATTTACTAGAGTAATTATGTTTCCTTTTGTAGATTGCAGCTGCCGATCCAAGTAAGCTAATTCTTTTACATACCTGTTGCTTCTATTGAGTATTGAAGACTAAATGCTCTTCAAAATTGAGCTGTTTTATACTTGGTAGTGTAGAAATATGTTTTCACATTAAATTTAAATGTCATGAAAACCACTGCAAGCTTTTGTTCATATTTTATGTGATTAAAGATATTCTAATTAGGATGATGCTGTTGACAGAAGCATTTGAGATTTACCAGTTTCACAGTCTGTTTAATGCGTTTTATGAATGACATTTAATCGGTGACTTGTGGCATGCAAAGCTAAACGCTTTGCAGAGATTTTTTTTAGAATTAAGAAGGTGTTTTTATCAAGCAAACTTGTGATGAAATTAGTAGTTGCTTAGACCTGCATGTTGTTGATATTGTGAAGATTATTGTGCATCATATCTCTATAAAGCTGATGCTGTTGACGTATATAGTAGCTACTGCTGTTTCTATGATGAGGTTTGTGCTGGATTAAAGGGATAGTAGCACCAGTCCAACCTTGCTGAGGGTACATCCAGCATTGGGTTAACAGCACATGTGCGCTAGCTGTCAAATTTTCCTCCTTTAAAATTAGGAGCAAATGCAAGGCAATTTTTCTTTCCTCTTAGTAGTAAAGAAATTACCGTGTCTGTATTTCACAGAATGAGGCAAAGGATAATTTTTCGTTTGTGTTTCTAGTGGCTAAAACCTGGAGGTATGTGAGCTGGCTTCATTTAGAGTCTTTCTAGATTGGCCTAATGCTGAGTATGCATTAAATGGTGCATACTGATTTAGCAGTGAGGAAAGCTGATCATGCTCCAGCTCCATCTTGCTTGCCTGTTCTGCCAGGAAACTATGAGAAGATACAGTAGAGCTGGCTCTTCTGGCTTTCAGCCATGTAGGGGTTTGCCTACATAACAGGAATCCCCAGCTTCCCTTCGGAAAGAACACTTTCCAAGGCAGAAGTGCTAAAATAAAAGGCAGGATCTCATTAAACGATAAACTTTAGCCACCTTTTTCTCCAACATGAGAAATTTCTATGCTCATGCTATACTCATTTCCATACTCCTGCAAAGTGCCAGAGGAATATTTTGTAAGGAAGGAACCAATGAACACAGTTAGAATAGAAAAACATGTGAATTCTTTTTTTGCAAGGTGGATACATGTCTCGTGTTGCAGATCAAAATATCCCTGAACAATCAAGGTTATAGCAAAGTTCTAGTTGGAAAGGTAGAGGTTTCAGAAGAGGCTGTTATGGAGAATAGGGGAATATAATTTCCGTAAATCAGTTTAGTGACCCAGTAAATGATGTCAACCACAAGCTGTTTGTGTGCCAGAGCTGGGTAAGCGTTAGCATGCAACAGCAAATGCCACCAAAACTAGCATATCGCAGAGCTGGTCTCTGACACATGAGCAGAGAATGAAGTAACTTGTTAAATTTGAATCATGAAGATAGATCATACAACCAGAGCCACAGCAAATGTGCTCCAAGGTTACTTTACTGTGACTCTCTCGAATCAGAAGCAGCATGGCATTAAGAAGTCTGAAATGGCACAGAGGTACAGTTAGAGTGAGCAACAGGGAGTAATTTTTTTTTAAATGGAGGCACTGCCTCATAAAAGAATTATACTTTTTTTTTAAATATCACTTAAATTGTTGTTGAAATTGAATGAAAGTGTGTTGTTTGCATTTCTGTGAATTTCTTTGATATTGAAATGATTCACCTTGCTGCACACAGTGACTCCAATACAGATGCAAAAAACTTTCTATTTTAGCAATAGTAACAATTATGTGGCAGGGTCCATGATTACTGACAGTGTATCACTGCTTAAGAAATAGATCATTAAAGTCATCCAGAACAATTACGAAATGCATCTTTTTTATATATTACTTATAATATTCTATATTTCCCATTGCTATATCTAGCTATTACAGGCTTTGGTCTAATAAACATGTCAATTTAGGAATACTCTATAATATTTAATAATTATACTTACATTACAAAGAATACTTCTCTGAAACCTTGCAAGTAGCATAGCAGACCCATTATGTAGCACTTGTCTGTTCTGAATGCAACATTCTCAGTGGTGTAGCCCAGTGTCACTGCACGCTCCACTGGCACAGGGTCCATTTCAGTATCAGTAAGAAGCGTAGTCCTTTCTGCTTGTACCTATTTACAGACCTATGGCACCTTCTGAGGCAGCAGAAACATACATTAACCTCCTATTAAATTAACCAGTCTAACCAAGAGCAGTTATACTGTGCTGCAGATCTCGAAGTGTTGTCTGAGGTGGGCAAATGAAGTTCTGCATTTCTTGACAGAGCAACACTTACATTAAAGCAAAGCATGTTTTGTGAGCTCAGGGAAGGTTTTGAATCAGAGGCTCTTTTAAAGCTCAACTATTATAGTTAAATATGGGGAGTATCCTGCTAATCCAAGGATCTTCTTTGTGGACTAGTATGTTGTAGACAAGAGAGAGAGACTTGCTGAGTGTGACATCCTTCTTCAAGTGGCACAGATTTTGATGGGGAAAATTCCGTGGAAGTTCATGTCACTCCAAGCAGCAGAAATGTTTAGATTACTCACTTCTTTTTCTAGCACAGTCAGAGGTAATATATGTCACTAAAGGACTAAGACTTATAAAAACATGCTGCAGAGTATTTAGTTTTCCTTCACATTGAAACCACTGAATTTTTTTTTTTTATTTTGTGCATTTCTTTTTTTCCTCCAACTTTTATTTTTGGTAGAGGTCAATATTCATCTATATTTCTCGTCTTAGTTTATGTGAATATCGTTGCTCATAAAGATTTCCCAGATATTTTGGGGACTGTGCTTCTGCTTCTGTGATGCGTTTCCATATAGGTCCCTTTGGCAGTAAAGACAGCAGTCCCTCGGAGGTCAAATTGTGTTGTTCTTGGTGGAACAATTTCAGGCACTTCAACAAGAGAGTAGCAAAAATCTCTGGCATTAACTTTTGGATTTGTCTGCTGGGTCTGGCTGGGATGGAGCTAGTTTTCTTCACAGCAGCCTGTATGGTGTTGTGTTTTGGATCTTTGGCTCAAACAGTGTTACTAACACCCCAGTGTGTTGGTGGTTGCTGAGCAGTGCTTGCACAGCCTTGTAGCCTCTTTTTCACTCTTCTGTTCCACAGTGAGCAGCTGGGGCTGGACCGGAGACTGGGAGAGGACAGAGCCAGGAGAGCTCACCCCAGCTGCCCAGAGGGATGTCGCATGCCATAGAGTATCATCGTCAGCAATAACATTTGAGAGGTGGGGAGGGACTCAGGGCTCCAAGGCTGGATAGGCAACTGTCTGCTTGTGGGAGGCAGTGACTGATTGCCACTGCATCATTGTTTTGGTTTGGTTTTCCTTGAAACAATCTTTACTTCAGCCAGCGAGTTTTTCTCACTTTTGCTCTTCCCGTTCTCTGTCCCCATCTCGCTGGGGGGGCAGCGAGTGCCTGCATGGTGCTCAGCTGGTGGCTGTGGTCAGCCTACCCATGTACAATGCATTTGTCTTTGAAACTATGTTTCTAGTTTTGTAAACAGTTTAAAGCTTAATGAAAAATGAATAATTCCTACAAATCATGCAACTAGTTCCTGATTAGCGAGGGCTGCATGAGACCTTGGTAAATATGTACAAATAAGTTTGCTTTTGTTTAACTTTTATTTTTAAGTTGCAACAAGCAATTTCCCAGTGGAAAATCACAACTTGCTCAGCTGCCGCATATCATAGAATCCCAGACTGGTTTGGGTTGGAAGGGACCTTAAAGCTCATCCAGCTCCACCCGCCTGCCACGGGCAGGGACACTTTCCACTAGACGAGGTTGCTCCAAGCCCCATCCAAGCTGGCCTTGAACACTGCCACGGATGGGACAGCCACAGCTTCTCTGGGCAGCCTGTGCCAGTGCCTCACCTCACAGGGATGAACTTCCTAATGTCTAAAGCTTCTCTCCATCGGTTTAAAGCCATTCCCCCTTGTCCTGTCACTACCTGCCCTCATAAAATGTCCCCAAGATTTCTTGTAAACCCACTTTAGGAATTGGAAGACTGTTATAAGGTCTCCCCGGAGCCGTCTCCTCCAGGCTGAACAAGCCCAGCTCTTTCAGCCTGTCTCCAGAGCACAGCTGCTCCAGCCCTCAGAGCATCTTTGTGGCCTCCACTGGGCTCACTCAAGTGGGTCCACACCCTTCACAGGTTCCTCCTGCTCTACCTGCAGTCTGGGTGCTTATTCCCTGCTTTACACTGTGACTGAACTGACTTAGAAATTTGCGGGGGTTTGCCACATGTGCTTCTACAATGTGTTTTGTTTTGTTTTGTTGTTGTTTTTTTGTTTCATTGGTTTTGGTTTGGTTTTGTTTGTTTTGTTTTTTGTTGTTGTTGGTTTGGTTTGGTTTTGGTTTTTTGTCCGCAGAAGTTACCCAATAGGTAAAATGTTTAAGATACTTATCTAATAGTGAAGGGGCAGTGAATTTTGTAGCTTTGTAAGCAAAGTGTAGATATTTTACAGTGTACAGGAACCTCTCAGGAATAGATTTAAGTTTTAATAGTGCCTGTAAGCCATCCTTTGTGCCACATACCAGAATACAATATGAGGCATGTTTTCTGCAGAGTCACAGTTGCAAATTCATATTGTAGTCCTATAAGAATTATTAAATACTTATTATCTGTCAAATACAAATGCTTAGAAATATATATAATTGTAATTACTAAAGTTCAGTAGTGATTATGTTTATGGGTAATGATAGCTGTGGCCCTTTTTACTGACAGGTTCAAATTACAGTTGCCTGGCAAATTCCTGAGATTTGGGAAAGAAATATAAAATGGGATTTAAATGGGATGAATACTGATCAGATTATCATCTTGAAAGGGTAGTTACGTGTTTTCTGATGTAAATATTTATCACTCAGAACAGAGACAGCCAGTCATACAAAGAAAGTGTCCTGGAATAGCGCATACTACTTTGAAAACTGAATCGTTGTTAACCACTGTAGCACAATATCAGGTGATTTAAGGGTTTAAAAATCTTATACTACATTTTAGCAAGAATGCCATAAAATAAATTCAGTATTATACCTGCTAAACCTACAGTTTGTTTTTCATTTCAGTGAAAAAAAAATCATATTGCCAGTTTTATGGGTTTTAATTCAATTTCAGTATGTTAATAGAGAATCATAGGGTGGTTTGTGATGGAAGGGACCTTAAAGCTCATCCAGTTCCAACCCCCTGCCACAGGCAGGGACACCTCCCACTAGACCTGGTTGCTCCAAGCCTCATGCAACCTGGCCTTGAACACTGCCAGGGATAGGGCAGCCACAGCTTCTCTGGGCAACCTGTGCCAGTGCCTCACCACCCTTATAGTTGTGAGTAGCCAAGGTTCTTCTGCAAGTAGCATAAGTTCTAGTGTGTGTTAGTGCAGTAATAAGAAACAGTTAACAGGGTTTGAAGGTCAGCAAGAGCTGAACAGAGGAGTTACTATCCTTATTTCTCTGAAAAAACTGACTTTTGATATTTATTTTAATCTGATTAAATTGTGATGTTATTTACAGTCAAGCTTAGATGTGTTAATATTTGTTAAATGGAATTGGGCACTGAAGACCTGTGTAGCTGATGAGCTTACTATATTTTTCAACTAGAAGGCCCATGTGAGAACAGTGGGAATACTCAAAGTAATAGTGTTTTTTATGCTAAGTGATGAATATGATGATTTTCAAGGAATAAACTTGACTTGCACAGGGAAAAATGAGTACTAGGTTACCTCCCGTTAGCCTTTGATGGATAGTAAAATGGTAACAAGACAAAATCTGCTTGTTTTAATCACGTGTTCATGTTACAATAATATTTTCAATATTCAGGACTTTCTGCAGGTTTACATGGGAGATTCTTTTTACATTCCTGTTCCTTTATGAAATACCTAGTTTTAAGTGAGCGTGTGTATTTGAGTGCCATTAAATTGTTTCTGGTCTACATTTTTGTAGCTTAGTGTAATTAAAATAGTATTAATGAGAACACTTTCATAGTGCTGCAGCTGCAAATGATAGAATAACTGATACAACACAGCTGACTTGTGCCTCTGTCAGTATCTAGATATCTGTACCTAAAGCCAGGCAACACACAGGAAAACCCCAGACAGCCATGAGTCCCAGGAGAAAAACTAGAAACGGTGAATAGATTCATCAGAACTCACAAACAGCTCCATCTCAAAGAGAGGGTGTTTGTGAATCCTTCAGGAAGTTTGTGGATATCTTTTGCTTGTATTTGATTGGCTTGTTTGTTGGCTGTCGTGGTTTAAGCCCCTCACACAGTTCGTTCACTCACTTCCCCCTCTTTCTTCCCCCAGTCCCTGGGGGATGGGGAGGAGAATCGAAAAAATGCAACTCCCACAGGTTGAGATAAGAACAGTTTAGTAACTAAAGTATAACACAAACCACTGCTGCTACCACCAATAATAATAATGACCAGGGAAATACAAGGGAAAAGAATACAATCGCTCGCCAACAATGCCCAGCCTGACCAAGCAGTGCACCCCCACCCTTCCAGGTCTCTGCTCTCTGTTTTACATCCTGGGCATGACGTGCTGTGGCATGGGATACCTCTTTGGTCAGTTTGGGTCAGGTGTCCTGTTTCTGCTTCCTCCTGGCTTCCCTGTCTCCCTGGCAGAGCATGAGACTCAGAAAGTCCTTGGTCAAACCAAAACAGTACCAAGCAGTAACTGAAAACATCGGTGTTATCAGCGCTGTTCCCAGGCCCAAAATCAAAAACACAGTGCTGCACCAGCTACCAAGAAGGAGAAAAATGACTGCTACTGCTGAACCCAGGACAGCTTGTTTGAGGGTTTTTATTCATTTCTACTACTGAATTAAGAATTTGTTTAGCAGTAATAATGTGGATGACAGTGCTGTCATTTGCTTCCAAATGACTGTATGACATACATATCACAGTTTAGAGCTTTTTGAATTCCAACTGTGGGATGTTGATGGAAAGGTAGGTGAAGAATTAAGTGAATGAATCACCCTATGTTTTCATAATTAGCCATCTTTCTTTGCCATTTGCATAGTGTGGCAGATCTTAGGTTCTTGTTCTTTTGGCTTTTTCAGGTATGAATACAAGCAAGAGTGAGACAGTGAAAGAACATCCATTAAAACCCTCTCGAAGATCTATGCCATGCCTAGCTCAGAGCCAAACACATCCTCAGAGTCTGAGCAAGCATTCATCTTTTCTGCAGCCAAATCGTGTGCAGCCACAGCCTCAACCTCATCCTCTCAGTGCAGGGACATCTACAGCTACAGTGGATGTGGTGTCAGAACGAGGTAGGAGGTTTTTCTCTTTCAGGAGCTTGTTCCAACCCTTGTGGTGTCTTAAATATAATCTTTCAGTATATAAGGGCCTCTGATAAGCTTTGATTTGTCTAGATATCTACAGTTTGTTGGAGAGACCTTTTTGGCATCTATACCGCTAGAAGAACTATGGTACTAAGCTCTGGAGTGAATCTCTATAATGTTTGAAATGAGGCTTAAACTATTGTTTTTTTTATTTTTTTTCCCTTCTTACTGAAAACAAGACAAGAATATGCTCCTCTATGTTGGGGAATAGCATAAAGGTTTCTGTAGTTTGTCCAGAAGAGAGAGAAAAAATAAATATTAGGCTTTTGGCAAGAAGTGTCTTTAAGTAAGAACATGTAGGAACAGATGCATTCATTCATGAGCAGAATCAGGGAAGAGTAGTATGGAGAGAGTCACTGACAGCTTTAAAATGTTTAAAACTTTTTACTTAAAAAGTACATATGAATGCTGATATGGATATTGCATTTATTTCAGCTAAAGTGATGGAGACTTTGGAAAACAACTTGCTTAAGCTGTCTAATACAGAATATGATGATCCGTTTTTAGGTAAGTTTGTGTTTGAACTCAAATAATAATAATAAGTTAATGATTCTTTGATTACACTTGCAGTAATTAAGTGTGTAAAGGCAATACTTTCCCTCAACTGCCACGTTTTTTGAAAGTGAAGTCTAAATGTGAGTAAGAAAATACACGTTATTTTAGATTTCCTGATACTTTCTCACCTTTTGGACTAATAGTGAATAGAGACTAGACAGAGAAGTTGGGTTTTTTCTGTATGTTCAGTGTAACCTTTTTCCATAACAATCTTTTCATAATGCAAATCACTTGGAACGTCTTTGAAATTCCTTTGAAATCACTGTTATTATTATTTGGTGGTTTTTATTCCTGTATAGTCATGTTACTCAGTGTTGTCATGGCTGCAGTTGCTACGTTGTTGGTTTTGCTTTATATATTCATGTAAGTTTGCTTTAGATACTCATGTATAAAAAGTGTTCCAACCTGGCAAAAAACTAAACCTAGCAATGCAGAAGAAGAGCTGTAATTGGGGCATATTTGTACCTGCATTAATGCCATTTTGATGCTTTAATTAAGTCAAAGAAAATAGGAAAGGAGTTAATAGTCCCGTTCTTGCAACTGCAAAATGTATCTGTATATAAAACCACAACTGGTAATTTGCAGGCTCCAAATTTAATTAATTTTGAAATTCCCTGGATGTTTATTACCCATTGGAATGAATTACACACAGATGCTGCTGCACCTTGTGCAAGTACTATGAAGGAACTTTTTACTCACAGTCAATGTAGCATCAAACTAGTAATCGGATCTTCATGCTGAAGAAGAGAGATGTGCTTTCAGAAAGCTATTTCTGCTCACCTCTCACGTTTTAACATTGATTTTTCTTGACGCCCAAAATATATGCTAATTAAGAGTTTCTTCAAGGTCTTCTAATGGGGTCGTAACTGGAAATGTGAGTGAAATTGATAGGTCCTCCAAAACAAAATCAAAATGTTCCAAAATCATGATACAGACCAAAAATTTGGCATGAAGATTGTTTAAGAAAATCATGTATCTAAGTAAGGTTCCAGTTGAAGCTACTGCACTCTTTCAGTGTAATTGGTTTGATTTGGTAGGCAAACATGGGTACCTGAAAATTTCACTGTTGATCATTTCCTTCAGTTTTGGTTTTTTTTATATCCGGTTAAATGTTTTACTGATTGCTTACACATACACGTGCTGATACTATTGCATGCCTATGTATGACTGAAGTAATTCGTTCTCACAGTAAGTGATGCCCTGCTTTTCATTCACATCACCTAATTTTAACCTGGAAAGAAACATGGAGGGGGCTCAGTGATTGAGGAAAAGATACATGAGGATACTCAGCAAAACATTGTATTAAACTTTGATGTGGATGTTTCTCCTCTTCTGACTTCAGCTATGCTCTTTGAAGAGACAGATTTTATCCTGAATCTGGAGGGTTAAAAAAAAAAAAAGAGGAATCTTGCTGCTTGAACCTTGATCACCAAATAGGTGAAAATGCTGCAGCGCTGCTGCTTTTTAGTCAGTACTCTGGCATTTTGATTGAGTTTGCAAAATTGGCTGATTAATGGCTATCATCTTATTAGTAAACCTTTCCAAACTGCTCTCCTGAGAACCTGAAAAGAATGCTGAGTTAAGTGCATGTGGTGAATTTTTAATTAAGCTGCATCATGGAACTGTACATGAAATAGGCCAAATGGCCTTTTCCTCTCACAGAATTGTGTCCATAGACAAACTGTTGTCTTGAGAAAGGGATGAACAAGCATCATATAAAAGACTTCTGTGGAAAGTTTCTCTTTTGTTTTAGTTGACTGTAGATAAGGCCATATATCTATTTGACTTAAAAAATAAGAAGGTAATGTTTTACACCTTTGTTACTGCTAACACAGGCAGATGGAGACAAGGATGTTACAGAGTTACATTCTTTATCCTCTGTCAGTTTTAGGTGGTAAGTATTGTTTCTAATTTGAAGAATCAGGCAATTCAAGTGAAGTTACATGCATTGAGGTTCTGCAACATATTTACATGAACTATGAGCTTTCAGATGGAATGCTTGGTGCTTAGCCAAAGCTTCCTGGAAATTTTCTCCCACTGAAAGTTATGATCAGGGCTTTTTGATTTGCCTAGGTGAAAGTCACCTACTGCTTGGATCTGGACATTAAGTAAAACATTATTCCTTCCATTTCTCAAAGTGGTCATAGAATTTGGTGCTCAGTCCAGAGCAAAAATCATGTTGTTGCTTCTGCTTCCTTGAAAAAGTTTTTTTTTTCCTGTATATTTGCATTGTGGAAGAGTATAAAGTTGTGGTTAAAGTGACCTTTGTCACTTGTTGTGACTTGGGTTCACAAATAAGATTGGAGTTGCCACTTCACCAAAGAATGTTAATCCCTCCAGCTCTACTGCAGTTTATTTTAACACTTTTACTGATCAAATGAGTGAAAGATTCCTGCTTTTTGACTGTTAAGAAAATGTCTTTTTACCTAAGAACTCCAAGAGAGGAATATGCCTGCTAACCAATATAATGTAATTAGTGAATAACTAATTACAGTGAATTTATTCATGACAACCCAACACAATCGTTTTTGTCAGCTCATTTAGCTGCAGGTAACTAGCCAAATCCTATAAAGCATTCACATGGGAGAATTTTCTAAATAAGCTTTTTGATGAGAACACTCCAGTTTGTCAAGACTTTCTCAGGGTTATTTATGCAAGGTTAGGAAGGGGGACAGGATTTCTGCCATGGGTGACACCACTGCAGAGCAACCAATACCCTTCTGCTGAAGCTGTGTTAGGGAAGAGGGAGTCTAAGGTTTGTTCCAGTTACTGAATTGTACAGGAAAGACCATCTTCATAACCTGAAATTACAGACTGTCTTGAGGCAATACTTGAATTTTTTTTCCTGAAAGATGCCTGAAGTTTTTGTTCTAGTATGAAATGTCAAGACTTCAGAGCAATTCATAGGGACAGTAGAAGTATTACCTGTCTAGGTATATACTCTTTGATGCCAGATGTCAAAGATGATGCTGATATGAGATGACAGAGGCATCCAGGTTAAGTATCAGTGTAGTATTTTAGGTAACAACAGTATACCTGGGATACAGGACTTACTTGGACTACTCTCTCATGTTGATGCAATAGTCACAAATACCTAAAAGGCATATATTTAGCAAAACAGGAAGAATATTTTTTGTACTTTTTTAGAATTAAGTGTTAGGATCTTTTAAGAGGTAAATACATGAAAAATTAAAATACTTGTGTTGTATTTGTGGATATGTATAAATTTGTGTTACACAAGAATCTGGATGTTAAAGTCTGAACTCATTTGTGCAACAGTATAATTCCAATGTCATCCATTTTTTAATACTTTAGACAGTCACACCAATGACACTCAGGCATCTGACATTCATTCTGTCAAAGGGAATTCAACCTTGTCTTTTTCAAAGTCTTTTGCCTGTGAATACTTGCTTAAAAACATCAATGAATAACATAGATGTATATTTATATTATGTTTTGGTTTTACTGTATTTTGTTTTTCTTCTGAAAGACATGCCCAGCAATTACTTTGATTGTGCCAGGTTTTAAATGCCATAACTTTGATTTCAATTCCTAAACTTGTATCTTTCCTGGAGCTACTAATAATAGCTCATGGCTTTAGCTGTAGCTGGAGAAAGGATGTGGGGCATAATTAGTTCCTGGTAGCCACCTAGTAGCTACAGACAGTCACATTAATAAAAAATTGTTTTCCTGTAGAACTTTTTTTTTATATAAATTCTAGCAACATAAAATACTTTGGCATACATTAAAGTTAACTAATGAGTTAGATAATCTAGGAGCTGCTCCACTGGTATATGCACACGTCTGTGCGCGCATGCATGTATAAAGAAACATTAATTGGTATGTTTTTAAAATAATACATTATTTCCCTTGAAGACCATCATATGTATAAAGGGAGAGAACCTTATCTTTGAACAATCACAGAATTGGCTGACCATCTTTTCTAAAAGAAATCTGAATGTAAGCCATTTTGATGAAGGTTGTTTGTGCTAGAGTCATGAGCAGTTGAAAAATCCTCTTTAGTAATCTGTTAAAATTATAGGAAGTGCTTACAACATACCTTTTTGGAGTTTTGAGTTTGCTTTCAAAAACAGTTGAATGATTTTAAAAGAATTTAGCAGTTTTTTATTGGAGTACTTGAGTTAAGCTGAAGGGAATTTACATCATTTGCAGGAGCATTTGCTTTACTTTATGTCAGTAATAACTCATGTCTTCTAGAAAGAGTAACTTTTTTCTTGCCACGGCTGAGATAAATGCTCTCTTCTAATGCACGGTGCAGGTGAAAAGGAATTGTGTAAGGTGTAAAGGCTCACAAAACCAGTAAATGATACACCACTAAATGGTCTGATCTTTTCTCAAATTATCCTTTGGGTTTAGCAAAAGGATTAGAAGGACAGTGGCAGTATTCAGACTGATCCATGGCGTGTTTCCATTTACTATGTCCCTTTCCGCTGTTAAAATTACTACCTTGGTGTTGCCAGGTTTCATTTCCATTTTTTATGTTCAGTTTCAAGCACTGTGAGCCAGATTTACAAAAGGGATTTCTTATTATAGTTCAGATTAATCATAGAATCACAGACTGATTTGGGTTGGAAAGGACCTTAAAGCTCATCCAGTTCCAACTCCCTGCTATGGGCAGGGACACATTCCACTAGACCAGGTTGCTCCAAGCCCCATCCAATCTGGCCTTGAGCACTGCCAGGGATAGGGCAGCCACAGCTTCCTCTGGGCAACCTGTGCCAGTGCCTCACCACCCTCACGGGGAAGAACTTCTTCCTAATGAATGCCTTTAAAAGTCCAGTTTATCACATACATGGTTGGAACTAGATGATCTTGAGGTCCCTTCCAAGCCTAACCATTCTATGATTTTATGCCTGAGGCATCGAGAATTTTTCAGTAGTTAAGCCCTATTGGAAATCAAGTTAGACCAGGTGCATGACTTGCAAATCTGATAGTCTGCTTGCTAACTTAAAAATCCAATTTGCTCATTCTAAAACAAGTAAGTATAGAAGTAGCTTTCTGCATGTGTAAGTAGCTTTCTGCAGACCCTACTATCAGAAATAAGAGGATCTGCCCTTCATTGTTAGGCTGAAATATTTAATTTCAAGTAAGTAAAAAACGAGTAATGGCTAATATAACCAATACAAATTGGCATTCAGGTTTTAGATACGAGTTTCTGATTTAAAGTTATTTGACAAATAAACACTCACTAGCAAATAAAATAATTAAATTATTCTTTTTTCAATTCTGTTTGTTTTGTGAATTTGGTTAATTATGAGGGATTTATGCATAGTAACTAATCCTCCTTAGCATGAAATGAAATCCTTCCTATATAGGAACTTGTTTATGAATGATGTAGTTCATAATTTTCCTATAGCCTTATAGTCTTCATGTGTTCTGATTCTAATTATTGCAAAGCTTATGTATAAGAAACTCCCTTAGTTACGTGCCATGCTGCAACATGGTGAACTGAGAAATTAAGACCGGAATCAAAATTAACAATCCAACAAAGTATCAGCATGACTGTGTGACAAAAACTTTCATCTTTTTATTGCAAAAGAGCTTGAAAGTGAATTTTGGGTAAGCGATGTTATGATAAACCAAAATGCACAGAATAACCTGTGCAACACATAAATATTGACGTTCAAGGAGGGGCTGAAAAATCACAGAGGCTGTGACTCCAGAAAGCCAGGTTCAGTTTCTACTTCAACAGAAACGTGATGTTTCCATTGTGACTTTTAGAGTCATTTGTTCAGAAGCTTCTGTTCCTTAGGCAATGCCTGAAAAGGTAAGGGCTGCACATCTGTTCTGTGTTGTGAGATGGCTGAAAACCTGCATTAAGTCAATTTTTCCTATACCTGGTCTTGTGAGGGAATTGTCCATCTTCCATATTATAGCTGGTTCCTGTCTGGGGAGCTGGCAGCATGGCTGGAGTAAGCTGTGATCTATTATGAACGTAGTGCTTGCCAAAATGTAATAAGAATTAGCCTTTGGAGTTAATATTGAGGTTCAAAATATCAAAGTGCTTTAGGCATTTAATCTGCCTCTGGCGTTTCTGTACACCCTCTTAACTCCTCCAAACAGCCATACCTGGCTCCCCTTTTTAAAAAGTTAGAAATAACTCTGTGTAATTCTTATTGCTGTCAAAGGTCATGAGAAATTGCACATTAAGAAAACCCTGTGCTTGTCCATTATGGTAGTTTTTTTGATATTGAAACACACATACATAGGTAACTGAAAAGCCTTTCATGTTATGCATATAATATAGTATTCCAGGTACACAGCAGAATAAAATAAGACGTGAATCCATCATAATGCCACTTATCCGGGTGTCCAGTGATACGCTTCTCCAGGTTATTTATTGTTTCTAGAACTAAAACTAGGACAAAAGGGGATTAATTTATTGACCAATAATAATCTCTTCTTACTAAAGCTTTTCAAGGCTCATCTGCAAATATGTAAAGCCTTAAAGGAGTGAGTCAGGAGTCATCATATCACTGTGAAACAGAAACTGTTTAGGAATAATTTTAATAGTAATTTTCCCTAAGTATGGCACATTGCATTTGAGGAATAGTTGCTTTTCTGTAGCAGTTATCTGAAATATATTGGTGGATTGCATGTTACGGGTGCTCTTTTTCCTCTGTTTTAAATAAAATGCACTCTTGGCCCTTTAGGCTAATGTGATGGAAAAAATGGTAGGCAAGCATTTAAGACCCAGAAATGGAAATGTGAAGTGTGGACCTAGAAATCAATATTTAAACAAAGTGCTTCTGCATAGTGAGGAAAAAGACTCCCAGAACTGAAAGTCTCTACTACATTTTATCCTACAAGTGCCCTTAGGGCAAATCTTAATGTCATGTATCAAGCATAGCAAAATTGTGTGTCACAAAGTGTAGATAGGTTTTTGTGATGTGTGAAGGCTGAAGTTACTCGTCATGTCTCTGTATTACAAGGTAGCGAAACAAAGCAGCTACTAGGATGGAGAGATCTGTTACCTGCTTGATTAATGCTTGAATCTTTTTAAAATCACTTTATACTTGAGTGCGGGTCCAAGGTGAGGGTGTGCATTACTTAGTTACATGTTCAGCTGTGCTCACAATTATATATATATGGGTGAATCTGTTTTAAGTATGTACCTAACTAAAGAGAAGTCCTTGACTTACTGAATAGTGGAGTTCACGCTGTCTTTGCTGAAATATGATTCAGTCTCTGCCTCTGGAATTAGAAGCTGTAGTCCTTGTCTCTGATTTAATATCTTCATCTTTATTTAAAATTCAGCCTTTAATGATTTTTTTAAATTAAAGTTTTTATGTGACAACATCTCAAAAAGCTCCTCAACTACCACAAGTTTTAACTAACATAACTTAAGTCAAATAAATTAGCAAAATGGCAGTTAAAATGCAAAGCCAAATAATGGAGATTGTGGAGGAAATGATGACAGAAAATAGTCTTACTTTATAGGCAAATACATAAAAATGTCACACAAGTTTAGAAACTGCAGTTACTGAAGAAAGACTTAAGGAGTTAAATCACTCTCTTGTGATAAGCTTTGGTGATGCTAGGAACAATCAGCTCAAGTTAATTTAGGCTCTGTATGTTTGTCTTTAATAGCATGCAATTTTGGCTTGATGGGTGGGAAAATTAAGGAAGAGAGGCTTTCTTTTTTAATAAAAGTGGTGGATACGTTATTACAGGAGAAGTACCCCATCATAGAAAAATACAAACCCGTAGTCAATGCTGTTGGTGGTAAAGCTTCATTTCTGCTTTTTTCTAAACCCAATTTGTTTCATTCTCTGTTCTTTAAAAATTTTAAAACTAATCAAAGAAACTTCAAAAAAGTTCAACTTAGGAAACAAAATGATCTGTCTAAAACACACAGTTGTTCTTTCTAACCTCTTCTGGTATAGAGATATGTTGTAATCCATTGAACTTTTACCTTGAGCATAACTATTTATATTACAGATTTTTCTAATATGTATGCTGCCAAACAGGTAAATGACACTAGTCTATTCAAAGTATCTACAAAGCACACTTTAGGTGTCCTCTTAACTTAATATCTCAAACTATATGAGTGTTAAGAAAAATGCACTTTTTGAAGATAATTCTAAAATATGGATTAGATGCTATGTCTCTCAGACAGGTATAACAAATGTTTATTCAAGTGCTGTGTTTAAATGCTATGTTTGAATCTCCATTCCTTCATTCCTCCCTTTTTTACTGTATCAATATCATTACTTTGTGGGACATTGCTTTAGGTGCATAAAATAAGTCATCAGCTGCTGAGAGATGCAGTAAGTATTGTTCAATTTTATGTAAGAAATGCACCATTTTATTTCTAAATGTCTTTATTTTTATGGGTTTTTTTGTTGCTAAAACCCTTTTGTGCTGCATTTCAGACAGAGATAGCAGGTATCTCTAGGTGGAAGGTGGTAATTTTTTATTTTTTTTTTTTTTAATTGAAAATGTATGCTACACTTCAAAGTTGTGCCCTTGAAAACATAAAAAAAAGCTTAGCAGGTAAAAATATGTTGACCGGTAAGGGAAAATTTATTTCATGGCTTTAAAAAGTTGGAATAAAACATTAGGTATTTTTGCAAAGCTTTTCTTTTTTTTTTTTTTTAGCATTAGGTGTACTCATAATGTCTAATCCGCTAAAACTTCCCTCATAAAAATAGACTTTTTAATACAAGTAGAGTCTTTTGGCTTTAATGTCCTATTTCAGTTCAGTTTTTGTAGTCCTGTCTCTTCACTTTACTGGCTTCTGTTACAAGCTCTTGTTCTTTACTAAAGCTGAGAGCTCATCACATCTGGCCATGACTAAAATCTTGCTTAGGTATCCTGTTTTCTGCTTTGTGTACCTCCTACTTGAAACCTACTTCACAGTCTTTTTACTGCATTCATTTTTGTGGACCAGAGAGTAACCTGTATACTAAGTTAAAACGCTTAAAATAAAATCCCTGATTTTGGTGCTCTGATGATTAAAACAGGCTATTTCATGTGTTAAGAAATCCCTCCACAGATGTACTGAGGTTAATATCAAAATCACAAATTACCAGGGCCTCATTTTGTGTAATCATTATGCAAGTAGCTCAATTTCAGAAAGAACAGCCCTTGGTAAATGTTCCGGTGTAATGTTCCATCTAAGAAATATTTAGGCTATGTGAGATAATTGTTGTTTGGGGTTTCTTTTCTGTAGTACTTACTGTGGAAAGTTTAACTGAACAGCTTATTGAAAAATACTTTGTTGTTGCAGATGAGCTTTCATGAATATAAAATTTGGGAAGCTCAAGACTGTGGTTCCCACAGCAACCATGACTTGTTTCTTGGCATCTATTCAGTATTTAGAATAATTGGACTAAATGCTGTTCCCAGTCCCCCTGACTTTTCCCATGTTGATGTGAAAGCTGAGATGGGAACTTAACTCAGGATTTGTGGGTAACTTTTTTTTCTGAATATCTATTTTCAACTTGTCCAAGATATAATCGTGTGGGAATAATTATTCCATCTTTTTCATCTTAAAACATTTTTTCAAGACTAACTATTTTCCAACACTCATTGTAACGTACGTGGTTCAACATTGCACAGACATTACCCCTCATTTTACCCTGGCTGGATATGTATGGTAAGTATTGTCATGATTTTTTGATGGAGAATGTGCAAGGAAATTACATGTCTGGAAAATGTCTCCCTTCTGAAAGAGGCTGTGGAGTGGCTCAGAGGCTTGAGTCCTTCTAACTTGGCTGCAGTGATGATTCAGGTGGAAATTTAGTCTATGTGAATGGGTCTTTGTAAGCTTTGAGGATGATCCTCAGTCATCTGCAGCTCTCTTTGGATACTCAAGTTCTAATGGAAACTTTTGTTGAGCAATTAAAAATCCAATGTAAACACTTTCTTCATGGTGTTAACTGTCTTCTACCACTGATAGGGACACCTCTTAAAATGTGTTCTCCAGTGGTCACTGCAATACCTTAATATGCAAATTTTCGAATACTGTATCCGAGTATGAGCAGCATGAGTGTAGGCCCATCAGGCATTTTGATTGCTTGTTTAAATTTAAAGCATGAGAGGTTACTCAGGTCTGCAAGATTCACCTTCCAATTTGATAACATGTTCTGAGTCTGGACAAGTGTAAGTCAAGTACAAAAACATTTGAATATTAGCTTTATATTGTGTTGGGGTTGGGTTGTTTGGTTATTTTTTTAGGTACTGTAAAGAATGTTGTGGGCTTTTTCAATTTGAATGGGAATAGAAATGTTTCTATAGGCCTTCTACTGAAAAGAGAAGTCACTTCTAGCTTAAGACAGAGATGATGACATTTCAAGTAAAAAACTTTTGCAAGAAGGGATAGACTAAAAGTTATTAAAAAGTGGATAATTAAAATGAATATTCAACTCTGGCTCTAACAATACTGTCAGTTTCTCTCTTCTGTAACCTAAAATGAGCCCACTGTTTTCTTGTTTTTCCTTCAGGCATAGGAAAGGAAAAAGACACATACACAGATGATTCAGAACATGGAAATTATGATGCTCGTACAGATCAGTCATTGCTTCTTCAAAACAAACTTACCAGGCAGAAGACAGAACCTCGGACTAAATCGTCTTTAAAGGTAACAGACACAAACCTTTGTTCAATCGTATCGATTATCAGAATGTGCTTAAATATTTTTAAGATATGATTTTGCGGGGATTAGGTAAATTGCATCTTAAATAAATGGGCATCTCATGTAAAAGAAATAATTAGGGGTATTACAGTTTGACCTGCAGCATCAGTGAATGGAATTCTCTGTACCAAAAGTGACCAAAATTATATAGAATCAAGGGTTCTAATGATTTCTATCTACTAAACTAAAGCTAAAGGCAGTGGACTTTTTTTAAAAAAAATGTATTGCACAGAATTTAAGACCTAGGTTTCCCAGAATGGTGTGAAATTCATGTCAGCTGGGGGGCCTCGAGAAACTATGAGAGTTTAGAAGAACTATGTTCATGTAATGAATAATCTAAAGGGTAGGATTCTCCGTGTAACCAAAATCCAAATGGTATCTTTCACAGTGAGTGAAAGATAAAATTCACTTGTGTACAGGAGAATGTAAGAGTATTTTCAGGAGCCTCAACTAAAGCACTGAAAAAGCTATCTTGCCTGCTAAAACTGACATGTTATCTTGCTTACTAGTTACCTAATCACAGTATTCATCACAGTGCATTTCCTACAGCAGTTTGTCCACTATATTGGCAAAGAATTAGGATGGATTTTAATTTCAAAACGTGTATTTTTTGTTATTGCTCTACTCTCGGAGACCCTTAATTGTCCTTTCCATTAAGCATAATTGCTTGTAAATGTATGGCAAACAGCCTAACCTCAGGAAATCATGAATATTTTAATTCTTCATGCACTGGAAATAGTGTTATTCAGCAGCCCAATTTTTACCAGTGATTCTCTGATGTTTGTTATATAAAGACAGGAGTAATCCTGCGCTACAAATCCAGAAATTCTTAAATTGCTTTAAGATTCTGTGTTTTACATACAATATACTCTTCAGGTGTTTTACATACAATATACTCTTCAGTGGGCCATTATACAGCTCTGTCATTTGTTATGCCTCTTGCAGTTTGTGACGTGAGCACTGATTGCTCTTTTCACGAGAGTCATGTAACTGTTGTAAAGCTTGTTCTCGTCCTGCATTCACCATTCCTACAGGAATTCCTGTACACAGGTACATTGATGTGATCCCCCATTTCATGGGGTGGTTTTAGAAAAACTTTTTTATAATATCTATATAACAACTTTTAGATAGGTTTATAGGTAATTGTTTTTACGGATCAGAAATCTGGGACATGAAAATATAACTTCAGTAGTGACAGAAAAGGGTTATCATAGAATCATAGAATGGTTTGTATTGGAAGAGATCTTAAAAGATCATCTAGTTCCAACTGCCTGCTATGGGCAGGGTTACTTAACCTAAGCCATTCCAATTAGAGTTTTTGTGGTCACAGATCTATCTTTTTTTATTTTATTTTTTTTTTGTCTTTTTCTGCAAGGTTAGCTGAATTGAGACAGAAATAATAATGGATGTTCTTATTTGATTTTGTCGATTAATTGGACAAAGCCTTTTATGTTATATGTGGCTTAAAAGACAGAAAAAACAGTGCAGAATCTGCAGTGTTTAGACTGTTACAGAGCATTAAATATTTTTAATAACAGGGAAGACTGCTACAGAGAAAATCTAGTAATAGATAATTTCTGTATAGTGACAGGCATTTCCTTGTGCTAAAGCAGAGTATTTTTTATCGTTTTGTATAAAATATAAAATGACCACTAGCTATGTTTTCTCCAAGCCTTGCATTCAGGACTGATAACAAAGTTTATAGGCAGCAACTAAGCTAACTTTCTTTCAAAGTTTAAAGAGGAGCTGTGTATTTGTATTGTTTAAACAAAAATGTGCTTTTTATGGCTCAATCTTCTGCCCTGACATACTGAACAAAGTACTTCAGAGTTTAAAACCAGTCTCCTGATGCCATGTCTGGCTTTTAGCATTGACAACTCCTTGTGCAACCCCAGCCTCTTCACTGGTGTGGTGGTGCGAGAGGTAGAGAAGGCCTTGGCTCCATGTAAGCACTGCTCAGCAGGAATGAAAACATCCCTGAATTATTAACACTGTTTTCAGCAGAAATCCAAACCACAGCCCCATACCAGCTGCTATGAAGAAAATTAACTACCCGAGCCAACACCAGCACTTAAGGCAACAAAGCAGATTTCTCCTCCTATTTGCTGTTTTTCTGCCTCCACTGGGAAAAGGCAGAGGGGATTTAGATTAGTTTTGTGTTAGAAAAGAAGGTTACTATTTGGTTTTGGATTATTGTGCAAGACTTTGTGGCAGTTAGTGGAAGATGGCTAAGGGAAGCGTCTTCCCAAAACATATATAAAACTAGCAGAAGCAGGCTTCTAATTCTTTTTGAGACTGTTGAAATCACAGAAGACTGCTCTACAGCTTTGCAGCTGGTAAGTACTCTCATATATTTGGAAAAGAAACTGATCTATTGCAATAAAAAATCTTCTCAGTCTAACCAAGAATTATTTAGTGTTTCAGATGGCGCACATAAAGTGTCTCTTTCCATAAATCTGGTTTGTATTGCTGCAGTTTTAAAGCTTTAGAAATATCAGATAATTTTGAGATAGCATCTGGAGGCCAACGTTCATCTTGACAGTTACCTGCTTTTCTCGTTTCCTTGATGGTTAGTGTAAGCTAGTATCATTTAAGAATTGACAGATCTCATAATGAAAACTCATGAGTTCAGACCCATGAAAAAACTGTCCTCCTTATCCGTCTCAGACATCTTTTCATCACCAACTGCTGTTGAGATTGTGTAGAAAGTATAATTTCATGTATGTGATTGTGCCAAGGGGATCTCACACAGAGGAGTGATGCCAACAAGCGGCTACTCAGCAAAGTATCGAATGAGTAGTATCTGCTATTGCAAGGGAAATGTAGGAATGAGAAGGTTCCTGACTGGAAAGTTGATGTTTGAAATATTCTAGTTTCACTAAGAAAGGAAAGCAGTCTTAAATAGACTCTGTCACTTGAATGGAAGGCAACATTTGTACAGAGAAGCTGTGAAGTCAGTAGCAATGAATCCTTTTCTGTACCAATTACTGTCACATGTATAGCAGCAAGATAGGAGTATTTGAGAAATTACACTTCCATTTCCTTTCATCAACTTCATTATTGTTACTCTTACTGATGATCTTTTTTAGCAGTTTAATTTTTTATCTTGGTAATGTGTTTTGCTGTCTGGTGAGGTAAAGAAAATATTTGGAACAAAGTTCACATGTTATCACTAAGGTTTCAGGAATTATAAAGAAACTGCCTAAATAGCAGCCTAGTATACTGCCTTTTGTGTCTGGACTAGCTTGGTGTTGGATAGGATCTGAAATGATTTCCCTTTTCTCTTTCAGTCTCTGGAAATGTTCTTTAACTCCTAAGGAATTTTAAATAACATCTTATAAAAGCAATTGGTCAAAGCATATGAAGAATTGTATCTAATAAGCTGGACATTGTACTAAAAATTCATTATATTTTAAGCAAAATTCAGAATGTTTGGAGTAGATTAAATACAGTGTTTATTAAAGAATAAATCTGTGAAAATGTGAAATACATTGTTTAGGCATTTTATTGGATTTTTTGTGATTTTGGACATATCTGTCTCTCTCCTGCAAAACTAATATTTTGCTTATAGAATGTTATGGTAGTTTTGAAAAACAGAATAAATTAAATGTAATATCTGTAGAATAAGAGCGTTCTTCAGTCTTAATATTTTATCTTATCTTCCACACATTTACAGGAATTATTTTCTGGTTTCATTTTTTCCTCTTTAAATCCATAACTTTCAGAGTTGCACAGATTTGTGCTGTGTATTCTAATCCTGCCAATTTATCAATAGTTTCGCGTATATTATTTCACTCATAATCCTGCTTCTGCTTCAGTGGAAGTCAGGCATGCATGCAGAAAGAGAGGGTATGGCAATAAAAATACTGTAGTGTATATATAAGAACAAGGTGTTGTGAGCTGACAGCAGTGTACTGGAAAGGAGAATAGCAAAGGGAGCCTGATAGATAAGGAGCAGTCCACAAATGCAGTCTAATATCACAGAAGTAAATAAAATTCAAAAGGAATGATAACAGATGAAATTGTTGTACCAGAATAGAATGACATGGTAAAGTGCAAAAAAAGTTAACTTCATGTTTATGCCTTTAGTGCATGACTCTTATCAGCTGTGAGATTTTGTTAAAAACAAACAACCCCTGACATTAACACCTCAGGAGATGCCGGGAAAGTAGTAAGTAATTTTATCATAATGGTGAAATTTTTTAAAAATAAACATGCAAAGAAAAATGTTCAGTGGCCATGTCAGTATGCTTCTTATTAAGGCCTCCCTGTTGGACTTACAGAGCAAATAGAAGTGATTAAGTATTAGAAACGAGAAGCCTTCTCCTGTCTCCAAGCATCCTCCATTGCTGCTTCCTCATACAGTAACACAGAACAGACTTATGCTCAAAATTTTGCATAAGATCACCTAAAACTATTCCTTTCCTGAAGCAAAATATACTTTTTTGTATTATATAGAAATGGATTTTTCATGCTTATTCTGTAGGGCTGAACAGAACAAAAGCGAACAAGGTGCCCTCTGTGAAGAAGCTAAATGCTAATTATTTTGTTAGTACAGTCAGATGTTTCTGGAAGTCTTCCTCTGTGCTCAAAAAACAGCTAGGTTCTGCACAGTACAGTGTAGTATACGCAGAAATACATTAGCATGGGTGACTATAGCAGCCTGTCATAGTAACCAGTCTTTGTTGTCTTTGATGCCCAAGTTAGTTTGGATATCTTTGCATATGCAAATATGTCCCCGATTTTCTTTCCAAGGTTGTTATGCTCATCGGCAAAACAAAAAAAAAAATAAAAACAACTCAAAAGCCAAACAATGGGAACTTAAAATCAATTGTTCTGTATTTTTGGAATTAGGAAATTGAAAGGATGAATACAATAAATGTATTTCTGGCTTATCCATTCCAAATCCCTTCAAACACAAAAAGATGGTTGCCAACTTAGTTGTGTGCTTAAGAAATTTCTCATCAAGCACATCTTAGGGTAATCTTAATCGGAGTATGATTTTAAAAATGTAAAAGATACTTAGTGCTGTTTTAATATCTTTTAAAATATTTTCACAGCTAATTCCGTTTAACTCAAGAAGCCTGTAAACTTTTTAGTGTTGTAGGTTTGATTTTTAAACATCCTGAAACAAAACAAGCATTAATTAGGTATCTGACTTTGTTCATGGAAATAAACCTGTTGCAGTTGGTATTAGAAATGTATTTATTTCCAGAAAATAACTTAAGGGAAGAGTTGAGTTGTAAGCTCTGACTGTAGACACTAGCCACTGAAATGGTGGCATCCTTCAGTGTGAATATTACTTAAGATGTCAATATAAAGTTCATGGTAACAGTATTAGGGAGAATTAGTAATGAAAATAAAGGAGGAGGTTTCCATGAATCAGTAGTTCCTTTACTTAATAACATCTTATGAGCTTCTTAGAACACTAAATTATATTGGAAGACAGTTGGGTTTTTTTATGAGAAATAACCATTCTACTCAAAACAGGAAAGCTATTCATGTAGATATTGCAGTTTTAGGTAGTTACTATGATAAAGAATTTCACACATCAAACTACTCTGTCAAAATTCCTGCCCTAGGTCCTCAAATTGTTTCCATGGCTACTTCTGTCTTATACATGATTTAATAGCACTAAACCCTTCCATTATTACTTCTTAAAAGCCAAGATATGAAGAGTTACAGAAAACTGCTTTTCCTTGCCCCACTTCTGATCACCATTGTGTTTTATAGTAAAAGCTTCATTCTTCTCCTCTTACTCCTCCATTCCAAGCTGATTTTCCTTGACCACAACAGATAAACACACAAACAAACAAAAAACCAAACCAAGACATGTGAGTGAGTCTCTATTTATCATGTTTCTTCATTATTATCAAAATTATTTTTCTGTAGCCCATTTATCTGTCAGAAGTTTCAGGCTGTCTGAGGGAGGAAATTAATTTTGTTCTAAGTATCATTGCAATGAAATAAAAAGATGCTGGGGAGAGAAGAATTCCAGGGTCCAGCTGTGCACATCCATGTTTTGGATCCCAGATACCAGTCTGCTGGTATATTTACTTTCCTTTTTGCAATTTTGCAATCTAAATCAACACCATCACACAGGGGAAAGCTGAACTTCATCCTGTCTAGTGTAGAGGCAAACCAAACACATCATGCTGCGGCGTCTTAATTCTTGTGTACTCTGTCAGTTGGCACTTACGTAAGTGAACACTTCTGTTATTGATTATGGCTGTGAGTTGATGTTTTCTAGATGTTTATATTAATGTAAAACTTCCTTATATGTTTTTATTAAGTGAACAATAGTCCTTGACTTCAGACTCCTGTCTTTAGCTGCAGTTGCTGTCATGCAGTAACTTTTTGCCCTTCTTAAATCTGTTATCCCAGAGGTGCTACCACCATCACTCATGGGCTCAGCCTTGATCAGCTGCAGGTCCATCTTAGAGCCATCTGGCATTGGCTTCATCAAAGATAGGGGAAGCTTCTAGCATCTTCTAGCATCAGAAGCCATCCCTGTAGTCCCCCTGCTACCAAAACCTTTCCACACAAATCCAATACAAGTATTTATGGAAATACAGTTGCATGTGGCAGATAAAGCTGCAAACTAGAGTAGCTGAGCTTGGGAAAGGGATAGAGATGAAGAATTTCCCATCCCTGCATGAACCAGAGAATGGAGGAAAGGAGTTCTGGTACATTGTGTTACAGTGCATACTATGTAATTTACTCTTATATGAATCTAAAACTTGCTTATTGTTTCAGGAATGGTTCCAACTCACTCCTCTAGAATGTTTGTTTCTATGTATGGAGTGAAAAATTGGTAAAAGTTTAATTAGTAGACTGAAGTCAGTAGAGTTTAAATAGCACAATTCACAGAAATTATAACTATTTAAATTAACTGGGGAGAGAAAGAGTCTGTAAACCAGCTGTTCCCACTTTGTAAACAGGGCATTGCTTATTAATTAGAATCTGAAAAGTAAATAGTTTCTTGAAAAAAATCCCTTGATGTTGGCTCAATCCAAGGAAAATCTTCTTGTACCACATATGAATAGAAATTTAAACTCTTTCTTATTTTATAACTTTGATAAATATTTGCATTATATTTTCACTTCACTTTTTTGGCTTGAGCAAAACCTTTTTCTAAGTTAAATTGATTAAATTGTTTTATGTAAACTATTAAACTTCAGTTGAATAATTATGTCAGTATTTTGAATTTTACACCGTATCAGACTTCAAAGCAGTGTGTCATGTTATTTGTTATAAGAATCACGAGCTATGCATCACCCAAAAATGTTGTCAAATAATAAAGAAAACTAAGGAACTGCAGCAGATCTGTAGTGGTGAAGCCTCAAGTTTTCTTCTACTCTGATGCAAACCAGTGTGTTACTATTCTGCATTATGGATGAAATTACTGTTGAGTGAAGAATAGCTTCACAGCCTCAGTACACAATTAGATAATATCTAAAGACTTGGGAAGAACAAGGTGAAGTTAAAATGTTGAGTTTGCAAGCTGAGTTATACAGCAATACTCTAAAAGGAATGTTTCAATTCAAACTTAAGTTCTCATATGTGTCTAAACGTAGGTGACCTGATCAGGTGGATGCTGTTCAGAAAATTTGGAAAACTAAGAAGGTAGAGAAGATGAATAAGATTAGAGAAAAAAAGCAGACATTGATCAGTCCTTGTTTCAGGTGAAACAGGAAATCTTAAAAGAGAATAGAGGAGAGTAAGGGCTTTGCACAAAATATTTCTTCTGATGCTTTTCTCCTCCCCTGTGTTGAGAAAAAGATGAAAGAATGAATTGGAGATTTATTGGTCCAAAAGAGCACATAATTATTGAATGTGCTTTGTGTGGATGCCCTTTGTACTAAGAGACTGATTCCTTTTCGTAGCTGTAGATGATAGCCAATATACCTTGACTCACGTTTAATTGAAATTACTGCTCCCTGTTCTCTGTACACATTATGGAGCTCCTTCACGTCAACTGAAAAAAAAACACCTAAATTACCAGATAAATTCTTTTCCTGATATTCCTGTTAATATAGGGGGACAGTGTTGCTTGAGAATTGCACTAAAGTGAAACTAGTGGTGCCAATAGTATTGAAGTGAATTAGTCCTGAAATTGATAAAAGTCAGGTTCCCTGCACAGTTGTGATGACTGTCACTATCGCTCTATCTTAGCTGGTGGCGGTAGTACTCTGAAAGTACTCTGCGATGAACAGATGAAACACTTCTGTCTACCATCAGTGCAGCTCATTATTTATTGAACATTGCTCCCAAAGAATTTTTTTGGGGGCAGATGAATCTGAGGGCGTATTTGCAGACTGCTGTTAATCTGAGAAAGAAAGCATGTTTTTCCAAGACTGAAGAAAATCAGAAGTTTTGGAAATGATGAAAGAAAGACTAGAAGTAATAATCCAAAGAAAGGCAGAAGTTTATTACAGAAAGGTAGATTTAATGTGCACAATGTCTGCAGAGCTTGCATGAGCAGAAATTGTGTAACAGTTTGAGATCTCCCCTTTTGGGGGAAATTTGTCCAGGCTTTTCTGTCTCATTTTACCTGCTTCGTGGAGCACAAAAGCAGCTCTGGTTTGCTTTTGTGAAATATTTGTGCAGGAATTCTTCATTGTTGAAGATTTGTTGCTGGTGTCTTAAACCTGAAAAAAGTTTGAGTATTTAAAAATTTTTGCATTCAAAACTTGAGTCCACTACCTCACCTTCAAATCTCTGCATCTTGTATCTTTAGATAATTATGTCTGTGGCATTTAAAAATAATAAAATATTATGTTTTTATTCCTGCATATATCTAGAATTCTTAGAAGGGGTGACAAACCCTGTATTCAGTGCACTAATAATCTTGCTTAACCTATCTTGACTACCTTAATTTGGACTTCAGATACCATTTATCTGAATATCTTGGGATAAATCAAAGTAGAAGAATGCATAAAAATACAAGAGTATGCAGTATTCTAGTCTTCAAAAATTGTTTTATCAGTAAATTGATAAATTATTTTTTCCTGTTATACTTAATTTCTCATGGGAATAAAAAAGGAAAATCTGAAGTCAAAAGCCAAACAAAAGGAAAGGGTATTTCCTGTTCTCAACAAACTTCCAAAATAATTTATGTTTGGAAGATTATTCTTCCTATGTCTGTCCATTTCTACTAATTGTTTTCCAGTTTTCATACTGTTTCTCTTGGTTATGTTGGGCATCTTGTCTTCCCTGCACTGAAAAAGTTGAGACTTCTAGCACCATTTTGTATTTATAGACTTGTTAATAACATAAATAAGCAGGAGCGTATCTTGGAGCAGGTAACAGAAGGCTTTTATGGTTAATTTTGGAAATTGTTGTCTGGAAAAGCAGGCAATTGATTCCATCACCAGCTGCTGAAGAGAAAATAAGCCTAACTGTACTTAAATGGCTGGAAAACTGCCCGGTGAATAAGGACCTTGGAGCACTGGTCAGCAACTGGCTGAATGTGAGCCAGCAGCGTGCATGGGTGGCCAAGAAAGCCAAGAGTATCCTGGCCTGTAGCAGCAGTACTGTGGCCAGCAGGACCAGGGCAGTGATTGTCCGTCACCCTGTGCTCAGTACTGGAGAGGCCACGATCTCGAATCCTGTGTTCAGTTTGGGGCCTCTCACTACAAGAGAGGCATTGAGGTGCTGGAGCGGGTCCAGAGAAGGCCAGTGGAGCTGGTGAAGGGCCTGGAGCACAAGTGTGATGAAGAATGGCTGAGGGAATTGGGGGGGCTTAGTCTGGAGAAGTAAAGGCTTGGGGGGGACCTTGTCACTCTTTACAACTGCATGAAAGGTGATTATAATGAGGTGGGTGTTGGTCTCTTCTCCCAAGTAACAAGTGATAGGGCAAGAGGCAGCGGCCTCAAGTTCCACCAGGAGAGGTTTAGACTGGATACTAGAAAAAATCTCTTCACTGAAAGGTTGTCAAGCATTGGGACAGGCTGCCCAGGGAAGTGGTGAAGTCACCACTGCTGGAGGCTTTTAAGATGTGTAGAAGTGGCACTTAGGGACATGGCTTCCTATTGGGCTTGGCTGTGTTAGGTTAATCATAGAATCATTAGAATAGTTAGGGTTGGAAAGGACCTGAAGATCATAAAGCTCCAACCCCCCTGCCATTGGCAGGGACACCTCACACTAAACCATGCCACCCAAGGCTCTGTCCAACCTGGCCTTGAACACCGCCAGTGACGGAGCATTCACAACTTCCCTGGGCAACCCATTCCCGTGCCTCACCACCCTTACAGTAAAGAATTTCTTCCTCATATCCAATCTAAACTTCCCCTGTTTAAGTTTGAACCCGTTACCCTTTGTCCTGTCACTACAGTCCCTGATGAAGAGTCCTTTCCCAGCATCCCTATAACCCCGCTTCAGATACTGGAAGGCTGCTATGAGGTCTCCACGCAGTCTTCTCTTCTCCAGGCTGAACAGCCCCAACTTTCTCAGCCCTAAAGGTCTTTTCCAACCTAAACAATTTTATGATTCTAAATTGAAGCTTAATCTATTTAAATAATGTTCCCAGCTGTGATGCAACACTAGCTGAGAATGACTTTTCCTTTGCTTTTGCTTTAGAAGTTAAGAAGGCAGAGAAAGGAAGAATCTTGTTAGAAAACTAGTTGTTGCAGACTGAGTTCTCAGAAGCACTAAATATGTAGAAAGGTGGCAATGAGGCATGTGGGTAAGAAAACCTTTTCACATAGAAACAAGTGAACTAGTATCCAGCGTTTACACAGCTGATAGCATGCACTAACACTTGGTTCTATTTATCAATAGAGAGTGTAACTATAGGATATAACAGTATTATAAATTTCTTATCTAATAGAATCATAGAATCACAGACTGTTTTGGGTTGGAAGGGACCTTAAAGTTCATGTATTTCCAACCCACTGCCACACACAGGAGCACTGTCCACTAGACCAGGTTGCTCAAAGTCCCATCCAGCCTGGCCTTGAACACTGCCAGGGATGGGGCAATAATCCAAATAAGATGAATTTCAAAGGCTAGCATCTTGTTGGCTAAAAGATGCAGTACTCACAGATTTCTGGTCCCATATACAGAGGTGTAATGTATCTTACTTCAAACTAATGTACTTATTCTGGACAGTTTGTGTTAAAGTGAGTGCTGCACTCTCCAGAAGATGACAACAGTTTCTCAGTTTACTTTTTCAGTTTTCAAATCCTCACAGTCTGACGCCGGTTGATATAGTCGCTGTCTGTTCTGAATCATGCAAAAGACAGAATGCAAAAATAGCTTGCAGCAGCAGCATATAAAGCAGGGTTTTCCATATCAAGGTCAGAGAATCCCTTGTGTTTGCAAGCATGGTGGGAAGGAATGAGGTAAAATCTAAATATTGCTAACATGGCATTGAAAAGTACTTCAGCTAGAATACACAGGGAAACATTCCAATCAGGAGCATATCTTTTTAAGTTTTTTAGATTTATTTCTCTTTTGGAGAAAATACAAGTCTGTTTGTTCTGTATAATTTGGCCAGGTACTAAGCTGGAAATTTGGTTTCATTTCCTTGCCTTTATTTTTTTCCAGCAATTGCTGCTGGAAAGTAAGGATTAATGGAAGTTTGTATCTATATATACATAATATTTTTAAGGTTTTTGTTCGCTGAAAGATATGGGTAGATATGGGTCCTGTGGAGCTGTTTTATTTTATTTCATTCTAATTATTTTGAAATCCCGGGCAAAAGATGCATGTGAACTGCCTGTTCTTGTTACTTCTTTACATATTCATCCTGCAGGTACGTGGACTTTTCTATGCTTTAGGAAATGCTGTGTTATGTGCAGTTCATGATGGGGCTCTTCATCTTCACAGGTGCCATATTTGGTGTTTTTTTTATTCTCTCTTCTCCAGGCTAATGCCATGGCATCATCAGGGCTCTTCTTCAAAGACGGGAAAAAGCGCATTGATTACATCTTGGTGTACAAGAAGTCAAGTCCACAGGTAGAAAAAAGAAGCACATTTGAAAAGAATTTGAGAGCAGAAGGGTTGATGTTAGAACGAGAGGTAAGTCTTGTAGCTTATGTGGCATAAAACCCCTTTTATAGTGTCGTCATACTTAACTGAATTTATAAAAGATTCCTGAAAATCTTAAAAGCCTTTCCAGTCAGGCTGTTCCTCCATTTGTTTGACACTATTAAATTACTACTAACTATTGTTTAACATGTTTTGGGGATGCATGCTTGTACACACACACATGTACTCTCCATATGGGTGTAGTGTAGTATAGAGTGAAAACTTCCAGCTCCTTATGCTTGCAGAACAGAAGAAGCTTCAGTAATTCATGTTAATTGCTTTAATATATAATCTCTATGTCTTGAAGCAGAATGCATGAAGGACTAAATGTCTCTGGTTTTCATGGGGTTAAGATTGTCAGCTAATAATGACAGTATTAATATAAAAATGAAGGAAAACAGGCCAGGAAAACAGCCTTGGATTTTTGCTGTTTCGTCAATTACTTACTGAACAGGTACGTTTAGTCTATCCTGAAGTGAGCTCCTATAGTGCCTGTGTCTTTTATCCCGATTTATACATTTCAACTCAATAGAATCACCTTACATGTTCTGTTAAAGGTTTTAACCAGTTTGTAGTCCTTGCAAGCTGTAGCTGACAATGCAGCATGTTAAAGTCATAAAATAACCTGAGAGTGGATTAGAATTTGGTTTTGAGGCTTTTAAAGATTGTTACAGTCTAGTTGTAAAAATACCTGGTTTTGTTCCAATTTCCATAAAAATCCCAATCTCAGCTGGTGTCAATTGACACTTCAGAAAACAAGAAGTTTGTTTAAGATCATAATTCTATATATCAGGTGGTTTAAATTGTCTTCCAGTAGTATGTATTTATCCACATCATTTAAAAAAAATAAAATCCTAGAAGTAGTATTATTGAACTGTGGTATGACTTTCTGGAACTGTGTAGCTAGAATTGTGAACAGTAAAGATTTTATTAATCCTTTAACTAAATTCTGCTTTACCTTTACTTACCAAACCTTGCATCCCTTAAGTTTTTGAGAGGGTATAATCAGACTCAGTTGTACAAAAATATTTACTTATAAAAACTCAAGAGAACATGTTTTGGGAGAAGGGTGTGGAATTGAAGTGTTCGTAAGGAAATATAATCTGAAATGCTGAAACTTTTTTTATGTACAAAAAAATTAGCAATGAAAAACATTTGTGTGAAGTATTCCTTGAGATTTTACCAAAAATAGTAATTCATACAGGGATCACATATATCATTTCATAGCAGATACTGTAATTATTCCACCATTCCCTGGAGCTACTATCTGGCAGAGCAG
This sequence comes from Ara ararauna, assembly GCA_028858755.1. Lineage (NCBI taxonomy): Eukaryota > Metazoa > Chordata > Aves > Psittaciformes > Psittacidae > Ara > Ara ararauna. The sequence continues at coordinate 27,346,627 of CM054380.1, forward strand.
GATCTGCAGTCTTCTCTCAGCTGTCCCTACATCTCCAGCAGCTGAGCACTCTTCTCCTTACATGGGAGACACACAGAATAGTCTTCAAGCTGCTCATCTAAGATGATTTTGAGGGGATTTAAAGTAAATTCACTTATTGCATGTCCGAAAATGCATCATTCAGCCTTTCTCAACTTCTGCTGTGTTTGGGACCAAAGATATGCCTAGAGAGTTACTAGCTTACTCCTATTACAGGGTTTGGAAAGGAAACAAAGAAGTTAATAATTTTCCTTTGTCTAGCTGAGGGCACTTACAGTGTTTTCAGACTTGCATAGTCACTTGAAGGCCTAAATGCAGAATTTGACACTGAGGAATGTTTTTAGAAAGGTGAGTGCCATAGAAGTTTGAATTATTAATATGTATTTGTTTGCTACCACTCTTTACAGCCAGCTGTTACAAACAGTGATATCATGTTTGTTAAAATTCACTGTCCGTGGGAGACATTGTGCAAATATGCTGAAAGAATGAACATCAGGATGCCTTTCAGGTACTGTGGAAACTTTTCAGAAACTTGTAATTTAGTGCTTAATACTAAAAGTTCATTACTTACCTTAAGGCTAAAATGCAGTCTTTGTTACGTCGTGGCCAGGCACACTTATATGTAATTTAGTGTGGTGGTAGGGGAGAGGAGAAACAAATCATAAGCATTGTTGTTTTCACGTTTACCTGTGGTATGTTTTCAGACTTACCTGCCAAATCATATTGACCATATGTCTTTAGAAAGCACTGTTAGTAGTTCACACATTATTTTAAGGCTTTGGAGAGGTCCAGATATCCTCCATCTGAGCTCAGGTATTCTCAATGATTTTAGGGTATTTCTGAAGTCTTGCCTAAAGGCAAGTGAAATGGCAGAAATAGCTGGTGTCTCATGTGTCTCCAATATAACATATATTTGCATACTTTGAGTAAAATTAGATGTCCTTATTTCTTGGTTCTGTAGCTTTCCTGTGGCAGAATAGTGAAATGAATTGAGTTCCTTGTCTGTGTTCTAAACAAATTCTATCGTGTGTTTTTACAATAAATATTTGTTATTGATTTGTAGGTGGGCTGAGAGAGCTGTGCTTGTTCAGCCTGGAGAAGAGAAGGCTTATAGCAGCCTTCCAATACCTAAAGGGGGCCTACAAGAAATCTGGAGAGGGACTTTTTACAAGGACATGTAGTGGCAGGAGAAGGGGTAATGGCTTTAAACTGACAGAGGGAAAATTTATATTTGACATTTGGGAGAAATTCTTCCCTGTGAGGGTGGTGAGGCACTGGCACAGGTTGCCCAGAGAAGCTGTGGCTGCCCCATCCCTGGCAGTGTTCAAAGCTAGGCTGGACAGGACTTGGAGTAACCTGGTCTACTGGAAGGCATCCCTGCCCATAGCAGGAGGTTGGAACTAGGTGGTCTTTAAGGTCCTTCCCAACCTAAACCAGTCAGTATTTCTATGTAGGACACAGTTAATACTTTTTGCAAAAATACTGAAGTTTTTAAAGGAGAAAACATGCCTTTTCAAATCTACTAATAATGTTCTTTCAGAGAGAGAAGACCATGTATTGTGCTGTAAATCTCAGGAGTTAAAAAGTAACTAGATGCTGAAGCTCTGTGACTCAACAGAAATTGCCCTTAGAGCACTCCTTTCTTACTTGAATTGCCAAGTGCTTTATTCTTCATGTCCCTGCTTATATCAGCTGTCACAGTATGACTCTCTTGCATTTCTCCCAAGCTGGAGTCATCATGAAGCATCTTTTGCTCAAAACTTGCTTCAAATACCCAGTTCCATACTGAGTTTCCACTAATCCTATTAAGCCTTCAAAGTCCTTTCCATAAAGAAGGTTGTTTCTTAAGTCATCTTCCTTGTGTATTTAAGCTTCTCTTGTTTGAATAATAACTTGTCAACATTTTAAATATAAAAGTATTTGCCTCTGTGTACACATACATAAACAATCTAAATTCCAATTAAAAAATAGTTCCTTCATCCTTCCAATACATGAAGTCACAAAATTAAGTTAGGATTTAGCAATGATTTGGTTTGAATTCTTCATCTTTCTAGTAACTTCATAGTTGAGTACTGCTCTTCAGGAAAAGAAGGGCTAAGATATGAAGTGCTACTTCATTTGGAAGGCATTTGAAGTTATGTTTGTTTATTGTTATTATTATTAACTGAGATATAATTACATTCTCTGGGCTTTTTTTTTTCCCCAAGTGGCTGATCCCCGTTTATTTGTTTCTGGGCTGTTGCTTAAGCTTCCTTTTATCCCACTCTAGTTCATTACACCAAAAGTAGATAAAATGATAAATTCTCCTGTTTCACCTTGTTGGCAGTTTTGCTGTAGAATGAAACACAGTTATTTGGTAAGAAAAAAGCCCACTCTTCACGCCTACCACCATAATAGAACAGTGAGAAATAGTAAACTGATCATAATTTATTTTTTCCTTTCAAAGTTTTTAATAGGAATTTTAATGAAATTGCAATCTAAAACTGGCGTGAATATTTCAAACAGTCTTATTTATTTAATTGCCATACTTTTTTAAAAATAAAAATAAATATGTTTTTATTGTGACCACAGAGTAGATGTAGCGGAATAGCTAAGGTCTGTCTTGCTCTGCCAGCAGCCTGTCTGAAGTGCCCACTGCAGAAGCCAAGCAAATGTAGGGTGTTGTATCATGGTGCTTTCTCTCTTTCCAGAAGGCTGTGGTTTACAGGCTTTCTGAGACATAATTCATGTCTTCATCTCTATTATATTAGCCACTGGTGGCTTTTCATGGATGCAGAAATAGCGATTTAAGCATCTGTAACAACATCCTATGACCACACACTTTGTAATTCAATGACATGTTCTGTCAAAGCACTTTTGTGTAAGTCTTGAGCCTGTTTATTTGAATCAAACCTTTCTTAACTGAGTGGCATATATTGTTTTCCTGAAGTAACTATTTTCTTCATTCAGTGCATAGAGGAAGCTCAAATCATGCAGTTCTCCCACAATTACAATGAACTAGAGGGTTCCCTTACAAGAAGTTTTAGGTAGCACTGTGAGAAGCAGGGGTTTTGACTCAATGATCCTTATGGGTCCTTTCCAACTGGAGATATTCTGTGATTCTAAGAACAGATTATTTCTCTTAGCCTTCATCTGATTTATCAGTGGTTTCTGACTGTCAACGAGCAAATCTTCCCTGCATTACTTTAATGCAGTACACCCTTGCTCTCTTGCAGAGAGTTGCAAAATTTTGGTTTTTGGGTATGGTCACTAAAAATATAACGTATTTTGGTACCATGTATGACTAATGCCGTAAGAATTAACCATGTACTTTTTAGGTTTGTTTTCCTTAATCCAGAAATCTAAGCAAAACTAATACAGTTATTACACAGGCTAAGAAGTATTTCTCTCCATTGCTGAAAAGTAAAAAATGCTTTTTGCTGACATAAGGGACCACCCAATATCCCAGAACTGTTTTAGTATGACATCATACCGAAAATGTGTTGGCAGATACATAGTATACATCATGTATATAACACAGGTGGAATCTCGGTGTTTCAGTTGCAAAAGGAAATTTTGCTCACATTTTAAAAGCCTTGTCTCTGCTAATCAGTGTTGTGTTGTATATGGTTTCAGACAGGTCTTATGTTACCAACAAGGTTAGGTCATGACTGAATTGTACTTTTTTTAAAACAATTTATAGATATTTTTAAGAATATGGTCTGTCAGTAGAAATCAAACATCTATTTCTGGAACTCAGGAACTCAAATCTGTGTCTACAGGAATCTTGTGGCATATTATTGTTGTGTGGAATGAATAAATTAGTTGTATCTGTAGCTTAGCTGGACTCCATCTGTGCAAAACAGCTAAGGCCAATTAAAGAGAATGAGGTTTTGTTAAAAAATGTAGTGTCTGAGAATCCTATCATAATTCTTAATTGCTTTATTTTACCATTCTGCCTAGTAGTACCAAGTGCCAAGGCTGCCAGCACCACGCACATTGGTAGATACATAGTTTTCCAATGGCCGCTTATTTTTCAAGCCACATTTCCGTCTCACTCTTTTTAATGTATTCAGTTCATTCTTGCTTTAATGTAAGTAATGTGAAATGATTCGAATCAAATGATTCAAGTACTGCCCAGATCAGCAGTTGCAGATCTTGTTAACTATGTGTAGTTCTAGGCTAAGCAGTGATGGAGAAGTATCCAGAGTGAAACTACCATTTCTGTGTTAGAATGGAGGGGGCGATAAAATATCAATTGAAGTAATGTTAAACTTTTATAATCATGTAGCCAAATAAATTTGTTTTAATTCCTCCTAAAAAAACAAACCTTGCAGAAGTAAAAAGCATTCAGGCACATTTTAAGTAGAAGATGAACTGAGGGAGGAGCACAGTCCCTGATGCTGAGCTTCACTGTCCCCAGATGAGAGTAATGGGAAATATATGGATTACCCAAGGAATCTGCAAAATCAACACCTTTGTGTGGTTGAAATGTGCCATTTCAAAAAAAATAAAAAAGAAAAGCTGAAAGCCTTAAAATAGATATGCAAAATATTAGCATTGCAGAAAATATGTCTTTGTATGGTTTCAAAGTAACTGTTCTCATAAGACATTAGAGGGGATTTCTGGTCTTCTCTAAGTGTCTATGAGCACTAAAGGGTGGAAAGAAAAGAATTGTTAACATGAAAGGTGTTTGTTGCAGTTAGTACTCTTACATTTTTAGGGCTATATATTGTTCTTCAGTTGGATGCAAAATGTCTAGGGAAGGTGACAGTAGAGCACTTCAGAGAATGGAAAGTGCATCTTATGGTGTTGAATGCTTACAGTATTTAATGCATAGAGTGCATAAAGCATTTGATAGTATGGGAGCTGTGGTGATTCTCCTAAAATGAGTTTTCTGAAGTAAAGGCTAAGAAAGACCACGTGGAATGAATACATAGCATGACACCATTGAACCTTGTCTGATGAAGGAATTGTTGATTAGCTATTACTGCTGTTAATTACAAGCTATTATTGTTATTAACTACAAATTTTAATTTTTACTCAGAAGCAAATTTCAAACTTGAAAATATGTGAAATTACAGCATTTTAATAACTTTTCTATTCCAATTGCGTTTTTTAAGTGTTGTCTCTTTTTCTGCCTATGAAAATGCATGTTTTAAAATGTCCAGTGTTCTTTTATAATATATATGTCCTTTGCAACTGCCTCCTACTTGATTATTCTCAGCTGATTTTTACTGTTCTTTCAGGAAAAAATGTTATTACACTGACTGGAGGAGCAAAACGATGGGCAGGTTGGTGGGTGATGTGTATCTTCTAATTTTACCAGATAGTCACCCTGCTAAAGAAAATCCATTCGCAGTTGTAAATTTATCAAGGAAACTTGGAAAATTAGATTATTTTCTTGAAAACTCAAAATACCTTAGCTCATAGTGTTAAAATATTCATGTGTAACAAGATGCAGTACTTCAAAGCTTTGCGAGATCTCATTTTAGAAATGCAAAAATGTTTATGCCAGAGAAAATATAGCCTTATCTTGGCAGGAAAGATTTAATGCTGGAGCTTTCTGCAGTTCTGTCTGCTGTACTGAGGCATATTTCTTTGACATGAAAGATCCATTTGAGTCTGTGTCTCAGATTCTGGTATTCAGCTATTTCCTTAGACATGCAAACGTAACAGCATGTTAACACCTCATGTGCGTCCTGGTGATACGGACTAAATCAACGCCACACACCAGAGGCTGTGTTGAGTTTAGATTTGATAGCTGTCAGAATAACTGCCGGGAAAGCTGTTTAACTCTTAGACACAGACATGCAAACCTCAGCCGTGACTACTGCTGTTGCTGCTTTTGTCAGACAGGAATGGCTACAAGGGGACACAGCAGCATGCGAGAAAGAGTCTAAGGGAGCTGAGGAGTAAAGACAGGGGGCACTGGGAGCTGTAATCACTCCCTGTTGCTCTAGCCAGACATAATGATGTCTTGTAAATCCTAATTGCCTCTGGAAAATTTTTACATGAGGGAAATCTGAAGGAGTTTTCTGTCATGGGTTTTCCCAAATGGACCTTGAACTGAGATTACAGTTGATTTTGTTCTCCTGTTGTTACTTTAGATGATGAAGAGCTCTCATTATTTCTTAGGAAAAATTTAAGTAGTCTCATGATATCAGTTTGCAAGATGATCAGCAAGATGATCATGTTTTTGTATAACAAAACCACATAAAGCACCGTTGAACAGTACAGTGAGAGAACTTTAAATACATAAGCAAATAAAATATACTGAAATAAAACAACCTATAACTTAAATTTACAACTGCGTTTTTTTACTCTTCCCAGTCATTCACATGCTTGCTCCATTTTAGTGTGCATTATAAAAAATGTAAGTGATGTGCTTTGTAATGCAAGGGCAAAATCAACAAGCTTTACTGCAAAATTGTCTCATTTTGTCTGTAATCCATCTGGTGAGTCCTAGATATTAAATGAATTTATTTTCCTTATTATGGAAGCACAGATGCCTGAAGCGTGCAACTGAAGTTGCATGATACCTGTGAACCAAGTAATAAATAGTTTTCTTGCCAGATTGACTTTTTTCATTTGAGACAAATACTTTTACTTGTCATTTACTTTGTGGGAATTTGAGGATGAATATTTTTCTGAATACTTTTTCTGGAAGTTTCTATAATACAGTGCACAAAGCAATAGTGTGGAAAAAATAAAGAAGCTACTTCTAAAAATGAAAGCTAATGCTAAAATTGCTGACATATCTTGAACTAGATGGTCTTTAAGATCCATTCCATCCCAAACCATTCTATAATATTGTTGTTGTTTCTTTTCATCTTACAACTTTTCCAGCTTAACTCTTCTCTGTAACTCATTAAATGTCTTACTAATATTTATGTTATTAAGTAGAATTTGCAAGAGCCACAGTGAATAACTATATAAAAATTCTTGTATATCAAAGGCAAAATTTTAGGGCTACAGATTTTCTATAATTGAATGTGAGGTAGCACTAGCATATTAGACCCTTCTGCAACATGTACACTTCCCTGAATTTATTGATATGGGTATATATGATCTTAAATGTTCTTTAAAACATCCACGGAAGATTTAGGAGCATGAATTAAAGAAGAGAAGATTAATGGAATGCTGAATGGTATACCACCTTTCTTATATGTGATATCTATGTGATATCTCTCCTTTATTTATGTACCTTAAAAAAACCCTTAACATTGTACTTCGTCCTGTGAAGCTTGTATTCTATTCAAAGTTCCATGCTATAGAAATAATTTTGTCATGTTCATTAATATCACTATTTGAAACCTTCTCAAATCTTTCCAAAGGAAAGTGAGTTGCTAGAAGTGGGGTATGCAAGTATCAAAAATTGCCTGAACTCTCAGATTTAAGACTGAATAATCTTAATGAATTGATCTTGTATCTGTAATATCAGACGCACCAATTTCATGCTGGTAAAGAATGACATTGAGAAAAACAACATGAAAAGATAGTTTTCTTTGTATGCAGCTTCACTCCACCCACTGAAATGTTGAAATAAATTAATACTTCTAAGGTTAGAGAACCAAAACTAATTTTTGTTGAGCATCTGAGCTGCAATAATTTTGCTTTGCATAAGGACTTTTTAAAACCAGTCGGATTTTAATCTACACACTGAAGTGAAATTGTTAGTATCACTCCATTGAACAAATACACTTTTTTTTTTTCCTTTTTTGGTGGTGATTGTGTCCATATGTTGAATCTGTCAACTGTAACATGTTTCCTGTTACAAAACAAGGAAACGTGACATGGCTGTATAATTTGGTGACATATGGTTAACAGGTCTGGAGAGGCACAAACACTGAGCAAACTACTGTGTGGGGATTGCTTTCAAAAATACCTAACATGACCAGTGACAATTGCTTAATTCTGGTATCTTATTCCATGAGTCTGATCAGATAATTCAAAAGTCACCTATACTGTGGTCCTTTATATTGCATTCTGCCGAGTAAATGTAGTCTGCAAGGATTTTTGGACTAACTAGTTCTGCAAAAAAAGCAGCCAACCATATCAAAGAGAACTGTACAGTAGAGAATGGAAGTTAAGCAAAGCTGAAAACAGGCATGAGCTGGCAGTGTGCGCTTGCAGCCCAGAAGGCCAATTGTATCCTGGGCTGCATCAAAAGGAGCGTGACCAGCAGGTCGAGGGAGGTGATCCTGCCCCTCTACTCTGCTCTCGTGAGACCTCACTTGGAGTATTGTGTACAGTTCTGGTGTCCTCAGCGTAAAAAGGACATGGAACTGTTGGAACAAGTCCAAAGGAGGGCAATGAGGATGATCAGGGGACTGGAGCACCTCCCGTATGAAGATAGGATGAGAAAGTTGGGGCTGTTCAGCCTGGAGAAGAGAAGGCTGCGTGGAGACCTCATAGCATCCTTCCAGTATCTGAAAGGGGCCTACAGGGATGCTGGGAAAGGACTCTTCATCAGGGGCTGTAGTGACAGGACAAGGGGTAATGCGTTAAAACTTAAACAGGGGAAGTTTAGATTGGATATGAGGAAGAAATTCTTTACTGTAAGGGTGATGAGGCACTGCAATGGGTTGCCCAGGGAAGTTGTGAATGCTCCATCACTGGCGGTGTTCAAGGCTAGGTTGGACAGAGCCTTGGGTGGCATGGTTTAGCGGGAGGTGTCCCTGCCCGTGGCAGGGGGTTGGAACTAGATGTTCTTAAGGTCCTTTCCAACCCTAACTATTCTATGATTCTATGATCTTCATAAAATGTTATATTTTATATCGAAGAATAATATGTATACGTGTTTCAGAACAACATCCACTAGTCCCAGGTGCATAAAGTTGTATTAGAGCCTGCTGGAGTGGTTTCAGTAAGAGCATACCTGAAGTAGTAGCCCATATCTTTACAGCAGTGTTCGACTCAGACATTTTTGATCTCATTGCATGAAGTCCTGACTTCATGAGTGACTTCACCAGACCAGTTCTGCTTTTACTCTGATTAAAAAGACAACATTGTTGAAGTCAATAGTCTGTTTAATCTGCTACTTTTGATCTAGAAAGCCACTCTGAGTAAAAATGCTAATACTTAGTCCTATAATTTAGGCAAAAAACTTGTCTTAAATTTGTTAACGCTTTGACTGAAAGCTCCATGAAACTTCAGTTTCTTCTTCAACTTTAAAATAATGTAAGCCAAGAAAAGAGGATTATTGTGGTATGTGGGGAGATGAACTTTGAAATATTTTACACTGTCTGAAGGCACGAAATTTCAGAGTCCTCATCTATAAGTGATGTAATGACAAAGCAATCACATCTTAGATAAAAGATCTTTTTGCTTCAGAAGAGAAATTGCTAATGTAATGAGGACATAATTTTTAATTTAGTCCAGTACTGTTCTTCATTACTTTGCATGTCAAAAGGAGCAGACATGAATGTTAAACAAGAGCTAATTTCTTTAAGATAATAATTATCTACTAATTTTTTTTAGATCTTTGGAGGGAGGAAAATATCACGACTTTTCACATAACCAATTTTGGAACAATTTCATAATAAAAATCTGAAATCAAATGCATTGTTTTTCTGTTCTTCCTAATTCATCTGCATATTTTCCTCATTAAAGAAAAGCCTGGGGTTTGGTTCTTCAAAATATCGGCATGTGTACAACAGAAAAAAAGAGGAAAAAATGAAATGCAAACTTTACTGATATACACTGTGTATAACTTTGTACCGAGAGAACTTCCACTGGAACCAATAATTAACTCACAGTATACCTTACTCAACAGTAAAGTATTATTTGAGTAAAGGAGACACGTAAGGAATGCACCTGCCTGTATTCTGTGTTTTGACTTTACAAACATAGTTATGTTCTTTGGCTCATCATGCTTTGTGTCAAATAGAGTGGTGTCCCTCAAGTGCAGTATCAGTTACTTACAGAGTGTGTGCCAATACCTTGGCAATGTAGAGCGAGAAGAAAATGTTGAGAATTTAAAATGTAAAATTCTGATCCCAGATTTGGTTTAGCTTTATATCTGACACTGTGTCAAATAGGGGTAGAATGGGGTTTTTTTGTTGATGTTGATAAGGAGTATGTTTTTATAGAGGTCACTTTGCTGCCTGAGGGCAACTTTACGTTGTCATCACTTAACTACTGTTAATTAGGAAATAGGTAGCTGTGCTTACGCTTAGCACAGATAGTTAAGAATTCACATCAGATAAATCTAATCCTGGGATTTACACTTTTTGTGGATAGGAGATAGACATGCTTTATATATCATGCAAACTTACTATTGAGTAAGGCCCAAATCCTGCTAAAAAATATAATTTAGGGCATGCTTTTCTAAATTTTAGACTTTTTCTGGATCTGTAGTATGTGTACAGCATTAATTTAATAGGAGATCTGCTCCTTGAATACCTGTATTTCATTGCAGTTGAATATGAAAAAAAATATACGTAAGCAAGGAGTGCAAAATCAAAGTGATGAGGAGGTAACTTCTAGCATTTGCTTGAAAATTAACTGCACTTCACTAGATTTACCCCTGTATATCCTGAGACACTATTTTAAAAAGGTGCCAGTAGAAGAAAGCCTTTTATGTTACCAGTATATGATCTAATTGGGGATACAAGTATTATGTTCTGTTTAAGTTTATAATGTTTTGGGGGGGGTTTTTTGGTTTTTTTTTTTTTTTTTTTTTTGAGAACTGCAGGAAGCTATACCAAGGGCTTTTGTCTTAATACTGTATAGCCATGTCTGTATAATGTATCCTTTATTTGATGTTCAGGTATCCTGTTTTGTAAGGCAATATCAGCCCTTGGATTCTGAGGAAAATTTTGCAGGAGGAAGACTTACTGAAATTAGAAAACCTTAAAAATGTGATCCTGAACTGTCTCGTATGTACTTTAAAATTTTATTAGTTTTAGTGTCTGAGTTGCTAGGCAAGGGAGGGAGGAGTTCCATTTGCCTTGGCCAGTGGCTCTAAAGAAAGTAATTAAATATGTTCTTGGGTAAAGTTTAAGCATCCACAATTCTGCCAGAGGGACTACCATGGGAAATTACTTTCACCAAACTCAACAGTGCAGTCCCATCTCAAACCATAATTCCACTAATTTTAGGATGAGTTGTGCTTGAGTGAAGCGTGCAAGTAGATAAAAAAAACAACAACAAAAAAAACAAACCCAAACTGTTAAATTTGCTCCTTAGCTCCTTATTTTCTACTAGTGGCAATTTCCTGCTTTCATTTAATTTCTAGTTTTGTTGTCACTAAATATGAAATGTTGGAGATGGAAAATAACACGCAGGCAAGAGCATGTAAATCTGATTTCTTTTCGTCTCAGTTTGCAGAGGAATATGAGAGAGCTGAAAAGTTGGTTACCCAGAAATCCAATGAAGCTCGATAAGGAGGCCCTACCTGATCTGGAAGAAACAGATTGCTACACAGCACCCTTTAGCCGTGCACGCATACACCAGTAAGTGCTGGAGCTGGCAAGACAGCACCAGAGACTACAAGGATTTTTTATTTTCTCACTTCATCTAAGCAAGTGCTGTAGAGGAAGCCATTAACAGATGGTCACTGGCAAACACCCACTATCATATTAGATATTTTCTGTGGATTTTCTCTTAAAGCCAAAATCTGCTCTCTATTACTTGCTGTTTGATGTCACTTTATGTTTGATGTTACTTGCTGTTTAGTCACTCAGAGGTATAGACAGAAATTTGACTGACAAATGACCCCTGCCATCTTGGTTTAGTTTTTCTTTCCATTACATGACAAAATGCAAATATTTGCTGTAGTTTGCTTTGCTTAATTACATATTTTACTTAGGCAAAGTACTGAGACAGCTATTGAACTTGGGAGCACCTCAAGGCAAGCTAAAACCAGGAATGATTTTTTCTTTCATATCAGATCTGCTTTTTAAAAATGCTTTTGTATCTGAAAGTATTAATATATATACAACAAATAAGAACTGTATGTGTTCAGTTCAGCATGTGGATAGTGATGTCGTTATAAACTGTGCCATAAATTTTTTTCAGACCCAAGAAGTTGGATGTTAAAATTCTGGCTGTGTCTTCATTTTTAAAGTATTTTCTGATACATCTTTTTTGAGAGAAAAGTTCATTTAAACAGAAGTGTAAATTAGACTAAAGGGTAATATTTTCTTTTCAGTAAAGAAGCTATATGGAAGTGAACTGTCTTTTCCCTGCAAAGACAGTAATTGCATAATATTCTCATTTTTGTTCAGTAATTGACTATATTGCATTAGATCAATCACCTGATTTTGGTGGTATATCTCAACCAGCTCAGCTGATGTTATCAATCGTAACAGTGTCACATTTGGCACAACTGAGCAGGCAAAAGCTCCTGCATGTCAGATTTCTGGCATCCAGAATCCAGAGCCATCTGGGAAAGGGTGCTTTATTGGGCTTCAGCCTGGGACTCTTTGTGGGAAAGTGGTGTGGAGCTGCTACTCAGGTGTCCAGTGCGTGGAGGTATTTTAATGTCTTTGTCCTAAATCATAGTTCTCATAGTACCATGACACAGACATCTGCCAATTCATAATAACTTGAATTTGAGAACAGCCACTGCTTCTGAAGATCTTTGTTTAAATAAATTATATCCAGAATAGAAATTAGCTAGATAGAAAATTTTAGAATTTACTTTTAGTTGTTCTGTTTTCCCAACCATAATCTGGGATGATGGTAAATTTAATGGACTTGAGAAGATGCTCTAGGATGTAAAATCTTGTATCATGGCAGGGGCTTTGGAACTTTATCGTCACTTCCAACCTAAACCATTCTGTGATTCTGTAATCTTGTGCAGTAACCAAGGAGGGTAAAGATCAAATGAATCACTGTAAGAAGAAAACACTTGAGCAGCTATGTTTCAATACCTGTGCATTGTTTTTGAATATTAAAAGCTATTCATTCTTTAAACAGTTTTACAATAAACAACAAAGACAGCTTCTTCAGCAATTCCACAAGAAGTAGGATCGTGCACCACATGCTACAGAGAACTAAGTATGAAGATGGAAAATCCAAAATGGGTGAGACTGCTGTAGTTTCTTCCTAACCTGAAGCTATAAAAAATGTATCTTTACTTGCCTCAAAAAGTATCATTTGTGTCAAATCAGTTGATTTTGCTACTCACTGAAATCTTTTTATTCACTCAGTAACAGAGTTGAAGGAATGTCATATCAGTTATTTTCTTGAATAACTCAGTGAAAATTGACAATATTTTTCACCTAATTACTCAGGCTTTAAATTGGAGAGATGTTGATAACTTTACATAATCAAGAGCCTCAATAAAGACAAGGTACACCTCAGAAACCTGTTACATGTTTTCAAGGTCTGATCCTACTAGTTCTTATCCTGCCAATCAGTTCCAGTCTGTTAATGTAAGCTATACGTAACCTATTTGAGGTGTCCGAGTAGCTCCGAAACAGGTGATCTGAAGACTAAATTAATTTATATCAACAATCAACAGTATTATTCTTTGGAAGTTCATTTTAATTTACAATGAACTGGGGATGTATATGTGATTTGCTATTTTCAGGACTTAATTTAAGAATTAAATAGAGACATACTAAAACCTTATATTTTTGAAGGTGATAGAAATTATAGAAAGCTGTTGCTTGAGTTTCTGAAGAAAAGCAGTAGCAAGAAAACCGTAGAAAACAAGGGTCAAATATAACGCCTTTCAAGCTGATAAAGGCAAATTTCAGTATGAGATTACTTTTGCATAATTTGTATGTTTGAATGGACAAATCTGAAATCTGTCATAAGTACTTATTTCTTGGGGAACCTCTTGGCTACAGACGTGCTTTACAAGTTACCAGATCTTTTTATTACCGTTATTCATGGTTATATATTATTTATTTTTTATAATGTTCTTTGATAGTACAACAAATCTGGTTTTAGGAAGACTGTAGGAACTGATCCAGAATGCTGTAGCCAGTATGATGCAGAGCACTGCTCTGGTGCAAAGTTCTTCATCTGTCTTCTACTTAAAAATAACAGGATAGCTTTTAACTCTGCAGGGGTTTTGCTGCCTCAAGGGTTGTCTGTCCCATACCACTCTCTCTGTATGTCACCCATAAAATCCATATCGTATGCTCTGATGAATACAAACTGAATGTAATTGTCTTCTCGCACTTGATCCTGCACAAGCACGCAACCCCGAGAGAAAAGTTGCAGATACAGGCCATCAGAAAGCTCACGTAGTTTGGCAGAGCCAGAAATCTTGGAGGGTCAGCAAGATCTGCATAAACAGTTGGTGGGATTATTGACACATTTGGCAGCATCCTAAGCATCTAATATTAAGTTACAGTCTCAATATCTAACTTGGGAATTCACACTGCTTGAAATTAAGTGTGTATAAAAAATTGACATCAATACTAATGCTGTTTTTCTTCTTAGGTATTAATAGGTTACTAAATAATGGAACATATGAAGCAGCATTTCCACCCCATGAGGTAACCTGGTTAATTTTGTATCTATATTTAAACTAAAACTTGCACTGGCTGTTTCAGATCTTTTAATTTTGTCGTGCAGACATTTAATATCACTGCATAATCTGTTGCTACTCTTTTTATTCATAGCTCTTATTTTAATATTTGCTTTTAAAATTCTTCTTATACAATATATTAGAATAACTTCGTGGAATATTTTCTTGCTGAAATAGAATATTATACTTCTTTTTATTTGTATGAATTGGACATTGCCTGTAGAGTTCTTAATGAGAATATCAGTTGTTCCAAATTGCTGCAGTTAATTGTATTAAATTATTTTTGCCTGCCACCTACAAAGTGTTCTGGTTTTCTAATAGCTTGTGCACTTGATCACAGTTAGGGAGACTGGTTAATTATTTCCTATTTAGTCTTTTCTGAATAGTTCCAGATAGCTTCTACTTGGCAGTATCTTTTTCAGTAGGTTAAAGTCTACTGAAGACTGTAAACCCATGAAGTAAATGAAAAATCTGTGTTTGATTTCAGAGGGTTTTCAGACAATCTTCATGTATTGAAAAGAAAGAAGCAAGCCACACATCTTCAGGCATTTTAAATCCCAATCAGTAATACTGTAACTGCCGGTTACTCTGTGAACTCTGTGATTGCTCAGGCTGAATATTGTGGCTTGGTCTTGTGTTTCAAAGAACTGACCTGTGCTTTACAAATTGCTGAGAGTAACTTTTTTATATAGCATTAATAATTAAATACTGGGAATATAGAGGAGGAGTATTTTAGATAAATAATTTAACATCATTGTTAATGCTCCAGCTGTGCATTACTGATTTCAGGGAAAAGCTGGCTGTAATACCAGAAAAACCTGTGAAGCTTTCTCTGGCTGTCAAAACTGTGCTATCATATCCATTTTATATATTTTCCTTTCTATGGCTACTGTTTCAAAGTTTCAGCTAAGGTTAATGAAGTCATATTTTTAAGCCACTCTTACCTTAATTTCTGCTTGACTGTTGCTAAGGGCTAGTGGTTGGAACACTTTCAATTTTATTTTTATTTTTTCTTTTATCACACAAGGAAATAAGAACGAAAATTCAGTCCCAGTAGGAATGCTGAGTCTTGAGCTCTGTTAGGCATGAACAGTGTTGAAAGGAGGAGGGGAAGGGAAAAGATTTTAGAATACTGCTTTATGCTTTGCAGTCATTCATACAGGTGTCTGTGAAAATCAGTTGGTGCTCTGTTTCTAGGTAGGTGACTATGAGCATAATTTGATCTCTTTCTGGGTGTTCCTAGATGTTGCAACAGTCACACTCTGTTGATATTTTTGGTGCGTGTCTTTACTAACTGTAGTGAGAAATGTGTAGAATTGGACTCCTGGCGATGTTTACCTTTGGTTTTAACTCATTTTTAAACCAGAGGGTTAGCAGATTGCAACAAGTAAATAGTGTACTTCAATGAGGAATGCTTGAAATTTCAAGTAAAGTATGAAAATCTAAGTGGCTTCATTACATGGATCTTCCAGGGTCTGTCTGACTGCTTACTCTGAAGTACTGCTCTGGAGAACACTGCTCTCTCCCAGTAAATGATTTGGCTCACTTGCAGTTATTGGAGGATAGATTTTCTTTACCATAACAGAGTGCTGAGGTCTTTTGGGGAAAAAGCTCAACTTCAAGGGGTTGTCCTGTTTCAGAATTGGAGGAAAATTACAAATCCAAGAGATCCTGCTTAGGTTGTTCTAGCAAACCTGTGTTTACCTCTCAACTGCTGAGCATGAGTCTATTCTTTCAGGCTGTCGGTGAGTCTGTAAATGTTGGGCTTGGGCTGGAAGGACTCCTTTTGGGTCAGACCAATCCTGTGTTTTACTTTTAATGCTTCTGAGAGTGCTACGTAGCTCTAGAATAATGCCAGTTCAGGTTTTTCCATCATCTTAGAAAATGCATGCCACAGAAAGACATGTTTATCTATACTGCTAAACAGGATTTAAATAAAGTAATAGAAAATGCCTAGGAGAGAAGTGAGTTGACATACTAGAAATTTCTGAAATTCTGTAGGAGAGAAAAAAAAATACTGCATATATCCCATGAAAAATTTAGACAAATTGAAATAGGTGAAAGCATACAAATAATCATGGATTAGCGAAATGGAAACACTGTGCTTGAAGCTATATGAAGAGTTGAGTAGTTCTTTATAGCCTTCTCTTACTATGGTTCTATCATAAATTCTTAGAGAAACTGGCCATTTCAGAAGCATATGTAACCATGTCTCTGCTGTCAGGCCTGTTACCTCCAGTTGTCATGTCCTGGAGATGTCCTTAATAAGAGACCTATTTATTAAAAACATTTCATATTATACTAAAAAAAACCTGAAGAGATTTTAGGTATATTCCATAGTACCTAGTAATGTACTTTATTTCTGTTTTTCAGGGAAGCCACAAAAGCAGACATCCCATCAAAACGCACGGAGCTCAGAATCACAGACACCTCTTATATGAGCGTTGGGCACGGTGGGGAATGTGGTACAAATACCAACCTCTTGATTTAATCAGGTATTAGAAGAGTAGCTTGTTTCTGTGATACAACCTGGTAACAATGTGGTAATGGTACTGCTAAACTCCTTGTGCTTTCCTGTAACTTTTAGCTATTCACTATTATCAGGGATGATGGGAAATCTCCAAGTTGCTTCTTTTGGGTGGTCATGTATGCAAGACTTTTAATTTCAAATAAGGCTGCATAAAAGGCACGTAGGTCCAGCTGCTTGACACTTCTCAGCATGAAACTTAAAATACAAACCCCACAATATTGTCTGCTGATCAGAGACACTTGGAGAGCACCTTGGAGAGGAAAGATGCCTAGCTACATGAACAGTTACCAGTCAGTTAACAGATCAGGTGGTTTGAAAACACAACCTACTTGTTATGTTTTCATAGGGTTTAAATAAACTTCTGTAGATGTGTCTTCTAATTAATGTCATGGATTACCACATGTACAGCAGAGAAATACATGTAACTGAGGTTAAATAATTGTGATGTTTGGATTTTGTACTTTCCTCATCTTTAACACTGAAAACCAATAATTCATTTCCCTTGCTGTCAGATTTATTCCTGATCTGACAGTCCTAACCAATCATTGTTCCACTGAAGGGTGTGGAGCTAAGCCTGTGCCATAGGACAATTCTGTGATGATCAAATAGTATCATCCTTGACTGACTTTCTGGTCACTGCTACTTCATATCTTAATGCAACAATATCCAAGTTTTGAAGAATTAAAGCTCAATCTTCAACTTGTGTTTTCAGTCCATTGTTTTCTCTAGTAATAGTGCAAAATATGTCATATTACATGATTCTCTATCATAAATACTTTTTATAATGGAATTCTTAGGTCATACCTACTTACTTTATCCCTTCCCAAAAATTTTTGTGTGTATGTGTATGTCTGTCTATCTGTGTAATGGTCTCTGTGTGCGCAAGTGAAATGTCCTAATTTAATAATGTTGAAACTAGTACACCTACTTGGTCGTTGCAAGGACGTGAAAATTACAGACCAGTTATATCCTTTATAAAACACATGTTTTGGTAAGTCTGCAGTTAGCGTCACTAGAATGTAATGCTGACCTGAAATAGAACATTCTGGTAAACTGACAGTAATTTTGCCGTCAACTTATATTGCTAGTTCCTCATTAGAATCATTCTGTTAGAGTAGACAGCAGTCATTGTAAGTTTTAACTTTAAGCAATCTGTGTGTTTCCTTTTCATGTAGGCGATATTTTGGTGAAAAAATTGGACTGTATTTTGCCTGGCTGGGATGGTATACTGGAATGCTTATTCCTGCTGCCCTGGTTGGGCTCTTTGTTTTCCTCTATGGACTATTTACAATGGATTCCAGCCAAGTAAGGTAAAATTCTGTTTAATAAAACATATTAGCCTGTTGAAAATTAAGAGCGGTCTGGCACAACTTAGATCATTATACTTTTAAATGTTTTCCAGATATGGTAATCATGTAAAAATAACCAAATAGAACTCTGGGTTCTTCGGGCAAGTGTATCCACTTTGTATATCTGTTTTGCATGCAAGTTTTGTATGTGTGCCGTTTACAAGTCTACTTACCATTGCATGTGCAGTGATTCCTATTCAGCCTGTAAGGAAAAATGGCAAGTACCAACTTTAATGTTGTGATACTGCAATAGTTGTCATTCTAGTCAGTGAATGAAATGGTTGAGCATATGGATAGTCAGACATACTCCCTCTTTACAGTATAAACTGCAGTCAGGATATCCAGCTTCAGGGAGATTACAACCATATAAAATGAACCTAGTTTTCAAGTTTCCCACTATTGTGATTTTGCTCTAAGAGAGGTTTATGTCAATTTAGATATAGTGATGAGGATGCTTGAGTTAATTCCTGGCTGTATTTTTAGGAACTATTTCAGAGGTTGCACCCTCATTACAAAGTTTTCCATTAGATGTCATCAGACACAAGAGTATCAATGATTTACAATCGCAACTTTTGCTTCAAACAGTTTGGATGCTTAGGCTGTAAGTAAACTTAGAGTCAGATTTCATAGGAAGTGTCATTTCTTTGGCTTTGAGCGGGAGTAATTTCAGTTTTCTTGATGGAATTGTCTTTGTCTTCTATTTCACAGTGAGTTGTTATATTCTGCAGTGCTGTAAGGCTTTTTTAGGCTTTCTTCTGTACAGCTAACTCCCGAGAGACTTTGCAACTTCAAAGTGCATTAAATGCAATTAAATTCAATAAATATATCATCCAGGAAACTATGCTGTCTTTAAGGTATTGTTCTCTGTATTAGGATTGTTTTGCACAATAAATGTCCATAAAATGCAGCAGTTGTCAAGTAGAGCATCAACCTGTTCTTAGAGCACAGCAACTAGAGCTGTTTCCCAAAACTGTTTTACAATAAGAATGTTGCTCTCTATGAGCAGTATAATGACAGTGTTCTACTCTCATTCAGAGATTCATATTTCGTCATTTTAGGTGGTGCCTACGTGGGCAGTTTGGCTTGCTCTTTATTCCATTACCAGACCCTCACACAATTTGCACACATGCTAATTCACTTCTGAGCTCTCTTCAAAGAGAAGGCCTCAGCACAGATGGTGGGATAGTGTACTTCAGGGCCTCTTCCAAACATGTCCATCAGGAGTACGGATTATGCCAAGTTTGGCTCCCATGACTATGACACAGGCTGTATTTGGGGTCCTTTCCCTTCAAACACCTCATGCCTTGCTCCAGAAGATGTCCTGTGCAGCCGTGGCATCTTGCTGCATGACCTCCATGTGTTCTGCAAGAACAGTTATTTTAGTACTGTGAAATGAGAAACCACAAACACAGACTTACGCCTCATAACTAAAAGGAGTGAAGTGTGGTTTGGAGAAGGTACAGGCCAAGTGCTATGGAAAGTGAAGGAATTCAGTTTGTTCTGGAGTGTGGCAGCCTGAGAAGACTGGACATGAGCCAGTGCCCAGCAATTCAATGGGGACTTGGGTTTTGAGTGCCAGTTTGGGGCTGTTCAGCCTGGAGAAGAGAAGACTGCGTGGAGACCTCATAGCAGCCTTCCAGTATCTGAAGGGGGCCTATAGGGATGCTGGGGAGGGACTCTTCATGTGGGACTGTAGTGATAGGACAAGGGGTAACGGGTTCAAACTTAAACAGGGGAAGTTTAGATTGGATATGAGGAAGAAATTCTTTACTGTAAGGGTGGTGAGGCACGGGAATGGGTTGCCCAGGGAAGTTGTGAATGCTCCATCGCTGGTGGTGTTCAAGGCTAGATTGCACATAGCCTTGGGTGGCACGGTGTAGTGTGAAGTGTCCCTGCCCGTGGCAGGGGGGTTGGAACTAGACGATCTTAAGGTCCTTTCCAACCCTAACTATTCTATGATTCTATGATTCTATGAATTGGGAATCTTGTATTCTTCACATGCAATAGCAGAGTTTCAGTAAGGGGGGAACAAGGAGCAATAATCTGCTGTTATCAGGGTATGGCTTAGTATTTTAGGAACTTCTCATGGAAGAGAAAGATGTGGCATTGACACTGCCCAAGAGGAAGAACAAAATTTCTAAGAATTTATTTTTTTTAAGCTGTAAGCTATTATGTGCTTATATCACACGCTTCTCCTGAGAAGATTCCTGGTTAGTTCTTTTAAACAGGAAGGGTACAGTTATCTTGCTTGCTGAATGGTGCAGGGTATAAATAGCAGGAGCTCAGTGGTAAGGTAGCTTTCATGTTTCCCTGTCCTGAGTTTTCCCCTTGGCTGCTGCTCAGTAGCAGCAGATTTTAGCAGCTCCCTGTGGAGGTTGACTGTGTTGAGTCCCATCCTGAGGTTCCTCAGTATCATGCTGTGCTATGCAGAGCACCGAGGTGCCCATCAGGGGCTCTGGACTTTGTTCCAGAAGCAAAAGCCTGAAAGTTAGGTGGTCCACCATGTAAGTTCTAGATGCCTGCAAGGGGAGGGGAATATTTCTACATTTATTATAGCTAACATTAGCCAGTGTTCATTTCAGAATACTGACAGAGGGTGGGTTAATGCAGAAGCCCTAGCTGTGTTTTCTGTGTCAGCCTCACATCTGTAATCTGGATGTGTTAATTCTGGGCAGAAGGTCCTCTCTGTCACTGATGGTGTGAATCTGTGCATGCCTTCTGGTTAGTCATGATACAGTATTGTCACGTCAGTGCAATGCTGTATCAAGCTAGTAAGACTTGCTGTGAGATGTGGATTTGAGAACAGAGCTTTACAAACTCAAGCTGATTGTAACTTGGCTGATGAAATGTGTGTGGATGTTTTTATGTATCACCTTGTGTTCTTAGGCAGTTCATTCTAAACACCAGTGATAACAGGTGCTGCTCCTTGCCATCTTTGACTACTTAGCCTGGAAGGTGTTAACAAGGGTTTGACAAGGAATCTCCTGCTTAGAACAGGCAGGAGTCATCTATTAGCAGGCAGACACACTGTCCAACCTAAATGTTCTTATTCTTGCCATATTCTGAAACTCTGAGATTATTTATCTGGTGTTTCTGCATTCATTTAAAGAAAACTGCTAGATAAACATCTCTAACAGTTTTAAAATCTATCGTTTGATTTTGAGCACTGCAGCTCCTGCAGTATGCAAATGAAACTTGCAGCAGCCATCAGGAAGAGATGGAGTCGATTGCGTTATGCTGGCAGAATCTAGGCACAGGAAACCCAGTGGCAATTTGGAATTTAAACCTAGTGCCCAGGGCATTATGGCAGTGTCATAGCTGCCACATTGCCCCGGATTTCAGTATTACTCAGTGTAATGCTATTTCATGTGAAACAGGTTTCATCCTATTAACACCTGTTATTAGAAATCAAGGGGTGTTAGGAAGCATTGATGTACAGTACCGTAATTTCTGTCTAAAAAAACTATTTTTCATCTGTCGTGTTTACCACAAAACTTGAACTTGGTGACTGATAAAATCAATTTAGCAGAAGCATGCTTTCCTTTGCAATGTCCGTTCCTATCTTGGACACAGGGAGCTGCCCTGACCCCCCCACCCAGTGGCTGCAGGTAGAAAACCATTGTTTCGTTCTTTCTCCACTGTGGTCCAGCAATTTCACCAGAGAAGGAATAAGCAAATACACAAGCACACATTGCCATAGAACCAGATGTTGCTTACAATGCCAGCTGGAGGTTTTGTGCAGCAATAATTCGAGGGTTATGCAGAATGATGTCACTAGTTTGTCTCGGTTTATGACTTGTTTGCCTCTGCTGCATGCTTGGGGTCTGTCGTGATACCAGGTGGCTCTTTTTATGTACATTTGAATAGTTTTTATATCTATCTATATATGTATGTATCTATATAGATATATATGTACACACACACATACACACACATATAATCAGCCTGTGCCAGGACTGCATCGCAGCCTCCTGGCACAGAGCTGTCAGTCCTTGCCCCCTATGTAAAGGAAAGCTACTCTATATAGTTCATCTGTGTCTGCCACAGGCAAGTTGGAAATGGTGAATATTTGCTCCCTTTTGGTGGTACCCTTCCTTCTTTCCCACAGCACATGCCCCTCTCACACTGCCTTTTCTTCCTGCTCATAGTTTCTCTCCTTTCCTCAGTTACAGTCTCAGGGAAACAGTAAACTTTCAGATCTGATGACATCATTCAATGTTTCTCAAGTATTGTACAGGGAGAGGGAAGTGAAATAAGATGAGACAAAAACCCTGCATGCATACCATGATATCAGGGACTAGACACTCTTGTAAGAAAATAGACATGCATGTCCCATGTTTAGAAAAGTCTCTCCATTCCACACAGTTAGGGACATTTATCTTTCCTGTCACAGAACGAGATGGGCAGTGTTACTGAAAGCATGTTGAAATGGAAGATGTTCTTTTTTGTCGTACGGGCTTGGAATAAAGCATGGTAGTACTATGGTTGCCAGGAGCTGACAGTCAGGTCCCCCAGGGTACTGAGGTTATAGCATCAGCAGCTCATTGCAGGATTTAGTTGTGAGATGAAGGTAACTTAGGGAAAATCCAGAGAATCTGTGTTGAAGAAACTCCATAATAGATTCCAAAGTGTTTGGATTATATTCATAGGGCTCAGATATGCAGAAACAAAAATGAGTAACATGAATTCATATTTCTTGTTTTATACACTTTTACATATATTTTGATCCTTTTGCCCTCTCTGAGCTAAACTAGGGGAAATGTGAAGTGGTCAGCAAATGGAAGAACTTTAATAGCCGTATAACCATCCCTTCATTAGGCTTCTTTTCTTTCAACAAATTATGTGCCATATATATGACCTATCTTTATTCTCAAGTTAGATGTCAAGTTATTGCATACAATCCTATAATGGTTTGGGTTGGAAAGGGCCTAAAGATCATCTAGTTCCAGGGGCAGGGACACCTCCCACTAGACCAGGTTGCTCCAAGCCCCATCCAGCCTGGCCTTGAACACTGCCAGGGATTGGGCATTAGTATATAGAAAATTATTCTGATGGGTTTTAAAGAGTTTGGTTTTGATGGGTTATGCGTATCATTAATTATCACTGCTGCGAGTCGTCCTTTTGCTGTCAGTCAAACAGAAAGGCCAGGCACGATCACAGCATAGCTTGAGATGTCTTTGCACCATGTGCTGTAGTCAGATTGCAGATAGTACAGTCAGAGGGCAGACAGTACAAAGAAGATGATTTAGCTCTGTTACACTGAAGATTTGAGTTGTAGTAACGGTTAACATGGGACCTGCCACAAGCACTTGCATAACAAATGTTATTACTTTGCAGAGTAGAGCCAAAGCATGTGACCTATCACTGTCAGTATAATTCTATGAAACTTAATATTATATTAAAAACAAATCAAGATTTTAGCTGAAGATATATAATACAGAAAACCTAACATTTACAATGTTGAATTTAAATTCAAAGTACAGTACTATTTGGCCTTATATTTGACAACAGTTTGCATTACTGCCAAACCTTTGTAACATATCGTTGAAATATGGTTTTCTGTACTTAATCATTTGAATGAAAATGCAGGCAAGAAAATTCTCTGATGTGAGGCACTGCAAGATTTCTGTTACTCCAAGATTTCTGTTACTCTGTAACATTGAAATGATTGGCTTTGCTCATTCTTGCTTGAGGGTTACTGAGGACAATTTCTTTGTCAGGTCCATGTTATGTTGTAGGGTTTCAGTGAATTAGTGATTCTGATCATATGTGAAGCGTGGCTGAAGATTACAGAAGTGGCATCTATATTTACTGTTATGTCAGACAGGATTTAATGACAGGATTTAATGAATGCACTTATTTGGAAATAAGTATGATCTTCCATACAGTGTTAGAACTGTGAAATAGCGTTTTATGAGTAGGAAAGTGAATGCAATGTGCTTATTAAAACAAATTAATAGGGATTTCCTGGCATGTTTTTCGTACTGCTATTTTCTTAGTGTGTCATCGGATCATTTCAGGCATCATTTCACTGCCAAAGGATAGAGAAAGGCAATCATTGCTGAGGATCTTTGGGAAGCTCATTCACTGCTGTTAAAATTCGCCTTAAAATTAATTTTTGGCCTTCTGTTAATTCTGTTTTGCCTTTGTCAAGACAGTTATGTAGGAACTTTTAAATATGAACAGTCCCGGTGAAGACAGTGACTTCATAAATCTTAGGATCTTTAAACATCAGTATGTGGCTTGAAGATATTTTCCCCTAAAACAGGATGTCAAAGTGTGGGGCTTTTTCATTGGCTCTATACATAAGTTATGTAGGAAATAAGAATGCAAAAACTTCAACTATGACTGCCAGAAATTCCTTTGAGTTTGTTTTGACATGTGACTAGGTGATCTATGTGTGCATGTGATCATCCTATGGAACAGACCTTCAGCTGCTGTAAACTGGGATAAGTTGATGAAATCAGTGTAGTTAGACCAGCGACGTCCATCCTCTTAATGTTTGGTACCTTCTGTGTTGCTTAGATGCCAAACGTTCACTTTTAATTTATTTTATTGAGCCAGGGCAGGCAAATTCATGTTAACTATTTGTTAACCACAAACAGCATAACCTCAGAAAATCTGAAGAATGCTAAAAGCTTTTTTATAACCTTTATTTTCCTGTCTTGTGCTCAAGCAAAGAGATCTGCGAGGCAAATGAGACCATCATGTGCCCTATGTGTGAACGCAATTGCACACTACAGAAACTCAATGAAAGCTGCATATATGCCAAGGTAATTGTTGTCTTACTGTCATCAAGATATTTCTTGTCTGAAGATCTTCTTTGTGTCATGCCTGCCGTTGTTTCCGCAAAGATTCCTGCAACACATGTTGCTTCTCTGCAGAGAGCTTTTTCAGCCTTTGTCATTCACATTTCTAATAAGGGAATGCTCTGAAATGATACAAGATTATACTAGAACTTGTTCTATTTTCTGTGACCATTTCCTTCCTAAATCCTTATTTTCATCAACTTATAAAGTCCCCTGAGTAATAACTGGTTTTGGAAGGTTTTTCCTACTTTCCCCTATAATTAACTTCTTACTGTTTCCCTTGCTTACTCAGTAGTTGAATTTCTGCTCCTATAAGGAATGCTCTAGCATGATGTGCTTTACCCTCTCAAACTAATGCAAAGATTTACACAACTACATATTTTGCTACAAGAAGCTATCCTTCAAATTTAAGTAATCCCAAGTATATGTGCAGTGTTTTCAAGTGAGCAATATATTTTATGTCTGGTATGTTCATAATGCAGGAAGAGCAGCTTTGGCATTTTTCTTGGAATTCTTTAGCCGTAAGATAAATTTTGATGAGAAGCCTGCATTTATAAAATGTGTTTGTCTCTGGGCATGTCATTACAGCACTGCAGCAGTGTGAAAGAGAAAATCAATTTTGTGTTAGATTTCAAAATTTTATATAGCTAGGATCAGTGTTGAATAAAACTCAAATTTCACATCTGTCTGTAAAAGAAAATCTGATGAACATATGACATTTATTAAAAATTATTTCTATTTAGATTTTACAAATTTAGCTTTTTATAACACCAAAATGAAGAACTTAAAATTTTATTTGCAACAGCAGCAGTAAATACCATTGAAAATGTTGTGTTTAAGGCAAAACTGGTTTTTAAGTTGTCTAAAGCAGAAAATGGCTCCATAAGATTTTTGTTACATTTTTTACTAATATCTTTTTTATTTTAAGATGTGTACTGAAGGTAAGAGCTTTCTTAATTGAAATAACATTATGCATTCTCTACAACCCATCCCAGAAATGCTTTTTTTTAGAAGACAAGTTCCTCTTAAGCAGTCCACTCTAGTTCAATGGGAAATTAGTACATGTGGCATCCCTCTAACTTCATGTCCTGCTATTTTACCATCCCCAGTTAGAAGTGGGTTTTTTTTTTCTTTAATTATGTTTACAGTGACATCGTGTGCTTCAATCATGCAGATTTCACATTTAATGTCACACTGTGAATAATTCATTGCAGCAGAAAAAATGTAGCAGTCCATCCATACTTCAGTGTATTTTCAAACCAGTCCCCTTGAAATAATCTCAGATGGCTACCAGGGAAGACAGCAGTAACCATCTTTGCATGCATTCTTCTCTGAGGTCTGCAAAGTCTATGGAAAACCATGTCAGCTCCAAACTTTTCCTACCAGTGCTTTTGCCCTGAAAAACTGATCAACCTTAGATAGTTTGGAACACAGAAAACAACCACAAATTGTCTCTTTTCAGGATTTGTCTGTTGAATAGTATTACCATCTGGCTACTGAAATGGCAAAGAGAAAAGAAAAAATAAAAAAGTTCAACAAGGCTTTTTATAGCTTTGAGATTATAACCATAATGCCTTTACTCACTGTGTTTTCTTGAAAGAAGAGTTCACTGCAGCTTCACTTGTTACCCTTTTCTAGGAAATGTCTGATCTCCAGCAGGGATTGTGATCCTGATGGTTGTCACCGTGTTACTTAAGTTGAGCAACTAATACCCAAACATGTGTCAGCACTTCCCCTGTGTTTGCACCCAAATTAGTGAATGCAAACAGTCTGTAATGTTAGAAAACTACAATCTGATTTCAAATCAAATGCTCCTTTGTATGTTATGAAACACTGTCAGTAATATAAGTGGAACTAATGTATTTAAAAATAAGGAATCGTATCTGCTCTCTAGGAAAAGAAAGTGTCATTTCCTGCTTGTTTTCTTGTTCCTGAGATGGAGTTTATTGGCCTTTCCCTCTTTTTTTTTTTTTTTTTTTTTTTTTTTTTTTGTCTTGGGAACATATTTCTTTGTGTTCCTTCCATGCAACCAAAGAGCTGGTATGCCAGGGAAGCTATTCCTGATTCATTCTAGGCACTGACACCCTTATTCTGCAGTAAGTGCTTTAATCCTTATTCATTCAAGTAGCTTATTGTATGCAAATACATAAGCATTGAGTTAAATAGGAAAAGGGAGTTCCTGTAAGTGAAGTTCATCTCCCGAAACCTGCTTATGTTGTGGTTCCTGCCCCATTATATAAGGCTTTGTGCTCATGTTTCACATTATGAAAATTGCTGTCAGGGTTTCTTTCTTAAATTTCTTAACTATCTGCCAAGTTTCCCTTTAGAGAAGAGCACTTCAGACAGAACAAACGAAATCTGGAGAAGTCGTATACTTCAAATATTTTTTCTGGCAGGTTTTTGTAACGCTGGAAACAAAATACAAAAGATGCCTTATTCCTTCATGTCACCACCCATTTCTTTCATCCTTTCCCTCTGTATGCCATTTCAATTAAAAATGCCACACTGAAATGAAGTTCGTAATTGAAGGGAAAGGCAGGTAATGCCTGAGTTACAATCTGAATTGCTGAATGCCCAGGCTGTCATTCTCATTCACATTCAATGAACTCTTTGATGTATGGGTGATTGGTGTGGTACACTGGGCCTCTTGGGGCTGGTCCTGCACCCAGCAGACCTTGCCCTCAGCCGCGGGGCAGGGTGTTGATTCAGTGTGGACTTGAAGTGCCTGAAGTCTTGTATCACGATGACAACGTCAGCCAGGTATGCTGATGGACTAGCACCTGAGTCATACAGTATCTCACCTCTTCTTGGAGGCCTTTGGTCAACAGTCTTACACTACACTTTCAGCCTGTAACAGTCAAGTCTCAATTCTGAGTATGGTGCTGAAAGACTTTCACTAAACATTTTTTGTCAAGGCAATTCTAGATCAGGAGCCAGATACATATTTTCTACTTTTAGTAACATTAATTCTTCAGGGATATGGTTGTTTGGTTCATTTTGTATTTCTCTTGGAAAGATGCGTTTACTGAGCAGAATATCCAAAATCAGTGTTCATCAGCTTTATTATACTGCTGTTGATCACCTTTCATACCTGTTGCTCACAGTCTCATACCCATTATGTTTGTGTTTTCCTTTATGGAAGCAAAAGAAAAACAAAGGAAATGACATATTTATGTGTACAGTTGATCCCACTGTATAATTCATGCCAGTCTTTACTGAGCAGAATATCCAAAATCAGTGTTCATCAGCTTTATTACACTGCTGTTGTTCACCTTTCATACCTGTTGATCACAGTCTCATACCCATTATGTTTATGTTTTCCTTTATGGAAGCAAAAGAAAAACAAAGCAAATGACATATTTATGTGTACAGTTGATCCCACTGTATAATTCATGCAAGGAACATACTGTATTTATTAATATTCTATACCAGATATTCAATTATCATTTCAGAATCTTAAAAAAAGAAATCACATAAAGACAAAGTATGTGTGGTTTTTAAGAAATTCTCACAATATAATTATTTTACTCAGTAAGACAGAAAATAGAGGCAAGCAGCACTGTTTCTGTTAAGTTTTTCTGTTTTCCTGAGTTAGTTTTCTTAATTTGCGAGGCAGAAGTGATGGCAGCTTTTTCTAGAAGAATGAAAACCTGCCAGCAGGATGAATTCTCCTTGCAGCAGGCCGCTCTCTGTGAAGACAAGCAGGTTAGGTAAACTGCTCGAGGCAGTCTGTCAGCCCCAGCATCCTGGCACACCTCATGTACTGAATATTCCGGCTGGCCGGAGTAACTTCAGATGTAAGAGAAGGTCACAGGACAGCAAAATGGAATCTGGTTACTTGCACCCTTCCACTGGCAAAAGGATAAGTTTCTTTTCATGATAAGAGCTTAAAAATTGGTCCTTAAGTTAGCAACAAAGTCAACGTCAATGACAGTAAAATCTTCTCAAGAATATTCTATTTTGAGACATTCTCTTATTTCAAAGAGTAGAAAATCACTATGAATTTCCTGGATGGCTTAGGACAATTCATATCAAAGCCATTTACAGCACTTTTTCATTTCTTTTTCCTCTCTCTTCAGATCCTCTAGCATATGCTTGTTGATGATAAGTTGGTTAGCTCTATTGTTTTACAATGATTTATGCTTTTTGTTCAAATAGGAATTTGAGCCCTATGCTTTGATTACTAATACTCATGTAACGTGTTAAGCCACCTTCCATTAGACAAAATGTAGGCCCTTTATTGCTGGATAAATTACATTGCTTGAAATTGTCAACCTTCACTTATTGAGAGTACATCGATTCTCATTTCAGCTTCCCAAATGCTGTTTCAGATTATGGCTTGCATATTAGAAATTGTGGGTTTCTGTAAGATAAATTGTGGTGTTTTCATAACAAGTGAGACATCAGATTCACCCACTCTTAGAATGATCTACAGGCATGCAGAAACTAATTATTACTTATTTTCTATCAGTCAGCCTTGGACTTTGCAGTAAAATACCTGTTCTGCCTGAAAAATGTTATAACAAAGAGTAAGATAAGAGAGAAATCCAAGAAAAGGGATAGCATTCATGAGGAGAATAGAGAGAGACATTAAGTAATATATAGAGGAAGAAAAGTGAAAAGATGGAAATTATTTCAGCTTAGAAAAACCTTAAAATAGGATATGTCAATGTTAAGTTTGACCCAGCATATGAGAAGAACTTTGGAGGAATTTTTAGCTTGTCTGGGCATGAACAGAGAAGCTCTTCATGCCTGTGAAACACATAGACTGGAGATGCATGAAGTGACAGTCTGGAAAAACAGAATTCCAGTTATACTGGAAGAAAGAGCTGGACAAATCTTCGAAGAAGAAACATCCAAGTAGGACTTCTGATTAGAATGCCTCACTTTTAGTTTCTGTGACTGGTTATATACTTTGTTATTCACTGGGGCAAAAGGTAAAGTGGTAAAGTGGCAGTAAGATTTATTCCTGATGTATTTATTTTCTATTCAGGTTACACATTTGTTTGATAATGGAGGAACTGTCTTCTTTGCTATTTTCATGGCAATTTGGGGTAAGTGCATTTTTATTTGTTTTGTATTTTTAGTTCACCTGACCTTTTATAGGATTACTGGGTAGAGGGAGATTATAGCTCTAGATAAAATTTAAAGAAGGATTGTGGGTTTGTCACACAAACTCTTTTATTCCTGTTTCATCAACTTCAACTTCTGTGCTAGCAGTGGGTGGAAATACCTTTTATCATTAATGTAATAACTATGTTCAGCATCTTAATGTCTTCAGGCCTGACTTTTATATCATGTAGGCGGAAGACTTTTATGAGGCAATCATGGAGGTTAACTTACTGATCTGGAGTCAATATAAAAATGACATCTTGTAGAGAATTCTTGTAGAATAAATGAGAACAATTTTGTGGGAGCTAAAGTGGTATAGGAAAGATTTGACATTAAGTGCTTAAATTAATTTTAATACCTATATTCAAATTCTCATTCTAAATATCTCATTATATTCACTCTGACATCACACATATCATGTCATGGGGCCCAAAGCCAAGCACGGTGATATCCACAGAGGCTACTGTTGAACAGGAGTTACCAGGGACAGTCTTTTCTCTCTTAGAAGGTCAGTGTCATAATGCCACACAAGACATGTAATAGTTCCAGCATGAAATGCTTGCTGGAATTACCTTTCACTGAAGCTGACAGTATTTTGCTACTGAAAAATAGGGAAAACTAGTATTATAACAAGAGATAATGAATTTTACCAGTGTAAATGTTTGTCTGTGTAAACCCTGAGAAAGTAACACCAGTTCGCATGTGTACAACTCTCTGAATTCAGGCCAGGGTTTTACAATTTTAAATAGAATCAAACGGCACACAACAGCTTTATTTAAGTAATATGTACTAAAAATTATTAATGATTCTAACTTCAAGTGAAGGGTGAACGAATGTCACAGATTTTGGAGGATGGCCTGGTAAAAGCAAAAAAAAAATATTCAAACAACAGCAAAACATCAGAGCTGCATAAAGAACACAAGAAACACATGCACATACATGCAAAAATCATAATTAGGTTGTTAAAAATTAACACAATATAGCAGGCACACTTTATTGCTTGCCTCAGTGATATTTCTTCATTGGCTCCTGATCTTGCTTTTGTAGCCTTGCAATTGCTAATAATTAGTCTCATAATTTCCTAAAAGACATTGCACTTGGTTATGTGGTAACCAGACAATGCTGGTAGCTTCTTAGTCTGTCTTCATTTCTGTCTTCGAGCTCCCCTTACAGGAAGCTCTTGCCATTTTCAGCTGAGGCTGAGGTTCCAGTGGAAGGAAGAATTCATAGAATGTCCACATTCTTGACCAAAAGTTACCCAAGGCAGAATTTTACCTGGATGCTATTTGTCTATATTATTTCTAATAAAGCAAGTGTAATATTCTTCCAGGAAAACCGTACGTTGATCACTTAATTACAAAGGCAAAGCGTGATGGAGGCCCTGGCCCTTTATCTTGTGATTTTTGCCTTTGCTTTCCAAAACGTTGTTTGCACAGTAATAGTTGTAAGAGAACAGCTGCCAGGTCCTTTGGAAAAGGAAAGCATGAGGATAACAGGTGAGAAGATAATCTGAAGCTGATATTACAGTGAAAGGTGGGATGGTGTCATGTCACCCATAGGAATGCCATCAGATGGGCAGCCTGTGTTGTCTTCCACTGCCTTGTCTGCTGTGCTGCTTCTGTCATCTGGCACACATCCAAAACTTGTATCATATGGTCCAAGTGAGTTGTCTAAGTGGAGAACTAAAAGTATAATGCAATTATTTTTTATATATTGCTTGAAAGATTTGTATCCCCGTATACTCACAGTTTAGTTCAGCAGTCCCTTGCAGCTAAATCCAGTCAACCTTTCTTATGTTTGAGGGAGCAAAAGACGAAGGCCCTGATCCACAGTCTTTTGAAGATGACACAGTCCTCCCAGTAAGCTCCATTCAGCACTACATGGGTGGTTGCCTTTCAAAGCTGTTTCCTAATCCAACATTCAGGCAGCTTTCAGCTCTTGCATTTAAACCAGAAACGGTGTGTTGCCAGAGTTTTATTTTCATTTGATTTTATATGAGAAAAAAGTGTGTTTAGCCTCTCAATATTTGTTTAAATGTTTAAAAATAAAGTCCAGGAACATGATACAAATGTTTGGATACTGTGTGATTATGCTTTAATGCGAGTTTATACGTATTCATGGCAAACATAAAAGCAATCTTCTTTTTAAACGTCTTTAAAAACATTTTTACTCCTGAGAGCAGATATAGCTTCATCCCTCATTCTATAACTGAAATTTGGTGAGTAAGGTGTCTAGCCTTATTCAGTTAATCAAAGTTTGGGAGAGCTTTTGAGATGTAATTTTGAAGTTGCCCACAGTTCTTTCAGTAGGTTCACTGATACTAGATAACGGTATTTTCTGATATTTTAGAGGTTAAAAAAATAACTTGTAAAGCAGAAACACAAAGTTAAGGGGAATATTTTTTAAGCTAAAATTTAAAAATAATAAAGTGCTATCAGTTGAATACTAGTTTGAGTGGAGTGGATGATATGATTCCTAATAAATTCTTTTGGCAGTCATGGGTAAAGGTTGGACTTGATCTTAAAGATTTTTTCCAACCTGGTTGATTCTGTGATTAAGACAAGACTATTTAAGCAGCTCTGTGCAGAAGCAACAAAATGTTATTATGCATAACATTTGTGCTATTACTTACCTGGGTCATTCCTTGTATCATCATAAAGCCGTTTGTGGGAAAAAGACTCAGACCTCTTCTTACCACATATAAAATATCCAATCAGACCAATTAATATAGACAACAAAATGGCTCCTACAATGACACCAGCTATTACTCCTCCTTTGTTGGTTTTGTCTAGGAGAGAAAAAAAGAATAGAAAGTTGTACAGTAAGAATAAATCTGTAAGATCAGACACTTGACTCGTGCTTTATAGCAGTCAAGGGTTTTGTGAAGTTAGGCTTTTCACTAAGGATCTGAAACACTTTGCAGACTGACTAAATCAGCCTCCCTGCAGAAACTTTCTGCCCTTAGGAAAGAAAACAGACATTTCCATCCTTGACTTTCAGGGAAATAACGTGGGTTTAAAAAAAAAAAGGGAAGGTTGAATGAGCCTTTTTCGTCAAGTAAAAAGGTTCCAGGTTTAATTACAGAATCAACCACTGCCCTTTTCTTGAAAGAAATAAGCCGTAATCGCTCTTTGAATGCAATTTTTTTTAAGTATTTAAACCAGCAGTTAAAATTGCAGCCTCTGAATTTCAAGTGATTAACTTTTAGAGTACCAACTTTTGAGTATATAAGGTAAGAAATCCAGTAGTTCTTTCTGCAGTTGTTCAGTTAGCAGTATAACTGCATTCCTCCAGGATATTTCTTAAATCTAATAAAAATTTTCTTCCAAGTATTCTGTTTTTCTTGGAACTGAACTTGCTTTTCCACCCCAGTTCCTTTTCGGTTATGTTATCTAAAAATCAGGTACATTATTATTATTAGAACAGTGATGGTAGTTGATGCTCCTGCAGTTCTTGGTACAAACTGTACTCTACTGGATATTATGGATAAGCCTGTGTTAAAAGCTTGAAAGCCAATTAATGACAAAAAATTACTGTGTCTTCTAATCCTTCCTTTTCTTTTTCTGATGACCTGATTTAGAACACCCGGGTAGAAAAGTTCCATGACAGTTTTATACTCCTTTGTTTTCCCACGCATACTTGACTTGATAATTAAATGCACAATTTAATTTAATTCCTTTGGAAGTATTTATAAGAAGTCATCTTTGGTCACAAAAGTTTCTGAACTTAAATAAGTTGATGCGTTAAACACTTTAAATCTCAGAATTGTTTGGGTTGGAAGGGACCTGAAAGCTCGTCCAGTTTCAACCCCCTGTCACGGGCAGGGACACCTTCCACTAGACCAGGTTGCTCCAAGCCCTGGAACACTGACACTGCCAGAGATGGGACAGCCACAGCTTTTCTGGGCAGTGTGTGCCAGGGCCTCATGACCTTCACAGGGAAGAACTTCTTCCTTACATCTAATCAAAATCTACCCTCTTTCAGTTTAAAGTCATTCCCCCTTGTCCTGTCCTTACAAGGCTTTGTCAAAAGATCTTCCGTTCTCCAGGTTGAGCAAGCCCAGCTCTCTCAGCCTGTCTCCCTAGCAGAGGTGCTCCAGCCCTCGCAACATCTTTATCTTTGTGGCCCTTCTCTGGACTCACTCCATGTCTGTCTTAGGTAGGGGCCCCAGATGTTATTTCTGCACATCTGCATTGAAGGTCCACTCCAGTATGAATGGGCAGTATGTCATTAGCTTCCACTATTTGTGGAAGTGTTAAACAAGTAAATGGCAAATAAGTAAAAAAAAAAAAAAAAAAAAAGGAAACAAACCACCAAGAGAAAAACCCACCTTTTTATTTTGGTGAGTTTTATTTTTAGTCTGTACTAAATCCCCTCTTAATTCATATATCTGATAAAGCCTCCTGTTCAAGAAAAAAAAGGTGTTATGATTTTGTTAAATCAGTTGGTCTTCAGTTATAGACTTACCTGTGCTGGCATCTTTTGAATCAGGCAATGCTGTAGAAGAGTTGCTGAAATTATGATTCAGCTCAGTTGCCTGCAGGATAGTGCTGAAGTTTGTTGTGGTACTGTCCTTTACTGTGGATGATGTCAGAGCAATGCTGGTGGGGAACAATGTGGTGGCATTGATTGAAGAGTTATCACTGGGGAGCACTGCAGCTGAAGTGGTGCTGTGGGTGACTGTGGAGCTACTTGATTTCTCTGTGGACGTAAAAGTAGCTGCAGCACTTTTGGTCAGTCGAGAAAGGTCACCTGTTGTTGTAAGTGTCGCTAGAGATACTGGGATTCTGTTGAAGGTTGTGGCAGAGTTGTTTATTCCATCTTTAGATACTGTAGTGGCAACTGAAGATAAAGTGGTGCCATCAGTGGACCTTGGGGGTGTGCTGTTTGGCTGACTGCTCATCTCTGTTGATTCTGCTACATTTTCTTTGACGTTGGCTGTTGCTGGTGCAGCATGACTGACGATAGGATTTATGGCAGTAGTCGTAGTCAGAATCAATCTCTGTGAAGCTGATTGCGCTGTAGACCAATTGTTATCTGTAACTGAGCCATTTCTATCACCTGCTTCATTTACTTTCACGCCCTCAGTATTGCTTTTGTTCCATTGCAGCCTTACAAGCAGAAAAATGAAAACCATTCCACAGGAGAGTTGCATGGTGTTGACTTCAAAGTTTGTTATATGCAGAATCTGCAAGAAACTCACTTTTGTCCATGGTTTTATTTTGCAAAACAAAGCTATTTTTACCAAATAAGCTGGTAAAAAAAGTTAGTGTTACACTATAGAAATATCACCAGTTTACCACATGTTGATGCTGAAAACTTTACATCCCTAAGTGTTAATGACCAAGAGAATGACCTAAAGCAATATTGATAATCAACAAAAGTTTTTTGCACAAGAACATTCCATGGCTCTGTAAACAGGCCTTGTACTCAAGAGGGGAGTGATTCAAAACCACTTTGCTATAGAGAAAGGTAATGGTGATGTATTTGGGTGGCACGCTTGTGGCAATGCCTTCTGGGCAGGCAGCAACTCCAAGAGCATGCTGAAGAGTTATGCTGCCTTGCAAAGAAATATAATTGTTGCAATTAGCCCTGAGCTGATGGGGAATGTTTTGTGACCCTGAGCAGTGAGTGTCATCAGAATGCTACCAGGTGCAAGCTGACAACTAAATCAATCCAGCGGTTATGGGTGATGCTGAATTTGTGGGGGAACTTCTTTTCCTGTAGGAGACTTGAAGCTGTATATTATGCATCATCTTTTCAAATGTTAGAGTGAGAAAGATGAGGAAAAACTCATCTTGAATTTACAGAATTGTAGCAGGTATGCTGTTCAGTGGATCCATGTTTTTGGCAGGGAATGGTGTGTTTTCTCTGCAGATGAGAAAGTATGTAGTAAACTTTATGTAGTAAACAGTGGCATGATAAGCATATTATTAATAGCACCTCTTTGTTTCTTGTGGTCTGAAGTAACATGCTCATATTTGCAGAGCTCTCACTTATGCTTTTTAAGCCTCATAAAGCAGATTTTTTACCTTTACATCAGTGATCCAACAATAGACTGAACAAATATAAAGCAAGATACGGAGAATTTATCTTCTAGAATCCAGAAAGAAATAATAGCAAATCGTGGTCCCAGAAACATACTGGATTTTTGCTTCACGGCTCATTGATCTAAAATTCAGATTGCTCTCCAAGGATGAGTTACTTCTCTATTCAGTGAGCAATGAATATTGCATTTTCAAGCTTAAATGTATTTTAATTTTTGTACTGAGAAAATAATTCATGACTTTTTAGTGAATTATGAAGAGGAATATAAATATTAAAATAATCTATGATTAATTTAATTTTTCTCCTCTTACTAGCTAGCAAAATGACAAGTGTAAGTGCACTGGCCGACCTTCCTAAGTGTGTGTATTTCCTGTTCATTTCCAGGGTAACTAAACTCAGCAGAAGCACTAACAATGCAGCAGTACCTTTTTTTTTTACAGAAGTTTGATGTAAAGTAGCATACACAGAATATATTCTTCCCTTCACCATACCCAGCATGTAAAATGGGATCTGAACTGATTCTGAGAGAACTCCCTTACTTGCTTCATAAAGAGCATGAATACCCACTAAAGTATGAATTTGAGTGAAATACTGACATTATTTATGGTTGCTACTTCTCTGCTTTAATATTTGAATTTAAAAAATGGCGGGGGGGTGATTAAAAAATTATTTTCTCAGAAATTACTCTAAATAGAATTTGGCTGCAACAGCACTGACTGCCTTCCTGAACACTATATAAAAGAATATATAAGATATCAAATTAATCACAACCACTAATAAGTGTTTAAAAAGAAAAACCCTCAGACTTACCTTTGAGCTCTACGAAACATGCAAGAGGAACCTGTTGAAATCCTGCAATGGCCCAGAGTGCAATTTCTCTGGTGGGAAGAAGGGAGCGCAGGGACAATAAACGTGGCAGCGTGACAGGAGTGAGGAACGCGTTGTCCAGGAGAGGTGAGGTGAGGTGGGGCAGCCCTTCCCTGTACACTTCTGGGAACCAGCCACACTAACTTGGCCACTGTCGTCACCCAGCTCTGTCATTACAGAGTCCACAGCAATTTCAGTATTTAGGGTTAAGTGGGGAGGCAGTGCTTATTGCTTAATCCTTTGGAAGTCTTTGAGCTGGTATTTCAGATGGGTGACTGTTTTCTGTAAACTGTAGAAACTATTGTTCCATGTGCCATGCAACTATTAATTTAACAGAAGATAGTTTCTTGTTACTGCAGTTTCCTATGGTACAGTGTGACATGAAAGCTGGAAAAGGCCTGTCTTCTACAAAATAAAGTTCTGAGTTCTGTTAAGGAAACCATGCTGCTAGAAACGGTTCTGGTATGTGTGCAGTTGCAATAATTTTCGATAATCTAAATACAAATGTTCTGAATGTATCAGATGTCATTATTTTTTAATTTGCAATACATAACCAACAACTTGTTGCAACTCTTGCTTTAGGTTTAATATGAACAATACTGGATTAAAATATAGTTATGTAAAGTAATTATATAAAGTAAGAATGAGGAAGTCAGGCATATGAAACATAACTTAGTATGCTGATCTAGTCAACTTGTGGGGTGTTTTCGTTATTCGTTAGTGCTTTATGCATATTTATTTTAGGCAGGTATGTGGTTGAAGAGTGACTCAAAAGTACTTCAGTATTGTGTGACTGAGTGGAATTCCATGATGTTGTTCTCTGTTTCCACTTTACATTTTTAAGGAATCAAGGGCAAATACTATTTCATAACTAATCCTTGAGATAAGTGTTGAGGATATGGCCTATACAGGAGATGTTTATATAGAACCAACTAGTGGTGTTTTCATGAAAATGCTGCAGTGGACAAGTGGAAGGTTTTCTGTGAAATGGATCAAGTTCTACCCTTTCTAATACCCCTTTTCAGAGAGTAAATTATTTCTGTGGTATGAGATGGGGTGGACTGTGAGAGGAAGAAGTACAGAGTCTGATACAGTGGGTTTGTCTTTCTTTGGAATCTAGCCTTCTCTGCAGTGTGTAACAAGCTTGCTACTCATTTATTGCTGTGTCTGCTAGGATATGCATCTAACAGATTGACCATGAGATCTGAAAACACCACAAATTTATGTTCAGATTTGGACCTTAAGCAGCATTAACCAAATGACAAGTGATATACTTGGGTCAACAGTGTACTTCCCACCAGCATGCACCCCCACTGGAGTGCCACATCCAGCTCTGGAGTCCTCGGTACAGCAAAGGCATGGACCTGTTGAAGATGGTCCAGAGAAGGGCTGCAAATGATCAGAAGGCTGAAGTGCCTCTCCTATGAGGAATTGCTGAGAGCGTTAGTGTTGTTGTGAGAGAGAGAGCCTGGAAGAAGACAAGGCTCTGGGGAGACCTTGTTGTGGCCTTTCAGTTCTTAAAGGGGGTCTATAAGAAAGATGAGGAGAGACTTTTTAGCAGGGCCTGTTGTTATAGGATGAGGGGTGATGGTTTTAAACTAAAGGGGAGAATCAGGCTGCATGTGAGGAAGAAATTCTTTACAACGAGGGTGGTAAAATACTGGCACAGATTGCCCAGAAAGGTGGTGGATGCACCATCCCTGGAGACATTCAAGGCCAGGGCCGGATGTAGTTCTGGGCAACCTGATCTTGTTGAAGATGTCCCTGATCATTGTAGGGGGATGGGACTAGATGAGCTTTGAAGGTCCCCTCCAAACCAAACTATTCTACAATTCTGTTCTATGATTCTATGCACACAATATGGTGCTGAGAAGCCTTTCTGATATTTTTTACAATGAAAGGTTATTTGAATACATATATAATATCTGTTTGTGACTCGGTTCTTGGCTCAGTGTCATACACCTACAGCGTGGTGCCAGCATGCTGGCACTGAGTGCTGACCTGCTGTTCCTGGAAGGCAAAACCTCCAGCAGTGAGCCAGAGTGTGAGCAGACTTGGAGCTATGTCCATATGGTTCAGAGTATTCCAGGAGTGGGAGATGAGACTAACCTGTCATTAAACTATGTATTAAGCAGCAGTTTTCAATACTGAAGAGTGTGTCTCAGTAGATATCAAATCTGCAGGACTTTTTTTATTGTTTTGCTTTGCTGCAAAAGAAGTCTAACTGAATAAACCTGAACAAGTAGTTGAGCAGAGTATTCAGAAGGGGCTTGGCAGGCCATGGCCAAACTCGGTGGAGAGTTTACCTACTGAAGACCCTCATATTGCACCAGGGGAGGTTTAGATTGGATATTAGGAAAAATTCCTTCACTAAATGGGTTGCCAAGTATTGGAATAGACTGCCCAGGGGAGTGATGGAGTCACCATTCCTGGAGGTATTTAAAAGACAGCTAATGTGGTGTCTAGGGACATGGTTTAGTGGTGGACTTATCAGTGTTGGGTTAACCTTTGGACTTGATGATCTTAAAGGTCTTTTCCAACTTAAATGACTCTGTGATTCTATGATTTCAGTTCTTCATCAATGCAAGTAATTGCAGTGTAAGGGCAGTAAAAATAAAGTAACTTAAGAATTTAAAGAATTTTTTTGGAAGCGTACAATGGGCAGAACTGCACTGTACAGCGCTGAATGGCAAATCCCTAAATGAATGGTTCTATACCAAAATGCTGGACCATAAAAGGAAGTACACCATATATTATGGGATTTAAAATTCAGGACAGCAATCGAAGCTGTAAAATGCGAAGCAGTGTTCCTGGGAAAAAGCAGGGGAGGCATCAGATGATGTTTTCTGTAGGAAACCAGAAGTCTGTGTGTGACCCTGTAAATTGTAAATCATCCAGAACTCCTGAGTGGCAGGATTAGGCACAAACAAACTCTGCCAGGTCAAAGTGGTGTTAAAACATGGATCTTGAGGTTCAAATTATTGGATTAATCATCTATTGTATGTCTTATTTTTCTTCAGAAGTAATTGACAAAATCAAAGCTTAGCATTTTCAGAGCTGGGAGATCAGAGTAAGAGATGAGTCAGTAGAAGTGCCTAGCAACTAGCACCAGGGGGTTTGATTGCATGGAGAGCAGTCGGAGATGAGTGGCATTAGCTTTTATTTTACTCTGTCACGGTAGATAGAGTAAAATCTATTACTCTGTTGTGATAGAGTGAAATCAAGGCAAGCCAGGAACAATCCAGGCTTTCTGTAGAACTGGGCAAATACTTGATTTTCGGAATTCTGATGTTTTTTCACTGTCATTTAGATTAGCAATTAACACCACAAGAGAAGTTTTGTGACATACCTTTCCCCCCACTCCCAGCATGCTTTATTTCTGGCTTTTGGCACTATTTTCTCAGTAGCCTTGTAGCATAGCAAAATTACCATGAATTCAGTTCTACTGCATGAAAAAGAATATTGCAGCATTTCTAAGAGCTCAGGTGAATGTGGAAGAGGTACTTTAGTTCATGTACATAAGTAGCATAAATGACATCAATTATTATTATTATTATTTGTATTATACTCAAGCCTATTATTCATGCTATACCAGAGCCTGAAAACTCTAACTTAGAGACAGATCTTGATTTAAAGAATAAGCAAATTATCTGAAATCTTAAGGGACAGACTGAAATAAATATCACTGTAAGATTAGTGTATATTTGACT
This sequence comes from Ara ararauna, assembly GCA_028858755.1. Taxonomy (NCBI): domain Eukaryota; kingdom Metazoa; phylum Chordata; class Aves; order Psittaciformes; family Psittacidae; genus Ara; species Ara ararauna. The sequence goes on from CM054380.1 coordinate 27,387,543, forward strand.
GAAGACATCATTTGTCCACAGTCTAGTATTACTTCTAGACCACAACTGCCTCATTTTGTTTCCAGAACTTCAACAGATATTTACACAAGCTAAAATACTTCCCAGACAAAAAAAACATGCGTGTACTTCAATAGTCCACCATTCCTCATTCTTTTCTTCATTACTGGCACTGGGGGGGATTAAAAAACCCCGCTAATTAATTTGCTTGGTTTCAGTTTCTCTGACTTGAGTATTTTAAATCAGAAGGATTTAAAATTTTAAATCAAAAGGATTTAAAATTTATTATTCCTGATAACTGGGCCACTACCTTTATTTTTATTACCTTTGAGTACAGCTGAATTATTTTCTTTTTGCAGGCTTACCACTTTTGGCACAGGGCTAGTGGATATTTTGGGTATGGTTCTTAGAGCAGCCTGACTCACAGCACAACACCTAATACTGTGTTTTGCAGAGTGTGTTGTATTTCTCCTACCTATCTGATCACATAAGAAAAGCATCTGTTGCTTTGTGTGTAGCATGGGTTTAACATTCCTCCTGCGTCCTCACATGTTGGGAAGGGACTTCTCTTGCAAGGTGGTGTCTTCTGTAACATTCCTGACTCTTGCACTGCGCTGGTTGTGATAGCACTTCCTATGACAGTGAGAAGAGGTTGTTTCACCCTCGGATTACTTAAGTGCAAACCCCCGCTGTTGCTTAAGTAGGAGAGCCATGTGCTGTTCTTGTTAGGAGCATCCAAAACTTGAATGAAATCTCTAGTGAAGACAAGATCCATGCTTGGAAGAATAAAAGAATGTACTACTAGAAATTATATTCAGGGACAAGTTCCTTTTACTCAGCCATCTGTTATTTATGGGTAGTGGTATGGTGGACTTTGTTAACTTCTAGTCACTGTGCTTTAATGTAGTATATGGATCATAAATCATAGAATCGTAGAATAGTTAGGATTGAAAAGGATCTTAAGACCATCTAGTTCCAACCCCCCTGCCATTGGCAGGGACACCTCACAGTAAACCATGTCACCCAAGGCTCTGTCCAACCTGGCCTTGAACACCACCAGGGATGGAGCATTTACAACTTCCCTGGGCAACCCATTCCATTGTATCACCACCCTTACAGTAAAGAACTTCCTCCTTATAGCCAATCTAAACTTCCTCTGTTTAAGTTTTAACCCATTACCCCTTGTCCTATCACTACAGTCCGTAACGAAGAGTCCCTCCCCAGCATAAATCATATTTATTTATAAAATTATGAATATATCATTTTATATCATATCTTTATAGAATATATATGTAAAACCAATAAGATGTTAAACATAATACAGAAATACACAAAAAGTTTAGAATGTGAGACCATCCTATTCAGTTTGAGTAAGTGTCGTGGTTTAAGCCTCTCTAACCACGCAGCTCGTTCTCTCCCTCACTTCCGGAGGGATGGGAAGGAGAATCGAAAAGAATGCAACTCCCACAGGTTGAGATAAGAACAGTTTAGTAACTAAAGTATAACACAAATCACTACTGCTACCACCAATAACAATAATGACAAGGCAAATACAAGGGAAGAATACAATAGCTCACCCCTTCTAATACAAAGCCCAACTACTCACTTCCCCCTCCTTCTTCCCGCCCACTCCGAGGGGGGGGGGGAAACTGGGAGAAGAATCAAAAGAATGCAACTCCCACTGGCCGAGACAAGAACAGTCCAGCAGCCAAGGTATAACACAAACCACCACTGCCACCACCACCCACAACAATGACCAGGGAAATACAAGGAAAGAGGATACAATAGCTCACCACTCGATGACCGAGCTGTGAACTGAACTCTTCCGGGTTCCTGCCCCCAGTTTTACATCCTGGGCATGACGTGCTGTGGCATGGAATAGCTCTTTGGTCAGTTTGGGTCAGGTGTCCTGTCTCTGCCTCCTCCCGGCTCCCCCCCCTCCCTGGCAGAGCATGAGACTCAGAAAGTCCTTGGTCGAGCCAAAACATTCTAAGCCACAACTGTAAACATCGGTGTTATCAGCGCTGTTCCCAGACTAAAAATCGAAAAACACAGCACTGCACCAGCTACTACGAAGGGAAAAAAAAAAAAAATAAAAAATGACTGCTGCTGCTGAACCCATGACAGTAAGAAATCCTCCTTCTGAGCAGTTGGCTTCCCAGAAGGAAGCAAATTTTCTCACTTCCAATTTGAAATCACTGTTTTCCAGGCAACAATTGAACAGGCCCGCATTTTGTCAGGAATCCCACCAAAACAAGGTGTTACCCTCAGTGGCAAACTACAGTGTTTGGGAAACTTGGGGTTAATTATTGGTTGTAATTATTTTCATATGATCTCCCAAAACCACTAAGTGCATAGAGAATCTGATATTCTCACACAGAGATTAGATGCTCCTGTATAAAGCTGGTGAAGCTGGGAAAGAAGTGAGGTTGTCTTGATTTCTTGATTGTCTTGAACTAAATAAAATGAGATCATAATGTAGCACTTTAATAAGAGATGTCATTGTGTAAGGATATCCTTGTTTCTTCAAGGAAAGATTTTAAACCATATATGTTTTGAATAAAATCAAAAGCAAAATGACAGTCTAAAAAGGATGGCTTATACCTCTTTACAAATAGAGCGGACAGCAAAAAAAAAGATTCTTAGATAAACATTGTAAAATAGTGTTCCAGTCATAAAGTGATTATCCTTAAGTTACTTATAGTTTTCAGATAGTATAGGGAAACAGCCTGACAGTGGCTAATGAGTTACCATGTTACATATTGTTGATTTTCTTGAGATCTGTGTTGCTTTTTTTTCTTTCTTTCCTATAATTAAAATGCAATTGATGATTTCCACAGCTACAGTCTTTCTAGAGTTTTGGAAGAGACGGAGAGCTGTATTAACTTATGACTGGGACCTCATAGACTGGGAAGATGAAGAGGTAAGACTAAACAGAAGTAAACCTGGAAATCATGCTGTCAGCATTATTTAAGGGTAAATAGTAATACATACTGTACACCACTGTCATTCAGATATTTGTATTTATAACACTAGTTACAGCATCAAAAAGTATACCTGGGTCTGTACAAGCATACTTTCCCTTCTGCAACTAGCATTATAATTCCAGATATAATTCTGCATCTATTAAAAGTATCCTTTGAAAAACTGAGTGAAAATACTGCCTGTACAGAAGACAGGAGCTACTAGAGATGCCAATACAAATGTCTTTGAGTTCTGTGTTTCCTGTACTGGAAATTCCTAATCCTGCGTGTAAATGGGACCAAGGCAGGCAAAGGGACAGAAACTAGATTTTATATCCTTCTCAGAGGCATAACTTGTCCTTTAACATTCTGCTATCAGCATCAGCAATAATAAAATTATTTTATAACTTCATAAGTCAGTAGAGGACATAGCTGTAATTTAACTATATTGGTGACTTAACTGCAGCCTAAGTCAACAGAGACTTTACCACTACTTTTCTTACAGCTTTCCATAGATGCATAGATAAAAGCTATTGGCTTTTAATAAATGTCTTAATATCACAAAAGGCACTGTCGTAACTGGCATTAATTTATAGTTTTCTTATCAATTTTTGCAGAGAACCTAGTGTTTAGACCAGTATTATGACCTGTGATCATTTTAATACCCTCGCATATTAGGGGAGGCTCTTAAGTTTTTTGTTCTTTGTTGGTCGCTGGCACTTTCAAAAGGGTAAATTCTTTGGATGTTTGAGGTGGAGCATTATAAGAAAGAATTTTTATCAATATAAATTTCCTACTTTATAGCACATGTATATCTGATTTTTGATACCTCAGCAAAATAAGTGTTACAACAAATGGAATCTACCCTGTTGTTCCAGGAAGAGCTGCGCCCCCAGTTTGAAGCAAAATATTCCCAAGTGGAAAGAGTAAATCCCATCACAGGAAAACCTGAACCTTTTCAGCCTTTCCCTGATAAGCTCAGTCGACTAATGGTGTCTGTCTCAGGAATATTCTTCATGGTAATGTTTAATAATATTGGAATTATTGTAACCTTTAATCTCATTTTGATGTAAATAGTAGCACAACTCATTAAGATTAGTGGATTTATATATGATAGGCAAAACTGATTGTCTCAGTCTTACTGCTTATTTAGGTATCACTTTCTTTTAAAATATAGTTTTATTGAAAAAGAATAATGAATAAATGTTTTAATTCAATGGTTAAGTATTTTCTTCTCTCAGAGTCAGCTCACCAAAACAAATGGCAATCTTTAAAACACCTCTTAATTTATTAATTCAGTGGGAATTATTTCAGTTGTAGTCTATTTTGTTATAATACGTGTATTCATAAATACTTCCCTGTAGATTTCACTGGTCCTCACTGCAGTGTTTGCTGTTGTGGTGTATCGTCTGGTAGCCATGGAACAGTTTGCTTCTTTCAAGTGGTATTTCATCAAGAAGTATTGGCAGTTTGCAACATCTGGCACTGGAGTCTGTATCAATTTTATGATCATCATGTCACTCAATGTTGTAAGTCTTCTGCACTTTCAAAGGAGGGATTAGGGTAAAGTAATTTTTACGAGGTTCCTGAGTTTACTGTATATCAGATCTATATCATGTTCTTGCTTATTCACGTAGCAGTGCCCGAAGCTAGTATTTCAGGGGTTTTTCCTCTTCTAATACTATGTTTCTCAATGTTTTTCTCTAATGACTACTTAATTTGTCACTACACATATTTGCATACATTACCAAGTCGCAGTGGTATGTACTACTGCTTTGTGCATTTGTGTTTCTGTTTTTTTACATTACCCTTGAAAATACATATCTAAGTGGAACTACACCATTTTATTATTTTCTTGGCTGATACCTTCTTTTTGCTGGGCTGTTTTTTTCTTTTTTTTTGGGTTGTGGGGTTTTTCTTGGTTGTTTTTTTTTTTATTTATTTACTTATTTTATTGATAACTTTTGGGTTCTTCCCTTTCTCATGTAAAATGCAATTGCAATATCAGTGTTGCACAGTTCTAGGATCACTGTGATATCTGATTTTGGTTTAAGTGTTTCATTTATCATTTTTCTATTCCCATGCAGGCATAAACATGTAGAAAAGAATAATAGCACAGCAAAGAATGGCTTTTAATTCTTCTAAGGAGATTGTGCAGTCACTGTGATAGAAAAGAATTCTTCAAAACAGACAGTGATATATTTATTTCTGTTATTGTACCTTACAATTCCAAGTCATAAAAAAGTACATTCAAATGAACAAGCACACTTAAGCTGTTGAAAATAACTTGCTATTAATAGTAAATACTCAAGGAAATATTTCTCAGAGTGTGTAATTACCTTGGGCTAAGTCTCATTTAAATTAGGAATGGAGATAGTCAGTGTACAGACAGATAAGGAAGTTTTCAGTAATAGACTGATAATCCTCACCAGTATGAACATTCATGCAGAGAAATGTGCAAAAGTAGGCTTTTTCCTTACTTTTAGATCACATAGGTTTGCTCCTGATGTTAGAGGATAAGCACCTTACTGTTCAGTAAGAGAGCCATTGATGTTTGAACACCTTTCTTGACCTATTGGCTTTTGATTTATCTTTGTTGTATATTTAATATATATGCTTACATGTATACATTTACAAGAGAAAGAGACTAAAGTAGTTCAGTGAATTCTTTGTAGGAAACTATACACCCACTTGCAGGTACCTTCTCTGCCCGGTATCTGACTGGATACCTTGATGCTGTAGGCAGTAGAACATCTATGCTTTTCACGCTTCTTTTCATTCTGGATTTGACAACAGACAGGGTATGCCATACTTATACTATCTCTTATTTCTGTTTTAGGTATATGAAAAGGTTGCCTATCTCCTGACAGACTTAGGTATGTAGGTCTTTTATTAGTGGCATGGTTCTTGCTAGCTGTGTCGTGTACCTTTATATTTCCAGAAAACAGGCGTTTGAAAACTTCATCAATGCACAGTATGATTCTGGCATTTCCTTAAGGAAGTGGGAAGTGTCAGAGGAAGAAATTATATGATTATTTCACCAAGGAAATAACAGAAAAGAAAGGGGTTTACTCTTATACTTCTACTTTTTCTGTTTTATAGCATAAATTGTCATCTTCTGATAGAACAAAAGTCAAAATATATTCTTTCTTATAATGCTAGAACAGATTTTTTTTTCCATTTTTCACAAATGCCTATTTTTTTGGGAGTTTTTTTTAAAGTTTTTTAGTATGAACTTTCATATGGACAAAAAAGGTTAAGATAACATTACATTGAGATAAAATTGTTAAGTCGTAAATTTTAAAGTAGCACTAATTCTGTCACATTAAAAAATTATACTGAAGCCTCTCATCGAGATTTGGTCATTGAGCTTTCTATCTTACAGAAAACAAGAAAGCAGAGACAGCATTTAAAATCTACTGTGTGAATATGTTACCTTTTAGTGTTTCATCTTAACCTGCTTTATCAGCCCACGTCAAAATTAGCGATTTTGTCCTAGTTTAAAACCAGGCTCGCTGTTTAACAGCTCCCTCTGCTGGTTCAAGTATTGAAGAGCATGCACTTAAAAAGATGCTCAGAACATAGTGTTTCAGTTAACAAGCAGCTGAACAGGTTAAAAGATTCAAAATGCACAGTCAATTTTCCAAATTATTAAACTATTTTAAACTATTTTTCTGCATCACACTGGTGTGTATTCCTACTTAACTTTTTCAATATGTTATATTGACATACAGGCAGAAAGAAAATTATTATTTCATTTGAGTATACAAGCTAATTTTCCCTAAAATATCTGAAAGAATTTAAAAAAAGAAAAAAAAGAAAAGGCTTCTTGAATTAAGCGTTGCTTAGAACATCTAAGCTAGGTAGCACACTCCGCTTGCTAACGTTTTTTTTATATCAAAGAGAAGGAGGATATCTTAACTTCTGGGATCAAGTGCCCATTTGTAAAGCTAGTATCCTGTACATTTGTATTCTAAGTTAGGTATCATTAGACCAAAGTAATTTATTAAGTAGTTGACATGGTTTAAGCCCAGCCGGCAATCCAGAACCATGCAGCTGCTCGCTCCCTCCCCCTCTTACTCCCCCCACTCCCGGAGGGATGGGGAGGAGAATCGAAAGAATGTAACTCCCACGAGTTGAGATAAGAACAGTCCAGTAACTAAGGTATAACACAAACCACTACTGCTACCACCAATAATAATAATGATAAGGGAAATAACAAGAGAAGAGAATACAACCACTCACCACCTGCCGACCAATACCCAGCCCGACCAAGCAGTGATCTAGCCCTTCAGGTAACTCCCCCTAGTTTATATACTGGGCATGATGTGCTGTAGTATGGAATATCCCTTTGGCTAGTTTGGGTCAGGTGTCCTGTCTCTGCTTCCTCCTGGCTTCCCCTCCTCCCTGGCAGAGCATGAGACTCAGAAAGTCCTTGGTTAGACTAAACATTACTGAGCAGTAACTAAAAACATCGATGTTATCAGCGCTGTTCCCAGGCCAAAAGTCAAAAACACAGCACTGTACCAGCTACTAAGAAGAGAAAAAATGACTGCTACTGCTGAACCTAGGACAGTAGTACAAAAATTTTTATCAGTGTGCTATATTTCAAGTTTGATACATCCATCAGAGAAATTTGAATTAATCATTATCCACTGAGTTCTAAGTCATACATGAGGAGAATGAAGTAGCAGTCTTACAGATGTATTTAGAAGGCGAGATGCCTGTGTGAGAAACCAACTGGCTGTTGGTTGTGTCTCTTACCTTTGTTTTCCTTGGCAGCCCATGGCTATTGCTCTGCTGATGCAAAAGTGCTTCTGCTTTTTGTTTGTTTTGTGGGTTTTTTTGTTGTTACGTTATGGGGGTTTTTTTTGTCTGTGTGTTTTTGTTGGTTTTTTTTTTTTTAATCAAGATACCTGTAGCCTTAAAATTAAAGGTTTATACTGAATTCAGAACTTTTTCATGGAAACGGAACAGGTGTCTTCCCAGAGAGTTTTCTCCTGTTCTGTACCAAGGAGCTTATATCTCCTGTTTATGCTTAGAAGCAGTGTAGTCTGAGCTGGGGCAAGGGTTTTGTGACCTGCAGACTGAACACTTTGAGGAAAAAAAAATTAACTGCAACCTGATGGGGCACCATGACTGGAAACTGTCACTTGTTCTGTAGTGTTGCTCAATCTATGAGCAAACTTGGGCATAACTCAGTGTCATTTTTTGTTTATATAACGTATATTGTGCCTTCCCGCAGAGCACCCTCGAACAGAATCTGAATGGGAAAACAGCTTTGCCTTGAAAATGTTCCTCTTCCAGTTTGTCAACTTGAATAGCTCCATCTTTTACATTGCCTTTTTCCTTGGCAGGTAAGGTACCTTAGCTAATTGCACTTAAAGGAAAACTTGCACAGGACTCATAATCCTGGCTAATTTTGTAGGTTTGAAGAAAATAAATCAACAACTTGAACTGTGAGATTTAGATGCAAGTCACTTTCTGAGTATTATTAACAACACTAATATTTTTAACCGTTTGTGATGGCTAGACCCTTGAAATCTTTATTCATGAAACTAGTCAGTAAAAAGTGTGCTTTTTAAGTGGGGTCTATGTACATGACTTTCCTATTGAATAAGAATTCAGAACCTTTGAACATAAAAGCCACTTCCTAAACATAGGTGTGTATTTAGCCCCACATTAATAGGCTTTATTCATTATTTCTTGTTTATTTCCCTTAGGTTGCATTTTCCAGAATCTATTTATATAAGTAATAAATATTGTCCAGCAGGTCTTAAACAAGAGTAGGAGACAGAAATTCTGCTCCAATTTTCATGTTTATCTTTAGCTCAAATCATGGGATACCAGACAGGTCTAACCTTGCTTCATCTTTACTTCCTTATGATCAGAATTATAATTCCTGCAGAACCTAGAGTATTTCAGAGTGCCTTTATAAAGTTTTATAATATAATTTCAGTTCAAGATTGTTTGGGAAAAAACCCAGACGACACTCTAGGAAAGACTGTGGGTAATATCTTCTTTGTATCTTGCTATCTCCTGTGTCTAAGACCAGGCACAACGTTTTTTCTCTCTAATCTAAAGTTTTCACTGAGGTTACTAAGGATTTTGCTTCAATTTATTATACAGGAGTTTCTTAGATCTCTAAAAATCATTTGGTTCTGATGGGTTTGGAAAAAAGATTGTGAGAGTGCACACTTCATGTGGCCAAGCAGATCCCATTTTTGCAGTAAATTCCTATGTCTTGCAATAGTTTATCTTCTTAGAAGTAGATTAGTAGGCTGAATATCTACCATCTAAAACCTCTGAAGCTAGGATTTTTGTCTTGGACATAATAAAAGCTTGGAGTCACTTGCAAAATTATGATCCTTGTTTGCATTCTGAAACTTCCGTATCCTACAGATACCAGATTTAAGCCTGTGTGATTTAATCTGTTTATATTTTCTGAGTTTGCTGAGTGAATGTTGTGAAATAACTACTGATACAGGGTGTTCTTGGAACGTGCACTGAGAAACAGAAATCTTACTTTCCAGATTTGCAGGCCGCCCAGGAAAGTACAACAAGCTTTTTAACAGATGGAGACTGGAAGAGGTAAGCAATGCTATTCTGTGTTCCTGTGAAATTCCCATGTGTAAAAAGGAAATGGCTGAAGGATATTAATTAAGTTCAGTGAAGAGTAAACTTTTATTTATAGTAAAGGATAGGAAACAGGACATGTGTTTTTCCTTCTGCATTCTCCACTGTGCCGAGTGACCCTAGCCAAGACACACAGTTCTTTCTGTCTCTATCTTTGGGAAAAGCATCTCTCTATCTTTGGGAAAAGATAAGTGATGTTCCCTTACCTCACTTCTAAATCCTACGTGATTGGAATCTCCTGGGTGTGTAGAATTTTTGGATAGAGGACATAAACGTAATCAGCTTTTTTATCAGCCTCTTAAGCTCTGCCAGCACAGGAAAGATGTGGAGCTGTTGGAGCAGGTCCAGAGGAGGCCACAAGAATGCTCCAAGGCCTGCAGAACTTCTGCTATGGAGAAAAACTGAGAGTTGGGGTTGCTCAGCCTGAAGAAGAGAAGACTCTGGCGAGACCTTAGAGCAGCCTTTCAATACTTAAAGGGGGCTTATAGGAATGATGAGGACAAACTTTTTAGTAAGGCTTGCTGCAATAGAACAAGGGGGAATGGCTTTAAACTGACATATGGGAGATGTAGATTAGATATGAAGAAGTTCTTCCCTGTGAGGGTCATGAGGCCCTGGCACAGGTTGCCCAGAGAAGCTGTGGCTGCCCCATCCCTGGCAGTGTTCAAGGCCAGGTTGGACGGGGCTTGGAGCAGCCTGGTCTAGTGGAAGCTGTCTGTGCCCATGGCAGGGGCTTGCAACTGGATGAGCTTTAGAGATCCTTTCCAACCTTCTTTGATTCTAAGGTTGAAAAGAAAAAAAATTATATTTTCAAAATCTACTTGAAAATGTGTTGGGATTGCACCTCCCTGGATATCTCTACCATGCTGAAGTTATCTCTGAAAAACAGGTGTCTTTTATTGAATCTTGGTAATGACAGAGTAAAATGCCATAAATTTCTCATCTATGTTCTAACAAGAGTTTCTGTAATTACTAAACATTTTAATAGGGCAATTTATATAGTTAAGATACTGGTGCCAGAGATTCAGCTATTAAGTCTCTGTTCACTTAGGATGCTACAAATGAAACATTGCTCTGTTCTTCTGGAATGAATTTGTATGTATTGGTCTAAGTGAAATGGACTGTATCATTTATCATATACCGAGCACTCATACCCTTATGTAATGTGATCTAGTTCTCCAAGAAATAATATGTCTAAAGTTTGTTCAGCTGAAGTCTGTGTCAATATTTCTGTTATTAACATTTTCTTAATATTTCTATAGTTGGAGGTTAATGTTTTTCACCAAATACATTTGAGTATTTTTCATTCACCCTCTAACAAATAAAGATGAAAGGAATCCTGTGATTTTAGCTATTGATCTTTTCCCATTTCGTTTCAGTGTCATCCTAGTGGCTGCTTGATAGATCTGTGCTTGCAAATGGGAGTTATTATGGTTTTAAAACAAATGTGGAACAACTTCATGGAGCTAGGCTATCCGTAAGTTCAGATGTTAAAATTTGGTTTACAAATAGTGATTACATTACTGTGATTCATTGATGGGGAAAAATACTGTGTTTGCATAGTATTTTTGCTCTTTGCATCTCATACACTGTAACTGCATTCCCAAGGGAAGCATTAACTGCTGCTCTAAGACAACGCTTGTTTGAATATGTGAACCATCTAAACTGTTTACTGTGATTTTATTTTCCGTAGTACAAACAGCTGCTGAAGAGAGTAGTGGTCTAAGAGTCTTACAGTTCTCTTGGAACCAAAAGGGTATGTTTTCAGGAGAAGGATGCTAATCAAATATTAATGTAATCAAAGTCTCAACCTTGAAAATCTATCAGAAAGGGTTATGCTCACAATGTGCAATCATTGTGCAAATGAGGAGCCATGTACTTTGTAGTTGTGAGGCGTGGATTTCTGAAAAGAAGAAACCTACTTGAAGTATCAGTCTTCCTGTCTTCTCAACCAAGAATTTGAGAACATGATTATAATCCTTTCTGGCAAATAGTGTTTTGTTTTGATAAGCCATTGTTTGCAACTGAGGCAGCAGTTGCTCTTTCAGTAGCAAGAGATATTAAGAGCTAAACCCTAAATTAGCTTGAGAAAAAATAAGAGCCTGTTAATAAAAGTACTTACAAGAAAATTATTTCCTATCTTCAGTCTCTTTTCAGTAATATCTGGAAACAAACAATAGTCTTTAGTTGCCACCTCTGACAGTACTAGGTAATAGTTTTCATTTGTATAACATTTTAATGTGTGAGACTAGTGCCTACTTAATATTATAGATACTTTGTGAGAAGACTTCTGCGCAGCTTTATAAAAAATAATCTTAAATCTTCGCAGCTTCAGCAACACCTTTTTAGACACACTTTATTGCTTCAAGAAAAAAATAATCTGTAGGGCATTTAGATCTTTAGGTTTGTTCCAAAGTAGTAGATGTGTTTGACTGTTCAATGTATTCCAGTAGCATATATTTCTTATTGAGCTTCACTTACTTGGTTTGTCTTTCCCAGGATTAAAAACAAAGCATTACTTACTGGTTTAATGCTCTTGCTAAGCATGATTGGGTTTTTATTTAGGAAAATCCTATAGAAGTCTCTGCAAGCAAATACCACATTCTGAAAAGCTTATTTGTTGAATGACTAGCATGCTACATGAAAGACATAATTAAAATCATAATGCAGAATTTTGAGGACTTCTTTGAATCGTATTTTCTATGATATCATAAGTGTTTGCAGAAAATACCTGAGCAAGCATCCAGGTGCTGCTCAAAATAGGCCTTCTTACTTCAAAACAATACCAGCAAGTTTTGTAAATTACTGAGCAAATACAGTCAATAGTAATACTCTGTTTATCTAATAAAGTTTATTACAGAATTGGTGGTCACGACGCAAAATGAAGAGAGGAGGGCAGTTAATGGAGCATAAAGTTTCTCTGCCTCAGTGGGAGAAAGACTGGAATCTACAGCCTATGAATCTTCATGGTTTGATGGATGAATATTTAGAGATGGGTGAGCAAATTTAGGGAGGTGTCAGTTTTCTTAAGAAAATGGAACTGTATTCCATGTTAAAAGCTCTTTTGCACTTCCAGTTTCTAACCAGAGAAATGCCTGTCTAGTTTTACAGTTTGGCTTCACCACCATCTTTGTTGCTGCCTTCCCACTGGCACCTCTCCTGGCATTGCTTAACAATATCATAGAAATAAGATTAGATGCGTACAAGTTTGTCACTCAGTGGCGAAGACCTATGCCTGCAAGAGCAACAGATATAGGTGAGAGAACCTAATGACTTTTTCCTTCTTTTGTGCAGCTTAACCCTTAAAATAGTTCATACATCAAAACTGATAATGTGACCCACAGATCTCAGTGACAACTCTCCTGTTAAGCAACAAAAGAATACTCACTTGCTTAGCTAAGAGGGCTCCTCAAATTTGTTTTTCATTTCCAAAAAGAGATCATAATAGTTTGAATTTTGAAAACAGGCTAAATGGTATTTTAGACTTCTGATTTGTGGAACTTTAGGTCCAAAATGCTATTTGAAATGCAAGGACTGAATTCACTTTTGGTTTAAAGCTGAATTAAAAAAAATAAGGAATCTCTTTTTAACATCTTGTATTTGGCCTCTGTAACCAAGGATTGTGGTTATACCTTTGTAGCTTTAGCAATTTCTTCTCAGCAGTGTGTGTCTTACTGTAAAACTTCATTCAGGTGGAGTCAGTGGTGGCAGGGGTGTGGGGACATGGTTTAATCTTGATTACCTTTTCTGACTGAGTAGGTCTTTCTCAGTAAGAAGGGATAACTATATGACTAACAGTGGCTTAAGTGTCATTAGTATGACTTAATATGATTGTAAAAACTTAATGATTTCCTTGTCAATTCTCTTGTTTCTAGGTATCTGGTATGGGATTCTGGAAGGAATTGGAGTCCTGGCTGTCATCACCAATGCCTTTGTTATTGCCATTACTTCCGATTACATTCCACGTTTTGTCTATGCATACAAATATGGTCCCTGTACAGATCAAGGGTACAGACAAGAAAAGTAATTAGGATATTCTTTATATATAAATATATAATTCAGTGGAAGCTCACTTTTGCAGCTGTCTTTCTGTGTTAACATACATAACATACCTCAGCAATATTTTACCTTTTACATCTGTGCAAATCTTCACAGATGCTAAGTGCAAGTGTAACTCAGCCATTCCAGAGAGTTTGCAAACAAACTGCATGGACATGTAAGTGGAAAATCATGTCTTCCCTTCTGAATGCAAACAACAAAGTTCACTACACATTGTAGCAGTTTACAGGTTTTCTCTAGATACGGTTTTCTTCTTTTCTGTAATAGTTCTGACTGTCTGCTAACACTATGCTACCACACACATATATGCCAAACTCTCTTTACCCTAAGTCTTGTTCCCCCTCAAACTTCCCTGCGTGTTTCTCTTCAGAAACGCTTGTAGCCAAGCACCAGCAAGATTGGCCTTGATACTATTCAGTCTGACTCCATATATGTTTTTAATTAGCTCCAAGCAAGGTAGCTTGCCTGTCTTTGCCCCATCAGGCCAGTTTCCTGCATTTCTTCTCCAGCAACTTACCAGTGTCTCTGAACTATGTGTCCACTGTGTTCAGTCTGCATTTCCCACTGTCTGTCATGACCTTTTACATGATCTAAACAGCTCACAGTACTTATGGGCACCCTGTCTTTTATCTGGGGACCAGTGCCCTATATGTGGTTTTAGGGATGGTTTTGGAGGGTTTTATTGTCTTTTTAATATGGGATCAAGGTTATGTAAAGAAAAGGAAGCATCACTTTGCTAGTACTATAGCACATCTCACAAGCACAGCTTATCTTCTTTATTGCACAGGAGGAATGGTAAGAGTGAAAGCATCAGGGCTTGTCCAGCAAGCCAGTACTACTGCATTCACAGACTGTGTCGTAGTTCACACCACAGGGGTCTGTTCATCCTTTCCTTATTGCTCCGTCTGTAATGATTCAAAAGAGAGTTACTCTTCCTGCACTGTCACAGGATGAGAGAAATTAGGGGCAAAAAGGATTAGGAAGGATAGGATGAAAAGACCATGGCAGAAAAAAGTATGTGCTTAATGTGCACTACCCATTTAATAGAGAACTATGTAATTCTATTTCTTCTTTTGCCAGTAGTTATTTGAGGTGTCACAGCAAACCTGAAGGTTCAGGAAGTATAATAGGATCCCTGATGCATCTATTTTTAAATGTCCTTTGCCTTTCAGAAGGCCCTTTGTTAAACTACAGGGCAGTTTTCCAAGAAGATGGAATGTCTTATGTTTTTCCAGAAACAGACAAAATTTTTGCTTCTTCGCTAATTCAATGCATTTATGTGATTTCTGCCATCAATCCTAGTAATTTGTTGCCTTTAAGATGGCTGTTTGGTATATATGCACTGTTGATTTTACTGTTGGTGAAAATTCTTCTTTGATTCAACTCAAAACCTGACAGTTTTTGGTATATGCTGCATGATTGGAGGCAGATTCTGCCTGGATGTCAAATAACTCTTCTTTCTGCCTCTCACCATCTTTCTAAGTACAGTAATTTTGAGACATCAGAGAACACTGTAGCAACCATTTTTGGTTTATGTCTGCTGAT
Source organism: Ara ararauna (assembly GCA_028858755.1). Classification (NCBI taxonomy): domain Eukaryota; kingdom Metazoa; phylum Chordata; class Aves; order Psittaciformes; family Psittacidae; genus Ara; species Ara ararauna. Next base: position 27,402,743 of record CM054380.1, read on the forward strand.
GGATAAGAAGCAAAACCGTGAAAAGTGCTGAAAGTGGATTTTTAGACAGTGTTATCCCTGAAACACGTTCTTGTTTCTTTCCAATAAAACCTTGCTTATCTGTTTGAAATTTTAGAATTGGTTTTGTACTGATAAGCAAAGAAATTTGTATGCTCACAATATGAGATAGCAGACTGTTTACATAGGGGATCCGTGCTGCACAACCACTTCATGAAGAATGTCTTCACCCTATGTCTTTTCCTTTCAGATGCTTAAAAGGATATGTCAACAGCAGTTTATCAGTATTTGATTTAAGTGAACTTGGAATGGGATACTCAGGATACTGCCGGTATGTTTTGGTGCTCTCCCTTCTTGTAATACAAGCATAGACATTAATACAGACATAAAACAGGAAGTCAGTGCTTAAATTACTTTTTTGCTTGTAAAAGCATTGGAGTTCAAGTTGGTTCAGCATGGAACCATGTCTCAAGTGCAAACACTGTGTGGTAGAATGCAGTACTAGCAGACTGGAAACGTGTGTTCTGAGTTCTTCCAGGACTCTTGCAAGCCCTGTCTTTCGTGCCTCTATGAATTATTTCACTTCAAAGTTTCCCCAGTTGCCAAGAGGGTAAAAATTTTCATTTTGGTTTTCTTAAGCATTCTGAGGTCCATTAATTAAAATACACAATTAAAATGTTTTTGTGGCTTTAACCCATTTAAACATCCCAGACAATTATGCAAGATATATGCAAGAAATTTGGCATAAAAATTAAATACAACATTGCATGAGTGCACTCTTGGTTTCAGATTTAGTTTAGCTGTGAGAGTTAGCTTCAACTGACTAAGAAGTTACAGAATCATGTTACCTTTATGCAAACTTTGTCTGGAGAATCTCAAGCACTTAGAAGCACAGACAAGAACCAATTTAGAGTCAACACACTTGAACTTAACACTCCAAGGTGTCAGCTTTGCAACAACAAAAGAAATTGTTTGCTCTAGAATTTTGGAAGCAAAAAGTGCCACCTTCATGTATTTTTTATTATTTATTTGTATTGTGGACTATTTCTTCTCCTTTTCTGTTTAATTGCTCTTGAAGTACACTTTCACTTCAGTTTCTCTCCTTGTCCAGGTTTTCAAGCACAGACTAACTTACTGGGCTTTGATTTGCTTTCAGGTATAGGGATTACAGAGCCCCACCATGGAGTTCAACTCCATATGAATTCACTTTACAGTTCTGGCATGTCCTGGCAGCACGTCTGGCCTTCATCATAGTATTTGAGGTTAGTCATGAAAAGGAGCAATTCCTTTCTACCTCTTTAAAATCTTGTTTGATTTTTTTTTAAGTTGTTTTTTACAGTAGTCCCATACAAAAATTGTCAGCATCATCAGCTTCTTGTTCATTACTGTCAGGAGAAAGAGGGGGAAAAAATCACCTTCCCCAAGCTGTTGTCAATCAGACTGAATTGACAGAGCACACACAGATTTTTAGAGTCCCTCCAAAATCATATTTCCTTAAGGCATACATCAGGTCAGTTCTGAATCAAATCTTTCATGTTTTGTTGAAAAAGAAGTGCAACTCAGGTTTACATTAAGCACAGTTATTACAGGGTAAAATCTGTGTCAGGGGAATGGTACATGATTCTAGCTTAATATAAAAGTAGAAATATGTGTGCTAACTTTGGAGAATGTATTACAGACTGTCCAGGAGTCCAGTTACTTTGATCACAGGCTCTTAACAAAGACTGCTTGTAGGTAGTGTTAGCTATTGTTATTCAGACTACATATCCTGCAGTCACGTCTTCATTTAGGTCACTAAAGTTTTTCTTTTCAGAAGACTTCAGCATTTTCACATTTCTGTAAAACTATAAAATATAATATATTAAAAAAACAAAGTAATTGATTTTTGGTTATGAATTAAACCTCAATTCCAGTTTGCCACAAGCTTTTAGGCTCTAAAATGTGGATATTGGAAGTGAATATTTATGCACCTTTGAAGCAATTCTTTTCATTCTTCTTTTCAGCACCTTGTTTTTGGAATAAAGTCATTCATTGCCTACCTGATTCCAGACATGCCTAAAGACTTGTGTGACAGAATGAGGAGAGAGAAATACTTAGTCCAGGAAATGATGTATGAGGCTGAACTGGAGCATTTGCAGAGAGAAAGGAAAAAGAATGGGAAACAATATCACCATGAATGGCCTTAGTCACTACCATGCTGCAACAAAAACAGTTTGGAAATTGAAGAGTGCAGTTACAAACTGAAGTCAGAGTCTAGCATCAGTGTATGAGATACATAGTGTATATATGTTGTTGGTGGGCAGGACATTTGCAGTATTTGGTAACAACTGGAAAATGGATGCTTCTGATGAACAAAATGAAAAGCCTTACCTGTAACGGGTTTGCGGTGAGTCAGCAACTCTGATCAGAATTGGCACTCAGGAATGCGCAGACAGATAAAAAATTTGGACACCATGGCTTAAAAAAGACAATGAATTTTCATGCTGTTTGTGAAGATACTAACAGCGTAATGGAAATAGAAAATTACCTGTCAACTTATACAGTAAGGGCATGACTAAAACAAACTTACATGATATCCACTACTTCTACAGCTTCTGATTGCTCAGCTCCGTCTGTAATGCCTCTGAAGAAAAGAGCAATTGTTGCCTTTGTGGCCAAACTTGATATAAATGATCTTTCAAGCTTACTGTTCTGTCAGGTTTGTCCTAGTCTCTTGTTGAGATTGTGGATGTGGTCCTACCCTAAAAAAAGGGGTCTGTGGCTGCTTAATATATACTATGCAGTTTAAGACTTGCACATGTCAGTGTCATTAATTTATCCTTCTAGTTGAAAACCAAAAATTCTAAATTCAAAGAGAAAACAGCAGCACTAAGAGAACACATTGCATTGCCCACATTGCAGCTCTATTTGAAAATGATATGGCTATTGAATTGCTTTTCACTTTTGTGTGCAGAAAGGCCACCTCCACATGCTTTCAGGATGGAAGATTTGTCATTTTCATGCTCTGGTGTAGCATGCAGATGTCTAACTGTGTTACTGTTCGTTTTGAACTGTCTGGGCAATGATTCCATGACTTCACAGAATGCTAATTTGAGATATTCTCATAACCATGCAAATGACTGTCCTCAGTATACGAATAACTTTATAGTATGCAAGCTTATGCAGATATATATAAGGCATATAGTATAACATTGATTTGCTTGTTCAGGGAAGGAGAAGCAGAGCATTTTATAACAATGCTCCTCTTCTTACTGTAAATGTAAATGCTCCAATAATGTGCACTTCTTCTATTGGCATAAGTATGTCAAAACATGGGAATTAGATACAGGCAGATGTGTACAGGTTGTATATAAATGCACACATACACACAGTGGTTACTTTTAGATTTTTTAATTATTATTTGTATGCCTTCTTACAGTTTGGGGAAGGAGGCTTTTTGGATAAAATCACTCTAGAAGGTAGATGTTCATATAAAGAATAAAATTTCAAGTTTTACGTGCATACAGCAATGTTGCTTATGGTTATAGTCACATTTTGGTGATGAAATTGCCTGTTGCTAATGTTTCATAGTATGGGAAAAGAGCAGCACATAATTTAAACAATCTGAGGAAGTGTGTAAGGTTACCTTGCAGAAAGGCAGGGAGAAAGAGAGTTCCAGTCATTCTCTTTCTCTTGTATAATTTTAAATAATGCTTCTCTATATTGGATGAAGAAAAATTACAAAAACAGTCAACAAAGCACAGTAACTATAAAGGCTGCAATTTTAACTTTATTTTTAGGGATGAAGCTGCAGCAAAATCACTGTTGACAGATATGAAAAGACCTGAATTTTTACTACTTCTAGTACCCTACTGAATCAAAAAGTGTGATTCCAGTATTCACTTGAATGTATTAGCACAATCATTTTATTATGCATATAAAATTCATTTTTAGAGTCAAGAGCCCATCAAAGCAGATAAGTAGGATATATTGTATCCAGAGGGCATAGCATCAGACCTTAAATTCTTAAGCCATTTCACCATATTCATGAGTTTTCTGGGTTAATTCCAGCTCTCTGTGACCAGGCAAGGCAACTGTAGGAGTATCTACAGTACTGCACAAAGGAGGAAAGAAATTGGAAGGTCTGGTCTAACCAGATATATTAGCCTTTAGTTCTGTGATAAAGGGCTGGTGGAACTTGCTTCCCATAGTTTGGAAAGGCTGTTTTGTTCCTTCATATTCTGGGTTGTGTGTTCAGTTCCTCAGGAGTCCTCATCAGAAATAACTAATGCACTCCCCTCAGTGCTTATAGAATTACACAGGTTGATTTAATCTCTTGTCTCTCTTTTCATTCTGTAGATTATCAAGCACCATTTGACAGCATTAACCATGTGTCACAGCTTCTGTTTCTGTGCCATGTAGTAATAGCACTTCAGCTCTTCAGCAGGTCACAGATGAGCTCTCTTTTTTTAATGTTTTCTCTAAAAACAAAATGCTTTGGCTGGCCCAAGGTATAAAGATACAGGATAAAATCAGGCAAAAAAATCAGAAATACTATTTTATACTTCCCTAGTTTTGCTGTGGATATTAGCACATGTCAGTACATACTTAGGCAAATTCCAATTGGACTTAAAAACACATGGGAAAAAAAAACCTTATTCCAGTTGGACTTAAAAAACACATAGCAAAGAAATCCTTTTTGTAGTTGGGTTTTAAATATATATGTTATTAATGATTTTCCACACTGGTGTATAGGAGTATTTCAAAGGCAAGTACGTAGATCTGACATTGTACATTTTATGCACTGGAAAAACGCAGGAAGTTTTGGAGAAACACTGTGTGTGTTCTTTTGTTTTTTGAGGACATCAACAATGTCTGAAGGTTTTGCCACTATCTAGCCGTTTGCTTAAGCTGAGAAATCTTTTTGCTAGACTTTGTTTAGTATGCTGTTTGCATTGACTGCACGTTATTTTACTGAAGTATAAAGCACACTCTGTCCTCAGGAATAATATATTTTATGAATGGTGAATGATCTTTTCATATGCTAAATATTGTCTTTCCAAACAAATGACCAGTATGAATAGACTGTGCATGCAAGCTGCGTTTGTGAAATCTGACAAAGCTTTAGAACTTCAGTTTGTGCAAAAAATGCTTTAGGTCATTGCAGATCTAATCTGTGACAACTTTGCTCTATGCATGCACCCTTTAGCGAGACTGCATGAGCAAGTAGGTATTTTGAAATACAAAAGATTAGTCCAAAATGTCTTAATTATTCCTAACCAAATATTGTGTTGATTCAGACAGAAGAAATCTCCATCTCAGAAATAACAAAGAGTCCATGTTGATTATACACATCTCATTGCTTATGACTTATTATTCTAAATTTGTGCCTAATGTGTGAGATCTGAATTCTGATGACTAGAAAAGTTTAAAAAAAGAATTCTGCTGCATTAGCCATCCTAATGAGAGGTTCCTTCTTAGAGCTCGATGTCTGTCTCCATATAGATGGAGGCGTTAAGAACTCAGTATTCACAACTGAGTACTAACAGAATTGTCTGAAGATTGAGCACAGACTCTCAACTTGTTATACTGTAATCCAGTTTCCTTACCAGAAACAGCGTACAATGTTTGAGCATCATGACAGAGTACTAATATTTGGAAACAAGGCAAATGACATTATGCTTACTTTTCGATTTTTCTTTCCTAACCCTCTTTGTTAAAGGATTTATAGAGAAAATGTAGGTGAACATGGAAGTTAATATTGATGATGACAAGGCTAGAATTTACATGGTGGTGATGGATGATAAGTGGTTGTTTTGTTAATGTTTCTTTGGAAGTACTTATCTTAATTTGTACAAAACACCCATCAGCTGTTTCTGTGCCCTTTTCCAACACCAACTTGTCTTAGATTGTTTTCTGAGGATCAGTTTGACTCATTGTGTCCTGTGAAAAGCTCAAAAGAAAAACGTCTGGGGGCATAGTGAAAATAGGTTAATGGCTACCTTGATGTGTAAATTCCTGAATCTCTGAAGTTTCTTTCATAAAAAGTTCTTCAGAAGGAAAAATACCTTGGAAAACACAGCTTTAGAATGAGTGTTAGTGTGGGGAAAGGCAAGAATTTTGGTGATATTTTTTTCCTAATGTACTTAATGATCAGCCTAATGTAAGTAAGTAGTGCTGTTTGCTTGCTGTGGCTTCTTCCAGTTCACACTCCAAATGGGAGGCCTGCCAGGGAGAATTTCTGGAGTCATGGGATCCAGGCACTTAGTAGGACTGCGAAGTTCTGATGCACTGATGCCATGTAGGACTGCGAACTCCTACATGGCATAATGGGCCTTATTAATTTTTTGTATTATGTCTCAGTTCACTCACGGGCAAATTAATACATACATATTTAGAAGCAGCATATAGTTTTGATTAACCAAAGTTCATCCATGTCCATAAATTGAAAAGAAACTGAAAAGGTTAGTATATAGTTAACTTAAAAGTGTCACAAATTTTCATTTAAAGTGTTAAAAACTAGGGGCTTTTATATACACTGGGCAATTGCCATATCAATAAAACTTATTGTATACAAACAGTGTAATGGTTTAAGCTGAACCCAGGATAAACAGCTAAATATGAAGGCAATAAGGTTAGTGGAAAATCAAACAATTGCATTTTCTATTAAGTGTTGCGCAGGAGAAAGAGGACAGAGATAACAGTGATATCAACAGTCACTTACAATACAGTAATATTTCCAGAAGCATTTTATTTTTCATAATCCTCATAAACCACTGAAGTTGCTTATTTGAGGTAAAGGTTGAAACAAATACATAGCCAGCCTTTCATAATCATGTTTATTTGGTGTTAATGCTGACACTAGAATTCAAACAGAATTCCATGTTTACACACTTTTGTTGTTTTTTTGTTAGTTCAAATGCATACTTTGTCTAAAATGCATGCAATAACACTTTTGGGAAGTATTTAAGTGAATTACAAACCTAAATTCCTGTGGTGGAAAATTTAGCAGTTCTTGAAGATCCCTCAGTCTTTTCATAGTCGACCTCATGCTTGCAAAGCCCATGTTCTGGTGGGGTAAAATGCAACAAGCCAGCGTGTAGAGGCTGAGGAGGAGCAGAGAAAGCAAAGGACTCCTCTGCACTTCAGCAGGTTTTTCTCCAGAATTCAGGCAGGTTCTGCAAAACAAGGGTTTGAAGATGGAGCATGACAACAACCCTCCTAGTCACTCTTTACTTATCCTCAGTATTTTAATAAGTGATATCTTCTTGCTGACAGTCCAATTTCTAGGGCAGTTCTGTAACTGCAGAAGTTTTTACAGGCCCTTTTTGGATGTCCCTAACTGAGAAGCCAAAGCAGAAAGTGCACAAATGCTAGTTTGTCTGGTGCTTTTTACAAGTTGGTATGCACTGGATGGAGCAGTGGGAGGAAGCAGAGGGTCTACCGAAGTGTGCCGGTAGGCCGCCCGCTTATGGATCTGTCCTTTCAGCCCCTTTCCCAAGCACTGTATGTTGCACTTCTTATATCCGACCCACACACATCCTAAATGCCCTACATAATCCTAGCATTTTTAAATCTACATGATTGATATTTTTTCTTTAATACTGACATTGTCAACCATATTTACTAGAAATTTGTATAGGCATGGTTTTGGTGTAATCATGATAGCACAATGTTACCATGACAGCACAGAGTTACAGCAGCACAACAAGGAACTGTAGAGATACCACTTCGCTGTTCCATGTTACACAGGAACTTTTAAATCCGGGAATGGGATTTAGTTTTAGAATGTTAATGGCATGTTTCCTCCTCACTGCACTCGAAATTACTTTGTGTAAGTTCTGTTCTAACTTGTTGCCGTAACCTCTATAATGTTATATGTTCTCTGTAGTTTGCATTCTTATTAGCGTGAGCTAGTTAGGATGCTACTTGGGGGAGAAATTATGATTAAACCAAATGTAGTCTAAAGCTAACAAGATTCTAACCACTGAGAACATGAGGTTTTTTTCTGTTAATAATGAAAAAAAATCGGACCACCTTGTAATTTTGTGTTCTATTTAGATGACTCAGAGTTTTGTATTGAAAAATCTTCCAAACTGTTGGCTCTGATTTTTACCTAGAGTAGTATCACTTTCAGTTCTTTTAAATAGTGTCATGTAAAATCTAACTGAATAAGATAGCTCAGTCATTTTTTACTTGGATAGTCGTGGCTAACTTGCAATATCATGACAGCAAGAGATTTAGATTTCTTAAAATGTGTATATATTTGAAATTTATTTAATATTTAAATACAACTTGGTTTCTAAATAAGGAATAAGAATAAAATCTCAACTATTTTTTCTATTCATAGATCCGCACTTTGTAAGTAATACTTAAAATAAGATTACAGTGCCACAGAGCGTTTCAGAGAAGTTGACTTTTATGCACTGCAAGCTTGAAGTTCCTCTGATGTGTCAGCTTTTGGTTTCTTTTGTGTTTTAAGATTACTTTTACAAGCTCTTATGTACCCCAGAACTGAAAGAATTCACCGAGGAAAAAGTTGTTGATCTGATTAACTATTGTAAGACACTTTTGGCATAAATTTGTCTTTGAAATGCTGTTTACTTTACCAAGGTTTACATGTACAAATGCAACTACTTACTGTATCATACACATTTGAATATTGCATTTTTTCAGTAATAAACTTGGATATCTTTGAAAGAGGTTTTTAAGCTTCATTATTGCAAATATTCAAAATTAATTAAAAAAAAAAAAAAGGATACACTTGAAAAAGGAGTTTTCATGAGTCTTCAAACCATAGTAGTGTAAGGAATTTAAGGGATGGAGCATTCACAACTTCCCTGGGCAACCCATTCCAGTGCCTCACCACCCTTACAGTAAAGAATTTCTTCCTCATATCCAGTCTAAACTTCCCCTGTTTAAGTTTGAACCCGCTATCCCTTGTCCTCTCACTACAGTTCCTCATGAAGAGTCCCTTCCCAGCATCCCTATAGGCCCCCTTCAGATACTGGAAGGCTGCTATGAGGTCTCCACACAGCCTTCTCTTCTCCATGCTGAACAACCCCAACTTTCTCAGCCTATCTTCATATGGGAGGTGCTCCAGTCCCTCGATCATCCTCGTGGCTCTCCTCTGGACTTGTTCCAACAGTTCCATGTCCTTTTTATGTTGAGGACACCAGAACTGCACACAATACTCCAAGTGAGGTCTCACAAGAGCAGAGCAGAGGGGCAGGATCACCTCCCTCGACCTGCTGGTCACACTCCTTTGGATGCAGCCCAGGATACGGTTGGCTTTCTGGGCGGCAAGCACACACTGCCAGCTCACTCACATCTACACTCACTTTTCAAATTTGCAGTCATTTCTGGTCTATGGCTTTCACTAGTGACTAACAATTTTTTAAATATAAGCTCTTCTTTTAGAATTTAAACGTTTCTCATCTCCTAATCTCATGTTTTCAGCTCAGCAGGCTAGCTCTTCTCTGGAAGGGTCAATGGTTCAGGGTGTAAATGAAATGGGAAGATAAGAAGATAACTGTAAACAACACTGATGTGAATATTTAAGCAGGATGATAATTTTTCTGTGTTCCAGTTTTGCTAGGCCACATCTTTGTATCTTGGTAGAAGACTGAACTAGCAATTAATGATTTTAGCTGTCATACTAGTTACACATGTAGGATTTAGTAAAAACCTTTGGAATGCCTGGCTACTTTACAAATACAGGAATCACTTGGGCTTGATGAGCGGCTTTAGTTGAAACAAAACTAGTCCAGAAACATGAAGTTAAAGAGAAATTCTCAAGGATGTTTCTTCAAAAATGTTTTGAGAGAATGCAATTCTAGCCAACCTAACTCACTGGTTGGTTTTTTTTACATTAAATGGACAATTTAAAATACTCTTTTCTGGCAAAGGACTTGAAAAGGTACTAAATCTGCAGTGAATCCAATGTTAAACTTGTGAAAATGCTAAACTTGTGAAAAAATACAGCATGCAGAGCATAATAATACTGCAATGAGTAAGTGCCTTGAGAAATATTTAGAGCAGACTTGGTTGTTTTCACAGTTAGAGGTTTCTGCATCAGATATCCACCAACTATACCAGTACAGAGGGCTTCTTCATCCACTGGCCAGCTATGTAGCTTCACAATGGTTGTTTTGAACCACTTTCACTCCAGAATTATTTCACATCTTTAAACACGATAGTTAGCCTCTCCTAATCTAATGTAGGCAATAATGTGTGTGGCCATGATGACCATAAATGATGCAATAGCATTATATACTGAATATTTATATCTACCTTGCTGACCATACCAAGGCTGGAAGTATGAAAGTATGCCATGTGAGACAACAGGCTGCCAGCCAGACTCGGCTGTAAGTTTTTATGATATTATAAATGGGGGGTGAAAAGGGTGAACACAAATATTGACCTAATTCTCAGTTTGCTCACAAACTGCCCCACACAAGGACGGCAGTGTCATTTACAGACTGTGCTTTCTGTTCTCTAATTGAACATCCTGGGACCGTTCCCAGAGGTAGGGCATGAGCACAGATGGGGGAAGTAACTTCAAGGACCAGGTTGTCCTAGATTTGTATCATAAAGATGGTCACTGATAGAGCAAAAGCAACAGCTGGGTTCTTCAAAGCAACAGGAGCTAAATATATCCGCTGGGTCCATAACAAAGTTGTCTTTGGTATTCAGTCTGTTACATTGAATTACAAGTTTTGTATAAACACAGATATATTAATCCAAAAAAACTACATTCAAACATTTATCAAGGTGAGAGGGTAGTCTGTTGAGTTTGATTTACAGAGGCAAGTTTTAGAGAAGATCTCTCACTGGAGCAGTCTTAGTGGGCTAGGTACTTCCTTCCAAGACGTTTTATCAGACCACTGATTTTGCCTAATTATGTGTATTTTTTTCAAAATTCGGCACTTTCGATCAGGAGGCATCAACTGTCATTTTATTTTCTTCCTTGCATAAAGGTAGTGTAGGGAGCTTTCTGAGCTGAAAGGATGTCTTTCCAAGACTAACATGGATAAAGAACTATCCTGAATTCAAAGTAAAATTTGTTACTCTCTGCTATAGCTTTTGCAGTAAGACATTACAAAGAAATCTGAGTTCCACGGAGGAAGCAAACACGATTAACTCAGTCACTGAAGGACCAGTCTGGTCTATACAACACTGCTGTGAAGGGGCCTTTTGTGACACCTAGAAACAGGCAGATACTATCTCAGCCTGACCTCCTTCCTTTCCCCTCCATCAGAGGGCAGTTCAGTCTCACCTTAGTGAGAGACCTCAGAAACTACTCCAAAGTCTTAATTTATCTCAAGTTCCCCTTTGCAAGTTTCCCTTCAATGACTGGTTACTGAGCAGAGCATGGGATACAGACGTATTGCAGCTACTTCCGAGCAGGAGCTTCCACAACAAGATTCATGAAGCGTTTCTTCTGAAGTAGCAGTGCCTCCAAAACCCCACTGTCCAATGATTTCCCAGGTCTCTCATGAAATTCATAAATAAAAATCTAGCCTTAATTGCTATAGAGAGCAATTCGTCCCTCTTGGTCATCTACAAGCTGGTAAATGTGATAATAAAACCTCTTCATTTCTGAAGCTGAAGACATGCAGTTTGATTAAATGTCCCTTGTCTCTCAGCTTCTAGAGGCGAGATTCTCTGCTCATGTTAGTATAGGATTTTTCCTTGGGATTGTAGCCAGGGAACTGGCATTTGTTTTCTTTGTTGCTACTATTCCTGAAGGTGTCATCAGTTCCAGTTTGATTTGCAGTAACTTTAGGCTGATTTTTTTCCAAGTCCACCTGAAAAAAAACAAAACAAGCCAAAAACAATACCTTAGTAGTTTGAAGCCTGGACTCATGGCTTTTTTCCTTTGGCTAAAGGCTATCTTGTTACAGTTTGAAATTCTGACATCCTTTCCTATAAATCTGAGGAGTTACTTCACTACATAAAATGCGTCTCATACCCACAAACAGGCACTTTTCAGTGTGTGTCCCCTCCATACATAACCATTGATTTTCTCATTTCCCCACGGAAAGTCTTCGGCAAAAGCCGCAAAACCAACTTCTCACAACAACTCTGTTCATGTGAAAGTCTTTAAATGTGCCCTCAGTGCATTCCTGAGCACTTAAATTTAGATTTTCATTTGCATTTTTATGTGCATTTTAGTGGATTGGCCTACACTTGCCCCAGTGGTTTCACACTGTAAATACTTGATTAATGTTATTCTACATTTTAAGCAAAAACAAGCCAATAAATGCATATGTGATTTTGCTTTTACTGAGATTTTTGGTTTCGCTTCAGAAAAGTTCTAGACGAAGTTATGTTGAGCACCTAAAAGCCAAGTGAAACAGCTGAGGCAAATCTAGAGGCATCACAGCTGCTCTCCAAATGAAGCCATCAGCTTTAATGCCAAACTTGAAGCAAGCTGTGTGGAGGGACAGCTTCTATGTGAGCCTTGCAGCTGAAGGGTTACTTTCAGGATTTAAAGGGTATTCTAAAGGAGTTGAAAACATTCATATTGCTTTCTGTAGTGATAGGACAAGGCTTTAAACTGGCAGAGAGGAGGCTGAGATGAGATCTTAGGCAGTTCTTCCCTGTGAGGGTGGTGAGGCCCTGGCACAGGTTGCCCCATGCAGTGTTCAAGGCCAGGTTGGACGGGGCTTGGAGCAACCTGGTCTAGTGGAAGGTGTCCCATGGCAAGGGTTGGAACTGGATGAGCTTTAAGGTCCCTTCCAACCCAAAACCAGTCTGGGATTCTGTATGCCTAGCAGATTCTGCAAACTGTTACAACAGCACAAGAGGAAGGAGATGCTTATGCTGCATGGCTTGTGAAGCCCAGAGACACCTGTGGAGGAATTGGCCCTGCGTCTGTGGAGGTGGTGGGCCACAGCCCCTCAGGTGCTGGTGGTTGCAGCTGATGGGCCAGCAGTGTTGCCCTGGAGGGGAGAAGCCCTGCCGGGTTTGAAGGTGGCAATGGCAGTGTGAGTGCTCAAGTTTTATTCCCTGGCTCGGTGGGAGGCGGCAGGAGCTCAGTGAACTGCTGTCAGGGTGCAAAGTGCAGTATTGTCCCTGCTCGGCTGGCAGAGTGAGGTGGGCACGGAGCAGGAGTTCAGCCACCATTTCATGGGCTGCTGGCTGTCCCAGGGGCTGTTTGTCTCCAGAGCTCATGTGCTGTGCAGACAGGGGAGATTGGTAACTCATTGCTGCCCAGCACTGTTCAGGAGTTGGCCGATCTCATTTCCAGTCTGTGATCCTATGCAGCATCCCTTACATAACTTTACAGAGGGGTTGATGAAGGCTGGCATGCTCTTCATGTGGTGCATACCTCATGTACACCTGTGGCACCAGCGCCATGGCAGGACTGAGCTGGGGGCTCAGGTACTCACCTCCTGGCTGTTGTGCCGCACACCGCACCAGAGCAGAGCTTTGAGTCTGTTGGACCAAAAGCAAAACAGGTTGCAGACTGGTTGGATTAACACTGGTGGGATATCTTCTCCTTTGTTAGGTCCTGAAAGGAGAACATAATTATACATAGATGTATGAATAGCTAGGTATCTCAGACCATAAGGTGAGGTGGAGCAGCACTGGAGCCCACTGCTGTCTCCTGAGTCTCCCACAAGCTGCTTCCTGGGCTTTCTTAAACCTCTTGTAACAGCTGAGTCATATTGTTGTGTAAAAGCATTTATATATGTGTATATATATATATATATTGAATACCAACCTGTTATAAAGCTTATCAGCAGCCCTGTGATGGCACAGCCTAGGCAGCCTATGGCGCTGAAGTACAGGTAGGACACGGAGTACCAGGTATCTGCCAGCAAAGGTCTGTGAAGAGGTGACAAAAGCAGCTAGTGATGACCAGTGGGTACATTTAAGCTGTCTCAAAGATGGCAGCAAAATACAGCTAACACTGCAGCTGGTGTATGATTTGGCAGGGTGCTCCCATCCCATTTGGTGTTCACTGGCTGTGCACTGCAGGCTCATGCTGCATGCTGTGCTAAAACACAGGTTTAGATAGTAATTATAGGGAAAATACCTGTCTAGAGCTGCTGTTGGAGCTGCCGCTGTCGTCAGTGCCTCGGTGCTGTTAGCTAGTGTGCAGTTGAGAGTTGACAGTTGCAGAGGAATGGACTTTGTTGGTGGAGCAGGGTAAAGGAAAGCGCCAGTACCAGCCCAAAAAGCTACGGTAATCCCAGCTAAGAGGCCTCCCATAGCACCCTTGGAAGGTATAGAAAGATAGTGTTAAAGGTGATGTATGGGAAAGGCTTCTCTGTGAGCGTGAATTAGGGAGGAGTAAGTGATCACTGATCTCTGTCAGTGTAAGTCAATTCTAGTCTCTCTCAACCAAGGTATAAAACAGAGTGTTTTATTGTGCTCTCGTAATAGGAGTTCAAGCAAAACTGTGATGTTCAAAACTGCAATTCAGAGTTTAGTTTTACTGCTGGGTAAATGTGATTGGGCTGCTCAAGGGGCAATATGAAGTGAGCTCATAATTGTGTTTTGCCTCAGCTAGCAAAGGCAGAGCAATTGAAATTGTTCTGTGCATCCCCAGGTGAATATAGGCTGGGGCAAGTATTGAATATCTTTGTCTTCTTAATGAAAGAGCAGAAACTCAGAAATAAAAATAATTAAAAAAAAAAAAACCCTCATGTCGATCTAATCACCAATTAATCCACTGTTGGGTAGAGTTAAATTCAACTGGGGTAAGTACAGCAGTGAAAAGGGATTTCTGAACACATCTTGAACTCCATATGCTCTAAATCTGAAAAGCAGCCCAAAGACTTAATCTGAATAACCGGAACAATTTTCAAGATGGAGCTTTAAGCAAACAACACCAACAGGTTTTCTTTAGAGAAGGACTTTTTTTCCTTACCTTCCAGTTAGCACAAGGAAACACAATTCCCAGGGTAAATAATCCCAGCATGGGCCCACCACACATCCCATGAATAGAGAGGGAAGCCTGGTGATGCAGAGAAGAAACAGCAGCTTAGTGCCGCATCTGGAGGGAGCATGAGCAGTTCTGCTTTTGGTCTTGGAAACGGTAGGAGTGAAGAGACCTGCAGTGATCTCAGTGCACAGTTAAGGAGGGAATCACAGTATCCTTTCCCAGGAGTGGGTAAATAGTGAAGGAATTGGGGGATTTATGATTTTTTTTTCCCTAGTTATTCCTCTCGACAGAGTGTACACAGAAATTGTTCAGCGAATCCAGCAGCCCCCAGGGCTGTCAGCATTATTTGGTCTGTTCATTGCCTTTCTGTTTGTTCATGTTCAACTCATGGTGTTTCTGAGGCAAGAGATACCTGCACAACTCCTCCCAGCAGTGATGCTGCTGCAGCCATCGAAGTGCACAGGACACCATATAATACACCTGAAAAAGATGAAGCAGTGAGGTTGTCAGTGCTGGTTAATAGAGTGGATGATTTCTAATTCATCTAGTATCTGAAGTGACCAGGCAGTGTGCAGGAACTTGCACTTTGGGCTTTGACACTTGAAGTGGACAATTAAGCACACAGTGGCATCTTGCATGAAGTTTTGTTGCATTTTTCGTTAGTTGTTTTTTCTGATGCAGCAGAAATTAGCAATGAAATTAAGTTAGAAGTTATGCCTCATGTAGAAATGTTTCTGTTGCCTTTAAATAACACTTTTAGAATAACCTACTGAATTAATTGAGAGATGATAGACAACGCAGCTTTCTTTCTTCACACCAGTTTTAATTTTGTGGGAGACAAAACTCTTTATGTAGCAGTCTTGAGTACAGCCAACCAAAACTTGTCTAATGTGCTAGCACACCTTGGCATCAGATATGAACATTGTCTTTCTAGGTCCTGAGAGAAAAAGCAATAAGTAATAAGAGGAAAAGCAGGAATAGTGAAAGTTGGAGACATTTACAGAAACAGAAATTGTATTGGGTTGGCTCCTATCTGATCTTTACTAGCATTAATAAATGGTTATGATATTATTAGAGTACTTATGAAAAGTTTATAATGTTAGTGCAATGATTCTTAAAAGTATCTTAAAATTCAAACCACTTTGATGTTAATGACCTGGTTTTCATTTCTCTTATAAATTTTAATCTTTCTCTGAAAAGCTAAACAACCCACTTATGCAACACTGAATAGAAATGTCTTGTTTTCCTACTAAAAATAGTATCTCATAATGCCACTATAGATTAATGTGATAAAAAACTACACTGATATTGTTCTTGTGTTGTAAAGAAGATCCCAGAGTGTTCCCCAATATTTTCAGTAGAAACAAGTTTTGCAGAGGTCTTGAGGAGTAGCTGTTGATGCTAGTCTATATTTGTTTCTGTACCATATAGTGCCAATGCATAATTTTATTGAAGCAGCAGGCCGATGTTCATCCTGAAAGTTTATAAAAGGTTACACTGTGGAGGTTTCCGAAGCACAAGTGTGTTTCTGAAGAGGTGTCTCTAGAGAGTGCCCTTCATTACACCCAGAACCACTTTCAGAGTCAACTGAGAGTCAGGGACTCTCAAGGCTCAAAGTATATAAAATCCTGCCCTATTTTCTCCTGCAATAGTAGCAACTGTGGGCATGGATGCTTTTGGTATTAAAGAAATGGATCCGATATAGAGTACCTACATAAGCCTTTGCTGATCCACGTGCTCATCTTCTCGGAGAGATTAGGGAAACCTTTCTTGACCAAGTCTTCAAAGGTAACAGTTGCTAAAGCATTGATGCTGGCAGCTACCGTGCTATAGAAAACAAGACGAATGTTAAGTAAATAAGAAGCAATATGTATTTATAAAAAATGCTTCCTCTTGTTCAGCACTAATACTCTTCAAGAACTGTACATCTTAACAGTATTTTCCACATATGTTGCCGATGTTGGTGAGGTTTCTGTCCCTTCTGGAATTGCAAGGGGCTCTGCTTCATGCTGGCACAGAACAAGACAGAAACTCATCCTGACTGACCCTTCAGTTTACCAATCTGCAAGTCCTTCAAAATACAGGCATGCTCCAGAATAAATGTTCTACTCCCTTACAAATCAAAGGACGTGCAGTGACAACTAGTAATAGCAGGCATTTTGTGGAGGAACAGGGTGTTTTCTCTCGTAACTGAAAAATACGGAACAGGGGATAGGCTGGTTGTTTTAGGTGGGGGAATGAACATATATTTGATGAATACAGTCTCAGTGAATTTGTTGTGATAGCATGGCAAGATCCATATCCTACAGCATGGTATTTGGTACTGTGTGTCCTTGACTCTGTCCTTAGTCTCCTGCCAGGAGAAGCCAGTGCCTTTTACACAGGGATTTTTGATGGCATTTTTTTTCCTTCCCCTGTTTTGTTATCTCTGTCTTGCTTTTTCTACACATAAGAGTCTTTAGAAAAAGTCTGTTGGAGATTGACATTATTCACATGCCACAGAGTCACTGTGAACTTGACTCCTCTCTCTCAAATGCCCTATGAAGTATTGGTGTTTGGCCTGTAGAGGGTAAAAACTACAATAAGATGCAGCACTCCTATAGATTCTGAAGTTCTAAAGAAGTTTTAAAAGTTCTCCATGCAGACATCTCTTTTTCCTAGTCTGACTCTGCTTTATGTACAGATAGACTTACTGAAAAGCATTCTATCCCTATCTGGGATATGGTGGCAGTAAGGTTCAGTAAAGGCAATTTCTCCAGGAGCAGCTCCAAAAGTATCTCCGAAAGCGAGCTTACGTTTTCTATTTTTTTGTCTGTATTGACAATGTTATTCTAAAATATACTTGGGTAAAAAGATGTTGGCGAAGTGGAGCTAGGCTTTGGCATAAATATAACACAACTCAGCAAAGAACTACTGCTGCTTCTTAGAATGTTCTGGGTAAAACAGCTGGGCTTTTCTTAGTGTTTCATGTCTTGACCTCATTCTGTGTCCTCAAGAAGTCAATTGTATGCAGGTAAATTGCCACTTCAGGATCACAGACCTCAGCGTTCCACTGAATGCACAGGCAACAAACAGTCCTGGGACCCCTGGCATCGAGGAAAAAATGTCCATAACAAAATACGGCATGAGCTGCAGTAGAAGAAGCACAAGAGAAACACAAGCGGTTACTTAAGATATTCCTGGGTAATGGAAAAGAAGTAGTTTCTTTGGAGCATGTTGCTAAATTCTGGGTTTATTCCAACTAAGAAGAGGTGTCAGAATTTGAGCAAAGAGGATGTCTGTCAGTCAGGGAAGCGCTCAGTCAGAGTGGCACAGGAGAACCAGAAAAGAGAACCAGGAGAACCAGAAAAGATCTATTCTAGCTGATTCACCAGCCGCCTTAGTGCCTGAGGGCTGACAGGGCATAATGCATCCCAGGAAATCTTACTGTCTTCAAGTGTGTTATGTCTGGGTCCTAAGCAGCTCTGTTATAATATTGGGTATCTGTACCTGATCAGGTGCTGAAATGAACTCAGCAGTCCAAGGGTCACAGCTCTTGTAATGAGAGTACATCACCAAGCCACAGAACACTGCACACACCAGGACTGTCCACAGTCCCAGTAAGTTGAGGTAAAGCGCCCTAGAACAAAGCAGAGAAATTCTGTTTGATACAAAGTGCATATAGGAAAGCTGTTACAAGTTACGGGTTTTCTAACATTTTAGGGAGGCACCTTAATCACAGCTAGCTGTATAATTCAAAGCTAGATAAATTATTCCTTAAAGGCATCAGCAGGATAAGAAAATGTATGTAATATTTAAAAAATGTGGAAACATATAGCCTTGCTATAGGGTAAGGATGAAGGTTCAAGATACACAGCTGGAAGAGACCAGTAACTTGGACACAGAGTGGGCAACACCAGGTGCTGCAACTGCCCCTCCTGTCCCCTGTAAGAGCAGATTTTTGTCTGTTGGGAGTTGTTGCTTTTCTCCTGTCTTGGTGCTTGGGGTCGGGCTGGGCATCAATCAGCAGGTGTTGAGCAATTGTATTATGCATCATTTGGATTGGTTGGTTTGTTTTATTCCTCTCTATTTCCTTATAAAAGGAAATTTCAATAATTAAACTGCTTTTATGTCAACCCAAAGGGATTTACCTTTTTATTCCTGTCACTTCTCCTCCACATCTCACAGGGGGGAAGAAGTGAGAAGTGAACAAGCGACCGAGTGGTGTTTAGTTGCCAGCTGGACTTAAACCCTGACATCTCCTTTTAAGCCATTGTAGGCATTCTATCATGATTGCAAAGCTGCCATGCAAAGTAACACACTTGGCTGTTTTTCACTAGTCCATGGAATGAATGTGAGTGACAGCATCCACTGGGGAGGCTGTGTGGCTGTGGTTCAGTACTCTTGTAACTCTCAAGAGCTTACAGGTTTTATATAACCTGCATCATGTTTGGGCATGACCTTATGCACAGCCTCTTCCTAGGGCCAATTCACAGCTGTGCTACTGGGACCCAAAGGTCTTTCAGAACTTGTTACTAGTGATATTCTCACTGCTGTGACTTCCAAATGTTTTTCAAAGACTAAATTTTCTACAGGATAAACTCATATAATCCAGCATGACCTTAAGAAAAAATGGTATGATTGCAGCTAGCACAAAAGCTCACCTTCCAATCTTTATGCTTTAGCCAACTCGGCAAGCAACTAGTGCTATGCATGTGGAAAAAAAGTCCGGTGGTTTGGTGTCTAGCTATGCATATACTAATGCTGATTTTGGGGAAAACCTGTGTGTCTATATTTTGAAATTTCACTTGGTTCTTTACCATTTAGTCTAATTATTCTCATGCTCTAGAATATTAATAACTTACTGATTTTATTTTATTTAGATAATACCTTGTACTGTAGTGCTCCATTAAATCATTAACCACTTTTAATACAATACAACAAAGCCACAATTCCAGTAAATACATTTTACCAATGGAGTTGCAGATAGCACAGCTTCTGTGTTGGCATTTTTTCCATACTCTGCTTCCAAGGATTAATTTGGCAGCCTGACCCCAAAGTAGTAAACTGCAAGAGGTTAATGGCTACCTGTTTTTATTTCTGCATTTACTTATGTCATTCAAGGCCAGAGGGATCAAGACTGTCAGAGCAAAATCAGCTATTTTTTAACAAACCTGACAAGCTTAGAATTCCACATCAGTATGTTTGATCGCTAGAATAGGTTTATGGCAGGTAACTTACAGTTTAGCGTGCTTTTCTGATTTGCAAGAAATGCATCTCTGGATTGTGGACTGATTAACTCCATAGAGCCCTAGCCATGTAAATGTTCCCCCAATAACAATTGTCCAGAAGGTATGTCGTCTCAAGGGATCGACATCAAAGCTAGAAGAGAGAAAGAAGCAACTCATTTCAATTACATAAACACACTTTTCTTTAGCTAGAGGCAGGCGGTTTTTCAGAACTATCCACTATGTCCTACCCTCTGAATCGGGAGTACTGCATCGGTAGTATGTATCCAGCTCAGAAAACATTTACTGTGGTTAGGTTTGGAAGTTTTTTTACTCTTATATTGGAACGTATTGCTATCAAGTCAAGATATATATCATTCAGAGTCAGTCAGAGGATAGATTGACTGAGATAAATCACATTTATAAGGCTGCTTATGCTCAGATTTCAGATCTGTGTCACGCTGGAGCAATAGACCTGCAAGCCATCCTGCCTGGGACCCCGTCCTCTGCAAGGAACAAAGCCACTTGCAAAACTGTATAAGTCCTCTGAATTCCTAGTTTAATCATTATGGTTTGTCATTTCTTTTACGAGAAACTGCTGCAGCTGCAGTGCTATCTACTTTTTATCAATGGTAAAATTTCATTACTCAGTAATTCTAAGCAGTACATCTTGCATCTGTCATCTTTGCAATTCTGCTAATCTTGATAGATATAGCAGATAACATTTGACCTTGCTGCTATGTTCTGTCAATGACTTGCCTTGAGCAATGAACTTTTCAGTCAATGCCACAAACAGCCAAAGGAAGGCCAGTTTTCTATCCCAGCGCAGTGGTGTACCATTGCTGGCTGCTGCGGTGAGCGTACTTAACATAAAGTGCCAGATTTATGAATAGAAATTGAAAGGTATATACAATTGGAAGGAATAATTGGGCTGCCTTTGTAGCTACACAAAGAAAAATGACAAAGCTCTTTTTTAAGTTCAGCAGGGCTTTGATTTCTTCAAAGAGGGTAATAGAAAGAGGAGTGAAGTTCTCCTGATGGTCAACTGCATTCCCAAGAATCAAAGAAATAGGGAACGGACTTTTCTGAGTTACTGAGGTTGTTCACTGATAATATAGTAACAAGTCTGACTCTTTCTGATTTCATGAGGGTATAGTTTCTAAACATTAAATATACAAAAAAGAAAAGGTTTGCACTGTTTGTTTCTTACTCAAATATGTTTAATCGTGTCCCTTCATAGGCGACCTCCCAGACCTTGGTTGTTCCACCGTTCAGAGTAGTTCCTCGAATCAAAACTGTCGTGAAGCCAACCACCATGACAATCATTTGAAATGCATCTATCCAGACAACAGCTTTTAATCCACCCTAAAAAAACAGTGCTTTTATGTATGCTTTTATCTTCTTTCCTGTTGTTCAAATACAGCAAAAGATAGAAAGACCCCTTATTTCAGGAGCTCAGAAACTGCATGTAGCAAATCAGGGCTCTTAAACTTCATATTCTCCCATGAAGGTTGTATTTTTGCAGGCTAGAAAATGACACAGCTTTGAAAGGTTTGTCTACAGTCATATGCAAATGCTTGACTTTCAGTTAAATGCTTTTTTTTCCCTAAGTTAAAAGCTTAGGGAATACAAGCTGGTCTGTTTGTACTTTCTATAGCACACAATACAATTCTCTGAGCCCAGTGGTCCACAATTAGCCTAACTCGGAAAAAGAGCTCCAGAAAGTTTTCAGTTCATCTTTTCCCCACAGCTACTTTCATATTTGATCAAATCTATACTAGAGCAGCAAAATAAGTGTTTTCAGCAAGGGCGGACTGAAATAGTGAACAAATTCCTTAGTGGTAATGAGAACAGAAACGAAGTTGTGTCCTGAGCCCTCTGCTGCTTCCACTGCAGTGTATCTTTTTTGTAACGTTGAGTCCCATGTTGCTTCCACTCAGAAGGAAAGCTCTCTGTGACCTGTTGATTTGCCTTCCTAGGTTTTATCACTTTGTTCTTGATCTGGGGTGACACCAGAGGCACATTTTTCATTGCGATGTTTTTCAGTCTATGACTTGTAAAAGATAAGAAGAATCATCTTCTCTCAAAAGATTTAGTGTGGCGGAGGAAGGTTATCACCTCCTTATCTGGACTCTGCTTCAAACTGTTTGGTTTAAACCTTGAGACATACAGCAGAGGATTTGAGAGGAAATAATTTTTTCTCCAATAGACTTCGTTGCTCCACAGAGTCTAAAAGAAATTTATCTCTATGTTCTAATACTTTAAACCTCAGTCAATTGGAATGGATGTAGAAGGCTTCTGTGATAGCCTGTCATTTAAAAAGCATGGTTGAATTAAAAGTCTATATTCCAGCTGTTCAGTTGTGCCTGTCACGTACCAGAGTGCAATAGAAAGTGCAGACAACTCCTGTTGCAATCACAGAGCCCCAGAGATCAAATCCAGTGACTGTGAAATGAAAGAAAACCAAACAGTTAGTGAAATGGCGGTAGACCATCTGGATGGTAACAGAAAAGCTATAGTCCTTTAGCTTTAGAAGGATAGAAGTATTAATTTTACACTTTTGTGTCTATTAGGAGCTTTACTGGATTGTTCAAGTTTCTTGATACTACTGGATACTGGTTTGCATTGTTGTTTTCTTGCAAACTGGATTTAACTCACTTTCAAGCATGCAAAAGTAACATGCAAGAAGGAAAATTGCACAGAGCAAAAACATCATTCTTATGGGACACAGCTTTATAAGCAATGCTTTCTGTTCTTAGTCCAGAATTTTCACTTGAGAAATCAGGTTCTTCAGATACTTCCAAGGAACCCTAACAATAAATCCCAGCCCAAACTGAATTCCATTCCCTGCAACTAGGAACAGTTTAATGCTAGGATATGTTGCATTAAAGCCAGTTTTCCTGTTCATTTTAGTTCATGAAGTTACTTTACAAAAGATGCTGAAATTTTGGTTTGACTTATACAGAAGTCTCTCCCACCGGGAATAGTTTTTGAGGGCAAATCTATCTGTAAAGGTTCTCTTATTAGCAGAGTTAATGTGGCCTAACAACAAAGACGAATTGTCAGATAAAATTCATTTGAGCTCCAGAGGAAGGAAGCTCTGTGCTCTGAAGGTGGGGTCAGACAAACTGAGCACAACTCCAACTACAAACAATGAGGAGAGTCTCCCATTCTCTGTCCAGTCGATTTTGGTGAAATCAGGAGTTAGGCCATGGTGATTCTTTTTGCCCTATGGCAGTAAAATTACTAATCCCATCTATTATGATGGATGCTGTATGTCCAGTTTGCAAAGATTAATTGAAGTGTGCAGACGGACAGCAGCATGGCATTTGGCTCCAGGTGCAGGGAATGGAGTAATGCTTATGGGAACCTGAACATGGGAGACAGGGAAGAGGGGAATCAAAGTACAGAGTACAGTCTTGGATCACCAGCTTGTACTGTGAACTTTGTCAGGATGTTGAGAAATTGTTCGTTGCTAACCTCTTCAGGTGGTTACTGCGTGCAAAGCAGAGCAGAGCAGCAAATGTAAGGCTCCTGCTAATGCACTGGTGTGAGAGAGATGTGAGGCATCGGAAATGCAGAGCTATGAGGAGCAGGCAAAAACCTTCTTACAGAACTTCTGTGGAATTTGTTTTTGGGGGTTTAGGTTTTTTTTTCCTTCGTTTTCCTCACTTCATTTATTCTGTTTGCCTTGTTGTATGATTGGTTGGGGTAGCTGTGTAGTGCAGCATGGGAACTCACCTTGGTTGAGTGCCAGTGATGGAGCATAAACCACTATTCCTGTGTAAAGGATCTGGAGGAGAAAAAAAAAGATTTAATTGAAAAAAGATGTATGTGAATGCTCAGGGATAATTTTCTACTTAGAAGAGCAAAATACAAAATCTGGGGGTTTCTTTATATCAGGTTATTTAACTGTATCTGGATTTCTGTTTCAACCTTTACAAAACAAAATCATTGGTTTAATTCCTTTCTGATAAAAGGACCATTATTTGCTTTGGTATTACTTCTTTCACCAATTGCAAAGATGAGTAGATGACAAAAATACCCTAGTCAAGTAGAAAGAGGAGCTCTTGGGAAAACACAAGCAATGATACTGAAATAAGGTGCATTGATCTTGGAATTTAAACATCCATTTTTCTATTCAAACCCTTTCAAAGTGGCTGACTCAATGCTCTCACGTGTATGTTCTGACAGAACTGAGGGAGAAACAAAGCATGAAAATAAGTAAGCATTCAAATCTGTAGCTAAGGGTTTTGGGATACTGAAATGGAATTAATGTAGAAAGAAATGCTTTCAAACACCCCATAAAATTAATCTTTCCATCAAATGCATAACTATATAACTTTCTGAGATGGTTCCTCCTGGGACCATCACTGGGTTGGTCCTACCTGGGCATCCCTCCAGGAGACACCACATGCAACAGCTTTCAAATGGGATACCTTCACCCTGCTATCATAAATGGTAATTGATTAACTAAATGTACCCAGTACAGCTCGTTTAGCTTTTCAAGAAAGACAGAATCTACTCATTTGGGAAGAGAGACAAGGGAACATAATGAGATCAAGAATTTGACAAGCTATGAGAGTTCAGCAAAACATCCAAGTTTCAAAGACAACAAAAATGACATTTTTAATCCTAAACAGGAAAAGTTAAGAAAGCTGGAAAAGTTAAGAAATCTAGAAAGTTAAGAAAGCAACCATTCATTCTTTTTAACATTCACAGTCTAAGTGAAAAATTATAGGACAAAAGAATACTCTTTAAAACATCTTATTATGGAAAATGTGCAGTCTGAAATTAGTCTGTCAAAAGAAATGTTGAGTGAAACTGGCACAAACAGAGTCAATGGTTTCTCACCGTCTGCAGGATGTAGATCAGTGTTGCAGCAAGACGGACAATCTTGTTAAATCTTAACTCCAAATACTAGGGGAAAAGAGGAATTTCAGTAAATTGCACATGCAGCAGCGCCTGTGACACAGCTATTAACCTTCTTTTTGCTATGCAAGTAAAATTACTGGCAGCTGGCACTGCTGCTATGAGTAATGAGCAGGAGAGCATGATTATTATTACACATAGTGATAATTACATGTGCGAAATCTCAGTAACATGTACTTGAAGTTATATGTTGGGTTGCAGTACTCAGTATTCTTTGTATTGTGAATAACTGAAAGGAAAAGAAATTTAAACTTCAAATGAAAGTACATTCCAGCTGTATGAAAAGGAAACTTGAGGTCATCTCTAGGAGAAATAGTGTGGTTTGACTCCTGTAATGACCAAAGTGGTGGTGGAACAGATGGAGGACAGGCAGCATAGAAGACAGTTCCACAGTGATTGAGCTAAACTAGCTTTCTTGCTTGCCCTGTCTCAGTCTAAACACAAATCTGCACATCATCAACACAGAGCAACAAGTGGAGTTCTTAGGGACTTGCAGCTACACGTAGGGAAGTGTCCCTAGTTACCACATAACTGTAGAGGTGAGTAGCTCTCTAGCCCCAAAAGCCAGCTTTTAAACCTGAGTCACCACTTAGAGCCCCTCTGTAGAGCTGACCAAAAAAATTACATCTGTGGCAGCATCCCTTCTAGCCATGGGTGGGCTGGGTCTCTCCTCAGGCCATAGTCCCACATGCTGCCAGCAGACTCCAGGCACAGGCTGTACAATTCTCTCTGTTACAAGCCTCTAGGTATAGCTCCCCAAAGCAGCTTCTGACCTATTAATTTTGCTCATTTTCATCTTTCTTGTGTCTCTAGCATAATAAGCCCCACAGTCTACCATACAGATAAATAGCTAATTTATGTAACTTGTTTCTAAAAATAATTCCTCAAGCCAGCATTTTGAGGGGACTCTCTGGGTGCAATGACAGCTTTGGTGGCTCAAATGAGAAGAGCAATTCATTGTCTGATCTTGCACCAAAACCAGCTAGAAAATGTGGTTACTTGTGGCAGTGGCAACAGCTGGTCAATTTTACTTTTTTCCAACCTGTAACCGAGTTACTTCCAAATACCCAGACAGAGCGGTTTGACCAAAGCTGCTCCTTGGGTTTGGGCTTAGAGAACATGAGAAGTCTTCCTGTTGCTCCTCATGAATTCACTCAACTTTCTTCATCCAATTCTTGCTTGGTTCAAACTGCTCAAGAACAGGAAAGGCCAAATTTTAGGCTGTTGATTAACGTGACTAAAAGGCTGTCCCCAAATGCTCAGTAGCTGCAGGTGGTAAGGGCTACACACTGCTCTTAGTGATAACATCACAAGGTTGGCTGTGTAGTTTGATTTTTCTCTACTACTGAACCGTCATTTGAAGAAAATAATGTGTTCCAGGAGGAATGCAAGGCAAAACCTCTAGAAAATTCAGAGGTTGTTAATTTAATTTTGTTTCCTAGAGAATCGCTGAATTCATTCCCCAGCCCTGAGTTGGTTTGGTTTGGTTTTGGTTGGTTTGTTTTGAAAGAGACCTGCAGCCATCTTCCTCTTTATTCCTTCCTTGCACTGCAATAGTTATCAAATATCTACTTGACTATTTTTTTTCAGTTATCAAATAGTCCACTTTGCTATTAAATTGGACCAAATTGCCAGCTCTAGACCAAGTTTGAGTTTGATACTGTTGAATTTTGTTCTTAACATCTGTCTTTAATACCTACTCTGCAAAAGCAGGTATATACATATATATATATATATATATATATAAAAAGTGGAATAGTTATAGGATCAGAAGTATTTGGATACACTTAAAATATTTTCCAGCTGTAGCATTTGGTGCTGGTGTGTAGCCCCATCTCCTGTCTTTGCTGTACATGCATAACAGGAGCTCTGACCCTTAATTTGTGCTTTCAACTTATTGCAATAGGAATAACCAGTTTGAGTAATGCCACCTGGTTTGAGAAAGAATTAGTGCATTGATATACTTGCTCTGCAAAACACTGCAGAAAATCTTCTGTCAGAGCTTTTTCTCTATGAATATCTATATGCATGTTACTGACTTTTATATTAGAATAATGGCTTTTTAAATTTTTACTTACCTCATAAGTGCTCGTAATGCCAGATCTGTAAAATACAGGTAGAAAGAGTTCTGCAGTAAAAATAATGACAAGCGCATATGAAAGAAAGAATAGCACAAAGGATGCCCCATAACGATAGACTTCAGAGGGTGTTCCCAAAACAGTCACTGCTGACATGAAGCTTGATGTGAGAGAGAAGGCTATTGGTCCACATGTCATCTGCTTACCACCCACCAAAAATTCCTTTGAAGTTTTCTTTTTTCTCTCTTTAACTGCAAAAAAGACTCCAATGGTGGCACTGACTAAAAACAGCCCTGCAAAAACAACATAGTCCCAAGCCACAAATTTTTTGACTTCTGGAGCTACAAAGTTTGACATAGCAGCAGTTGGACAATTCTCTGATGTTGAGGAGTCTGGGTTTCTGTAGCTGTGCTCTGAACAGATGAACTCAGTTGGCAGTGAAGTTGAAGCTTATCAGTAGCTCATCAATGACAAATCATAACCAACAAGACTATTCAGCTAGGAGACTTATTTTTTTTTTACCCAGCTCACTCCTAAGGAGGAAGAAAAAAGTAGCTAAGAATGAGTTAGGAAGGTGGTGAATGCACTTAGACCCTAGTACTACTGATGCTTCTGTCAGGCTGGAGCAGCAGATTCAGCTGTGAAATCTGTAGTATGTTCCCTTTTTATCTGTGAGGTGTTAATTTACAGTTAAACATTAGCCTGACATGTTGACTTGATCTGACTCTTTTCTAACCTCTCAGCATTTTTAAATAAGAAAATCAGAGCAATAAAGAAATAAATAAATGAGAGTAAATTGAAGGAAAGGTCCATGTACAGACCTGCAACCTAACTGGTAAGTTTGTTTTTAGAGAAGCAATTCCCTCATGTGGTTAAAAACTAAATTTGAACATCAGCGATAGGGTTCAGAATTGTCCTGCATTTGAAGTGTGCTCTTTGGTGTAGACTCTCTGGGAGTCAAGGCTGCCTTAAAGAACTGGAGCCTTTAATGCTTAGAAGTGACCATGGTGCTTTCCCCTCATGCGCTGTAGCCAAGCCTTGGGGTATTTGTGAGCCCAGGGCAGCTCCACATGAGCAGAA
This sequence comes from Ara ararauna, assembly GCA_028858755.1. Taxonomy (NCBI): domain Eukaryota; kingdom Metazoa; phylum Chordata; class Aves; order Psittaciformes; family Psittacidae; genus Ara; species Ara ararauna. Next base: position 27,430,915 of record CM054380.1, read on the forward strand.
GTGCAGTTCGAGCTGCACTGTTTGAGGGTGACTTTCAGTTAGAAACTGATTTTTCATTGACCACCAACAACAACAGTTTTACTTGCAACTTGTATGGGTTCATGTGGGAGGTGGCTTGTTTTATTTATCCATCTACAACTTGGTCAGACATGCAGGAGGAGAGGGCCAAAGAGAAGACTGGACAACAGCAGTGTTTTTATTTACTATGTCTTCAGTGTAATATGTTCAATTTAATGAATTATATTTCCCTTGTATGGTTTTTGTAGTATGGGGTTTGGTTTTGTTTTTTAATAAGTGGATGTTTATTTTATCCTTATCTCTGCCATGACAATAAATTTTCCAAAGCGGCAGGCAATGACTTGTCATCCTGAAGGATTAGTTTGTTCAAAGAGGTAATGTGTGTAGTTGCAGCCCTAAGGGGAGAGTGCAGGGTTCCTTTTGGAGACAATTCAGAAAGATGCAGCGTCTTGGTGTAGTCTTTAATAGCAATAAACCTCTTCAGCCTTGTCTCGGCTGGGGATGGATCCTTACTTCTTCTTAAATTATCAGTAAACAGAGATGGCTTTGCTAAATCAAATATGCCTTGCAAATTAATGGGTGCAAGGACCTGAGGCCTTGCTTTTTCTCATCCATCTGCTCAGGAGAAAGAGGAGTACACGTGCAGCAACCTTCCGTGCTTAGCACAGAGTCAGAGAAAATCCAGGGGAGACTATGGCTAGAAGCAACTTCTGTCTGCATGTGCAGAGAGATTGTGCAGTCTTTGTGGTCGATTTCAGTGGGACAGAGTGTAAAAAGGGGAGTTGAATTGCCTATTTCTGCTGCAAAATGTGAATTAAACTAAAAAAATGACAAGTTACTTCTTAAAAGGCACTGCTTCATTTATGCTGAAATACTTTTAGTCCCCAGGAGTTAAAATAGTGTGAAATGCACACTTGTGAGGTGTGATCAGCACTTTACGAGAGCTGGGCTAGCAATTAAAGCTGCCATAGCATTGTTTGTGCTGTAACCTATGGGCAGTGTGATGAAGGTGTAACGCAGGCAAGAGAGCAGTAAACCATTTTGCCTCACTGAGGATCAAAAAAAAAAAAAAGGAACAAAAACCACCAAACCCCTGGAAATCCCAAATGGAAGTCAATATTCTTTTAGGTAGTGTCTATTGTGAGTTAATAATGAGCAGCAACATCATTATGTGTGCTGAGAGAGGGTGAGGAATGGTAAAACTGATCTCATGCAGGCTGCATAAGAAATGAAAGGATTACCCTCAGAAAAATGGTGTGTGCATCGGTATTAAGATAACACAAAATAGAATAAACAGCAAAATGAGGGTATCTGTGTGGTCAGTGGTCTAAGGCACATGACAGGGCCTGGGTTAATTGGACCAGAAACAGGTAGAGGAATTGCACTTATGGTGTAAAGTGTGTCAGGGTGGTCCATCCTTTGAGCAGCCTCCCCCACTTACTAGCATTAGGTAGAGCCATAATGAAACTTTTCCACAGATATCTAGAATCAAACACAAACAGCAAAATATTAATTCCTCTCTGAAATATTGGTATACTGAAGTGACCTTGTCATAGACAATGTGCCCACAAGAAAGGATAAAACTATTCTTTACACCTCTAATGGGAAAGCAGAAAACTGTCACCTGAGTTTCTGGTATCTGGCTCTCCCTTATGACAGAAATTCTGGATCATGGGGGTACATTCTTTTCCTCGTATGATAATCCTGCATGTAGCATTGGAGAGTTTCAGTCTGGAGATAAACTAGCTGCTTTTTGAACAGGAAAATTCATGGCACATTGATGCACAGCAGTGGTAAAAACCTTCTTCCCAAGGACACTGCCCTCTCTTGGGGCTGCAGGCATGCACTGCTGAAAGCAAACACCACCTTTTGCTCCATCCAGCAGATGATTCAATAGAGAATTGATCAATATTTATGAACTCCTTTTTATAAGGTACAGTCAACTTGTGTCTATTTATTAGTGATAATGAAAACACTGAAAAATATTTTGTGTGAAGTAATGAGGGGGCAAGATGCTCCAATTCTAGCCCAGAAATCAAGAGCATTAATGAGTTCCATTGAGAAAATGAAATGCAAGCTTACAAAAGCATCCAAGTATCTGAAGAGAATACATAGGAAGATTTGCGAGCGTCCTCTTTTTAAATGTGAATACAAAAGGCTTATTTGACAAATTCATTTTACACATTTTGTGCCTTTTTATCCTAAATGATGTGTACAGCTCACTTGATGATGAAGTCAGGCAGTGTCTTCCAGTACTTGCACAGGCTGGCACACATATGTAATCTGCTGTACCAGTATTTGAAGCATATTTCTCAGTGGTGTTATTAGTCTTTAGTATGATTGCTATTTCTGTTGCAGCTCCTAAATTTCTGCCTTTCACATTCAAATATTTGTAGCTGTACTTGCACGCTGCACTGTTCTGGAAACAATCATGCTGGCGTATAACTGCGCATTCTTTATTTTTAATTTATATGAGAGTTTTCCCTTTTGGAGTAAATTTGAGTTTCAGATGACAGAAGTCATCCCTTTGTGAGGCCAGACTAGCGTCGTGTAGTCTGATGCTCGATGATTAGAGCATGAATCTTTTCCCTGGCTTCAGTTGAGTTAGTCTGTTGAATATTTTTTTCCATGAGTAACAGATCCAGGATCTGACCCTTGATCACAGACTGAGTGATCATTACTACTGACGAGGTAAAAATGAGTTTTGAGTTCCTAAATGGCTTAGAAATTTTGTAGCTTCTGCACATCCTTTGGTGCTTATGTTGAATATTTGAGTCTGAGATTTGTTCATTATTATAAACATAAGAGTTATTTTGGAAGATTATAACAAAACACATGTAAAATTAGATATCAGTTTGTTGGTGCTGTTCAAATTGTGTAGATCTATACACACAAAATATAAAACTAGCATCTCTGTATGGGTGCATATTTTGTATAGTATTTATAAAGAGCAACAGCCTCTCTTAATAACATTATAAAAAATAAATATTGCATTTATTTCTCTAAGCAATTATTTTCTAACACCCAAATCAGAAAGTTCCTCTATTTAGTGTATGTTGGTTTCCACTAAAAAAAGCATTTAAACTGCAGCTGTCAGGTAAATAAATACCTGTGCAGTACTGAAGTGTTTGAAAGATATTTTGTCTCCTAAGAAAGCAGATAACAGAATCAAGTCTGCAAAGAGTTTGTTTTGTTATATAGTAGACAAGTGTTTTGCTGTACCCTAATACATGACTGAATTATTTTTCAGCTTCCTTATTAAATTTTTAAATATAGAGGTGTGAAAAATTCATAGAAATAGGCACTGGAGGACTTAAGGCACATTTAGGTGGCTGGAAATGAAATAGTAACTATTTTATTGAGAGAAAGTAAATTTCTGGAGCACAAAATACCCTAAAAATCAAAGATATAGCATTCAGAAGTCCCTGTTAAACTTAGGGGTTATTATCTTTCTCTGATGGTGGACTTTGTCTTTTCTGAAGAGGCTCCTCTTTAATGATTACTCTTTCTTCAGGAAGACATGCTCATTTATCTATACAAAGATCATTATAAACCAGTAGTGTGGGGAACTGGAGGTATTGCTTATAGTTTCCAAATAGATTATTACCTGGGGACACAGAGTCCTCCCTGCAAGATCGCTCTTCCCTGGCAGCACTGGGTCACATCAGGGCACCCAGCAGAGCCTGGGGCTGGTGGTGAAGCCTCATCCCATCTGTCAGCTCCCATCTGCTTTATTTTGCATCTTGGAACACACAGTTTGCAGAGTCACTTGCAAACCTGGTTGCGCATGCTGTAAGCATGGCTGTTTGGGCTGCACAGAGGTGGATTTTTAGTACGTACTTTCCTTAAGGAGAAAAGTGCATAGCGCTGGTGCTGAGAATTGTATTCTCTTCTGCAAAGACAGTCAGCTGGGGAGCTGCATGGAGAAAAAAGTGCTACTCTGAAATGCTGGACTTCAAATAATCATATTCTCAAAAGAAAAAAAAAAGATTAAAATCATGTTATTTATTATTAACCTCTTCTAACCTGTAGTGCAGTGAATGAGAGTCCCTCTCTACTGCGTGGCCACAGTTTCTCAGGGACCCAAGCCATCTTTGCAGGAACTTCCACCTTCACAGCCACATGAGGCACCTGCTGCATGGGGCAACAGCCTTGCTTTGCACCCTCAGTTCCCTTTTTCTTCAATAGAAGGAAAATAGCATGTAGCAAAGTAGTTTACTACTTATCCACCCAGAGTACTGATTAATTTTCCAGGAATGATACAGACATGATGCAGAAAGATGTTTTTATCCAAATGTCAATCAAAATAAATGATCAGGTATTACAGCCAAGACTGTAAGCTGCATAGCCCATGCAATGGCTCCTGTAACAGGCAGGAGCTGGGTGGAGGTGCCAAGATGGCTGCTGCTGACCTGGTTGCAACACAGAACAAGTCAGAAAGTCTGCTGTACTCTGAGTGTGGACACCAAGGAGATAAGACTGTCCTTTGGAGAATCTCTATTTTCTTCTTAGACAGTGTGTAAATACTCCTTAAAAGGTGGAACTGGGGAAGGTCCCATTCTGCTTTGGAGCAATCCTCGCTTATCACTTCAGGATGCTTTTATGTGTGATATGTCCCATATTTGTCCATTCTGATGTCCAGCCACTGCTGCAAGTATCCAGGTTATCAGGGAAAGCTTCCAGAATAGTTTTCTTTTATTTACCCTGATTTTGTCAATGGAACTGTTTATGAGCGGCCCAGGAGAGTGAGCATGGCAGAGAGAAGGAAAAGCGATGGATCAAGGGAATGCAAGGCAATTGGCTATTTCAGATTCTTGCAGGGAAGAGTGTGGTTTTAATAGTATGAAAAAGCATAACTTCATTTTGTTTGGCTTAGAAGTTGAACTAGCTTTGCAAGCTAATGCAGTTAACTTGGGGTTTTTGTTTCATTAGCTGAACAAGTTAACAGGCAGTAAAACTTGTGGCCTGACAAGGACCCTTGCCTATTTCAGCCACATGCAGCAGTCAAGGGCTGAACAAAATAGCAATGTTACATTGTAGTTTGATTCAAAATAAGAATGAGGTACAACAAAAGCAAGGCACCTGCAATGCTGATCAAAAAGTACTCAAGAAGTATGTAGCAGCTGGGAAGGAAATAGGGAGGTGAGATTTCATTGCAGGTGATTTAAGGGTAAAGAAGCACAGAGTGCACTTTAAAAGGATGGAAATGTCATGCGTGCTTCATTGTTTCTGTACTGTTAAAAGCTTCAGAAATCAAAGCCATCTCTGTTGGTCTTCAGTTGTTAATAAGTAGTAGAAATACCACCTCAACCCTGCAAGAAGCATTTGGAAGGAGTTTCACAGAAGGATTTTTGTTAATGGTCCACGGAGGATGCCCTTGCTCTTCATGGGCAGCTTTTATGAGCATCCCTACTTAGGATAAAGCTGAGGATCACAACCCTTCACTTGACACACGCTACCCTACTAAAAAAACCCTACTATTTAAACCCAACCCTACTACTAAAACTCTACCCTGCTACATTTCCTACTAAGAAAGGAAAGGGGAAATTCAGGCACTCCCTGGGGAATGAAGCAAGCTGTTTAATGCCAAATTGACCTGACGTCTTCACCCAGATTAGAGGTTTCATGCACCTCAATGAACTTGTGTTACAAAAGGTACCTTTTCCCATATCAGTGAAAACACAAATCAAAGGAAAATCTCTTTTAATAGGACTTGGAGATCAATCATCTTTAATAATTCTTTTTTATTGAATGATTTATTCATTGTATCGCTTTCACTTTTCTTAATATACTTCAAAGAGATCTCTCCATCCTCTTTTGCCTGTGTAATGCACTCTCCTTATGCACTCATATTCTTATCTTGATAGATTACAGACAATATTACTACACTGTTAAAAGATTTTTTGCCTTTTTCTGCAAAGAGGATAGCTACTCTTGAACTGTTTAACTACTTGGATATTAATTGTTATTTGCTCTCTCCAAATTATTACCTATTCTTTTTTTTCTAGATTAAAATAAATTAAAATAATAGAATCATAGAATCACAGAATGGTTTGGGTTGGAAAGGACCTTAAGATCATCCAGTTTCAACCCCCTGCCACAGGCAGGGACACCTCATACTAGACCATGTCACCCAAGACTCTGTCCAACCTGGCCTCAAACACTGCCAGGAATGGAGCATTTACCTCTTCTTTGAGCAGCCTGCACCAGGGCCTCACCACCCTCACAGTAAAGAACTTCTTCCTTATATCTAACCTGAACTTCCCCTGTTCAGGTTTAAACCCATTACCCCTTGTCCTGTTGCTACAGTCCCTGATGAAAAGTTCCTCTCCAGCATCCTTGTAGGCCCCCTTCAGATACTGGAAGGCTGCTATGAGGTCTCCATGCAGCTTTTCTTCTCCAGGCTGAACAACCTCAACTTTCTCAGCCTGTCTTCATACAGGAGGTGCTCCAGACCCCTTCTAATAATCAAAATAATTAAAATAATCAAAGATAAAGGGTTTGTGATGGTTAAAGTAATCCAGCAATAAAATAAATAACTAGAAATTTGCCTGTGACTGTATAATGCTTTTGTCTTTGAAGAGGTGAGTGGAAGAACTGGCCTGCTCTTGCCTCTAACATGCATGCAATGGGGCATGAGATTGAGGAGGAAAAGAGCTAGGCTCTGGCTTCTCTGTGGGTCTTTGCCCTGGCAGATGTTCTCCGCTGTCTTGCACTTGAGGGCTTAACGCTCTTACTGCTTTGCTAAAATCTTAGGATTATTTTAGATTCAGTTATATGAACTTTTGTGTAGACTGGGGCCATCTTAAAGGCTTAGAAAGCATCTCTTCTTATCCTTCCCTGAAGGGCAGAAAGCAAAGAGAGAGAGAAAGAGAGGGGAAAACATCTGGAGGGTACCAAAAAATAATGAGATGTAAAGTGAGCATTAGGAGTTGGAGAAAATGTATTTGGCTTGATGGAAAACAGACTTTGCCCCCAGCCAAGAGATAGTAGGGGAGCTCACAGGCACTGCCACATTAGCCTGTTTTCATAAGAGCTGAGTGTGTGCTCTGCACCTCATGTGAATCTGGACTTGTGATGTGCTGCCACAGTAATTTCTTTGAAATCAGGCAAAGGGATGTCATAACAGCATGAATATCTGTAAAAAAGTCTTTGGAATTCGCTCATGCAAACAATTACTCATACAGCTGTTGGTTCTTTTTGATACATTGCTCAGTTTTTATGTACTGTTGACTCCAATATAGCAGGGACACTTTTGTTTCACTTGTTTCGGGAAACTGGAGATCAAATTCAGTGATAACTGAAAGAAACTTGGCCCTGCTTACCTGGGACCAGAGGGTGCAGAAAAGGGAAGCAGATTGCATCTTCAGAGAGCGGACTGCAGACTTCAGAGAGCATCTCTGTATGGGTATCACAAGGACTCCAGCTCACAGCAGTACCTGGTGATATTGGCAGGATAAGCTGAAGAAATACCTCTGCCTCACCCCAAATATCATGAGCCATGGTGAAGGAAATTAAACCTCGTCTGGAGGCACGCATCAACAGCCCTTTTTATTAGATGATCTTTAAGGTCCCTTCCAACCCAAATCATTCTATGATTCTAAGTAACAGCTCCCTGCTCAAAACTGAGCATCTTCCTAATGCTCAAGATAAGCTTTTACAGAGTACCAGGGCTGTGCCCATAGCCCATTGGCATTCACCCAACCTATGGGTTTCGTGTCAGCAGGGGTTTGGTTTGGGATCAACAAATCCCACTGCTGAGGGCTTGGGCTGGGATCACACTTTATGTGTGAAAAAAAAATCCTAATTTAAATTAAAACCGGTTATAGCAAAAATTAGGTCTCTATCCTGCTACTAACTTCCCTGCTTGCTGCCTGCTGCAGCTTTTCTCTCACAAGATAACGGCAAAAGGAGATAAATAGTGTTCATGCCCAGGTAGCAGCTTAAATCACGTATGTTTTGCTTCATTGTTTATTGGCAATAAGTTCGTTTTATGCTGGCAAGTGTCCCAGGTATCATATTGTGTTTGACTGTGTCTGTATGTTATATAAAATGTGATTGTCTCATAACTACCTGGCTCCCCTCCTTTCATTTGGTGCCATTGTGTGCACATGTGTGCACATAGATATATATGAAAAGCATATATGTATGTTTGTGAGTTAGAGGGGCCTCAGACATTTTGTGTGCATTTCTTCCATTCATCATGTTAGTTTTGTTTTGGGTGTTTTTTTTGGGTTTGGATTGGTTTTCTTTTTTCTTGCACATCAAAATACTTTCGAGCGGTTGAGTGGAGTGATTCTCAGTGTAAGCTGCAGGGAATTGAATGTTATTTTTATTCAGTCTGAGTCATTTAACCATTCGAAAACTTGATTCTGAGCACACATGTTGAATGGTTTTGGAAAGCTAACCACTGAAGTTAAGCAGGGAAAAGAAAAATATTATGATAGTAGAATGTGGTCTATTAATGGTAGTAAATTAGACATTGAAGCTGAGGACATTGGAAATAAACTTAGGTTCAGCAATAAATTCTGGATCTACTTGTTTGTTATATATGAAGGCCTGAGATGGAAAAACTGCAGTTTTAAATGCAGATATATTGTTTAGGAGAGATGGGGTTTTTTTCCTCACATGACACATAGAATCATAGAATAGTTAGGGTTGGAAAGGATGTATCTTTAAAAAAGAAATAAAAAATCCTTTATCTACTTTCATGTAAATGAAAACAGGGCTTCTCTTTATTACATCTGAAAAATTCAAAGGGAAATTAATCTTGCCTGTCTACTGCAGGTTTGAGAATAGATCAGTTACTTTGCTCCTATTTTATGTTCCTCCTGAATCTGTGACTGGGTAACTGAAAAATTCAGGGTAAGTCACTCGCTCTTGGGAGACTGATCACTTCACTGCCAAAGAACTTTTGGATGTGGGGGTGACAGAATTGGTTTTCAGCTTCTACTTTTGCAACTCATCTTGATGCTTCTCCCTCTTGTACATTCTGCACACAGAACAGAATAGCAGTATGTAGACTTTTTGGATTGTTTACTAGTGACATTTGGGTTTTCCCCTGCTTATTTCAAAGTCTGGTTGTTCTGGTTTGGGCATCGTTTGCTTTGTTTTGTTTTGTTTTGTTTTGTTTTGTTTTGTTTTTTTGTTCTGTTTTGTTTTAGTTGTTTTTTTTTTTTATTAACATTGCTCTTTTATTTTCAGTGTTGTTTTGCCCTGTAACATCTGTGGAACAGTAACTCTCTATTGCTTTCTATTTGGAGAGGTGAAAGGAAAAACAAAAGAGAGGCAGCTGTCTTTTTTGGGTTTATTATTGAAGTAGGATTTGTCTGTGGGTGAAGGCTTGGAACCAAGACTTCAGATCCGGTACCTCACTCCTGCCAACTGGCTGTGTGGCTCTGGATTTATAATTCAGGCTTTTCCTTTTCCACAGGAAAGGAAAATGAAAAAGACCAGATGCCTAACTTGAGATGTAGCAAAAGGCATGACTAACCAGCCTCTTAATAGGTAGCCAAAGGTTATTGCATCTTGTAATGCTGCATGGGGAAACACTTTCAGATGGGTCCAGGGCCCACTCGCAATCAAAAATATCTGTCACTGTATCCATACTCCTTTTCTCAGCTCCACCAGTAGATTTCAAGAGACATTTGGAGTTAACAATCTGAATACTCTTGACAGGCTGCAAATCTTTGATATATAACTCTAGGACAAGCTGTAGGACACTGCGTTCTCAAAATGTTACCTTACCTGATAATTTAATTATGCTAATACAAATGAGGACTCACAGAAGTACTCTTCCTCTTGACTACTGCAACGTGTGTTAGACACTTGTGAATTCATTTTGCAATGTGCATAGTTTCTTATCGTATTTCTCCAGAAGGCCTAGTATCTAGGCACAGCTCCATAACACTGAAACAGCTGGTGAGTGATGTCTATGGAGGAGAAACAAGATAGGAATAATCTGGAAATGATAATAGTGACATTGGAACATAGTTGTATTCAAGACTTGGACTTCTACTGGTTTAAAACGAGTGTTTGGTAAAAAGGCATTTTTTCCCCTTGGGACTGTGCATGGAATTTGTAAGGCAGGTGCGGCATTTCATGACACGGATTTAAGCTGATGAGGAGACTCAAATCCAACTTTATTACAACCAAGCCCTTTCTATCCCCCTATTCGGTACTTTCCTAACCTGCACAAACATGTCACGTTCAATCTCATTGGCCCCTGTAAAACTCTCCAGGTAAATAGTCCAATCGCAGTGCTGCAGACCCTCTCACAGCCCCCACATCATCAACTGAGACTCCAACCCCAACTACATCCTGGCCCATCCCCCCAGGGTTTGTTTTTCGACCTTCCCTGTCCTTCAACTCCTGAACTAATCGCCCCAGGGCTTGTCAAGTACCAAGGCCTCAGAGCTCATTCCCAAACTGTTTTTCATGCAGATCTTATTGCCTTCACTCTCCACAGACAGGGTTTGATCTGCTTTTATATTGATCTGATGGAGATTTAATGTGTGTTTTAAAGCATCTGGCTTACAACTGAGTAGTAGTAAGAGTAGTGGTAAGACTATCACTCTTGCACTTTGCTTTCATATTTACATCACAACTTTCTTAGGAGTTAGCTAATTTAAAGGAAAGGGATATAAGAACTGTATATAATTTGTTGAGTAAAGACCTTCGTAACTGGGGCAAAACATCTATATCAATACCATTTTGTTTTTTGTGTTCCAGTGACTGTTGCTCCTGGGCTTTGTGTGAGTACTGCTCAAAAGCAATGCAGAGTATTGGAAGACACTGTGCCATTAGCAACATCTTTGAGAGGCAAGCCATGGTTCTATGTGTGAAGCCTTATTTTTGGTGCAACAGCATGGTTTGATTCTGAAGGTGAGCATCCTGCATTAGCAATGATTTTGTGGCATGAATTAGCAGTTCTAATTGCTCATGGAAATGAGAACTCTATTTTAAGTCTTGACGTAATGAGTTTCTTCTGCATGCTCAAGTGCATGTGTACGTTCTCCTCCTCATTTGTGCTTAATATACATAAATGTTACCAGCATTGAGATGTGTAGCCATTGGAAAATGTGCTCCAAATACTTAAAATTTGTAACTTTGCAGTGTCGGTTGTTTCGCTTTTGGCTTGTGGTTTGTTTATTTTTTCCCTTGTCATATTTCTCCTGAACACTGTTTGATTTTTGTTTTGCTTTACCCCAAACCTTTTCCTGAATCTCAGTAACAATTAAACCTGACATCTATAACATTTGTGGGCTATGGCAATAGTTTCCCAGGAACAAAGTGTGTGGGGAATATCAGAAGAGGCTACTCTGTGTGTGTGTGTACATGCATGCTTGGTAAACAGCCTGTATAAATTTGTCTGGGGTGCACTGGTATAATTTACTATGTTTGTATACCAAATCCAGCAGTTTATGTAGTAGCTGCCAGGCCATGCACACCTGTACCCATAGTGCTTGGTAGCTGCCATTGTACACAAGAGATTGCTTCTGTATTGCTTAGTGGGTTTTTTTTTTTCTTCTCTGTGTTTTGCTACAAAGCTGTGATATCCTGAAGGATTACACGGCAGACAGAGTAGTTGCTCCAAGGTGAAGCTTGGGAGGAACCAACCTAAGGTCTTGGCAAGACAGTTGGAGCAGGGGGAGGGTTTGCTCTTGGCTCTTACAACATCATGACCAGGTAGATGGACTAGACTAGAAACCAGAAGCCTTGGTGCACCTAAATCTGCTTATACAAGTTTAGCAGAATTCCCATGTTGTTTCTAGGTTTTACTGGATGAAAGAACCAGTCCAGCTCATGTTTTACTGTCTAGCATCTACTCACCATTTATTTTTCTTGCAAAGCAGTACAGTCAGGCTCTCTTCCTCCTCCTAAATCAGAGCCCACACACTGCCTGAATGCAGACAAAACCTCCTCTTCTTACACTGAAGATGCCTGTTATTTAAATAGCAAAATTTAAGCTAGGAAAAAGTATACTTTTTAATTTCATACGTTAAAGTAATCCCTTTGGACAGCCCAAGTATTTTTTCTATACAAATAATTGAAGCGCAGCTGGTCATTCTGTGGGGTGCTTTTTAGAGGGGTAATGGGAAGAAAGAGTTGTGTTTAAGAATCAATACTCAGTTGCGTGGGGAGGGGAAGGGAGCTCTATCACTTGCTCCTCAAACTGAGTGTGACCAGTCCTCAATGCTTTCAAATACTTCAGGCTTTAGACAACTTTGAAAAAGGTGAACTGGCTGCAAAAAAGTATTGTGATAGGGCTTTCTAAAAATTCAGTCTCAGGGTGAATGTTGTGCATAAGGAAGTGGAGACAAAAGATCATTTTATCTGAGAGAAACCTTTATGGAAGGTGACAAGACTGTAAAATCATGGCCTTAAAATAAAGGGGTTTCACTCCTGTTTCTTCTGATGATGGAATTCAAAACTCATTCCTGTAGTTGTCTGGCACAGTAAATCTCTCTCTCTATTTTCAGTACCTTCAAGGTACAATGTTTTGTAAGAGATGCCTTGGCAGGGACTCAGCCTCCAAAAGTCTTAATTTCTTGTCTAATCTGATTCCCACATAGGTGGACATGGAGGAAAATAACTGCAGGTAAGGAAAGGGTTGCACTTACCTTAGAGCAAATGTGGCCAGCTCAGCTGCAGAGGCCGGTTCAGATGGACAGAGGGTCGCTTCTCTCACAAAAGCCTTAAATCAAGGTCATATGCAAGAATAATGTTCTACCTGGCTTTGTAATTCTCCGGTGCTGTGTTCACCAAGGTCTGGAATTTTATTTAATTTTTTTAAACATATACAGAATGTAGGAGATGTGTGATGGGTTGTTCATTCCATGTCTTGGAGAGTCAAAATTCAGTATGTATTTGTGATTGAAAGTTAATCAGCGCATTTCCAAATACTTATTTAGTTTAATGAATAAATAAATAAATTCAAGTTTAAAACAATATTAAATGTTAAAATATATTTATTGCCACACATTTTACATAGAGGTATTAATAATTATTTCATAATTTTTCATAAAATTTCCATTTTTTTTATGCAACTGATAGACACCTGGGAGTCTGCAGTGGACCTCTGCAAGCAGAGTGTGTTATATGCAACAATAATCACAATAAAATACCTGTGAGGCAGTAAATTTGCAGCCTATGAGGTAGTAAATGACACTGAGAGTGTTTATTGGTACTTGTGATATTAGGAGTGTTACATCCTAAACAGTGATACATCAGATGCATTCCCAGCTCACAGAGGTAAGAGGTAGATAAGAGTACCAAGCTTCTGATAACATAAGAAGGACAAAGGTGAGTGGAGCTGTACAGACATATGCCAGTCTGGTGTCTGGCTCTGTATCAGCATTAGATTAGTTCCTCAATAGCTCAAGAGTCAAGCATGGCCACATTTTGCTCAGATGGTCTCCAAAATAATAATGAAATAGAAAATACTAAACTCAAAACCATACCAATTTTGATATGTGCTTCTCTGTTGTTTGGAATAATTCAAGGTAGGGATCTGCCGCATAGCAAATCCAGCAGCTTCCCACAGTATTAAGCAGAATCAATCTGTATTGAAGAAATATCCCTTTCTTCTTTTGTAAAGACTCACATCTTCTTGATGCTTCATATAATTTTAGTGATGTCTGCCATGCCAGCAAGCCAATATGATTTTTGCTATCCAGCACCTCAGGTCCCTAAGCTAGCTTTTACAGGGCTTGCATCTATCTCAGTCTTGTGCAAAGAAAGCCATCAAAGACTTGTCAAGACTTAGACTGGAGTTATTTGAAATTAAACATTTAACATACAGATGCCAAAATCTGTATAATCTGAATTAGTTAGTTCTGGGTAAGCAATAATCAGAATTTTTTGCAAGAACGGAATGTGGGATGCTATCCTATTATTAAAGTCACTCCTAAGGTAACTCAAAGGTAAAAAATGCTTTTGATGCTCAGTGAAAGATTTTATGTGGCTATTGCTCTTCTGTATAGTTTCCAGGAAGAGGGCAGGCAATGCCCCATATCCCAGCTCTTCCTTCCTTTTGTTGGACTGAAATCAGAATCTGTCAGGAGATTGCTTTCCTGGCAGGGAATGAGCTGCCTGGATTTGCCACATGATGATGCAAAATGAAAGAAAAATTATTTCCTAAGACAACCTTTGATAATATTTGGAGGGGAAAAAATAATATTTATATATATTTTCTATACCTTCTCAATATGGAAAAACTTGGAACATATTATCCTCAAGGTACCTCAAAATAAGATACTGCTACCCGATCTCATAAGCTCAGAATTCTTTGCAGTTTTAGTTCAAACTTTGCTTTCATTTAAATCCTTTGTTAATCAGTAGGAAACATTTTAAAAACTATACAATTGCTTTTTTAATTCCACAGACTGGTGTGCAGACTATTCTACTCAACAAGAAATATGACAGTGCATTATTTTGATTCATAAACAGTGGTATTTTAATTAACTGCACAGTCCTCTACACATAATAATCTATAAATGGAATATTTCTCTCAATTTTTACCGAAGGAATTGCCAAAAAGCCGGTGGCACTCACCACAGCAGCAAGTTGACAGTGGTGCCTACTGTGCTTTGAGGATGATTTTGCAGTTGAAATACGAACGCTTGCTTTTCTCATGCTCAACTTAAACATATCACATCTGCTCTTTATTAATTCTTGGTATTTTTCTTAAGCTTCAGTATGTTTTAATCCTTCATTGGATGGGATTTCTAGTATTGAATCTCATGCTGATGAGGAAAATCCATGCATCAAACCATAATAGAAGGCTTTGGGGCATATGATGAATATCCTACACCTTATGATGTTTTTATTCTTTCACTGCTTCATCATGTCTCCTGTTTCTCCTACTTGTCTCTACTCATTCATTTTTGCCTTTGTGAAAGTTATAAATTCTCTGGGGAAAAGGACTCATTTCTCACAGAGACAGAGCTTCATTGCTGGCTATAATTGTATAGTTATATTCAACTCCAGTCTTAGTTTTAAGTATTTGGGTTTAAAAAGCAGCATCAGCAACACCAAAAAATACCCCAAACCCCAACCAACCAACCAACCAACCAAAACCACACACACCAAAACACCCTTAGAGCTCAATTTGATGCTTTCAATGGAAGTATTTAGTCACTAGTGAAAGATCTCAGAAAACTGCCAAGTCTCCCTTGTGACGGTGAGAGTGCACGTCATTTTTGTAAATATCTCACTTGCATGAAGCCATTTGTAAGGCAAAACAGAAGGTGGATCAAGGCAAGAGCAGACCCCTGAAGGGCTGTGATTAAAATCCCGTACAGGGTAAAGTGTGGAAAAAAGACTGTAGGGGTTCTTACGCAATTTATAGGGTCTTGGTCTAGGTGTTTTTTCTTTTGGGAGGTTAAAAAGTTTTAAGGCAATGTCGCCATAAAAGGAACAGTTGTGATCTGTACTTTATGAAACTGCTTGCTGTACCTTTCTCTGGGATTATTTTATATCATTGCTGTTTCTTTGAATCTCCGAGTATTACAAGTGGTGCTGTCAGGGTTATCACAAATGACTGAAGCTGGAAAGTGTGCTCTGTTTGTGTACGGAGGTTGCAAAATGATGCTTGGTGAGCACTTGGTGGTTTACAATTTAAAAGAGAAAAAAAGGAGAGGGGAGGGCAGAAGGACAAAATTGAAATACTTTGTTAAACACTAGTGCAGGCAGTACCTGCTATTAATGTGGTTGCAAAGCTCTTACATTAGTCTCCTGAGAAATCTTCAGTGAGCTTTCAAAAAATGTTTGTATGTGACTAGAGCAAGCCTCAGGACCTACGTTAATGCAAATCTCTCTAAACCAGATACAAAGTTGTTGCCCAGGGAAAGCAAACTGGACGAGCTGATTGTGTTAGTCACATTTCAAGTGAAGGGACTGGGTTCACGTGACAGGTTTGTCTGTCATTAACAAAGGCCAGGAACGTGGAAGATATAGAGCTTTAATCATGGGCATGTTTCATGTTATTGCTGGAGGTCATTGATATGATCTCTGATCCTATCTCTCTGCAAAAATACAAGATGTAGAAAATACTTGAAGAGAAATTGTGTTGGGCAGATGTCTTTCCTGAGTAATCAGGCAGCTGTCGGTTTGCCAGGTGGATGCAGATACATAAAACTTCATACTTTCATCAGAGTATCCTTTGTTCTGTAGGCCACAGGACATTTGTGTCTTTGGGATTCATACGCTAGAGGTTGTAGGAACTCTGACAGAGTGCATATGAATGCAAAATCTGCTATTCTTTAATGCCTTTGACAAAGGTACCTTAATCTCACAGTTAGAAGTTGATCATTTAGATATCAGGATTGGATTCTTCACTTGCAGGCCACTTACTGAATGGGTTCATTATTTTAATTATTAATATCAACATTGGGCTAAAAGTATTGGAAGCTGAGACTTTTTAGTAGTCCCATGTAGATGCACATCACATAAAAATATGAATCCCTATGTTACTCTAAGCAGTTCATAATTCTTGACTTTACTTAATGCAATCCTAACTCTAACATTTCTTGCATGTGAACTGCTTGACTGAAAAAAGTTCAAACTTAATCATTGTGGTTTGGTTTGGTTGTATGCTTCAGTGTGCAAGGTAACATACTGCGAATGTTAGCTTCAAAATTAGAAGAAACAATGTGTTGCCCTTCAACTTCTAAGGCGCTCATAATTTTGTGTCAAGAGTGGTTCTCATCTTATGATCTATCCCAACTCTAACAAGATGCGTTCACACACAGGAAATCTGACTGGGTGGTCATAGCTCTTCATGATGGTCTTGTTTTGTCAATATTTATCTTCACCATTACAATATCTAAACTGTTTCTGTTATCGCTGTAGTAAGGAATTTGCACATCTTAGCAAACGTTGCATGCAGCTATTCCCCAATGCTTTCACTTTTTGCACCAGAAACTAGGGAGTCTCAGAAATACACTAAAGATCTCAGGGAACTTGGCAACAGGCTGAAGCCTGCTTTTGGCATGCACACAGAAATTGTGCCACAGAAGATAGGAGCTTTTCCTCATGATGCGAAGAAAATGCTCAGCCCCTTGCAGCACTGTGCCTTAAAGTGCAGAAATCATTTGTCACACTCCAGATGGTCCTGGCTGCGTGTGTCTTCTTTAGGTAAATCAAAATAAAATAATTTTTATTATCATTCAGAGTTAGCAATTTGCTTTTTCTTGTGGAGTTTTCATTTGGTTTGGTTATTTTGGCCCATTGGAGTCATAAAATCATAGAATCAACTTGTTGGAAAAGACCTTTCAAGATCATCAAGTCCATCCATTTCCCCAGCACTGCCAAGGCGACCCCTAAACCATGTCACTGAGGGCCTCATCTACACGGTTTGTGAATGCTTCCAGGGATGGTGATTCCACCACTTCCCGGAGCAGCCTGTTCCAATGCTTGATTACCTACTCGATGAAGAAAATTTTCCTAGGATGCAATCTAAACCTCCCCTGGTGCATCTTGAGGCCATTTCCTCATGTCATATCACTTGTTACTTGGGAGAAGAGACCAGCCATCTGCTCTCTACATCCTCCTTTCAGGTAGCTGTAAAGAGTGATAAGGTCCGCCCCTGAGCCTTCTCTTCTCTGGACTAAACACCCCCAGTTCCCTCAGCTGTTCCTCATCACACTTGTGCTCCAGACATTTCACCAGCTTCGTTGCCCTTCTCTGGACCCACTCCAGCACCTCAGTGTCTTTCTTATAATGAGGGGTCCAGAAGTGAATACAGGATTCAAGGTGCAGCCTCACAAGTGCCCAATACAGGGGGATGATCACTGCCCAGTTCCCGCTGGCCACGCTATTGCCGATACAGGCCAGGATGCCATTGCCCTTCTTTGGCTGCCTGAACACAAGCTGGTTCATGTTCATCGGCTGTCAATCAGCATCCCCAGGTCCTTTTCCATTGACCAGCTTTCCAGCCACTCTTTCCCAAGCCTAGAGCATTGCATGGGGTTGTTGTGGCCCAAATGCAGGATCCTGCACTTTGCCTTTTTGAACCTCATACCGTTGTCCACAGCCAATTGATCCAGCCTCTTTTATGTTCTCTGTTCTAGCAGCTCCTTGGGCAGACAAAATAACCCAGCAGGAAATAAGAAACCAAGCTGAAAAGTTGCCTGCATTTTACAGTCTTCCATCTGGAAAATAAATCAGGTAGAAAGAAAAACAGTAAATCAGGAACAGTGGGGACTTTAAAAAACAAAGTTAATGTTAATTTAGTTAGGAGAAGAGACACAAAAATGATCTTTCCTTCTCCATTAATTTTTTTTCTCTGGTCTATTAAATGACTTTTTACTTTTTTTTCAACTCCCATTCTTCCACTCCTCATCTGGAAAGCAGAAAATCAAAAGAAACAGGAAAAAATATTACCACAGAACTGAGAGATCTTAGCATAGGGATGATGTAATCTGTTTTTCCAATTACATGAAACCCTTATGCGTGCGTACTGATGCAGATACGTGTGTGCCTTAGGTTTTAGCAGAATAATTTTTCAGTACTCATGCTATTTGTGTTACTGTTCTCAGTTTGTCTGAGTCCTGCAAATGAGAGCTGGGAATATAGTTTTTTTTCCTGCACACCAGGGTTTTGATTCTCCTGCTGCAGTAGACAAGTAAATCCTATTAAGATTGATGGAGACTTATTGATATCTTGTTGGGGTGGAAATTTGGGGTCCTGCTTGCTTACATGAGTCTTAAAGAAGGGTTGAAGACTGGACTTCACATGCAAGGATGACTACAGTGATTATTTTGTTTCCTTATGTAGGAAAGGTAAATTTCATTATACTTCAGTCCAAATTCTAGGACTTTGTTCAAAAGCTTAACAGCCTCTCTTGACTGCTGTCACATTAAGCAGCCTGAGTAAAGCCTTTGTTCTCTTTTAAAGGGGAAGATGGAGCAAAGCTCTGCTGTCTCAAAAGGGTTTGGAAATGTCAGATGACACGTTGCAACACAGATTTATTTATTCTAAATTATTATTGCAGATTAGAAGGAATGCTGGGTTAAAAGTAATATAGTGTCTATAAAGAAGGTTCATAACATATTTACAGAACTGGTGCTGTCAAAATGGATCAGTCAGGAGATAATTTTATCCTGTGAATGCTACTTACAGCCGTACCACTCAACTCATTTATCTTCCTGGTCCAAGTTCTACTAAATCTGAAACAATAAGCTGAAATCTTTTTTCCCTCTCCTCAAAAGTAATAATAACTGAGCCTGTAAGATGTAATAAGAGTTTGCGCTTTTAATGTCTTCCAAGCTCCTGATCTCATTCCAGGAGTAATTTTGCTGGCTTTCCCCTGGGCACCCACAGCTATGGGTGCTTCTTAGAAGCACAAAGCACTGCCACAGCTCACAGGGGACAGCAGAATCACCAATTAATAGTTTTTACTGGTTAAGTTGGCTTGAAATTTACTATAGAGCAATGTACTAAACTCAAAGCATTCTAAATAAGCAAATGAAGTTGGGCAGTGGTGGTTTAATTAAAACCTGGGACATTGCATACACTGCAAAAATGTTTTATGTCACTTTAGAAATTCTCCTGTTTAGCAGCAGCTCCTATCTGGACAGGACAACCTCAAAAAATATTAGGGGAGAAACAAATCTTGGTTAATCAGCAAGTTTACAAGTATGTTCTTCATGGGATTTTGAAAGGAGATGGAGAGGGGAAAATTTGGAGCTAATGAAAACCAACTAACTTTCCCCATTCATATGAAGTTTCAGGACATTCTGATGGGGTACCAGATGTGGTACCGATCTTTCAATAATTGCTGAGTTGTGGAGGGCCAGTTTGAAACACTTCAAGACATCAATTTAACATCTGTATCCTATAAAAAGCATGGAAATTATACTAAGGGCAAATCAGAAGAGTACGTATGTTGCAGTAATATTGTAGCAGAAGACAAATGTTCCTTAGGAAAAAGTTTAGTGCTGTTTAGTTTGAATTGGTACACATACGAGAAAGTTAGGGCTGTTCAGCCTGGAGAAGAGAAGGCTGCATGGAGACCTCATAGCAGCTTTCCAATATCTCAAGGGGGCCTATGGGGATGCTGGGGACGGACTCTTCATGAGGAACTGTAGCAATAGGACAAGGGGTAACGGGTTCAAACTTAAACAGGGGAAGTTTAGACTGGATATGAGGAAGAAATTCTTTACTGTAAGGGTGGTGAGGCACTGGAATGGGTTGCCCAGGGAAGTTGTGATTGCTCCATTGCTGGCAGTGTTTAAGGCTGGATTGGACATAGCCTTGGGTGTCATGGTTTAGTGGGAGGTGTCCCTGCCCCTGGCAGGGGCATTGGAACTAGATGATCTTAAGGTCCTTTCCAACCCTAACTATTCTATGATTCTATGATTGTAATTAACATTGCATTTCAAAACGACTCCAATAACATCTCAACATGAGAGACTTTCTGTAGCATGAACAGCAGATTAGGGACAGAGTGACGTGGAACTAAACAACAGCTGTATCTTGTTCTACCCTAGGTGATGACATCCCCATTTTCTTGGAAATTCACTCTTTAGTCATTAACAACAAAATTGCTGTGAAAATCAGTTCAGATTAGAAAACATTGTAATGAGAATATGAGGGGATCTTTCTGTACTCTCAATTTTCAAAATGTGCAAGTCCTACACGTATACTCTACTAGCTTGTTTAAATGAAAGAGTAACTGCAGACACAAACATTTGCTTGCAGCCAGTTTAGCCTTGTGCGACTTGTGGTTTGTGCTATCATAACTAATTACATAAACTAAATGGGAAACATGTCTGCTTCATCATTCCATGGCCTCTGCCATACATCAAGGTAGTGTCAATTGCTGTGAATATTCTCATGCCACCAGCTTCATTCAAATCCTTTTCCAAACAACTTCAGCAGATTTACAAATATCATATGGCTTAGAAAGTAATGACAGCTTTGAGGTCCATGAATAACCTCTGAATAAATTCACCATACTTTTCTGAGACAAACTGTGAAGTATTGCATTCCTCTAGCTTTTGTGAGGGGTATGATGTATTGCAGAGAGAGCTGGACCAGCAGTATTTGTTGCTCCATCCGGAGAGAAGGTTGAAGTGTCACTAGGTGTCAGTGGTGCTGACTTGCTGAAGAAAGCTGGAGAGCTGTTTTCCCTTCGCAGTCTACCTTCTCTCTTGTATCCATTTCAGTGAAACGTGTATATCTGGTTTTCACCATTCTTCTGTGGGGCCTCAACTAAAGAGGGCTTTTATCTCCTTTGAGGTCTTTCAGAATTATTGCCAAACACAATTTTAACAAATCACTTTTCTTGTTATAGCAGACTTGGACGATGGAGCCTCCATGGCACAGCACTCTAAACTAAACATATATGTAGTACTCCCTACAAGCTTGTTTGCAGCCAGTACAAATTCCAATTCTATGTATAGTGCAGTGGATTTGGATCAAGGGAATACTGCTGGGGCTTGGGCAACATTTGGTCCTAATTCGAAAATAATTCAAGCTATACTTAAATGCTTACTTGGAATGTCTCACCGCTTGGAGATTTTATGCTGGCAGTCACAGAAGTTATCTAAATTGTAGAATCATGGAAAAAGGGTATTCTTATTGAAAACTGGCTCATTTTATTGTAAACTGTATTAAAGCCAGAATAAGCTGGATATGAGATGAACTTGTTCAAAATGTAAAGATATTTTCATTTAATATTCTGTGGGGATTCATTTTTCATTTCCAAGATTATATTTCTTTCTTTCCTGAAATTGCTTCTGTCCTTCAGCTGTTATTGTTCACTGCCTGATTCTTGCTGACTGCAGCCAATCACACACACTAATTTAGCTAGCATTTCTTTACTGATCATTACCAGACTACCTCTCTGATTTGGGGCTGACTTCTGTTCAGCCTGAAATCTGAGTTTGTCTCAGATATTTCCCCAGACCTAGAAGTTGGTCTAAACTGACTATGACAAAACATAGGCTCTAAAACTCTTCCATCCCCAAAAGAGTCGGTACTCCTGTATGCTTCTCTCCTTTCTTCTGAACTTCAAGGACTTCAGAAAGGTGGTCTGGTCCTCTTTGATGCTTCTACCAAATATTACTGGAAGTTCTGTTTTCATGGAATTATAGAATGGGTTGGGTTGGAAGCGATTCTGAAGCTCATCTAGTCCCAATCCCCTGACACGTGCAGGGACACCTTCCGTTAGACCAAGTTGCTCCAAACCCCATCCAACCTGGCCTTGAACACTGCCAGGGATGGGGTAGCCACAGCTTCTCTGGGCAACCTGTTCCAGTGCCTCACCACCCTCACAGGGAAGAACTGCTTCCCAAAGAGCTCATCTCAATGTCCCCTCTGTCAGGTTAAAGACATTCCCCCTTGTCCTAATGCTACTTGCTTTTCCCAAGAGTCCCTCCTCAGCTTTCCTGTAGGCCCCCTCTGGCTCATGCTATACACTGCTGGTAAGACAAGGTGATGCCATCAGCTTTTTTATACCAACTACCTGTCTCTACTGCTTCAGACCTTTCCTGTGTCTCTGTTACCAACTGCTGTTGTTTTGACGAAAGGATGGGAAGATGCTATTTCTTATGTGAGGTTTAAATGTTTCATAGGAACTTGCAAGTCAACTTTTGGCCATTAGTCTGCATGTCCAGCAGCCATCTCTGTTATGGCAGTCAAAAGGGAGAAGGAAAGAGGAAGGCAAGAATCAGCTATGGACAGGCAGATAATGTGCTGTGGTCATTGACTGCCTCCAAATTTTCTAACTCCTGCCTTTTGTTTTCCCACCTGTTCCTTGCATTTACCTGTTGCCTTGTTCCTAGACAGTAGGAGATGTGAAATAGGAAGCTATTGATTATTTATGTGTTCAGTGTGCAGCATTATAAGTTTGGAGCCTGTAGAATTTGCTAAGGTATAATAATGGTAATCTACTTTGGCTGAACAGAAGGTAAGAGAATACATCTATACAGGTATAAAATGAAGGTGGAAGAGTTGAGTTCTCCATCCGTTGGGAAGAACTACAGAAATTATATAGATATCTTTATATAAGTTAAAAAATATTCAGTAAGCTGCATGTCAGAAAGAAAACCAGAAAGGGATGCAAAATATCCTTATTGTGCACAAGAAAGAATTTGATAAAAACCACTGGGGCTTGATACTGCAGACATTTGCTTATTGAAGTTAAATGCTTGTCCTTTAAATAAAAAATTAGCAAGGACAAATGTTTTTAATATAATGACAAAGCAGGTAATCCTGATCTGCAATTCTGTCAAAAACAGTAAGCAATGTCAAATTCCAAATATGTCTATCTGTATATTTATAGATGGATAGAAGATACCCATATACATAATATGCCCTTACACATTGAAGGTTATATCCTCAGCAACTTACCAGTTGCCAGGTAATAACACAAGAAATTAATCCTTTTCAGTGTTTAACTAAAGCTGAATGCACCTGACAGACTCCCCAAAACAGCAGTGTTAGCCTTGAAGGAGGCACAGTGTATCCCAACTAAGCGTGCATTGTAGAAATCACAGTTAGCCTTCTCTCTGATGCAAGCTCCTAAAGCCTTTGACAGAGCTAATGGAGAACCATTTCTCTTGACTGTTGTCAAATGGAGCTCTTTCCAGTGTGTCTGAACATTGGTTTCCCTGAGGTAAGCAAAAGGAACCCAGTTTTGGGATCTGAAATATTTCAGATTGATGGTGGTGTTTGGAAATGAAATGGTGGGGAGTGGGAGGGTGTCCCCTTCCACTTCCTGCTGCTTTGGATGAAAAATCTTGGGATCCTGTTTCCAGGCAAACGAGATGTTGATGACAAAAGTAACCTGGAAAGTTAATGAATATAGTGAAGAATATATTTATAATGTTGAAGAAACTATCCTAAATTGCCTAATGATAGAGAAACCATTTCAGTTGGACAGGTTTCTGGTATTTTCCTGGAGTTCCACAATTAGTCTTGAGAACACTTTTAAAGCATTTTTTGGAAATATGATCATTGCTAGCATAAGTTAGTGAAGCATTTGTCTGGAGGAGCCTCATTCACAGAGGCAGGTTGCCTGAGCAGTTTCATGCTGTCAATCTGCATGAGAGCTGATTCAAAGATTCTTGGTGCTGGAGATGACATCTGAATTTCCACCATCAGGGCAAGTTAAATATGAGTAATAGAGAGCTGTCAGTGACAGCAGCCATGTGTCCTGAACTCTTCAAGCTCCTGAGGATGGAAAGGGAAGCTCATGTGCAAGAGGAAAAGAAGAGGTGGAAGTCAAGAGGTGTGGTGGATGATCACGGAGGAGAAAGCAGCAACATCCCCCTTTCCTAAAGCTGTCCCTAAGCCCCTTCTTGCTTCAGGAGTTACCACATGCTTTCCTGTCCGAAGATCTCTGTGATTTTCCCATCACTGAAGTTATTGCATTTAAGTCAGGATTCAGGCCCACTCAAAAGAAAATAGGGAACATTTCTCATCTGTTTCTCTACTTGCTGTACTGGGCTTTAGATAAGTTAGGCTTCTCATCACTTGTTCTGTCAAGTAGGCAAATATATGTATTATAAACAATCGTAGTCTCTCTCTTGTGCTGTAATTCGTTTCACTTTCTTGGAAAAAAAAAAACCCAAACCCAAACCCCAACCAACCAAAACACTCCCCCACTGCTTCAGTAAGGTATGTAATAGCTCTTAGTACAAGGAATGGCAGCTTCAGGGTCTGGTGTTTTGCATGTGTGGTTGTTCACTCCAGAACAGACACGTAATGTGAATATTGAACCTGAACACCAAGGAGTGCTGAGCAAATGCTTACGGTGCCCCCTCCCTCGTAATTAAGATGCTCATTTGTACTGGGTTTTGGGAGGTTTTGTTTTCTTTTATCTCACCGCCTCTCAGCCTGATGTTCCTGGCTCAGAGCACCTATTTCTCAAACTCCTCCTGCAGTCTAGCAAAGCAGCGGCCAGCTTCACTATTTTTCATCTGTGAAATGGAAGAAACAGTTTGAGCTGCAGAAATATTTTTCATTTCTATTTTCAAAGCCACAGTTTTTTTCACAAGATGGGAAGAAGCTCATGGGTTCAGCACATTAACAGGGGTTTGTCAAATGTTTCTTAGGGTTCAAAAATTGGTTTCAGTGCTACATTAGGAAGTAAAGGCAGCATGGTCTGTGTTTTCATACTCCAGTTCTGCTGTATGAGGTGTTTTATAGAATATGTGCTTTTATTTGAACTCTTGCCTATAATGTCATAATGGTAACCAACAAGTAGATGATTGAATTCAAGACTTAGCCTTCAGGCTGTGGTCCTCTGAAAGAGGGAATGACATTCCTCACAGTTCACTGGAGCTGGTCACAAACCAGAATTTCTTCCTAGTGAGGTCAAAATATTAAAAGAAAAAAAAGTATAAAAAATTCAAAACATTTTTAAGGCTGATTGTACCTAGGCTGTTTGTGTGGCTGTTGTTTGCACTGGCATTTGTTCACTCTTGCAATATGCTCTGTCTGCCAGTGGAATTTTGCTTTTCCCTGGCCCTTTGGGAGAAGCCTCTGTTGGCTGAGATGTCATGGATAGGTTTCCATAGATATCTCATTCACTGCTTCTGTGCAGTTGGAAAACAGATGGTTTTGTTAGTAAATATGACACACTGTTAAAGACCACAGTTGTTGAAGGTGGTGAAACACTGGATGGCATAGGTTTCCCAGAGAGACTGTAGATGTCCCATCTGTGGAAACATTCAGTGACTGGAGTATTAGATCTTTAACAGCTGAGTCATTTGAAATTGAATGTTGGTGACACAGATGTAAGTGTACATTTCATTTCCACATCTGTGAAGGGCCCAGTTTTGAAAGCTTTGTTAGGCAGCTTCCAGTAAATAATAGCAGATTTTTCTCTCCTAATCTTCAAATTTCTGTAGTTTAGCTGTATGTGCATAACCTCTAAAATGTATGTAAACGTAACATTTGCAGTTTTTTGTCAGTGTTAGAACTGCTTTGATCTACATAGTTGGTTTTATTTTTAATTTCTTGAATAATCTTATTTTCTTCTGATCCATCTGAGAGGCTCTGTTAAGCTGCTCTTTCCTCATCTCGTATGGTACAACGTATGTATCCTCTCACCAGCAGGGCTGCTTGGGCACCAGTTCAGAGCAGCCACAAAGCAGCTGGAGAGGTCAAGTGGAAGCATGTGATTTTCTCGTGTTTACCTTGGCATTTTACAGCAGTCTGAGCTTTTTCTGACTTGAGTAGTCATTTATACCAAAAAGAGAAAATAAGTCATTTATGTTGAAATGTAACAGAGAATGAATTCAGAAATAAATATTTTTGGCTAAATATAGCATAGCTGGGAGACTTGTATGAATTGAAGAGGAGACCATTAGCAGAAAGTAGATAGCATTTTTAGTTTAGGAATAGCACTGACTTTAACACAAGAGAAATTTCTACACGTTGTGCTATCTACCAAATCTTTGCAAGTGAAATGTAGCTAGAATAAAAAAGATAAACAATTACTTCACTTCCAAATTCTTGTCCTTTTTCAGCCTGTTGCTGCCGACTTACTAGAAAGGGTTTCAAAAGGTAAGTTTGCAAAAAATTAGATCTTCAGACACTTACCCCTTCCTCTATCACTGGCCAAACTCTTTTCTGTTTCTTGTTCATGATCAGTTGGCATGAATGAGCCATAGCAATGTGTTCAGAAGGCATATACAGCCTGGAATATCCTGTGGGAAAAATTTCTTCTGTCGTCATGTCGGCAGGGAAGTGGCTTTGACCAAGTGCTGCCCTGACAGCAGTTACCAAATGGCCCCTTCTCGCTCTACCCCTCTCTCTTTCTCATGGGGAATGTTTGGAAGTACAGGGCAAATCATAGATTCATAAAATAGTTTGCATTGGAAAGGATCTCCAAGATCATCCAGTTCTAACCCCCTGCCACAAGCAGAGTAACCTTCCACTGGATCAGGTTGCTCCAAACCCCGGCCAACCTGGCCTTGAACACTGCCAGGGATGGGACAGCCACAGCTTCTCTGGACAACTTGTGCCAGTGCCTCAGCACCCTCACAGGGAAGTTCTTCCTTATACCTAACCTAAACCTCCCATTTCAGTTTGAAAGCATTCCCCCTTGTCCTATCACTACAGTCCATGACAAACAGGTCCTCTCCAGCATCCTTGTAGGCCCCTTCGAGATACTTGAGCTACTTCATGCTCTAAAGCAGTCATGTATATATCAAAGACAAGAAAAAAAGACCGACAAAAAATTGCTTCAGCACTAGAGGGGACTGGCTCCTCCAAGGAGGCAGCAGAGGGGTTTTCTAAACTCTGAATTTCTCAACGGCAAGGTCTTCAAACAGAAAATGTGGCTGAGCTGCCCTGAACCATGTGTGGTCCCTGTGTCCATCCGGTTCAGTGTCCAGATTTGCGTCTCAGCCCTTCACCATACCTCTCTAGTTCATGACAGCCATCTTCTTTGGCAATGCCAGAGCATGTCCTTGATGCTATTTGATTTCTTAGCTAGGGGAAAGTTGCTGCAGGAGATTGTAATGCTCCTGAATGTGCCAGCATCTGAGTGACAGCTGCTTGCCTGACCAATGCAAGTGCACCTGGAAAGGGGCAGTGAAGGGATCCTTTCGGAGGCATAAATCCTCTTTTTGATACAGGGGTCAAATTTAGCAGCCCAAATTCTGCCAGTTATGCTACGGGACTTTCAGGTGTGTTGGGCTGCTCACTGGAGCAGCACTGTTAACACTGTAACCTCAGAGCAGCCTGGCATTCAGGGCTAATTGGGGTTTGGTGCAGGGCCAGTGAGCTGCCAAATCTTTGCAACAATGCCTGGTGCAAACTGATTACCCAGTTGATCCAAACAAAGGTGTTTTAGGACTCAGGAGATGACTAATGGCTTAGAGAGAGGAGCACAGCCTGGCTCAGCCTTGCCAAAGCTTTCAGCATCTCCTGCAGTGCAGCAGTTCAGGTTGAATGATTTTTGTGGGTTTTCTGGCTTGCAGCAGGACATGACCTAGGCCATCTGCTATTGCTGCCTATGTCACATTCATAGAATCACAGAACAGTTAGGGTTGGAAAGGACCTTAAGATCATTGCTTTGGTCTAGCTGATTGCTCTGTGCAAGTGGCAGCAACTCCTTTTCCTTTAGTTAAATATTTGTTATGGTTTGGGGGTTTTATTTAGTTTACACTCTGATTCTGGTTTTATCAGTAAACAAAATTAGGGGTCTTTGTTCAAGCAAATGCACATTGGTAGCTGTAAAACTCTGAGAAAAGACTGTGTAAAAAAAGAACGAGGAGCAGTTTCTAAATCCTTATGTTTAGTATATACTGTTTCTCTTTTGAGTTGCCTGTCATTATAGTAGATTGACTCAGGTAGATTTTTAGTTTACAAGCTAGCTTGAAAATCATAAGTAACTCATGCTACTAAAACACACTCAAATAATATCTCCTAGTTGTATATGTCTGAACGACTTGCAATTTCAACAATCCAAAAATGTTTAATTTACTGTAATTTAAAAGGAGTTTCAAATTAGTAATAACTACATCCATATGTTTTTGCATGCTAGGATGGTGAATATATAGGCTGGAAATAACATCTCCGTTGCTGAATGCATCAGTCCCTGAAAGTTCATCTGGAGATTTTTTTTTCTTAAATGAACAGTTATTCCTATTGTTTCATTTTAGGATTCAGATTACTAGTATTTTAAACATACAAGTTGGGGCTCCTAAATCCTAAGATTTTATTTTTAAAAACTAAATATTTTTAAATGTTTTTTAAAATATTTAAATGTAAAAAAAAAAATAAAATCTCTAGATTCCCATTTCCTCAGTAAAGAGAGCAGTGAAACATAAACAGGCTCCAGTATCCAGGGCTTAAGAGCAAAACCTGAGTGCCACAGCTCTTGTAGTAAAAATCTCTAGGTGCCAACACTGGTTTTGTTTTTAAGTTTAAAATGTCTAGTTTAATTGATTACTAAATGTTGAGAAGAATGGAGACAGAGACTAGGTAGTTTCTCTTACCTGTTCCAGTGGTACCTCAAAGAAATCAGGGCTTGGCTCTGTGCCTTCACCTGGGGACATGTTGCAGCATGGTGGAACATGCCCCTTAGGCCCTTGACTGAGGGAAGGCCAGGGGGGCCTAGGGACTGCTGGCACCCATACACAGCTTTTAGTTTGCTAGGAGCCCCTGAGGCTAGGATGACAAAAAGGAGAGGGACATATTTACCTCTAAGTACAGAATGAATTATATTTCATGTTTATAATAGTAATTTCTTCAGGGCTTACTTTTAATACAGAGATGTCTTCTGCTCTGACCAGAGAGATGATACCAGGATGCCACCATAAAACCTCTTCAAGACAAGATATATTATAGTATGGAATGCTATTGGAATACTATTCTGAAATTAAATTACAAATGCCACAATAAGTAAAACCGTACTACAAGAAGCTTGATAAAAACCCAGAACTTTCTGTTATCTCCCACGTTACCTTCAGTACACTCGGTTTTTATTGTGGCAGGAAGATGTCAGTTCTTTTTCTTTCCACTTTCAGGAAGCAACAATAAACTGGTTGCTCAGTCTATAGCACTAATTATTATAAAACATGAATCAGGATTCACTTAAAGATAATCCTTAACAAGTTCGATATGCCATAAAATTCTGGATTGTTACTTTGCCAGGTGTAAGAGACAATATGAGGGAACTCCATAGATTTTTCATATTCAGGTGAAGGTTTCTGTCAGGCTGATGCATTTAAAACAGGCAGAAAACCATGATGTTGCGTTTTGCAACCCTGGTGGTATTTAAAAGATGTGCAGATGTGGCACTTATGGACATGGTTTAGTGGTGGACTTCTCAGTGTTGGGGTAATGGTTGGACTCAATGATCCTAAAGGTCTTTTCCAACCTAGTCAATTCTATGATCTCAATAATTTTCTTATTGGCTTGTGCACAGCTAATGAAGGATCTCTTAATGAAAGGAGCTGCAAGCTCTCTATCAGGCTTTTTAAACAGAATCTATAGATTTTTGTATACCCCAACCCATTGAGTGTACAACTTTTGAACCTTTCTAGAGGGATAACCTATCCCAGACATTGTGCTGTTTCTGATATTCAAGTCTGTCTCGCCACATGACACTGTAAGTCATAGCCTCATTCAGCTAGCTTGGGTTTCTCCATGTGGTAATAATTTGTTGTACTGATTTTTCTAATTCTTTTGAAGAGTTTTAGAAATACTCTGTTTGCTCCAGAAGAAAGTCAAAATTAGCAGTTGATGTTCATGTCCTGGCTACTTTTCTGATAATTGCTCAAAACCCAAATGATTGTCCCATTAATTCCTGCTGTGAGTTTATATTAACACTGTGGGACAAAGATGAACATTTGGCATATGTAATTACACTTTTTAAAACACGTTATAAACCTAAATGGAAATCATCAGTCTTTCTTCCTTCAGAAGGAGGTAATGTCCACTGAAAATGGAAATATAAACTTGCCAGAGTTTTCTATCTTGAAAAAATTACAGTTTCCTGTTAAAAACTCTTCCGACATGCATAACACCTTTATTTTTCACATATTCAGTCTCAGATAGCCTTCAAATTACTGAGTCTTGACAAGCCACTCCAAAACAAGGGATTTCTACCCATAATATTATCTGAACACAACATCAGTAGTTAAGTTGGCTAAGTCAGTGTTTACCAGAAGTTCATTGCATTGACACTTGCCAAAATATGTTCTGTAATTGAGACTATTTCCTCAGCTTGCAGCTGTTCCTGCTGCTCCCAGATTGTTTCCAACAGTCAAAAGGGATGTGTTAGAGAAAAGTCAGCAGAACTATTATATATGAAGGAGCCTGAAAAGCTAGAAAGAAGATACAGGAGGTTTCTTAACAGAAGCAGAGATGGAAATAATTAATACAATTTAGCTGTTAGGGAAAAAAAAGAAAAGAACACTTCAGCTTGTTTCGGGTTTACTTGTGATCCTTTTTTTCATAAGATTGCTTTCCCAAAAATATTCTCCAAAATCCCCCCCAAAAAAGCCCTCCAAATTTCTTTATTTATGTGATTCTTGTGGTCTTCCAAATGTAAAAACATTTGTATTGAGAAATTTCCCTATACTTGTTTTGGAAGGTCATCTGATGCGCAATGCCTTTCTTGAGAGTACGATGTGATTTGCTCTCCATCTTTCTGTAAGGAGACAAAAAGCATAAGAATGGTTTTATAACTGCAAGGAAACAATAATTTAGCCTCAGCCTTCTTCACAGCATGAGATCAGAAATCACTCAAGCACTGATTAGCTAAAAGGGAATAAACTAAAGCTAAATTACTCCACATGAACTAATAAATAAACTAAAATAAATGGCCATCATCCCAGATTAAATACTCAGATAAATATTTTGAAAAGCACATCTACTTCATATTTGCTGTTGTGCTGCGGTTCCCAATGAGATTCATTAGGTTGGATTCAATGCTCAGTATCTCTTAAGTTTTAATTCTTATGATCACAGATGATCAAAATTCAGAATTTCTCTTTCCTGAGACATGGTGTTATCCCTGGTCAGAGAGGAAAGTTGAACCACTATGGGTTTTGGTAAACAGAAAGCTGAAAATCTTGGGTCTCCAAAAGTCTGATTGAGCTTCATAGTGTTTTCTCAGAGTTGCAATTTAGCTGTGCTTTTGATCTTCACCTCTACACTGATGTTTGAGACTTACTGAGCAATGTATATTTGTCATTGATCTTGTAAGAGACAAAGCCTATAGAAAATATTTCCTTCATGAAGAACATATTCTCCTGAAAATAAAAAGAAAATTCCTGGCAAAATTTCTGTGTGAGTAAAAGCAAGTAAACAAATGGGAAAATGACTGTTCCTCTCAGCCATCTGTACAGATGACTATAAATAACACAGCTACCAAGGTGTTACACATAGCAGGATGTATGCTAAAATTCACAGGTAGGTTTTTTTGGTTCAGTAAATAAGTGATTTTGATGTGCCTACAGTTACTGGTATGTGGACTTTTATCTGGAAATCCCATAATAGTCTTAGCTACTCTCTGCATTAATTGCTGAAGATGAAACCAAAAGCCCACAAGTTATTTCCTCACTTCTGAAAGTCATTCTGCCTGACATAAAACAGCATCCATTTCCAAAAAGTGATAGCTCTCTGAGTATGACTAGGATTACATTTAGTTCAGTACAGGCTTTGAGTAATTGCTAGTGAGATGTGGGCAGGGTTAAGGCAGGGTATACTCTTACAGAATGAGGATGAAAGAACTAAAGTGAAGATACCTTTATTATGATGATTTTGATAGAACTGAAAAAAGAATTGATATTTTATTTGTCAAATAAATCTATTTTTTAGCTAATCATTTTAAGTGTTTAGCTAAGCTATGAAAAATATGAATAGATCAGAGGAATATATGGCCTCAGCTCTAGGTGATAAATTTGTTTGTTAGATGGCCCACCGAAGTATTCAGAGTCTATTCCTCCTCTAGGCTATTCTTGTTTATTATTTGTTTAGTCAAGTAATATGAAATGTACTTTTTCACAGTAAATTCGGTTTAGTTTTCTGAATTCAGTGGGATATGTGAGTGGGATATGTAAGTGTCTCTCATCCAGGGACACATATTTTCCAGCGTCAAATATTCTAAAAGCAAATTCTGCTTTAGAGTGGATAGATTACAAAATTCTTGTAGATCTACACACTATCTTAAAATCTGTGCTGAAGAAATTGAAAATAAATCAGTAGAGCAACTCTATATGAATGCACTACAGAAAAACTAAAAATTAAACTAAATATTCTTTGGAGGGGGTTCCCTCAGTGAAGTTCCTGTGACACCAATACACTGTTGCCCAACTTTTCTCCTGCTAAAGTTGCTTATTGAGCCAAATCACTTATCTTGAAAATTTTTGTGCTCGGGAGGCCTTTCTGCTGTCACAAGAATTCAAAATTTTCTTTCCTTTCTCAAATCTTCAACTACTTCTCCTCCTTATAGATTCAGTCTGTAACTTCAGCTTATTTCTTTTAAATTTATAGCAGCACTCTCCCTTGAGAAGTTAGGTCATGCCTAAAGGAAGAAAATCCTGACCTTGTTAGAAAAAAACCCCAAACAAACAAGAACCAAAATAAGGCCCCCGCAAACCAAACAACCAAACAAAAAGGTAAACAAACCACTAGTGAAAACTTTCCCCACCCTATCCTGCTTTTTGCATCTGTGTTGTATGCAATGACTGAATATTTTTCTTCCTGTTAAGTAGCTGCTTGATTGCATCACAATGCATCCTCAGAGAAGAAAATGAGGATTTTGGAAAAGGTCTTCCTTTGAAGCTCTTCCAAGTGTGTGATTCTGGCTATTTTAGTTATGCAAATTCTTTCAACCATCCCTCAGGCAGCACTATGATCAAAGACAAGTCAGAATATCCCAAGAATTAATTTTGACTACTTTAAATACTAAAGAACAGGAAAATTAAAAGCATGGCAGAACAAAATCAATAAGTAATGATTGTTGCAAATACATTCTTTTTGGGAATGCCTACAAGAAGTCAGATCTGCCTGCAACACGTTAACAGATGCATTCCCCAAATTATCCTGTTTCATGCATAGATAGATTATTAAATTGGGCAAGGGAAACCTTATTTTCCTCTAATTCACCTTTTGTAATATAATAACCTTAGTAAGAATACAAATGAGGAAACTATAATAAATTCTCATTTTATTCTTATATGAGCAAAACCAGTATTTGTCAACTGCTTAGAAAAGCTGCACTGAGGAACACAACGATCAAATGAATTCCCTGTGCCTCTTTCTGCTTACTGAATGTAAACTCAAGCTTTCTTCCCTGCAGAAAATTCTAAGTGTTTTAGTTTTTCACTGAAGGAACTGTGAATGTTTCTCTATGCAACAGCATTTCTGTGCCCTAAAACTTACAGCTAGGAGAAGTTGAGACTAATTTCTCTGGCCACACTTTGCAGTCTCATCCCACTGCCAGGTGTTGAAGGGAGTTTTGGTGAGGCAACTGGCTGGTCTGGGACATGGCGAATTGCATATGGTCCCATCTTCTGTTCTCTGTTGGTTTTCCCAGCAGGGAGCTGCGGCAGACAGGACATTCCCTGTGAAACAATGGGAGCAGGAGGATAAGGATTTCTTGGGTTGGAGATCTCTACATCCACACAGAGGGGAAACATTTCCTGGACTCTAACTTTGTGCTGGTTAACTCTTCATTGGTGCAGTTTTGTAATAAGCCAGACTTGGAAATAGCTCAAGAGTTGGTTAAATATAGAGTGAGCATCTTTGCACTCTTCTTGGTTGAGACAATAATGGTATTGTATCTTTAATATTCTAATTTTAACACCTTAAGCATTCTCTTTTTTTAATAACCTATTTCCTGAGCTAAACTTCCTAAGTTAAAATGATGTTTAAATTAATTCATACAGACTTGTATTTTATATGCCTGTATTTCTAACTAGAATACTGGAATAAGTTTTTTATATATATATAATACTTTCAAAGCATCTTTTAAACTCAACAGTAATTCAAGACATCATTATAATTCCCCTTTTTAAAATACTTGGGTGGAAAACTCAGGTTTTTAACTTGAGTCATAACTGTGAAATAATTAAAAAAAAAATGCAAAAAAATATTTATGCTTAGCTACATAAATGACATTGAGTGTTTATACCTATTAATTTTATAATTCATGTAAAGCACCAAATTATTGCATACAGCTTGTATGCAACACTTGCAAATACACATCTCCAAGAAAAACCACCAAAGTTAGTGTGAAAATGTGAGTTAAAAAGAAGTTATGTATTTGGTACAATTATTAGTTTTTCTTCAAGTTTGAATACAGTTACAGTGCTTATAAAAGAATCAACTTCGGATAAGGCATGTTTTGGATTTGAAGTGGCCATATTTGTTTGAAAAACTGACATAAAAAAATGTCTGAAGATAGATGTAGTTTAGTGACACACAGCTTATGATTCTGTTAATATATCTCTGTTTTTTTTTTTTTTGGCAGCCTTACCATATATGTGGATACATATAAATAATACAGATAATAGAATATTCTTGCACGTTTAAGAAGCTTGGGTTCGCAAACAGCCTCCAGTTTCATTTCAGAGATGCATATTACCTCCTTGCTAGTGTCTTGCTTAAAAAGATCTTACACTTTGACAATAGGGTTTCAGTGTTGATCAAAACATGATTTTCCCACCTATGGAAGAATACATGCTACTTGCAAACAGAAGGAGGGGAGCTAAAAAAAGTTACTTTGTATTAAGTCAAGGTTCTAATAGCCAGCTTTAGCATATACACTTCAAAAAATCAAGTAAAAGGGAAAAGAAAACTGAAGAGAAATAGAAATAATAAAGCCCTGCTTTTCAAAGATGTTATAAGCACAGTAGGGGATTACTGACAACTGTGATTTTTTTTTTTTTTTTCTTTCTTTTGGATGCTTTAGACTTTGCTTGCAGTGTAAACAAAAAGGAAAATATTCCAGGAATATTCTCTATTTGTCTGGGCATCTGATTTTATGAAAAAGCAACATTAAACTTAAACAAGTGTAGTTATGCTCTTCAGACAACACAAATCTAGTTATTGCCACTTGACTACATTAATCTATTTGCTAGCATTTTATTTCAGTTGAAAATTATTATATACAATAAATTTTATCAGATTTAAATCTGACCACCGCTCTTGAATGATGGTCAGAGAGCTTTGACCTGTGCTCATAAGAGTAGTTAGCCAAGCAGCCAGACAGCGATTCTGTATTCAGACCTAAGGCTCAGACGTTAC
The DNA here is from genome assembly GCA_028858755.1 of Ara ararauna. Classification (NCBI taxonomy): domain Eukaryota; kingdom Metazoa; phylum Chordata; class Aves; order Psittaciformes; family Psittacidae; genus Ara; species Ara ararauna. The sequence goes on from CM054380.1 coordinate 27,466,660, forward strand.
CCACGCTAACATGCAGAGTTTGGTAATTCTGGCTGAAAGGAAGTCAGAGGAATGCAACATTTCTTTTATGCTCCTTTTCCATTCCTGTAGAGAGGTAAAGCAGGTAGCAATTTAGTGTCATCTTTTGAAAGATGGCTTGGAAAAATATTGTTACATGCAATGACAGTCTTTTTGTACATATGTGCAATCAATAACATTTTCACATCATTCAACAGTAGGACTCTTCCAAGTGGCTCTTTTAGTCCCATCCTGAGATCTCACATGTTTGTGCATGTGTCCATATGGATGTACGTATTATGTATTCAATGCATCTGTCCTCTCTTAGCGCAGTCTGCATGCATTCCTTAGGACTTCAGTAGGCTGGGGCTTTGTTTGGGCTTGGTGTTCAGGGTTTTGGCTTTTTTTTTTCTGTCCAGTAACAACTGTTTTAAGATCACGTTTTAATCAGATGTGAGTTTTAAATCTCCAGGGAATTGGAAACTAAGAAAGGTAGATTTTACATGGCTTCAGACTTTGGACTGATTTACACCCTAAGCAATCAGTTTCTGGATAAGTCAGGGAAGGACTTAACATGTGGAAAAGGAAGCTTGGAAATAAAAGTTTTCTTTGCTATAAAAGGGATTGTACTGAACTATACAAATATTACCCATACCTATGTCATTCTTTCTGTATCTTCCATGTTTGATGTTCATTAAGGAAGCGAAGATGTGAGGTGAGCAAAGCAATAGCTGTATCAGTTAAGGGGAGACTTCCTGGTAGAAGTGAAGAACCTAATTTCTTACCTTGTGCCATGGCATGCACTTATGCTGTGTGCAGAGCAAAGCCTCTTCCCAATTCAGGGAGCTTAACTGTCTGTCAGATAGTGTAAATGCTAACTTCTGGTTTTGTGCTTTCATGTAGAAATCCAGTGCTTTCTGAAGCACACCAGGCATGAGAATCTCTCAACTCTGCTGCACTGTTTGGGGTTTCTATTGCCTTCTTTTCTGTAGAGCCCTGCACCCTGCTCTACAAATATGAATGAACTACATTAGAATATTGCATTTGAATTCATAAATAAAGATAACACCATGTTTAAGTTGTATAAAATGAAATGTGCATTAGGGCATCTGCTTTAGATCTACTCAGTGGCGGAAAACAGACATTCCCTATGGAACAAATCACTCAATGTGGTATGGAAAACAGATCAGAAGATACAGGAGAAGTACCCCAAGCATAAAATATTACTTCAGCTATACAAAACTTGTTACTCATAACCAGTTAAAATAGGCTTAAATCATGTGCCTTAATAAAGCTACTTTAATAACGATTTATGATCAGCTCAAGCAGACTGTATAACAGAAGTGGTTTGTTTTTTTCTCTTTTACTCTTTTTTTTCCCCTAATTGTTGCTCACTATTTTTATAAGTAAGTGCTATATGCTACTAGCTTCAGGCTTCTGAAATAACTTTTCCATTACCAGGATCTGATAAAGCCCTAAAAATATTGCTCTAGTAACCATTAAGGACATGTTCTGTTAAGAGCATTTAAATGAAGGAAAAGATGTATGCTTAAAGGAAGGGCTGCCTGAAGAAGAATCCATCTCTAATGTCCACACAGTAGTTTATTGTACTTTCTTCAGGATTAGGAGATATAATGAGGAATTCAGGGCACTTGGGAACCTCTCAAGTTACACTATACCCCTCTGCTACCTTGAGTTTGCATAACATTCATCTCAGTATGACGATTTAATCACCTGTCCCATAGGGTTGCTGCCATATGCGTGTGTCTCTGTAGGGGTTCACGCAGAGTTTTGAAACCTGGAAAATTCATCTTTCATTGAAATGTATGCTTTAGCAGTCTGGTGTGACAATGAAAATAAGATATTGTATATGTGCAGTGAGATATGAAGTCAGGTTTCAGAATGTGGTTCAGTCTTACGGATTTTGATGGCTGGACAGTGATGAAACTTACTTTTATTTTTCTATGAAGAGATTGATTTGGGGTGTGCCCCATCAAACAACAAATCTGCTCATGGTACAAGCCACTTGGCATGTTAAAAGAGGTTTACTAATTTATCAAAAAGAGAAGTTTATTTATACAATGGAGTAGGAGGATTGAAGCAATTGAAACACAGATTAAACTGCTCTGTTGGGGCATTTATTCAAAGTGTTGGTCTAACTATTGTTACTGTCATCTAAGAAAATGCTGAAGGGATGATCCTAAATATTCTGGCCTAACATATATTGCAAAGATGTTTTCTTGGTAATGCTTTGGTAGGCATATAGCCCAAACAAAGGCTATTTGAAAGAGTTGCTAAGGCGGTGGGATCATATGGCAGAAAAGTGAATACCAGGAAAAATTAACTCTTCTTGAAATCCTATACATTATAGTGCTATATTCCAATGTTTAAACCTGCATTTTCACTTAGCAGGCTAGAGTTAATTCACCAGGCAGCTGAATAGGTGGTTTGTCTTTGGCTTTTGTACAGCTTGAGCATCCATGCTGGACTGCCAGTTAACACCACGTGAAACATTTTTTGCCTTTGACTGCCAAATGCCATTTCCTCCACCAGCATATTGGGACAGTGGTGCACAGCTTAACGCTGTGGCAATGACCTCGGAAACCTTGGGTTATGTTGTATTGCAGTTAAGTAAGCAATAATGAAAGAAGGTTTTACCAAAGTATTACTTATTTGCTAGTTTGTGCCTAAATATGTTCATAAAGTCAGTATCAAGAACATGTTTGCCCCATGGACTCTAAGTACTCCTAAAAATACCTTCAGAAGGATTTCAACATCTTTGTCAGTGACATGGACAGTGGGATTGAGTGCACCCTCAGCAAGTTTGCCGATGACACCAAGCTCTGTGGTTCGGTTGATATGTTGGAAGGAAGGAATGCCATCCAGAGGGTCCTTGACACGCTTGTGAGGTGAGCTGATGCCAACCTGATGAAGTTTAACCATGCCAAAGCACAAGGTCCTCCACCTGGGTGGGAGAAACCCCAGGCACAGCTACAGGTTGGGCAGAGAAGAAATTCAGAGCAGCCCTGCAGAGAAGGACTTGGGGTGTTGGTCGATGAAGAAATGAACATGAGCCGGCAGTGTGCGCTTGCAGCTCATAAAGCCAACCATATCCTGGGCTTCATCAAAAGGAGCGTGACCAGCAGGTCGAGGGAGGTGATCCTGCCCCTCTACTCTGCTCTCGGGAGATCTCACTTGGAGTATTGTGTGCAGTTCTGGTGTCCTCAACATAAAAAGGACATGGAACTGTTGGAACAAGTCCAAAGGAGGGCCTGGAGCACCTCCTGTATGAAGATAGGCTGAGAAAGTTGGGGCTGTTCAGGCTGGAGAAGAGAAGGCTGCGTGGAGACCTCATAGCATCCTTCCAATATCTCAAGGGGGCCCATAAGGATGCAGGGGAGAGATTTTTCATGAGGGACTGTAGTGAGAGGACAAGGGGTAATGGGTTCAAACTTAAACAGGGGAAGTTTAGATTGGATATGAGGAAGAAGTTCTTTGCTGTAAGGGTGGTGAGGCACAGGAATGGGTTACCCAGGGAAGTTGTGAATGCTCCATCGCTGGCGGTGTTCAAGGCTGGGTTGGACAGAGCCTTGGGTGGCATGGTTTAGTGGGAGGTGTCCCTACCCCTGGCAGGTGGGTTGGAACGAGATGATCTTCAGGTCCTTTCCAACCCTAACTATTCTACAATTCTATGATTCTATGATTTGTAGGGGCCTACAAGAAAGCTGAGAATGGACTCTTGAGAATAACAAGTAGTGACAGCACAAGGGGGAATGGTTTTAAACTGGAAGAGGGGAGATTTAAATTAGGTATTAGGCAGAAGTTCTTCCTGTGAGGGCGGTGAGGCGCTGGCACAGGTTGCCCAGAGAAGCTGCAGCTGCCCCATCTCTGGCAGTGTTCAAGGCCAAGTTGGGTGGGGCTTGAAGCAACCTGGCCTAGTGGAAGGTGTCCCTGCCTGTTGCAGGGGGTTGGAACTGGATGATCTTTAAGGTCCCTTCCAACCCAATGGAACCCCACTGTGATTCACTGTGGAGCACCAGCCTGTGATTCTATGATTTAAGGAACACATAATGAATGTCAGATATTTATATGTAAACCCTACACAAGATTCTTTGAAAAACACAAATACAACCATCACAATTCAGTGCAGACTAAGTCTGGGAGGACTTTCTTTTAAGATCTGAAGATGTGGGCAGATTTTTATATATTCAGATCTTGATGGCAGAATTAAAGAAACCCTGAAACTGGTAGAATTATAGTTGCAAGCCATTTCTCAGTGTGGCCTCCTTTACTTGGAAACACAGGGATTAAGAATTCACATTGCTGGTCCCTTTTTTGGGGGGTTCTTTCTCTGAGTGTTATTATAATGTGATTTCTTCTGGAAGGTTTGTTCTGGGTTTGCCTATGGGTTTCAGAGGTTCAAATTAACTGTCAAAAATATGTACCAGCATATGCCAATATAACTTTAAAGAAGTCCATAATATGAGTATTAGTCACTAGTGTTGCTTCTAGGAACAAAATAAGCTCTCACATAGACCTATCTGTGAAGATGCCAAGCAATTTTGTAAGGTATTTGTATCAACACACCAGAGTCAACCGTAGTTTTCTTTCTTAGCAGTTGAATTAGTTGATGCTGAGAGAAAAAAAAGTAAATAAAAAGTTGAAGAATTAATTTACTGGTTCCTCATATATTTGCCGGAGTGTCCCTTTGGGTCTCTTCCAATATCTAATTCAGTGCAACACACATGTCCTCATTTTGTGGCTTATCTGAGCATCTTGAACCCTTTTCCCATCTCTCCTCCAAATTTACTTTCCTGTGTAGCTTATAGGGAGGATCACTGACTTTTTCCACCATGTCCAGTTGGTAACTATGATGTCAAGAACCCTTCTGCTGCCAGGTATTCTCCTTCTACTTGTAAGGCTCTACCATGGCTATATGGGTATTTTGGAGCCTTTTGTGCACAAGTCTCACATTTCATAACTCCTTTGCTTTCTCATAATGATATCATTTCCAGTTTGTGGCACTTGTGTGCTGTCCTTTAATGTAAGCACTCAGCTTACATGCTGCGAAAATTTTATCTTTTCTGTAGAAGAGCTCTTCAGCATTTGGCAACTGTTCTTTAGAACAAAATTACTGTCTTACTAATTTTCTGTGTTAACAGTCCAGTTACTTTTTTTCTAAGGCAAAGTCGTACAGTACAGTGAAATTTCCTATTTGACTACCACTTGAGCCCTCCTACTTGTTGCACTTTTCTCCTTCAAAAATATACTGAAAGTCTTTACTACTTTTTTGTTTGTTTGTGTGTGTGGCTGACATCAAGTGTATAACTGGAAATAATATAGAAAAGATCTACATCTATTCCTTTTTCTTATTAATCTAAATTTAGCTTTCAGACTGTCTTTCTTACAACTCCTTGCATCATTATTCAGAATATTTATCATTGCAGAATTTTTTCCACAGCTTCAGTAGAAGTTTACCTCGCAGTTGAATCTGTTATTTGTAGGACTGTATGAAAACTGCTCAGAGACTTGCATGACAGTCATTTAATTAGTTGTTAGACTATGAATAATTCATTCTGTTTATGTGCTTGCATAACAGTGAGCGTCATGAATACCTCTGAAATTTGAAGAGCGATAAACATGACTGGTCCATATGGAAGCTTTGTGAATTCTTTTTCCTAGACGATTATTTTAGACATGCTAAATCATATTGGGACCACAAATTTTGCCCCCATAGATTTTGAAATGCTGTGTTTTAAATACATTTCCATTGCTGCTAACGTAAATAAGGAGCAGATCTGCAGAGTGGGAGAACGGGTGTTGAGGGCACAACATCAGAAATGGTATGCATGTAACAGGGTGATCACACTGGTCTGCTTCCAAGTTCCGCTGTGGAGTTTGCCATACTGTTAATTTTCTTATCTAAATAACTCTCTCATTAAGTTCCTCAGGGACTAATCAGGCATTAGTGCTGTCACACTAGCATCAGATGGTGGGGCTGGGGTGTAGGGAGAGGACAGGATACTCCACTGCTTGGGGAGCTCCCACAGCACTGCAAAGCTCCCATAATCCTCTTACCCCAGGCAGCTGAAGTGAGGCAGAGGGTCCAACTGGAGCAATAGTGAGTATCCACAGATTTGAGGTCTTCAGTGATACTTCAACTTGTTGCAGTTTCTGGGCTCGCATCATCCTGTGCAGCACTCCACAGCTGGGATTAGTCTGGCTGTTCCCAAACCCACCAGAACAGGCATGTGGCTGCTGGGGTTGAGCACAACTGCTGGATGGGAGACAGCTGTAAGGCCTCCTGAAAGATTATAGCCTTTTTTCTTAACTTTTTATTACTTTCTAATCTGAAATAACTAAATATTTTCATCTTCTCAGTGCTATCTTGGTAATCAATAACTGGCACTGTTCCTGCCATGTATGATGCTGTTCTCCTGGCCTCCCACTGCACTGCATGCACACCCATGTGTATGCCTAAGCACAGTTTCCACTTGAGAATCCCACCAGCCAAAAAACCTTACAGATGCTATTGCTAAGAAGGAATGACCTTTGGATAGTAGTCAATTTATTCCAGTGGGCTGTACTAATTAAAGATTACATTTGTTTTCCAGAAGGAAAAAATGAACACATTTTATATTAGAGATACAAATTAAATGACATGCCAAGTGTTACTTTCTGTCATAAATTGTAAGTGTATATTCAGTAGATTTTCCATGCCTGTACTGGAATGTCGTCACCTAAGGCAAATTGTTTCCACATACATTTATGTCAGTTTTACATTCATTCTGCCAGAGAAGTTTAGGTAATGAATTTTACAATATGTAGGTGAAAGGTAATACCTAAAATATGTGGAACAAATTATTATTATTTTTTTAAGACATGCTGAAATAAATCTGGAGTTATCTTAATGTCCTAATCATCTATCTTATAGTCAATATTGTGATTTAGTTGTATTTGTAAGTAGCTGAAATTTACTCCAGCTTTTCATCTTCTTTTTCTTTAAACAACATTCATAAATATGGTTAAAACTCTATGGATTAGATTTTCATCCCCCTTCCCCAGGAATGGATTTCCCTTCTTCATTTTAAGAGTTTAGAACCAGATATTTTTCCTTTCAGCTTACCAAGGGATTAATAATATGAAACTTGGCAAGGAAATTGCCGTCTGTGAACTGAAGTGAATATTAGTTGATGTAATCCAGATATAACTGTTCTTGTGTGAGCTGTACCTTTTGCAACACAAAGAATTTAGGAATGGTTTAGTGCCCTGTGCAGATAAAGAGGAAGCAACTTTAATTCGTAGGCATGAAGGAGAGTTGTTCTTTTTTTCCCATGTTTTAGGCAAGTTATATTTTTAAGACTGATAAAAAAATTTAAAAATAGTGTCAGTTTTGGGGGAAAAAATCCACTTAAAAGAAAACAAAATTTGGGTTGGTTTTGGGAGGTTTGTTATTTGGGATTTTTTTTTGCTGATGCCTTCCAAATTTATGTTTGCTCTGAGATGTTTTGGGACTGAGATGATTCAAATCTTGGTTCCTGCCATGTTTTTTTGAAGGTAAATGAAGTCAGCAGCTTTGGATTATGTCTGCAGTGAAAGCACAACGGTGGCAGCCGAAGTAGAAGCAGACAAGATCAAGATGGTTTCACTGCATCTGTTGCTCATAAGTACAATGAGAGGGGACCGGGGGGGAGGAAGAGAGGAAGTTGTCACTGTGCTTGATATCAAAATGTTGATATATCAGTGTGAAGTGTGATGTCAGAGCACAGGTTTGAGCTTCATTGCCCTCAGTTTCCCTGGAAATGCAGCCTGAAAATGGAGACGCTGCTCGCTTCCACATACACTGCTCTAAATGAAGTAGATGCCTTTGTAGCCTCAAATACTTCCTCAGCTGGGGTATGCAAGAGGGTTCTCTGGTATATTGTTGTTAATTTACCATCTTTTTCATCTAGACTTTGAAGTTCTTTTCCCATACACACTAATCCCCTTTTCTGAGGCTTTTATCTTTTTTCATATACTGAAAAATCTATAGTTTCTATACAGCAGTGGTGTGCATGATCATTTGAATTTGATCCAACGAGCTCAAGTTCTGTTTTATGTATTATTCATTTGCACCAGCCAATATCTACTTGTGCAGTTATCTTTCTTCATCCTCAGGGAAGGGGGGAAATGGATCAGATACTTTGCTCTGGATAAAGTCTTCTTACATTTTTCTGGTGCTTAGCATTCGTTGATACAGGTGTGTAAATTCATCTCATCGCAGCAACCTTCTTATCTTGGAGCGCTCTTATAGTGGATACGTATAATCCTAGAATGGTTTGGGTTGGAAGAGGCCCTGAAGCTCATCTAGTCCCAGCACCCTGCAACAGGCAGGGACACCTTCCACTAGACCAGGTTGCTTCAAGCCCCACCCAACCTGGCCTTGAGCACTGCCAGAGATGGGGCAGCTGCAGCTTCTCTGGGCAACCTGTGCCAGCGCCTCACCACCCTCACAGTAAAGAACTTCTTCTTTTTATCCAACCTGAACTTCCCCTGTTTAAGTTTTAACCCATTACCCTTTGTCTTATTGCTACAGTCCCTGATGAAAAGTCCCTCCCCAGCATCTTTGTAGGCACCCTTCAGATACTGGAAGGCTGCTATGAGGTCTGCATGCAGCCTTCTCTCCTCCAAGCTGAACAGACCCAACTTTCTCAGCCTGTCTTCATACGGGAGGTGATCCAGCCTCCTTATTATCCTTGTGGCCATCCTTTGGACTTGATCAACAGTAAACCTTGATTACCCTGTTAGAGAAATGAATGGGGGCATATTATTTAAAATATATATACTATTATGTGTGTGTATAGATGTTTGTGTGCTTATATATATTCCAAAAACTCTGAGTTTTGAGAGACAATGGGATCCCTTCTGTAGGTATTTCAAAACCATTTATATAGAAAATCTTCATAGTCTGGGAGGCACTTGGAGGACATCAGGAGGAGGTATTTTTCATTAAATTCTCTAGCCTTTTTCTAGAACTTACTTGAACTATTAGGTTTTGAGGTTGGGTTTTGGGGTCTTTTAAGGAAAAACTGTCTTGTTGATTTTGGGCTCAACTTCCTGCAAATGCTATGTATAGTTACGAATTCAGCAAAGTATTTTAGCACATGTCGATGTTTATTTCCAAAACCATTTCAACTACTGTTTCACTTGGACCCCATCTATTCCTCATGCAATAACTATAATCCAGTACCACAGAGTCTCACAGATTCTTGCATCCATTTTGCCCTAACTATCCCTTTCCAAAAGGGAGTGCTCCACACTTTAGAAAACACTGAACACTTATTTTTACATTCACAACATGAAGAAGGAGAAAAAAAACCCCATTCCTAGCCAGCAGGGTGTCAGAGGGAGTGCTCTCCTATGTAAAATTAAACATGCATCTGTCTTTTTGATGTGCTTAAAATGCAGTTGTATTTTTTGAGAGAGGTATAGCTGAAAAGTTAGGCAGAAAGACTTTGCTCACCAAAATGCGTTCTGCAGCCATTAAACACCACAATACTTTCAAACTGCTGCCTTTCTTCTTAAAACATTTCCCTCTGTTGAACATTACCCTTTTCTTTCTTTGGCACTTATGCTTGGTACTCAATTCATTTGTCGTTATTATTTGCAAGTAATCTCTTAATTTTCAATTTTATCATCATCATAAGCAAAACAAATCATGTACATTTCCATAACTTAAAACCACTCCTTTAATACTCAGTTTTCACTTGACATTTATTTAAGCTTTTGTTGGCATTTTCACGCTTCGGCCTTTTTTTTAGTGGGTGGGATGATAAACATGCTGCGCACTCGGGAAATACACTGAAAAATCAAAGGTAATGTCTTAAACTCCTCCTGAAAAGCTCAGGATCATGTTTTGCCAAGACTGTGAGGATATTTGTGTCATTAGAAAAATTACATTGTGTAACTGAAGGAGGATAATTGCACCTATAGATTTACTTATATATGTGAAAATTGGTTTGTGGTCATAGCTATAACCATTCTTCAGGCATAAAATTCCACATGCTTTTTCACACTGAAATGGCTTTACAAGCTAAAGATTTTGCCATACTGTTGCAAAGTTTGCGAATGATAATTAAAAATATATAAAAATCCATTTTATTTTCATTTGGTAAAATTTATTCTATTCCTTTCTCATGAGATTATGTCACTACATGTAGCATGGGGTATTTTTCATGAAATGACAAGTATAAGATCTCATCATACATGAGCATGAGTGAGTCTTCCTACTTGTATCAAAGTCATTGAGGGGGATCAGAGTTTTATAAGAATGGGCCTATGTGCAACCACAACCTGCTTTTTTATGCCTTCTTGTGTCATTTGAAAGAAATCTAGCTGGTGTCAGAGAGGGGAACAGATATTCATTGGCTTATTTACATCAGAACTTGATTTTGTCCTCCTGAACTGAAGAATTAGTGTTAGTTAAATCTCCCCTGCTTTCCCTCCTATCCAAATGTATAAATTAGTATGAATTGAAAGGAAGGAGGCTGAAGTCCAATGAATTCCTTTAGTGAGTTTAAAAAGCTTTGAATTAAGTTCTGTGGCAATGCTAATGCAAATTAGCAGTAGATCCTTTGAAATGCTCACTCTTTGGTAGTAAAAAAGCAGTTCATTTTGCAGGCAAAACACCAGACCCCAAACCAGTCTGTAACCTGGTTTGGAATTTGATGATTTTTCAGATATTTATATTATTTGTTCTAAAACTACACTTGAGTGCATGTGCCTGTGAAGTTTATATAAAATATGCTATGTCTACTATAGCAAGTGGTAATGTGCAATAGATGAGCACAGTGAGGTGGTCAGTGCAAAGGCTCCTAGACCCACAGCATCAGCAATTTATGTGTCAAGGCCTGCATTGTTGCTCCTAGTTAAAATGCAAATGCAAATAAAACCATGAAAGATGTTTAATTGGATCCCTTTTAGAAACAAATTGAAAGGTTTTTATTGCAGAAGCACTCTGTCTCCCTTTTTTACTTGATTGAGCACTCTTCACTAATGAAAGGGGGCAATTAAATTGCTATGATTTATATTTATTTTCTATTGCTTACAAACAAACAGAACATCTTGAGGCTGGAATTGAATTTCATTCAGGGTAGAAGTGCTTAGTACCTCATGGATCTAACAAGAAACTAATAACAAAAAGTATTGATTATGATGGGAGATATGTCCCCAGAGTGTGCATGCATCATTTCATTCCCAGGGATCATTTGTCTGGGACAGAGGTAACAGCAGGTAAAACCAGATGTCTTCTGGAATAACTAAAAACCTCTGCTGCTCTCCACTTCGTGTATGCTCTCACAATCATATTTCTTCTTTTAAAAAATGTAAATTTAAACTCATCATTTTCCAACAGTTGGTTTCTTGTCCTCAAAACATTCGGTAGGTTTCTCAACTGTGCCATTACAGTAAGCATGACACACATGGCTCTAGACTGCCCCATGCATTCCCTGTCTTTGGGACCATAGTAGTTAGCTTTGGGTCTAAGAGTTTGCTTGACACCCAGAAGAGCTTCAGCTGCAGTGCCAGAGACACGTCAGTGTCGGGCATTGTCACCTCCTCATAACATGGCTTGTACAAAGTGGTGCTACAGTCTGTGGACACAAAACATGCTTTAGTCTTACTATGTTGTCCTGGGTTCAGCAGTAGCAGTCATTTTCCTCCTTCTTGGTAGCTGGTGCAGAGCTGTGTTTTTGACTTTTGGCCTGGAAACAGTGCTGATAACACCAATGTTTTCAGTTACTGCTTAGAATGTTTTGGTTTGACCAAGGACTTTCTGAGTCTCATGCTCCGCCAGGGAGGAGGGAAAGCTGGGAGGAGGCAGAGGCAGGGCACCTGACCCAAACTGACCAAAGAGGTATTCCATACCACAGTACGTCATGCCCAGGATGTAAAAACTGGGGGCAGGAACCCGGAAGAGTTCAGTTTACGGCTCGGTCGTCAGGTGGTGAGCAATTGTATCCTCTTCCCTTATATTTCCCTGGTCATTATTATTATTGGTGGTAGCAGTAGTGGTTTGTGTTATACCTTAGTTACTGGACTGTTCTTATCTCAACCCGTGGGAGTTACACTCTTTCAATTCTCCTTCCCATTCCCCCCCCCCCCCCGGGAGTGGGGGGAAGAAAGAGGGGTGAATGAGTGATCAAACTGTGTGTTTTACGGCTTAAACCACAACATATGTTTAATTTGCAGTCCTTAACATCTTTCATGGGAGAGTAAGGATACCTCTTTGTCTTTTTTTGGAGCCTTCATTTTAAAGCATTTTTTGCCCAGAAACAGCCTCAGACAAAACAGAGCAATGTGTTCTGAAAAGCCCAGCAGTTGCCCAGTGAGTTGCCACCACATGGCATTAACAAGACATCAAGGTCAGAAACTGAGAAGTGTGTGTTTCCAGTTGCAGAATATCGCAGTCCTGGCACTTGGCCACCAGCCTATGCTCAGGCTCTTTTCATTTGTGCTGAATGTCAAAAAAATATGAGGATGTTTATTCTTCTTTTTATTTATTTACTTTTCCCGAGCGAGCAAGTCCTGCCATTGGGGCTGCATTGAGGCTAAGTACATCTTTACTTTTTATGCTATAATTAGCAGAGAAGTGATCTGGTAATAAAAGACGGGAAAGAAGAAAAGACTTAGCAGTGCAGTGTTCACACGAATTAAAGGTTTACTTTGGCAAAGTTCACAACCACTACGTGTACTTGCGTCACAGGTGTTTTCCCAAAGCATCTCAGCTGCCTAGACAAGATGTAATGGCAGCAACTCATCTATGTGCTCCCTTCTGCTGGAGTAGGGCCAACGTTTTACTTAACCACAAAAAAAAGTCATTTGGGAAAAAATGTAAATAAAAGGAAAAAAGGAAAAGAAAAAGCCACTCTGCTGTACTCTCAATTGTTTTAAATTACAAAAGTGATTCTCATGGCCAGGATTATTCTGATTTAGCCTGTCAGACTTCATTCCATCATCACAGAAAGCATAATCCTGAAGCTGAAGTCTAAAGCAGAAGGAGAAGATTCCAGAGTCTGCCCTGAGCTTTGAGGCAGTCCCTTGTATCTTTAGCTTTTCACTTGCAGAATGGCAGCTGAGCTCCTGCCTCTGTATAGCCTTTTTCACATCTGATCTGCTTGAGCATGACATTCTGGGCCAGGGGACATCTTTGACAGAGCCTGCCTGCTGTTGACCACTGTCCATATTGTTTGGGTCTGACTGATCACTGCAAGGGCAACCATAAATAGTAAGATTAACAAACTGTGTGTAAAACTGAAGACCATAAAGGGACCTGTTGTTGCAGCTCATCATGTTGCTGTAAATGTCTCTAAAATTGGATATTAGGAACAATTTCTTCACAAAGAGGGTGTTCAGGCGTTGGAAAGGGCTGCTCAGGGCAATGATGGAGTCACCATCCCTGGAAATGTTTAAAAACCACATAGATGAGGCCCTCAGTGACATGGGTTGGTGGTGGACTTGATGATCTTAAAAGTCTTTTCCAACCTAGTTGATTCTATGGTTCTATGAAAATCCTTGAATGCACATTTGTATGCATTTTGCTGGGAATACTGTCTCTGATCTGTAGAAGATCTTGATTTACACATTGCTCTGGAAGCTGGAAACAAAGTCAAAAACTCTTCCTGCTGTTGAATGGGACCATTTGTACATGCCTGACACATTTGTGATTGTTTTCTGAATTTGTTCCAGAAATTACATCAATCAACAGCATGTACTTATGCTTGAGAGTTTAAATACATTAGGGTTGGTGAACTTGTTTAGTGATGATAGCACAGTTTTTCAATTATTTGCTACTCACAATCTGATGTTGAAGCAATCTTGCATGAGTACCAGGGTGGTTAATTTCTGTGAAATTTTCATGGCTTAATATATTTAATTAATACACATTTACAGCCAAGTGAGAGATGCTTTAGGGCATAGCCTTTTATGAAACATCCCAGGCAGCCACAACAGCTGTTAATAACAGAGACTGACAGATGAAGGCTTTTGTAGAAAGTCTTTTCTTAGTATTTTTAGGGGACTGGATTTTTGTTTTAATTATTATCATTATTCTGTGATATTCAAAGAGAATAATAGACCACACAAAAAAAAATTAATTACTATCACCATCTTTACTGTTTAGTATGCCTTCATGTATAATAAACTCATCCAAATCATGTAGAGAGCAAAGGCATGGTTCAGCAGGCATTTACTTTAACACAAGTGTCCGTGGCAAATTATGTAGGGGGTGATGGGAAGTTGCTGATATTAGATGAAAGGTCTGATTTGCCCCATGAAAGCTTTGATGCTGCAGGTTGGCTACACAATGCAAATTCTGCCAGCAGCTGTGTGTCCTATTATGTAAAGGACCAAGTAGAGCTTTGGAGAGGATAGTTATGCAGAGCTGCTCTACCCAGGGCTCTTTCACTGCAGCAGAGCTGGGATGAATCCAGCCAAATAAAGCCAACAGTTCTTGACCACTCTCTGTGGTCTATCAAATGTCATTGGGAGTTCCCATCCTTTGTTTTTAATGAACTTAGAAATCTGTACAATTAATTAGGAGCTGGTATTGCTGATATATGAAATTTCACCTTGTTGAAGTTGTCCTGCTCGTTTCAGGGGGATGATTTCAGTAGGAAAGGTGAGAGCAATGCACATGCTTAGATTATCAGGATCTTCAGTTTTCAATGAATAATGTACAGAAGCCCTGTAGTGATATTAAATTTCATGTCATTACCTCTTCAATGCATTATGAATAACACATAATCACAGTATCAAGGGGAAACAGTGGTCTAATATTTCAGCCCTTTGAATTCTGCCTTGCAACCCTGAAAAATTGAGGTTTATAAGCAAGCAGGAGAATAAACAGCAGACTAAAAACTCCCTTGCTTATGTGATACAATAACGTTTTGTATGTTCCTGGGAAGCTAGCAGTTAGGTCAGTAACTTTCCTGTGCTGTATCTTACAGAGCTTAAATGACTTTGAAGTGCTGCTTGTGTAAGATCTTAAGGGTACATCAGAAGGAAAGGATCTTTAGGGCTGATCAGCAGCACAACTTTGTCTTGAAAGATAAAATAAAAAGAAAAGATGGCACAAAAAACATGTGTTTCACTTTAAAGAGATGAAGAGCAGCAACTCCATACGGGGTAACTGTAGTAAATTCTCTTGAAATATTAGGGAGTGTCAGTCAAAAGCATCTAGCATCTTGGAGGACAAGGCAGCTATGGGAGCTCTTCTCACTAGACATGGAAGAGCTTAAATGCTGGCAAAATAAGGTCTATGTGCAGTCATCAGCTTAGCTGCTGCTGGAGAAATATCCTCTACTCTTTGGCATCTGGCCCTCGAGGTTGCTGGCCAAGTGTAAGATGACTTACCGCTGGAGTGAGGCTGTTTGCCAGATGGATAAGCCCCTCAAAACTGAGCTCAGACTTTCTGACGTCTCCCACTTCAGCCTGTGCTTAGCTAAGAGTTGTGTCTGGGACCTTGTTGAAGGACTCATTAATGACAAATGGAATGTGGAGGGTGCAGCTGCTACCCAGGGAGTAGCATGCAATGTCCAAGTGTCTGCTTGACCCAACTCCTGCACAGAATTGCAACATGGTACATGCAATACCTGCAATGCCTTCCATTAGTACTAACCCCAAGTTAGTACTAATTGCCAGTTACTGTCTAATCTGCAAGG
Source organism: Ara ararauna (assembly GCA_028858755.1). Lineage (NCBI taxonomy): Eukaryota > Metazoa > Chordata > Aves > Psittaciformes > Psittacidae > Ara > Ara ararauna. The sequence goes on from CM054380.1 coordinate 27,482,355, forward strand.
GTAATATTAGGAACGATACATTATTCTCATGGTGTGTTAATACAATAACGTGTGCACATATATGTGTATATACATATATATGATTTAGGGGATTACTGCGTGTTTCACAATTGCTTGTTAGGATCATTTTGAAGAACAAGGAGGGAAGAGAACAAAAGCAATCTCGCTCACTTTCAAAGTATTTTCATAATCATGCCCTTTATTTTTAAAGCTCTACGTTGTCTGAAATAAGCCTGCAAAACCAACTGCATAATACTCCTTTTCTCTTTCCGGAAGGGAGAGTTGACACTCCCTGGATTTCAGCCTGTGGCCAGGCTATTACAACCCTGAGGCTTAAATCGCTAATGTGCTTCGATCTGTTCTGCATCTTTACTGTCCCAATAGATGGCTAGCAGTTTGCAACTGCTAATTAACAGGACATGGCTTCTTCTTCTGCTGTCATTTATGTCTGCCCTCTTTTGTTAGTCCTGTCACTTGTGAAAGCAACAGGTATCACTCTCCATTGCTTTTCCAGGAGATAGAATTTGGATCTGAGCACACATTTTAACTCTAAGCACTCCTAGAAGCTTGCAAAGCATACTTCTATAAACACCTACTCATTTTGTAACCTCAGGTGGCTTCTCTCCTACGTTATTGTATATTGCAGGTTTGCAGTGGAAACATGCCAATGTTTTTTGCTTCTGGTATCCTTCTTTCTTGAGAGAAGAAAAGGACAGATAGAAGGAGGACTGATTCTCCACCTCCCCTGGAAACAGCTGGAGAGGGGGCAGCCCTTTCCCAGAGTCCAGGGCTGACATTATTTCAGTGTCAGCCCACTGGCAATTTTCTCTTTGGCTGCCAGACGCTCCTTTCCTGGCACTGATCTGTCCAGGGAAGAACAGTGGGCTGAGACCAGGAATAAAGCCTCATGCCTCTGCTTCTGGCTGATTGCTAGACTGGATCACTGTCACTCTGAGTGTAATTTAGAAAGGTGAGCAAGCATTTTGGTACTCAGCACTCTCATTTTACTTTGAGCTGCGACTTCACACATTTCCTGTGTAATTAACTTGCTTCAGAACAAGAAACGTCAAGTGAAACTGATTTTGATGGAAGGTAAACTTGCAACAGGAGTTAAGATTTCTGTGCATCTAGGTTGTTACATTGTCGTGAGAAATAAATTATCTCTAACGGCTAACGGTGAACTTGAGGCTCTGCTGGCATATTTCTTCTAGTATTCAAAATGGAGAGAAATACTAGAACCAGTTCTTAAATCGCCCTTGTGTTTGGCTGTAATGGAAAGCAAACACTCATCAACCTCATAGCAAAAGCTATGGAACCAAGGCAAATTGTCAGAGCTATATAAATGCAGCTCTCAACCTGTAACTGCATTGATAAAACAAGGCATATGTCCGCAATTGTGTTTTTAAGGTAAGACTTTGGAATCTTATCTTGCAATATCTACGTGCTATTATTTTGATTAATTTATAAGGAATTGAAGACCCAGGCCCAAGTAAACTTTTAGCGAAGTATTCAATTGGACTGTAGCCTTACCCAGTTCACACCTCACACCAGGCATTTGATCATCTCCAAGTACTGCAGAGTTGTGCAGCAGAAGGAAACAATCCCTTAAGTTTGAAGCTTGATGCGGAAAAGCAAAACCAAAAAATTAAAACTTTCATGGTTTGTTATAGAGTAATCAGATGGAAAATGTCATAGCTCTCACTGTCAGTCATGGTCATCTTCTAAAGCTCTTCTAGGTTGAGATACATTATTTTAGGTAAAAATTTGAATTTGGCATATTATATTAAATGACAATTGCATAAGGAATGCCTTCAGCAAGTTGGTATTGCACATCTACCTCTGCATCTGACTACCACAACTGCCACCACTTAGAAATGTCAATATAGAGAAGTTTAGCTTCCTAACTATTCTCTGATAAAGGCTGATAACTTTAAATTGTAGATAGTGCTGTTCCTTGGATTTTGGGTTGATCTTGTGGGTTTTTTTTTTACATGAACATAAAGCAAAGACTATCCAGCATACTACCATAGCTAAACAGGAGCAGTAGAGAGGAAACACTGCACCAAATTCTATCTTCTAGCTAATGTCGGGAGAGCAACAAATATGACAGAATGAATAGGATCTGTGAAAACAAATTCAGTGTTCCTTGTAGCCACCATAAAAAGCTCTCAAAAGGTTAATGATATAAATTAATAAAGAGTATCCTTGGCAACTTTAACTAGAGCTAAAATTGTATTTTCCGTAAGAGAATTTTTGTTTGGTTTATGTGGGTGGCTGTGTCTTACAAGTTAGTAGAATAAACAGAAACCCTCTTATCCCTGGAAACTATCTTTAAGTTTGAAGGCAGTCCAGGAAAGGAAGTAACTCCAGTTTCTCTGACAGACTAAGATATCTGTAAGTCTGTGTTTATATGCACATCAGGTAATTTTATACCTATAATTTTTATCTTTTCTACAAAAAATAAAAAAAAAGGTAACTCCAGAACAGTTCTAGATAAGACCCCAGGGAGGACTTAAGAGAGGAGCTGTGCAAAACAGAATTTTGCTAATGGCATAGCCCTTGTGTTTTGCTGGGGCTCCAGCTAGAAGGGAGAAATCTCCTTTTGTTGCTGGGCAGATGGAGGGATGAGCTGCATGCTAGAGGGTCCATGGGGAAACTGCCTTCACCTTGCACCAAAGGAATACATCATCATTGAAACTAAGGAAAATAAGGGATTCCTTTGTTTCAAACTACTTTTGCTGCCTCAGGGGGAGAAGGTTTTATGGCTAGCCTAGAGGGATAAGCTTTCATCCTAAGGGAAACTGCCATGGATGTCTCTAGGGAGGGAAAAGATGCTGGAGGGTTGGTGGCTGCAGTGGTGGAGGAAGAGCAACGTGTTCCTGCATGCCACATGGGGGGTTGAGTTGAAACAATCTGTAGTATAAGCTTTTGTCTTGAGATTTTGAAAAGCATTCACACCAATGTAATCACAGCGAGCTAATCTGAGTTACATTATCTTGGGCTGTAACTGAATCTGACCCCCGTGTCTTTTGCTTCCAAATAGGAAAGGGATAGGAATGATTAAGTAACCAAAAGTTCTTGTGAATTATGTTTAAAATTAAAGATACAGCTTCTACATATTGACTTATGTGCCTCCTTTTGCAGACATATGGCTCATTCTTGTGTGTTATATCATGAATAACGTGGCTTGTAACTGCTGTGAAGCAAGATGTTTGTGACTATAAACACAAACTACTTAATTAAATCAGGTTTTAGTTTTAAAAAATAAAGAAAATGGGGACTGTTAGCATATCTTCTGATTAGGGGGAAGCAAAAGATTGTGGGTTTTATTATATATATATATATAAATGTGTGTATATGCATACGTGCATATGTGTACATCTGTATATAGTGTTCTCAGACAGCAGGATGCAGGTGGCTCTTTCTGAATCCCTAGAGCAGGATGTATATCCTGAAGGCAAGCAGATTTGAGGAGGAGATGACTGGTACGAAGGCTTTGTGAGTCTGGAAAAATAAGCCAGCAGTACAATCAGTTAGTAAAAAACATTCATAAGAAGCAGGTTGTCTGAACCACAAGCAGAGCATCGACTCAGTAGCTTTCCTAGAGACAGATACGATTTCATGGATTTTCCTCATGTCACTCTGAAACCCAAACAAGCCCAGAGGGTTGCTAACAAAACCAATCCCATTTTCCTGGAAAAGCCTGTTCCAGGAGCACTTGTCGCTGGTGTCAGGAGGATCATGAAGTAGGCAATATATATCTGTAAGCATAATAGAGTCTTTTGTGCCGCAGGAGGGCTGCTTTGGGAGCTGGAAGGTTGGTAGGGCACAGTCCTTTTTCAGGTTAGCAAAAATTGGCTAGTGGGACCCAGACCTCCTGAGTCTGCAAAAAGACACCAGAAATCTAAGAGGAAAGACATCTGCTGTATGTCATCGTCTTGAGTTGCTAGAATAAACCCAGAGGATGTAGCCAGGCACATCAGGACTAGAATGCAGTGCTTGGCCCTGGAGATGGGGAAAGAAATCAGAAAGCAGATATGTAGCTTCTTTAGATATGCTCCCCTCTCTCTCTCTTTGTGTAATACCTCAGTGAGTATCCACTGTACTGGAAATTGTGAGTATCTTGAGGGTTAGTTGCCTTTCTTCTTTTCTTGCTGGTGAAACATGCAGTCACAAGTAAAAGGTTGGTTGTTTGGATTATTCTAATAACAACTGTTACAACCCACACTAATGAACTTCAGTGTGAACCATTGTTTTCCAAAGAGTCCTAGCTACAGGAGGATCCTAAATAAATACAGGTACCAACAGGAGTTATATCCTGTTTTCATATTTTTCAACCCAGCCAATTAAATCAATATGTCCATCTGAACAAACTGCAAAGAAACATGTTCAGACCAAGCCCTAGGACTAAAGTAATTTGCTGTCTTTTTCAGCCAGATTTTTGCAAAAAATCCTTTGTGTATTTTGGTCATGAAGTATTGTCCCCTCCTTGCACTGCTTAAGCAGGCCCAGGAAACCAAAGTAACCAAGGTGAAATCAAAGCAAGCAAAATTGCAAACTAAAGCAAACCAGGATAGTTGTATTTTACTTATGTATTATTTTAGTTATATATATTTATTTAAAATATATATATTTATATATATTTATTTTATTTATATATATTATTTTATTTATATATGTTATTTTATTTATATATTACTGTTCCTTTCCACAATACCAATCAGTTTAATACTGAATAAAATATTTTCATAGGTTTGTTTGTTTGTTCGTTTTTTCTCCAAATGAAGGCAAAATCACAGGTGAGATGACATTAAAGATTAGACTTGCATTATCATCACTATTTTTAAATAGTATTTGTAAGTTCTTTTTAAGCCTGATAATTTTGGAGAGTACTTTTAAGGCTATCTGCAGAAATGCCTGAACCAAAGATTCAGCTTATGTTTCATATGTTTAGGGGTAAGTGTATTGTCTCAACAGCCAGGAATCTCTTCATAAGAAATCTAAAGGAAGTAAAGAACTACCAAGAAATTAAACAGATCTGTTCTTCTAACGCTGAGAAATAGCTTGACAATTAAATTACATTTCATTGCAAATTTATAAAACAATTAAAAACTTTTCCTTTGCAGAAACAAGAACAATGGAAAGAAATACCAGATGATTTTGTTATACTTTCAATGAACAAAACATTGTCCAGCAAATTGGCGCTTGGTTCTTGTTGTTTTGTAGTAATAAGGGAATTGGTGTTAGAATCATGGCTTGACTGATCAAACAAGAACAACTGGAAAAGTGCTTTGGCAGAGATCAGTGTACACACAACTTGGCCTGTGTACGGTGAAAATACACTACAGATGTATAAATTACAGAGGTTGTGACAGTGCTGGTCAAAACCTTCTATACCGGAGTCATGTGGGAAAGAAAGTCTAGACATAGATTCACTTACTTCATGCAATCATGCAATCTAGAAATTGTCTAAACCCACCTCTGCACAAGTTCCCATTGAGAATTTTGTAACCAGCTATGTTAACTAGATGTTCAAACAGGGAACAACCAAAGGATTTTAGCCAGCTGGCTCGATTGGTAAAGCTTATATATAATTGCAGTTATAGGTACACCTTTTTAAGCAACCAGTGGATTAAGCCAACCAGACAGACAAAACCAGTCTACATTTTATTGCAGAGATGAGCTTGCAATCAAGTGTAAATTGTTACAGTCCTACATTTTCATAGCTACAAACACACTCAATCAAACAAGAATTCAAACTCTTATTTATTGGCACACAAGGGTAAATGAAAATAATTTTATTTAATAATTTTAGCCCAGAACATAGGCTTTTTTGCTGGAAAGACAAAGTAACGGTGGGAAAGGAGTAATGCAGGATTGTTCTGTCATTCTTGTGAAGTATAGGGAACTGTGTATGGACCTAAAGTCATTGATGGAAGGCAGGAAAAACTGGAGATCTGATAGTGAGATGGGGTTTATATATTCTATGTTACGTATAAATCCCTAATATGTTATTTATAGTTAAACTTTCTTAGCTGTGCTCCTTTTGGTGGTTGTGGATAGAGTCTGCAAGGTTGTGCAATGTCCATGCCCACTACAGAGAGTCAGCTAATTAGTGCTTTTGTGGAGCTCTGTCTCAAGTGGAGAAATCAAGGGGTCTAAAGACATTCCCAAGGAAAAAGCTGTTCAAACAGCACACAGAGTAGAGGGAGGACACAGTGAGAACTCCCAAGCCTGCTCAAAAACTCTGTGCTCTGTGTCTGCCCAGGAGAAGACTCACATGGACAGCCAGAAACTGCCTTGCATTTGGACATTGTCAAAGAACCATGTATGGAACAGCAAAGCTGAAATGTCTTGGACAGTGGCCAGCATGATGCAGATGGGATCTGTGTCAGCATTATCTGGCACAAGGCAGTTGTTTAGGAATATTATAACAACTTTTCCATGTACCATCTCTTTGCTTCCTTCTGGGTCAAGCCATCTCCCCTGCCTACAGCATGCAAGTTTATGCTCCAACATGCTGAACACAGCAGGTACATTGAAGAATTCATGTGTTACTCTAAGATCCTCCTTCATGGTCTCAGCTCTTGCCACCAACAGTGATGCTAGCCACTGCCATGTCTCCTCAAAGCTGCCCTGGTCACTTCATTCCTTTCCAGGCAGCACATTTCAGCTGTGTCTCATGTGCCTTTCCTGGCTGAGCGCCCTCAAGCCACCTCTGCCATCCCCTCTTCCTTAGGGACCCAGCATCCAGCAAGGGGAGCACACTCACCTGCTTACCTACAACATCTTCTAAACCTGGGGGGCTGGGATTAATAATAATAGTAAGAAGTAGTTACCTTAGTAGCATACTCATAAGTAGTTGTCTTCTGCCTGCCAGGCTAACATCATCTTCATCTGTTTTACTGATTGCACCCCACCTGCTCTGACTGCAGCTCCTGTTGAGGGGGTCAGGGATTGACCTTTGCTTACTCTCTTTGTGGGCTTTCTAAAGATTGCTGTTCAGTTCAGATCAGAAGATCGTATTGATAACAAGTCTTCAAAATGTTTTAATGGCTAAATGATGTTGTGCTTTAGGTATCTTATGCTATAGAATACCTTTGTACTCATATGTAATCATATATCTCATATAATTTATAGGATATAAACTCTTTGTATTCATGCTCCTTTTGCCTTTCAGCAACATCCTCCTGATGCTGGCAGTTCATAGCACGCACCAAATCTGAGACAATGGACATAGCTCGGATCAAGTTGATGCAGACTGTGCCTAGCCCTGGAGTCGGCTCCTGATGCTCCTCAAACACAAAATCTTCCTGAGGTACACATTCATCTGTCTAAAAGCAACATGCTGCCTGAAAAATAATTTCTTTCAGCTTAAACTGTGGCTTTTGCCAGGCTCTTTTCGGCCAGTTTCTGGCTAATCTGGCCTCCACAAATACAAACATGTGTCGTGGTTTAAGCCTCTCTAACCACACAGCTCATTCTCTCCCTCACTTCCGGAGGGATGGGAAGGAGAATCGAAAAGAATGCAACTCCCACAGGTTGAGATAAGAGCAGTTTAGTAACTAAAGTATAACACAAATCACTACTGCTACCACCAATAACAATAATGACAAGGCAAATACAAGGGAAGAATACAGTAGCTCACCCCTTCTAATACAAAGCCCGACTACTCACTTCCCCCTCCTTCTTCCCCCCCACTCCGAGGGGGGGGGAAATTGGGAGAAGAATCAAAAGAATGCAACTCCCACTGGCCGAGACAAGAACAGTCCAGCAGCCAAGGTATAACACAAACCACCACTGCCACCACCACCCACAACAATGACCAGGGAAATACAAGGAAAGAGGATACAATTGCTCACCACTCGATGACCGAGCTGTGAACTGAACTCTTCCGGGTTCCTGCCCCCAGTTTTACATCCTGGGCATGACGTGCTGTGGCATGGAATAGCTCTTTGGTCAGTTTGGGTCAGGTGTCCTGTCTCTGCCTCCTCCCGGCTCCCCCCCGCTCCCTGGCGGAGCATGAGACTCAGAAAGTCCTTGGTCAAGCCAAAACATTCTAAGCCACAACTGTAAACATCGGTGTTATCAGCGCTGTTCCCAGACTAAAAATCGAAAAACACAGCACTGCACCAGCTACCAAGAAGGAGAAAAATGACTGCTGCTGCTGAACCCATGACAACATGAAACTGTTTACATGTCTAGCCTAAACCTACATTTTTAATTGAGAAGTATTATAGCAGTCATAGTGCACGTAGCAAATTTTGACCTAATGTCTGAAAGAGAACTACAGTAATGCCTGTCTTGGGTGGCAAATGAACACAGGAGAAAGGAAAGTAGAAGAGGGAAGGAGATATGTATATACACGGCACGACATGGTCTTTCAGAAAGTGGCAGAGAAACAGATTCCTCAAGTATTTTTATATATTAATAATAATAATAGAAAACAGTAATAATAAGAAGAATTTAATAATAATTATAGATGCAGTTTTTCTGAAAAACAGTGACTTATCTCACTATAATGACCATAACAGTAAGAGTAACAGGCCATTACTACCATCAGTTAAATTAGATATTGTATGTTTGTGGAATAGATACTTCAGCAGTGATAATGGGTGCTGAGGTTCAGTACAGTTTCCTGCAAAGTCAGCCTCGGAAAAAATATACTTAAGGGTACAGGAACTGTTTTACTGGGAATATATTTCAAATGTTGTGAAGCTTTAGTGTTTGAGTTGTTAATGCATCCTTAAATTAAATGTTTGTTCAACTGGAAATAAAGCATTTGTGAGAGGGTTTTTCATAAAAGACACTGAGTGTTTACTGAGTATTTACTGAGTATTAAGTCTTACTCAGTTGAAGTGTGAAGAACCCAACTCATGGAATATCTTGAAGCGCCCAGTGTGAGAAAACTTAGATCTGGGTTTTTTCATGTACATATATTTTCAAGATGAAGTCGAGGCTTTCAAGTCACGTAGATGGAAAATCAGAACTGCACATACGAAATGACAGATGTCATTTTCCAGCTGTTTTTCTGGCTAGCTGTGACTCACCTCCCCTTCCAGGCTCCTCCTGTCCCTCCTGCAGGTGCCAGTCAGTGTTACACTCTTCCCCACAGCAGTATTAGGGTATTCAGCAGTATTAACTGTTGCCATTCATCCTATGCCACGCTGGTTTCACCGTGTGCCCTGGATGCAATTGTTAGTCTGATGATCGCCTGCCATGAGCCACCCAGAATTCTTGCATTTTCTGGTCAGTTCCTCGGCTTTCCCTCCATTCGTCAAAATGAGCTGGGTCAGCTCAGTAAGAACCTGGTCCACACTTTCCATCAGCTCACAGAAACCAGCTCCATATAACAAAGGATAATCATGGCATATAATTCTTTTAATGAGTTGCTCAACCTTAGTTTCTGAATTGTTTCAGTCCTTGGCCCTTGCTTTTTTACTGGGAGGATGTTCAAGAAATTTTCTTCTTTGTGGCTCACTTACATCCAGTTTATGTCTATCCACAGTATGTATGTGTGCACATACAGTCATCTAGCTTAAATGGTTCTCATGTGTTCCTAATGTTTAGCTCATAATATATTTACAGAAAGCAGTATATTGCTTCTCAGGCTTCAGTTTAGTAGGCTTAATGCAGCTAGTGTCTTCCAGTCTCTGTCATAAGACAGATTTTTCTGTTCTTATGCTTATTTTTTTAATTTAAAATAATCTTGCTTTAATAGGAAATTTCTGTTAACTCACTTCAAGATACAATCCAACTAATACTTTAACAATCACACTTATACTTATTTCTGTCCAAAACATGATCATTGAAATACATTAAGCTTCACTTAGATTCTTCCACAGCTGAGTTAGAGTGCTTTAGTTATCCTGTGATCAACTAATATCCAAAACTTTCTCTTTTTCTGCTATTTAATTTGATGAGTTCCAAGCTCAAGGCATAAATTATTGCTTTCAGTTCCAGAGTGCATGTTTTTGCCAAACTATGTCCTGTTTCTATTTCTATGTGCAAATTATAAAGTTTTCTTTATCCTCCTCATATTGATTAGGCCTCCCAGATTTAGGGCACTAGCATATTTTGTTAATATTTTCTAGGGGTTTGCGCCAAAGTCACTAATGAAAATATTAAATATATTAGTTCCAACAAAAGTTCTGTAAGAACTTGGTAATTTATGTTGTTCAAGTCAGATATTCTTATTTTATTACAATACAAGCACTTAGGTACCTGCTACTGTGCCTTAACAATACTGAAGTATTTCTGGAAAAAGAGACTTACGTTGAGTTATATAAGGGTTGCTGATGACTTTAGGGTTAAGATTTTAACGCTAAAATAATGAATAAGCATTTCCTTAAAATAAAAAATTATAAAATCCAACAAAATAATGTGGGAGTTTTGAGACAGTTGAGACCGGGTGACTATGCTGGAGACGTAAACAAACCAAAAGGAACATCAGTCATCAACAAGAATGTTATTTGTAGTTGAAATCTGCCATCCTTGTAAGTTTGGTTAGAGCCTGCAATACTTAATCTTTTCATCACAAATATCAAAGCTTTTCCAGTTTTCCAACTCTGTTTAGTGCATGCAAGAGGTTTGTCACAGAACATGAAAAACGATAATCTTTCTGTAATTTCATTTGGTTTGAATTTCAGTTTTCAGGTCAATTGAAACTTTTAATTTAGCTTAAAATCTAAGGAGAATGAATACATTAAAATTTCAGCTGCTTGCCTGCCAATGGAAATGTGATTTTCTCCTTTCCCCTTTTCATTGTCCACTGAAATGCACAGTGAAGAGTTTTGACACAAGTCCTCTTCACACATTTAAGAAGTTAGCAGTCATTCTACCTTTTACTGAAATGCAGTAGTCACAGCAAACTGATCTGGATCACCTTACAAGAAAGGAGGAGTAGGCTGCCTTCTTTGTAGTGGATGAAGCACATCAGTGACATGTTTTTTCCTTATAGGCAATGAATAAATAAAAAAAAACTATGAGGTTGTTTAGTTTTTATCAGAAAATCATTAATTTACTTTAAAGCATTAAAGACATGCGTCAGCCTAGATAAATGGGTCAATAAAGACCCAGCTCAAATCTGAAATGTTACATCTACCTTCAAAGAACACAGTAATATGTGAGCTATGTATTCTGTCTGTTTCTAAAATCTGAGCTCTGCCTGACAATCTTTTTCATTCCAATTCATTATTTAAATCTTGGTTAAGATTTTGTTTTCTGGCAAGTTACTACTAGCTGAGAATTTGCATGAACTGTGCTGTGGAAGTTCAAAGATGTCTATACAAGCTAGTGTTTTCTGATTTCTGTATGTTGCATTGAATGCAACTGGCAACCGTTACTGTAACACATTTGGGATTGTGGAATAATGACTATTGGCACCAAAACATACATTTGCAAGCCACAAGATCTTTGTGTTATTGTTTCTCTAGCTCATTTTTAGTGTTCTAGGTGGTGGTTAGAACAGCTGTAAACAAAGAATGAAGTGTAGTGTAGTAGTCTTATCATCACAGAGTTGTAAAAACACTTGGTAGTTGATTAAATTGATCTGGCTCAGATTTTTGCTTGTTTATAAGATAATGGGCTGTCTTACAATTATTTTTTTTTATATGTATGAAGAAAATTAACAAGAAAAATGGCCCAATTGGAACCATCAGAATTTCATAGGCAGAATTTTCCATCCCTGGCAGTGTTAAAGGCCAGGTTGGGTAGGGCTTGGAGCAACCTCATCTAGTGGAAAGTGTCCCTGCCTGTGGCGCAAGGTTAGAACTAGATGAGCTTTAAGGCCCCTTCTAACCCAAACTATTCTGTGATTTAAGGAATAACACAAAAGCCCTGAACAAGGCCTAGTTCTCCACTAATTAGAAATATTGGAAATCAAAAACTAATGCAACTGACACACACGTAGATCTAGTTCCTGCTCAAATCTTAACACTGTGTTAACTTATGATATCATTGTCTCTAATTTTACCATTATGTATAGGTATAATATGGTACTCAAGAAACAATTTTTTCATATGGCTATTGGATTCTTAGGATGAATTTTGCCTTGCAAAGACCAGCAGAAGCGTTAGGTAAATCTTAAGTGATATTTTGGCCTTTGAAATGGAAATGTAATTGGTGCTCAGTCCTTGGGTACCCAGAGAGAGGTCTGGGCAGCAGGAGCAGAGCCATCATGTGAATGTCCCTTGAATTCTTGGAACTGACAAAAAACCAGGCTGCCTTTGAAGGGTGGTCTTTTAGTAGGCTTAAATGGGTTTTCTAATACGAATTATGATGTAATGAAATCTGATTTCCTGTAAAATTCTTCAGAAGGCATATTGAGGTGTCAGTCTTTGATAGCTGCAAAAAAGAAGGCATGCAGTCAGATCATGGAAAGGACTATATGCCTTGGCATCTCCAGCAGTCAGGAGCCAGCCTCAGGGATCCGAAATGCCCTTCTGGAGCACCCTGTGAAGCCAGGTTTCAAGCCTGCAGAAAATTATGTTTTCCTCAAAGTTTAGCTTGAGCTAAATCAAAACAAATCCAATTCTTCTCTCAGCAGAGCAGCTCTTCCAGTTATCCACTGGAGTAGTCATTCTTATACTATTTTGCCGCTGCTGAGTAATGTTTGTTTGTAATGTCTTCATCTCAGCTGGGAATTAATTGCTGTAGCACTGGGAAACTACTCTCTTGGAGAGCCACACAAACTGTGCTGAAACTGAGACAATCTGACAAAGCATTTCAGGCCCAGTCTTTTATTTTTGCCTGATTCTGTTCCTGTGTTCACATTTGTGTTTGAATTTCCATCTGGATTGCCCTATGGCTAGTATACTGAATTCCAGCTGCATCCAGAAGAAACAACTATGTCCTTGAGATAAGACAGCGCTGGAGAATGTCTGTCCTGGAAACTGGACTCCATAAGGTGAGACGCCTGTAGTATTGGCTCAAGATGTATTTCATCCCATATAGTCTCCTCATACCTTGATACTTATAACCCAAATCTTTACATTAGGTTGTGAATTCAAAGAGTATGAGATAAGCTGTGTTCCTGCAAAGACTTGTTCTATAAGGTGCTAAGGAGTACCCATGAGCTCTCAAAATATAAATAGTATAAAAAATTAAGTGGTTTGTACACAGGTATAGAGCAAATCAATGGCAGAGCCAGGAAGATCTCAAGCTAAGGAAAAGTGAAGGATTGCTATCTCATGCTGTCTCTACCACTTGCCCTGACGAGGCAGAACCAGCTCTCAAAGCTCCACATCTGCAAACCGCTTGCCAAGTTGAGCAAGGGAGGCAGCCACTCAGTAAATATGAGTTAATATAAGTATCAAGGAAGATAAACATCTGATTGTCCTATGCAGCACATTTTGGTAGTCTGGGAAAAAGAGTAGTGTTTCAGCACCAAAATCAGTATGTATTGGTGACAGTGCACTGTCACACAGAGCTGCGTGAATGCAAGATTTTCATTCTTAAAATAAGGAAGACACTATCTATTTGCAAATAGGGGGAAAAGTGATACACATAGCTCTAATCTGGGGTAATATTTCACAGTAATCTAATCTAGGACTACTTTAAAAACAACACTGCCAAAAAAAAACCCTGACTAGAAAAACTGAATGTTATATTGTACCTTGCTCACTACTCACTCCTCTTTCCTGTCTTGGACTGTTGTAACAGTTTGCAGAATCTGCTAGGTTTAGAGAAGGGACATAGAATCCCAGACAGGTTTGGGTTGGAAGGGACCTTAAACCTCATCCAGTTCCAACCCCCTGCCATGGGCAGGGACACCTTCCACTAGACCAGGTTGCTCCAAGCCCCATCCAACCTGGCCTTGAGCACTGCCAGGGATGGGGCAGCCACAGCTTCTCTGGGCAACCTGCGCCAGCACCTCACCACCCTCATAGTGATATATCTTGTCTTGACTTATCATATCTTATTATTATTGATATATCATATCTTGATTTCATCACACCACCTCTGCTTTATTTCTCGTCCAATATCAGTTCACTGCAGCAGTGAATGAAAAGATAAAAATGCCATTGTAACTTCAGTTTTTAATAGCAGTTAGCATAATATTTTGACAAAATCTCACCAACTGCTGTTGGGCTTTTTGATGATGTGAAAACTGTTCAGGATTGCATCTGCCTGAGGCTAGTGTGACAGAGGCAGTGCTTTTGCAGCCTGAAGAGCTGCCACAAAAATCACTTATTAAAAGCCATTGCCGTCTTCAAGACAATATTTTCTTTCTGACTGATTTTTTAATCAAGCAAAAAGCTTAGCCATGGCATGTTAGAAATACAACGAATGCAATATAGTTTGGACCATGTGATTAAACTTAATTCACTTCAGAAGAAGCTGCTTACCCTGGTTGATTGCTCCAGTCTGAAAAAGGAGTAATCACTACCTTCTGGCAGAGGCAAACAAGAGCAAATCTTATGCCATGTGTGAGGAATAATAGAATAAAGGTTATGGTCTTCATCATGGACATGATTGCACAAGCAGGTATTATTCTCATACGGTAATTTTTCATACGCTTTTGTAGAAAAAATTAAAATTAAAAAAGATTTTCTTATTTTGCAAAAGAAAATGATACGTTAGTGTAGTACACAAAAAAAAAATCAAACCAAACCAACCAAACAAGAAAATAATAGCAACACTGTTGCTCTTATTTCATAATATAAAGACATTTGTGCATAACTTAGAGCACTTCCTTAGACTTAAGCCCTCAGGTAACTGACTTCCTGAAGGATGGGCCAGATCTGTAAAGAAAGAGATCATTTACAGGCTCCTGAAATTCTATTCCTTTGGCAACAGAAGGTAAACACAAATATTAAAAAGAAATACATATTTGCAAGCACATTTGATACCGCCTCTTTAACTTCTTGCGGAGCTACTTCATGTCAGACTTTCCAAAGGAAAGAGCTAGGCTAGATCAGCAAGTTTGCTAGGCAGGCGTTCTGTAACGGTATATGGATTTAATAGGAAACTTAAGCCATGGGAAGCTTAAACAGCAGTATTTCACAGCTATGAGCTAGCAAGAAATAATTTCACTTCTTTCTGTGAATTAGTGCAGAGGCAGAATTGTTCTATTTAAGAGGAAGATGAACTTGAGCGCATGTCTTGGTTGCCCCACAGCTGGGTGCTTGGGACCTGCCCTGCTCCCCATGCTTCAGCATTCTCGGCCCCACCAAAAAGGGCCCTGCTTAGGAGCAGTGATTGTACTGTTGATCACCTCTGCCGAGCACTGAAAATACAGTTTAAAAGCAGCAGCTCTAAAAGAGATGAGTTGCTTTCTGCAAACCCTGTGCACTGTTTAGACATATAATGAATGTAGTCTTGCACTTATGGAAACTTGGCCTTTCTGCTTGGGATAGTTTTGGCTGAGGGTGTGTTCTTGCTGCCTTTTTTTAAGAAAGGAATGGCTCATTATTTATTGCTGAGTGAAACAGCAAGCACTATTAATATTGTAGTGCTGACAGAGAAAGCATTTTCCCAGTTTGCTGTTCTTTTTTCTCTTTCCCTTTAAATGTTTGTTCTCTTTCCATAAACAGATGCAAACAGACCAAACGTTTCCTGCAAAATAAGGCAGTGAGTACAAAGTAGCAATAGCAGGGTTCATCTTGTTGATGAAAAGACATATTTTATCATGTGTCTGCAAATGTCAAAGCATAAAAATTGTGTTGAGACCGAGAGTTTCTGTGTAAAAGTGTTTGCCTGCAGCCATTTTATGTTGTACTCTATAAAGATGACATGTATTCCAGCATGAATTGGTGAAGTAGAATGTTTTTTTGACTCCTTTCTCTCCAGTTACACCATATAATGCTAGGTTTTTGCTCTGAGACTCACAGCTACAAAGCCCTTTTGTGGCTATCAGTTGCAGTGGTGCTGCCCTGCCCAGAGGGCAAGAGCTCTGCAGGAGATGGGGATGGTCTTTGGTGGCCTGAACAAGATCACTGTGCCTGCACACACCATAATTGCTATAATTTGTCAATCTCAAGAAAAAATAAGACTTTGGGGATATATGTCTTTGAAGGCTCTCTCAGCAAATGTCTGATGTTGGGCAGACTCGCCCTACCCCCAGCATACCAAACAATGCATACCAAAATTCAGGGCAAACTGAGTTCAGGCCTCTGAAACAGCTGACCTTTAAAGCTAAAATGCTGTGCAATCCCTGACTAATAGGAGCTGTCACAACTGAGTCAGAAAAACATGCTGGGAAAACTGAACATGAACATTACTTATTGCTATGGGAAGAATGATGTGATCTCAACCTAACAATTTTCATTCTTTTTTTTTTTTTTGTGCTGGATGTTTACTGAAGCTCTGTCCTTCCCAGCTGAGTAGCTTTAAATACAAAACTACCAGACCTCATGCTTGCTTGACCAGAATATCTTGCTTTAATGCCATTTTTGTAATTATAATTACTATTATAACGCAACAGGATTATGTTGCTTAGAGGTTTTTTTCTCCCTGATATGAAGAGTATGGCAAATAGTGTAGTCTTTATTTCTGCAGTTTATCCCTACTTCCTATCCCAGGAGCACTGGCGCTGTGAAACTGCCAGCAGCTACCCAGAGTTGGATAAATATAGGTATGACAGCAACTGCAAGAAAGGAAGGAGGTTAGGTTGTAGCAGGAAAGTGCTACTTTTGCAGTAAGCTTGTGAACCTATAGTGAAGTATATGATGCAACCAGAGATCTACAGCTTTATTTCCTGGTCACATGAGCTTGAAACCACAGGACAGTAATTCAAAACAGTGGTTAGAGACAAGAAATGTAAGAAATACTTGCTTGAGGAAATAGAATGTTTTAGACTAAACTGTTAAACAAGCTAGAGAAAGTGGTAGCTTCCTAAAATAAATAAATAAATAAATTAAACCAAGCACATTAGTTAAGAAAAATGCTCTTTTATTGTCTAGTATTTAGTGTATACGTTCCTCTGGGAAGAGACTCTCAATTTTTGTTGTCTGTCCAGAGCTTATTGCTGCAGGGTACTACTTGTAAGCAGAGCTTGACTTTGAAAAGTAAATGAGAAATGGCATCAGGAGATAGTAAGAATTGTAAACAACACCCCAATGGTACATCTGTTTTCTCATATTTCACATTCCCAGCACTTCAGTGCACATACAGCTGAAACAGGTTTGGACTTCATGTTCTCTTTGGGGCTGGGTGATGGTAAGGCTGTGGTTATGCCAACATGATACCCACAATGAGAGGGGTTTGCACACCCAGTTAGTCAATGACTGCAATATCAGAAGCTTGGTGGAAAAGATAAGCAAGATAGGTAAAGCAGAAATGCCTTTTTCCTACTAGAAATAAATCCTAGTGAGTTATACTTATGGGTTTCCCAGACACTATTCTTTCCAAACCCAGCAAATCTGTGAATGAGTCACCTTATTCCAATGCACAGGATTACAGTAAAGTGAAGACCTCTTAAACTACTGCATTTGCAACGCTTAATGATTCTTTTCTCATTTTCCCTACAGATCTACAAGTGGAAAGTATAAGAGGAATAGCACTGTTCAGCCTTCTCTGCACTGGAAAAAGCATACATGCCTCTTTTTAGAGGCGGTCTCAGCCTGTTTGAAGCAGGGAGAAGTTTTTTCAGTTGTTACCTGCTAGAGTTGTTAACAATTGCCTTGTTCCTCTTGGATATTTTGTTTTAAAGACCTTAAAAGCCAAAAGAGCTAGGGGTTTGACTGAAAAAGGCTTTGAGGGGATTTCAGTTTTTCAGTAGCATGATCAGTGAGCTATGTGGGGATTTAATTTTCTTCTGGGTTCCTTGGAAACCACCTATAAATAGTTTAAACTTAGCAAGCTGGTTTCTTCAGTCTGCCTGGTTCCTCAGTGTGTGCTCTCCATAAAGGTTGCCTTGGGTTTATATCACCTCATCATTGCTCCTGGTTCACTGATAACAGCTGGATAAAGGAAATCCCCATGTAGGCTGAAGTCCTCCTGCTCCACCAGTGCTGTTGTGATTCAAACTGTTCAGATTTTTTTTCTTCCACAGTGTCTGCCATTAAAAAAACATCAACAGATGGAAGACAAAATGCTTAACCTTGCCCTTGTTATCATCCCCACAGGGTACTTCCAGGGAGGATGCTTTCACCAGGCTAGCTTTACACTTGTTACCCCATACTGGGACAGAACTTTGCTTCAACTTTGAGAAGGTGTCTCTAGATGTATTAATATAAATATTGCATGGTAGCTGGTGCAGCTGCAGGATCTAGCTGTGAACCAGACAGCCTGGTAACTATTTGCTAGCAGTGTAACCTCTGTGGACCAGAATTCACTTCATTCTGCAGTGTCATGAGTGAAGTCAGGTAAATATCTGCACATTGATCTGGCCACAAACAGCTGTTATCAGTACTCAAGATAATACAAGTCTAAAAGCTGCACCTGTACATGGCAACCCAGTATGTTATGACTGCTGGAAAAGACGACAGTAATCCCACAGATGTCCCCAGCAAGCAGCTCATACCTCTGATTTATCAACTAATGGCTTTTGGTCTCACGGTTATCATTCTGATAACTGTCCTGAGGACTAGAATTTATGCCTTCAGCATGAAATTAGAAGGGCATGTCTAGCTGAACTTCTGACAGCAGTGGGGTTTTTCTTTAAACTGATGTATTTCTTCCCTGACTCCCTTCAGGTTCTCAGAAATCACTGGATTTATTCTGCTGTGTCCATGGTTTCAAAATTCAATGCATGTTTCATTTCAGACAGCACTTAGAGAAATTTGCCATATTTACAGAATACATAAGCAATTCCAAGACAGCTTCCCATTGCTGCTTAGGAAGAGCCAGCGTCCAAGAAAAACACAGCAAGAATAGTGCAGTGTCTTGATCTTTGCTAGCTTGTATCTTAGAAGAGCCACATGGTTGATGTGCAGAACACAGCTGCACATAATGAGGAAATCCAATAAACGGAGGTCTGTCCTTCTTCCAGAGGCACATGCTAACTATCTCGAAACAGATACTGTTATTAAGGAGAATCACAAAATAATCACTTAAGAAAGACTAGCAAGTAGTTTTCCACTCTGAGGAGTGCACTCTCATGTGCTAAATGTAGTACAGGGAGAAAAGGACCTAGCAATTCAGAGGAGGAAATATTAGATAGTAAAAATAGTGAATCTTATCCCACTCTTGACTGGAAGCCCCTGTGAGGCTTTTTCTTAGATAAATGCAAAGGAGAAAGGGGAAAGAAAAACTGTTAAGCTTATTTCTCCACAGCCTATAGCAGTGCTGAGAAGGATTGCAGCCCTGAACCCCGCCTGCCATGGAACAGGCGCGAAGGAAAGTGCTTTCTGGGCTGCATTTGGGTGCCTAATGCTCCGTTCTGAAACTTCAGACTTTCAGTTCTCAGTTTGAACTCTCAGCCCTAGATTTCTGCCTGTTGCACAGGCACTTGTGGAAGGAGCATTTGCTGGGACAAAAACCTGAAAAAACTCCTAACTCATTGGGATCTCTTTCACAGGTGACACTGGTGCGGGGAAACAAATCTCTTCAACAGGATGGCCGGTTGTTCTGCAGATGGTGGTGGGAGCCTCCACTGCAACAGTCCTTGCAACAGCATCTTCAGCTGGATCAGGTGAGACTCTCCAGGCTGCATGCGTACATCCAGCTGGGCTGAGGTCTTATGGGACTGCTCTGGCAAGCACATGCTCTGTTTCTATCATCTTAAACTGTGATCTAAGCACCCCCTAACTATCAGCTATGTACAAAAGACTGTCCTGCTTGAGCATGTGTTGAAACCATTTCTACTGAACACTGGTCATTCTCTGTGCAGTTCGGTCAGTTCTGCAGGCGGAAGGGCTTGGAGCAGCCGCTGGAACAGGTTAGGTTTCCCACCTGACCTGTTACTCTGCATGCTGAGGCATGCAATAAGTACCTGCAGCCTGCGCAGCAGGTGCTGCTTGGGGGGATTGCCCTGCCTTCCTAGACCTTTCTCTAGAGAAGTCCCACAGCTGTGCATGGAGTGCTCCAATGGCTCCTCTATGTAGATGGATGGAGATCTCGGAAAATGAATATTATAATTATGATTTAAGTTTTACAGACCTTGCCACAATCCACACCTTGCCACAGAGTATTGCTTTGACAGTATTCATACTACTGCAGAGGTTTAGTTTTGTTTACATTCTTTGTAAAATGGACTCTTCTCTCAGTACCTCTGGAACTCGCTGCCTAAGATTATTCATACAGGCCTCAGTTTCTTCAACAAAGCAATGAATTAATTGTAATTTGCATCAATAAGAACGAATCTGCTCCTCTCTGTGCTGCGTACCTTTATAAAGGCCCTCTAAGCTCCCACCCTGCTGAAACACATCTGCCACAGAGTAACTCAGAAAGGTTTCCAACTGTTCTCCATGCTCCCTGTCCTGTTTAAGAGCAGGATGTGGTTGCTGAGGATTTGGTTGGTCTATGAAGTGTTTTGGGGTTTAGGTCAGCTGCCTTGACTGCAGGCAGATCTGACCCATTGCCCTTCTGGAGGAGACAAGGAACAGCTGCTTGAGCTGCAAATGCCAATGGGACTGCTGAAGGCTTCCTCCCACACTGGCCCAGTGATCACACAGTGGGAGTGGTGGTTTAGGGCAAGTGCAGGAGCACCCAGGCAGCATTGCCAGCCCTGAGGCTCATAGGGAGCAGCATCCAGGCTGGCACAGGGGCACGAGAGTCTGCTGGTGGGGAAAAAAAAGCTGTGGTTAATATACGAAAGTTTGGTGAAATGGAAGCCTAGGGCAGCTACCTACTGAGCTACAATGCACTCATTTTGACAGCCTCTTTACTGTAAGCGTAGAAAAATATATATATGCACACATATATACACAGAAGAGATTCTGCTGTAGAGTGTTTCTAGCTGTATTCATGGCTAAAAATAATTGAAAGGAACAGATTAGTAGCAACTGCTGTCTGAACATTTGTTTGCCTGTCCACGGATAGTTTAGCAAAATAAAAGGGATTGCATTCAAACAGCAGGGAAAAGTTGACTTTGACTTCAAAGCGAGAGACATGCATGTTTAAATATTCCATAGTGATGTCATGGCAGTAAGTTAAGTCCTTTTATTTTTCTGGTTTAATCTTAATAGAAAGGGTAAGAAAATATTTCAGCTGTACAGCTACTGCTATGCTGCTAAGGGGTGTGCTTCAGGGAACTGCTGTTTGTCTTTCAGAGCTGTAATACGTAGCATATATCCCCATGCACCATGGGTGCAGAAGACCCAGTTACCCTGTGGTTACAAGGAACTATGCTGCCACAACCACATTGCTAATTACGGTCCACAGAAGTCAAAGTGTACAAGTAAAAAGACCCACTAACTAATCCTTGCAAAATCCAGTAAGGTAAAACACATGTACTGTTATCTGTGTTCTACAAGGGAATGAACCTAAAAAAGAGAGAATGCATCAGTGATTACCTGTAAGGTGATCTTAAAGCTCCAGACCTATGAACTGCTACTTTCAGTGCTTCCTTGGATGTCATGATATTTTCTTAAGGAGGCAACCATCCTCATCCTCACTAAGGGCAAACCAAATTTCTATGCTAAATATCCCCAAAAGCATACCACGACAGGCCTGGGTATTGAGCCAAATGAAAGATAATTACAGAGTGTAATAGATTGTAGGAATCACTCTTGGTCTGATCAAAGAAACTGTTTAAAACCTGGATTTAAATACAGAGCAAGCGCTCAAATGCCCTGCAGTGACACAGGCTGCCAAGGCTGCCCCTTTCCCCTACCCCTCTGGGTGCTGATCAGAGGCTGCATTCTTTCATTACCTCAGGGCAAGCACTGCCTGGGATCTGACACAGCAGCAGTGATACGAAGTGTGGATTCCCATCTACACCTGCTTTTAACTCTGTGTGTTTATACAGGCCTGTATGAGGTTTTTATGGTTGGCCCAAGTTCAGCAAGAACAAATCAGGTAAGCAACTGGACAAAGCTTTGGCACTTCTGACCTATGACAGTGTGGGAGCATCCAAACTTGTATCCAAGCATGCCTTGGGATCCAGCAAAGCTTTCAGGAAAGATTTGACACTTTCTTTTTCATGTCTGAGGGGTGCAAGTAGCAGCAACCCTGGATATTGGGCTTTTAGTAGATTATATTACTGAAAAGCAACATTTTGATTATATTAAATAGCTGTCAGCCTCTGATATTGTTCAACAATTTGAACTGTTGATCTTTCACAAGGATTTTTTTTTTTTCCTGAAAGAAAATATTTAGTTAATGCCATTAAACCAATGAAAAAATACACTTTACTGCCACCCCTGGGGACATTCAAGGCCAGGCTGGATGTATTCATGATGTCCCTGCTCACTGCAGGGGGATTGGATGAGATGACCTTTTAAAGTCCCTTCCAACGCAAACTATTCTATGATTCTATAACACATTCTCTTTGATTTTCACTAATCTGAAAGCACCTCTGTCTCTACTCATAGTCATTGTGAGAAAATGTAGTTTTCATGCTTTTTCTGGCTCATACTTGTTTATGTTTTGTTCTGATATGGTCAGCTTCTCATATTGCATGTAGTTTAAACTGAAAATACATGGTGGTAAAACAAAATTTCTATGATTATTTTGTGGGTTACCCTTAAATTGACTCATAGAGGTTCAAAAGCATAAAGCAATTAGTGGGAAAAGGAGAAAGGGCTGAGATACCCAAAAAGAACATGTGGTCAACCCATTTTCCAGACCTCCTCGCATGGTGTTTGAAACTTGTTACCTCACCTGCGTGACCCGCTGGTGGGGATGACCATACAGAAAATGTCTGTTTCTTTAGACCCTTAGTCTTGTGAGGACTCAGCACATGCTTCGCTTTCTGAATATAACTAACCGTGCTGAATTTGTTAGTTTGAGGACTGTGTACATGAACACAGTTAGGTACAGACAGGAATGTGGCCTTCAGCCTCAATTTTTCCAAAAGCACAAATGGAAATGGCCTCGAGTTGTGCCAGGTGATGTTTCGATTAGAGATTAGGAAAAAAATTCTTCACCAAAATGGTTGTCAAGCATTGGCACAGGCTTCCCAGGGCAGTGGTGGAATCACCATCCCTGGAGGTATTTAAGACATGTAGATGTGGCACTTAGGGGCATGGTTTAGTGGTGGGCTTGGGGCAGTGGCAGGTTAAGGGTTGGACATGATGATCTTTAAGGTATTTTTCAGCCTAAATGATTCTATGAGAAGCAGATCCATTTTTTTCTTCTTTTGAATCCACAGGAATTACGTCATAGCCTGCTCCGTCCCCTCATGGTGTGTGGAGATCAACACAATTTTAATTAGGCACATAAATAACATAAAGAACAAATGGAAAGTAGTTTGACAGCTTTAGATTTAGCCCCCCCTTGGGGTTGGAAATGTGTCCTGAGTCCTGTCTGTGTCAGTGCAGGAGCCACCAAGATGTCACTGAAATGGTCTTCTCACAAGGCAATCTGCATAAGTACAATACTGGCCTTTCTAAAGTCAGTTCAAGCTTCTGCTTTGGAGTCAACACAGCCAAGGTTTAACCTTAAATATTTCTCCTACTTTGATAGACATCGCTTATTCTTTTACAGAAAAAAAAAAAAATCAGAAGGTACAGCTCCACTCTCCTCTTGCCTGTCGGGTTTGTCTCTGCCACCCTCTTTTTTTTAGACATCCAGCTGTCTTTTGCTGGTTGTCATTGCAAAGGTTGATTTACAGGTGATGAGTACTGAGGAACTCTTCTTTTGGATTTGTTACAGCATCACAGAAACATGCAGTGGCTGCTCTCAAAGGATCTGGTGGCTAAGGCTGCCTGCTTTCAAATGCCTCACCAGACAATTCTCTCCAAAGAGTCACCTTCAAGATCCAGAATCCTGGACATGAACACTGGAGCCTCCTGTCAACATCTGGTCCAAAAGAGGAAACAAGGTATGACTGGAAGGGTATGCTGCCTGTGCCTGTACTATCTCTCACAGATCCTACAGTTGCTAATGCTGACGGTAGTGGCCAGCAGTGTGAATTTGTGCAAACCACTGAGGACTGTTGAAATTTTGATGCTTTAGAGACATTACTTTGAGGTCTTAAAGTCCTGTCTGCTTATGTCAGAAATAGTATCCACATTCGACACATTATCATAGAATCATAGAATGGTTGGGGTTGGAAAAGACTAAGATCATCTAGTTTCAACCTCCCTGCCACAGGCAGGGATACAGCACACTAGACCATTGTCACCCACAGCTCTGTCCAACCTGGCCATTGGTATATGTTGTTTATTAGCTGTTACATATTAGCTTCAACAAGCGGGATAGGGTTTTCTTCATACAGTCTTACATCACCTACAAACCGTTCTGTTTCCAATAGACATTGGGAATATGATGAAAGAGAATATTCCATGCCATTCCAGAGAAGATTAGATGCATTTTTATTTGCTAATGCATTCCACTTCCAATGTATTTACTGCTGTAACAGCTGATCAGAAAAAGATGTTTGGTAACCAATGAAGCAATTTAATAAAGTTATGTCTGCAGGAGATTGCTATTGTGTTATTGTGTTAGTCTCTCACAGTGTGACTATTTATCCAGTTAGTTAGAGTTCAAAACAGTTTATGTATTCGATGAAAAGATTAAAATGGAATAGTAAGTAGGAAAACAACAGAATAGAAATTCTCTAAATTAGATAGTATTTCTTTTTTAAATCATGTGTGACAATGGATTGTATTGTTTGCATTAGTCAAGGAAATGTTTTAATCGCTCAGCTGTTTCTAATCAAATCCTACAGCTAATTGTCTGAAAAGGTGTGAAAACCAAAACCATTTGTAAATGCCAGCACTTTTGTGCACCTCAGCAGAAATAACACTGCTGAAAATTTGTACCAGAAGTATCCTTTGCCAGGATGCTTTTTCTCATGTAATAACTTTGTTCCCAGGCTAGCCATCACGTATCAATAATGCTACCAAATAGCTGGTGGTCAAGAACTGTTAGGAAGTATTAATTTGATTAACAATAGCAAATTCTTTTTTTGTAAATCATCTGGAATTAAAACAATGAACAATTTAGGAATTGCAACTCATATCTGGAAATGCCTATAATTTGTGGAAACTTATGTTTCCAGAAACTACTAATGGTTCCTGTATTATTCATTGTGCTGGTTCCCAGACAACTCGCAGCCCAAAAAAAAAATTAGAGGAGAGAAAATGCTACTGTCTGCAAGTAATTTGCAAGTAAGTCAAGTGTGAGCAAGCCAGTTACAATATAGAGCAAAGTATCTCCAAGATTTGTCTTTGACTTTGCCCTGTCAAGGGCACGGGTAGAGTTCCCAACACTTTCAACACGAGTTAGAGAAACCTTGTTTGGAAAACGCAGTCCTCGTTGTCTGAGTATCTTGGTTACTAAGGTAGTTATTTTCTCCATTTACAACTGAGCTGCTTTGGCCTCCTGATCCCTTTTGTCACTGCAGAAGAAGCAACAGGAGCAAACATGCAGATACCATTCTTAGAGGTGTGCTCACATTCTAGACAGTGAATTAAGACTCAAGTGATCCTTTTTAGAAAAAAAGAGGGGAAAAAATACTGATAAATGGAATAAGACAAGCAAAAGATTTTATAATGTGCAAATAATGTTATTTAAATAACTGCCCCAAAACTAGAAGTCCTAGCTATGATATATAGCTTGTAAGTCTTCTCAAAAACTGTGGTATAATGCTCATTGCTCACTTTAACCCTTCTGAAAATCCTATGCATGCATTTTTGGGAATGCAAGAAACCACCACAAAACAAGCTTGAGTTTGCAGCACATTTATCCATGATCCCAGCTGAATTACTTTGAAAGAAAGGTAGGTAATTTTTAATAGATAGAACCACAGAATCATAGAATAGTTAGGGTTGGAAAGGACCTTAAGATCATCTAGTTCCAACCCCCCTGCCAGAGGCAGGGACACCTTCCACTAAGCCGTGCCACCCAAGGCTATGTCCAACCTGGCCTTGAACACCACCAGGGATGAGGCAGCCACAGCTTCCCTGGGAACCCATTCCAGTGCCTCACCATCCTTACCGTAAAGAAGTTCCCCCTTATATCCAATCTAAACTTCCCCTGTCTAAGTTTGAACCCATTACCCCTTGTCCTATCACCACAGTCCCTAATGAAGAGTCCCTCCCCTGCATCCTTATGGGCCCCCTTCAGATATTGGAAGGCTGCTATGTGGTCTCCATGCAGCCTTCTATCCTCCAGGTTGAACAGCCCCAACTTTCTCAGCCTATCTTCATATGGGAGGTGCTCCAGCCCCCTGATCACACCCATGGCCCTCCTCTGGATTTGTTCCAACAGTTCCATGTCCTTTTTATGTTGAGGACACCAGAACTGCACACAATACTCCAAGTGAGGTCTCCCAAGAGCAGAGTAGAGGGGCAGGATCACCTCCCTCGACCTGCTGGTCACACTCCTTTTGATGCAGCCCAGGATACGGTTGGCTTTCTGGGCTGCGAGCACACACTGCCGGCTCACGTTCATTTTTTCATCAACCAACACCCCCAAATCCTTCTCTGCAGGGCTGCTCTGAATCTCTTCTCTGCCCAACCTGTAGCTGTGCCTGGGATTGCTCCCACCCAGGTGTACGACCTTGCACTTGGCATGCTTAAACTTCCTCAGGTTGGCATCAGCCCACCTCACAAGCCTGTCAAGGTCCCTCTGGATGGCATTCCATCCCTCCAACATATCAACTGAACCACGCAGCATGGTGTCATCTCAAACTTGCTGAGGGTGCACTCAATCCCACTGTCCATGTCACTGACAAAGATGTTGAACAAGACCGGTCCCAACACAGATCCCTGGGGAACACCACTCGTTACTGGTCTCCAGCTGGACATTTAGCCATTGAGCACAACTCTTTACGTGCAGCCATCCAGCCAGTTCTTTATCCACCAAGTGGTCCACCTATCAAATTGATGTCTCTCCAACTTAGAGACAAGGATGTCATGTGGGATAGTGTGAAATGCTTTGCACAAGTCCAGGTAGATGACATCAACTGCTCTACCCCTGTCCATCAGTTCTGTAGCACCATCATAGAAGGCCACTAGATTGGTCAGGCAGGGTTTCCCCTTAGTGAAGCCATGCTGGCTGTCACCAACCACCTTGTTGTTTTTCATGTGCCTCAGCATGCCTTCCAGGAGAATCTGCTCCAAGATTTTGCCAGGCACAGAGGTGAGGCTGACTGGGCTGTAGTTCCCCGGCTCATCCATTTTCCCCTTCTTGGAAATGGGGGTTATATTTCCCTTTTTCCAGTCATCGGGAACTTCCCCTGACTGCCATGATTTTTCAAATATGATGGACAGTGGCTTAGCAACTTCATTTGCCAGCTCCTTCAGGACCTGTGGATGGATTTCATCAGGTCCCATGGACTTGTTTATGTTCAGGTTCCTAAGATGGTCTCGAACCATATCGTCTGCTACAGTGGGCCCAGGGTCTTCATTCTCACTGTCCCAGCTTCTCCCTTCCAAGACTTGGGTGGTGTGGTCAGAGCATTTTCCAGTGAAGACTGAGGCAAATAAATCACTAAGAACCTCAGCCTTCTCCAAATCCATGGTAGCCAGTTCTCCTGATAGCTTCCACAGATAGCCCACGATGTCTAATTGTGTTTTGATTAGCGCATCCATCTCAGCAACCAGACCTTGTAAGTTCGAATTTTTCAGTGTTGCAAGTTAATCAAAAGATTACACTCTTCTGTCTATGGTGGGGGTTTGGTTTTTGTTTGTCAGAAGTTAATGTTATAGAGCTTGGCCTGTTGCTCTGTGGGGTGGATCAGTTCAAATGTGTCAGTAGTAGGAGAAGATGAGCAAAATGTGGTTCTTTGAAGATAAATACATAAAAACATGGCAGTAATTGCAATGGCAATGCCTCTTACTTGCAGCGTGGTTGACAAATCCTGGATGGTAGCTCAACCCCATAGCCCTTCTGAAAGTGCAGTTTCCTGGGGCAGCAAAGGTCAAGTAGACCTCAAAAACACGCTCTGCATGAAGTGCTTTGGAAAGCAAGTGTAAATGTAAGTAGAAAATGAAAGGACCTGTATGGTTCAACTCTAAAAGAAATCTTTGCTGCTATTCCAAGCATTTTCATCTCTGGTAAACTACTCCATCAAATTTGCATTGAAATGACTGCAGTGCAATAAGAGGTTAACAAAACACAGGATGCGCCACCCGTTGCCATCATCATATGTGCAGATGTATAAAAAATTAGTGATTTTGAAGTCCAGTACCATACCACTCCAGGAGCAGAACCTGCAAAATATATTGTAAGATGACAGAATAAGCAGTGACTTAAGAGGTTTGAAACCAAGGGTGAAATCCCACTTCCCACCAAAAGCGTGGCTCACTGTGCCAGCTGCCAGCATTTGCCCAGAGGTTATTGCTAGGATATCACACTGTGCAACAGGGGAGACAGAAAGGGGAATATTCAGTGCCTTTTTTTTCTTTGTTTGTTTCACAGCAATATTTGTGGCTCTGAATATGTCTGCCTTAAGCTATTTGGTAAATAGGGTGAAAGAGGCCACGCACTCTCGCTATTCCTTTCTTGTTCAGTCATTGTTGCCGCCACCTACAGATTTAACACTTGGAAATTAATTGCATAGGGCCTTCCTTGGGAGAAGACTTGGAGAGGATGGAGAGGCAACCCTGTAGTTGTAGACAGGCTCCCTCTGCTCTGAAGGCTGCTTGCACTGAATAAGCAGTGTGCATTGCAGCCATTTAGTCCACGGGGAGCTGTCCTGCCTGTGGGTTACTCTGGTATAGAGGATGGGTTGTCCTGCCCTGCCTTCCAGACTTGAATGTGCCTTCTTAATTTTCATTTCATACAGCTGACACAGCTTTTCTTCGGTTTGATCGAACCTCCTAAGGGATTTGAATGTGTTCTAAATGCCCCCAAAACAGCTCAATGTGAAATGGAAGCATTTATTCTGCTACAAGAGGGAAGATGCTCTTCTTTGTGCTTCTGTGGGTTTGGGCACTGAGACCCTTCAGCAGCTTGATGCTTGTACATGCTCTGTCTAACCCTGGAGGAAACCCTTCCAAGTGTGCCATGTCACTGCAGCACTGTTGTCTCAGGCTTTTCAGCGCCCCAGAAAGACAGTCTGTACAGAAAATCAGGTTGATCAACTGGCACAGGCTCTGGGAGCATAAAATCCAGTGGGATTAATGTACCAGAATGGACTGATTTGTGAGAATAAACATGTTCAGAGGCCCTGAATGCCAGCAGCAAGGTTGGGGCTTCCTCGTCCAAGGCAACCAAGCTGGAAGAGCTATAATATTTCCTAGACCTAAATTAGCCTCCAGACTTTATTCAGCCCAGATTCTTTCCATTAGAGCTGATCATATGTCTTTACTTCTTGACTGTAAATGTGGAAACAGGCAGGTAGTGTTCCTGCAGCTCTGCAGAGCACCCCATGCACTTTGGTTCTAAAGGCCTGCAGAGCCACAAGCCAGTCATCTCAAATGCTGGTTCCTAAACTGTGCCATTCTGAATAACAGTCATAAATTGTAGCAGGAGGTATAAATTCCCAATCAATATACTGCACCAACCTCAGGCATGGGAGAATAACACAGTGTTAGAACTGCTGAATGAGTGCTCTGTGTGCACCGAGTCATTAAAAACCTGTGGAACAGTCAACCATGACTGCATGAAAATAAATATAGAGCTGAAGGTAAATAGTACCCCTTCACCTGCTTCTTCACGTAGAATTTTATAAGAATGTTTGTTAAAGGGAATGTTTTTTTTTTAACAGGGAGATTTTGGTATATTTCAATTGAAACCATATGTTTGGACTTCTGCTGCTTAAATACAAAGTCAGCCTAGTTTTAAATTTAATACACTGTCAAAAGCACTTAAATAAAAATCTGATTGAACGTGTTAGGATACAACAAGGATGTTTTCCAACTCCTAAAAACCATATCTGGGAATTTTACTACAGAAGCATGTTTTCGTTTATTCCTTATTTGCTACATTAGGAAAGGTATGGGTGAGAGGAAATTAAACCAGTTAACTCCTAGGATTTTTAGGGGTTTTTTGGTCATTTTCCATCTTCTTTCTCACCTTTATATGCACAAAGGATACTATTATAAATACTTCAGGTTTATCTGAAGCAGAGAATAGAAGGGATAAACCATTGTGGAGACATGTTTAATAAAACTGTGTGCAGTTGCTTAGCCTAAACAGGTGGCCTCCCACTCTAAATTCATGAGCAGGGATTTTAAAGCATTGGTGAGAAGAGGAAATTTTATGACTAACCAGCATAAAATGTGTCAGGATCTAGCTTTTATTCAGGAATCCTAATACGTAAGATTATGTGTGTAAATCAAAAAACGCCACCCCTACAAAGGTGGCAAAACTGGAAATTATACAGTGTAAAATCTGCTTCAATTGTTGGAGAACTGACCTTGAGAATAGGCCTGGGGAGACTCAGCTTTCAGAAAATGTAGATGTTTTTAAGATCCTGTCTCAAATGAGTACATAAGATCACAGGGCTGCAAATCCTGAGCAACTGTATCAGTGCATTAATCCCGTTGGAAATGACATCAGCATTTTCCCACCAGATTCTTAGATTTCTTCCAAGGCTTTTATGCAAATTCTTTTCCAATCCTGGCGGAGCAGAACATGTCAAGGTTGTAAGCTGCTTCTATTTCGTATGAGAAAGAGAGCAGGCAAGCTGGTGGGGGGGATTAAATCCTAAAATAAATCCTATTTTACTCCTAACAGGTTACAGGCAAGGAGAATGCATTATCACAACTAATTAGTGAACTATGTATCTGTAACATCTGCAAAGTATATTTTCACATACATCATTTTCATGCTCAGATAGAGCATTAAAAATCAAATCAACATTTTAACAGCACAATCCGCTGTCTCTATAACAACCACATTTACAGTAATGGGAGAACTTCCCTGTGTGCTGGCCAATGATGATGCTTTTTTAAGTGTTTTCATTTCCACTGAGGAAGTGCTATTATTTCCATATCAGGAAGCTTGTGGAAGAAATGCTAGTGATATCCTTTTGGGGGTTCGAGGTTTTCATCAACAGGCAGAAACTGCACTAGTAAAATACCAGTAAACACTCATCTTGCTTCATCTGTCCTTTAACCTCTTCCCTTCTTAGGAGGCATCCAGATGCATCACTTCTCTTTTCAAAAGTAACCTGAGCACATCCTCAATTTTCTGCTTGAAGAAAATTATATTTACATGAAGTAAACTGGCACCCACTACAGAGACAGGCTGTGGTAAAACTTCTGGTTTTTCTGCCAGCTTTGAGCTCATTTTGGTGTTGGTTAAGTTGGAGTAGATGCAATACTAATTGCATATTCTTCTGAGACAACCAGCCTGAGATACTCTTTCTACTAGTTGTATTCACGTTCAACCTCATATCCATTACATCCTAAAACTGCTTGTGGGTTTTGAATTCAGTTTTATGCATTGCTTATCCAAGAATCACCAGTGCTAAAGGGCTCAGAGGATTCTATGCCCAGAACCAGCTATGGTTTCAGGCTCAAATCTCTGAAGAGGAAAAGGGTTATAAGATTCTGTCAGCCTTAAACTTAAGCTAGCAATGAAGGTGGTTTCTCTACGAATGTGTATTTGAAAAATCTCTTGTTCAGCTGTTTGAATTTTGAATTAAACGCATTTTCTGAGAAATTAAAAATTTCAGTGCAACAGCAGATAAGCATGCTGGTCCTGAAACATTCAGTACAGTTCATGCTTCAGCATATTCATTCCTAAATTCTGCTGTATTTGAAAATTATACCTACTGAATATGAAGTGTGCTATGAAAGTTTCATTCTACAAATCCTTCTTTATTCTGCAGAATTTCTGGTAGATTCTTATGTCAATTTTCCTACCAGAAAACCCTAAACCCTGGCATTATTCTTTCATGGGCTATTTTACGCCCACCTCACTTGATGCCATCCGAGCATTTAGTGCTATACCCTACAATTAGAAATTACACACACGTATTTGTTAGTCTCATGTTTAAACAAGGTATCTTTATGTAGAGCCAGAGAACAGTTCACAGCTGGAAAACAGAAGCCAGTAGTCAGAAAATGTCATTTATACCCTAAAGCCTGTGGGGCCTCTAGGACCATATAGGATATATCTGTTCTCCAAATTAATGGCCTTATATATCTGAAACATTCTGATGCTGCAGAGTTTACTATGATCTGCCACAGAAATAGTAAGCACATGTGAGCCAAGAATGAAAGATGAAGCAAGCATCACCTGAAGTCCAGCACTGAGCTGCATATTTGCCATCTGTTTATAGGCAATTTCTGAGCTGGAGGCTGACTTTGGTGCTGTCGTATAAGTGGCCATGCAGAGTAAATTCTGCAGTTCTTTATATACTATAAACCTAATGCTGTTCATTGGAAAAACAATGGCTTCACCACAGAACAGTGTATCGTGCCAAATATTTGTTAAACGATAGTATCAGAATGCTGCTTTCTTTTTATTTCCAGGACTTTTTCCATGTTTTATGCTCGAGCAGGCATGGAGGGTAAAAGACTGTCATTCTGAAGTCAGTGGGCCTTTTGACAATGGCAGGATTACAATGATGACCTTCATGGGAGCAGGTCACAAGAAGCAGCTATTTCTTGGATGCATCCCAAAAGCTCCCCAGATATCTGATCTCATACAACTATATCCCTGTGGGTTCCCAGCAGAAAATGCAATGTTCAGCAGAAAACAGCTTGCTCTCCTCTCTGGTTCTCTCAACCCCACGGTTCTGGTATTCCTGAGAAATTCCCTTCTGTCCTCCTTCAGTTTGATTGCCCTTTGTGCCTTCCACATAATGCCAGAAATTACTTTTGAGAACTCTAGGCTGACATTGATATTTATATTGTTATTTCAGCCATTGCTGTGGTGTTCCTCCTCCCATGAACTGTGATGAAAATGTCTGACCCTTGAAGCCATGTGGTTTTATAGGCTGTTTAAGTGTATCCACGTGAGATTATCTCACTGCAGTCTTAAGATTTTTGTCTTTTTAGATGTGATTTTGGAAAGAGTAATGGCTACTCATGCACAGTATTGTTCTGTCAACGTGAGCAAACATCTTTTCCATTGTTTGATGATTTTCAGTTAAAACTTAAGAATCTGTTGTGTTGTAATCCTGAACCATTAATAGGTATTGCCTTGGATCGAGCTGTTGTGTATATTTCAGTAAGTTCTAGCTTTTACCAAAGCTTTGCCCATTCAGACACCAAGGCTGCAGATCCCTTATTGCGGACTTCCTTCAGAAGCAGACATTCCAAATGGGTTACTTGGGGAGAGACTATTTTGACGTGAAATTTAAATAAAACTCAGATAATGCACATTGGATTAAAAACAGCAGTGGAGAGGAGCCGGCAGCTGCAGCAGGGAGCAACAGACACCTCTTAGTCTCTTAATGTATGAAGAGACAGAGAAAAAGTATTTACTGAGGCTGAATTTTTTACCCACTGTGGCTCTGGTGAAAGTATAACCATGCTGACAAAGCTATAGTTGAGTGATTTACAGTGCGGTACTTCCATGAAGAGACCTCAGAAGTGGAGTCCACCACAACCCAAGTATTAGCCAAACCATCAACTGGCAGTAATGCCAGCCTGGGTGGAAACTTCTGTAGATAAAGTACCATGGCTGGCAAAGAATTGGGAACCAACTAAAATGTTAGGTGAAACAAGAGCATCCTGGGAATAAAACTGATTGAAAGAGCCTGTTGTCAAACATAGACCAAGGACAAATGCCAAGCAGGCTCAGTTGAATAAGCTTTAAACCTTTTATAGAAAGCTGAAGCACAAAAGTTTAGCCTAATCCAACCTATTTATATGAGTGTTTGCTGAATTTAATTACGAATTTAAAATGTTTCCAAATGTGTGGAGTGTTTCTGTTTGGATAGCTAGTCTGGCCTGGTTTCTCAGCAGTGTGCAAGAAGTTGTTTGAACTTAGCAAACATTGCTCATCCTGAGGTGTGTGTATGCATGATCTTAACTGATTCTGGGGAGACTACTTTAAAAGTGATTCATTAATTGAAGGGTTCAGCTACTACCCTTGCTGTCTCTGGGTTAGGTTTTTGTTGGTTGGCTGACTGGATGGTCTAATTTTTGCTCTTTTTCTTGGTGTTAGTCTTCTGACCTTCAGGGCTTACATAAAGCTTTTCAGTAGGCTCTAAAGTCAATACTCAGGAACGCTGATATCACAGTTTGTTGTGAAGTGTTAAAGGCCACATTGAGGGTGAGAGCTTGCATTCAGTGCTGCTGTGTCATACCTTAAAGGGCCTGGCCATGTAGTTAGCCCATTACTGCACTCCCAGGAACCTCCTGACATACCCATTGATAGTAAGACATGTGGCAATGGAACCAGGAGCCAGCTATCAGAGCTGGCTACATGGAGAGAGGGGCCTCATTCGATCCTCTCGAGGAACTGCAAGCAAAGAAAGGGGGAGCTTGTGGAGTTCAGCACACTTGAGAAACTAGTCGCTACAGCTTCACACATGCACCCAGAGACAGGATAGGCTTGTGATTATAAAGAATGAAGATGCCGTGAGGGAAGGGGCTTGAGGCTGTTTGAAATGTAGATACTCAGAGTCACAGCAGTGTAAGAAATGGTAGAGCCAAAGTCCCCTAGGCCCCATGAAGCTCTTATCTGCAGTGCCAAGTATGAAAAAAGCAGAGGTACAATAGAAGTGTCTGGCCTGCTTCCCAAGAAAGGTAACTGTAAGCATCCTAATTATTTACAACATGCAGAAAATATCAGGATGATAGTTATTTATATTAAGGAGGGAATATAAATATGTGTGTATGCAAAGCCCTCACCAACAGCACTGGGAGTTTTAACTCTGGACGACTGCAGGATTTGTTATAATCTCTGCTAGCTGGTGATATTTTCCATGAGAGAGGAAAGATGACAACGTGAAAGGAGCTGGTAACTTTGCAGACCTTCTTTTTGCTATCTCACTTTGATTTAACAACTCAAAATATAGCAAAGACAGATTCATATGAGCCACATGTAAGGTTCAACCCTGACGTAATCCAGCTACTAGACTGATGCAGAATGATGTTTCATGAAATGCTTAAAATTTTACTTGGTCAGCCATGTAAGATAAACTGTGTTTAGACTTTTCTCAATCACATCTGACATTAGAAGATCAGATTTTATATTTCATTTCTTTATCAAGGTGTGTTGCATTGCACTTTATACTTGAACCTGGTCCAGTGGGAGGTGTCCCTGCCCATTGCAGGGGGATTGGAACTGAATGATCTTGAGGTCCTTTCCTACCCAAACCATTCTGTGAACCCACATCTTTTTCCTTTTCACGTTTTTGATCAGTGAGGGACTAAGCATGTTTGCAGCTTTGCAGAGTCCCCCTGTGTTTGCTGGGAAGCTGCCATGAAAATGAGGCGATGAGCACACTAGTCGTTTCTAACAAGAAAGTGAGGAAAGCTGAGCCATTCCATGTTTGGGGGTTTTGTTTATTAAGGGGATAAAGGTGCACGTATCTTCCTTTAACCCCAGCCTCTGCACAGCCCCTAGGGGGCGACGCCGAGGGGCGGTGCCCACCGCGGCCAGCAGCCGGTGCCCGGGGCGGGCTGGGGGGGGGGGGAAGCGGCCCTGCCCTGCCCTGCCCGGTGCTGGGGCCGCTTCCTTTCCGCGCCGGCTGCCTGGCTTTTAAAGGCGGTGCGCCCGCTCCCGGCCCTAGAGCGCCTCCGGGCTTCTGAGCTGCCGCCGGCCAGCCAATCGGACCCGACCCAATCGAGCTCGGCTGCCGCGAAGCCCCGGTACCCGCGGGCCGGCAGCGCCTGGGCCTGAGGACAACTCCATGGGTGTCAGTCGGGGACAGCGTGGCGGGGCACTGCCCTAGGCTGCCCGGCGCCGGCCACAGCATGCCGGCAGCGCTGCGCCTGCTGTGGCTGTGGTGCCTGTGCAGTTTCTGCCGAGGGTACTTTGAGGGGCCGCTGTACCCCGAGATGTCCAATGGGACCCTGCACCACTACTTCGTCCCCGATGGGGACTACGAGGAGAACGACGACCCCGAGCGGTGCCAGTTGCTGTTCAGGGTGAGCGAGCAGCGGCGGTGCGGCACAGCGGCGGCGGAGGGCGGCGGGCTCAGCCTGCGGGAGGAGCTGACGGTGCTGGGCCGGCAGGTGGAGGACGCGGGCCGGGTGCTGGAGGGCATCGGCAAGAGCATCTCCTACGACCTGGATGGTGAGGAGAGCTACAGCACCTACCTTCGCCGAGAATCCGCTCAGATCAGCGACGCCTACTCCAGCTCGGACCGGTCGCTGAGCGAGCTGGAGGGCAAGTTCCGTCAGGGCCAGCAGCAGGGGGCTCGGGAGGAGGCTCGCCTGGGCGACAGCTTCCTGGGGCTGCTATTGCACGCCCGCGCCCTGCTCCGGGAGACCCGGCACATCTCCAGCGGGCTGCGGGACAAGCACGACCTCCTCGCCCTCACCGTCCGCAGCCACGGCGCACGCCTCAGCCGCCTCAAGAACGACTATCTCCGCGCCTGAGCCGGACCCCGAGGCGGCTTCCAGCCCCCCGGCCCGGATTCTGCCTGGCAGAAGCACCGCCGCGCCCGGAAAAAAAACTTATTTATTATGTTTGACTCCCTAAACAAATTGCGCGTTTCTATAAGCCAGGAGGGTAGAGGTATGTTTAAGTTAATGTCCCATATTTAAAAAGTCGCCTTGTGTTATGTCGTTCATCTTTGGCTGCAAAGCAAAGTGAGCTTTCTCGTCTTCAGTTCCCTGCCGTTGGTTTATGTATCCCCTGTTCTACTGCAGCTCACCTGCTGCAAATGTGAATACGGTGAGGTGCTCCCCTGCCGCTCCTAGATACGTTAATGACGCTTAAATTGTTTTTGTACTCTCCTTCGGGGTGAAACCTCTGGCTGTCTATTAATTTTCTTAATCTGTTGTAATGGTATGTACCCTAAGCACGTTAAACATTGTTCTCTTACATAACTTAAAGCTGTGATTTCCGTTTGTGTTCTGAAAGATGGAAACCATTCTGGCAGGATTTGTACTCTTCCAGGCTTATCTGTGACTCTAAGCTATCACAACCCCAAGAGCCAGCCAAAAAGGCTGATGTCAGATCCCAAGAATGCTGATGCACGTCTTTGTAGTAAGAAGAATGAGCCCTAGCAGTGATTGTAGTTTCAGATCCCAAATATGAGAGCCAGGTGTCTTAGAGCATGTTTCTAAAGCAGACAAAAAGGTCTTGTCTGTGCCAGTACAGTGACATTTCTTGTTGGTGCCTTTGTACTTTTGCTAGCTAAGCTCTTAATAAAATTATTTGTGTTCCTAGACAATAGCAAAAGTGCCTAGTGGGTAGGAGGGAGAAGAGTGTTTGGGTTTTTAGACTCATTGCTATTTAATTGTCAATTTGGGGTAATATGGCTACTAGGTTACAGATACTGCAGGCAGAATCACTGGATGAAAAAAAGTTCATATGTTGTTTTAATAAATAATTGAAAACCATGTTAAAGGCCACATTTTTTTCTTTTATTGTTCTGCTTGGGACGCTCTTGATTTAAACCATGCTGTTGTAATGTCTTTTCAGCAAAAAATTGTGAGTGTGTAGATCCTGCCAAATGAAATAACTTGCTTTTTAGTAAGAACAAATAAAAATGTATAGATACAAGAGGTAAGCAAGTTTCATTAAAAGCAGTGCTACAAAAGAACATGTAGGGCAGATTTATTTGAGTTTGTAAGCCTTTTTCAGAAATGTAGCAACCTCGTGGCACTGGAAGAAAAGCTGCATGATGCACGATTTAGGTCTGATCTTGTTAACCCTCTTCATGTTCAGTGATACTTTGGTCTGCAAACCAATCAGTTGGTAAATTACTCCGCAGTGCACTGGGTCAATGTAAGTCATCTGGGACCAGAGAGCTGAAGGCACCGGGAAGTGTCTGGTGAAGGTAAGTGCTTACAGAACTGCTGGACCATCCAGGCAGTTCACTTTCACCAGGGGCAGGGGGGTGTAGCTCCTAGCAGGATACTTTAGGTGTCAATTTGCACCTTAAGACCCCAAGTGTATGTAAAGATCTACCTGGAAAAAAAATGAAACTTTTATTGATTGACTTTGGTGTAACTACTCAATGTTATGTTCAAGACTGTTGCCAAGTTAGAAGATATAACAGGTTCTAGGTCTTAAAAAACAAAGTTACTTTGGGATTCTTTCCTTGCCACTGGGGTTAGCTGCAACAACACGAGTGAAAGGGGCCATCTGAGTCACCAGGTCTTGTCTGCCTGCTATCACAGCAGACCATACAGTGTTTCTGGGATAGACCAAGCTCTAGAAGTGCCTGAGGGGTTTCACTGATGTCCAGTCTTAACTGACTCTCTGAATCTTGCCTGCGTAGAAGTAGGTGCCAAAGTTGTCATGCTATTTGTGCCCAGATGCTTCTTAAAACGAGTTTTAAACTCTGCTCGCTTTCAGAGACATTGGTTATAACGTGAATTGTAAACATCAACAAAGAAACAAAATGTCAGGAAGTGCTAGGGTTTTTAGCCATGAGAGCAATATTCAAATCCTAATAGAAAAATAGTAGCAGTAGTGCGGAACACAACTTTAAGCAGCTTGGTTAGCATATTTGCAATAGCAAACTTCAGTAAAACTCAAACTATCCCAACATACACAGTATACCAAAAGAGTAAATGTTTGCAGAGGGCTTACTTTCCAAAGCAGGAGATTACATGACCCATGGAGATATATAGTGTAATTCATTCTGCTCAATACCCCTGTATTTAAGTTGGTCATCTAATGAAACAAAACCACAGTTCTTTAAAATCCACACTCATTTTTCATACGTAATTTCTCAAAATATTCATATTTTGATAAATATCTCTGATTTTGGTTTCAGCAAAGTATAAACATGTTTATCTTTGGAATTGAAACAAAATCATAATTCTACTCTGTAACGGCTATAAGAGGCTTTAAGTGTTCTCTCTGAAAAGAAAATGCATATATCTGTGTCTGGTCTATGTGTAAATTCACATGGTCAGTAAAAAAGGACCATCTCTGGTGGATTTGGAAGCCAATACAAAACTCTTTTAGGGCATTTAAATCTACCAGAATTGGATTTACACCATTTTGGCTGACCTAAGCAAACGAATACATTAAATGCATTGATGTTGAGTCAGAGCTGATAAGTTAAATGGCCTTTATAAATCCGCAAGAACTGGCTGTTTAATGATATCCAGCAGTTTAAAGTTTGAAATTCAAAATAGTTCTTTAAAAATTACATTGCAATCCTCTGTAATCTTGTAATTTTATGCTTTTGCTTTTTTAGCTGATAAAACTTATTTAATTAGAAGAGATGAAGAACCTTTGGTTTTATGCAGCCTATTTCAAACAGTAAAGGCTTTCTTATTGTCGAAAACTCATTAAGATTTTTTTAATGAGAGAGCTTTAAAAGGATGAATGTAGCAGCTATTCCGACCCAATAGCTCCTCCTGTTGTATTTAAATATTTCACCAAAGTAAAAACTAGGATTCAGCTGACATGGTCTTTGTGTGTGTGGTGTTCTGGAGATTTTCAAAGCACACGTTGTTTTCTGAATTTATTAAAGAGCTGATGATACTGAAGAGGAGATGACAATGTTCTCTGGAAAAAAGAAAATAATAAGTAATGCAGCTGGAAGAGTCAGAGAAAACTTACTTAATACTTAAGTTTTCTTTGTGACTCAGCCTGCAATTTAATTCATCAAGAGTCAAAGCAAGGCATTAAGAGACACATCTCCACTCCTCTCCAGGTAGCTTACTTTTGAAGGCAGTGCTCTGCTGTGGACATTCTCACATCTACTGATACACACATGGAGAGGAAGAGAATTAGAGTGTGAATACAGAGCAACTAAAAGCTTGGGAAAGGAAAGGCCGTGCTGGCCCTGTGAAAAGTCAATGGCTATTAATTCATGGTGGTGGTGGTAAATTGGGGCATTATAAATTGCAGCTTCCAAAGTGTCTCATGCTGACCTAACCAGAACCACACTGAGAAACAGAGAAGTCAAGGGAATCTTTCAAAAACATGGTAAGCCTTCCAAAAACCCTGTGTGTCTCAAGCTGGGTGTATGAATTATCTGAAGTTGTTGCTCCTGTAAGTTGTCATGTGCTCACATGCAGATTGCCAAGAGGTATACCTCCAGAGCAAGAAATACATTTGCTTTATTCAATAGAAACAACCTGGTGAACTACAGAGAAAGCATCAGCTTTCTCTGGTTATAATCTAATCTAGAAAATGTGAATTTTGTGGGGAAATTTTATGGAGTCTGTCTGTTGCTGCTGGTGCAGCTGTTTATTTAGATGGATTTTCTGTTACTTTACCAGCTTCTTGCTCATGTATCACTTTTATAATTAATAAAGAAGTTTTCAGCTAACACTGAAGTGCTGTTGAGTCAAATGTATTTGATGGCCATTATTCCTGAAATAACCCTGTACATTCAATATCTGGCTTTTTTTATGTCTTTTAAAATATATAATTGCTTACAGCCAGCTGGGGAATTTATTTTCTGTTACTTTAATTTTTTGGCAAGCTATTAGCAAAAATTAAACAACTTGTGAGTCCGTATTTCATTCCTGAAGTATGTGAAACTGGCAAAAATACCCCCAAAATACCCCAATAAAAAGCTTTCCTTATAAAGCTTTTATTAGAATATATACATATAAAAAGACTATAGCTGTGCTTATTTTATTTTCTTCATAAAGTTGTCATCCTGCCTACAGGATCAGTTTACAACTGGAAAAGGCAGAATTTAATGACCGATTCTGTAACAAGAAAAACATATGGTCTCCATAATCATTACCTTCTTAATGATGTGGCTTGGACAGAGTCACTCATGGTTTGTAGTTGTTCATCCTTGAAATCTGCCTTACCTTGGGGAGGTATTTCTGATGGTCTCCAACATGCCATTAACATTCTTTCATAAGAAAACACAATGCCAGGTGTATCATATTTTCTCAGATGACAACCTTCCTCAGGCTGTATGTGTAACTGTCTGGAGTACTTAGAAACTGCCTATGTAGTAGTAAGTGTTTGTGTTGAACTTTCTTTGGGAGGGGGAAAGAAAGCCCTTGGAGAAGGTTGGCTTAGGGAGAGATTCATTATCCAATGCTAAGTATTGGAAAGTGCAGGATGACCAAAAAAGCAATGCGCTTGCACTGTATTTTCCATACTTTTTCCACACGGCAAACATTTCAAATGCAACAAGAGTTACCAATTAAATTAGGTTTTTTGTAAATAATAGAGATTTTTACTGCAGACAGGCTATCCAAACTGCAGGATGGTTTTTATTCTATTTATTATCTCTTCTCAAAAATAATAATGTGACCAAGATTTTCAGCTTATGCTAGGTCCAAGACATTTAATTCGGTAGACCTTAGGTTCTCTGCTTTTTCACTTAAATTTATCTAAGGTCTTCTTATGCCATTATCTGGGTAATGATGAAAAATTATTTCCCATACACTTTCTGTGTTGACAGCTCTTTGATTACTCAAGAGCAGTCAACTTTTCTTAATAGCAGGTTTTGTCCTTTTTTATGAATATTAATTTATTTCTAATTCCATGTGATTTAAAAATTCAGAGTGATATGAGTGCCTATGTCAAATATCTTGCAAATTATTTTTAAGTTTTGATGCTTTCTTACAAAGTAATATACTTATTAACTATGGATTCTAACAGAGACACAACAAAACACAAGCTAGTACATAAATGCTCAGCATGAGTCAGGATGCTGTTAGGTTTCTAATTTTAACTAGCATCTTGCATATCCTCTAATTTCAGAAGAGTAATCCTAGAAAAAATAGAGTGAATGAACAAGACGTAAAGCACACTCAGGTATTTTTCCTAATACTAGTGCAGAGGAATAAATCTGACCATGTACATTAAGAATGAACTGAAATTCACTCTGTGCCCCTTTACCCTAGAAGCTAATTTGCAACATTTCTATTTCTGCAGCAATTAGGGTTTTCAGAAAGCCAGGCATCCGCTTGTGCTCCATCCATATTGATTTATAACGCCTATCCTAATCCTTTTTTCATTGTTTCTGGCTCCACAACCATATGCAGGCTGCATGGTATTTATTTACTTACATAGCCTTACTGAATTTAATATTAATTCTTCTACCTTTCTAAGCTACATTTCAGTCTGTCTTGCCACAGAGGCATCTCGAGCCTGCTCCAAGTAGCTGCTTATGCCTCCTCAGCAGGCATGCAGAGCTGACGCTCACAGGACCAGGAAAATATCATTGTCATTGGTATGTCTGACTTCACTGGGAATATTCTCTACTTAAAGCCTTTTACTGTAATGTCAGGGTAACAAATTGATTGGATGAACATTAGAGTGTGCTTCCTAAGGATGTTCTGCTTCTTATACTCTTTGTGTTTTAACCTGTGACTTCAAATTTTGCAATGCCTTTTACCTACTAATTGCTGCCAACCTTGACTTTTATTACTGTGTAGACCAGAAGTCACATGGAAACCCATGGCATAACCCCTACAGCTTCATACTTCCCTGTACGAATGATAGCATCAGAGTAAAGCCCAAAGGATATGCCACGAGGATGATCAGAGGACTGGAGCACTTCCTGTATGAAGATAGGATGAGAAAGTTGTGGCTGTTCAACCTGGAAAAGAGAAGGCTGCGTGGAGACCTCAGATCAGCCTTCCAGTATCTGAAGGGGGCTTATAGGGATGCTGGGGAGGGTCTTCTCATTAGGGACTGTAGTGAGAGGACAACGGGTAATGCGTTCAAGCTTAAACAGGGGAAGTTTAGACTGGCTATAAGGAGAAAGAAATTCTTTACTGTAAGGGTGGTGAGGCACTGGAATGGGTTGCCCAGGGAAGTTGTGAATGCTCCATCCCTGGCAGTGTTCAAGACAGGGTTGGACAGAGCATTGGGTGGCATGGTTTAGTGGGAGGTGCCCCTGCCCCTGGCAGGGGGGTTGGAACTAGATGATCTTAAGGTCCTTTCCAACCCTAACTATTCTATGATTCTATGATCCTATGATATCAACAAATTAATCTTGTGCTACAGGACTCAACAAAAAGATGTTATGGCAGCAAAAGGGCATGTAAATATATTGCAAAATCACCAAGGCTCAGATTTTCATTATATAGCACTTCTGACGTACATCTCTTAAAATTCTTTCTTTTATAGATAAGCTGCAAATACAAGCACAACACTAATGGTTCATGTTTAGCTGAGTTACATCATCTTGTAGGCAGTTCATTTTTATTTCCACTTGGACAGGATACTTTTCCACTTGTGTATTATGTAATACTCCTTATAAAAATAGAGACCCGGTCTTGCAAACACCTCGGAGTGCTACTGTTACCAAATGAGATTTGTGACCATTTCAGTTTTCACACCCTTCTTATTCTTGTTATAATACTTCAAAATGTTCCACTATGGCTTGGAAAAAATCTCCATTGTTGGTATATAGAGTCATGGAATGGTTTGGGCTGGAAAGGACCTTAAAGATAATTTCAACTCCCTGCCATGGGCAGGGACACCTTTCACTGGACCAGATTGCTCCATGCCCCATCCAACTTGGCCTTGAACACTGCCATGGATGGGGCAGCCACAGCTTCTCTGGGCAACCTGTGCAAGAGCCTCATCGTTCTCACAGGGAAGAGCTTCTTCCTAATGTCTCATCTAAATTTACCCTCTTCTAGTTTAAGGTCATTACTCCTTGTCCTATATATGTACAGCTTCCCTTCCTAAGGTCTAAAGAAAATTCTTCCTGGTTCTTCTTTTTTAGTTTGATGGGGAATTGTGAGCATGCTTTTATACTTAATTCATGTTAATAACAGATTTTACTCATCAATAACCCCTGAATATATTATTTAGACACAGTGTGATTTGTTTCTCTGCACTTGAAGTGAATCTATTCTCTTGATTCTCCCTTTAATTAGTAAAAATAAGTAAATTATAAATGTATGCAATACAAATATTTCCTTTCAGCCAATATGCAATTAATAGCATAATTATGTGCACATATTAATGTGCACTGGTTCTAAAAGAAAACAAAGAAGCAAAAATACTTGAGAAACCTAGGTTTTATGTAACAGGTGGCAAAGCCAACAGAATAAGAGTCAGGAAATTAAAAACTGTGACGGCTCAAGCAACAATCCACATTCAGTACAGGCAGAATGTTCACACAGCCCTTTCTTAAGAGCTACTACTTGTAGATTAGTGATTGACACAAGGACTGAGGTTCATACTCCTTAAAATTCCTTTTTTTTTCTTTAACAAAGAGTAGCTAAAACTCTGGAATAAGTGAATAAATCAATTTGTAAACAGTGTATAGTTCATAAGCAATATATATGAAATTAATTTTAATTGTCTGCCAGACATTCAATCTATCAAACCTTGAAAATAACTTAGAATTTTCAAGCTCCTCATTTCTAATAATGTATTTATATGGAGGGGGTGATATATATTATTTATTTAAAGAAACCAAACAAATGGTTTCTTTAGGCCTTCTTGGCCTTCTGTGATAGGGCTACAGAATTGATGGACAGGGGTGGAGCAGTTGATGTCATCTACCTGGACTTGTGCAAAGCATTTGACACTATCCCACATGACATCCTTGTCTCTAAGTTGGAGAAACATCAATTTGATAGGTGGACCACTCAGTGGATGAAGAACTGGCTGGATAGCCACACGCAAAGAGTTGTGCTCAATGGCTCAATGTCCAGCTGGAGACCAGTAACAAGTGGTGTCCCTCAGGGATCTGTGTT
This sequence comes from Ara ararauna, assembly GCA_028858755.1. Taxonomy (NCBI): domain Eukaryota; kingdom Metazoa; phylum Chordata; class Aves; order Psittaciformes; family Psittacidae; genus Ara; species Ara ararauna. The sequence continues at coordinate 27,527,033 of CM054380.1, forward strand.
GGGACCGATCTTTTCAACATCTTTGTTGGTGACATGGACAGTGGGATTGAGTGCACCTTCAGCAAGTTTGCCAATGACACCAACCTGTGTGGTTCGGTTGATAGGTTGGAGGGAAGTAATGCCATCAAGAGGGACCATGACAGCCTTGTAAGGTGGGCTGATGCCAACCTGATGAAGTTTAAGCATGCCAAGTGCAAGGTCGTACACCTGGGTGGGAGCAGTCCCAGGCACAGCTACAGGTTGGGCAGAGAAGAGATTCAGAGAAGCCCTGCAGAGAAGGACTTGGGGATGTTGGTTAATGAAAAAATGAACATGAGCTGCAGTGTGCACTCGCAGCCCAGAAAGCCAACCGTATCCTGGGCTGCATCAAAAGGAACATGACCTGCAGGTTGAAGGAGGTGATCCTGCCCCTCTACTCTGCTCTCGGGAGACCTCACTTGGAGTATTGTGTGCAGTTCTGGTGTCCTCAACATAAAAAGGACATGGAACTGTTGGAGCAGATCCAGAGGAGGGCCATGAGGATGATCAGGGGGCTGGAGGACCTCCCGTATGAAGATAGGCTGAGAAAGTTGGGGGTGTTCAACCTGGAGAAGAGAAGGCTGCATGGAGACCTCATAGCAGCCTTCCAGTACCTGAAGGGGGCCTATAGGAATGCTGGGGAGGGACTCTTCATTAGGGACTCTGTGATAGGACAAGGGCTAACAGGTTTAAACTTAAACAGGGAAAGTTTAGACTGGATATAAGGAAGAAGTTGTTTACTTGAGGGTGGTGAGACACTGGAATGGGTTGCTCAAGGTAGTTGTGAATGCTCCATCCCTGGCGTTGTTCTACGCCAGGTTGAACAGAGCCTTGGGTGGCATGGTTTAGTGTGAGTTGTCCCTGCCCCTGGCAGGTGGGTTGGAAGTAGATGATCTGAAAGTCCTTTCCAACCCTAACTATTCTATGATTCTATGAAATGAACAGGAAGACAGCAAAATCAAACAAATAAACAGGAAGACAGCCATGACAGCTAAGAATGTGTCTGTTCCATAGAGCATATGGAAAAAAACAAGCCAAGAATGTGAAAGGTAGAAAATGGATTTGGGATCTAATTTGAAAGCAACTAATTCCTACCACTCTTTCCTTAACAGAAGGTAAAGCATCCAGCTCCGTGCATTACAGCACTGCTTTGGCACATGAAGATTGCTCTTTATTGAAGGTGTTGATTGACAACTACCAACAAAAATAGTTCATTTCCTATAAGTCTCAGACTCAGTCTGAGACCTTTTTCACTGCCAAAATGCTTTGACAGTCTCTGAACAGCCATTGAATGTTTTTACTTCTGCATGCATTTGTTTCCATTCAACTAGCCAACTTTTTATCTTTGTGAAGGCTTCACTGTCTGTGAAAAATGCTGCTTAGGCAACATTTATGCTGAAGGTTTCCCCTTTATTGATTATACTGAGGCACCAGTATTTCTCTGGATACTCTTGCAGACCACAGAATGGCCAAAGAGTGTCCAGTGGGGCAGATGCCTCTTGCATAGCTGGGAAAAAGCTTTCCATCAGGAGAAAGACAAAGTTTTTCCTTGTTCTTTTTAATTCAGATCTTCTTTTTCATGTCATGCCACCAGCTTATGCGTACTGAAGAAAGTGGGGAGTCCAGCCCAGTAGAAGCTGAAAACTTGAAGTCCAATACGGCCTGCTCCAGCCAAAAACTGCAAAGTGCTACATTCTACTATTATCTTCAACTGCACAAGCCACGCATCTGTTAGAACCTCCCTCCCTTCAACCATGAGAAACATGCAGCATTAACATATTTGCCAGCCAGCAGGTAACGGGTAGTAAATAGCAGGGGTATGTCAATGCTGGTTTTAAATTTTTTCCCAGGAAGCTTCTCTGCCTGAAGCTTATTGCTCATAAGCTTTCTCTGACAGTAAATTCATCTCATTGGATCACAGAGACTAGGTTAGAGAAGACCTTTAAGGTCATCAAGTCTAATTGTTAACCTAACACTGCCAGGTCCACCACTAAACCACATCCCTAAGTGTCACATCTACATGTCTTTTAAATACCTCCAGGGATGGTGACTCCACCACTTCCCTGGACAGCCTATCCTAATGTTTTGGTGAAGCAAGTTTTCATAATATCCAATGTAAATCTCCCTTGGTGCAGCTTGAGATTATTTCCTCTTTTCCTATCCCTTGTTATCTGGGAGAAGAGACCAACCCCCACCTCACTCCATCCTCCTTTCAGGTAGTTGTAGGGAGTTATAAGGTCCCCCCTGAGCCTTCTCTCCTCTGGACTAAACCCCCCCCAGTTCCCTCAGCTGTTCCTCATCACACTTGTTTTCCAGGCACTTCTCCAGCTCCATTGCCCTTCTCTGGACCCACTCAAGCACCTCAATGTCCTGTACTGAGGGGCCCAGAACTGAACGCAGAGTTCAAGATGTGGCCTCTCCAGTAGAAGAACTGCCCTGCCCTGCTGGCCACAGTAGTGCTGATCCAAATCTGCACCATTAACTCAGATGGCTGCTCCATCTGAAAGAGCAGGGATGTTCTCTGCCGCAACATAGACTCCATTTGGCCATATTCCCACTAAATCTTGCCTGTAAAGGCTGTCTTTAGCATTCAGTGATGTTTAATGTAAGCTATATCTGGCACATAAAAACCCTGGTTTGGCTTGGGTTTTTTTCTTATTAATACTTTTTTCCCTTCTGTTGTGAGGGCATGGGACTCATCACACCCAGAGAGAGCAGCCAGCACACTGTGGGATATTTCTTCCTATGCCCTTGCTTTGGCCCTGTGGTCCGAAAAATGTTCTTCTTAGCCTGATCCCTCTCCTCACCAAAAACGGAGAGGCTGGAGTGGCTGGAAAGTGTTTCACACCGGGGAGAAGCAGCCATGGGGAATGACAGCTGGGAAAAGCCATTCATCTCCAAATCAAAGCCAAAAGCCATTTAAATCCATCTTTCCGCTAAGCGCAAGGTCGGTGCTGTGGTAACGAGGAAGTAACCGAGCCCTGTTCTCCCCTGTGTGTTTCCGTGGGAAAGATACCGGCCACCCCTCCCGTTACTTCCCCGTTATCCTGAAGGAGATCCCGAACCGCCTTCCCTGGGAAAAACCACTGCGGCGGCGCTGCCCGGGAGGGCGCTGCGGCCGGGCCGGGTCGGGTTGAGGTAAGGGCGGGCAGGGCTGGGGAGTGGGACCTGTGGGGTGCAGGGCGGACGCCGGCAGCGCCCCGGGCAGTAAAGCCGTTCCCGGCGCCAGGCATCCGTCCCTCCTGCTGTCCCGGGGGAAGCGCGTGTCAGGGCGCTTGGACCGAGTAGCAGCCGCCTTCATGGAGGAGCCTCCTCGTAGTGCGCTCCCATTAGGCTCATTTCGCAGAGGAAAAGCCGGAGAGGGGCCGCAGCCCTGCTCCCAGCCAGGAATTCTCTGGCAGTGTCTCTTCCTGGGCTGTCTCGAAGCGCTGTAAACGTGCTGGATTTTCCCTTTCTGGTGCATACTCGCTGCTTTGTTACTGTTGTAATCCGAGATAGCATCAGGCAATGTTTTCCTGCAGGGGCGCTTTGCTACTCCTGTAAGCAAGGGGGTATCGTTCAGCCTCGCAACCCAGGGTGCTGCGTGTGCTCTACTTAGTCTAGTCTTGTAAAGTTTGCATTGATTTTTGACTCGGACAATACTTACAAAAATGCAAAAGATACAAAATCTCAGTTCAAACAGAGGCTAGTACGGGTTCTTCCGGCAGTTTCCCAGGTTTTTGCATATCCATGGTGCCAGCGCAGCATGTAATTCTGTTACAGGGAGTTGGTTACGCAGACAAGCAAGTTATTTTTAAGGCTAAAACTTGGTTACGACACAAAATTACACCCTTCATTTCTCTGCAGCTTCTTAACCATGCGTGAGGAGAATGTGTTATCCAGAGCAGCTCAGCTGTCTGAAAGTACCGTTAACCACAATTAAATTTGAAGTAGCTGTGCAAGGAAAGCTAGTAAACATAGTTCTGGTGCCTGCAAATAAGGGAGTCTGGATGATGTCTGGTGGCTTGAGGTTTGAGAAAACTGAAGGAGACAGGTTTTTGAGGAAGAGAATGGAGAGCTTGTAAACAGTTACCTTGTAACTGGAGGGCTTGGGAGGACTGGAAGCAGCAGCCTTCAGGTAGTGGGGATTGTCTTAAATCCAAACTGCTAGTCAGCATCCGGGCTTGCCTTTGTCGTGCTGCTGATTCCAAGTGAATAATGACAAAGTGGACAGAAAATCCATGATCCTGAGCCTGGGATGGTATTCACAAGGGCCAGTGGGACTCACAGGAGCTATTGGTAGTATTTGTTTTAAACTATGCAAATCCAAGGTCTGATGACTGAGAGCAGACTCAGGGATGGTGTCTTCCAGGTTCATGCAGATTACAGTAGTTTAGAGACAAGAATGCAGAGTATTTGCTTTGCAGTATTAGTTGCTTGCCAATTTGACCATGATTATGAACATGCTAACTTCAGGCAAACCAGTGAGTCTGCTTGTAGCTTAGTACAGAATGAAATTCAAGGGTAAAATAGCAGCACAGGGATAAGTGTCTGTCTGGAAATTTTGAGGGGAAAAGGGCTGAAACCTCCTGGAACTCTGGGTGGTAATTTAGCCTCCATTGATTTGAGATTTGCATCCTACTGTTATAAAAAATCAAAAAAAGAAATAATGAGGCATACCTCTAAACAACTTTGTTCTTTACCGGCAGCTCAGCTGTCTTGGATGCCATGGGTTTTGAGACATAAAACTATTTCTCTAGCATTTAGTATCGTGTCTTAACATAAAGGTTTTGGGAAAACAGCAGCATAACCCAGTAGTTATAGTTGTGCACATGATCAGGAATGGAAGTTGTCATTTTGCCCAGTTCACCATTTACAGCTAAACTTTCTAGTACAGGGAGAGCAATGTTTTCCTTGATGTTGCATAAGAAGGTAGTAGTTAGTTTTTAAATGTGCAATTGCAGGATTTTCTGGATCACTTTGAATTCTTCACTGCCATTTGCAGGCTCACCTTTATGTCCAATGCATATTCAACATAAAGAAAGATTAGTTAGTTAGAAATCAGCAATAACACACAATTTCAAGACAAATCCAGCCTGTCCATGGACACCTTTCCTTTCCTTACAGCATGCTCACAAAGGGCAGAGCCATCAGACAGGGTTTTCTTGTTTGTGTGGCAGCTAGGGGCTTGCTAGTGCTGCTTGAGGAATACTTCATCCCAGCTCCATGCCTTGGCTTTTATTGCTCCAGGAAGAAGGAATGCCAACACCGGGCTGCCTTTGTTGTTCCAGGATGATCTGTTGATTACTCTTTTCCCCCTTGTTGGTTCAGAGAGCTGGAGGCTGGTGGTCCCTGGGGTGGTCTCAGAATACTCTACCACCCCACTGGTGCAGACTAAGAAAAATCCTACTGAGGGGAGAAGTTTCTGCTGTGATGCTGTATGTATGGGACAAAAGCCAGACTTGCAGATCTATCGGATTTGTGTATCTAAGAATAAAACAATCTAGAGGGCATGCTGTAGCAGATATTTGTATAGTGGATAATCATCTTCATCTGGGTTTTCATTTTAATAATGACACTATGATATGACTAACTCAAGGAAAAAAAATAAACAGCCCTTTTTTTTTGTTACAAGATTTCTCTTGGTAGGAGATTAACCCAAATAATTGCTTTACAGAGAGGACGGAAACAGAAGTTTAATGCAAACACTGCATTCTATTTACATAGTAAATCCTTAAGAGGGAAATATTTTTGCTATAAAAATTTTGATGCTTCCTCTTGCATAACCAGCAAACTGAATAATACTGGAGCTGATTCTCTCCTAATTAACAGCAGTACTATGCAGGTACAAGTTGTCCGGGAAGCTAGGGACCAGGTTAGGAAAGCTAAGGCCCACTTAGAATTAAACTTGGCTAGGGATGTTAAGGATAGCACGAAGGGATTCTATAGGTACATTGCAAATAAAAGGCAGACTAGGGACAACATGCGCCCTCTCCAGAAGCTATCGGGAGAACTGGCTACCCTGGATTTGGAGAAGGCTGAGGTTCTTAACGACTTCTTTGACTCAGTCTTCACCGGAAAATGCTCTGACCACACCACCCAAGTCTTGGAAGGCAGATGCAGGGACAGTGCGAATGAAGACCCTGGGCCCACTGTAGCAGACGATCTGGTTCAAGACCATCTTAAGAACATGAACATATACAAGTCCATGGGACCTGATGAAATCCATCCGCGGGTCCTGAAGGAGCTGGCAAATGAGGTTGCTAAGCCACTGTCCATATATTTGAAAAATCATGGCAGTCAGGGGAAGTTCCCAATGACTGGAAAGAGGGAAATATAACCCCCATTTCCAAGAAGGGGAAAATGGATGAGCCAGGGAACTACAGCCCAGTCAGCCTCACCTCTGTGCCTGGCAGAATCTTGGAGCGGATTCTCCTGGAAGACATGCTGAGGCACATGAAAAACAACAAGGTGGTTGGTGACAGCCAGCATGGCTTCACTAAGGAGAAATCCTGCCTGACCAATCTGGTGGCCTTCTATGATGAGGCTACAGAACTGATGGACAGGGGTAGAGCAGTTGATGTCATCTACCTGGACTTGTGCAAAGCATTTGACACTGTCTCACGTGACATCCTTGTCTCTAAGTTGGAGAGACATCAATTTGATAGGTGGACCACTCGGTGGATAAAGAACTGGCTGGATGGCCACACGCCGTTGAGCCATTGAGTTGTGCTCAATGGCTCAATGTCCAGCTGGAAACCAGTAACAAGTGGTGTCCCTCAGGGATCGGTGTTGGGACCAGTCTTGTTCAACATCTTTGTCGGTGACATGGACAGTGGGATTGAGTGCACCCTCAGCAAGTTTGAGATGACACCAAGCTGTGTGGTTCGGTTGATATGTTGGAGGGAAGGAATGCCATCCAGAGGGGCCTTGACATGCTTGTGAGGTGGGCTGATGCCAACCTGATGAAGTTTAACCATGCCAAGTGCAAGGTCGTACACCTGGGTGGGAGCAATCCCAGGCACAGCTACAGGTTGGGCAGAGAGAAGATTGAGAGCAGCCCTGCGGAGAAGGACTTTGGGGTGTTGGGTGATGAAAAAATGGACATGAGCTGCAGTGTGCGCTTGCAGCCCAGAAAGCCAACCGTATCCTGGGCTGCATCAAAGGGGGCGTGACCAGCAGGTCAAGGGAGGTGATCCTGCCCCTCTACTCTGCTCTTGTGAGACCTCACTTGGAGTATTGTGTGCAGTTCTGGTGTCCTCAACATAAAAAGGACATGGAACTGTTGGAACAAGTCCAGAGGGGGGCCAGGAGGGTGGTCAGGGGACTGGAGCACCTCCTGTATGAAGATAGGCTGAGAAAGTTGGGGCTGTTCAGCCTGGAAAAGAGAAGGCGGCGTGCAGACCTCATAGCAGCCTTCCAGTATCTGAAGGGGGGCTATAGGGATGCTGGGGAGGGACTTATCATTAGGGACTGTAATGAGAGGACAAGGGGTAATGGGTTCAAACTTAAACAGGGGAAGTTTAGACTGGCTATAAGGAGGAAGAAATTCTTTACTGTAAGGGTGGTGAGGCACTGGAATGGGTTGCCCAGGGAATTTGTGAATGCTCCATCCCTGGTGGTGTTCAAGGCTGGGTTGGACAGAGCCTTGGGTGGCATGGCTTAGTGGGAGGTGTCCCTGCCCCTGGCAGGGGGGTTGGAACTAGATGATCTTAAGGTCCTTTCCAACCCTAACTATTCTATGATTCTATGATTTTATGACTTCAATAACTAGACATAAATGAAAGGGTTGACTATGTCTTGGGGCAGAGTAACAGTAGACCAAGTAGACTTGCATGTTAAAAAAGCCACATGTAGTGATTTTTATTCATATTTTAGTGCCCAGAGGAACCTTTTCCTATCCTAAACTTATTGAAACCTTCTGCTACAGTTTGTGAAGGAGGTCCTCCCCTCTCTGAGGGAGGCAGTGGCTCTTTGAGATTCTAGGTGATAGGACTGGAAGTGTTTCAAAAGAGTACTTTGTGATTAACGATAAGTTTGACTGATTACACCAAAACCTGCAGTCTTGTGAAACAGGGGTACCACTGGAAGCAGCGTAGACTTTCTCTTTGTGGCAGTAAAGTTTAGGACTGCCACCATTCACGGTTCTTTCAGTAGTACAATGTTTAGTGAATTGTACATGGTGCTGGTTGTCTGTAAACAAAAACATTGCCTAATCTTAAAATTAATGCCATGAGAAGTGTTTTTGCTGAATATGAAAACCAATGGCATAATATCCATGTTAGAGCTAGTCACTGAGGCTCATTCTGTAGTCAGTGGACAGAAGAAAGAGTTCATTTTGTCTCATTCTAAAACAGTTTCTGAGGTCAGCCGAATTGTGATCCACACATACCTATTAGTTAGGGATGTTGAGGATTGTGCTTATAATGCTCAGGTGTAGGTCACTGGTGCCTGTCTGAAGTTGAGCCCTGCTGAGCAAGCTTATTCTCTCATCCAAGCAAGGGTGAAAAATCCCATTCGGCTTACAGCTTTCTCCATTGTAACAAAAATTATATGTATCTTAACTCAGTAACTTCCAGAAGTTTTCTTTTTCTTTTATTTTATCGAGAAATCACATCCAGCAGGATTGGTTGCATGTGTGGGTTTTTTTGACCTTTTGTTCCAAAGCATTTACAAAACTTATTGCCATGGATTTAGAAATGATTCTGCTTGACATGCATTTATGCATGACTGAGTTACCAATTATCAGCTGAACAAATATTAGTTAAACAACATCTGTGATAGGAAGACAGTAAACTCACCTCAGTTTCTTGCCATAAAAAAAAAGTGGTTTTCTATTAACACTAGTGCTACGAGGAAGCTCTTAGAAGCAAATTCAGATTCCTTAATTGAACGGTAAAATAGGAGAAACTTAGAAGCCCTTTGAATCTGTCATGCTTCACATAAGACTTTAAACTTAGTGATGAATTTTCCCTGAGGACATTCAGAAAGTGAATGCTTACCTATTTTTTCCTGTCCCTTTTTCTTTTGCCATTTTGTATAAAAATATTTTTAGTAAGCTCAAATACAACATCCAGGTAGTTATAACCTCCGTGCTGAAGCCAAAGAAGGGCCTTTGCTTAGGTTAAGCACTGAGCATGTGAATAATATTGAAATTATTTGGCAAGCCACTTAAGATGAGAAAATTGTGTACAAAACCGGTACCTGAACTGCTAGATATAGATGAATGTTTTGAATGTATGAAATACATTATGGACAGATTTGGTAATGAACAACTTAGCTGGGTGTATATTATGCATATCCAGTTCTTAGAATTTCCGCTGCTCCTTCTAATGAGCAGAGGAGCTTCCTGGTGACCTTACAGTCCAGAAGCAAATTCTGGTTCTCATGGTCTTGTCTTAAGCAGATACCTACAGGAGTAACTACGTATATTTAGTACACAGAAAAAAACATCCCTATCCCCAGAGGAGCTGGGCGGGTGGTTCTGGGAGGAATTTTTTGTGTTTGCATTCTTTATACACTGAAAGGCAAATGGGATGGAATTGAAGTTCTTCAATTCAAGTGGACGTGAGTGGTTTGTGCTGGACAATTCAGAGTTGTCCAGATGTCAGGCACTTTTCGATCCTGCTTACCCTATCATGCCTTACAAGGTTTCCTGCATGTTCACCAGTCAGTGAACTGGGTAAGTGGTACATGGGAGGATACTCAGTTCTGTCTGCATCATCTTGGATATGGGTAGTATTAGCATTTAAGGGATTCAGATAACTTTGTGTGCAGAAGGACAACAATCACTAGCCTCTAAGTTGCTTAAGCGATTAGGCAATGGTTTTTTACATTTTAACTGTTCTAATTTCATCTAAACTATATTTTGGTTGCTTAAGTATATTTGTGGATCTGACCCATTACCCATTAGGTAATCCACTGCCTTGAACAGAGAGCTATCCTGAAATCAGAACGAATATTGCAGAAGTTTAGGGTATGTTAAAATGGTCATCCTCTTCTTTCTTTAAACCAGATATTCTAAAGATTCAGTCAATTCTAAATCTTCATTTTGTTCCAGCTCTTGTCTTTTGTTTTAGAGAAATTAGAGTAAGTATCCAATTATCGCATGTTAAAAGCCCTAAAACATACCACGTCTTTGCAGTCATGTATAATAAACCTTTATCCAAGAAATCACAGGTGTATGCTGCAGCTGGTCTTGCAGTGTAAATATTTCTACAGATAGGAGGAAAACTGCAGTACTTGAAAAATTCTTTAGAATTAAGGTACAGCTATGCATACATATATAGAATCATAGATTAGAATTAAGGTACAGCTATGCATACATATATAGAATCATAGAATCATGGAATAGTTAGGGTTGGAAAGGACCTGAAGATCATCTAGTTCCAACCCACCTGCCAGGGGCAGGGACACCTCCCACTAAACCATGCCACCCAAGGCTATGTCCAACCCGGTCTTGAACACCACCAGGGATGAAGCATTCACAACTTCCCTGGGCAACCCATTCCAGTGCCTCACCACCCTTACAGTAAAGAATTTCTTCCTCATATCCAATCTAAACTTCCCCTGTTTAAGTTTGAACCCATTACCCGTTGTCCTCTCACTACAGTCCTAATGAAGAATCCCTCTCCAGCATCCCTATAGGCCCCCTTCGGATACTGGAATGAGTATGCTGCTATGAGGTCTGCACGCCGCCTTCTCTTTTCCAGGCTGAACAGCCCCAACTTTCTCATCCTATCTTCATACGGGAGGTGCTCCAGTCCCCTGACCACACTCCTGGCCCTCCTCTGGACTTGTTCCAACAGTTCCATGTCCTTTTTATGTTGAGGACACCAGAACTGCACACAATACTCCAAGTGAGGTCTCCCAAGAGCAGAGTAGAGGGGCAGGATCACCTCCCTTGACCTGCTGGTCACGCCCCCTTTGATGAAGCCCAGGATACGGTTGGCTTTCTGGGCTGCAAGTGCACACTGCCGGCTCATGTTCATTTTCTCATCCACCAGCACCCCCAAGTCCTTCTCCGCAGGGCTGCTCTCAATCTCTTCTCTGCCCAACCTGTAGCTGTGCCTGGGATTGCTCCCACCCAGGTGTACGACCTTGCACTTGGCATGCTTAAACTTCATCAAGTTGGCATCAGCCCACCTCACAAGCCTGTCAAGGTCCCTCTGGATGGCATTCCTTCCCTCCAACATATCAACCGAACCACACAGCTTGGTGTCATTGGCAAACTTGCTGAGGGTGCACTCAATCCCACTGTCCATGTCACCGACAAAGATGTTGAACAAGACCAGTCCCAGCACCGATCCCTGAGGGACACCACTCGTTACTGGTTTCCAGCTGGACATTGAGCCATTGAGCACAACTCAATGGCTCAACGGCGTGTGGCCATCCAGCCAGTTCTTTATCCACCGAGTGGTCCACCTATCAAATTGATGTCTCTCCAACTTAGAGTAAAGGATGTCACATGAGACAGTGTCAAATGCTTTGCACAACTCCAGGTAGATGACATCAACTGCTCTACCCCTGTCCATCAGTTCTGTGGCCTCACCATAGAAGGCCACCAGATTGGTCAGGCAGGATTTCTCCTTAGTGAAGCCATGCTGGCTGTCACCAACCACCTTGTTGTTTTTCATGTACCTCAGCATGCCTTCCAGGAGAATTCGCTCCAAGATTTTGCCAGGCACAGAGGTGAGGCTGACTGGGCTGTAGTTCCCTGGCTCATCCATTTTCCCCTTCTTGAAAATGGGGGTTATATTTCCCTCTTTCCAGTCATTGGGAACTTCCCCTGACTGCCATGATTTTTCAAATATATGGACAGTGGCTTAGCAACTTCATTTGCCAGCTCCTTCAGGACCCGCGGATGGATTTCATCAGGTCCCATGGACTTGTATACGTTCATGTTCTTAAGATGGTCTTGAACCAGATCGTCTGCTACAGTGGGCCCAGGGTCTTCATTCGCACTGTCCCTGCATCTGCCTTCCAAGACTTGGGTGGTGTGGTCAGAGCATTTTCCGGTGAAGACTGAGTCAAAGAAGTCGTTAAGAACCTCAGCTTTCTCCAAATCCAGGGTAGCCAGTTCTCCCGATAGCTTCTGGAGAGGGCGCATGTTGTCCCTAGTCTGCCTTTTATTTGCAATGTACCTATAGAATCCCTTCGTGCTATCCTTAACATCCCTAGCCAAGTTTAATTCTAAGTGGGCCTTAGCTTTCCTAACCTGGTCTCTAGCTTCCCAGACAACATCCCTGTATTCTTTCCAGGCCGCCTGTCCTTGCTTCCACCTTTTATAAGCCTCTTTTTTCCTTTGAATGTTCCTCAGCAGGTCCTTATCATATTCGTGTCTGTGTATGTATTTATATGTATTCATATAAAAGGAAAGACAGTCTGGATATGTACTCATTTTTGGATAGAAGGTGTTTAAGTTTGTAACTCAAAACTGTAGCTGTGTCTTGACCTGCACTGCAAGGGAAAAGTGGTAGTTACTGGGTTCCAATGGGACTACTGCACACAAACAAGAGAAAGCTTTGCTCTACTGAGTGAAATTGAATAAAAACAAAAGGAGACCCCAGGGTCCTGTATAACATTGTTCTAACTTGTAGTAAAGTTAAAAATTAGATACTGATAACTCCAGGTCTTAGTGAGTCAAAATACTGAAGCCACTGATATTTTCCCTGTGCAAACACAAGTGGGGAGACCTTGGTCCTAGCAAGGTATCAATTTTTTGCCCTGTGAGCCTAAGAACAACAGAAAAAGATACATGTAATGACTTACTAATTCCGGGGGAGGCCAAGTATTTTTCTGAATAAGAAAAAAATTAGACCAGAAGTTCTTTTCTAATTAAAGATTTGGATGCATCATCTGTCTGCAGTACAGTATGCAGCTAGCTTTAAACAGAAGAGTATATCTACAGAAAGCGGTCTGGCTGTGCAAGGAGAAAGGAGCTCTTGCAGAACTCAGTTGCTGCAGCTGAAGTCATGATTACAAAGCTTTTCTTTGTAGGGAGGTGGGTTCTGTGTTCTCCCTTCTGTAGTACCCACACGAAGAATTAAGATATGTATACATTACAAAGCTTTTCTTTGTAGGGAGGTGGGTTCTGTGTTCTCCCTTCTGTAGTACCCACACGAAGAATTAAGATATGTGTACATTAAGGCTTTAGCTTTCGATCATGGTTGGTAATAGCTCCTACTTTTGGTTTGTAGAAATCATCTTGAGGTCTCTTTCTGAAAGACACTATTTGTGTAACACATAAGGAGCTGCCTTAAGAAACAAAAGATGGCCAAGATGATAAATCAGGTTGAAGCCCTGCTAAACTAAGGGATTTTTGAATAGATGGGTCTGAGTACACCCTCTGTGCCTCAGAAAGTGCAAGCAACAGGTAACAAATGTTCCTAAAGGCCTAGATAGCAGGAAGGGAGAGGAAAATCATCTTAAAGCGGTCTTTTTGTCTATACTATCTCCTTCACTAACAAACTGCTCCTCACGGTGCTTTAGGAACTCCTCCAAGGCATTCTCCCTCTGACTGTTTCATTCAAGAACCCAGAATGTGGAGGGTGGTGGCTAAGGTCCTGCTGGGGACCAAAGTCCCCAGCTGCAGGGCGTGCTGCCTGCAGCCGGTGCACAGGGGCAGGACCCTGCTCTCTGGGATCACTTGGCATCACGCTGCTCAGGGGCTCCACACTGCCTTGCCGCTCAGCATGAGTCCAGGGATACAGAAGGTGGAAGCTTTGGATGCGGGTCACATGGTCCGTGTGGAGTGGGAGGATGGGAGCGAGAGCCGCTACCCCTGCGTGTGGCTGAGGGACAACTGCCAATGTCCCCACTGCTTCCTGCACTCAGCCAGGGCCCGCAAGCTGCTCTTCGAGGACCTGGACGTGAACATCGTGGTGAAGGAAGTCGCTCTAGCAGATAGGAAAAAGGTATTTGGACAAACCTGCGTTCACCCTCCCATGAGACTTCTCCAGCAGTGCTTGTTAAATCTCAGCCAATCCCAGGTTATGCTGTGATCACAGTCTACTTACCTGCAAACCCTACTGTGTATTCACAAAGCTTTTAGGAATAATTGCAATTTGGGGAACTCAGGTCTTCCCACCTTTATATGAAACTTCTCTTTATAGATACTATGCAGAGGCTGCAGAAACCCAGGCTTTAGTTTTTAGACTGTAACTGTGCTTTTTAAAGGTCTCCTCTATGTTTCTTCATCACCAGACGTTGTAAAGAAAATATAGACATTCCCCACACATTTTATTACACTTACAACTTTTCCCCGCCTTTATTCTGTAAGCAAATGGCTTAAAACTCAGAAAAACACATGGCAAAGTGATGATCTTAATCCATAACAAAAATATCAGTTTATTAGCTGATTTCCAATGTGCAAAAGATTTCATCATAGAGCAAGCACTCAAACCAAACTTGGACCCAATATTCAGAGTTGGCCTAGTGCCTGTATCTGTATCTACCTACATTAACATTTGTTTGTGAAAAAGAGGAGGCTATTGGGCAGAAGAGGACAGGAACTGCCCTCCCTATGAATTTTAATCTTTCCTGCCATATAAAAAACTAATGTATCATTTAGATTTTATAGGTTTTATTAAAAGCAGTACATGGGTCCTTTGATACGCAAACTCATTTCCTTCATTTTACACTTAAAGATATTTTAAACATGTTAAAGATGCATTAGTCAACCCTGGAGCAGCTGGAGCAGCATTGCTGAAGGCTGAGTTTGCAGAGGCTCAGGGGCTGGTTTAGGGTCTGTACTGAGGAAATCTGATCTCCCAGGTTAATTGTTTGTTGCCAAAATTAGTGCTGTGTAAATTCATTATTTGAATATAGAAATGTATTATTATAGTAAAGGGATAGTATGCTTCCACTTTTACTCAGGAACTGCTGAAACACAGCTCTGATCCTAAACTGATACTGGTTTTTCACCATCATGTGTACAAGGGGAATTATGTGAAATGGGAATTGATACCTACTCAACATCCTTGAGAATTCAGCCACACGGTATGTGCCACACAGAGCTCTTTCAGTTCATGGCAAGCAAAGCCACATGGTTGCTTTCCCTTTTTTTTTTCTTCAGGAGTTAAAAATCCAACACCTTTTAAACATGTATTTGAAAGAGGGAAGAACTACAACGCTGGGAGATTTCTCTCCTGGCATTTCTTTTCTGCCCATTCATCTTGTCCTTTTTTGATTTGAGCAAGCAGTCAGTGTTTTGGAAGATATTTTTGCTCTCCCCTGAGTTGTGGTGAAGCACTGTCTCCAGTGACATGTGCCAGCTTCTGTGATTCTCCTCTTTCTACCAAATGCAGCTCCCGCAGTGAAAGCAGCCCACACAAAGCAGCAAATTAGGTCATGGGTTCATATGAAAATGAGCTTTTCTAAAAGGTGTCAGAATTTGGATGATGTTCAGGTTGGGTTTTCATTACTTGTTTGTCATTCTGCTCCAGGGAAAGCTTAACTCTGATATTATTGCTCTAAATATGACAATTTTTTGCAGTTTCTAAGGGTTCATTGGGTTTTGGGGAGGGAGGTTGGGTTTTTGGTGTTGTTGTTCTGCAATTTCTAAGTGTTTTTTTGTTCTAAAATTATCTTTCATTTTATGATGGAAGATCTCTATTAAGTGGCCCGATGAACATGCAAGCGAATATGAAGCGGAGTGGTTGAAAAAACGATGCTTCTCTGAAGAAGCCAGGGCAGAAATGCGAGAAGCTTTATTTTTACCAGGTAGGAATTAAATCCACATCTGTCATGATTGTTTCAAATGCAAGGGGTCTGACACTGGCAGTCCCTGTGTGAGGACCAGGTCTATCCAACTGGAGTGGTTGCAACCGCTCTTGGTGCTCAGCTGCAGGCTGCACATGCACAGCAGGAACCTGTGGTTACCATTTCCCTCTGCTAGCCTCTGAACCTCAGAGGAGTTTAACTGGTTGGGTTGTGTTTACTTTCCTAAAAGCCTTTTCTTTCCAGAAAGGTTTAGCAGGTCTCAAAGATGAAACTTGCAGAGCAGCGGTGGTCTATGTGACAATGGAAGTGCGTGTGTGCCATCTTAATTATCTAAATTTTTAGTTTTAGAAAGATCATTTAGGATTGCAAGGGTCCTACAACTGAAATAATGATAAAAAAATCCCTTGCCATGGCCTTCTGTTAAAAAGTAACTATAGCATAGCAGTGCCTAGTGCTGAAGTTCAGGTTGTGTTTGCTCTGTGTCCCATACTTGTTGCTGTGGTTGACTGTCTTTTGGTCACGAAGCGTGTTGTGCAACAGGTGGTGTAACATTTACCCAGTATAAGTCCCTCACCCTTTTGAGTGAATAATCATTTCTTTGGCAGCCTTTCAGATTATGAGCATGAAATGTGTGAAAACTTGAAATATTTCTGCTGTTGCTCTTGACAGTGTTCCTGTGAGATCTGCTGCTGCAGAAAGCTATGGATCTGTATTCAGAGTTAAGATGATATCCCTTGAAACAGGATTATTTTAGAAAAGAGAAACTAGAGACAGACCGATGGGATGAAACTCAGATCCAGGTATCAGTTTCCTCAAAGCTAAAAGTCAAATTCGCAATTGAATTATGCTCCATTTTTGGGTGTGTTTTATTCTAACAAAGGAAGGTTTGGTTGGTCAGTTGGTTTGGATTTTTTCCCTGAAATATAAGAAATGGGAAAACACGTGGGCCTGAGTATCTCCTGCATCTGAGCTTTGTTTGGCACTTGAGGGACATCTGAAGGGGTCAATTATCTTTCCCAATTTCTGCAGGTCAAATATTCCTTAACTCCTAGCACCTGTTCTAAACAAAAGCCAGTTCTTAAGACTCAGCCTTTTATATCTGGCTTAAAACTAATGATGAGTAATATTTCCATTCATTTCAGTGGATCCTGTAACAGACTCCTCATAGTTCAGAATGGAACTTTTTTACTCAGTGATATGAAAGTTCATGTCTACTTTAGCTTTGGCAAGAATAAACTACACTATTTTAGAGGGTTGGGCATGTTCCCAGAATGAGCAGGGGGAAGATGCAGACCTCATTTGGGGAAAACAGACTAAATTTCTTGGGTAGTAAGATTTTTTTATTTGGAAAAATGGAGATGCTGTGGACGATAACGAGATGTTTTGTAGCCTTTGAGGGATCCATGTAAATCGAAGGTTATTTTAATAAATGCCCAGGCAAATTAGTCTAGCTCTGTGGTTATGTTTACTATTAGCAAAGTTATCAGTAACTGGGGTTTCAGTATTTTAGGTATAATACTACTTTTATTCCCCGTTACGAAGTCTAAATGGCTGTGATTTGCCTTCGTATGCACATATTTACACAGTGCTTATTCTCAGCAACTAAATGCAATGTTTGTTTTGGAACCTAATTCTTCCCTCCACCACTGCTCTTCTCCAGTGGAACTGGCCAGGTAAAACATACACCAAAGATCCATGTTACTCTTTGGGCAATGCTTTTGCAAATTCTGTTTTCCATGCTAGATCTGAAGAAATAGGTTTATAAAAGTTACACTAAATAAAGGCCTGTGTTAACTTTGGCTTAGTTTTAGTAGTGTCATTCTGCTCTTCCTCACAGAAAACCTGGCTCATTGTGGTGGTCAGCTTCTCCCAGCTTTTCTCAGGATTCAGTTGCAGAAAAGGCTGTGATTAGAAATCATGTGGGTTTGCTTGCTGGCTCTTTAAGATATGTTTCTCATCATATATGGGTACATTTAGAATTTGCTTCCTTCTGGCCAGTGAAGTTACACACTGCAAATTACATGCCTTTAAGTAGCTAATCATATCCCAGCAGTATAGTATTACGGACGATATGGAATGCCAGCCCTGCATGCTGGTTCAACAAATATAACAGCAAGCTCGTCAGACTGCTGTAGTTAGAATTTAACCTTCACTGCTGACACTATCACAGATGTGGGGGTTATTTCTTTCTTTTCTTTTTTTTCACAAGTGGTTCTTTGCTTTTCATGTTGTTTTTATGACGTTTCTTTCATCATAATTTCTGATTCAAAAACTAGATGTCAGGTGTGCGTCAAACCCAAAGAGTAGGTCAGATTTCTACTGTGTGATGGAGGTGACTATAAATAGCTCTATGGCAATATGTTAAGATTCCCCTTTCAAAAACACTGCCAGATCCTACCCATGCGGTATGCAAAGACTGCTGTTTGTGCATTCCGAGGCTCATTTCAGCCCAACCTACAAGATACTTCCCAAAAAGCAGCAAAAGAACCATCTTCTACTTCTTCAGCTATGGTCTGAAACATACTCTTTTTTTCCCTCCTGTTTACTTGTGCCCTCCCCAGTGAACATCACAGGAGTGTTTTACCACCTCGTGCAGCCTCTCTGTAACTCAGATTGTGTGTGTGGTAGACACATGCACGCAGTAAGAGACACCAAGCACATGAGGTGTTTTCCGTTATTCAGCCTCTCACTGCATAGCATTGCATTTTCCAAGACACTGGCATCCCAACAACAGGATGTAGAGGGGAAAAAATAATATCACAATGATATTTTCCTATTTGGTGGAGGAGAAGAAGGTGCAGCAGAGGCAGTCCCTAGTACTGCTTAATCATAGAATCTCTAGAATGGTTTGGGTTGGAAGGAACCTTAAAGCTCAAACAGTTCCAACCCCCTGCCACTGGCAAGGACACCTTCCAGTAGACCAGGTTGCTCCAAGCCCCGTCCAACCTGGCCTCGAACACTGCCAGGGATGGGGCAGCCACAGCTTCTCTGGGCAATCTGTGCCAGCGCCTCACCACCCTCATGGGGAAGAACTCCCAGTATCTAATCTGAACTTCCCCTGTTGAAGTTTGAACTCATTCCCCCTTATCCTGTCACTACAGTCCTTGATGAAAAGTCCTTCTCTGGCATCTTTGTAGGCCCCCTTCAGAGTCTCAAAGGCTGCTATGTTAAGATTTTAACCTAAAATTAAAGGTTTCAGACGGTGCTTGTCCTTTTAAGTGCAGTAATATGATATTGGATGTATATTTGTTTGAATCAGGATGTTAACAGCATCAGTGGTGCTTTCAGTCTCTCTACTAGATGATAATTTTAAGAGGAAAAGTCAAAAGTTGACTTTTTACTAAAAGAGTTTTGTCATTTGAATTTATCCTGTAGCAATAATTAATAAAAGCTGCTCCCATGAGTTAGGCTGCCCCATGCAGAATTCACAATACAGCAAAAATATACTTGACCTTCAACAAACATTAAAATACACATTGTAGACAAAATAATGCTAGGTGGAGTAGGAGAATCTATGATGCCTAGACTTTCTTTTCCACATGACTGCAGTTCAGAAGGTTTTGACCAGCACTGTCCCAACCTGCACAGTAAATGCTGAATAATTTCAAGGGTTTGTTAATGCATCTGCAGGAACTGGGGTAAGGCTGACTTCTCATTTTGTGCAGGTGGCTTATTATGACTAGCTTGGTATGATCAAGAAATGGGATTCTTTTTCTCTCACATCCCCCAAATTATTGTTCTGAAATTTAAAGAGGTGGTGACTCATTAATTCTTTCAAAAGTATTTAATTCTTTCCATTTTGAAAAGCACATAGTTTTGGGGGTTTAGTACTCATAATGCAAATGATCAATAAAGCCACAAAATAGTTCTGCAAGACTTTTGTTTTATCCCTTAGCGATGGTTCACTTACCTTTGCAAACGTAAAGACTTCTAATTTGGCAACTGCAACTGTGCTGTGCAAGTGAGACCTACAGCTGTGCAGGCACTAATAGCTCATTCTTATCTTTCAGCTTTCAGCTTTCCAAGAGTATGTTCTTAGATTTCTATTACAGTACAATGGAAACTATGTTAACTGTGGTCACACAGTGGGAAAACCCGTGCTATGCTGCCATGATAAAATAATGAAGAACATGAGTGGGATCAGTTACCACCAGGAAATAGTGGCAAAGAGTACAGTCCCTGTTCAGTGCAGCTGCTTGATAGATTTTCAGGCTGAAGGGGTTTTGTGGATAAAAGTGGAAATAAAGTTCCTATTGTTCAGTATTTGGGAGAGTGACGTGCCCTGTGGGCAGAGTTTTCTAAGATGTATGCTTTCACATCCCTTTTCCAAAGAGTTATGGACCTGATAATTTCAATTGTTAGACAGCATATAACATTTTTGTCTGGGACTGAGGAGAAGGAAGTCTTTCTTTATAAATACTGTTTATTTTAGTATAGACCTAATACTTGTCTCTCTCCTACTACTGTTGTACTTAGCTGAGATGGTCTCTGTGACCAGTCAGGAGAAGTTCTCCTCTGGTTTTCATACAAACAGGAGGTGTTTAGAAGTAATTCATGTGTATGTCAGGCAGAAGTGTTAGAAATTAGACCTCAGACCTCTTGCAGCTAGTATAAGTGTTAAAACTGGCACCGGTATATTTGAATTAAGCTGCAAGATCTCCCTTGCTCTATTTTTTTTTTTCCTCTTCTTTCAGTACATGGAGGTTGTGCCTTTCTAATATTCTGAAAGGTTTATGTAGTGCAGGAAAGGCAGTGGTTTGGCTTGTGCTCTAAGTATGCAAGTTTGTTCTTTGATTGGTTTTCATCACTTTCTTTGGAATGTTTAGTATTAAACAAAGTGTTCACATTCATATCCTTGGCATCAAGCATTTGACAGTGTTGCACATGAAACTCCCATGAATGTGCTAAGGAAATGTGTCATGCTTAAAAAAAGAAGACAAGAGTAGTTGTAATGGTTTGCCATCAAGACAGAATGATATTGCAAGATAGGCTTTGCAAAGGTCTGTGCTTTATGCAGTACCCTTTCTTGGTTTCATCTATGAGTACAATGGAAAGGAATAGCCACATTAAATTTGCAGGTGACGCCAGCCTGGAAATGTGTTAAAGGACCAGGTTACAATTCTAAATGACTTTGCAAAATAGGAGAAATGGTAAAAATATACAAAATGCTTAATGAGTCAGGTGACCGGTTCATCTAGCCTAACATTCAGCAGCACTGTAGTAGAAGCATCTGAGCCAAGCTGCTCTCTGCAGTCCATTTCCTTTATATTTCTTCAGCATCCGCAGTCTTTGCATCAGGGTTTCCTGCAGGATACTGAAGCTCGGCAGCAGTTCAAGTGCAAGGCAGAGAAATAACCACCCGTGTTGGGTGGGGTTGGTACTGATCACAGGCTGAATGTGGTAGACTGGTTTGGGATCAAGGCAAACATTGCTTTCAACTGAGTCCAAAGAGAAGTCTATTCTGCAGGAGAGATGAAGTAGTCCTCCTGCTCCATTTGATTGAGTAAGGATTCTGTAGCTAGTATGAATTTTGGGCACCATATATCAAGAAAGACTGCAAAGTGTGCATTGGAAAGCACTGTATATGATTAGTGGTTTAGAAACATTGAACAACTCAAGTGGGGGGTGGGGGGGAGAGAGAGAGAGGAGAGAGAAGGAGCCATTTGTTTTCCATGTGCATGGTAGATGCACCACTATGCAAATACATGTGTGCATATCTAAACAGAATTTCTTAATGCTGTTCAGAATAAGTAAAAATTTGAGCTCAGACAAACTATAAAGAGTTTCAAATTAAAAGGGGATTGTAAGACACGAAGTGAGGGCATATTTTTAATAGCAATAACTGTACAAGCTGCACTGGAATTATTTTTTTTTTCCCCTCCTAGATAGTTACCAACAGTTGCTGTGTTCCATGAATTTTGCAAGATTAGTAGTACTTGGAGCTTTCAGCTTTTGGCATATTTACCACAGTGTCATTGTAGAGTATGTTGGCAAATGTCAAGGAGGAAAGGTTATTTCTGCAGTAGCTCGGAGGCTAAGCTCTTGGCTGCATCAAGATGACACTGAAAGGCTGTGAACTTGGAGCCTTTCTTCTCTGAAATATGAGGTAGGATTTATAAGCATTTGTGTACCAGCCTGTGCTTTTAGAAAAGAAAAACAAACCCAGTCCATTAAGGGTGCTGGCTGCACTTGTCACGGGAAGTGAATTCCTGTGAGAGAGCTGGAATTTTGAGGACAGACTTTCTAGCCTTGCCAGGCACGATTTAGCTGCATTTATTACCACTTTCTGGCTGTTTTCTGAGTTGTTTTGTTGCATTTGGGTTGGTTGGTTGTTGGTTTTTTTTTTGTTAATCCCAAGTAGCTAAATGTTGAACAGCAGTCTAAGAAGCTGCTTTATCTGAAGCTTTTCTCAGTTTCAGTAGCTTCCTGGAAAGTATCAGTGAACAGTTCAGTTTCCTTGAATTTTTGCATTTCCAACCCAGACCATTCTGTGATTCTATAGTTCTACAGAAAGGGCATCCCATATTATGTGGACCTTCTAGCAAGCACAGTAGGAATTTAGAATTGGAGCAAGAGGACTTTACAGTCCCTCTACTCAGGAAAGCCTGGGGCTCCTGGAGGTGCGCTCAAGTCCCAGGTTTGTATGTTTATTTCCCAGTGTGGAGAAAAATCTGTTGGTATATTCCCTGAAATACTGGTATTGCTCCACTCCTTATTTTATATGAGGAAAGTTAGGAAAATTTTTATTAGCAAGACAGCAACAAAGACTAGGAAGGAGAAGCTGAAATTTAAAAAGTTCCATTAGTTTTCACATGGCTATTTACCTGCACCAACACTGAAGCTTTAATTTGTCTTTCAAAAGATATTCTTGGCAGCTCACACAGCATACCTGAAGCTATTTTAATTTCATAAATTTTAATAGAGGAAAAGGAAATATTCATATTTTATTTTTCCCCATCTTTTGAGTGTGTGAAAGGATGGATATTGAGTTAAACACACTAGAGCAGTGAGTAGCGGGTCACGGGGTGGCCTCAAAAAGGAATTTAATGAGGTGAGATTACATCTCTCCTCATGGATTGTGCTTTTTTCATTTTGTGAACACATTATGAAATTCAACAGCTTGTCAATCGTACTACAGCTTCTTTGAAACACGGGGTAGGATATAAAAGATTGTCTATGTGAATAGCTTATATTTGGGTATGTGTGCTGTGTTTCTTGGACAGTCTCTCACCAGCCTTAGCCAAAGAGGGAGGAATACTCATGGTTGGAAACTTGCAGACTTTGCAACTGCTGAAAATGTTGTAACCGTGTAGTGTCTGGGTTCACTATTTTTATAAGGATGTTTTGTGCTTGCTACCTATATGTGGGGGGAGAGGCACAAAAACCTGGCCCTGTACATCTCTTTAAGTACAGCACGTCCTTCAGTCACCAGGTGAAATCCCCTCAAGCTCCCATTCTGGAAGCTGCTTGTTTTATATATAGTAGTCTTTATTGGTCCTGTCCATTGAAGGGATATTGGGATAAAGAGAGAAATAGGTGTTTTATACATGATGCCATCTCCTTTTTTCAAATGCTTATGGTCTCATTTCCAGTATGTAATCTATGTGATTGATGATCGGGCAGGCTGAATGACTGTTAGCTCAAATACCAGGTAAGCTAGGTGTGCTTTAAACAAAACAATTATCCTATGGAATAGATAAAATATTTTCACACTTTGTGCACTCTCTTAAGAATAAGCATCTTCAGACTAAAACAGATAAAAGCAAGGGAAAGGGACTGTTTTTACTGTAAGAGTAACAGCTCTGAGTCAATATGTAAGAGAATGCTTGACTTAAACCCTAATGTTTCTTGGATTATAAAAAACTAGAATCAATGCAAAATTCACGCAAAGAAAAAAAAAGGTAAGAAATGTCATCTTCATCCTGTTTATCCATTACTGTGCAATATCTTTGATTTGAACACATGTGTGTTTATTTGTGCAGACAAACTGATAAACTGGCAAGCTGAAGATATATTACGAGTGGAAATTAGTGAGAAGAGAGTGAGGAGGCAGGTAGTGTTTTATTTGGGGAATATAAATTTGAAATAGGTCTTTCATACAGGAGAGAGAGTAATTGCCCCACATCTATTTCTGTGCATTACAGGAACTTTGAAAGGCAGCTGTATCTATCCACATGGTCTTTTGTATCTGCCACCAGCACTGCTTTTCAGGTCAAATAAGCATGTAATACCTCTTTTCCCCATTCTCCAAGTTAACATGTACCATCATTAGTACCCCACAAAAAGTCTGAAATAAGTAAGACACAAGGTTGCTACCGAAGAGCAATCACCAGGGTTGTTTTGCTTCTGAGCTCAGCTGAGCCAGGACAGTTGACAGTCAGAGATCACTGGTCACACACTGCCGGCCCAGCTGATATCAGTGGAGGGGATAGAGTGCAGTTTGGTGGCGGTTAGAAAGGCTTCCATCCTCTCTGTTTAATGATAAAATGATTTTTTCCTGTGCATTTCCTCAACCTCCAGCTCCCCTTACTTGGCTCCAGTGTCCTCTGCAGCCACTGGCAGGTTTTACTCAGTCTTCAGACCCAGCTTCTTTCTGCCAGCTGTTTTCCCTGATTTTTTTCCCACGTAACGTATCTTTCTCCTCCCTGACAGTTTCTCCCATGCTTCAGTTCACATCTTTTTCTCTTCTGGGGCCTGGGATAGAGGCTCTAACAGAAAGCATGGACCAGCTCAGCTCGTCTTTCCTTCTCGTCTCCCTCCCTGGATGGCTGCATCCATGGGCAGGCTCCTGCAGTGAGTGGTCACCTGCCTGGGCAGCACAGCGGTGGGGATGCTGTCAGCTCTGAAGCTGTAGAAAAGTCTGTTACCAAGTGTCATCATGGACTTGTACCTCAACAAGCTTAGCAGGGGGAGGGATACACCAAAATATATTTCTGACATGGACTCAGAAACCCACAGTACAGGAATTGGAGCCTGTGCTGGAATTTTTTCAAACATGAGCAAAAAGTGTACTCCCATGCTCGATTTTGTTCTAAGTCACAGCCAATCCTTTCGACTGGCTGTTCTCATAAATTCAATATAAAGAAACCTTCAGCATGAAAAAGCCTTAAAGATTGTGTTTTGCTGTAGTTCTAAGCATTTAAACCGGAGTTTAACAATAGAAACACTGATTTCTGAGGAAATCTTAGTACCACTTATTATTAACAATTCCTTGAATAGAGACTGGTATACACGGTCTGTGTATGTGCTGCAGGTGAGAAAACAAACTACCAAAGATGTTTTCTAGCCATGTAGCTTAATAAAAGTTGTGTCTTGATCTGAGATCCATTTACGCTGGTAAACTTGTACTTGTTTCAGTTCTAATGTGTACTAACAATGCTTATAAATGCAATTCGTAACAATAAAATCACTACCGAGTCTCTGCAACAGCTTTCTTTCAGTTGCACTGGCAACCACTGCACTTGGCTTTAAACGCTGTACTAGCTCAAACTCCCTTTATATTTTAAAACCCCCATACATATAACAAATAAACAGAAGCCCAGGATGGGTTCAGTGGTCCAGGGACACCGTGTGGTATTTCAGGCTGCTCTTTTCTGGAGTATTTTGAGCTGTGGAAGAAAATCTCTATTAGTTGTAAAGGACCCAATGTGAGCCACAACTGTTGGCTTCCAGTTGTCCCCTACCACTAGCAGAGACAAATAAAATTGAAGTGCATTAACAACTGGCAGGCTCCAGAAAGTGTCCTGTGGGAAGCTGTGCTTCAGGCTTCATGATTCATTTCCTGCCTTTCCGCTGTCTATCTACATTACCGATTCCTTGAGTTCTTGGCTGGATGCACCAGAGCTGTTAAAACTTGGGTGATATCTGTTACAGTGTTGTTCAGCGAAATTGGTCCTGGCAGGATTAGTCTGGGGGGAAAAAAGAGGGAAGGAAAAAAAAACCTTGATTATTTTTAATATTTAAAATTATTTTGGCCTGTAAATATTGAGGCCAAAATAAAGAACCATGGGGTTTAGTTGTTAATATGTGGTTTTGCCTTCACTTATGAGTGGCTACAGTACTGCCTTTGATGAAGGAAATTAATTGGATTTTGCAGATGTGTCTGAAAGTTCTTTAGAATATACTTGATTTGGAGTATTTAAGCAGATGGTTAACGAAGAAGGAGCTTCTTGTCCTGCTTCTCCACATGGACAAATGACTCCAGCAGTAGGTTTTTTTCTAAACCTCTTATGTGCTACTGATACGCTGAGAACATGATATAGTTTGTGCACAGTTTATTTGTCTAGTAATGGAAAGTCTGAGTTTTGACCTGATGCTCAGCTATACATCAGAAAGCACTAAAACTAATCCAGTGTAGAAGTTGTGCCTTGGCTGCAGTACTCATTTGCCACTGATCAAGGCTTTTGATCCCTTTTTGTTGCTGCTGAAGCTTTCACAAAATTATTTCTGGCAGACACGAGATATTACCTCCAGCCGATATGAGGCCATGGAAAACCTCGGCCCAAATGGTTAAGGTTCACCAAAGTTATGGGCAGGTGAACCACTTATGGCTGCAGAGGGTTCCTTCAGCTCCTCTCTGGGATGACATGCCACTGGCATGGGTAAGGGAAACTGAAAGCACTGAAAGCTGCTTCACAGAAGCTCTGCTCGTAAGTTCTCATTGTACACTGTTTTCGTCTAATGTTTCCTGTTTGTTTGATGCACGTTTTTGAGCTGTGTGGGTAAGATGCAGGATGTGGCTATGGAAAAGTGGCAGGGGAAAAATCCAAGATTATCCACTGAGGAAGTCCCGCCTGTCTGCAATCACAGTCTTGGAGAGAACCATTTGAACCTCAGTCATGCAGAGAGCCATGACCTTCATTCTTCTCTGTACACATCAGTCTTTGTCCATTAAAATACACTGGTCTTGGGTTTCAGATGGGACATCCTTTTGGTAAGAGATAAAAATCAGTTTCAGCAGAGAAAAGGGTTCACATAATTTAAAGCTCTCATAGAAAATTATTTTAAATCTGACTCCTTTGTTCTTCATATCACTACACCAATATTCTTTTATAGTTCTTGGCACAGGTACGCTTGCCAACAAAATCAGTGGTTTTTCTCAAGGGGGCTGCTGCTCATGCTCAGCAATGGATCTCTGAGAGCTGAGGGTGAAAAATCCACGTCAATCAGAGTTTGTCACAAACCTTACATATTATAGCTGAAAGGCTGGCAGCACTGCGTGGCTGAGGAAAGCTCTGTGCAGACAGGAAACCTTATATATTTGTGTTAAAAAGACTGGAAATAGTAAATCATAAAGCATTCCAATATAAAAAAATAGAACATTCTTAGGGGAAAGATATCAGAAAACAGGTGATTGAGAAGGGGTGGCACTGGGCTGGGGTGGTGGAACATCTTCAAACCACGCACCTCATTGCTTTGGAGATAGAGATGCCTGAGCTGGCATTAGCAGGGCTGTAGTTGTGACCCCTAACATGACCCTGGTAGACAAGCAAAGTCTAACCTCAGGTAACCCCAGTGGGATCCTCAGAGAGTGAGTTTGACCTCAGCTAACCCCTATGACCTTGCGTAACCCCAGTGGGGTCTGCAGAAATTGAGTATGACCACAAGTAACCCTTACAGGCTAATTGATTGACCTCAAGTAATCCCAGTGGGGTCCTCACAGATTGAAATGAGCCTCTTTACCTGAGGCCCCTGTAGTGTAGCTCCCCATCTCCCCGAGATCAACTGTGGTCTTGGTGTCCTTTCTCCTCCATTAGCTGGTGTTGAGCCCTCACAAGGCCACTCCTCTCTGAGGCCATTCCTGAGCCCACCCCTGCACCTAGGGTTTGCCCACATCCTGCTTATGCTAGAGCCTCTGTCTATCACATCATCTGACGTCAACACAGTTTGAAACGTCAAAACAACAGTCTACTGCAGTGACATTTATTAACAGTACACATTGACGAGGTTTAGCCTTTAATCACCACCATAGCAATCAGCCTTTAAGAGGCTTGTCCTAAATCAGCCATGAGCATAAACCACAAGAGAGTGTGCATGCTGGGTTAGTGGTTATGCCTTGGACTTGGTGCTGGGCTTTGTACAGCTCTTATGGTGCAAGGGACAGAGTGCTTCACAAATAATCGCACAGGCTTTTCTCCATCAGCTGCCATCTGCTGTTGTAGATCACAAGAAGCGGAGAGCAGCCACTGTCTTCCCTTGAGACTTTGCTGAAAGGAGGGCTCCAGCAGCACTGTCAGCTGAAGGGCTGCTCTCCTGCTTGATGCTGCTTCTCCCTGGTCTAGCATCCAAACACCTCTGCCACAGGAACTGGCGAGGCATGGGCTGGGGAATGTGTTGCCTGTGCTGTTCTCCTGGCTGCAGTGGGCACATCCCCTCATCATTTGCCATGAGCCATCCGGAGTCCTGAAAATGAAGAGCAGTGAGAGACAAGTTCTAAGAAGTTCTTCATCTCTTTGTGTCGGTATCTATCTCATCTGGAGAAAGGTGAATGACTGCTGCTGCTGAACCTATGACACCGGTATAGGAAAGAATGAAGTGAAAGGCATGGGATTTCTGTCCTGGGACAGAAAGGAGGCAGGAAAGGAAAAGCTATTTTTGGGTACATATGAAGGGACTGCCTAGCTCTGTGAACATTTGGACTATTCCTATGGCTCACACTGGAACTGAAAATGCCTCCAACACAGGCTAAGACAAGCCACTTTTCATCAGACCCTCAGATATGAATTCCTTCTTAATGTTTGCAGTCAAGATCATAAGAGAGAGCAAAAATCCCAGTCTTGACATCTCCACTTGAGTCAAGGTCTCAAAATCTTTCTTGTTATCCATGCAAACTTAGGGACCCAGTTTCAGATGGTTGATTGCAGGATTGAGGGCATATTCACAAATGCATGCAAATCCCATTAACTTCATACCTCAACTATGTCCTGAGCTGTGATGCTACAACAGTTAAGCGCTTGCTTCTCTATTTCTTCCCTTTCAGAACATCAGTACTGGGGCTCCGACCTGCAGCTTCCCAAAATGACTTTTGAAGAAATCATGTACAATGATGAAAGTGCCTACAGGTGGCTGTGCACCTTAAAGAAAGTAGGAATCGTGATACTAACTGGAGCTGCTGCTAGGCAGGGAGAGTTGATTAAACTTGGCCACAGGATTGGGTTTCTGCGTCTCACTTTTTATGGGTGAGTTTGTGTTTTAATATCCCTGCTTTGCTGGCTATGTAACCACCTTTAATGCCCTTCACTTCGGCTTGCTGGACCTGTTTTGTGGATTAAATTGAGAAAAGATGATTTTATTTTTTTTCTCTGCATATTAGAAAATGGGGTGTCAGGAGTCTGTATGAGAAGTTTGTTTTGCTGTGACAGGCAGGGTGTGTAAAGAACAGCAACGGTAACTCCTGAGAGAAGGAAAAATGCCTGAAAAGAGATGATGCCATGTAAAAGATAACCACAAGATAGCAGTATTTATCTATACCATAGAACAAAATCAAAAATCCCTTAATCCAGTGCCCTTTTGAAAAAAGGAAGTTATCTGTGCTGAAATTTCTTCTTAGCCTGCTTTCAAGTTATGGAAGTAGGTAAGACTCAGATGATGTTAATGAGCCCCCCATCACTGAGGAGGTGAGCAGAGTACCCATTCCCTGATTCCAGCTGAATCTGCTCTGGAAAGCCCCAATCAGTCCCAGCAGGCATTTTTTAAGACTGCTTTTTATACAGACGTAATTGCTCAGCCTGCAGGAGAGCAAGTAGGAACTTGTAAATCAGCCTTCTGATGTTAAGAGGTGATAAACTGAACCTCCACCTCCCCAGGCACCTACTATCTGAGTAAATAAAAGACCATGGTAGCTCAGGTCTTGCTGAGCTGAGTCAGTGACCTCCATGTAGCTAAATGAAGGAGCAGTGTTACTAGCTAACATCCCTGTCTCTCACTGCCAGCTGTTGGGATGAGTGTTTTACAGTGTACATAAAAAACCTTATTACTTGGATGTGTGCTTTGTCCCCCCCCCCAAAAAAAAAAAAAAAATTAAAAAAAAAAGTTATAAAAATAGCCAGTAACACTTAAACAAACTAGATAGAACATTTAAACATAATTGTGTTTTCTTGATGCCTGAATAGCTACCAAACCCAGAACATTCATGGTTTCAGATATGAAAAGGTCCCTTCTCCCCTGTAATAGAATAAAAGATGACAAACTGGATTTACCTCTAGTTCAGAGAATAAGGAAACAAACTATGTTTCCTTATTAACATAACCAGTGTCTTCTTTGTCTGAAACCCAAAAGCCAACAGTTAAACAAACAGAAGCGGGTGAAAAATCTTCACCCTCGCCCAGAAAGACCATATTCCCTCAAGTTAGGAGGAAAGATTTTCTCCTGTTAAGACTCCTGTGTGAAGGCATACATGGGCTGTGCTGCAATATGCAACTCAGGTGAGGGTGGTAAAAGTGCACTGTGATACCAGGAAAATTACATTAACTCAGAATGTTAATTGTGAGGTGAAGGGGAGGAAGGTGATCAAAAAGGTCCCTTCTTCAAGCTAGGATGCTTGAGTAATCTATAAATGTACCAGGCTAGTTAAGATAATGTATTTTTATTAAGGTGCGGCTTCCTCTTTCTGCTTACTGTGCCAGAAGGAAAAGTCAACTGGGATTCAGTCAGGTTAATCCTAATGAAATACATAGGAGCAGAGTCCGCTGCTTAACTCAGAAACCTCATCCAGTGCTACACAACATTTTCTACCACTAAAAAGCATTCTTAGTGTCAAGCACTTCTACCTTTGGCAGTCTACTATGGTGTCAATTTAAAATTTGCATCATGATGAAAACACTGCTGTTTTCTATTTCTATTTTAATGTGATCCTAATTACAGATACAAGATGATTCTTAGGGATATCCAATCCTGACCATATCTGAGGATGTTTCACAGCTTTCCTCAATACCTGAAGGGTGAAACATATTTCCTGTTTGTACCCAAACAGCTGCACAAGCATTTTGAATTAGGAACAAATACAGCAAACCCCAGATAAGACGAAAAAATGTTGGTGCTTTGTTGAGGCATACCACTAAAAGAAAATACTATATATCTCCAAAGTAGCCCAGGGGAGAGGGGAAAAACCCCCAAAACCTTAATAACAACCAAAACCCCCCATACAGCCCCTTCAACACATACCACAGGTTTGTCTAGGTTACAACAAAACCTTTAGTTATTTGCCTGGGTTTCAGGGATGAGGAGCTCAATCTAGAAGAAGTTCCTCAATCTTAAAACTGGAAAAGATCTTTAAATCTTCTAGACTAACTTTCTCAATGTGGCAGCCCACTATGTTACACCTATTGTCTCTCTGCTGAGCGCTGTAACATGCTTTTCAATAAGGTATTCAAAAGGTTTTGCTATTTAACTCAGCAACATTGTAAGATAAACACAGAATCCACATTCTGCCTGGTACTCTGCCTCAGCCCTTCGTCATCCTCACTGTTTAAAATTACTGCCAAGTGTCTGTTAGAAGCTAGCTGCAACATCCAGCTTGTGATAACTCTGCTATGTTTAAGAGAGACCGAAAAGTCCTTCACCGTATAAGTGTGCATAAACTGTTAGAATAGACTTTCCTAATCTAAGTTCAGCTCCCAAGACTGTCCCAGGGAGACATCAGAATGGGTTTTTTGCCAATTGAAAAAAAGTTACTGTTGCCCCTCACAGACTCTTCCCCAGCACAATTATGAACAGGAATGACTAATAAATATTTCACCTTGTTTGAAGTCAGCTTGAATGAATGTTTAATCTCTTCATGGATGGTTTCAATAAAAGTAATTTGTCAGGATGAGTTCTGAGTCTTTGATATCTATATATACACATATATATTTAAAAATCTTTATATCCTACAAAGAGCATCCTGCCCATTAGTGTTCCACACAAAGTCAAGGTTGAAATGTGACCTTAGTCTAAACCATTTGAGCAAGTAATAGTTAGAGCTCCTTTCACTGTTTGAATCAGCTTTACTTTTGGTGGTGATTAAACCTTATTTTTATGTTTCCTTAAGTATTAGGGCTCACAATAAAGGAATGATGAAAGGCTGTAAATCTCCTTGCTTTTCCAAAATCCATTTGCTAATTCATGTATTTATTAGGCTGCAGAAAGAGAGCTTCAATGTTGTGGAAGTTTTCCAATGGCCTATGACTTCTGCATTTAAAGGAAAATATACTTAGTAGGAATATTTAGTTTAGTTGAGTTCAGGGTTTTTTTCTTTTTTGCTTTTTAAACACAGCTGTAGTATTGGAAAGTCTTGAAATCTGGTTTACATCATCCCAATTAAGTCACCATGGTTAGATTTACTCTAGGTCATTTGGCAGTTGCTAATTATGTTTCTGTGTATGATTAGGTTTATTTTTCAATATTAAATTAAAATCTGAAGAGCATAAGATCAAAGAGAGCCTGACATCTAAAGACCAGTTTTGCAGACTAGTCTGGATTTCAAGTAACAGAAACCAGCTCTGCCACAGGGTGAAGTCAACAAGCTACGTACAGACCAAGGTCCAGGTCTGAAAACAAGCGTCTCTGCCAGTGCTAAAGGAAGGGCACTTATAAAAGGGATACGATGTATATGATACAGTGCACATATTAGCAGAGCCAAGACTTATGGAGAAGGAACCAAAACTGTCAAAGACACTTTCTATTTCAGACTACCTTGCTAACTTGCAAGGAGAGAAATTAACCGTACATACAAAGGCAGCCTGCTCTGGAGTTCGGAGCCAGACCTACGAGCTTATTTGGAGCAAGTGTGCTATTCCTTATATCTTGGCTTTCGTGTCTCCAGTTGAGACATTGTTTAGCTGTCTCCAAGATGTGCTGAAAGGATTTTTCTTTGTTAAGACTATACAAAACCACACCTCTTCAAGCTGCCAGAACTGCACAGCACAATTATCCTGTCAAGGAGATGTACAAGATGAGTTTCTTACCTCAGTAGATGAGCCTTGACCCAAAGCTTTCTTGAGTCCTTAGAAGGACACTGCCTACCAGTGCCATTGAGTTCTCCTGGCCTTGGATGAAGTCTGTGGGAAACATCTTGCAAAAGCAAGTATCATCTGCTTGTATGACTCTTTAGACCCTGGGAAGAGAAAGAAGAAGGAAATCCTAAAACACTGGAAAATACAAGCAGGATGGTGCATAAACTTTGTGTTGTTATGTGTAGTGGTTCAAGAAACCATACATAAAGTATTTTTTACAAAATATAAGTCACGAAACTAGTTTCAAATGTTTTAACACAAATGTGTATGAAGTGGTAACATGCTAAACGTATCAGAAATCAGTTAGAGAAATGTATTCAAACAGCTTACAACCCAGTGCTGCTAAATGTGTATTTCACTACATGAAGTCTTGAAAAAGCCTTTAATGGTTTTACTTTATTTTTTGATATTTGGAGAGGGAAAGTAAGTCTTTCATAAGGAACAGATATTTTTTTTTTTTTCCCACCATGTATAGCTGGAACCCAGCCTAAAAATTTTAGCGAGAAAAAAAGACTTCTTTCCTTATAGTATCTTTTTTCCTGATTTAACCTGTTTCATTTTCAGCTTTAGTTATTATAGTGCCTGGTCTTGGTTTTACATATTTCTCACAGTAGCAAAACTCCACTGAGGTTTCAGTCTTGACAACAGACTTAGAGCAGCATTTTACAGTCCATCTCTTCACCTTTAAAACAGAAACGCATTTCTTACATCCAACTCTGAGGTGGCTTTTACAACTGTAATAAATAATAACTTTAGGTAATTCCCTTGCTGTTCTGCTAGCAGCCAAATACAAGGCCTACCAAAAAGGATAAAAAAAAAATAAAAGGATAAATGAAAGGATACATTTGGAATTGGCAAGCTTGCCAAATAAAGCATCACCTCAACAGGACCATGAATTTTAAGTTGAAATGTAACAGCAATGAATATAACCCTGACCCATGGGAAAACAAAAGACTTTTTTCTTGTCTAAATGCCTGTTTGGTACATGCTACCTAAAATGTCATTACTGTAAAAAGTGGAAACATTCTCTGTTTCAGTCATATAACACCACAACGGGTTCCATGCTTTTAAATTAATCTTTTTCTTTATGTTACAGAGGCACAACTCCGTTAACATGATCTCCAGCCATATCACAATTAATTTCTCTGACTTCTCGTGCCCTAGATCTTGAGCTTCTCCCCTGTTCTGAAGTTCTCTCCAGGGCTTGGGCGGCATGAAGGGCTTCTTTTGGGGCCCAGTACCCCCAATGAAATAGCTGAAACGTGCACTTCTCGGAGGGCTTCAGCTGCAAGAGGAGAACATGGGTCCCAAAATCTAAGGCTCTTATGAATGAGACTTAGATTTTTAACAACATGCAAGACCAGATGGTTCACATATGACTTAAGTTTCTAGTGCAGTGGTGTTGCAAGGCTAAGGATGTACCAAGCAGACTTGTGTTCTGCTCAGGGAGACTGAGCCCACGTTGCCACTTAATGCAAAAAAATTACTACACCTACCTGGTGCCAAATTTTCTCCTCTGTCAATCAGCCTGAGCAACTGCTGTTGGAATATCACCCTAATTACTAAAATATAAACCATTCCACCCCACTTTGCTCTCTCAAAGGGCCAAGAGTCCTCTGATGGTTGCCCCCTCATTTTCTTCTTTATTTCCATTACTTCTCATGTGCTCTGCCCATGACTGAGGGAGAGCGAGTCTGACAAAGTAAGGTTGATTTTTTTCACTTTCAGTGCTGAGCTCCCTATTAGCATCTCTGACTTCAAGCCAGTAACTTGAGATTTGTCCAAAGCTCTTTGTGTGTAAGGAAAGCTACTGGGGACCAGCTCCTCTCACAAAGCGTAACAGCATGAAAGCACTGATTGCTTTTGCAAAACCTGACAGTGATATTATAAAGTACTACCATTCTAGCAATTGCATAAATGGTATATAAATGAGACAAAATGTGTTAATTTGTTTTAGAACCATCAAGTTACACTGGAGCCTTTTAAATTAAAGATAGAGTGAACTTAGCTGCCTTCAATACTAATGACAAGGATGATAAAGCAGGCTGGGCTTTGGCTGTAAAATAAGGGACTATGGAAGTGTGGTTGAAATTATCATGCCTGAGTACTGATGTCATGTACTGATGAGTATGTCCTGTACCAAACAATACAAATTCTTTTTCCCAATCAGTAAAATGTATCTGCAAATATTCAATGGGGTTTTCCCCCACAATTTAAAAAATTTGGTTTTAGCATATTGCATCGTTTCTATACTAAACAGAACTCCAAGAACAAAAGTGTTTCTGTACTGTATAAAACCATTTTGATCTGAATGCTCTTTAGCCTATTTTCTTCCTATTGTTTAGAAGTCATGCTAGACACACACCATCCAAAACATAATATATTTGGTCTATAGTTTTATATTTTCTTTTACATCACTATGCTCCTGTGATGACATGGGCTGCATATGGTGACTTACACTTTTCCAGACAAATGTCTATACCCATAATATGCATCTGCTGAAGGCTATCATCAAATTCTGTACAAGCAAAACATGTGTTTCTTGGTCTTAAACTCTCCTGAGCAGCTGTCATTCAAAACAGATTTTGATTGTGTTGCAATGCGATGTATACATGTCTTTGTC
Source organism: Ara ararauna (assembly GCA_028858755.1). Classification (NCBI taxonomy): domain Eukaryota; kingdom Metazoa; phylum Chordata; class Aves; order Psittaciformes; family Psittacidae; genus Ara; species Ara ararauna. Next base: position 27,562,367 of record CM054380.1, read on the forward strand.
ATAAAACTAAGACTTTTTTTTTTTGTTTCCCCTGCAGCTGTCAGTAAACTGTCTTAATTGATTTGGTCAAATTTCAAGACAGAAACTACGTAACAAAATAAAGGGCGGTAGTTCTTTGAAAGAGATTCAGAGAAAGAGAAGAAACTACAAAGTCATTAACACTTTTTCATCAATACTTCTGACAAGGGCCTGTAGTGACAGGATAAGGGGGAATGACTTTAAACTGACAGAGCGAAAGTCTGGATTATATATTGGGAAGAAGTTCTTCCCTGTGAGGGTGGTAAGGCGCTAGCACAGGTTCCCCGGAGAAGCTGTGGCTGCCCCATCCCTGGCAGTGTTCAAGGCCAGGTTGGACAGGGATTGGAGCAACCTGGTCTGGTGGAAGGTGTCCCTGCCCTTGGCAGGTGGTTGGAACTGGATGAGCTTTATGGTCCTTTCCAACCCAAACCAGTCTGGAATTCTACGATTTCTATGAAGTTCTTTTTCCTTTAGCGGCAAGTCTTGAAATTACAGGAAAGATCCCCCTACAAAGGACAGTCTGTCTCTCTCTATATATGTATACATAAAAATATGTATAAAGCTTTTAAAACATATTTTTTTTAAATTTACACAGCCTTTTACAATTTAATATTTCATTAATAAAGTCCTCCACATGGCAGGGAAAAATGGAACATTGATTAAAGGAAATGAGCCAACTTCCACTCTCTTATTTCTAAAGCATCAGTAATAAGACGATGATTTAACGAAGCAGACAGACACCTCTTGGTTAGAGTCTTCAGCTGATTCCTGCATTCAGCAAAGTACTGCCAGTTGAAAGCCATCATTCTTCTAGGTACTACAGTGGGGCCAGATGTCCCTAGGCACACTTAGGTTTCTAGCTTGAACCTAGGACTGCCGAAATAAGGTTTCTCTGCTGGAATGGGGGAACACTGCTGAATTATTTTTTCCTTCTAGTTGTACAATTCTTTCGTGTTCAAAGGTGTAATGACTCTTTTATACTGTGATTTTACAGTGTCAATGTGGACTGTCTGGAATGCTGGCTGGCTGTTTTAACCTGTTATCTCTTTTCCCTTTCATTATAAAGACCAACTTGGCAAGTGCAAGACAAAGCAGATGCTAACAATGTAGCTTATACAACCGGGAAACTATGTTTTCACACTGATTACCCTGTTCTGCAGCATCCACCGGGGGTAAGGTGAATCTACTGACTTCTTCACAACACAAAAGGGAAAGGGAAATGTTCCTATAGCATGAAATATGGTTAGCATTCAGTGACCCTGAATTTTGTCTTAAAAGAGCAATGTAAACATAACAATATATTAATCATATAACAATTTATATACACCTGGGTATGCACTATATCACAGAATGATAGAATGATTTGGGTTGGAAGGGACCTTAAAGCTCATCCACTTTCAGCCTCCTTCCACGGGCAGGGATAACCTCCAATAGACCAGGCTGCTAAAAAGTCCTATCCAATATACGTTATGATGCAAGTTCTGCATAACAAAACCACTATGTATCCCACAATTTTTAAATGAAATTAATGGAATGCTGAGATTACCACTATATGAGAAAACACAAGTGTCCCATATGCGCTTTTGATACTGCTTTCATTATGTTGAAAAAATTATTTGTCTAAATGCTATAGTCAAGTTGTGACATTTTAGGACTCATCTGTTCACCCCAGGAGGGGAATGTATTAGAAGAGATATGATTAAGATTTTTTATTCTCTTTTCTGTGAATTGATTGACATTAGACATTTATTTGCCATTTCATAACAGAAAAAAAAAGGAGCATTCAGTAAAGCTGGACAATAACCACAGACAATTTGTTTTCACCTAGTCCCTGTCACATTAAAGTCTAATGCACATTCATCGTAAATCTGGAAAGGAGTAGGAACAGGTACAAAGGAACAAAGATAACCCTGGAAAAGTCTACATCTGTGAAACTTCCACTTCTAGTCTTGTGGAATACTTTAATATCTGTTGTTTCTATAATTAAACAAAATCCAATATGATTTATCCACAAGTACCAAATACTTCACACTAACATCACCTTTTAAAATCATTCAGATACTGGTTCATTAATGTGGAGTAAAAATGGAACAGGGCTTCATTAATAGAGAGCAGATGTGAATTACCTCATTGTCTTATCTGTGGCAAAGCCCACACTCTGCTATGAAATACTAGAAGAACATAACCTTTCTCATTCAAACGTGCTTGTAAGAAACAAAAGTATTAAAGTACATTGAATTATTTTGAACATTATCCTGAACTCTTAAGATGTATTTCTTACAAACATGTGAAGAAATGGTTTTAAATGGATGATGATTAGCTTCAGAACTGTCCCATAAAAGTGGTTTTAGGATTTCCTAGGTTTTGATCTGGCAACTATTTTTTCATGAGAGATCCTGATTAAAACCAAATCAAAACTACAACTGATGATTAGATCTAGCACAAATATTAGCTCTCTAGAATATAAACTGAATTATCCCTTTGAACTTTTCCAGAGTTATTTTCCATGAAGTACATTACTGCAGCCCTCCTTAGAAGTGCCGAACTGTGCTTGCCTGACGCAAAGCCAGCTGAGGCCACAAAAGACAAGAGCTTGTTCCCATGTGCTCTCTTCAGTGGGAGCCCCGAGACCCCATGCCCCAAGCTTGTTGGCCAAAAGGAGCATGGCAGGAGGGCAGAAAGCTGCTTCATAACATGATTTAACTAGATATGTCCTTTCCAACAAGTCCTCCTTCTACACTGTCAGTTATTTCAATTTCCCCCTTCATCACCATCGTCAAGGTCTGCAGGTCTAGCTGATGCGGTGAGTCTGGGACGAAGCCTGTTTTCTGCTCCTTTTTCTCCTCCCGTTTCTTTTGTTTTGGGTTGGTTTTGTATTGGGGTTTTTGCGGGGAGGGGAAGGGTAGTGTTTTGTTTGCTTTTTTATTTGCTTTTTTGTTTGTTTATTGGGGTGGGTTTTTTTCTCCTAATGGTCTCAGAAATAGTTCACCATCATCGAAAGGAAAGTTGAAGCTGCTACCACTGGTAGGAGAGATGTATTTTGTGTGGTTTGGCCAAGATGAACGGCTACACTTTGTGTGATTCTGGACTCTCTAACACCAGGGGGAGTTCTACTGCCTGCGTCTGTAGCTCAGATTTACGCTGCTGCCGCCCAGAGCCCAATTTAGACTTTCTGCTCTGTCTTACACCTTGGCAATTTCACTGTGAAATGAAATGAAACTGCATTAATCCTATTTTATCATAGAGATACTGTGCCTGTTGCCTTCTATAACAGCCACCTTTCCCCTGTTGTGAGCAGATAATTCACAGCAGGTTTTGTTTCTGCAAGAGAAAGCTAATCCTCCTTGTTGAGATAAGGCTGCATTTGAAATTACATGACTGCCACAAAGAGGGACTCAAAGGACAGAAGTGAGAACAGAGCTTTGCAGTTGACTCGCAGGTTGCAAGCATTAGAAGACAGGCCACATGGGGTGGATTTATGAACATGCTGCTTTAATTTTCTGCCTTTGTGATAGTGGTGGCAGAGTGCTGTGAAGCTGCAGCAATGGGAACTCAGTCTTTCACCAAAAACCAAGCTCAACCAAAAAGCCAGAACCACAGATATAAGGGGACTGATACTAATGAACTGTTAAATATGCAAGCTAATTCTTGTTTATAATGAGATGTTAATTTTTTCCAGGTTCAGTTTCTCCACTGTATAAAGCAAACAGCCACAGGAGGTGAAACTGAAGTTGTAGATGGATTTCACGCATGCAATAAGCTGAAGCAACAAAATCCTCAGGCATATCAGATCCTGTCCTCTACTGCTGTAGATTATACAGATGTTGGAAGGGACTACTGTGATTTTGCTGTGCAATGTAAACAAAGGATTATAGAGTGAGCAGTTTCAACATGGAAAAATAAAATCCATTTTGTACGGCGAGTTTTGTCTGCTCCTGCCACCTTGTGGGGAAACACTGGTTTGACTTGGTCTGTAATTACTCGGGGGGGTTGGGAGATTTAAGTGGTTTTGGTTTTGAAGCAATTAGATTATGAACTAGAAAAAGATCAAATGCAAATGTTTATAATCTCTTCTGAATTTAAAAAGGTTATGATTCTGCAATTAAAGATTACAGAAAATATCATTTTGAGTTAGTTAAATGTCTACATTTTCTCCTGATTATCCTTAATAAGGCTTAATTATAAAATCCAGTGCAGTAATAATCTGAATTTCACTATAGAAACATACTGAAACTCCAGCAGGAGAGTGCAGATGTTGTTTAACCATCTTAAAATGTTTCAGTAACATAATACATGCCTTTTCCTTTCCTTCTCTGTTTCCTAGTGTGGATTCCAGAGGCCAAGCAGTTCGCATCAATTATAATAATGCAACAAGAGACACAGTGTTTGACATACCAGCTGAAAAAGTGAGGCCATTTTATGCAGCTCTAAAGGAATTCAATGATTTATTAAACAGTGCAGAGCTCAAGTTTACTCACAAGCTGAAACCAGGTCAGTAAGTTGCTTCTCCTTGCAATGATTTTGCGAATGTTTTTCCTAGCAGTCAAAACACTTGAGCACTGTTAGCACTGGTACTGAGAGGAGACTTCAGTCCTTCCAGTACCTATGGTATTTCATACCGTGTCTTTACATTCATCTCACACATTTCTTTTGCCATTGCTACACTATAAAGGAAAAGAAAAAAAAGGGTGGGGGGAGACGGACGGATGGGGATGGGGATGGGGATGACACAACTCGACAGTCTGTCTATTGATGAGTCCAGCGTATCTTTATATTACATCAAAACCCCATATGCATAGGAAACTGTAACTTGTCATATCAGTAGTACCACAGATGGGAAATACCAAGTGTAAGACTGCTGTGCCACCCCAGTTCAGTGCATGTTCATTAAATGATACACAATCACATACTTTTTCCTCTGCTTCACGTGATGCAGAGTATGGACATTAAGCCAAATGGTACGGAGGTGGTTGTGGTGGTTACGACACTTTGTTAGTGGGGAACCTCCCCAGTGGGGGGCACCTTCAATGGCTGCAGGAACTACAGAACATCTGGAAGATGAAACAGATGCACAATGTGCATAATGCTGAAGGAAGCTGAGCAGCGCCAGTCTTTGTCTTTGCTCAGGCACCCAATGCCAGTGAAATGCAGGATGAATTACTGAAGGCTTTTTCTGCTGTACTGCTTTTTCTGGGTGACCTGTGCAAGACATCTGGAGGTAGATTTGCAGATGTGCTAAGTGCTCTAAACTTCAGCTCTAGTTGTACAGGGCTGTGTTTGGAACATAAAACATGCTGCAAAAATGCCCCTTACTCTTTAAAATCTGTGCATCTGTTTAACTACTTTGGCCTTAATCTCTGTTCTTTCATTCCCCAGCTATAAAATAAAGATATGAATAGTCCCTCATCTCTCAAAAGATGCTACAAAAGTAAATTCATCAGCATATCTGACTACTTCATGTACTATAATGACAGTGTCTTTAAAATGTCGATGAGGAAATAAATCTTCCTCTATTGTGAATATGAAATAAAATAATTTAAAAGATCACATAATAAATAATAAATCAAAGTACATCACATTATATTTGTACCATCTACCCCATCAATTAATGCACCAAAATGGTGGTAGAGGTGAGAGGGAGAAGGGAAGACATACTGTAAGGATATTTAATTGGAGATTTATCCTAACAGTGGAACACAAGGGAGAAAAATTAAAATGGCATGCTCGCCTTCATGATGCGAGTTCCTAACTTTCAATGGCTTGAATTTGCTCTTGCAGAGGTCTCCTGAGGGGAATAGCAATGAAGGATGTGTATAGAATGAATAATACCAGACTGATCAATAATATCAGACTGGCTTTCATTCTTTTTTTCCTTCCTGTGGATTTGCTGCAGTCGCCTTTCCCTTCAAGGCCTGCTTTTCTCAGTATGGACTCCACTACCACTCCTGGTTATACCAGACAAGGAGCAGAGATTGAAAGGCACCTCCCCTCTCTAGTTGAGAATGACCAGCTAAATTAAAATTACTGTGTCATTGCTGTGTATCTCCAGCTGAGCTGCTTTAAATTATTGCTTCCTAACTGATGATATAAGTCTATCTCTATGTTATCTGTTTGAAGGAATCAACTATAACACACCAAATATTAAACATCTCTTTACAGGAGACATACTGACATTTGATAACTGGCGTGTGCTTCATGGTCGCCAAAGCTACCCATCGGGTTCAGAAGTGACTCGTCACCTGGAAGGTGCCTATGTAGACTGGGATGTGGTCATGTCAAGACTCCGGCTCCTAAGGAAGAAGGTCCTGAAGACGGACTGAGATTTCTTCTAACTAGAATGAGCAAAACGTAGATTGTCTAATCTCAATAATGACAAAAAAAACCCAATAAAAATTGTGTTTTCTTTTTGGAGGCTAACATCACAAGTGTATTTTTAAATTCCATAAGAAACCTATCATTTGTAACAATTTCAGATTTATCTGTGTCTCTGAATCTATAAAATGCATTGTTACCTCTGCCAGTTTATTTGCTTTTTAAAATTAGTGCACAAAATGGTTTGAAAGATTATCACTTTACTGGACTGACTGGGTATGCCAATGCCTTCTGTGGCCTCTACAGATATACCTGCCTTCCCTAGGAAGCTTAGAAGGCAGCATCATAAAAGACCTTGAAGTGTTATCTACTAAAGGTTTGTTATCAACAGCACCTTCTTTTATTTCAGAGAGGCATTCTTTATTGCATAAATCATAACTAAAATTTATTATCAAAATTAACAACCTTTGCTGTGGAGTGAATTCCATATACACACTTTTCTAGGTAGAACTCCACTTTAATACAAGATCTCATTCAACAAATGTTATATTCCATATATCTTGCTGTGTATGTGATGGCTATCACAGCCAAAAATCATTGCTCCTACATTTTGAAGTCCACAAGCTCAGAAATGATTGATCTACCACAGAATGTGTCATATTAATTTTCCTCTGCATTAGGAATACGAATAAATCCCAGTGTAGAGGTCATAGATAGGGTCAGATATCCCATCAGGCACTGTGCACAGACACAATTAAGACCTGCAGGGCAGACAGACTTTTGAGTAAATTCAAGAGGAGGAATGCTGATACTGCTTGGCAGCTATAAACCACAGAGCACAAGTGATGGTTATTGACCCAGTACCTGACAGAGAATTGGTGACTGAACTCAGATCCGTTTGTGTGACACCAAAAACATGAGCATGCCTCTGACAGACTTGGTCTACAGGATGTTTCCCTCTAGGTTGTATTTTGAAGAGAGATGACACTGTGTAAGAATTACTGCAGCTGAAGTAGTAGGTTTGATTTTTGTTGGGTTTTTTTCCAATATTCAGATGCCAAATCGAAAGAGAAATTATTAAACCTCACTTGTTTTTGTACAAAACAATATGTCTCTGAGTTTATTTGTCACTGTCCCTATAGCTGTGGAGTTAACAGGACAGCCTCTCACTGTGCTGAGAGCCTGACAAGATAACCACACCTTCACCCTCAAGCCTGCTCTGTTCAACCATCTTCAAATTCTTCCTTGAGAGTCAAATAAATACTACTTTATTCCTAGTAGGCTAAAACAATAAGATTGTAAAACCTCACACAAGTGATACCCTAACATCAGCCTGCAAACACTTCCATAGCTTCTACTCATCATTTACAAGCAACAGATATACCAGCCGAATAAACAAATATAAATAAGGCTTTGATCATGACCTAGCATAAGGTATTCAAATCCATTCCTCTTTATAGTGAATAGTGAAATGTTTTTATCAAAGTTATGGCATTAAAACATAACATAACGAAACTGGCTTTTAGTGGCAATTTGTTTAATAACTAATTTTGGAAACATGAGAAAAGTATTTTTTGCCTTAGCTGTAAAAGGGAGAAAAGATGAGGAAAGGTTAATGCCTATATTCTGTAAGACACTAGCACAACTGTGCTTGACGGTGATATTTTCCATACAACAACTGAGGGAAGACTGCAGTTTGTAACTTCAAAACAAGACATTTTGGGATTTGTACTGATGGTTGATAGGGAAGAAATATTTTCTGCTTTTATTCTATACTTTTCTAAAAACTGTTTTATTCACATTTATTAACATTTCTGCTGATTAAAAGCTATTATGGAACTGATTACTGTTTTGGACTCATATCTAATCTCACACATAACATCTTGTGCAAAGATATGAAGACATTATTGTTATTTACAAGTGTTTGTAGATACGATTACCTGACTGCTTCCTGCCATCCATTTGCCTCATATTTTCCCACCACTTAGAATAGCTGGATTAGGGACTACATTAAGGCCAGTTTGGACAGGACTTGGAGCAACCTGCTCTAGTGGAAGGTACCCCTGCCAGGGGGTTGGAACTGAATGAGCTTTAGGGTCCCTTCCAACCCAAACCAGTCTGTGATTGTATGATTAGACCTGTATCCATTCAGGTTTGTTCTGTATACTCAACATGCAGTTAAAATACAACTAATCCCACATCTTTGAACAGCTGCTGGGAAAACAAAACAAAAAGTCAAAACCAAACCCAACTGACCAACCAAACACAGCCCTGCCAGAGAAGGACTTGGGGGTATTGGTTGATGAGAAACTAAACATGAGCCAGCTTCAGTGTGTGCTCACAGCCCAGAAACCACCTGTGTGCTGGGCTGCATCAAAAGAAGTGTGACCAGCAGGTCAAAGGAGGGGATCTTGCCACTCTATTCTGCTCCCATGAAACCCCACTTGGAGCACTGTATGCAGTTCTGGTGTCCTCAGCATAAAAAGGACATGGAGCCTTTGGAACAAGCCCAGAGGAGGGCCACAAGGATAATCAGGGGCTGGAGCACCTCCTATATGAAGACAGGCTGAGAAAGCTGGGTCTGTTCAGCCTGGAGAAGAAAAGGCTGCGTGGAGACCTCATAGCAGCCATCCAGTATCTGAAGGGGACCTACAAGGATGCAGGAGAGGGACTCTTCATCAGGGACTGTAGTGATAGGACAAGGAGTGATGGGTTCAAACTTAAACAGGGGAAGTTCAGGTTAGATATAAGGAAGAAGTTCTTTACCATGAGGGTAGTGAGGCACTGCTACAGGCTGCTCGAAGAAGTGGTAAATGCCCCATCCCTGGAGGCATTCAATGTCAGGTTGAACAGAGCCTTGGGCAACATGGTCCAGGGTGAGACATTCCTGCCCTTTGCAGGTGGTTGGAATCTAGATGATCTTCAGGTCCTTTCCAACCTTAATTATTCTATGAGAATAATTAATCAAGGCTTTCAATGGCTCTAATTTTGCACTGCTGGGATTTGCCAGTGAAGTCTGCCCTATTAAAGGCTCACCCACGAAAACCCTGAAGTTCATAACTTTATGCCTGAGATATGACTGAGAGGTGTACTTTATACACCCTCACCTTCTTGAACTGTCTACATTCTCCAAAAATACCAATGTTATATAAATAAGACAATAATTATTTAAAAGGCAGCTTTGCACATAGCAGGCATACACCACATACACAGGGAAGATGGGCAGGTGTAGGAGTGCTGTGGCTCCAGGTTCCAAACAGCAGAATCATCCTGCCTGCGTGCGATGTGCAGCGTATAAATCCTTCATGATTGCATATAACTATAATTCAAGCTAATGCATATTCGATAAAGTATTGCATATAGAATGAAGTGCAAATAATGGTCAAAACTGTTCATAAGTGGAAATGTGAAGTCCTGCGCAAACAAAATCTAACCCCGGCTACACCACTGTGGAGCACAATATGCAGTATAACTGAGGACAGGTCAGACTACCCATATTAACCTGATGCACAACCAAAACACAGGTTTCTGGCTGCAAACCTGCTGCTCAACTTCTAGGATCCAGCTACTATCTACATCACAACTTTTAATCCTAAACATCTTTGCATATTACCATAGTCATACTATGAAAGGGAGTATTTCCGTAACTGTCTGCAAAGTAGGTCTCCTGCTGAGTTTACTGATTCCTAGTCAGACTAAGTAATGGAGGAAGCCCTATATGGGTTTATTTCCCCTTCCTCTCCAAATCCACACTGAAGAATGATTGCAAAGCTTTCAGACAGGTCTAGCTTCTGCCCTGCCTGCAGTACTGACCTGGGCAGGTCAACCAGCACAGATACCCCAGCCTTCATAGGCTACCAAGCCCAACTGTCTCTACCATTTTACAGCAGCAAGAAAAATTAGTTGGTTTTAGGTGTTACCAAGACAATTCTGAAGAAGCTTGGGGCTATATCCCCAAGTTCTAATGGACAAGAGTTCTATCAAGGGTTCTAATGGACATAATTTCACTTAGCCAGTAGTCCAGGAACCAGAACGCCTTGATACCCCTGTGCCATTCATGATACATCAACTATCCAGCCTGTGGTCAGACACTGCATTTAGTGGGCTCACAGCACAGGTGGAGAAACAAAAAAAACACATATCCATTTTGTTATTTGCAAACGCTTGTTCTCTTTTGTCTTAGCTTTCTTCTCCTGCCATTGCATTTTGTAGCAATGGAAGTTGGATCCAACCCCATGGCACTGTTTCCATGTACATTTTTTTAAATGTATTTTTATATATCAAATTTCCAGGTAGTTTTTAAAGCTTGCAGAAAGCAAGTAGTGTTTTGGGCACATCAGTACACTCACACCTCTATGGCTTACTTCAGCACAGCTCTGCTTTAGCCACTGCTGAGCTACCTGCAGCATGTGCCAACTTGTTTTGGCTGGGTGGACAGTAAACCTGAGTGCAGAGAGATTTCCAAGTGCTTGCTGTGGGAAGAAAACTGGACTAGCTGCTCAGCTTTGCAAGTTGAAATACATTGCTTCATATAAGTCCAGAGTTATCTAAAATGCTATTTGTATATATATATGTACACCATATATGTCCAGCAGGCACTAGCTGCTTCTTAATGTTCTTCAGGTATGCAAAAATACATTTGGCAGTTAAGCTCCCACTCCTTTGGTACTTTCAGGCTCAATTGCTTTATTCATTTTTACTGTAGGTTGGAGAAGTAGTTATAATCATTAAAACAATGATCACTTTGTGACTGATTCTTCCTTACTCCAAAATACCATCAGCTTCTAAGTTACTTTTACAAGAGCAGATGCTGCTGCTTAAAATTCACACTTCTGTAATTTCACAGCAAATTAAATGCAGCCTTTCATCACAAATGCAAATATATTACTGCTGTGTGCTGGTTTTGGCTGGAAAATATGTATTTATTCTGCACTGTGTTTTTCTCTGAAACAAATAAGAGAAAGTGCTTTGCAATCTTGTCTCAAATTCTCCCTAAGGCAAATGAGATTTTATTCTATCTACACATTCATAAAGCTAACTGTCACTGCAGGGCAAGTCCATGTTTGAAAGATTCATGCTGGAAATCTGAAATCACTTTTAGTAAAAGCTAACATAGTAAATATATTTATATACACATTTTAAACTGACAGCAAAAATCCCCCATCCTGGTATGCCGGTCCAGTAGCACACAAGAGACTGAAACACAGAAAGAGCACAAAAATCCCCTTTAAAAAACAAATACAAAAAAAAGTCCACCCTACATATAAACAAAAAGGAAAATAAACCACAACTGCTCATACAAAACCTATTTGTCTACGCAACATCTGATTAAAGTCTAGGAAAGGAAATTATCAAAGCCAGGAAGCTAGCTACATCACCTATAGAAAATAGCCATAGTATCAGACTTTAACTATAGCACAGACATAGCAGCAATATGGGATGTTTCTGACTGAAACCATTCTCATTATTGGACACAGGATGAGATCTAAGAGAAGGGGGTGAGGGCATTTTACAGCCATCCTTTCTGCCCCGGTGCTGGTGCTGTGAGGACCAAGGTGCGGGAAGGATGGCGGCACCACTCCTCCTGGAGGAACAGTGAGGGGAGAGGGTATCTCCCGGTCTCCTGCAACACCTCCTGCAGGACAGTACTGAGGAACAGAAAACACACCTGGAGCAAAAACAAGTTACTGTTTTCTCTGGCTACTTATAAGGATCTTCAGCAGAGCTATGGCAATTCAGTGGCCTCAAGGCTGCCCCGTATTTTTTCAAGGGCATCTGGTCAGTCAAAGGGTTAGCAGCTGCTTTGGGGATTTTTCGGTAGAATATGAGCTGATTTAGTTAGCAAAATATATTTAAAATCAAATTTTTTATGTATTTTTAATGACTTTTTTTAATGGCCAGTAACTTTAAAGCAGGCAGAGGATTTTCTTTGTTGCCATGCCACGATACATGTCTTTTCGCCATTTGCTCAAGCAAAATAAGGCAGGAGGTCTAACATGTGCATAGCAGAGTGTGGTCTCTCTATCATACTTTCCTTCCAAGCAGTCATTTAGATCAATAACTATTCGTGTTGGCAATAATCAAGCTATGCATCTCTTTCAAGTTATTTCTGGAAGCATTAAAAACAGCAAAGAACACAGAGCAACAGACATAGAGAAGACACAGCAATTCTCAGAGTATGTCATACTCAGTTTCTGAAATCTTGGCCTGCTGTTTTTTCTTTAATCAAACTGGAATGTCATTAGGAAAATGTGCCATATAATGCCCTTGAAAGGAAGCGGGTGAGGAGCAGGCTGCTGCAGCGAGCTCTGGAGTAGCATACCTCTGAAACGCTGCTTGTGATGGAGCAGATGGTTTAACTCTCAGTTTTCACCCGTTGCCATTATTTCCATCATCATTAATTTAAAAAGCATAATTTGTTTTCTCATAACGAGTAGCTATCAAAGCCAAAGCAACCATCATTGTCAGAGGGCAAAACATTGTCTCTTCTAATGAGCTTCACTCATCTCCAGAGCTAAGGATTTACTTCAGACTTTTTTTTTCCAGTCAGGTAAATGCTTATTGAGTAAGAAGCTGCAGCAGAGGCGTAACCTCTGGGGTACTTCAGAGTCTGCTTCTGGCTACACATGCTGTGGGAAAAGCTCCTTTCCCACTCTGCAGGATTTAACCAGCCTAGCAGATTTCCACTTGGTTATTTGAATTTTTTTCCCTGGACTCAGTGTTCTAGTGCCTCATAGCAGCAGCAATACAAACATAAGCTGCAGCACAAAGTCATCTTCTTTGTATGGGAACTAAGTGAAGGCCAAAAGCTAATGTTCAGGATTATGCCTGTGGTTAAACTGGGACCTTGGGTATCGGGTGTTCAGTCACTTTTCTGGGAATTTTCTGGGAATTCAGATGAAATTTGTGGAAACCTAATGAGATCAACATCTTGTGGGAGATAGGCCATTAAGGTCCAGCGAGAATAAGTATGGATGGTGAAGTTACAGCCTTACCCTAGCCAGAGGAAGACAGTTAAGTCCTGTTCCATTTCTGGATGCAACCTGCAACCTAATACAAGCCAAGCTGAGTTAAATTCTCCTAAGTGAAGTTTAACCATCAAACCCTGCCATAGCTGGAAACCTTGCACCAGCCCTGCCTCCCCCGAGCCCTCAGCCTGCTCACCATCCTTGCCCTGGTGTACAGGATGGAGGGCACACAGCTGGGAAGCACAGCAGCTAAGGGGATGCCAAGGTTCAGGGGAATTTTCTCTCCACCACACATGTAAGGTAAATCAACATGATAAGAAAAACAGAGCATGTTGCTGCAGCCCAGACAGATGTTTGGTGTCAGATGCATCACACTCTGTACAGCCCAGCCACATGTGCTGGAAAAGCACTTTGCAGGTGATTTATCACATTACTGTGCCAATAGAGCTGAAAAGCCCCCTGAAAGTTTTCCGTTTAATACTAATGCGATCTTCCCTGACATTTTCCACATTACTGTTCAAAGCAGTTCTTGGAGCAGTGGGGGAACTTTCACTGTCCCCTGGCTTGCCAGCAGTGCTGCCCACCAAGGAGAAGAAACCCATGGTAGGCATTAACAGTCTCTCATTAAAAGGTGGGGAGCTTTGCATCCACCTCTGCATTGCTCTGCTCTTTGTGACTTTCAACTGTGCAGAGCTCCGGTTCCCAAGGCAGGACATAATACGACAGTGGAGGGAGCCCAGAAATGGCAGATGCCCAAGTTAGGAAGAGACAGGGTCATAGCACTGTGATATTTAAGCAAATTAGTACCAACAGCTCTTCACATGATCACTCACTGAACAGGGAAGCCTGAGGAAAGGCTGCGGCTCCCAACAGCTTCTTGGGCAGCAGGAGCATCCCTCAATCCACAGGGAAACCAGGCCTGCCTACCAAGGACAAACCTCTAGTACCTACTGTAGAAATTAATAACAAGTGCTATTGGTGACCTCATGGCAAAACAGTTAAAAATAGCTAAAGAATGAAAAGCATGCAGCAGCTAAGAAATATACTGCATAGGTAATGCTAAAACTACATGGGCACTATTACGACATAGAATCCTAGACTGGTTTGGGTTGGAAGAGACCTTAAAACTCATCCAGTTCCAACCCCTGCCACAGGCAGGGACACCTCCCACTAGACCAGGTTGCTCCAAGCCCTGTCCAGCCTGGCCTTGAACATTGCCAGTGATAAGGCAGCCACAGGTTCTCTGGGCAACGTGTGCCAGGACCTCAGCACCCTCACAGGGAAGAACTTCTTCCCAGTATCTAATCTGAACTTCCCCTCTGTCAGCTTAAAGCCATTACCCCTTGTTCTACCCTGTAGGACATGCCCTTGTAAAAAGCCCTCTCCATATTTCTTGTAGGCCCCCTTTAAGTACTGGAAGGCTGCTATAAGACCTCCTCTATGAATATTCCCTTTGAAACCTAATGCTAGGTACCCCAGGAACAATCTTCTACATTATGGATGTACATTCCCCTCATCAGACTATCCACTTTTAACATTATTCGTGCTGGCAAAGTGAGGTATTAATTCAAACAGCCTGGGACCTAACACAGTAGTCCTGATTCAGTAGGTGGATACATGACTTTATGCAGTGCAGTTAGAAATGCCAGAGGGCTGCAGCCCAGCACCCGGAGTGGCACAGCCCCACATATATGAAGTCACAGGAAACACACACCAGGGGACAGGCTGCAAGGTGTCATCCAGAGCTGGACGCACTAGAGACCTTCAGCATCTCACTCCAGAGGTTTGGTTAACAGCCGCCTCGCCTCCGTCTATCCAGGAGGTGAGCCTACCAAGACTCAGAACACAGCCATCCCACTCTGACTTCAGAGGTTCCAAGGCCCAGTTCAGCTACCAGCATGCTTGCACCCCCAGCAGCACATCCCGCCTGACTCACCCGAGCTGAGCAGAGCGGTACCAGCACGATCTCAGGGACCAAAACCAAAGGACAACTCCCCAGCATCTCAGGTGCTGCACTCGTGCAGATGTTCCAAGCACCATCCACACCTGCTGCTGCCTGCCCACCAAGGAGAAGAAACCCATGTTAGGCACTAACAGTCTCTCATTAAAAGCGGGGCAGCTCTGCATCCATCTCTGCATTGCTCTGTTCTTGGTGACTTTCAGTCGTGCAAAGCTTGAATCCCCACTGCAGGGCACACAAAACCCCTGAGCTGCTGAAGACACTGTTGACATGATGTGTACATTGATTTACACAGGACAGAAATTAGGTTTCCAAGTCATGGATCCAACTTGAAAAAATCACCATAGTGCAGGCTAAGGATTAGTAAGCATTGCTGCTGTCTTCTCTGACATTTGTTACCTTCTACAGGAAGCTTTGCCAGGGTTATGGACTAATGGGTCTGATCTGCAGCCCGGATCTCCTGGAAGTTAAACAGCACGTAGGGCAAGCTTGGCTGTACAACTGCCTCTCCTTGTCAGATCAAATGTCCCATCTGCGTAAACACATTTCCATTCTTTTTTTTACTCAGAGGTTTATTTGTCCAGAATAAAGTGAAGAATCAATAATCCTTGAAAGACTCCTTTTTCCTTTCAAGTAATTTTGTTTAGTCCATGTGGCCTATAAATCTGAAAGTGTTTTGGACAGAGGCATAGCTCCAGTCAGCTTTATGTGGCCAAGGTGCCATATACTATGCTTTGCAGCTAGCAAGTTTGGCAGTATTTTTAGGCTCTTGTTTAGGAAAGGGAAGATGGGATGAGCTCAGATTTTCTGCTGCCATGAACAACCATCCTCACTCATAAGCACATCCCTCACTGCTCCCTGTGTAGGAGGAAAAATGCTCTCCGAAGAAGGGCTGTTGAACAAACAAGTGGAACGAGCTCATGGGCTCCTTTCATTCACAGGGAAAGATTCAGAAAAATTGGAAAAACAAAAAAAAAAAAGGACAAGAAAAATGTGAAACAGTGAGGCCTCCTCTCACCACTCATGGTCCCCTGAGTGTCCCTGCCCACAAGAGCAAGACCCAAGGACTTGTGCAAGGGCCACCACTCTGCTCAGCTAAGGGCAAGGGAAACATCATAAAACACAAATGTGTGTGAGAGATGGCTATCACAGTGCTAAGCACAGACATCAAAACAGGAATGAAAAATGCCGTGTTCAAAACCCAGCACTGCTGCAACTGCCTTATTAATGTGAATATATTGTTGAGCTGAGCTTGGAGGAGCTTGGGTGAACTCCAGTTCCTTATTGGGTCAAAATAACCTTTGGCATCAGGGAACCAGCGCAGACCGAAGCTGGCTAGATATGCAGAGAAAGGCTAATTAAAACTTGCTTAGGCTTCACTAATTCCAGTGGTCGCCACTGCAGGGAACACAAGTGTACGGCATATTGGAGGACAGGGCAGCCCTAGCAACTCTGTCACTGTCTGAGCAATAGGTGTACCTGTGAGAGGACACCCCTCCCACCAGGAGGTCAATGCTACAGAGGAGTCATTAACTTCAGGAACAGGGCCTTATCAGGGTTAAAGCCAAAGGGTGGTTTGCCCTTGGGCGAGCCAGTGCCCAGAGCTCACATCCTCCCTCTCGGGCTGCAGGGAGCAGAGGCAGCAGTACTAAGGAAAAACAAAGCAACCTCCAGGGGTGCCAACTCTGAAAGCTTTGTACTATGTCTCCACCAGAGCCAGGTCCTGCACAGGGCTGTTAGGATCAAGCAAGGCAGAGACTCCTGGTTTTACTATTCCACCCAGCCCAGCAGATCAGGGCTGATAGCACAACAAGACTTCAAACAAGGCTTCAGATCTGCTGCTTGAACACGTTAACCGTAGCGCTTGATTTCAACTGAGTAATGGTGTTGAACGCCACTTTGCTGGTTAAACATGACTCTCCCAGCAGATATGTACCTTTTCCTCCAAGTAACACTGTGTCAACACAAGCTCTCATTTTCCTCAGAGCCTCACACCCTATCAATACACACAAAAGCGCACAAGCACACAAGCCAATATTGACTGATGGAGTTTGAGAACATGAGTTTTCAACAGGAAAGTCAACAGGAATTACTTTCTGGACACTTGTATTATTTGAGTTGCGCAGAATGAACATGCTGTTATAACTCGTGTTTGAAAACATAATGTTCACCTGCAACCTATAAGCATGGAATCAGCTCCATCAGAGCATCCTTTGAAGACCATTTTTCTACCAATGTAATAGCCTTCAACAGCAGAAGATCTCATTTGGATCAAGGTGGAAAATGCCTTTGGAAACCAATCTGAGGAAAGCAGAAAAATATGCTTTTCTTTAACTGAGGATCTTTTTTGCTCTTGAATTGCTAATAGTATTCCTTTCATTTACATTTTTATGTGCTGTAAGTGTTCATAATGCCAGACTCAAAGAAAAATGGCAAAGTAGCAATAAATGATTTAGAGAAAAAAAACAAACAAATTGGTTTTGGCTCTGATTAGATCTATACAACTCTCAGTACTTTTATCAACTTCATTAAGTTACTTAAATCAAAAGAAGGATAATCGGTGATTTTAATGAATATCTCTGGAAATTTTTGTATTTAATTCAATAGATTATTGCATTTTCTAAAATAAAATACAAAATACCTTTTTATATTTTCATGCTAAACTGAGGAAAATATTTGAAGAAGTGTAAAAACCAACAATCTGCCCAGATCAGGAAGAAAAGCAGATCTCTTAGCACACTTGAGAACTAACATAAATAACAGGAACACTCTTAGTCTCTTTTCTATAGCTATTTCAAGGGCATCCCTCATGAGCAATGAACTGTTAAATAGCAACCCCCTGGGTAGTTGGTTATACATATATATATATATATATATATATATATAGGAAACACCTAAGGAGATAATGGAAATGCTAAATAACTTGTACCTAAACTGATATAGCAAACCAGCCACAGCTTACGAAAGACGCATGCTACTGCTTCCATCAGTTTCTGCCTGGGCCATCACCAAATGATGATGAACCCAGAAAACTCTTTCTGGAAAAGCAATATTTCTAGAGACAACACCCAGAGTCATTTAAATTACAAATTCCTTCTTTTACCTGTGCCTACATTCACATAGCATGTACAGCACAGCTTGATCTCTTTTCCAAAAGGGCAGCCAAAAATACACTTTAGAGCTCACTTTAGAGCTCAGGGTACCTTTCTGCTTGGAAGGAAGACTTACTTTAAGTTTTTCAAACATCAAGGTAATGCTATCAAAGACAACTGAAAAAGTCTTGGTCAAAACCACTATCTTCCTGCCACAGAAAAATCAAAGGCAAGGCCAGTTTGGGCATAGCAGAGGGCAACTGGAGGGAACAGACACATCAGCATGAGCCCTGAGGTATTTCCAGGGTATTTTAAGGGGTGTGCTTTACATGGCAAAAAATTACAAAGAAAAATCTTACAAAAAAAAGCACTGCTTAATTTTGTTTTTAAAGATGCTCATGGTAATGTAATTTTCAGATATTTAAACATTGGGGCAACTCAGTGAAAATATGTTGGGCAGGACTCTGTCCTTGATGCCAGTTTTTAGTTTCCAGGCTACTGGCCTATACTAAGAGTAGGCTGGGCACTTGATGCCTAACTATGAAAACAAGCTAAAACATGGAACAAAAAAAAGCCCCCAGGAACAAGCAGAATGATCAGATGGCGATCCTAGGATGCGGGAACAACGAAGCTAACAGCTTACAGGTCCACTTTCTCTAATGAACCTGTAGATAACTGTTTGTCCTAAGGAAACACTGAATTACTACAGACTTTTTGACACAGACTTGGCTGTTTGGCCCTGCTGCACCTGCCCGGTGGTTCCTCAGTGCTGGGACACCAGAAGGTATCTGCAAGCTGGAGCAAACAGGCACGCCGGGGTCAGCACTGTATTTGAGCCCACTTTGGGGTTTTGGTTATGAAAGTTATAAAAGCTTCTTAATTATATATAAACCTGTTCTGAATTTGGAAAGTGGGGTGGATCAAGCACGTTTCCATCCCACCTCACTTCTTTTTTATGAGAGGATTATTCCATGACAAACATGGAAATATGCTGCAGCATATTTAGTGCCCTCTAAAGGATGTTTTCACATTATAAATCAGCAATAATCACCTTAATCTCTCTGACCCACAAATATGCTTGGCCATATTATGACAGCATTGTTTAAAAAACAAGAACAACAGAGAAAAAAAAACACCACTTGCATAAAACCTCACTGTGCAAAAAGTTCACACATTCAGACCCCACATTTGCCTTTCTCCCCATCTCTCCCTGGTGGTTGCAGCATGCTGGATGCCCCCTTTCTGCTACAGCTTCCGGCAAACACAACTGTATCAACAGGCAGCTGATGAAGCTGGACAGTCAGACACAAGTTTGTCAGTAACAGCATCATGAAGTCCATTGCTTTCTATAAAAGTAACTATTGTCAAAGATTTCTACAAAGGTTTAGCTCTTTGTTGTGTGGTGGTGTGAGCTGCAAGACCAGATACAAGGATGCCCCCTTAATACTGCACCCCTGCACCATAACTGGACACATGTACAAACTGAAATTGAGCTACATACACCAATTCTGTAACAACTGTAGAAAACAAACGGAATCAATCATTTTCCGTATTTTCTGCCACTGGAGGGCATTCATTGCCCTTACAAACTTCCCTACTGCAGTTTGCAAAGCAGCAGAGCCGCTGCAGAAAGGAACATGTGAGTCTGTGTTGTTCTATCTTAGCCCATGCAACGCACATGTTCTCCAGCATTTTCCCAGTGGTTGCTCCCAAGGAAATTGGGACTATTCTGCATCAGCGTGCATGAGTATGCATTTCATCTGCATCTCACTGGAGTCAGGCAGTTTATTCAACAGCTTAAAACCAGACACAGGCTCAAGAGGCACAGAGCAGTGTTCGGCCACTGTCCTGATAGGGAATAGGATCAGTCTTTTTGCACTTGTTTTTCCAGAGCTCTAGCCCAGCAGCTGCTCAACCTTATCATTCATACATGGCGTTATTTCACTTGGATTTAACCCAAGACAACAGTGCTGTTGAACATCTCACATCATACATTTGATTAAGTAGGAGCAAAGAAGAGCATTTTTTCCACTGGGGAAAGCTCAAATAAGCCTCTGCACCTCTCACATCACTGAGGTGGATGAGTGCCAGTGTTCCCACATTTAAGGGAGCAGCAGAAACCCAGATTCTCTTCAAGTTACTCAGGCCAGTGTCACCTCACTGAGGAGTTCTTTATCGTAAGATAATTTCTTCAGGCTCAAAACAGAGAAGCTTGTCCTTTACATTTAGCATAACAGAGGCACTAGGCTTCAGTGCTGCCAAAAATTGAGACTTTCCCTACTCCAAGGTTCTCGCCAGGAGCAAAGTAAGCTTACCAGTAACACCATGAGTTTCAGGGCAAAGCCTTTGCTTTCTAAGCTTCTTGAAAGGCTTCTAGTCTCCAGGGTGAAATCTTGGTAAGGGTAAAACAAGTGGGGTGGGTGTGATCCAACTATAAATAAACTTAGTGATTTCCACCCAGTGTATTATGCAGAAGGAAGACACCTGTGTATCAGTTCAAGATATAAAACTGGTGTGTTGGCATCTTGGACAGGCTTGGAGTTTCTGCAGTAAGTCTGGAACTCTCATGCAGTTAGGCATGAGGGTGAGGACATGTGAAATGAGCAGTACAGCTTCACATCACTGCACTGGGTTTCATGTATTTATTAGCAGCCTGTCTCTCTCGTTACACTGACCACTGCAGATGCTTAACATATATCGTACTGCCATGGCTCTGCACCCTAGGAGGCCATAAAACTTAAAGCAAATCACTCTCAGCATTGCTGCACCCTTCCCACAACTGCCCCAGCTACAGAAACATGCACTGATGAGGATTACAGGGAGAGCTAAGTATCCTTTCAATTAAGTGCCCAAAGGGGGTGTGAATAGTGTGAGCTTTTGACTGGGCAGGGGCATATTTCATGAGCATTTGTTGAGACAGTCTCCTGCTCAGTGTTCCCTCACTCTTTGTATTCAATGATCACTGGAAAGTCATGTTAGCATCAAGTGGCAGTCTTCATCACAGGGGAAGGGATGGTTTTTTATTATTGTGTTTTCTTTAAATGGACTTTTCTGCTTGATACATTGCATGTTTTCTTATAAAACAAATAAGCAAACAAACAAAACCCCAACTAGTTGAGGCTTTAATAGGTTCACAAATTATAATCCATTTTTTCAACCAAAGAATAAATTCAAAAAACCTTACTTGGACTCAAGTGCAAACCCTTTTTCCCTTAACTGCAGAGCAACACACAAAGTGTAGAAGACAGCGTTTCATTAACAGTCAGATGAAGAAAGAACAAACAATCCATGTTATCTTCAGATTTTGGGTGTAGATGAGGAGGCTTATGAATGTGGAACTCCAAATGTTACATTAGACTAGAAAGTCTCCAAAAAAGCTAAGGGCTGCAGCTTGCAAAGCACCGGACTAACCTGGAAAGCAAGCACAACAGCTGGCAGAAAGACATGGTGGCTCATGTTTTCTCTTACTTTTCTGTCCCATTCCCAATCTTCAATGACTCTGCAAACTAACTGTGAACTGTATATGAGTTAATCATGTTCAGTTCAGCCTGGAGAAGCTGTGTGGAGATCTCATAGCAGCCTTCCAGTACCTGAAGGGGCCATACAAGGAGGCTGGGGAGGGACTCTTCATTAGGGACTGTAGTGATAGGACAAGGGGGAATGGGTTTAAACATAAACAGCGGAAGCTCAGGTTAGATATGAGGAAGAAATTCATTACAGAGAGAGTAGTGAACCACTAGAACAGGCTGCCCAGAGAAGTGAAAAATGCTCCATCCCTGGCAGTGTTCAAGGCCAGGTTGGACAGAGCCTTGGGTGACATGGTCTAGTGTGAGGTGTCCCTGCTCATGGCAGGGTGGTTACAACTAGATGATCTCAAGGTCCTTTCCAACCCTAACTATTCTATGATTCTATGTTACTTATTTCCTTTGTTCAGCTCTTATCATCTTGGTTTTTGGCAGAAAACATGGGGGAAAAAATAGAGTTACACCATTTGCTTGAATCCCATCACAGACTTGGAGCTAAATTGTCCATCTAGAAACATGACTTAGAGCCTAAACCTGAGGCACCATTTGGATCTCTACAACCACTTCTATGTTTAGGTAACTTTACCATCAGAAAAGGTAATAGCAGTCAGCAGTATGAGTGCTGATACCCATTACATATGATACCTAGTTGGCATCAGAGTACAAAACTGCCCCTAGGAGGTTACTACAGTGTAGAATGACCTGTTCAGCCCCTTTCAATAACATTTATTATACTTTCACCTGGTGGTAATAATTCTATATTGAAACTTTCATGTGTGAATTACTTATTGGAACTCTTCCATAAATTTAAATTACGTATGAATATCTATATATAGATGCAGCAGACATTTTTTAAATATTTATCTGTATATCTTATCTGTTGGAAAATTAAATATACCAAGAAGCAACCGATATAACTGAGTTCAATTAAACTTTATTAAAATTCATGATGGTTCCTGGTTGGCATAGTTTTAAACAACTGTCATAATAAAGCACAATTCCAATGAAGTTAGCTGTAATGTCCTTGTTCTTCATAATCCATCAAAACTCTCTTTGGACTTAGAATGTAAAATACAGACAATAGAAACATATCTTTCCATCAGTAAGATCATATTTGAGAGGTCATGGCAGCCCAGTGAAATTCTCACTGACTGAAAACAGGGAAACATAACCCCATTTTTAAAAAGGGAAAAAAAAAAAAAAGACCCAGGGAACTACAGGTCAGCCAGTCTCATGTCCTTGCCTGGCAAAATCACGTAGCAGATCCTCCTGGAAACTATGCTAAAGGCACATGGACAGTAAGGGTGTGATTGGTGACAACCAGCATGGCTTCACTAAGAGCAAATCATTCCTGACAAAATTGGTGGCCTTCCATGATAGGGTTACAGCATTGGTGGATAACGAAAGAGTGACTGATGTCATCTACCTGGACTTGTGCAAGACTTTTGACACTGTCCAACAGGGCATCCTTGTCTCTAAATTGGAGAGGCATAGATTTCACAGATGGACCACCCAGTGGATAAAGAACTGACTGGATGGCCACACACAGAGAGTTGTGGTCAACAGCTCAATGACCAACTGGAGATGAGCAACAAGTGGTGTTGGGACCGACCCTATTCAACATTCTTGTCAGTGACTTGGACAGTGGAATTGATGCTCCCTCAGTGAGTTTGCCAATGACACTGAGCTGTGCAGTTTGGTCAACATGCTAGAGGGAAGGGATGCCATCCAGAGGGACCAGATAGCAACCTTCCAGTACCTAAAGGAGGCCTTTAAGAAAGCTGGAGGGAGACTTTTCACAAAGGCATGAAGGGACAGGACAAGAAGGAATGATTTTAAACTGGAGGAGAGGAGATTTAGATGAGATACTGGGAAGAAGTGCTTTACTGTGAGGGTGGTGAAGCCCTGGCACAGGTTGCCCAGAGAAGCTGTGGCTGCCCCATCCCTGGCAGTGTTCAAGGCCAGGCTGGGCAGGGCTTGGAGCAACCTCATCCAGTGGAAGGTGTTCCTGCCCATGGCAGTGTGTTGTAACTGGATAAGGTTTAAGGTCCCTTCCAAGCCAAAACAGTCTAGGATTCTATGATATATATACTGGTGGCGCATGGTGAAGAAAGTTTCTCTAGCAGTTGCATAGAACATTAACTCTAAATACTTCAGTACATCCAAGGAAGAGCAAAGGCCTGCATTTTGTCTGTCCCTGATAAGAGCATAACAAGCTTATTCCATCCTCCTGCCTTCTAAATGCACATCAGTTATCATATGAGTACCATGTAAGAACATCTTAAATGTTTTATAACCCTGAAAGACAACTGTCAATGCTACTATACCCTCAACTGATCTTAATGTTGTATGCATCAAAACAGTTAGAAATACTTTAACGTATTTCTTTCCAAACACTGTCCTAGAAACCGGCATGCTGAATGGAACACAGTTCACTTAAATACAGGAACTTAACCAGACATAAGAACTTGACTGAGCAATCTGAACAAAACATTGAAAATCTTCATCTAAGATGTACTTGTTAGTAAATGAATAACCAGTGCTTCTTAAACTCCTTCTGACTTGGAGAAATTCACTCTTTCTGACTTGGAGAAGTACATGCTACTTCAGAGATGCAGATCTGGTTACACTTGAAGGTCAATGTTCACACTACCTCTAAACCAAAGGGACTATCAGTCCTCACCCAGACAAAAAAAAAAAAAAAAAAAAAAAGTTCAGCGCTTAAAGAAAGATCAAGAGAATAAAAGTTCAACTTATTCTGATGAAATCTTTATTACAGGCTTCTTGGGCAGGTTTTTCCAAGAGCTAAAGCTTAATGAATGAGCTTTTACTCATTTTCATGTAATATAAGAAGAACTTTTATTATGAAAAAATTTTCAGTACCTTTCATTCAGTCCCCAAGTTCTTCTTCTGTTTCAGATCCCAAGTATGTGAAACTCTACCAAAAGCATCGTATTTGCAGATGTCAATCAAATAGTCAAAGGTCAAGAGACCATTTAAAACATGAGCCAGACCAACAGTGCTGATAACTGACATAGTGACAAGTAAGGGACAAACACCTAAGATAAGGGACAAGGTACTTGTGCTCTCAGTCCTGCATGTGGAGGAGGCTAAACACATTGTCAAGACCTCGTGCTATTCATTCCTGACACAGGGCACCATTCTGCAAACCCCGAACTCCCATGTACACTGGGGCAGATGAAGAGATAAATATGTCACCAGAAACCCTCCCTTAAACTTCAATAAGTTTTCACTGTATCTTCTGAGGTGTCTGGCCTGTCAAATGTGACTGCTTTTGTGATTCCTGTAAACCCTTTACAGAGTTTGACATAACTGCAAGGACATCTCCATCCAAAACTCAGAGCTGCTCTGTCAAATGTAACATAAATTAAAAGAGTTTTAGTGGCACTGTGCATTAATTCCAGGATGAAATGCAGCAGCATTTAAAAAAACAGAAGAAAATTAAGTTGATGGTATGTTAACCTGAGTGGTAGGATAATGAGAAGCTTTGACGAAAGAGTAGTAACATGAAAGAAGTTCTCAAGATTTTTGCCTGACACATCCTCTCCAAAACAGCCACTACAGAGCATTGATGCTTTCTGAAGAGTATCACCTCAGTGCTGACTACTTGAGAAAAATCCTGGAAAATAGACTACCCAGATCCATGTTCTCACCTCACTCATGTCACAGGGATGAGAATTATCAAACAAAGCTTATAAAAGTCAGAAGAAGGTATCTCCCAAATACCCAAATGCTGAATTTCAACTGTGATTCCCAGTCTTGATTTGCCTTCAGGCACTGATCAAGCAGCCGGCATGAAAATGAGCAGTCTACAGAGCAATCTACTCTGCGCAATGTGTCATAGGGCCCAAGGGGACTCTACAGTTAGCCAAAATAAGCAGAGTACTGGACACATCCCCATTATCCAAAATAGGTGATGAAGAGCCAAGACCATGGAGCTGCCATGCTTGCTCCACCCTGCCTGGGGACTGCCTGACTTGAGACAGTTATCCTAGTAGGCAGCAAACTAAGTTGAATCTCCTCATCCAGCTGCCTCAGTGCAGCAGGCCAAAACTGGTAGTGCAGACATGAGGGATAACCACATCCCCAAACATGAAGGGGAAGGGGGGAAGGTAGAGGGAAAGCTATAAAAATACCACTGTTGAAGAAATGAAATTAGTGATGGAGATACTGCTAGTTTGCTGACTTATCATGACAGCAACTTGGTGTGTATTTTAACACCACATTCACTAACAACAACAAAAAAGTATCAATTTGCTCACAAAAACACATCTTACCAGAAGTATAGGTCAGAAAATAGTAAATCTTGTATTTCCTCAGATATTTAGACAGCCAAACAATCTCACTTTCAACTTCCGTCCTCTCTAGTGCACCACTAACATATGCAAAACAAAAATGATCTTCAGACACATCCCTCTTCTTCTCATGCCTAGCTTTTCCTTGGGAAAAATACCCGATAGTGTTTTCAGCGCCTGCCCCTTGACCATCATCACACACCTTTGGCAAAAGAGGTGGTGACAACTGAGACTGCAGTTTTAACTTCCCTTGTTCTGTCTTCTGTTATCAAAAAACGCTGCCATGTCTCAGCGGGACGTGCAACCCAGGAATATAGAGGTCAAAGGTTAATGAGGGAAAACAGAATCTGACAACTATATTACAGACCATCCCAGGGCTCGCACCTCCATCCCTGCTGTGGCTGCCTCCTCGTGAGACTGCTGTAGGCAAGTTACAGGGCCTCTCTTTTGATTTAAGGCTATTCTGAAACTATACTGAGGAAAAAGGTGGTAAAGTTCTTGTTGAATATACTCACTTGGATACCTTTTACACCCAAGATTCAGAGTCTGCTTTTTGCATTAATAAGCATTTAAAATCAAATGCATCATTTTTGAGTGTATGAATTCCTATGGGGAAAAAAAATAATACAAAATGGTGCAAATCACTTGGAGATTCATTTTTACTATTAATTTCTGTCCTACCACATGGACATCATATTTCAGGGTGCTATACCTCCCACTTGGAAGAAGAATAAAGAGAAGTAGAAAGGCAAGATGACCAATACGGTCCACGACAGAGCCTTCAGCCGAGTTTCTCAGACCACATTATAATGAAAGTTCACAATGAAAAGAGAGAAGAAATTTAGTTTGTATCTCAGATATGCATTTTGTTTGCTCAGCTGAAGATTATTCATTTTCTCTCTCTCCTACCATTTCCTTTCCACAAGCCTTGCTGTCTGCATTCTCAGAAGGTATAAAATGACATTGCCTATAGGGCACATTCAGATCTGTGTGCAACAACAATCCAGCCCTGCCATTTCATTTTGGGAACTCAGCTTCCTACCAGTCCTTCAAGCAATAAGGAATTGCAAACCTAGAAAAAGATAGTAGAGGCACAACACCAACATGGTTTAGCCATAGACCCTCAGATTGTTACCATAGTCTCACATGACTCCAATTAACTTACGTTCAAAAAGTAAGAAAAACAGTTGCTAGTTTGAGCAGTTCTCTGTAGCTCTTAGTTAATACCAATGTAGCTCTTAGTTAATAAATAAATGGTTAAGAGGCAGTGAATGCCCCTTGAATAAGGCGACAGTAGCCTACAGGAACTCAGAAAAAAGGAAAGATACATAAGAATTTGGTATTGTAATAAAGATCACTTAAGGGTTCACTGCAGTTTCACTAGGTGCAGCATTGCACTGGAAAATAGTGGACTGTTTCTTATTTCTGCTGCAGATACCCTGTGTTATCCCAGGTCAGCCAGATAACCTCTTCACACTTCACATCCATGCTACAAATTGCTATTTTGAGGCCTTTCTGAGAGAAAAAATAAACCACATTTCACACATTGCTCAACCTCTTCCCTCATCTTAAAACAGCCTACATTAAAATCCAACTTGGTTACATGCTAACTAAAAGCACTTCTGAAGGCTCTGAACAGCTCAGAAAATCCTTTAATATGCAACCTTTCTTGATTCATTGAAGTCAACAAGCCTTTAATGCTGACTTTAAATAGGCAGAGTCTTTCTCTGTTGTCTGTAAGAGGAATATTCCAAGCTCTGTCTTTGTGGATGAAAACAAAAAGCAGTCCCAAGTTTTGGTTCAGATTCACAGAGCAGCACAAACCTGATCAACTCAGAAACACATGGAGCAACTGCTTAAAATTCTTAGATTTATAGATACAGATAAGCAAAGTACACTTACTTCCTGATGAAAGAAAAGCTTCATTTGCCCTGGCTGCAGAGCTGGGAGTTAGCAATCAGGCACATGATTCTCCCTACAGCCTGTCACGGAGAGGCCAGCACATGAGTGTTAATACCCAGATGCCCAGGGAACTGTGGTTGGTACTTGCAGCTGTATGAAGAAAATTAAGTTTAATGAGAAGCAAGTGGGCCTGGATACACCGAAGGATGAAAAACTAGACCTTTGTGTTTTATTTTATTCCAAGTGAGAGCACCTTCTAGTAACAGATGCTCCTCCTATTTTATCTAGTGGGATGACTCAGTTGTGACTCCAGCTACCCACAAAAATATTGTTCATGTGTTTTCCAATAGTGTGCATAATCCAAAGCTAAATTTAGCAAACACTTATTAATCTAATTTAACCTCATACATAATCCTATTGACATCAGTATGTGAGTAAAGTTGAGCAACAATGGGAGTCCAAGATCAAAGTCAGAGTTGCCTGAACTGCCCAGCCCAAGCATAAGCAGTGACCACCAAGGCCATTCCTTCATTAAAGGACAATCTGGATGGCAGAAAGAGAAAAGTTCATAAATGTGATGTTCTGCTTAGAACATATTGCTTTCTAGCTGAATTATTTATTGTCCAATATCTTCCTTTTGCATATGTAAGTGAAGTTATGTACAGAATTCAGAATAACTTTCTTGCTCAAACAGACTAGAAACAGGTAGATCAATGTCACTCACTAAGCCTTCCAAGTAAAATCACATGCAGATTTTAGTTTGTGAGCATTTCCTTAAGCCATTCGAAGGGAAAAGTATTATGGGGCAAAGGAAAACTTAAAAACATGAGGCCAGCTGTATGATTCCCAGAAATTATTCGCTCAAATGAACTGGCCATGTCACAGACTACTCCTCAAGAGGTGCTTAGTAACACTGCCGAAGGAGATGAAACAGAAAACACAGTAGGGCTGGAAGACACCTAAAGAAAAATGATAAAGGAGCTATATTCTGGAAGACTGTGAGTCAATAAGCAGATGAAGACACACTGTGCTTCACAAAGACAGATGTTTTTCTTGAATCGCTTACAGCTTTAGGCAAACATCTGCAGGAGTCAAGACACTAGAATCCACCCAGACTTAAAGCTTGACCATGTCTAGTTTGTTTGCCCAGCAGTAGAGAGGGAGAACTGTTCAAAAAGGGTATTCAACAGCAAGCTTTGAGCAAGGAAAATCCTTCACAAATTTTCCAGAAATAATTTTACCACAGAAGTCAAAACATTTTGTCCTGAAAGTCAGGATATTTCATTCTGAAAATGCTGTTTTGAATGGATTTAAATTACAAAGTGGAAAGAGACTTTTTAAAAGAGATAAAATAATACTGATAATGAAATATCTAATAGCAGGTTAAACAGACATTTTGTTAGTGAGAACTGAGGCTAAAGGATGAGATTGGGATTTCCAGGACCTAAGTGTAGCACTCCAGTACTGCCCCGGGACCAAACAGCAACTGGGGCTTCAGGACTTGGGAGACATTGTCTTGAGTAGACATTCCAGTCACTTTTCCAAGGTGTCCTCATCCTTCTACCAGCTACCAAGAGACTGTCCTGGGGAGCACTGACAACCTTGGACAGAGCCAGGCAGTCCCTCCACTGCGCTCTGGAGGCCATGCAGGTGGGAGCGCTAGCAGCATGGTGGCTGCTTTCAGGATGCTGGCAGATGCTCCAGTCCCATAGGGAAGTGGCAGAACTGGCTGTGCCAATGTCATGTGCTGCTGCTGCAATAGAAAACAGGCCAGAGCCACTTAATTTGGAAAGACAGACAAATACTTTTCATTCCAACTTTACTGTAGGTCATGCTGCTAGTGTCAATACTGAGCACTGCAAGAATGAAGACAGTCACAGCTCCCAAGGGACTTTGTCTCTGCATTGCTGGCAGAGGAGGAGCACACCCCAGTGTGTTTTCTGGCATGTCACAATGCCAGGGAAGTTCACTCTTTAAACTGATATCTCCCTGCTGAACATCAGGAGAACTCAACCACACTGTAGGTAGTTGGGTGCCATCCATGTTCAGAACCCAGTTCTGTTAAGATCAGATCAGGCTATGGCTGGAGGGGCAGCAGGCTGACGGAGGACAGAACTGTCTGAAGCCAGGAATCCTGTGCTATATGTGTAGGACAAGCTGGAGCAAGAACCATCAGGAAACAGGACCTTGGCAGTCCTCCACAGTGAGGGTTCATAGCACCACCCAATAGCCTCAAGCAGCTGGCGAGGTTCTAGTCAGTCAGTGACAGGCAGTCAGACAGGCTCACAGGCCAGGCTTTGTGTTTAGGCAGAGTGGCTGTGGTCAGGCAGCTAGTTCTATCTGCTTGCCTTGCCGTGACCAAACAGGGCCTGACTCTTAGTCACAGCAGCAGCATCGACATACCACCCCAAGAATGCAGAGGCTCAAGGGAAAAACAAGTGGTCAGAAAACAAGCACACGTGTGTAAGGCTGGCCCCTC
Source organism: Ara ararauna (assembly GCA_028858755.1). Classification (NCBI taxonomy): domain Eukaryota; kingdom Metazoa; phylum Chordata; class Aves; order Psittaciformes; family Psittacidae; genus Ara; species Ara ararauna. The sequence goes on from CM054380.1 coordinate 27,592,938, forward strand.
TGAAGGAATCAGCAGGCAAGGGATGGAAGAATGCCTTGTCTCAAGCACTGAAAGGGCGAGAGGTATGCTCCATGCTCCCTGGATGCAAAAGCCAAAGGAGACACCTGAACACCACATGGGCGCTGATAAGTACATCTCTCAGCTTTGAGGTGTGTGTCACCAGAACACCCCACAGGGGGAATATACAAGGCAACTGCTAACAGGAAAAAGGGGATTTCACAAACTGGAATAATAACTGATAAGGAAGTGAAAAGCTGTTGCAAGCAAGGAGTATAGAATGATAAAAGAGGAAAGGGAAGCATTTATAGCACAGGGATGTCTGCAAAGCACAGAATAAAAGCAAGCAAATCAGCTTTATGGAATTGCAGAGAGCGCTGAAAGTGACTCTTTGGGCAAAAATTCATGGAGGGACTTCTACAGGGTGGATCTTAGCAAAGCACACCTACCACCACGGCTACATGGTCTCAAGGCATTCCCCAAATTTCCTTTACACAGTAAATCAAGAAAGACACCTGCAATTAAATTCTCTTGAAGAAGAGCCAGGGGGAAAACTCTACTCCCTTTCTTTTCTTGTGTAGAAGGTACACTTCCAAGTAATGTGAACTTCAGTCCTTTAGACTAAGTAGTAGTATACCAGGCTTCTGAGTTAATGCCCTGCTCCCTTGACTGCTACATAGAGGAAAGGCATGTTTCAGTTGTGAAGATTTTTGTCTCACATTCAAGTGTAGCTGCTTGACTTCCTAACCCCAATTTAATTTTGCTCCTTGTTCTTGAGGTAAAAGAAGAAGCAAGATGGAAAAGACTCTTTGAAGAAACCAGTGGAGCAATAGGGCACAAGTACTGATAAGACAGAAAAGGCCTCCTGAGAAACAGTTGTAGTAGCCAACAGGGAGGTCCAAACATGTAGACAACAGAGAGCATGGATGAAGTAAACAAAAGAGACACTATGCACGGCTCATAAGAAAGTATCAACAGAATTTACAATGTTGTTTACTTTATTCATTTAAAATATGTTCTGCTGTTTTCATGCTACATCAGCCAGTCTTTGCCAAACCTCTGCTTCCCATGGCACTGTCTGCTAGTTGGGTCAGTTTATTCTTCACTCAGATATCTGGGTTACCCAGAGCCAGTGGAGAGATCTGGAAATGGTCCTTTTTGCATTTAAAGAAGAAATGCAAAAACTGCTGTTGATTAGCTCACATTCTGACTGCGCGTTTTTATACCCAGCTTGATGTGTTGAATGTTCTCAGCATGATTCATTCAGTAAATTAGCAATTTAATGTACAAGGGCATGCTGGAGCAGGCAGAAGCATTTCAGGGAAACAAAGGTTTAACCAGAGGATTTAAATATCAACATACAGAAAATCATCTGGCTTTGTCTGGATGAGGAAGACTTTTACAGGCCAGGCTTCCCAAAAGGCAAAAAAAGCAGGTAGGAATCCAAATCACACCAATTTTTTTCAAAACTTATTTTAAAATCTTATCCTGGAATTTGACTCTTAGACTAGACTAATGGATCAGATCCAAACACGCATAAGGGAGCGTCGCCTCAATGTGGAATCATGGAAAAACAGGGAAAGAAAACACCTCACGATCTGATTTAGCCGCCTGCTCCAGGCAGGATGACCTATACCTATTTCATTTGTGATAGATGTATATCTAATGTGTTTTTAAAGACCTTTAAAGGCAGAAACTCCAATATTTCACTATCTGCACTGTTAGAAAGCTTTTCCCCACTGTTTAACTTACATCTTTCTTCCTGTAGTGCAAGACCAAAACATCCTATCAAAATATGGGCTCTCAGGAAAGACTATTTCTGTCCTTTTTATAGCCTGAATCTATCCCCTGCATACTTGAAGATTATCCCTGCATTGCCCTAAGTTTTCTCTTCCAAAAGCTGAACCATGTAACTCTCTTAGCTCTTACCTCCTTGGTCATATTCAAGACCTCTAATTATGCTCAATGCTCCTCCTCGGGCTCTTTCCAACTGGTCTACATCCTCTTGAACTGCAATGCCAGAGATGTCCGGCTGAGGTTTTTCCATGCTAAAAATAGCAAAAAGATTATTGTATATATCAAGAGGGCTACATTCTTCCTCATGCATTTTGATATTCAGCATTGCACTCCACATTTTCATAAGAGTGTGACTTTGTTGACTCATTCAACTCCCAGGAGAAAACCTTTCCCAACATGCTGAGTTCCCTCCTTCCTTTTTATGTCCCACTTATCCCAGCTGCCCACCTCATAAAGCAATCTTTCTTTGACAGGATCTCTTCAGATCTTAATTAGTAATTTCCAATTGACTGATTACTTAAAGAAGATTTAGCTCCTGTAGAGCTTGCTCATCTGTCAGTGCAATGCTGTTGAAGAGAAGAGTTACCAATTATAGAAATGAACCCCTAGGTTTCCTTTCAGCCTGTGCAATTTGTTTAAAAAGAACAAAACATAAACATTGGAGCATAACAATGACCTTAAATAGACTATATAAGACATCAGCCAGTCCTGCTGTTTTATGATTGGCTTGTAAGGTTTCAGAGAAGCTCACATAGAGTATTTGGGAAATTAGCATGATGCTAGACACATGTAATTATCACTCTTAATTTGGCAAATCTGATTATCAGGTGTAAACACAGAAACTGACTTTTACTGCGAAAGCCTTGCAATTAAATTCTCCTGCTAATTAGTCTGCAAAGAGTTTTTTGTTTCAGCATACGCTGTATTTAAGACTGACATTCACATTATCAGTAATTGTGCTTGCCGTGGATGGCACGATGTATGTAAAACATAGAAACCCAGACTGGTCTGGGTTGGAAGGGACCTTAAAGCTCATGCAGTTCCAACCCCCTGCCACAGGAAGGGACGCCTTCCACCAGACCAGGTTGCTCCAAGCCCCGTCCAACCTGGCCTTGAGCACTGCCAGGGATGGGGCAGCCACAGCTTCTCTGGGCAACCCGTGCCAGCTCCTCAGCACCCTCACAGGGAAGAACTCCTGCCTAAGATCTCATCTCAATCTCCCCTCTTCCAGTTTAAAGACACTTCCCCTTGTACTGTCCCTACATGACCTTGTACTCACCATGCTCTATGAACAGCATGGTTAGTACACCATGTGCAGTCACATGGTGCTTCATAGACCACCATGCTCTCTGAAGAGCATGGTGCAGAAAGAGCAGCCCTTCTTAGGCTGTCAACCTGGGACATGCTGGCTGCATGTTAGTATTGATACCCTGGCTGAATCAGAACTGTCCAATATGTTACGACCACCATGGGTGCTATTACAAATGCAAGTTCCCACTACCAGAACATAACATCTGAATTTCTGTATATATGTCTTAGTATACATAGCTATATAGATATGTATTATGTTTTCTACTTTCTAAATGCAGTGCATTCCCAAAACCTACTCTAAAATAGTATAAATGTTATAAAATCAGGCACTCAGAAGCTATAAACTGCATGAAGTTTGTCTGGGAAGACTGGAGAAAGTGACCTTGCGTTCATACATAATAAAAGCAACCAGTCTTTTTTTTCCCTGCAGAACCTCTCTCCACTTCATGGTGGACATGTCTGGAGCTGTTGAATGCAACATTTTTTTCATCCAATTTTTACACTGCACACAGTACAAATCATGGATGAAAAAGATTATTAATTTCCTCAAGGAGATTTCTGGTGTGTATTCACCATAAGATCACACATCAAGATTTTGAAGGCATTCTGACACTGAGGTCACTCCAGCACTACTGCTGCCTCTGGGCAGGGGTTGCCCTGAGTACACACAGCATAAAGCAAAAGACCAGAGAGACTCCATATCCTCACTGCAGGTCTTCATATTTTGTGTCTGGAGTTTGCCAATGCAAAAGTCATGAATAGTGCTAGCTGGGATGGAGTTGGACTAGCACAGCCTTCCTGCATTATGCTGAAGAAAGCTGAGCTCTGCCTGCTGGGGTGTGTGGTGCTCAGTATGCGTAAGACCTCAGGGATGGTGGCACTGCAGACAGTGGTCAGAGCAGCTGCACTGGGGTCAGGGGACCAGGCACAAAGTCTTTGAACACAGCTCGGAGTGTTCCACACAGTGGAGGCTCATGAATCTTTTTCTTTTCCCTAAAGCATGCATGGTCCCTGCCTATGAGAGTATCCTCTGCTTTTCCCAGCTTCCAGCTGCAGAAGCTGTACTTACCTTCCAGAAACCTAGGTTTGTTGTCAAGCTTAAAAGAAGCCACATGCTTCAGCCAGTTTTGAGCCACCTCGCACATTTGTTGACCTATTGCTTCTCAGTAAATTTCAACTGACCTTGCACTGAACAGGAATTTCAACTCTGTTGTCCCTTTGAAGTTCACAAGTTAAGCAGGCTTTTACAGTTACAGACACTCCCAGGCCCCTGCCCAGCATCATATGTGTGCCACTGCTGGAGTCCTTAGCAACACTCTCCAGGCAGGATTAGATAAGAAGTAAGATTTTGCCCATGTGAGTCAACCACCTCGCCCTTTTCCTTTGTTAGTGACTTTAAGACCTTGTCTCTACTTGAAAGATATGCTTATAAAACAATGCTGTGCATGAGATGAAGCTTAGGGCAGTGCCCAAAATAAAGTTATAAAAGGAAAAAACTTTTTTTCTTACCAATGTAACCATATTTACAAGCACGGTTAAAACATCCTAAGAATCACACCCTTGGACCATCATAATTCGACTAACATTTCAGAGTTGATCACACTTGTGAGCTCAAGCTGTGAAACCCAGAGAAAAATCTACATGACCATTTGTCTCATTTACATTAACAAAGGCTTGCATCCTGTAAGAGAGTTTCTTACAGAGCTTGCAAGGTCACTACTGAGTTGACTGATGAGCTATGATCCAATTGAAAAACTTATGCCTATTCCTTCCTACTCTACCCAAGCTTTATACAATTAGGACTGAAAATTTTCCAAGTCACACTTCCAAATTATAGTTACCAGCCCATTCTGACTTCTTGGACACCCATAAAAGTTTAAGAAGATCAAAACAGCGTGGGGGGAGGTTATTTTATTAGAACATTTTTCGGTAGAACTGTCAGCAGGGGGAGTTTCAACTGTGCAGCTCTCACAGTGACTGCAGCGTCTGTAAAAAATCAAGTCACATGCTTCAGTTTGAGCTGATTACTTCAAAATTAGAGAAGTCCTTTCGTGTTAGTATTCAAGACACCCACAGTGAGAGGAATATGACTACACACTCCAATGAATCCCTAGAGTTATTCATGCTCCATGGGCACCTATTACCTTATATGATACTTCATACAATGGCATCTTGCAGCTTCAAAAAAGGCCTGATAAAACTGAGTCACAGGAACCAGAGACGAATGGGAAGCCTGCAGCTAATAAAGAGCTAAACACCATCCATGGAATTTAGATGTCAGGGATTCTGGGCCATATTATTTTCTAATACAACCAATGTTTTCCTGCTGTCTTCTATTTCATAGAATGGTTTGGGTTGGAAGGGACCTTAAAGCTCATCCAGTTCCACCCCCTGCCACAGGCAGGGACATCTGCCACTAGACCAGGTTGCTCCAAGCCCCATCCAACTTGGCCTTAAACATTTCCAGGTATATTTGCACATGCCTCAGCATGAGCGAAACAGTGGACGCCATACACTGCCCATTGTGTAGCACATTTCTACAAGCATTTTCCTGGGTTTGGTTTGCAATATATGTATTGAAAATATGAGTATTCAGATGGCTTAATTAGAAATGTGGCTTTTAAAAGGAATATCCCACTTCTGGTGGCTCTATTTTTGATTCAGAAGTTATGTGCAGAGCTCTAAGTCTTGAATATTTTGTTTTTCTTGTAGATATTTTTCTTTCCTCCAAGATATAGATTTCAGGAGTTTTCTGCTGTCCTATTATAGGTCATTCTGACCAGACTCATGACAGCACAGTAAATGTATGAGCGTCTGAGCCGGACATTTTGCTATTTATTTATTTTTTAATTTGCCACCAGGGGGTGCAACTGATCTTCTCACCAGCGCCACTTCGGTCTCCATTATAATCACCAGCTACACTCCAAGGCAGAAATGGCTTTCTTTATTCTTCTACTAGTGTTTTGTTCCTTATTGCTATCCCTTTCTTCTTGCTGGCCATGAGGTCTCTCAAAGCCCTTACCAAATGCAATTTGCAGCCTGCTTTTGAATCAGCTTTCTCCATGTTGCTGTTGCCGCTGGCAGAAATATTTGGTGGCGCTTACATATTGGAAAACTGCATCTATAACACCACGGCATGACTAAGGCTGATTTCTGTAGGTGCTTTGTTATCAGCCTTGAAACAGCTTGGCCAAGCTGTGCAGTCACCCTGGATGCGAGCTGACTGCAAGTCACACAATGAAAGCCAAGGATCCACCAAATGCTTGTGATCCACTTCCTAAAGGAGTGAGTGGCCAGGGAACTAAAAACAGCAGGAAGAGAAAAGAGACCCCTCTCCTCCTCACTCCATGCAGAGGTGAAACCATTAAGGATGGGCAGGCGTTCTGTCTCATTGCATGCATGTTCCAACCCAAATGTAAATTTAGCCCTTGTGAGAACCGGCAGCTGAACTGAAGCCAAATATGACAGGAGGTATTTCTTCCATGCAGAAGCAGCCAACTATGTAAGATATAATCACAGGGTGATGGCAGGCTCTCAAGATTAGGTGGTCTCACTGGACTTCTAGTGAAGATAGCAGAATTTTTAGCAGATTTAGCTAGTTTCCACACTTCTAGCTGCAGAATCTGATAGCAACAGCTTAGATCTGAATCTGGGAAGGTCCCTAACACTAACATGTTTCCAAACAATTTTCTTTCTACACTTTACACACACACAAACATGCTATCAAAGGGCAGCATAATGGCGCTGCAGTGTGACTGCAATACCACGTGTGCAAGACACTACTCAGCACTACTGAAACAGTCAGTTCCAGTACCCTCAGGAAATACAGTATCTGCAGTGCTAACCTGTGCCCCATCCCACCTGAGCAGATTCACCCCTAACCTCCTCTGCCTTTTCTCCCTAGGAAAGTGTGCAGGATTACCTGGACAGCCTCTGCTTTAGGAGTAAAGTAGCGGAGAGTGAGAAACAGGACACACTTCATCCTCTCTCCAGTGAGAAACAGGACACACTTCATCCTCTCTCCATGACCCAGAGGGCATCATACCTTGCTCTGCCCAGCAGAACTGCTGTGCTTGTACTCCCTAATAAAGAGGGGAGACCTGGAGGAGGTCCAAAGTCTCAGGGTCTTGCAAACCACAATTTTCTGCCTCTAAGATCAAACCACGGCCCCTTCATGAGACCACGTCTGCTACAGAGTGCTCTGCTAGACAACTCTTCCCCATTTACAGCCCTCACAACCTGTTAAGCTGCTTTGAAGTGCTTATTATTACAATATAGCAAGGTATCATTGCACTACCTTCTTTTCTTACCAGCATGATGAAAGGCATACCCATCAATAAGACACACACTAATGCCTTCAACATAAAAATGCAAATGTATGTAGGGGGTTTACTGATTTCCAGTGGATCAACCTTTAACATTTATTTTAAGCTTTGGCTCTTTTAGAGCCAAGTATGTGTATAAACTTTTATAAGATTCAATAATGTTTGGAAATTTGAGTGTGTGGTTGAAGGAAAAAAATATTAGAGAGGTTGGAAGTTTATACATATTTACTCAGAGAACATAGGATTAGCTTAAGAAGACTGCAAGGTTTTAGCTTGTTTGGTGTTATTTTTACTTCCTTTTTTAACTAATATTCTGAAAGTCAGGTGCCTATTGTCTCTACAGTTTAGAAACTGGCCAAACAAGCCAACATTTAAAATTTCTCTTTGTTTGCTTCTCTCAAAAACATCAAACCAAAAAATCCAGGGAAGGTTCTAGTTCTAGCTCTAGGTCGAAATGTACAGAAGACTTGACTTGGGTTAAAATTACATTTCTAAAGCTATATCAATAGCAATTCAGCAGTCTGCTAATGGTTGTGCACCTACCAGCCAAGTCTCAGCCTTGCAGTCGGCAATCTGGTCTGGTTTTGAACATGGCATAGATTCCATGTCAAAATATCAGGGTATGCTCATAACCAACAAGAAAGTACAATTCAGAAAACACTAAGGAGAAAATTAGCTCAGTGTATCTAAACAAGTACACCTCCAATACTTTCAACTAGCTCCCTATTAAACATCTAATGGATCTAAAAACGGTCTGCCACTGATTACTTTCATCTTAGTCTCATCTACCATGTATGGTTGTCCTTTCCTTCTAACACAAGAATAACTTGCTGACATACTGAATGAATTGTTTGGCAGACAGTAAGAAAACAGAGGTGACCAAGTAAGGGAGGAAAAGGTTCACACAGCTGCCTTTCAGAGAAGGCTACAGCAGCCCCTAATGTGAGGAAAGAAAGAATAGTCAGAGATACTGCTGGACATGGAGAAGAGGGAGGTGAAGTCAAGGTGAGGTAGAAAATGAAGGTTCATAGTTTGGTATTCAGGAGGAGAAAGAAGATGGGAGAATGAAGAGAGAACAAAGTAGAAGAAAATAAACCAAACATCACCCAGGCCCTCCGGACTGTGGCGGATGTGAAAACTGTGGAGGCAGGGAGCAAAGAGAAAAGAGGGATCAAGGAGCTCTAGGGCTGTATGGTGTGCACGGCCCCGAGACACAAGTGCACGGATGCTGAGGCTCCATCTGCTTCACTTATCTGCTTCAATTGCCAAGGCCAAGGACAAACTAGAAAATTGGAAACTGACAAAAAGCGTAACTCCTTCCTCATTAATAGACAAAAGCATTGGCACCAAAGCATGCCTCTCATTATCTCCACTGTTATTTTAGCAGTATATCTTGAGTTATCAAAAGGAGAGTATGACTGCATTGTCAAGAACAAAGAAATCTAAATTGTTGTTTGTACTCTCCAGCAGATTGGAAGTACAAAATTGCAGGTTTTTGTTTGGGTTTTTTGGGGTTTTTTTGGTCTTCTAAATGTGACCTCTAATTGGAGGAAAAAAAATAAAATTTTGTAGTGCTAAAATTATTTTCTAGTGCTGAGATTACCATCTAGTGCTCAGCTAGGAGGGGATTGAATAGGCTCTGAAAAACAGTTAATTAGAAGGGTATGTTGCAGTTTGAGGTTCTATTTCTTTTTATCCAAGTTTTACAGCCATACTGTGAATGGGAACATCGTGCTTTTGTTACTCAGTGAGCTATATTTTGAGACCACTAAAATCAAGGGGATTTTCCTCATAGACTCCAAGGTTAAATCACATAAGCACATTGGGGTATTTAATTACTATACATGAGTTGCAGAACACAGGAACACTGCAAGCGTCGTCAAGTAGCACATAAATCAGTTAAATGGATGTCTCTTTTCTCCTTCTTTTTGCTTGTTTCAAGAGCATTGTGGAAGCTCCCCAGTCAAAAGGCACAGAAGCAATACAGGAAGGTGAGCAGGATGCACACCACTGCCTGACCCATAGCTAGGGCAGCCATAGTAATGGAAGTGCTACAGCTGAGAAAGTGTGGAGAGAATAATGTCTAGCAAGAACTGTGATGGTCAGTGAGGACCAATACAGCACAAACATATATTCTTTTTTACAAGAAGAATGGAACAATGTCAGGATTCATCCTTCTAATTCTGGGGTAGATCTGCTCATTTACCCAACTGCATATAATACACCAGGGACTTTTTTTAGCACCCCAAAAAGAAACATGAACTTGTAACAAGAGCCAAGGCTAAGCCTCATCTCAGCATAGAAGAAATGAAACTGCAATGTGCCTGCAGAGTCATTTTCTCTTGCCCTCTAATCCTAACATAGACCTTTGCCTGTAGCTGAGCTGAGCACACACACCTACCCCAAAAGTCCATTAAGTAAACCATTATTTAAGATAATGGTTTACTTGCAAAAAAAACTCTTTTCCAGACCAAACCCCAAATAAAACCTTGTAACCCAAGTATCTATGTACTCTGGGAGAAGACAGCAGCAATATGACAGAAGGTATAACTTGAACCACTTGTAACTGTACAGATAAAGCTAGGAAACATTTAGAAAAACATTGTGCTGGAAAAAATATCTAAATGTTTGAAGAAGTTGGTGACCACAATGATGGGTGCAGTTTAAAAACCAAAATGGAATACAATAGAATGCATTTGGTTCTCTTTGTAACAAACAGCATGTTTCTAATCACCAGCATCAGAGTCAAACTAAACATTTCAAACCACACCATCAAAGACAATAAAATTGTAAATGCTAATGTGTCCTGCCCAGCAGACTGTATTATTGCTTTATGTCCACCTTGTCGGTTGTCACACCAACTTTCTTACTTGTTACCAACAACTTCTACTTGTTTTAAACTTTTGTTTTAAACACTATTTTTAAAATCACTCAGCAACTCACATTTAGATAACTGTTCAGATTTCCTAAAGGATTTTGCTCCTATTAGAGTACTCAGTGAAACAGCCATTTCTTCTGAAGTGCTTCACTCCTTCTGAAATATCATTTGAGGAAATTAAATCTGAAAACTCTGTGCCTAATCAGCTTTGTTAAAGAAGAGGCAATTTAGCTATTTCATGGTATTCCCACCTTTCTTCTCTTTTCTTCAGTATGTAGCTGGAGAGGAGCATGATGAATACCAATGGCTGGCTCTATACGCCGGTCTGATTTTCTCATTTAGAAAAATAGAGTGGAACAGCTCTTATTCTCAGGAGAAGACGAAATACAAAGTTGCTGCTGCCCAATAGGCTGGCAGTCTGTCTGCCTGCAAAAGCTACTAACTCATACATCATTTATGTGTTGCAACATTAAAAATTTTTGCTGTTAGCATGCAGTTATAAAAAATGCCACATGTAGAGGGAACATGCAAGAAATTCTGATGGACAGCTGACAAAGATTCGTCTTGTTGGGTCTCATTAGTGAGGACCATAAAAACAGTGAGTGAAAATGAGTCAGACTGAAAATATATTAGAGCCTGCCATGTTTTCAGTGTTCAGTTCAATGATTTTCCACTAAAGCCAGGGAGGAGAGACTGCAGATGAGGCCTCCAGAGGTCAGTAAGAAACGATTCCTGGCTCTTCCCCAAACTCCCTGTGTGATCTTGTCTAAGCGATTTCATTCTTCCCTACCTCAAACCTCTGCCAGGCTGGAAAATGCATCTCTCTTGGCAGAGCAAAAGTACTGCACTTAGGTAGAATTAATCAGCTACACAAATTCAAAACAGGGAGTGATTAGCCAGGGTTAGACCTATTATTTTTCAGAACAGATCTTGGAGGTTGTAACAGATCACCAGCTGAGCATGAATCAACCATGTAATCTGTTGTAAATATAAACCATCTATCTATTCTGCTTCTTAAAAACTGAAAAAAAAAAAAAAAAAGCAAGACCCAAAACTTCATCCCTAAATATCTTTCTGCTTTAACTTCAGTTAATTTGAAAATGGTAGAACTAACTGAATTGACTATTGTCTTACAGGAGATAGATCATATAAAAAAAAAAGCAAAGAAAATCAGTTAATTCCTAATATACATACATTTCAACTACTATTTTGACTCATCTTGAGTACGCAGGCGATGCCATCATTAGAATTGGTCACTCCACAAGTTACTGCCAAGAGTAATCTTCTTGGTTCAGGTCTGTTAATGATGTATTTGCTCTCTTTCCAGCCTAACTTCATGTGCATGTAGAGGCACATCGCCTAACTGAAGCAAAAATGATTCAATAAAACACAAGAGTAGTCATGTTGCTAATGGGAACATTCAGTGGTTGTACTACTTTCCCCCACAGATATGACTGGTAGCTTCTATTTACTTCAGTGCTTCATTATTAAATTGACACCAAAGCCCCACTAGGCAAGAATAAAATTTAACCAATGTTTCATTTGTTGTAGTCTCAGATACACCCTTATGCCTGGTGGCAAAGGATGTGATTCACTGCAGTTCTCATCTTCTAGGATTCTGTACTGCAAGCCGATGTCTACCCAAGAAATTAACAATATCAAAGTCCACCTCTGCTTCAGCCTAAATCTGACTTAGGGGAATTGAATCCCACTAGATTTCAAAACTGGCTCACCACACAGATTTGCTAAGTAATACAATTTGACACTGTTACCCACAATCACTGAATTAAGGACAATAAGCAAATAGTGTGCCATTACACGATTGTTTCCCAGATATTAAGTTGGCCTACACATATTTAGCTACTTTCCCATATCATGTGGAAGATGCTACAAATTATCTCTTTTTTTTTTTCCTCATGCATATTGATATTTAATATTTTAAGGCTTGACTCCTAAATACATTATTAATTCAACTTTCAATAAGAAAAGGCAATATTTTCCAATCCTAAAGGATGCAAATGAGTCACTATAAAGCAGCATTACATGTCACATTAAGTACAAAAGTAGCCTGAGAAATTATAAGAAAGATGCTTTTCCATTAAGCCAATAAAGATTTGTTGACAGAAGACCAAAGTATTTAAAGCTTTTTTATGCACTGAAATTAAATTAAATAGCAATTGTAGATAATACTAAGAGGCAAGAACATAGAAAAGACAGGTTAGAGAGTACTTAGGTAAGTTAAATACTTTTAACCGAGGATAAGATACACAGAAACCTGAGGAAGACTTGGTAAATCTCAGAGTCCCCTGGCAATTGTTTATCTATAGCAATCTAAGAAAGATTAATAACATACCAGAAAACTGCAGAAGGGTGAAAATGGTGATTATTCGTACAAAGGATCAAAAAAAATACAGCAGCTGAGAATTTGCAGGCCTGACAGAATACTTCATTTACCAAAAAAAAAACAATGGCACATATAATTAAGCAATCTATTTGCAAGCACTGAAAAGAGCTGCATGAGTGGCAGTCAGCGTGAAGCTATGCTGAGAGCAAATAATACCAAACTATTCTAGTCTGGTATGGTACCAGGTCTTGTGGGTACACACAAAAGAATATATCACACAGTTTTACTGTAGTAGAGCTTTTAGTATTTTCTTGTAATTACACCAACCAACCATGTCCTTCCTAGATTAAAATGTAATAGGTCAGGTACAAACTGGTAGGAAAAGAGATTACTTCTCGAAGTTTAATGTAAGTGTAAGCTAGGATTCTGCCAGGGATTGCTACAGGATTTTTACTATGACTATATGACTAGAAGCACATAGCCAAGAGTCAGGAGAGTGGAAGAATGAGGTTATATACTGATGAATGACACGAAGATAAGGAGGGTAAACCAAAAAGTTGTAGGTCAGACTGTAAAGAAGAGGATGCTGTTCCATAAGGACAAGTGCAAGGTGCTATCAGTACATGGGAATAAACGGTCTTACTAATACCAACCATGGGCTGAATAAAGGGACACGTAATGCCATCAGCCTGAGTCAGCATGCCACCCTCTGGGAGAGGTGAATGTCTCACTGGGATGTATAATCAGTGTACAATCCTTTGAGCTCAGGTGGGAAGTGTCACTTCCAGCCTACTCGGAGCTCAATGCCTAATTTCAGGGTTCTGCATTTCAGCAAAGAAGAGGAGTTACTGGAATTGGATGAAAGTTAGATGAGAATGAGGGAGTAACTTGGACTGCTTAGCCTGTAGATGAGAGTGCAGGAAGTGGGTAAAATACTAAATAAAGGATGCGTCACGAAGGAAAGGAAATCTATTCTCAAGATGTGTGATGACTAAAAGTCATGGGGATTATATTTCATCACAGAAAACTCAAGAATTGAGAAAATTAAGAAAAAAAAGTTTCATATTTGGGACAGTGGAAGTCAAGAATTTATCAGACTACACTGTTCATCATTGCAGATGTCTGAGGATAAGCAGGAAAACATCTGTGGGGACTGTCATAAATATGGGCTGTCTGGCCTTGCACTGGGGAAGAAATTACAGGATCTGTCAAGGTCCCATTTAGCCTTGTCTTTCTGTGGCATTCAACATTTGAACAAAAAAACCCCAAAACAAACCAAAGACAAAACAAGAACTCAAAACTCCTAGTTCTATAAATCTTAAGTTGGGCTGATGTAATTCACTTTCTTACTCTCTGAGTTGGATAGTGCATGTCTAGGTACGCAAGGAAAGAAAAAGGAAGATACAAAAACCAACAGGACATTTCTTTGCAAAACAGTGACATTTTTCTGTTGCCATGGTAGGAAACCACAAAAAAAATAAAGCGCTTTCACATCGGCTCCCCAAATTGCTGGAGACAATCCTAACAGCTTGACTACCTCAACTCCCCTCCAAAACCATCTCCTACTAAGACAGGTCTGCCTTGCCTCAACTTCACTGGCATATTTTGGTGGCTGGCTGTAAGCTGGAGTGGGGCTTGGTAAGGACATCCTAAACCATTTCTGTGACTGGTGAGCTAAACCAGTTCTTGCTGGAAAGCAAGAAGCAGCAATTGGCAACCTCCTTCTGCCACCTTTCAGGACAAACACAGCTGGAAAAGGTGTTTGAAGACATCTTTCCCTCCAGATATGAATTATTCATCAACAGGGGCATTACTGGATTCCTGAGGTCTTCACACTGAGAACAGTGTCCCGGCTGGGAAGCAGGCCTCCACCCAGACCACAAGCAGCAGAAGCAATGATTTATAATTTCTTCAGCAAACTAGCCTGGGGCAAAGAAAAAGAAAACAAAAAAGAAAGAAACAAACCCAGCAACAAAACCAAGGCAGGAAAGCAGTCCTGAAAGACAGGAGACACAAGGAGTGAGCAAGACAGACAAGAACAGCAACCCAAAGGAGGGAAGACAGCAAGGTAATGCAAAGTGGAAAGTCAATGGGAAAACAAACAATGTGTTTTTACTAAAGCTATTAATTCACTCTTCACATCTCCCACTCAAGTCATCCATCACAATATAAACTAAATAGAGCTTTGAGCAGCTGCCTGCCTGCCACCGTAAATGAGCCTTCTGTATATGGAGCACTGCTCCAACACGCTGGCATCCTAAGAGGAAAAAACCTCAGCTGCAAAAATAAACAAATCAGGTACCACAACTCTCCTCCCTACATTTTTTCCCCAAAGAATGTGTGCTACTAAGTATTAACCCCTTCTGGCTTATTAAATAAGCTCAGTATTTTTTTGCTTAAAATACACACAACCAGTAAATAGTGTGTTCTACAACACAGTACAAAGCTTTACTGAGCACCAGATCCAGGCTCATGCAAAATTTTTCCTCCATATCAGAGAGTGCATAAGGCCCCAACTCCCACTCTCAGATCTGATGAGCAAATACCCATGGACCTAAGATGCTCTGAGAAAAACATTTTTTTCATTCCATCCTGCAGCCTTCCTATGACACTATGCAGTTATGGCTTCCCATCTTTTGCTGAAGCCCTTGCTTTATTGATAAAATTATCAGCAGTTTATGTAGCATGTGGGGCACTGGGAGACAAAGATTTAATGGATTATACACACATTATGTCTTGGTTTGGCAGCCCATTGATTCTGTTGATCAAGTCCTGGAATTTACCAGGGTCTCAATTTTATGCCTGTGGCTAGAATGGAGGTGCTAAGGGATGTTGCAACTTAGGAAGCAGTGACTTGGCACTTCGGATTTTGAATGTGACATGCTGGCTGTCGTGGTTTAAGCTGTAAATCACGCAGCCCGCTCACTGACTCCCCCCTCTTTCTTCCCCCCCACTCCGAGGGTTGTGGGGGGAAATGGGGAGAAGAATTGAAAGAATGTAACTCCCACGGGCTGAAATAAGAACAGTCCAGTAACTAAGGTATAACACAAACCACTGCTGCTACCACCAATAATAATAATGACAAGGGAAATACAAGGAAAGAGAATACAACTGCTCACCACCTGATGACCAAGCCATGAACTGAACTCTTCCGGGTTCCTGCCCCCAGTTTTTACATCCTGGGCATGACGTGCTGCGGTATGGAATACCTCTTTGGTCAGTTTGGGTCAGCTGTCCTGTTTCTGCTTCCTCCCGGCTTCTCCTCCTCCCTGGCAGAGCATGAGACTCAGAAAGTCCTTGGTCAGACGAAAACATTACTGAGCAGTAACTGAAAACATTGGTGTTATCAGCGCTGTTCCCAGGCCGAAAGTCAAAAACACAGCACTGCACCAGCTACCAAGAAGGAGAAAAATGACTGCTACTGCTGAACCCAGGACATGTCACAGTGGCTTTTGCAAGCCACGTGGGAGAAAACAAAGAAAATCCAAAAGTTTTGGGGTGCCAGTCTCAGCCTGTCTTTGGGCTTCCTGTGACTTAGGACAGTTTGGGTCTGTGCCTGGCTTACAACCTGAGCAGTACGGCTCTCAAACACTGAACTGCTCTGCCTGCTTATATGAAGGGAAGTGTCTCTTCCTGCATGTAGATATACAGATAAGTCTTCCAGTCCAACTATATTGTCCAAGAGATACTAAAAGTAAAGACACCACAGAAAAAAGGACTTCCTTCTTCTTTCAAAAATCATTGAGCACCATGTAGGAACAATATTGTTCCTTATGTATGACCACATGGCAATAACAGTATAGGAATATGTAAATACACAGGTCTTCCAGACCTCTGAGCTGCTGTTACAGCAAGGGAGGTTGCACTGCAGCATGCCCGACCAGTCTGAAAAGGAAGAAGCATGAAAGCTTCCCACATGTTTAAAAGAGCAACAAAACAGCAGACAAACTCTAACAAAAATATGGCAACACTGCTAGTTAGGTCATGAAGCTTGAGGAGGTGCTCTGGAGTCTTCATGAGCAAGACAGCAACCCATGTTTCCAGGTAAGAGACTACTGTCTACGAGCAACCATACACACATTTTTTGAGTAGGAAAATGCCATTCAGAATATGATGGATAAGCTTTGCTTTATGACTTCAAATCATATTCGAACTAGATGGTTGTTAGTAAGAAAGGCTAGCTAATACCAAACTCTTATTTTGTACAAACTGGACATGTCCTGTAAAATTATTTTTCTTAAATTTAAACTCATTTAAACTTTAGGGTAGTTTTTAGGGATGTTTAGACAATAGCCTGCATAAAACTAACAAATGCTGAATCAAAGTTAATTGCAGACCTTTTGTGAGAACAGACTAAATCAGTGCATAAGTACCTATTCTAAGCTTTGACAACATCACAGTGAAAAGATACGGAAATTGAAACATATGATTTAAATAAGAACCAAAACCACAGAAGAAGAGAAAAATAAGGCTTTTGCTAGCTATGAGTATGGCTCAGACTGCCCTAGCAACACTTTTATGACACAAGTTAATCACATAGTCCTAAAGGGTAATGCCATCATTAGCAGTGTGGCGGGTACCATTGTAGATCTATGTAGTGAGATTGTCTTGGGTTCAGCAGTAGCAGTCATTTTTCTCCTTCTTAGTAGCTGGTGCAGTGCTGTGGTTTTGACTTTCGGCCTGGGAACAGTGCTGATAACACCGATGTTTTCAGTTACTGCTCAGTAATGTTTAGTCTGACCAAGGACTTTCTGAGTCTCATGCTCTGCCAGGGAGGAGGGGAAGCCGGGAGGAAGCAGAGACAGGACACCTGACCCAAACTGACCAAAGAGGTATTCCATACCAGAGCACATCATGCCCACTATATAAACTGGGGGCAGTTACCCAGAAGGG
The DNA here is from genome assembly GCA_028858755.1 of Ara ararauna. Lineage (NCBI taxonomy): Eukaryota > Metazoa > Chordata > Aves > Psittaciformes > Psittacidae > Ara > Ara ararauna. The sequence goes on from CM054380.1 coordinate 27,610,483, forward strand.
CTAGACCACTGCTGGGTTGGGCTGGGTATCGGTGGGTGGTGAGTGGTTGTATTCTCTTCCCTTGTTATTTCCCTTATCATTATTGGTGATAGCAGCAGTGGTTTGTGTTGTACCTTAGTTACTGGACTGCTCTTATCTCAACCTGTGGAGTTACATTCTTTTGATTCTCCTCCCCACCCCTCCGGGAGTGGGGGGAGGAAGGGGGGGGGTGAGCGAACAGCTGTGTGATTCTGTGTTGCCGGCTGGGCTGCAACCACAACAGAGATGCAAATGTAAATTCTGAAGAAACATGTAGATTGGCAAAGACAATGCAGACCACCTTCCCGCACTATTTGAGGTGTTCCTTCTTTAGCCCAGGAAATGTTACAGAACAGGTAAATTGCAGAGTTTCTCGATTTGTGTGAGGCCACACAGTTACCTATTTCAGAGAGTGCTGCACAAGCCATTACTTTAGAGACTTACACATAAGATGTTTCAAAGTTGCAATACTCTAGAAAGAAAAAAGGAAGAGAAGAGAAGATGTGGTGAGATCAAAACGGCTAAACTTCTGAAAGCTGGATATTGTTAAAGGGATGAAATCCTGACTCCCCTCAAATCAGGGTTAATGAAACAGATAGTATGGCATCTAGTCCCATACGTAATTAGGAGGCTACTTTTCTTGCCTCTGAGAATCCTGGAATGGGTTGTCAACAAAGAGCACATTGAATATAAATTAACTTGTATACTCCAGCAACTTTCCTGAGGGTAACCTAACATCGGGCCCTCCCATTTGTGCTACGTCACACAGCCTTCTTTGGCTAGTCTTAGCTCCATGGGCTCAATTAGAAATAGGCTTTTCCTGCTGGGTCTTTGTTTGTTTTGCTCTTTTGCAGGTGATTAGAGTATTTTTTTAACTGCTTCCATTATTGATTTAAAAAAATCAGCTGCAGGTGGGCTGAAGCAATCACACTCTGCTGAATATTTATTAAAGCATTGCTTTTTCCAAAATACACAGTATAAGCATCATCTAATATATAAAATTCTGTTAAAATAAGAAGGAAGTACAATCACAAACTGTTACTGGTGAGGAAAGCCTTGCTTAGTCTTTGGTTCAACTCCACATGGTAACTGCAGATGCAAACAACTTGTTACTGCAGTGACTTGTGTCACTGAATAACTCTAAGTACTTTAAATATCCTTTCCCAGTACTTTACAAATTGATGTAGCATTTGGGACAAAGAAGCTGCATTTATACAAATGCTTTATTCACCTAATTAAATATTGACCTTAGGCAGGAACCAGTATGAAGCCACAAACTTGCCATGCTCGCACACTCATCATTTTCCTCAGATCTTACTACGTTCTTTCTAATACATGAACTAAAGAACTTCAGGAGCGAATATTTCCTCCTCCATGTTGGTGTAAACTTACTGATTGATGAAACCTGCCCAGGGCTCTGTAGTGCCTGCACTCCATCTCCCTCTGTCTGAGTGATCTTGCATCTCAAATAGCCTCTTTTTTTTTTTGCTGAAACTCAATGCCCTTCCTGTTTGAGACTGTTATCTGGCTTATAGAAGAAAACCAAATGCTTTGAGTGCATCCCCCAAAATCCTGTGCTGATTAGAGCAAATACGTCATGTACAACATGTGCAACCAAGAGCTAGATGCATTACAATGGCCAGGTACTAAACGGAGCCTGCTATGTTCCTCTCTGTCCCTCATAAGGCTGAATGATGTGCTTTTTTACGTCTAGCTCCTTTGTTAAATCAGTAGCAATATAACTGCCAGTGCCTATGTCTGGTTTTGACAATATCACAGGATCATAGTGATACTGTATTGTAGCACGGCGGACTGAGCTTGCTTACATGGAAGTTATCACATAGTAAGTCAAGAAAAGCTCTTAAGAACCACATGACCGAATAGCAATTAGCTGAAAAGCCATATAGAGATACATCTTTTAATTAGAAAAATAGTCTATTCTTGGGAATCACTTCTCACGCTTTGCAAATGCAGCAAAAGCCTTAAGCCCACAGTGAGAAGCTAGTGTCACCATCAGGTGAGAAACTAGGATTGGGAAAAGTTGCATGCACCTACATCACATGTTCCTATGCCTTGAAGAGCTGAGGTGGAGTGTGTCTTCCTCCTCCCATCATCCCAAGAAGGAAACAAGTATTCACGGCATAGTCTTCTGGAGATGGTATGTGAGGCCATAAAGGACACCACCAGTTTTGCAAGCTTTGGTTTTGCAGCTCCTGCTCTTAAGCTGCCAGCTCTGGTTTTGGAAGTTTTTCCTCAAGAAAAAAAAATAATAAAAAAATCATTATTTCTTTTGCTCTGCGTGACCACCATTCTTTTGTTAACTTGTCTGTTACTAAAACTCCAATATTAACTGAGCTATAATAGATTTACTTTGAAACAGACTTTCCACATCATTAATGTCACTGGAGCACTCCTGAGCCAACATGACAGGTAATGTAGAAATATCCCTCCTAGAAAATAGGGGGAGAGAGAAAGAGACATGGTTACTAAGAGCCAATAATTTCTAAGTATCTTTTAACTAACAAGTGCTTTAGACTCGTAAGAGTTTGGAACATATAGAAACACACAAGCTCTTGGCTTACACAGCAGAGAATGACTCATACAGTGTGTGCATATGCGTGCATGTGTGTAAATGTAACAGGTACAAAGGTAGTTACAATTTAGGTAAGTGATGATAAGTGATGAATACAGTAGTGTATAAGCCAAATAGCATATTTGGAAACCACTCAAACCGGGCATATTCATTAAATGCAACTCCACTGTCCGTGACAAACACTGAAGTCTCGATCTAGTGATTTTAAATAGTTTAGAAGCTGATAGTTGCTAAGTGTCTGAAATAACAGGGTTCACTGTACAATTCTCAAAACATGGTACTGTTATAGTCAGTAAATACCTCCAATTTACATTACAAAACACCCAGTCTCAACTCAGGGTGAGCTGTAAAGGGAAAGGAGAGCATTTCTGTCAACACATGAACAACCAAGAAATCACCTTCATTTGTTTCAGGTGTTACCATACTATTTGGAGAGCCCTTGTACCCAGCTATCATAAAGGAGTTGCATACTTTGCTACTGAAGAGCCTTTCTCTGGAGAAGGCCTTATCCACTAGCCTCTGGGCTCCACTTGCTGTTCCACACACAAAGGAGGAAGCATCCTCAAACCCCTGCCTGTGGTGCAGCCAGCTCCCCAGCACATCTGGAGCTGCCATTCACAACTTCCTTGCTCATAGCTGGCTTCCCAAGTGTCTTGAAAATTACTCAGAATTAAATTAAACTGTAAAGCTTGGATAAAACATTATTATCCGATTTGCAAATTAGTCTTTCTAATGAGCCAACGAACCTCCCAGCTAGTGTGAATTCTTGAAGACCCAAGAACTGCTGCTTCCCAAAATAGGCTTAGGAAAAATAGGAACTGATCTTAGGTTTTGGAAGTGAACATGCCAAGCAAGGCAATAATGCCATCATTATTCTAAAAATCCAGTCTGTACATAGGCAGTTAACTAAGGCATTTTCTCCCAGATGAAATAGCAATGTTTGCTTTGGAATCAGTTTCACAAAATGCTTGTGAATGCAGACCATGTATTGATGCCAGCAAGTACCATGAATCCAGCTCTGTGTGCTCTTAGAAGAGCAGAGTATAATTTTACATTAAAGGTGTCGACATCTGGTACTGTTCATATGCTCTTTTCCACTTTCCTATTCAAAATAAAAATAGCAACATAGGAAAAAGTAGGGAAGATTTCAAAAATTGCTGTGAATTACACGAGAAGGAAAGTTTCAGTAAGTCTGGAGATTTGCCATGGAGCTTTGCACACCGAGTGCAGCAAATTTGTCCTGGTGGCATAGCGATTTGCCAACAAGTTGCATGCAGCGATTGAGAGCTTGCTTTGTTTTTAGGAACTGACTTATGGCCCCTTTTGTACAAAACACGGACAAAACCTCCTAGGGACAACTTTGAGGGTTGCCTTCCAGAGAGGTGTCAAGATCCCTGGGCTTCCCAAAATTCCTTATAAGGGAGGAACTGCTTTAGGACAGGCAGAGCAGAGAACTGGATAGCTCTTTGCTAAAGTCATCTAGGCATCTCCCAGTGGAGGGCAACGTTTGCCTAACAACTGTCTGAGGAACTGCAAGAACTGCAAGGAACACAAGACTGACCATAGCTAAATCCATGAGGAGACAGACCATCCTAAGAAAGAAACTTTAATATCAGTTTCTTGATAGTTTGCAGAAACTGTCCTCTGTCTGGGAGAATGTGAAGGGAAATAATTACGAACAAGACAAAAATTAATAGTCATTCTCCCTGATATATATTCATGCGCACAGATACCTGAAAGCATTAACTGTGGTTTAGACAAACTATTAATACAGACTTTCTACTGTATTTACAAGAATAGGACTTTTCCTTTGAAATAAAACATATTGCTTTTGCCTGCATTTCCTTTGAATTACTAGCATTTTTCTGAAGCCCACTGATGAGACAATAGCATTGCAGGTCTGAGCTCATCAGTAACAAAAAGGAAGTATCTTGATCCAGTGTTAAAAAAACCCAAATACTTATCAGTATTTTCCCCAGAACACTATATTCTTCTATTTAGTTCCCATTTCTTCAACTACATTTAGTTCCTGAGGCCATGCAGTTTAAGTAACTTGACAAAATTTTCAACTAACGTTTCCTGATGCCATAAATGTTTACTTCAAATGCAAGTGCTCCTTATGCCTTCCCCAGCACGCTGGAATAGCCATCCAGTGGGGCTTGTTAGAATTCCTTAAGCACTTCTGCACTTTGAGAAACTTTATGGATTGCCCCACAGTAAAGTACTCAAACAAAAAAAAACCCATGGAAAATTCATGTTCTAATACTTCTTAATAGAAGTAAAGCTACTGTAAAATTTATTTTTAAGTATGTGTTTTATATTAGCAAATATGATATTGCAAAACCAAAACTTGAAGTACTTCCTACTATGGCCCTATTTTCTTCAGCTGAGTTTTTCCTGGGTTACATTATGGAGTATGGCCAATAAAAAATTTGCCCCAACGAGCCTTAAGCTCCTTCAAACATTCTGCTTTCAAAATCAGCTAGAAAAAATAACTTCCTTAAAAGCATCTTGAAGCACTACAGTAGTTTGTGCTGCATTGGCACAAAGACAACTTTTCTTCTATTTCTGTTGTATGCCTAAGAGCAATAGCACTTTTCCTTACCAACATTCTTACAGATACCCATCGTTGGAGAGCGTTCGAGAAACAGTACTCACACTCAGCACTGGGATCGGGGCAGTCCATTCTGGGAGCACAGCTGTGCAGCAGTTCCAGCCTACCAGAAGCCATCCATTTACCTAGTTTGCTGTCAGCAGGGAAAAAAAAAAGGAAAAAAGAAAATGGGAAGAAAAAAAGCTAAGCAATATTACTATCAATATGATACTAGGAAAAAATATCCATAGCTTAATAATATATGCAACCTGTATTCCTTTGTACAGTCTGTTGTACTTATTAGTGAGAGCACAGCTTACAGGAACCTGAATTTGACCTATGCAGTCATAAAAAATGGCCTATCATCACTGGTTTTATTTGTATGCTGGGACAGATTGTAGCTAAAATATACTGGCATAACTTCATTGACTTCAAGGACCTATGCTCACAGGCATGTACTAAGAATGTGACCCAATGTTTGTTTGCTTTTCAGACCACAAAAGTAGTACCGTACAGTCAAGCAATGTATTTTAGCAAAGCCAACCAATTCAGACTCACTTTGCTTTAATGCATATTTTTTCATGCTTCCCACAGAGCTGCTGCTTTTTTCAGGCTTTCACTACACCAAAAATGCATCTGACTTCCAAACATCTCCTGAACAAGTTTGCTCCCATTAGTTAATTTTTTCTTTTGCACATACATCAACTAATGTTAAACAATGAAGATAACCAAAGCAGAGAATTTTGCTCACAGGTTATTAAATGACCATTAATCTTTTCCTTTCGTTTTGAAGCTCTCCAAATAGCAATAGAGTTGGCTTAAGTCTGGCCATTACACAGTAAGAAATACAGATGTGAAAGCTGGAACAGAGAACACAGCCTAAGAGGTCACCAAGGTGGTGTTGCAAATGAACAGACATGTTTGCATAACATCATGGCAGACTCCTGAAAGGCAAAACTCTGTGACTTGCCAGAGCAAACAGATGATTATACAGCATATAAGAATATATTTCTTTTGTAGAGATTTAGCTGAAGGAATATAAAATAATGAGCTCATAGTTAAAGAACAGATGATGAATGAAAGGTAAACAACGAACTGGAAAACGTGATTAGTCATCTCTCATTTATTTCAATGGACCTGGTATTTTTGTTACCTAAATCAATGGTAAAACTATCCTTAACTGAAGGCAAGAGAGTCTTGAATCCATTGCATGTGCCTGCTTATGTTGTGGCAAGAGTCTAGCTGTACCTGCCAACATATGCTTTCAAGCACTTGAGCAATTCTTACAGAATTAGCTCAGTTTGTCAGAAATGAAGAAAGAGAGACGCAAAGACAAGGTGGTGTGATTTGAAATGTCAAAATATGGTTTAATGATATTTTAAATGTTAAAAACAAAGTTTCTAGGGCGCCTACGATATTTGATACCCCACTCCTATGCTTCTGTTCATTTGTTTATGTAACACCACTGCAAGCTGCTGAACAGGAATAGCTGCATTTTAATGATGGCAGTAGTAAGCCCATAAACATAGATTGGGGAATTTAGGCTGAGAGAGAGAAAGGGAGAGGGCAGATGTTTCGAGAAAGAGAGCTTAAAGGCCTCAAGCAAGGTTGAATTCTTGGCTCCACTGAAGATTATGGGGGTTTAATCAATTATTTCGACAGGATCAGTATGGTAATTGTGGCTAAATTTGTCTTACACAACAAATTTCAGATGAACATCAGCTATCAGTAGTCCACATATAGTTAATGAACAGTATTTATCCTGAAACTGCATTTGTTCTTGGAAATCATTATCAAATTGCTTAACTATCAAATTATAAACCCTGTTCCAATACAAAAAGAAGGTAAATCATCTTCTCAATAATCTCTTCAACAATTCACTAGCTATAGCACACTGAATAGAAAACTGACTGGAAATACTTAATTTTCTGCTAAAATCAAATAAAATAGCTTGCTCCTTCCTTCATTAGAAGTTCCTATGATCATGCCAGAAACAAATTGCTGGGATTGAGCAGTTATCTCTTCAAATGGTTACAAGATTAATGATATTAAAATAAAATGGTTAAACCTTTTATGAGTATGTTCATGTGGTTCAAGAATGAAAGCAAAAGTAATACAGGGGATATGAAAATACAGACCAAGAGTCAGGTTAGGTAGATTTAAAGGTTACAAAGTCCCTTTTAACTACAAAACACACAGATTTTGCTGTATTTGTTACAGGAAGTGACCCTGTATGGGGAATGGTAACCAAAGATCTGGATATAATACTAGAGTTCAACGATGTTTACCTGCTGCTTTTATGCTTTAACACCTTTTTCCCTTCAACGGCATTAACACCTAAGGACAATGTACTTTAAATGGCCTCCTTACAGTACTCCATTCAATAACCTATCCATATAGGCAGCTTTCAGATGCTATAAATCTGATCTTGTGGATAAAGAATACAAATTCTATTAACTTTTCAAACAAAAGAGGAACTATTAAAATACTGAGATTTATTCCCCGCAAAGACATTTACCACCCAAAACACTGGGAAATGTCAAAATCTTTTCTTTGGCCTGTTTTCCATTCAGTTTTCACATCTCATGAAGTCTGCCTGAATCCCATTTATTTTTGCTTTGTGCCAAACTTCTCCATGGGCTAAGCTTTCCATTGTGATAGGATTTCTATGATGCAAACTGTGTTGTGTGGCCATTATCTGGCATGAAAGACCTGGCTCTTCCAGTGAACCCAGGCCCTGCAGCAGCAGAAATGAAACAAGGCACTGTGAAGGTATCATAACAACAGAGCTCAACAGAGATTAATAAGAAGCAAATCTAAAAGGAAAAGAAACGTCTTAGGTTTACAAATTGATGTTTTCAGAGCTAGCCTGACAAAAAGTGCTTTTTCTTTTCAGCTGCAATTTCTTTTCCAGTAACGAATTCAAAATTCAGCAAAATAGTTTTAAAACCACTTTGTTTCACTTTCCACAAGACAACAGAGCAATACCCCCCAGCTCACACAAAAGGGCAATGATTTTCCCACTTGAAAATTCAGCTTGAAGGCTCCTCCAAGCACAGAACGTGTCTGACATGAAGCTGTCAGTTTTGTTGGAGTGGATGAGCCAAGTTATCACAGTGTTTAGAAAGCAGACAGTAAAGGAAGAGGGCAGGATGTGGTAGTGGTTATTCAGTAGGTGGTACTTTTCTCTGTGAGGTTCCAGTCTGGCAAGAAGCCCTGGTCAGTCAGACCTCAGACAACAGATATATTGTCCAAAGGTTCAGAAATGGAAAAATGTTGGGTTTTTTTCCTGATGATTTTCACTTGCAGAATATAAATTTATGGTAGATTTCAGCTGGACTAAAATAGATAGGCAAGGAGTCCATCTGCACAGAGCTGTCCAGAACTGACCCTGCCACTGCTGATTTACTGTGGTCAGAAAATAGCCTTGTGCCCTGCTGCAGCAGGAGGTGCAGGCTGCTGCTTGAGGCTGGTAAATATTGTAGTAAAGCTTCGTGTTTGGCATTTTGACCAAATTCAAATCTGGTCAACATCACCCTGCCATCCAAAAGTATCTTCAAGGTTTAATTCGTCTAATACATTCTTCTCTGCATGCTTTGTACACACTTCCTCTGTCAACTGCTATTTGTGTGAGAGTGGCTGCTTTCCAGGAACGGAGAAATTGGTTTCTGTATGCAATTAAAAGAGAGAGAAAGAGAGAAGAGAGAAAAAAAAAATCCAACTGGCTTCACGGTTCATCTGACACTGTTGTTGTTAGAAACTCAGAGAGGACACAAAACAATCCTGTGGCCTCCTGAAAACAGTTAATCAGGATTTAGACAACACTATAGTTACCTTGCTTTAAGAGAAATTTCTCCAAAGGGTTAATTACAGACCTAGAAAAACAAAACGAAGCAAAACAAACATGTGGTAGGCATCAAGCCTGAATTTTCAACATGAGCAACACTAATAGACCTTTTCTCTAGCCAGGCTCAATCGCTGTAATTCTACAAATTAGTCTGAGTCCCCGGGAAGTATGTGCCTTCAGCTGCAACGCAGATGTGTATATAGAAAATGAAGCAGACTCTTCCAAATACACTGGATGATTCTGGGGTTAATAAAATTACCACTGATCCAGTGTTAGCTGACAACTTTCCTTATTAAAAAGTCATATATTTCATCTTATAGCAAAACACATGAAACGCTGAAAAATATCCTCCCATGAATGGGCAACAAATTTAATTGTTTTCACTTCAGAGTGATTGCCGTCTTGTAAATATTAATTTATTGTTAAACATCTCTTTTTGGAAATAAGGAAATTGTCCTTGGTGTTTGTTCAGGAGCAAGACCTCTTTCTCAGGAAGCTGGTTAGCATTTATTAGGACACACAAATGCACATATTCTCCTCCGATTATTTATCCAGCATTCAAACACAAACGCAGCTTCTGCTCTTGAAAGACGAAGAAAGAGTCCCAAACAACTCATACAGTTGGCTGATGGTCAAGATCAACTAAGAACCAAGTTGCACACACTCCTTCCTGCTTTGCTATCATATGACTACATTCTTATCTGCTTTTCCTACATTTTCTGGCCTCCACATTAATGCATAGTGAAGCTTGGATTCTGCAACAAACAAGGAAGCAGAGGTTCTCAACAGAGCTAGGAAAAACTAGGCAACCAAACTCAACTGCACTGCAAGGCAACAAGCACCAAGGGCAAACTCCAACTTCAGAGACGGTTAGACAGCTAAACAGACCATCAGAAATCTGGCCTTGTGCACTTGCTCTTTGGCATGTTTGAAAACCACAGCTCTAAGATCTGGGGCCATTAGCTGCTTCCATGTGACCAATAACAAATAAAAACAAAGCAGCCTTGTTCTGCAGCAATGGCAGCCCTGGACTGCTGTCCAGGCAAGCCTGATCAGAAGCATATGCACTGTGTAAAAGATATTTTATCTCTTATTACCGATTCCCTGGTTCATGTAGCCTTCCAGCCATTCTCCTCCAAGAAACAGCCAGTGCCAAAAGCCAACAAGTGAAGCTGTAGCTTCCTTCCTTCACTTCTTGAATGGGACATGGGATCTGATTGTGGAAAGCATATATTTGACATGGAGTCCACAGGGATCCTAGAAAGACCTTTAACAACAAGCTTTTTAGAGTCATACAAGCTTGACCAATTGAGAAGCTATTGTACATAAGTCACAGATATTCAGACACTGAACTGACCTCTACAGAAACCCTAAGTAACAGGAGCAGTGACAGCACAGCAAACATTTCTACTCCTTTAAAAGAGAGTACCACTCATTCATACACAGCTTCAAATTAACCAGACTGCAAAGAATTCCCCTGCATTTGGGGAAGGAGAATAAAAAATAAACAATGTGATAATGGATACAGAGGGTGAGGCAGGCAGGGACAAGAAACAGAGCAAGCAGAAAGAAAAAGGAAGGCAAGGACTGGAAATGGAGGAAAATAGATGAAAGTTGAGAGGGAATGTCACTGATGTGATGAGTTCACAGGCAGGCAGCAGGGGCAAAATACCTTTTACCCATTGGAAAACACAAGGAAATGGGCAGGTTGGAGAGGAAGTAGAGATATCTAACAAGAATTACTTCAGCAAGCATTTTTTCCTCCCTTTATTACCTTACTGCAGAATTGAAATTCATTTTAATCAAAAAGCAGTTTTTATATGCTCTTCTTGGAACCTGATCAAAGTGTTGCCTCCTTAGTTGATATATTTCTTAAAGTCCTCAAACATGCCTAAAATATTCCCCTTTGCTATAACTCTAATGGCCTACAATCACTTCAAGCTGTGGTCTCCTCAGTTAGGATAAACAGTGTTGTGCCAATGTTTGGCTGATGAAAACCTCCAGAAACATACCAGGAGCATAAAACAGAGACACTATAATTTTGTAGAGAGCACTCCTCCCTGTGATTTACTATTCTGTTACATCCCACCATGCCATCACAAGACACCACTCTGATAGTAGTGGTAGCTGTCCTAGGGCTAGTTTACAATGGAGTCTATTTGCCAAGGCATCACCAAACCAACATAACTACTCCCTTTCTACTCCCCAACTAGTATAGATCTCTCAAAGCTTTGCATTACACACCACAGAAGTCCCAGAGACCCCTGCAACCTCACATAGAAGTGAGCAGTTTAACAAGAGAGCCCCATGCCCAGTATAGACATGGCTAACATGTTTCTTAAGTTGTTTCTACAGAGTTTCCTCAGAACATGGGGTATTTTCATCCACTCCCAGGCCAAAGCTACTTACGTGGACTAATTCACAGTCACTTGGCACTTTCCACTTTCAGCGACTGGTGCCTGGAGAGACTTGCCCATAACAAATCTGTTTTTAAAGCTCTGTGCCGGATAAATACGTGATCATATTTTTAAAACTGTTTTTCTGCAGCAGTTTAAAACATTACAAACTCTGACACCTGCCTGATGGGAAAGGCACTTGTGGCTGACGTCAAAGCAGCATTCAGGGCAGCATCATGAGATAATCCCATTCCTAGTCCCTGCCTCACAGATGACCCCTAGCACGTGGCTGATTCTGTGCATCTTCCACCGGAGACGCAGGTCAGGATGAGCCTCCTGTCAAGTCTGTTAACACAGGCTGAAGGAAGAGGTCTGCCTGCTGGTCCCACTTCCATCACTTAGGGACCACTCCCACTAGGGGGACTTAGGCATCAACATGATGCCAGAACATGAGGAGCAGCTGCTACTTCTCCATGTCCCGTTCAAGAAGTGAAGGAAGGAAGCTACAGCTCCACTTGTTGGCTTTTGGCACTGTCTGTTTCTTTAGAGGAGAATAGCTGGAAGGCTACATGAACCAGGGAATCAGTAAAAAGACATAAAATACTTTTTACACAGTGCATATGCTTCTGATCAGGCTTGCCTGGACAGCAGTCCAGGGCTGTCATTGCTGCAGAACAAGGCTGCTTTGTTTTTATTTGTTATTGGTCACATGGAAGCAGCTAATGGCACCAGTCAAAAGTCAGGTTTGTACTGCATCAAGCACTGCTCTGTAAAATCCTAAGTAAAAGCGTTTGTCCTCAAAAGCTTGTGTGGGAGACAAGCAGTGGAAGGAAGGAAACAATATCTCTGCTTTGCTATGGCAACTGAAGCACCAGAATGTTTGTGCAGGGTCACATAGAAAATCTGTAGGAAAGCCAGAATTTGAACCTATATCTTCTGCATGCAATTACAGCACCAGTGCAACAGGTCCTTCCCTCCTCTCAAACATGTGTTGCCTGACTTCTAGTTGTGAGCTTGAACCCAAGAACATCAGCATGGAAAACAAGCCTTAAGCTATTGCACTGAAGAAGCAACTCCATCAGCAATGGGCAGTCAAAAACTCCAGCAATGCCTGCAGTCAGACACAACCAAGCTCTATTTATAAGGCTCCACAATGCATGTTCTAGGAGGCTGTCCTGGGTTCAGCAGTAGTAGTCATTTTTCTCCTTCTTGGTAGCTGGTGCAGCACTATGTTTTTGACTTTTGGCCTGAGAACAGTGCTGATAACACCAGTGTTTTCAGTTACTGCTTGGTAATGTTTTCGTCTGACCAAGGACTTTCTGAGTCCCATGCTCTGCCAGGGAGGAGGGGAAGCTGGGAGGAAGCAGAAATAGGACAGCTGACCCAAACTGACCAAAGAGGTATTTCATACCACAGCACATCATGCCCAGGATGCAAAAACAGAGAGCAGAGACCCAGAAGGGTGGGGGTGCACTGCTTGGTCAGGCTGGGTATAGGTGGTGAGCAATTGTATTCTTTCCTTGTATTTCCCTTGTCATTATTATTATTGGTGGTAGCAGCAGTGGTCTTGTGTTATACTTTAGTTACTAAACTGTTCTTATCTCAATCTGTGGGAGTTACATTCTTTTGATTCTCCTTCCCATCCCTCCGGGAGTGGGGGGAAGAAAGAGGGGGGAGTGAGTGAGTGAGAAAAACTGCATGAGTTATAGAGGCTTAAACCACGACAGAGGCATCTATTTGAGACAAGTTTGAAAGCCATCCATGACGAGAAAAGCAAAGCTGGTTTTCCTGCTGTATCATTGCACTGTGTAGGGGTGAACACAGTGACAGGGGATGCAAATTCAGACCTACCCCAACTGGCAGGAAGCGCTGAACATAGCTCAGGATATTGGTCAACATCTCTACTGGTTCCTTGGTCAGCGCTAATATCTTTGTTTTCATTGAGAAGCCCTAAACAAGTCTTCAGAAATTACTTGTTCTTTCCCAGAATGCCATGACAGTCACATCCCTTTGCAGGGAGTTTGCAGATGTAGCGCTGTCAGAGTTAATGTCTTTAGGCTGACGTTGAGCTTGTACAGAGCAGGTTGCCAGTTCACAGAATAAGCACGGTAACAGAAAACACAAAGAGCAGAAAGGGAAAAGCAAAGAAACTGATGGCAGCAGATATTGTGAAATTGATAGCCTTAACTTACTATGTATCCCTCTCAGAAGTTATGGTAACAGAATATTTAATCTCATTTATTCAAGACTTGAATGAGAAGAAGTATGTGAGTAATTGGATAAATCCTAGTATTAGACAAACTAGCATAGCAAATTTTACTTCAGAAATTTAAGTTGAATTGTATCTTGCACTATTTTTCCCTATTTAGTTATTGCAGCTGCCTCCAAAATTTGAGACTTTCAATATACACTTTTTTTGCTTGTGTAATTTTTCCAGAACTCTGATAAAGTACGTACCATGCATATTTCACCATACATATGGTGAAATACCATTTGTTTTCTGAAATAAAATTATTACTGCACATGCAGCTTTGCAGCTCACTGGCCTAGGAACTCAGATGCTTAACAAAATGGCATTCCAGAGCTGCCCAGTGGCTGGTTAGAGGTTTCTGGACCCCACCATTCTTATTGCTTCAGCTGGAAGCCATGGCACAGCCCAGGCCATGGGTTTCTAAGCTCTTGTCTCCTGTACATCCCTGGAGATGCAGCTCCTACAGCTTGAGGAAGGTCACTGCTCAGAGTGATCTGGTGATGGAGAAACTGGCCATATAAAGAGAACAAGGTCAGAGTCCATTAGAAGCCTGACTGACAGGCGGTATTTCATGAAGTTGTGCTGTTGGTTAGAAAACCCCTTAATTTTTTCCAAAATCCATCTCACTCCAGGAAGTTACCAAGCAGATGGCAGTCCACACTCTCGTTTTCTCAACAGGGACTGTGAATGAGCAACATGACAAAAGGTGCTGATTCGATTTGTTGGCCTGCTCCATACTACAGATTTCAAAAGCTGTTTGTCATGTAAAGCAAAATTCTCAAAGATGGATGAGAAGAATGTGGACTTCCTGATTCTCTTGGAAACACGTTTGGAATTTTATGAAGTGAAAGATTTACAGGAACAAACAAGTTGCGCTGTATGAAACAGCATGCAGAACTTCCAGCTAGGAGTTCAGATAAAACAGGGGATGACATTGTTAACAAAAAACAGAACTAATAAATGTTAAAATAGTGGAGTACTCTCTATGGACCCACAAGATGCTACCTGGAAGGGAAACGGTGTTTCAGGACAAAAGGATCCATTTTTACACTGCTCTCAACAGTCTTTCCTACCATACCAGGCCATTTAGGAAGTTTCACCCAACCCTTTAAAACTGCCTTGATTGCAGTGATCATGAGATGGTCAAATTCGAGATCCTCAGGATAGTGAGAAGAGTGTGCAGCAAGCTCACTGCACTGGACTTCAAGAGAGCAGACTTTGGCCTCTTCAGGAACCTGCTCAGTAAGGTTCCATGGGATATAGCCCTAGAGGGCAGGGGGGCCCAAGACTGTTGGTTGATATCCAAGGATCACCTGCTGCAAGCTCAGGAGCGATACATCCCTACTAGAAGGAAGTGCTGTAGGAGGGCCAGGAGACCTCCTTGGATGGATAAGGAGCTGCTGAGGAAAATTTGAAGGAAAAAAGAGGCTTATAAAAGGTGGAAGCAAGGAGAGGCGGCCTGGGAAGAATACAGGGATGTTGTCCAGGAAGCTAGGGACCAGGTTAGGAAAGCTAAGGCCCACTTAGAATTAAACTTGGCTAGGGATGTTAAGGATAACAGGAAGGGATTCTATAGCTACATTGCAAATAAAAAGCAGACTAGGGACAACGTGCGTCCTCTCCAGAAGCTGTTGGGAGAACTGGATACCTGGATTTGGAGAAGGCTGAGGTTCTTAATGACTTCTTTGATTCAGTCTTCACCAGAAAATGCTCTGACCATACCACCCAAGTCTTGGAAGGCAGACACAGGGACAGTGAGAATGAAGACCCTGGGCCCACTGTAGGAGAAGATCTGGTTCGAGACCATCTTAAGAACCTGAATGCATACAAGTCCATGGGACCTGATGAAATCCATCTGCGGGTCCTGAAGGAGCTGGCAAATGAAGTTGCTAAGCCACTGTCCATCATATTTGAAAAATCATGGCAGTCAGGGGAAGTTCCTGATGACTGGAAAAAGGGAAATATAACCCCCATTTTCAAGAAGGGGAAAATGGAAGAGCCAGGGAACTACAGACCAGTCAGCCTCACCTCTGTGCCTGGCAAAATCTTGGAGAGGATTCTCCTGGAAGGCATGCTGAGGCACATGAAAAACAACAAGGTGGTTGGTGACAGCCAGCATGGCTTCACTAACTGGAAAACCTGCCTGACCAATTTGGTGGCCTTCTATGATGGCGCTACGGAACCGATGGACAGGGGTAGAGCAGTTGGTGTCATCTACCTGGACTTGTGCAAAGCGTTTGACACTGTCTCACATGACATTCTTGTCTCTGAGTTGGAGAGACATCAATTTGATAGGTGGACCACTCGGTGGATAAAGAACTGGCTGGATGGCCACACGCAAAGAGTTGTGGTCAATGGCTCAATGTCCAGCTGGAGACCAGTAACGAGTGGTGTCCCTCAGGGATCAGCGTTGGGACCGGTCTTGTTCAACATCTTTGTCAGTGACATGGACAGTGGGATTGAGTGTGCCCTCAGCAAGTTTGCCGATGACACCAAGCTGTGTGGTTCTATTGATACTTTGGAGGGAAGGAATGCCATCCAGAGGGACCTTGACACACTTGGGAGGTGGGCTGATGAAGTTTAACCATGCCAAGTGCAAGGTCCTCCACCTGGGTGGGAGCAGTCCCAGCCACAGCTGCAGGTTGGGCAGAGAAGAGATTCAGAGCAGTCCTGCGGACAAGGACTTGGGGGTGTTGGTTGATGAAAAAATGAACATGAGCCGGCAGTGTGCGCTTGCAGCCCAGAAAGCCAACTGTATCCTGGGCTGCATCAAAAGGAGTGTGACCAGCAGGTCAAGGGAGGTGATCCTGTCCCTCTACTCTGCTCTTGGGAGACCTCACTTGGAGTATTGTGTGCAGTTTGGGTGTCCTCAACATAAGAAGGACATGGAACTGTTGGAACAAGTCCAGAGGAGGGCCATGAGGATGATCAGGGGACTGGAGCACCTCCCATATGAAGATAGGCTGAGAAAGTTGGGGCTGTTCAGCCTGGAGAAGAGAAGGCTGCGTGGAGACCTCATAGCAGCCTTCCAGTATCTGAAGGGGGGCTATAGGGATGCTGGGGAGGGACTCTTCATTAGGGACTGTGGTGAGAGGACATGGGTTAACGGGTTCAAACTTAAACAGGGGAAGTTTAGACTGGATATGAGGAAGAAATTCTTTACTGTAAGGGTGGTGAGGCACTGGAATGGGTTGCCCAGGGAAGTTGTGAATGCTCCATCGCTGGCGGTGTTCAAGGCCAGGCTGGACATAGCCTTGGGTGTCATGGTTTAGTGGGAGGTGTCCCTGTCCCTGACAGGGGGGTTGGAACTAGATGATCTTCAGGTCCTTTCCAACCCTAACTATTCTATGGTTCTATTTTTGATGTTTCTTTTGCATTAACATAAATGGGAAGTGCAAGAAAATTAAGATGGTCCCCTCAGGCTATCATAGGGAATGTTCCTGCCACTTTCACCATTGCCTCAATTCCACCTACCACAAAGCTTACCTACTTCTGTAGTGTGAGAACTGGAATGAAGAAAGTATCAGTGACCTCGTGCATCCTACAAGCACCTAAATCAGAATATGCAAGTGTCTGCTGCTCAAGGCTATAAAGCCCAGTGGTGAAATGTTATTATCCAGAGCCTGATTTACCACTAGGAATTCCAGCATGGTTACCTGGAGGTTAGCAAGCCTAGGAAATACAGGAGGTGTTATGGAGCAAAGTAACTGGCAAAAAGAAAGTGACACAGGCAGCATTCACTGCAACCCCTTAGCTCATAAGATTTAGACCAATATCTGACTGTACAGTACATATTCATGCTGTTCTGTACTACTCACAACTTTGAAATCAGAAGTGAGACTTTTTTGTCTTCCCAGTCCTACTTTTTCCCAGTATTGTACCAGTATGCACACAGTAAGTGTTGAAACAGTTATTATTATGAGCCCATGTTGGTGTGCTCGCCAGTACAAACAGTCCCAATGAAGCAAACATTTCCAGTCATGCTGCAAGGCTTCAATATTCAACATGAGGAAACAGCAAAACCTGTTCCTAAATCTCAAGGGTTAAAATAGGAGATAAACTAAATATGATTTTTCAGTTACCATGAGATACTGTTCTTTTTGGAACTGCTTCTCACAATTGGAATCAGTTAAGTGATTGGTTTAAAATCATTATTAAACCAAGTGTTCAAGAATGTGCTATAGTTATAGTAAGATTTTTATACAGTAAGTTGTATTACTACTTAGTAATTGTCCTTTTTATTGTGGGTATTAAAACAATTACATTTTAACTTTTCACAGTAACAAAACTACTATTGGAATTGAGAAAAGGTTTGTTAAAGCATGAATTTTCAGGATTACTTGAAAAACCAGCTGGATGCCTATAGATGCAGGACACGGTCTAACTAGGAGTAATCCTTACATCCAGTAAATTTAAACCCAGGGATTTTACCTGAATAATAAAGGAGATTAGTCTATGATCCCATGTCCCTGATGTTAATTTGTCACCCCATATTGCCTGGCAGTAAACAATTAAAGGCCAATCTTGGAAGGCTGATAGGAGTTGAGAGAACTTCATGCCTAGCAAAGATAAGGAAAGTATATGTTCACACTGGACATAAGCTTTATATAATTATCCTACCAGTTAGGATTAACTGGACAATTATCCTGACAAACAATGGGACATTGATGACAACAAAACAAAGGCATCTCAGAGCAGCTCCTTTGTCAGTGCTGTTGCCAGCTGGAGCCCCAGCAAATTGCCTCAGTCCTGGCTGTGATCCCAGTGCGATCAGCCCTGAAACAAGGGCTGCACAGTTACACGGGGAGCAGCAAGGGAAACAATTTTCCTAACCTGTCAGCATTTAAGAACTCAAACACTTTTCCTTACCACAAAAGGAGTTGAAAATTTGGAGGGAAAAATGTGCACAGACTAAGTATATGCAGAAGATCAGATTGACTGGGGGCAGCTTTGCTTTCCATGCTTCTGAAACATTTCCTTCAGATTTTGACCTTCTTTATCTGAGCGATAGCAGCATTTCAACAATGGAATAGAAAAAAGGGAAAAATGTCAGAATGGAAATGTCAAAGGACCCTGTTGTGTTTTTTTAACCCAAAAATCCTCTAAGCAGGAGACTCAGCTAGCTGAATCTTTTCTTGGCAACCATTCCCCTTCAGTCAATTGACTCATATTTTCAGAGAACTTCAGACCAGCAACAGTCCATGGTTAATGTGAGACAAAGGAATAAAACAACAGAGTCATTCCCATGAGTCTATTTCTAGCACAGGGGACTCGGTTCAAGGTTGGCAGGCACCATGCTCTTCTGTAGCATTTTTATATCCTTTGCCATACTAGACCTAAACAAAGCTTGAGTCATGTAAGGTGATCACTCTAAGCACCAGTTCTAATACCAGACAAACCCTGAAAGTAACCCCATCTGAGCAATTTATAGAAATGAGTCATTCCAAATGTTAACACTGAACTTGGCGTTTTTCAGCATATTTCAGAGACACTTGAAGATTACTCCAAAAGGTATTGTGCCTGATGGTCCCTTGTTAACCTGAGAATCCCAAGGCACCGGAAGTTTAAACTTAATTCATAATCTGGCTGATTATATTTAGCCCTAATGGTTTTTTTTTCTCCACTACAGAGAAAAGGGAAAACTCTCTTTTGAACACAAATCAAAAGATGATTGTGTCTATAGAACACCTCACACTAGATCTTAAAACAGCTACAATCTTAAACACTTGAAAACCTGAAACTTTAGAGATTCAATACCTACAGCAAAAGAGAACTTTAAAATCCCCAGTATTCAAGTATTTCACACATTCTATCTCTCCAGCAATATCTACAACCACCATCTTGAAGGAAATCAGAGATGAGAATATCTATTAGTTATTCAAATCCCAGATCTTCCAAGACCAGCTGACCTGCACTGAGAGAGCTGGTGCTGTATAATTGTGACCAATGCTTATTTCAGTCTGGATAAGCTCACTGCCTTACTGAAACTTAACTAAAACATCCAGCAAAAAACCTTGTACCTCAACCATATTACAAAAGGACAACTTCCCAGTCCAATTGGATCCCAGTCAAGAATGAAGTCTAAAACTCAATGACTTCTATGACTTCAAGCTGCTTTCATTCATTTTATTTCATTTTGGAGACATGTAGCCTGGCTCCTCATCCACTGCAAATATACACTAAACAAACAGAAGTTCCCTTTAGTTTAAGGAAGCTAGTTACACAGGGACATATTCTTCCAGAAATTGAAGAAGGCTGTGAGAAGATAGGGTGGTATTTCTTTTCTCCTCCTGTCTTTTTTTGTTTGATTTTTTAGTGGCGCTCTCTCTTAAGGTGAAGAAGAATCACGAGGAAAGAGTAAACAAAGTCATTTGGAAGCTGTGCGGGTTAGCAAAATACACTGGAGAAAACAAGAGAGAGGGTCTGAGTACTTCCATACTGTTTAAGCACGAAAGAAGCAGATAGATACTTTGTAATGAATGCAATGCTACTTTTACATCCCTGTTGTCTCTGTAGATTTGTACATACTTTTTAGTTTTGACTGATAAAACATAATGGGTTTCCCGCCACTAACAACACATTTCTCCTCTCCCCTCCCAGCTTAACTGAGTCTGTCCAAGAGATCTGGCCCTTCACACACAATAGCTCACTTGCTGCAGAGCCCCTGCAGAAGCACGCTGAAAGCATGCAGAAAAATATTTCTTCTTCTGTCTTCCTGAATTTCTTAAACTCTAGATGACCCAGAGTAAAACCCATTTTAATGGGGCCTCAGTTAAATCCATCAACTGAGTCCTTGTTGAACTAGGCAACACTATGCAGAAATAAAAATAATTAGAAAAAGACATTCTTGTTTCTTTTTGGAGTCTTGGTTCTTACTTTCTTTTCCTTAGAAGGCAAGGAAATAGTTATGTTTCCAGTTTTAATCCTCACTTCACTGTAGAGCTAACCAGGACTATTCAAATAGTGCAGCTACTGTTCATTAAATAGGAGTGAACTTGGTTTTAAGGCAGTGCCACAGGAGATGAGGTCCTGGTTCTCCACTAAACTCTCCAATGCATGTTTCTGATTTTCACTCAATAATTCCCTCTGACGGTGACACAAGTCCAGTGAGCAACTGTTAAAACTGAGAATTGGTAAGGAACACATCAAAATCATTTTTTATGTAAAAAGTAAGAGTACATTTCTGTATGCCACCAGAACATCAACTTTATAATATCTCATTTCAGTCTGATGCTGCAATGAAGGAAGCCAGAGATATTACAGTAGATGCATTACTTCATCTCTGTCATGCTTTTCTCTGGAGTAGAAGCCATATTATGTTTAACTGTGGCTACTCTAGCAATTTTAAGACAAGTACATAGAAAAGGTATAGAAGATGTCAGAAGTCCTCAAAAACTTATGTTATTAGTATTGTAAACCCCAAACTTCACACTCTTGCAAGTACGATAACTCTACATTACCAAAATAGTGCATTCCTGAATCAAATTTTAACTTGGATTAGAGTAAGTGACAAAAGAGGTAGATTTTGCAACAAATCCAAATCTCGGCTCTTGATATTGTCGCATGTATTTAAACAAAATTAGTTACACCAAAACAGTTAAAGTAAGTTAAGAACACACCTCTCCTGTAGTATGAGCAACAAGCAGTCTAGGAGGTGTGGGAGACAGCGAAGAGAGAAATCTTTCCTATCATCTAATTCTGTAGCTTCTCATGAAGAGAACTTTCATCAACCTTTGGGCATGTTCCTGTGAGGTACAAACCAACCACAAGTGTTAGGACCACAGCACCAAACTTCTGCCGAGTGTTTTTTTTACCGTTTGAAAAATTTAAATGAACCCTGCCAGCTTCACCAGTCTTTCAGGATTCCACATCCACAGTTCCTTACACACTGCATGTTCTCTGGATTTATGTGTATATTGCATTATTCTTTATGACTGAAAGATCTAAGTACACATTCCTTCAGGTCTCCTTTGCCTTCTAATACTTCTACACCAGCAGTCAGTCTTTACTAATCCACAGCTACACAAAATGCACTTCTTTCACGCTCATATTTCATTCTATTTTCAAAAGCATTTTTAGGAATGAGTCAAACAAATTTTCTAAAGTATTAAGCAGCTCCTGGTATTGAAAATCTTACCACAGCATTTAGAGGGCCAGTCTATAAGCCCTGAGGCAAATTTTCAGACTGAGACAACAGAGGAGACACACACTCTTTTTAATACTACCAGTATTTGATCATTTAAACAGCCATATACATTTTGAAATGCAGTCCTTGGAATTTTTGATCTACCCCCCAGGCACTCTTTAAACAAAGGGCGCCTACATTTGCTATACAGGTCTTTACACAGAGGTTAGGAAAAACTTCTTACAATAAAAGCCACAGAAACAAGAAAAACACCAGTGTAAATGATGAGCCGCAGCTGGGGATCAAAGGGTCAGCATTTTCACTAGAAGGGAATCCCTGTTCCACTCCTTGTATTATTTATCAAACTAATTACTGGACTTTACTTCAATAAAGAGCACTGTTTCTCCACTTTTGGCTCTGTTTGCCTCTAAATTTCAAGTAATTTAGCAACTGTCAGTCTAAGAAACCTGCTAAGGACTACTATAACGCTAACTTCCTCTATTTTCTTTTTGCCTCTGCCCTTCCCCAAAATGACACCAAGTTTTGCTCTCCATTACTTGTAACCTAAATACACCATATTTAGATTAAACAGTCAGTCCTGAGAACAAGATGCTTATCGCCTTTCTACTGCTCCAGTCTAAAAGCAGTCGCAGTCCTCAGCCTTTGTGAACTTTACAACTTGTTGGATTTTTCTTGAAATGTGTCTATTCTTAAAAGCCAAACCCATGGAAAAATAACTGAAACCAAATGCCATGAGATCAGGGCCAACCATAACACATGAGAGCCCTAAAATAACAGGAGAAATACTGTGGTCGTGCCTGACCTTCTGAACTGCATATGGGTTGAAGCAAAACAGCCCATACTCACGTCTGAAATGGTGCATACTACTAGTTTATTTGTAATGCAGAAGAACCCAGTTTACAGAGTCATGACTTTAAAGTTTCAAAAATTTGCTTCAGATGCCAGAAATGACTTCATTTTTGGAATAAACTTAAAAAATGTCACAGTTGAACTTTATTAGCTTATATGGTCAAAATCAGTTCAGCAGGCAATTTAATGGTTGCAGGAAGGTGCTTTAGCAGATTTTATGTTCTAAACATTTTTGAATGTGGAGTTATTCTGGCTGGCCTGAAACTAGCAGTTCAAAAACTTTCATTTAAAGTATACAGGCAACACAGCTTCAACAAGAAGTTTCTTACACACATGTTACCAGCTTGTTCAGATCTGCACCCAGCCCTTAACTCAAGTGATAATTACACTTAGATTATCCCTGTAGAAACTTAGCATGTGTAATCCCAGTAACTTAAAATGCACATTAAGTTACTGCTGAAAAAGATGAGTGGAGCCCTTCAAATACATCCATATGCAGACCATAATACTACTAGCATACGTAGTGACAAGAAATAGTAATCTTTGTGAAGATAAACATCAATAAATACATCAATACATAGAATACATAGATACATCAATAAATAGAAACTTCTGGCAAGCAAGCCATGGCAGTGTGGGGCTAACAGCCGGGACTACCAAAGTTACATACACAGTCAGTCAGGTTGTTCAGTAGCTGTTAGGAGCTAAGTTAAATCTCTGCACAAACCACGACTGTAAACTCTGCCCTCTATCCAACCCAAATGTTTGAGATGGCCAGACACAAAACCAAACCACAGACAGGTCATCTACACCCCAAAGAAAGCATATTTGGGTTTGCTCAGGAATTAATAGGGAATTAATGTTTCCTGGGAAATATTTTTAACAGGATGTGCAGCTGTGACACCAGGAAAGGAAAAAGCATGGGGAAAAAGGACAAATGTATCAAAGAAGATGACATCTAGGGAGTTGCTGAAGTCCTGGTAGCAAGAATAAAAAGGGAAAACCTTTTGTTATTATTCCTAGCCTGTTTTCAGGGCAAGCAATTGTTCTACTTTCATTGTAAATGAACAGGATTATGTTAGAGACTCCTCAATCCACAGTCATGCTTTCTTCCCTGCAGGGAAAACTTAGCCCTTGGCCTTCCAGACAGGCACTCAGTCAGAAGAGTAAACTTTGCTGCCAAATAACACTGCTTGTGCTACTTACAGCCTTTATGCTGCACACATACGATGAAATCCTGATCCCATTCTAGTTGAAAGTCCTTCTACTGCTGGCAGCAACACAGACAACATTTTCTTTTTAAGCATACCTCTACTTCATGAAGAAGTTTCATATGAATAAAGAGAAAAACATCACAAGCACTATGTAAGATAGTTTTGTCTCTCCTTCTAGATCTTGAGTATATGTATATCTGCATATCCATGCTTCTGCTTACAGGACTTGCAGCAGAAGCTGCCTGGCAGAGTTGGGCAAATCAATAGGTAAAAGATACTGTGTGCAGTTTGCCTTGCTCTGCACCATAGGTAGCTATCTGGAATAAAAATTCTGACAGTAAAGATGAGATCATAGAATCATAGAATAGTTCGGGTTGGAAGGAACCTTCAAAGGTCATGAGCAGGATCATCTTCAACTAGACCAGGTTGCTCCAAACTACATCCAGCCCTAGCCTCGAATGTCTCCAGGAATAGCATATTCACCACCTTTCTGGGAAATCTGTGCCAGTGTGCTACCACCCTCGCTGTAAAGAATTTCTTCCTCACATTCAGCCCAAATCTCCCCTCTTTTAGTTTAAAACCATCACCCCTCCTCCTATCGCAACAGTCCCTGATAAAAAGTCTCTCCTCATCTTTCTTATAGGCCCAGTTTAGGTACTGAAATGCCGCAATAGGGTCTCCCCAGAGTCTTCTCTTCTCCAGGCTGAACAACCCCAACTCTATCAGCTTGTCCTCACAGAAGAGGTGCTCCAGCCCTCTGACCATTTCCATGGCCCATAACATATGTGGCAGTCAGATCACAGAGGAAAGGAGAACAGTCAAATGCCTCTTAATGCATGAAGAATTCAAGCACAAAGATGGAAGCACTTGTACACAGATAGGGTTGAGTGACCAGAGGATGAACTGTTACAACAGTTGATTTTGGCAAAGGATCATACTTCACTATACTACGTCCTTCAGGTGAACTCCTGCCAGAAATATTGCTAGGCAGAATCCAAACTTCCATCTGACCAGAATCACAGAGCATGAGCAGAGACCACTGAAACTTAACAGTGGAGAAGGGGTTAAAATTATAAACCACAACTTCCTACAGGTCTCAGAAATCAGGATCACCACAGAAACATACCTTCTTTGTAGGACCTTATTTAAAATCCATGGAAGTTAGTAAACTGGATACTTCTAACTGTTAACAGGGATGTTTCTGCGTTTTGGTTTTGTGTTTCAGTATCACCTGCCCAGAACATTGATTTCTTTGTTCTCTGTTTGTTACAACCTCAAGAGAGAAGATGAATACACAGAGCTAACAGTGACTCACACAAGAAGGTTACAAGACGGACTTATAAGAAGGACTTACAGCAGGCTGACCTTAGATGATGAAAGTACCAATCTACCATTTCACCATCTTGAACTGTATCTTCTGCTGGCAGTGTTCATAATGCTTTTGGTATTAACACTGCAAAATGTTATTTTGCAGAAATCTGACTCTGTAACAAAAAAACCCCAAACAGTTATTGCAATATCTTTCTTATTAAGTCAATCATTATGACATGGAACTGTTGGAACAAGTCCAAAGGAGGGCCACGAGGACGACCGGGGGTCTGGAGCACCTCCCATATGAAGACAGGCTGAGAAAGTTGGGGCTGTTCAGCCTGGAAAAGAGAAGGCTGCGTGGAGACCTCATAGCACCCTTCCAGTATCTGAAGGGAGCCTCTAGGGATGCTGGGGAGGGACTCTTTATGAGGGACTGTAGTGAGAGGACAAGGGGTAACGGGTTCAAACTTAAACAGGGGAAGTTTAGATTGGATATAAGGAGGAAGAAATTCTTTACTGTAAGGGTGGTGAGGCACTGGAAGGGTTGCCCAGGGAAGTTGTGGATGCTCCATCGCTGGCAGTGTTCAAGGCCAGTTTGGACAGAGCCTTGGGCAACATGGTCTAATGTGAGGTATCCCTGCCCCTGGCAAGGTGGTTGGAACTAGATGATCTTAAGGTCCTTTCCAACCCTAACTATTCTATGATCCTATGTTAGAAAGTCCAATTATTCAATGTGATCAAGACAGAAATCCTTCAGCTGTGACATTTACCCAGTCCTATGAGATGAAGGATGATCTTGATCTTTCCAAAAACATCTCTTCATCTGCCTCCTCTTCCCTTCCATGAAACCACAGAGCTATTCTCCAACACTTGTACAAACAGGAAGAGGAAACTGAACTGCTACTAACATCCTCATCTTCATAAATGACATAGCTCTGTTGTGCTGTATCATTTGCTCCCTTTTGAGTTCGGATGAAGTACAAAGCATAACTACACACAACAGCTCTGTTTAACCTTAATTCTTAACATTCAGGTTTAATTCATAGCTTGAGCAAAAGGGCCTTAGTCCAGAACTTGAATTGTTATCACAATCACAGAATCACACAAGACTTTAAAAGTTGTAATTTCTGATTTCAGCAAAAGATTTTGTTTCTTCTGTATACTTTGCCCTCTTTCTAAAAATAATCTTAGTTTCCCATCTCAAAAAGTCTGTCTTCTATCACAGAAAGGAAGATTTGGAAAAATTTTCCTGTTCATCTGATACTTTCACACGTGCTATCAGGCAAAAAATGATAGTGCCACTCTTCATAATAATTTTAATTATACCAGCATCCTATTAATGAAAAATAAAGGATAATGCACATAGAGTCATACAATATACCTTATCAACAAACAAAACATGCTACCTTTATACTTCTCCAGGATGGGGTGTCACTAAACAAGACAGGTCAGGGAAGTAAAGACAACTCAGGCTTAGCCTGGTCAAGAAACACCGCCTGAAACTGGGCAACAGTTATGCTTTTTTCTAATAGATACAGCACTTTCCAGAGCAGAAATGCATGGCATTATGTCAACATTTGGCTTCGTTAACTGCATTTGAAGACAGCTTTGTGATTACAGAAACTATGCTGGAATAATATTGGCTTATACATACAATAGTACCTCAGTCCTCTCCTTTCACAGGTGGCTTTCTTTTGTCCCACTAGTTTGCCTGGTTTTACATAGATTAGTAGAATTGTCTGGCTGTTCAGACCCAAAGCACTCAGAATGAGGCTACTTTTCCCTGTAACATTTTAATCAGCTTGTCAAGAACAGGCCCAAGTGGAAACCTTCAATGCAGAACTGCAATGAAAGAGCCCATTGCAGAGCATCTGGTTTCCCTATAATGCAAACTGACAGAACAGATTCCTGCAGTCTCTTACACTAACTTCTCTTTTGCTGAGGTACTTGGATCTCAGAAATGTGCGTTAATTCTTTGTATATCAAATATAAAGATGTGCTGACAGCACAGATGTCAAAGATGAAAAACCTTCCTTTCACTCTGATAATTAATCTTCTTAGTAATAGCATGCTCTTTGATGGATTTTTGTAACTAGCTCATGACAACATTTGGAAAAGAGAGTGAGAAAAGCCCAAAGCAAGCCACAAGAAATGCTGAGGGCTGACAGCATCCCAAGAATTTGGGGAGCACAAAAAAGAGCTACATGTTCGTAGCTCCCTCTTGCTTGTCCTGCCACGTAAACAAGCACCCAAAGACCATTTCCAAAAGTTTCCATTAACCTGGGTTTTCCGAGCTTCACAACCATTGAGCTCTTCCAGGGAGCTCCACCATACAGCTACACTAGCAGAGGATGCTGCAGGGCATCATCTAACCCTAAAAATCCTGAGTGGCATTAGAGTCTCCTATCCTCTGCTACCTGAATGTGTGAACCAGAGCTAAGGTACCTAACTCCACAGCATGGCTTTCATTCTTAGAGACAGTGAGCATCCTTCCAAATGATACCAATGCAAGATGAGGATTTTACATTTTAAAACCAGGTTGAACTAATAACACCTATATTAATGTATTTTGACAAGCTGGAGCCTGAACCTGCATAATCTAATGACACATGTAAATACTTATATGTGGAATGTGACATTTTATCTTAATCACATAGATCTAATGCATAGAATACAGGTTCTCGTATTTCACATGTATATCATATATGTGAGATATACTTTGGAAAATACAGCCAGATTCTTTGCCAGATATTGAACTGCTTTGCTCAACTGCTTTTAATTTTTGGAACCTCTTTAAAATGTGCAGATTAGTTCTTTTTAAAATACTTTAAAAGATAAATATTCAATATTATAAAGAACAGTAAGGTCAAATTCTTGCTTTCCATAACAGTTCACTCTTTCCACAACATCTTACAAAAAATTTTGTAATCATCTGACAATCTAATTAAATATCAGCTCTTTGTCTGCCTTTGTTAGATTAAAACACAGACTGAGATTTATGCAAGCAATGAAAAGGAACCTCGTGCAATGTTGAAGAGTTGTGCCCTTAGTCTGAAGAAGTCTGGAAAAGTTTTGTTGAAAGCACATATAACAACATAAAAATTTATATATAATGTCTCCGAGAAGCACAGTACCTTCCTCAATAAATCAAAAGGAAACCCATAGTTATATTAGTTATATATGTAGTTAAAACCATGCCAAACTAGTTCATATCTCATGACTGACTGTACATTAATTGTCATATCCCTTCTTTATATTGGATTGGCAATACAAGGAGAAAAGGTAAGTCCTCATCTTCCCTTACCTTCACATAACCTGCCTGTGCTATCAAGACTTACTTTGAGGAGGAGAATTAAGAGATACAAAAACCAAATAATAATGGTTAGGGGGTTAAGAAGGCAACTCCACGACAGAAGGCCTGGAAGGCATGCAATGTGCTGTGTCCTAAAGATGAAACACTTGCTTGCCAAAGCAGTTGATGAGAATAAGCTTCCAAGAAGTGATCCTAGAGATACATCAGGACCTAGAGTTCAATTAGATGAAAGAAAAATCCCACTCATTTCTATCAGCATTTCCATCTAAATGGAATAGATTTAAAATGTCTTTTGAGTCAGAATCCTTGCCATTTGCCTAATGCACTGATTAACTGATATATTCTTTGATTTATTTGCTTTGCAGTCTTTTTATCATTTAAGCCAAGTTGAACAATTATATATTATAAAAAACTAAGGCTAATGTTAATTTTCCTCTGGATTAAGAACTGGACAAACATTGCAGACCTTTCATTGATACAAGGATTGTTTGGTTTGACAGAATTGTTTTCAGATTGAAAAAGTACCCATTCCTTCTTCAAAAGCAAAACTGGTGCTATATGGTGTAATCGTGTAATCCTAATCTCATGTCACAGCAGGCAATGAGAAATGCATATTCTAGATACTAAAATACAGAAAATGTTCTCAAATGAGCGGGACTTGTGCTAACAAGTATGGTTCCAAAAAGTTTCAATAATTCAGTTATGTCTCAGGTTCTTTTTCAAAGCTTGGTTTACCAAGAATCATACCATATCCAGAACATTACAGACCACCAAGACATCTAGTGAGCGAAAAAATATACTGCAAATAAAATTACGTTACATAACCTAAACAGTATAGGGTTTATTAGATACAAGAAGCCTATGGGATCATTGCTAGAGAAGTATCATTACTCTTTGATTTGTTTCACTGTACATTTACAATTCTAAAAGTATCCAGGAAACAAAATGATTGGAGAGCTGCTCCATCAAAATCTACCCATGTGGCATCTCTGATATCTGACTGTATCCATGCACTGCATTCCACTCTCAGCAATGAAAGAAAAAACTCAATTTCCACTATGAATGGCATACCTCAGCTGGTGCTTTTGCAACTTCCAATCCCTCTTCCCCTAAGATGGCAGAGACAAACCCTTTAATCTATGTTGCTGGGTGTTGCTCCAAGTTTTATCCAGTAATTTTCCTTATCTTGGGGGCCTTGCAATGCTTGGGTCTTTTATCAGGTTCCTGCTTTAGTACAGACCTGGTAAGAACTCAAGAGAAATAACATTTACTGGTTTTGCTGATAACGTATTATGTCCTACCCATTAGATAGACATCTGACAGATTTATCACTGTAAACCACATTTATTTAAATTAAAATTCAGAAACCGTGATGAAGCACATGGCACATGATGTCTAAACCCATCCTTCTTTCTAAAGGAAACACAAATCTTCCACAGCTGTACTGACATAAAGAAGTATGACAAAATCCTGCAATTTCTGAACCAATAAAAACATCAAGCTAATTATTTTCCCTATGAGCCTGGCAAAACCAGTTCAAGCAATCTACCATCAACAGCTTCAAATACATGAGAGCTGCTTCTTGGGGCTCATAAAATAACAAGCAATCAAATTAGTTCAGAGAGCAGAACCCCTGATGTTCTGCCAGGAAACCATGTGTAGAAGAGTAGGTAGGAGAAAACTAACACCAACACACGAATCACATTTGAGAAACAGAAATGCACTCTTTCAAATTGAAGTTAAAATTATCAAATAACCATAAGCAAAAGTGCAGGCTTGGAAAAAAAAAAAAAAAGTCTTGTAATAAATTCACTATAAATTGCAAGGGTAGGTAATGATGAGGAACTTTCCGATTCCTTTAAATTGGAAATCAGGCCAGATTCTCTTATTCATGTCATTTTCTTTATCAATTCTTTTTTTCTTTTTAAATTGAATTTATCTTCACCTCTATACACAATAAATAGCATATAATGGATATACACCACATCTTTGTTTCCCTATCTTCCTGCAAGAAGAAGTATTCTTTAAAAGAGAAGCAGTAGAACAGGATTTCTTTTATATTTTGCCTTCAAGAACTGGAGAAAAAATGTAAGTATTTTCCAACAACACTATTACAATTAATAAAGTTTGAGAATGACTATGTTGGTAGGGCAGGAAGAGCTTAGAGAGAATTTCTGTTTGTCAGCACCTTCTGAAAACAGATCTCTCACAGTCCTTACTCCTACATTTTATGCAGTGCTCTGACGAGACGGAGACGGACCTCTCACATTACCCATTGTCTGGCTTTTTGCTGGGTCAGACATCCTTGACCTCCTAAAGTGCTTAGGTTTTAATTGCTTAGGTTTAATTGCTTACATTTGACCTGGTATTTTCAGGGGATTTTTGTATGTGAACTTGGCTTTTTGTGATGTGAGAAAATTCTGCATTGAAAGAAAAGGGAATCCCATCAAGCTTGAGTTCAGACTGACCTCAGTTACCTATGAGAGTTTCTTCTTCACATTGATTAGGATTCCGTCATTAGTTACGGTTACATACCAAATTACTTTTGACGAATCTCTTCTACCACAATCTGGCCAGGGGCTCCTAAACCAGGGTTTCTCAGAAATTTCCAATCATTTCACTAGTTGCAGCATGGCAGGATTTTTAAAGGTATTCACACAGCTGCTGCAAAGCACTAGGAAATGGGTAGTTAGGTAATCTAGAAGGATCAGTGAGTATCAGTCCTAGTAATAGTGAAGGGTTATATACTGGATATTTTACTGCTGCTGGCAAATATTTATGTTTATTTTTTTTTAACTGGGTTAATTAGGTTTCATAAGAACCCTTCTGTTTTTTCACATATCACAATTTTCAATACTGCAATATCATTACTAACCAGTACACTGAGAAATTATGCATATCATATGCTAACTATCGCATCATTATCACAACTGCACAAGCTTCAGAAATCTCATACAGGTTTCTTTACAAAAATCATCTTCCAGACAATTTGCAGGGTTCAACTTCACAGAGTTAATAGGAATATTATTTTTTACTTTTCTTTGTTACATTGCTTTTCTTGCAACATATAATGCTGCCAGGCATCACATGCACAACCCATACTGTTCACTTATTTGTGATACGGTTGGGTCCTGCTCAACATAATGCTGGAAACCTTGTAAGGACTGAGGATGTACAGGCTGCTAGCGACTGTTCCGTGCTACTAGAAACCTACTCAACCATACAGTCAAATGACATCTTTATACTTCGAAGACTTGCTTCTTAGTTTTCTCCATCTGACAGTGAAAATGAAATTAGCTATGAGGCACAGCAACAGCTAAACCCTGATGGACAGGTGTAACTTCTCCCTGGGAGGAACTGGAACTAAAACAAACAGAAATTTAGTTTAGATTGACCAGTAGTGTTGCTCATCAAAAAGCACAAAAAGTACAAGTTGATTCTCAGTAAATTACTGGGGCATTAGATTACAAATCACAAGACTAAGCTTTCTCCATTTTTATAATGTTTTGAGGTGGTTTCTTTAAATGAAAGTGAGATTATCATTCAATGCAGGATTTTAGTGAAAAAATTACAAGACTCAGAATAAAGTTGTGACAGTAACAATGGACACTGTTTATCTCAAGACACAGCTAACGCTACAAGAGCTGTGGGCTGAAATGGCACAGAGAGAATAAAACTGACCAAGCAGCAGGGACATGCATGTTAGATACCCTACAAGACAGTAGTTATATGCAATGGAAAGAAACACACACTTCTAGAGTTTGCCTTTCTCAAAGACTATTACTGCACCATGAGCATGCCAATATGTATTCATTGATATAAAAGAATATAGTGGGAGTAGTTTACAAGGTAGGTGCCTAAAGTTAGGTGAGCTAAAAGTGAACCCAGGTGACTTATGTTTTTCCTTTGTCCCCAATTATTTGAGAAAAATTTTAGGGAAGGTCTTTCTGATTTAAACTAACGAGCAATTTTTCAAAATTCACCCACTTTGAGACACATCAAAAGTTGATAACCTAAGGAAAAAAACCCCACAACCCAGCACTTAAAACCACTCTTGAAAGTACACAGCACTGCAAACAATTCTCGATGTTGCAAATCAAGTTGCATTTGAAATCCCTGACACAGACTTTCATCCCTCCCCTCCCTTCTCCAGCAACAGGAAGAACACGTCTTTCCAAAAACCTGGATTCTAAACTATGCCTCAGGCTGCAGTGAGTCAAGGTTTCATATGGGACTGGCTCACTGGTTGTTGCTTTTTTGCCTTGTGGTTTTTGTTTTTTCTTCCCCTAAAAAACTACCAAAGGGATTTGGCGTGGACCTAAAGTGTAGAAAAAGTTACAATGTTTTAGAAATGGTAAAAGAGGGGAAAACTTTTACTAAGAAATAACTACTCTGTACATAATACTTTTTTGTGCGGTGTGGGACATTACAATTGGGTATAATTTCCTTTATAGCCAAAGGTTTTTTTGGGTTTGGTTTTTTTTTGAAAAGGCAAGCTCTTCTGGCTTATAATGTTAGTTCCAGACATTCTTTGAGCTTGGGTTGTGCTCTACTAGTAAGCTTTTATTATATTTTTTAGCTTTCTAAAAAGTTCATATTGCCAAAGTGAATTTAGTTGCCTAGTGGAGTACGCCTTTAACTCATAATCAAGAATAACAACATGGCAGCAAAGATAGAAACAAAATTAAAACAAAGTAATGGAAAATATGTAGTGATCTGGTTTCTAGATAATATTTAATTGCATCTGTTTGAGACAGCAGCTTTTACAGCAATGGATCACCAGGGCAGTTAAAGTAATACTGTGCATCTAGCCATTATAAAAAAGCCAGACAACTTAAAAGTCTCCCTTATCACTCAGCTATTCTGTGTAACCAAGCCTCCTATGCTTTATTTCATATGTGTGTTTTTACCTGGCAATCAAAAGTGTTAATTTATGAAAGCTAGTAGCTTTCAGACATGCTCTGACTTTGCCAGCGAGAACTTACATAGCTTGTTCTAGATCTAACAAAGAGTCAGAGTCAGATATCTAACTCAGGAGTTTTAAATCGAGTTCTTTGATTTCATCACAAGACAGCATTCTTTACCCACTATATATTGTCTCAATGTTAATTAAAGAGTATGCTGTGCAATTCTACAAACTATACACAGCTAGATAAGAATTACTTTTTGAGATCATGATTCAAAAGCTTATGATTATTCACTTTACTTCCCTTTTGTGTTAAGAAACCAAAGCAACACTAAAACTTAGCCAAATGTTTTTCATATATATAAAAATACACATATTATATATAGTGAGACTCCAAGAGAAGTACAATTCAAATCTTTATGCAAATAAAAATATAATTTCATACATGTTTCTACTCTTAAAAAAGCCCCAAGATAAAACAGAACAAAAATGCTTCGTAGTATTAGAAGGAAGAACAAAACAAACCAAGCCTTGGATACACTTTGTAGATTGTATCATTAACTTGTGAGGTATCTTTTGTTTAACAGTGATTTGGCCTAGAATGTCTAGATTGCAAACACTTTTTTATATAGGACTTAAGCATAATTTACAATGGAATGTATGCAAAATTAAAAGGAAACAATAGCACAGTACTGCAATATTTGTATTACAAATAAAGTCAAAATGTTTATTAATCCTATTTCTCTTCCTAGCTAGCCTCTCTGTTGATCCCAGAGGGAAACATGAGTTCCAGTGCACCAATGAGTGCATGCATTTGTATCCTGACAACCAGCCATGTACAGCAAAACCTTAACTGTAACTTAGATGCTAAGGGACACAGTTGCAAAAACAATTAGGGTTTTAGCATCAGAAGAGGAGCTACATTTTACCACCTCAGTCCTTTCCCCAAAATATCATTCAAATCCAAAGCATCCAAACCCAAGCTAAAACTGTTCTTATCAAGATCAAAAGTCTAAAATACTGTTCACTCAATAGTAACTCTTGAGATACATTTTTTTGTTACTATAAATAAAACATAAGACTATTAAAGGAGATTTTTCACAAAACTTCTGGAAAAAAAAAATCAAAGCACTTTATTTTCCAATAGTCAACACTTACAAGTGATTTCCAGTCATCCCTCCCATGGGTATTCAGGTGAGTAATCTAGTGGCCAAATGAGAATATATTACCTGAAGATGTTTAATCCCTTTTGATAAAAGAATTTTACTTTGCATATATAAATAAAAGTCCATGGATCAGAGAATCAGAGGCTGAAACTCACATATCTTATTTTCTAGGCCAGCAGATCTAAAACATCATTACTTTGAAGTTATTTTATAAAAAACAGTTTCAACAGCAATGTGTTAGGTCAAATTCTGTAGCTTTACTGGCAAGGACAGCAAATTAACAGTAAACCACCATTCAAAACACTGAATTAGGCATGAAGTAGATTAATATTTTAAGTGACTATACCAAACATTTCAACTGCTTTACAAGATTATGCTTTAAAAGTATCAAGGGCTTTATGGTAAACTGCAATGACACTGTTCAGTAGTTTTAAAAGGCATACTGTTGAAACCTAGTTCCCTTGCTTCTGTTTAAGCATTTTAATCCTGAAACATTATACCTCTGAAGCAGCCTTAGAAGAACCCTAACAATGTTATGTATGAGCAACACACCCAGACCACCTGAAATAACAGAAAAAGTAGGGAGGTTTCTTCAGATTTTTGTTGGAATCTCATGAAATGTGATCAGTACATCCTCTACATTCACGAGATTACATAAAATCTTACCAATTTTCAAAGCTGTTCAGTTTAACAAATATGGACGTGAAAATAGTTCCACAGTCAGTATAAAAGCATGGATTTTCCATATAGCTCAAGAACAACTTTGGCCAAAAAAAAAAAACCAACAAAAAAAAACAAAACACCAAGACCCAGAGGGATTAAAAAACATCAGCAGCACCTGGATCTGAGAGTTTCTTCAAATTATAGTTCCTGTAGTTTTTTCTGTTATTAGCAGATTAAACCAGTATGAGAACACTTTCCTTGCCAAATTCATTGGAGTCACATTACCCACTTCTCCTACACCAAGTATCTGGTACATTTAAACTGATTTAACCTCCCATTTTCCCTTCTGAGCAGTATAAGAATATGGATATGAAACAGTGTGAAGTCTGGAAAGCCATCTGAGGTTGAAGTACACACAGACTGAAGGAAATAAGGAATTTTTATACATCTTATGTCAGCTGCAATAGCCTCGAACATTACAAACAAGTGCTAGCCAAGAGCTTTAATGTTTGACTCTATATAAATGCAACAACTTTGGCATTTAGCTTAATAAATATCACACTGTCCAGATTCTACTGGTGAAGGTACTTCAAGTGGTTGTCATTCACACTTAGCTTGGTACACCTCTGACATAGGGTGGCACAGAAAATAAGTGTTGGATGAGCACAATAACTCACTTGTTCCAGTTGAACACTTCATACATTTCTATCTCATGTGAAATAAATAGTGCAACATAGGTACCACATTCTGCCCATTCACAGCGGCAGCCTCAGTTGCCATCTGCCTTTCATCCTTGTTTCCCATATCCCTGGTAGTTACATATGGTATGGAAATATTTTTTTTACCAACATGTCCTTTTATACATTTGTCACTGCCTAACTCCACGCTCTGTCAGCTATGCTCAACTGAACAGACATCCTAACAGAGAGAAATCACTTGTGAACAGTGGAAATAAGACCACTGATATTAGCCCTCTACACTACTGCATTCACTTAGCAAGAACTACACAGGAATCTCTGGGACCCATCCCCTATAACTTGATCACAATTTTGTTGGTGAAGGCTGAAGCGTAGATTTATCAGTATCTTTGAAGGGCTCTTTGAACTGAGGCATGACAGTCATCTTGCTTTCTTCCTGGGTACTGATAAATATTCTACATAGTTTTCAGTAACTTTTATTTAAAGATGGATGCACACATGTCAGTGCAAAGGGGAAATTAAAAAGCTTTCTTCCTGCCCTGATCAACATCTTAACAAAAAGAACCTATACATTATAGGTTTCATACCTGTACAACCATATAGGGTGGCACTGTATAATAAAATTTGTATGGATTTTCTGGTTTAATCACACTAGCTATGGAGAAAACATTCTAGCATCTATTAACATTTTGACATTTCTAGGTAACTTATTAACAACTTGTTATCTTGATCCCAAAACACATGACCTTTCATGTTGAAACGAACTACCTGTGCAAGTCAGAGACTCATCTTCCACAGAACCTATACGCAAAATCTCCTATTAGGATATTTATTTACCTGGGCTAACCACTTATCATTGTTTAGTGCTAATACTATTGAAATCATTTCAGTTGCAACTTCAGTAAAATAAAGCCTGAGTCCTCTGTAACAATTTCATTAACATATATGAATACACCCTTGCATCTGGTCACAGCATAGCTCAATAGATTTTGGTATTAAGGACTTCAAGTATATTTCTTTTCAAATCACCTACTATGCCAGCTTTCTGTAAATTCAAATTCGAATTAAACATTTGCAATCCCTCCTTGAGTCACTAAGTTAAACCAAGCAAACATTTAAGTCCAGATATAAGAATAAGCCTTCACATTTTGCAAAAATGTACTCTCATTTAACTACAGTTTTAGAGAATTGTCTAATAGGTCATCATAAAATGAGCTACACATGTAAAAACATGGACATAACGCTCTCTATGAAATGCAGGCAGTGCTAACTGAATAGGCTTTACGTCCTGGGCCTCAAATCCAGGAAAGCGT
This sequence comes from Ara ararauna, assembly GCA_028858755.1. Classification (NCBI taxonomy): domain Eukaryota; kingdom Metazoa; phylum Chordata; class Aves; order Psittaciformes; family Psittacidae; genus Ara; species Ara ararauna. The sequence continues at coordinate 27,647,760 of CM054380.1, forward strand.
GACTGCTTTAGCCCTGCTTTATCAATGATCTCCATAAGACATTTCAAGTTAATCAAGTGTTTATATGCTTTACTAGATCAGGGTGCTCAGATTTCCTTTTGGTTACTGAGTTTAAACACAGCTCATGATGTTGCCCAGGGGATAGCAGTGTGGAACCTTCACCTTCTGACCACATCAATGAAGTGTGAAATCTGCCATATTTACTCATAAAAATCTCCCAATGAAAATTATATCAGGACTACTGACTGTTCTTCAACCTGGTTTTCAAAATGATAAATTAAGAAATTATTTTTATAATTAAATATTATACCCACAAGGAATTAGAATTTCATGCAATTATCGGGTTCGGGTGAAGACTTGGCTCCATACCAGACCCGTAACAAAACTCACAACAGTGAAATTGCACTATGTTACATTAACTGGGCTACTTTCTAAGAATGCAATGCTACCTACAAATAATAATGACTTCTTACTCATCATATGCTCTGTTAAGACTTCTTTTTTTTTTTTTTTTACTGCTTGTAGATTTTCAACCCTGAAAGATCCACTGTCAATTATTGGAAAGTCATGCTACTTTACAGAGCACCTACGCAGTAATTTTCAAAACCAGTAAAAGCTCGGAGATGTAATCCTTCACAGTGGGGTTGAACGCGGCAATCTATTTATGACTGGCAGATGGAGAGGAGGAAAGATTGTGAATCCTAGAAGAAGGATGCAACTGCCAGGATTTTGAAGTGTTCTATGAAAGCTTACAACCAGAAGTTTTTCAAAAACAAGGGCACAAAATACACTGAGGTTGAGTCTTGTTTTATTTTAGCAGCATGGACATCAAGACCTTACATTATTTTTGGTGAGTAATTTGAGATTCTGTAATTTTATCTACTGCGAAATTTCATAAGCACGGCAATCCAGGAAAGAACTTATTAAAAGACTACAGAATGCTGTTTAAGCTACAACAAAGTGTTAAGATTTTATCCTTCTAACATCTGAAAAAGAATGGCGACGATTAATTATTTGCCACAACAGCATGAAATTCTAGCTTTCTGTATCATACAAGCTTAAATTACACTACAAGGCCAGACCATTTTATTGTGTGGCTGATATCCTGTTGGAAAAAAATCCAAACAATATCTCTCCTCTTAGCTCAACAAAAACATTATGTTGATTGAATCAGAGCCAACATGTACACTCATGAGCTCTCCAGCTAAGGCAGGAGAGACCTACCTTATTTGTAATTTAGTTAGGACAGAACTGCATTTACAATACTATGGATAAGCTACAGCAAGCTTCATCTTAAAGCTGCTATTTTAGGGGTTGTAAGTCCACTTAAAGCTAGCTGTCTCCAAATAAAATTTTGTTCTAATTCTGCAGACAAGATAAATCTTTCCACAGAAAATTTGATGGAGAAAAAATAACACTATCTCTGATTGGGAGAAAAAAAGAATAATGGCTTTAGATCTTCATTAGTAATTTCTAAAATTACTGAAGGAAGTACTCAGTTTGATTATTCTGGCTGAGTCACCTGAAAGAAACCTACTAGATTTCAACATTTACTGCTATATTCCCATTCCCAATCCAAATACACATTTAAGATTTCTTTAGTTCTTCACCCTGAGTGCATGCATGCAATCCTGAAGGGCAACTCTATTAGGGATAGCACAGGAAACCTTGTTAAATTGCCATTTGCCACTGTTCAAGCCAACAGAAATGTTGTCAGCAATGTCTTAAAGCAGAATCGAGCCACAGATTCTTTCACACTCTGCTAATATAAATGCTATCAGTGCCTGTCTTCGCACAACAGGCCATTTTATGTCACTACAAGTAAATAAATGCTAAAACAAATATAAAGTCATAAACAAACACTGAGATAATTACATCAACACACCTTACTGGTGGCCACATACTACTTCAAAAAACTTACTCAATAAAATACTAACATGATTATATATGGCTTTTCAACTAAACCAGAGTCACAAAAAACCTTGTAAACTATCCCCCCCCAAAAAATTTACCTTACAGTAAAATGATGTTCCTTTATCTAAACACTAATGAGCTTCAGGAAGCTTACACAATTGTCAAACTTCTGACTCTTCACAGGACACCTCCACATGGCAAGGTCAGATGGAGAGATCAACAACTAATCCATTAATCCACTAGTTTCACATCAATCCTCTGCAGAGGTCCTCATAGAAAAAACCAGGCATGGAGTTCTAAAGCCTGAAGATAATGTACAAACTTATTCTGTGAAGCCCATGTTCTCCTACTTAAAAGAAACACAGTTTGACACTTGGCGTATTTTATGGAGTCCAGACTTCTCCTAACTGTGCACAGTAAAATTAATGCCCAATAAACACACAGAATAGTGCATGAGCTACTAAAATTACTTTCCGCCTTTAAAAAAAACAAACCAAACAACAAAACGAACAAGCTTCAGTGAACCAAAGGCTTTATATACTATAGAATATGGAAATAACCTGTAAACAGCATTAAGAGAACATTCTAGTAAATCATGGCAGGGGTCTTGCTAGGATTTTTTACCTGATGAAGTTTAACCATGCCAAGTGCAAGGTCCTCCACCTGGGTTGGAGCAATCCCAGGCACAGCTACAGGTTGGGCAGAGAAGAGGTTCAGAGCAGCCCTGCGGAGAAGGACTTGGGGATGTTGGTTGATGAGAAAATGAACATGAGCTGGCAGTGTGCTCTCGCAGAAGAGCGAGCCAACTGTATCCTGGGCTGCATCAAAAGGAGTGTGACCAGCAGGTCGAGGGAGGTGATCCTGCCCCTCTACTCTGCTCTTGGGAGACCTCACTTGGAGTATTGTGTGCAGTTCTGGTGTCCTCAACATAAAAAGGACATGGAACTGTTGGAACAAGTCCAGAGGAGGGCCACGAGGATGATCAGGGGACTGGAGCACCTCCTGTATGAAGATAGGCTGAGAAAGTTGGGTCTGTTCAGCCTGGAGAAGAGAAGGCTGCGTGGAGACCTCATAGCAGCCTTCCAGTATCTGAAGGGGGCCTATAGGGATGCTGGGGAGGGACTCTTCATGAGGAACTGTAGTGATAGGACACGGGGTAATGGGTTCAAACTTAAACAGGGGAAGTTTAGATTGGATATGAGGAAGAAATTCTTTACTGTAAGGGTGGTGAGGCACTGGAAAGGGTTGCCCAGGGAAGTTGTGAATGCTCCATCGCTGGCGGTGTTCAGTGCTGGACTGGACATAGCCTTGGGTGTCATGGTTTAGTGGGAGGTGTCCCTGCCCATGGCAGGGGGATTGGAACTAGATGATCTTCAGGTCCTTTCCAACCCTAACTATTCTATGATTCTATAAGACCTGAGTTAGGTGTCTTTATTTATGTATTAAATAAGAAAATAAGCTGTTAAATAAACACAGCATTAAATAATTTTTACTCTGTATGCCCTATGATAAATATTAGGCTGCGGCAAGGCAGGTACTCTTAGTAGACATTCATCAACTAATATAATGATAATCCATGTTGTATATTACATATTGATAAATGTATGGCACTTGATTTACACATTGTTACAGAAGTAACATGAGAAGACCCACCACGGACACTGTGAGCCTAGATATTTTGGTGACAGTAGAAATTAAATACATCAAATCAGCTTGTGAATCCACCATATGTGCTAAACTGATGAATATACTGGTATTCTTATACTAGCTTTTGCTTATTTTGTCAGCTTAAATGACTTACCTTCAAATATTAATATAGGCTTCCACTTGTATTTAAATCTGTAGTACACAGAGGTCCCAATTTTATTTTTAGCCACTACTAAAGTAAAATGATAGACTTAATGAAGATTAATACATTGCTCTTTTAAACGCTTTTCTTTCTTTTTGTTTTGATGAAGAATATTTCATGACTTTACAGTGCAAAATGAAAAATTAAACTCCATCGCTTAGTGTCCTTTGCACTGCTTTAACAACAGGTGAATGTGAAGTACTTTGTGAAAGCATAAATATGTGAGACTTGACACTAATTCATACCATAAGTTACTGACAAACACAAACCAAATCATCTATTAGCGTGAAGTACTGTAAGATGCTGCAGTCCTGTTAGCATTTGGCATTATCTAGCAAGAACAGTCATAAGCATATTGTATAAACTGATTCACTCAAAGTAAAGGTAGAAGTAACACTTTAAGCAGAAAATGGACATGAGATAATTTAGCATTTTTCACTATTTGCCCTGAATAAATTTGCATTATTAACATTTAAAGCAGAACCAATATATTAGAATACTTACACGCCAGAATGTGCCTTAGTGGTTGGTGGTTTGTTGGGTTTTTTTTGTAACAATTTAAATTTTATAATAGGTAATATACTTTTTAAAGGATAACAACAGATTTCTTAAAGTGATATAACTATGATAACAGGGACAAAGCCTTATTTCTTTCTGCTTTCTCCTTTACACATTAATCATAGCACTGCTGAGATCGGAAAGGACCTCTGGAAATCGTCTAGTCCAGCTTCCTTGTTTAAAATTGGGCCATCTATGGCCAGGTCCTCTAGAGTGTCTCCAAAGACAGGAACTCTGGGCGACCTGGTCCAGGGTTTGAACATTCTCACTTGAAAAATTTCTGTCTCATGTTTAAATGGAATTTACTGTATTTTAATTTGCACCATTATCTCTTCTCCTGTTACTGGGCACTATAGAGAATTGTCTGCTCTATCTCTCCACACATCACATATTTACAGACATTGGTAAGATCTCCTCTGAGCTTTCTCTCCACACTGAACATTCCCAACTCTCTCGACCTCAGATATATCAGATCCCAGGGATCCCTATATATCCAGCTTGTTCAGATATTTTGTAAATTGATCCTCCTCAACACCAAGGTTGTCTTCCTTGCTCCAGTTTTTCCCACTGGACTCTGGGACCTGATATTTCTGAGGTCAATCAGCAGATTGCCAGGAAAAAAGTGAAGAAGGTATTGAGTACCTCAGCCTTTCTGCGCCCATTTTCACCAAGCCCCTGCCCATCTGGCAGTGAGCCCACATTTGTCCTAATTTCCCTTTTGCTGATTATATATCTACACATAGGCTTTGGCTTTCCTAATCCCATTTTTGCACACTTGCACTCTGTGTCTATATTCCACGCGGAACACCTGTTCCTGCTTCCCCCTCTTGTATGCTTCCTTTTTGTATTTAACTAGATGATCTTAAGGTCCTTTCCACCCCTAACTATTCTATGATTCTATAACTGTAGCCAGTGGTTCCTTGTTTGCCTATGCTTGACTTTCTGCTCATTGAGATGGACAATCTTGGAGTTTAGAGGAAACAGTCCTTGAAAATCACCAGCTCTCCTGGATCGTTCTTCTTTCCATGACCATATTTCATGGAATGCTTCCAAGTTCCTCAACAAGACAAAATCTGCCCTCCTGAAGTTCATGGTCCTGCTACTATTTATTCCCCCTTCTTGGGATCCTGAACTCCACAATCCCACGGTCACTGCAGGCGAAGCTACACCAAACCTTCACATCCCTGACCAGTTCTCCCTTGTTTGTACATATCAGGTCTAGTAAAGAGCCTCCTCTTGTCAGCTCCTCTACCAGCTGTGTCAGGAAGCTACCAGTGCTCTCCAGAAACTCCCCTGACTGCCTGTGGCCTGCTGTATTGCCCTTCCAGCAGATTCCAGGGCAGTTCAAGTCTTCCTGTGAGTCCAAGGCCTGCAAGAATAAGGCTTCTTCCAATTGCCAGAATAATGTCGCATACTTCTTCCTGATCAGGTGGTCTGCAATAGATGTCCACCACAACGCTGCCCACCTTGGTCTCCCTCTTTAATCTTGACTTGTTAGGTCTCAGCTGATCATTGGTCCTCAAGCAAAACTTGATCTGTTCCTTCTGCTCTCTCCCTTCCTTGCTAACCCAGACTGGGCGTAAAAAGCCTGCCAGCCATTCACTGCAGCACTCCAGTGATGCAAGCTATCCCACTACATCTCTGCGATACCAATTATATCATAGCCCTGCAACTGCAGACAGGTCTTGAATTTCTTCAGGATTAAGCCAAAAATGGCTTTAAAGTCTGTTTTAATTAGCAACTTTAAAATAACCCAGTAATATTGGTGCCCCAAAGAACAATCACATAGACAAAAGAACTCATTCAACAGCAAAACAGGAAAGGAAAAAACAATCCCATGCGTTTTATTGGTATGGCTCTACAGTCCCATTACAATTGGCTAAATATGAATTCTTTTGGTTTGGGGTTGGGTTTTTTTCATTTTTGTTTGAGGGTTTGGTGGTTTTTTTCCTTTTTTCTCTTTTTTAGGTTTTTTTGTTTGTGGCTTGTTTTGTTTGTTTGGTTTTGGGTTTTGTTTCTTGGGGGTCTTTTGTATGTGTGTGCTTTTTGTTTTTACTAATACTTTTGGCTCAGTTCACTCAAGATCATAAGAACAGTTTTGTTTTCTGTATTACAACTGTTTTCCGCTCAAGGATCTAATGCAGGCTTTGTCCTTGGGCTTATAATTTACTATAGGCAAAGACACATATGACTGACAAGATACAGGTCTCTTCTTCATGGTAAGAACACTGTCTTCCTTTGGAGGAGGCACATGTACAGGTTTCCAAGGAATGGGATTACAATATGCTGGAACTGGATACAAATTCCCATCAGCACACCCTAAAATGTTTAGAAAACACATGTAACTAAAAAAGATTATTTACACTACAAGCTTCACAGTGCAAGCAGCTATAATAATCATCTGGACTAAAAAAATCAACAGCACCTGCAGAGGAAGACAGCATAAGCACATCATACAATTTAAATTATTTTCCTTTTTTTACCAACAACTGGCATATTCTTCATCTCTATTTAAAATAATAAGCAGGTTGGATTTTTGACATCCATAATGCTTAATCCTTTGTCTAAAAGCTTTAAATGACTATGACTTAGCTACTCTGCACTATTTCAAAGCATTTATAAATAAAACTTCCTGCCACCATGTATGCAAAGCTCACATATTTTTCCATCCTTGCTTAACTGTTATTCTTCATTTTATTGAGGAGAAAAAAACCACTAATTTTCCACGTATATATTAATAACCTGCAATGACTAACTCAGGGTCCATAAAGCAGTATGAGAAAACATGAAATGAAACATAAGAAACATGTTTCCCATCAGTCATTTGTCTGTAGTAGAACTTCAGTGCATACATCATGGCTGTCTGTAACACATTCTATTGCATGAACACAACTGAGAACTATGTTTCAGAAATCACTTAAACAAGTGATTGCAGCTGTGGAGAAGTAACAAAGGTCCAAAACAAAACATGAGGACAAGGTATATCACCATTTATAAACATATGGAAGCAAAAGAACTTCACTTGCTTGACACATTTTTCTTAAACATTCAGAGGCTGCAATTTACATCCCAAAATATCTTCTGTTGACAATTTGAATGACAGCAATTATTTTAATTCTAAAAAAAATATAGACAAAAGTATATATATATTTTAAGCATTAATTAAGCACACAAACATAAAATGCAATTAATTTCGTATTGCTCTTCTGCTTTTGTACCATGTGGGATGACAGAAAGTACTAAATAAAGTGAGATTCACAAAACACCCCAGTATTAACAGCATTCTCTTTAACACTTCCCTTTCAAAAAAAAAAGGAATAGGGTTAGAGAAGGCAAGAAGGTATGATCCAGGTTTAAAGCCAAATGGAAAGGAAATCCTAGCTAAGAATGCAGGTTGCTTCCCAACTCTTCTTTTTCAGACAGGACTTCAGTCAGTCTCTTACTAACTTTTCCAGCTGAAAAAAACACTTCCTTTCTAAGGGGATTCAGGTGTGAGAAGGTGGCACACATCATCTGTAACACAAACACTAACTTTACCAGAATTCTAATGTAACTGATTTGCTTTACAGGAACTGGTAATTGGTTCTAGTGATTCTTATGCCAGATAAGAAAAATGAGATCAAAATCAGTTATCGTTTGGTATGCCACGTTATTGTCTCAAACAATGTAATTTTCACCCCAAATAGCACGAAGGGCTACAAGAACAAACAAAGGGCCTCAGAGTAGAAGCTTCTCTGATTTACACTTTAAGAGATATCCATTCCTGTGTGCCAAAATTAGATATTGGAAGAAAATCTTAAATGGGCCTCATTTTCCATTAAAAGTTTAGAGGGAAGGAACCACAAACATAGGTCATGACATACGTGCAGAAGTACAAACCTGTAGTCTTCCCACATGGAAGGCCATAACCGTTTAAAACAGGGTGTGGTTTATTTCTAGCATTATGTAGCCATTCCTTAAAGATCTTCTCTGATCTTGTTTTCTTCTCCTGTAGCTCAGCTTCCCTTTCTTTTTCTTTTTCCTAAAAATAAAACAAGAATCTAAGATACTTAGAGACAAAGCCCTACACAATATACACAAAATGGTAAAATACATCTTTTGCAGATTCCCAGACTAAGTATATTTCAATGTTTTCAAATACATTTTCTTGAAAATAGACAAGTTGCCTTTTTTTTTTATTTAAGTCTTGGAAAAAAGGAAAAAAAAAACCAAAACAAACCAACTTCCACATTAATCCAGTGTTTCTCTGATAAAAAACTCTAAGAAACCTTTTGGAAGACTACATACAGAAGGTATTTTGAACATAATGGGCAGATGACCAGGGCCTACGGTGCTGCAGTTAGCCTAAAGAGGCTATTGCATCTGGGACAGCTACCCACTCTTTCTCTCATCTACCCACAATCATGCAGCCCTGGGTCAGCCATGACTGTGTTGCCTCCAAGCCTGCAGCAGGCTTGGGGAACCATTAATCAGAAAAAAAAGTAAAACTAATATGTTTAGGCATAGCATTTAGATTTAAACTCGATTTAATTGACACTATGAACATAACTTATAAGAACCTGTGTAATGCCGACATGTCTAAAAAGAACACGTGGTTTAAACCTGTCTGACTTTCATTATCTTGGGTTTCAAAGTCCTTGTGCTCTGCATTTTAGAGCTCAGCAGAGACACAGAATCAATTTCTTAATCAGGAAATAAACACCACCAGTACAGAATATTTAAGTGTGTTTTAATTACATGGGAAATTTCAAGATACTGAGAAACTGATATAATTAAGGCCTGAAAATTGATCTGATACAGTTGATGGTATTCTAAAGTTAATCCAAAGAAATTACTATATGTACTTGTGAAATACTTACAAATGTGTTCTGCACTTTAAGAACAACTGCTATAATGTCAAGAGGAATATAGAGAAATTTTTCTCACCAGAATCCTCCCCACACTTAGCTACAACAGTAGTGTAGTACTCCTATAATATTACATATTCTACTGAAAAATAAAACTGTAATGTTAATTAAATTAAAATACACCAATCAACCTCACAGATAAGAGAGCTAGTCACACATTTCATAGTTTTCAGCCATAATCATTACCAATATGTGATATTTCAGAGGAATTCTGGATGATTCCTGCAACCATAGCCTTGTTAGAGCATTTGTTCTAGTAAACTAGAATACCTCAAAGGCTGTCTTTTAGGAAGCTTAAAAGAAGTAAGAGGTCTTCTGAAACTCACTATAAAAATACATAGGTAATTAATTAATAAGAAATAACATTAAAATTATAACTCCTAGCATTAGATTGGTGCAGACATATACAAAGACAAAATGTTTTTCATTAGAAATATGTGCAAGTGTAATTATAATAGAACAGTGGTGCTGGGAGAAAATTGTGCATATATGCAATTGCCTATTTTCTGTCTGGGTCACCCTGAGTTATGATAGGTCTAAGTACAGTTGCAGGTGGTTTGCGGCAGACTAATAACCACAATGCATTACTATGTATCTTGCTTTGCAGACTGTACCTCTGTGTCCTTTCAAAAGTTGTAATGTGAATGTGTCCATTCATATTACAACTTCTGAAAGTTTTTTTTTTCATGTATGACACTGCCATTTGATAAATTCTACTCAATTTCATCAACCGATACATTTAATAATTCTGTATTTGGGTAACTACATCCAAATAAATTATTAGTTAATACCTTCTCTTTCCTCCTCTTTTCTGCCTCTTCAGCTCTCTTCTTCTTTAACCATTCTTTATACTTTACTTCAGCCTTTTCTTGTAACTGCATCTTTTCTAGTTCCCTTGTTGCTTTTTCTGCCATTTCTTTGCTCAACTTTCGTTCCTTTTCCCTTCTTCCCTACATGAAATAGATCGAATAAACAGAACAGAAACTTTTCAGTATATTTCAATAAGCAATTCTTAAGAGGACTAAAGTTCATTGTATTACATAATTACCTGAGAAAAAGAAACTCACATTGTAAGGTCTTTGAAAACAGAATCAATCATCACCAGGTCCCAGATAAAATAATTTCAAACATAGAAAACTGTCACAAAACATGATACAAAAATTACTTTCAGGACTCCTTTTGCTATGATGTTTACTACTTTGATTTAGTCAACATTTTTTAAAACACTTCAGACACTTCTCAGTTTTTCTGGGAAAGAAATACAGGTTGCAGTTCTTGACAATGACGTGTTAGGTTTACTTTTCAGTGAATCCAGAGCAAACTACAGTTCCAAACAGAAGTCAGACAACTTGTCCCCTTCTAAGAGTCACTGAGATACGCAGATTGTTCAGGACACAAAAACATAAACTGATACAAAAATAACATAGCTCATGTTTTATGTTCATGTATTCTCTACATTTATTTTATTCTTCAGTTTATTTGCACACCGACATCTATGAATCCATCTACACATTTATCCTCTTAAACGATGAAAGGGAAAATAAGAAAACACCTTCTAGGGTAGGCAAAAAGTGGGAACTGTGTGAAGTGAAATTGCTACATAATTGTATAACTTGAAAGATACAATACACAGAGGTTTCATTCACTTCTACATCTTCTCAATGTTTTGAGCACCATTCTCTAAGCAAACAAGCACATACAGATAGCCTTTTCTTGATCTGAGCAGGAGGTATTTTCACTGGAAGACCAATAATAGCTCTCCCATCCCTTTCCTTTCATAACCTTTATCAAATGTCTGGGATTCTACTGATACAGCACTATTTCTGCTTAGTTTGCTTAGCTCTGAAGAACCTGCATACACACATAAAGGTGAAGATATTCACCAGACAAGCTGCACACATGACTTGGAAGAGAGGCAGAAGATCTGACATCAGTTTCCACTTCATAGAAAAGAACTCTTGAATAAAAATGTTTTTCTTTTAAGGAATCTTTTTTCTTTTATGCATACTTCTCTTGAACAAAGGAGATGTGTAGTTTAGCAGACCTTATGCTGACTCAAGAATGATTCTAGTTGGCAGTATGGAAGTCAAGAGCCCAAAACTACAACTGCAAAGTATAATAAATAAATGGGAAAGTGGAAAAACACACAAGAGCAGGAATATTCATCCCATTTTACCTCTTCTAAGCACAAAAAGGCAGAAATTCTAAGCTAAGGGTCTTACATAAAAAATATGAAAATAAATATAGGAGAAAACTAAAAATAGAAAAAATAAAAAATAATGGGCCCCTTCCATAGCTAGGGGGATTGGTCAATAATGGGCAACAATTACAAGCAGAAAATAGCCTAAAAATCTCTCTGAAGACTATAATCAAAAGGCAGGGAATCTTCTTAAATTACCTTTACTCACAATACTTCAGATGAGTTTAGCTACTTTCTAGGCTGACCCAAAGTTAAATTAGGTCCTAGGTAAACAACGATATGCCATGCACGCTACCATGAAAGCCACAACTATTGCTAAATGTTACTTCCAGTGAGACATCCTCAAGATGGGAGGCTCCCTGAAGAACTGCAGACTTTGTAGCTGCCTAGAAATTATTCTGCAGACAAATCAGAAATGCTTCCTCTTTCTCTCATGCACAGAACAGCTTTTCATTCATAAAGTTAGTGTACACCACATTCCCAGCTGCTTTAATAACCTGTTTCATGTCAAGCTCCTGTCACCCTGGCCTTCCCAAGCTTTCCCCCATCCTCATTACTTTCCCTTACACAAGCCTATCAAATATGCTAGGAATGTGCATATTAATGTACATGTTATTCAATCCTCCTTTCACTCTCCTTCCACATTATATGGGGGGAGGGAAATTATGTAATTTGTTTGTGCTTGGTGCTGTCAGATTGAGTTTTAAAAATTCTCTTTGATACTGCGTTCCAAATAGACATGATCTATTCACTAAGCCACTAGTAAAATTTACCTACACTTTAAAATATGATTACAGGTATTACATAAATTAAAGTATTGATTGTAAAACATCCAATTACTCATTGCAAGAAAGGTTTGTTCTCCTTTCACCCCACCCCAGCACATTATTAAGGAGAAATGATACAAATCTGCCCTGCAGGTTTACTGCTTTGGGCTGTGATCCTATCAAGCCTTGGAAACTACTGAATCCTGGGCTTAGTCAGTTCTTGGAAATCCCCCACTCAAAACAAACCCAGCTGTGCCACAAGCAGAGATGGTGACTCAGTAGGTAGCATGTGTGACACTGAGTCAGTACCAATGCCTCATCAGCAGAATTACTAACTTTTCAAGAAAAATCAGACCTCTGTGTATGAGGAGAACTGGCAAAAGAATTTAAAATTCGAAGCAGCATTCCACTTTCTTCCTAACAGAAGGCAGAAATATGAAAGAACTATCCAGGCAGAAAAAAGCCCAACTGCCACTGAAACAGGCACAATGGGAGGAAAATTAATAAAATATATGAGAGGCTGGAAAGGGTGAAGTGCAGAGCTGCTTTCTGTTCCGCATTTTCTATGTAGAGTGCCACTGAACAGAAATCTTTCCAGAAATTAATGATGGGGTTTAAATTTTTTAAGATACTTCTCATGGCAATCCTTTCCCATTTTCTGGTCTGCAGAACGTAACAATACTTTTCATAGATAACTGATGGTTCTATTTTACAGCTGTTTGCTCCGACATATTAGCTACCATATGCTAGCATTATTTGACACTGACTGATGGCAAAATGTAGGAAAAGTCCACATTGCTAGCAGCAGAACATATCTTCAGATTTCCCTGTTTATCATAATAATAATCCTGAGCATCAATCACAGTTAGCAGCCTCAGAAATCTCAGTTGTTCAGCCAATTTTTACTATGTTTTCAATTTAGCCATATTACACAGCTCAGACACCAAGCCTAGCCCACAGAAATACTTCTTTAATCTCCCAAGAACTGACATGTGAAAAGAAGTGGCCAGAAAGGACATCAGTGAAACAACACTGAGCTGCAGTTGTCTACTGGCAGACACGTTTACAACAATTTACTATTCCAGTTCAGACAGTCAGTGCAGACCCCACTGTAGTCTAGAAATTGGAGAATTTTAAGATGGTTGCATACATGCATCTTTCTCCCAAACCATGTCCCTTCATGTGGGTACTCAATATATGTGACAAGCAGAAAGTCTTAATTAGTCCCTGAACACTCTCAGAGGTTTCAGAAGAACGCAGACTCCATGAATTCTGCTAAAATACACAGGCATTCCTATTTCAGCCATCTGCCACTCTGACCTCCCCCTCCAGAAGTGTATCTAAAACTCATTCTAACACTAAACATGAAGAATTACTTCATTCTACTTACAGTAATCTGAAAGAAAGTCTGGATATAATTATGGGCCAGGTAGAAACTACAGTTATAACCATGGCATTGCCCATGCACAACCTCACCAAAAAGTTTTGTTTAAAGACACATCAACACTGCTAAAAAGTAAAGTACATTGTAAAGTATTCCAGGTCTAAATATGGAAAACCCTACAATACGCAGACAAAAACTCCTTAATTAAGCCCAGTCACAAATAGAGTTTAACCATGTAAAGACAGACTTAGGTAAATAAACAGGAAACTTAAATTAAATGCAGCTGGTTCTCAGGAGTGGAAAGTATGCTAGATATTAAGCTTCCCTCCCAAGTACCTTCTTGAAAGGGTTCACTCTTGAACAAGGTGAACATCCCAGAATCTCTTTCAGATCTAAACTGTCAGCAAAAACCATAACACGTCAGACTCTACATAAAATGTAACAGCAACCACTGCTTTGACTGAGAACATTAGCTGTTAGAATATTAACCTAGGACAGGGAAGATCAAGATTTCATTGCCTTTCTGCCTGAGGGGATTCAAAATAACATGCCCCACTGCGAGGAAAAGATTCCATCTACGAGGCTGCAGGTTGGGATGACAGGATTCTCCACCTCTTCTGTTGAAGAGGTACCACTCCTCACCAAATAATTAACAATCCATTGGATGAAAGAAAGAGAGCATGAGTGAGCATGACGTTTTAGCTTGGAAGTCATGCTCAAGCTGCTGAACCATCTGAGCTCTCTGTTACAATAGTGAGATAAGGTATGCATTAAACAAAAAGTCTTTGGAGTAACAGTTGGAATCTATCTTCTGAGAAGAATCATGTGGCACACCAAGAAAGGGAAGTCTACTGCAATGTTCTCATTGTCACTCATTATATGACAGTGTGTTGGTCTTAGGCTTTCGTATTTCATACTGATTTTTCCTTCTTATAAAGGCTACCAGCCAACAGCAAAGTAAATTGTAAGAACAATGCAGAAAGTATTAGAAGTAATAGAGTCAAATTAAGATTAGTATCAGAATAATCTTTTTTTTCCAATATAAAATGTGTAACTTCACTACTTGTGCTCTTCCAACTTTGTTATCACCTTAATATAGATATCACATTAATATAGCATGAAGTATTACATGCCACTTAAAGACCAATAACAAGGATGCTAACAGCATGAGTTTCAGAATTACATGGTTTTGGGGATGCAACCATTCCACTTTTGAGATGGCAGTTATTGTTGCAAATATACATATTACATATATACTGGCTTTTGGCTGTGATGGAGATAATTTTCTTTATAGCAGTTCCTGTGGTGCTATGCTTTGGATCTGTGCTGGAAACAGTGTTCTGCTGTTGTTACTGAGCAGCGCTTACACAGCTTCAAGGTTCTTCTCTTTCTCACACCACCCCACCAGCAAGCAGGCTGGGGGTGCACAAGGAGCTGGGAGGGGACACGACCAGGACAGCTCACTTCAGCTGACCCAAGGGATATCCCAGACCCAGAGCATATAAAGCTGGAGGAAAGGAAGAAAGTTCTAAGTTTGTATTCTATCGGCATTCTAAGAATGAAGTAGCTTTGCAGAGTCAGTAAAGGTGGATTGGAAGATACCATAATAGAGCATATGGGTGGAATGCACTGCATCAGTATTATTTTTTAAATATTTAATCAAAAAGCTTTTGTCATCGAGTCTGACATTTAATCCTAATATTTTATTCAGCACAAATTCATAGGAGATTCTGACTGTTATGACAATGTTCTAAAGCATTAAATAGTCACAGCAGTTTACACTTCACATTTTATGCAACATGTCATGGGTTCAGCAGTAGCAGTCATTTTTCTCCTTCTTGGTAGCTGGTGCAACTCTGTGTTTTTGACTTTTGGTCTGGGAACAGCGCTGATAACACCAGTGTTTTGGTTACTGCTTAGTGATGTTTTGGTCTGGCCAAGGACTCTCTGAGCTTCATGCTTTGCCAGGGAGGAGGGGAGCTGGGAGGAAGCAGAGACAGGACACCTGACCCAAACTGACCAAAGAGGTTATTCCATACCACAGCACGTCATGCCCGGGATGGAAAGCAGAGAGCAGAGACCCGGGAGGGTGGGGGGTGCACTGTGTGGTCGGGCTGGGTGTCAGGTGGTGAGCTATTGTATTCTTTCCTTGTATTTCCCTTGTCATTATTATTATTGGTGGTAGCAGTAGTGGTTTGTGTTATACTTTAGTTACTAAACTGTTCTTATCCCAACCTGTGGGAGTTGCATTCTTTTGATTCTCCTCATCCCCATCCCTCCGGGAGTGGGGGGAAGAAAGAGGGGGAAGTGAGTGAGAGAATGGGCTGCGTGAGTTATAGAGGCTTAAAACCACGACAGTCATGCCACCTTATTTTTATTAATAAATCTACCAGTAACTGAGAAACAGAAGTTTTAGTTATATACAAAATCATGTCAGGTTCGAGCAAATTTTCTTCCAGAATCAAAGGAATGTTTGGAGATATTTAGTGTTAAAGTATTGATTTTAATAGATGAAAGACTGGTATTCCAGTGACTTCTTAAAAAATAAAGCTCTACTGCATCTAAATCAAAACAAGTCCAACAGACTTGTGTTTACGCACAAATGACTCAACTTTAGGTGAGAGAAAAAATAAGACTACCTTTGTCCTCCAGAGATCTGGAATCTTACTGAAAACTGTAAAGGCATTAGTAGAACCAGGACAGCACCTGACAGTTGCTTTTATTAAACTTTCAATTCCTAATGAGTTGGAAAATTTTGTCACATTTGCATAAACATATTTCACAGCTTAAAATGTTCTTTGATAGTTCATATTTCAAAATACCACTTCTAGTTCATTTACAACCTTTCAAATCGCGAAAGCTATTTACATAGAACATCAAATGGCTATGGTTCCTTTATTTTCAAAAATAGCTTATGTAAAATAATTGGAAACATCAAAAAATTCATAGCATACAGTTTTAAATATATATTAAAATACATATATATAATAATATATATTTTATATATACAAATATATATATAATAAATATATATTAAAATAAAAAGAAAAATGCCAGTGAATGGGACTCAAGCTTTGCTTCCTAACCTGATCCAAAAGCACTATGTTTAACAGCAAAAGTATCACAATTGACATTGCCATGCAATAAAATGTAAGAAAACTTGCTTGGCATACAAAAAGCCAACAGAATTCTTTTATACACAAACATTCCACTTCACAAGGAAGAGCTCCAGTCACATTGCCCAAGTGACAGAAAGCAAAAGCACAGACTGGGAGAATGAAGAACCACCTGTTGTAGGAGCAGATCAGGTTCAAGATCATCTAAGGAACCTGAAGGTGCATAAGGCCATGGGACCTGACAAGATGCATCCCTGGGTCCTAAGGGAACTGATAGAGCAAGTGGCTAAGCCACTGTCCATCATATTTGAGAAGTCGTTGCAATTTGGTGAAGTTCACACTGACTGGAAAAGGGGAAACATAAACCCATTTTTGAAAAAGGGAAAAAAATAAGACCCAGGGAACTACAGGCCAGCCAGTCTCAACTCTGTGCCTGGCAAAATCATGGAGCAGATCCTCCTGGAAACTATGCTAAAGGCACATGGACAATAAGCGGGTGATTGGTGACAGCCAGTGTGGCTTCACTAAGGGCAAATCAAGCCTGACAAATCTGGCAGCCTTCCAAGACAGAGTTACAGCATTGGTGGATAAGGAAAGAGCAACTGATGTCATCTACCTGGACTTGTGCAAGGCTTTCGACACTGTCCCGCATGGTATCTCCTCCAGTCTGCACAGAGAGGCTCAGAATCAGTAACTGGATATGAAAGAGGTGGATGTTTATTGCATACTACAGTGAAGAGTACTGTGAGGTTTTGCCTCAAAGACCATCTTTTGATGCTTCCAGGAGAACATGAAGTGAGTTTTCCCTAATATGATATATATACAGGCTCCCTAAGAAAATCATGGCAACCATCAGTGCTCATGAATATAACCTTAAACTTCATGTGAAATCCTCACGCAATATTAAACACCTTCCTAGTCATTGAGTTGACATGTTTCTCCTCCAGCCTGTGTCAAGATCCACAGAAAATCTTGTGGAAAAAGTGGTAAGGTCTATGCAGCATATCCTAAAGACAGCTAAGCTTTTAAGCTCAGTTTGTTCTTGATCAAGAATCAAGAACAATTTCTGCGATTTACAGAAAAGACTAGCCAATGAATCATATGATTTAAATGAAAATCCCATTGCTTTTGGTAAAAGCTTGGGACATGGCCTAAGGATGACCTTATCCTTCCAAAATATAACATGATAAAGTCAAACACAATTACGTTTTATCCCCATCCTCTGAGCTGACATGATTAGCATTAAGAAAAAACACTCTCCTATTCCCATTAACAACAGCAAAGTTTAGTAAATCCACAAAGGTCCAAGGAGCACCCAAACAGGCAGAAATTGACAGAGGCTGAAGATGGGATAGGAAGGACAGAAAATGAGAACTTCCACTGTTTTGAACTGTGAACAATTTTAAGAGGCAGCCCAAATTCTTCCAAGCCAACAAATAGCTACAGACACCTACAATTTAATTTGCATTTTAGAAGACGAAAACGGCATTGTTTACCCTGAATAATAAATTTTTGACTACTTTTTGCTGTGTATTTGAATAAGGAAGAATCTTTTTTACAACATAACAAATGGTTACAGCAGGACTGGTTCTGGAGTAGGTTTATGCCAATCATCCAGTCAGCATGGAGACCAAGAGTAACCTAGGTTAGATCCAGACACAGGTTATTCTAGCAGTTCTGGACTGAATCTCGAGTCCTGAAATAGTGAAGACAAATGTATAAGGTTTGGATATCCAACCCAGCTACTGCCACTGTGATATCTTTAATCAACTTTCATCTCATTTTATTCAGTACCAGAGTACAGAACAGTAAACAACTGGCATTGCCAAGACCGTAAGCCAATGAATGCATGTGCCCATGAACTACCATAGGTTGAACAAGCCCAAGCATTTGGGCATTCCCATTTCTGTCACTTGCTTGCTTTGTGTGACATAGAGCTGTATGGTGCCAGGTTGATTGTGTCTGATTCTGACCCTGGACTCAGACAACCCACTCAAGAGAACTTAAAAAAAATTTTGATCCCCCTCAGAAACAACTTTTTGGATGAAGGAATTCCCAATTGTATACTGTGGCCTACAGAGAATTTCCTGAATCTGGGATCATAACTCAAATATCCCTCTTAACCCCAGCATACTATTTGCCTGTCCACAATGGTACTTCACTCAATCCTTCTTTTGGCTCTACTTGGTGCACAAGACATTGCAGACAATCAAGACATACACTTTACCCAAAATGCTTCGACACTAAACCTAGGAAGTCATAAAGGGTATGGTATACTGAAGACCAGACCCCAGCTATAACTAGCAGAAAGCTCCTGCACAAGATATAGGCCAACTGTCAGTTATATGACTACTCAGAAAACAAATCTCTTTATACCTTATGGAAAGAAGAAAAAAAAAATAGAAACAAAGAAATCAGTCTTGGAAAAATGTTTAACTGTGTTGGCATGGTTTTAGAATTCTCAATTGAAACAGCCATTCATTCAAATTAACAACATGGTTGTTCAAACAGTTTAAGTAAACTTTACATAGGTTTATTTAAAGCATGGTATTTGCTGGAATTTTTGCAGCCAAAGCAGTATTTACCTCCTCTCTTTTTTTTTGGACCCATTCCTTATGCTTCTCTTCAGCTATCCTTTTCCTCCTTTCACGTTCTTGCTTTTGCTTCACCTTCTCAAGCTGTATATTCATTTCCTAATTAAAGAAAAAGTACACATCTTAAATCTGTGGTGACCGCCTTCACCAATACACTCAACACCAGAAACAGCGCTGCAGTTAAAACAATGTAACCATTAGATTTAGATATTTTTCTGTCATTAAGATTTTGGAAAAGATGGATGAAAGTCAACATAAATATTAGAAAATGCAAGTGTGAAATTTTGAGAGTAAGAACTGGAAATACATATTTCTACTTAGAGCACTGTGTACAGTTCTGGTATCCTCAACATAAGAAGGACAGGGAACTGTTGGAGCAAGTCCAGAAGGGTTATGAGAATAAGGGGGCTGGAGCAACTCCTGTATGAAGGGAGGCTGAGAAAGTTGGGGCTGTTCAGCCTGGAGAAGAGAGGCTGCATGGAGACCTCATAGCAACCTTCCAATATCTGAAGGTGGTCTACAAGGATACTGGAGAGGTGCTCTTCATCAGGGACTGCAGCAACAGGACAAGGGGTAATGGGTTCAAACAAACAGGGGAGATTTAGGTTAGATATAAAGAAGAAATTCTTTCCCCTGACGCCCTGGCACAGGTTGCCCAGAGATGGCTGCCCCATCCCTGGTGTGTCCAAGGCTGGGTTGGACAGGGCTTGAAACAACCTGGTGAGGTGTCCCCATCTGTGGTAGGGGGTAGGAACTAGATGATCTTAAGGTCCTTTCCAACCCTAACCATTGTATGATTCTATGATTTCAGGCTTTGGAAACAATTCATTCTTCATCTTACTTAAATGTCCTTTCAGTCATTGGAATCTTAATTTGTGGCAATACTTTTCTACAACACTTAAAATTTACACACCGCTCTGCATTCAGGAAAGCACTGAAAGCTAACTTAAATATTACTCACTTGTGATTTTCAGTACCAGAAGCTTAACCCAAAGCTTATTAAAAACAAATTTATTGAAGATTTTAGCAAACTTTGAAACAAGAACTTTATTTTGAAGATGAGAGAAGAAATTCTGAAGTATCTTTATAAGACAGAGTATATACACAGTCACTTATATCTCTCCAAGGAAATTAATCAATAAAGTAAAAAGATGACTAGGACAACAGCTTCTCCAACAGTAGCATCAGCACAAAGTGCTATTTTTCAATGAAAATTTAGAGACATTGAATTATTTCCATAAAACTGATTTTATGGTCCCTATGCTGCAGTCAGTTTCATAGAAAACCCCTTCTTTCTGAAAAAATAGGAGCCTACAGAGAAAGCTCAAAGAAAACAGTCACAATACAGACAAAGTTCGAAACTATAGTTGTTGCTGTACTGAGGCAAAGTTACAGCCACTAACACCTCCTCTAAATTCTGAAACATCTGTACTGTAGGGACCGTGGTTTCTGGAGAAGGTAATAGCACTGTAAGGACCTTAGAAGACCCGTTATCCACTATCCACTTCAAATGTTCACACACATTTCCGACATTCAGGGCAGTCTCGATGCTGCTGTCAGCAAAAGACCTAGGACTTCACAGTTTCTTCTTAGGATACTTTTTATATGGAAATGTAGTAACACATTTTTATATCACAGTTACATACTTTGTTCTCTTCTGGCATCTTACAAAAAAGGTTGATTGATACAAGCCGTTTGAGTTGCCTACATTGCAGTTTTACATCTAATGCTTTTAAAACCTTAAAAATAAATGTTAAAACATTTACCTGTTCCACTGATTTCTATATGGCTTTAAGTAATGCTTATTCTACAAATGTTCTTGATATATATTTGAGAGATTTATTCTCGATTACATTTAGTACTGTATAAATGCTAGCATGTGATACACAAGAATAAATTGCTTTGATTACTCATCAAGAGTATGTGAGAAGTCCATACACAAACCATATGCTCTGCATGACACCAGAAATTACTTTGGCTCATTTTTTGTATCTAAAAATTAAAACAGGGAGAGATGAATGGAATCTAAAGGGAAAGTCATTAAATGTGCGGTGAATATTAACAGATCATACCATATTCCTCAAGTTTAACAAACTATTCTGGTGTTACACTGACCTCTCAAAGACTGTTCCAGAACCTTCCAGCAGTGGGTGTTTTATAAACAACACAAAACAGCTGTACATTGTTCACTTTACAGATAAAGACAATCACAGAAAGGTTAGGACACTGCTCAAGATCAAACCGTAAATCAGTAACTGAACTGAAAAATTATCTAATTTTGATGTGATTGTTCTAACCACTACCCAATACTTACAGTATCATTTAATCAACTGCAGCTAGAAATATACTAATCAAGAAAAGATATAACTTGGACTTAATTCTGCCCCAGCCCGAGTATTCAAAACATGTCATCTGCAGAGGGGCAAAATACAGGAGGGAAAAATCCTGGGACAGGAAAACCTATCCTGGGAAAGGACACCAAACAGTTGTACAATTACACATTAAGTGGGTAACAACACTGTGCCTCATATCTAACCAAGTAGCTTGGCATACTTACACCCAGCACACACCCTGTCGTGTTTTACTACCTAGATGCAGGCGTATGCACCCATGATGAAAACGAAGGTATCAATTATATAAATGCTTCAGTGCTTTGAAGTCAAACCATTACCTGGGAGTTGGATAAGCAGAATATTAAGCAGCATCACTTCGATGGGGCATAACATTTAGCAAAAGAGAACACACGTAGCATGAATCACATCAGCCTTGTCAAACACAAATGCCACGGATGCCCAAAACACTAAAAATTAATGGACAAAACTACTTGGCTTTCAACAACAACAAAAAAAAAATCCTGCGCTTGCTCTCTTCTATTAGACTTAACACTGAGCCCATCACATGTATTCACCTCTGCAGCTCTAGCTTGTAAGCGGGCACGGAGCTCCTTCTCTTTTCCAAGGAACCATTCTTCCCATGGGGAAAGGTTATCTTTCAAAGGTGATTCTTTTTTCCCTTCTGCTATGTCAGAGTCTTCAGCCTTCCTGAATTAAAATGAGAAACGTAACAGAACATTACCTATATTTCACTTAAAACTTAAGGAGTGCTGCTGCCTTGCAAAATGGCATTCCTTTTATGGCATATTGTGACAGCAATTCCATCTTTTTTTTTACTTGCTTAGTAATCGTCAGAATGAATAAATGGCATATATAGTGCACCTCTGACCATTCCCTTTACCTTCCACTTAGTAAATTCTAGCTTATTAGTCATTTTACCCACCCTGTTACAAACTGTGCAAGAGATTTAAGCATTACCCCTCATGAACTACACGGAAACTAACACCAGAAACATCGAAGTGTCACCCTCCTTCTCACAAACAAGGGAACCAAATGAAACCAGAGACTTAATATTAACACCCTGTCCTTGGTCACAGAGAGGCTCCATGTACAAAGTGGCCTTTAGCATGAGCAAAGGATAATCATGAACGCTTTTTCTTCTTTCATGGCTTATAGAACTGGATTAATGATATCAAATAATCGCAGTATTAAGAATCCTTTCATTCCAATAGGTAAAATTTTTCCACCCTAAAAAGCTTTCACAGGAAACATACTTCAGAAATATGGCTTGCATACAATGCTTGATGATATTACACAAGGTTCTATTAAACTTTTAATAGGATACCTTGCATAAGTCCTAACTTTTGTACTCATGAATAATGCAGCAACCCTAGCCCCAGGCCAGAAATATCTTTTAAAATATTCTATATATTAACTATCTCATATAGAATCATAGAATCATAGAATAGCTAGGGTTGGAAAGGACCTTAAGATCATCTAGTTCCAACCCCCCCTGCCAGGGGCAGGGACACCTCCCACTAAACCATGACACCCAAGGCTATGTCCAATCCAGCACTGAACACCGCCAGCGATGGAGCATTCACAACTTCCCTGGGCAACCCATTCCAGTGCCTCACCACCCTTACAGTAAAGAATTTCTTCCACATATCCAATCTAAACTTCCCCTGTTTAAGTTTGAACCTGTTACCCCTTGTCCTATCACTACAGTCACTCAAGAAGAATCCCTCCCCAGCATTCCTATAGGCCCCTTTCAGGTACTGGAAGGCTGCTGTGAGGTCTCCACGCAGCCTTCTCTTCTCCAGGCTGAACAGCCCCAACTTTCTCAGCCTATCTTCATACGGGAGGTGCTCCAGCCCCCTCATCATCCTCGTGGCCCTCATCTGGACTTGTTCCAACAGTTCCATGTCCTTTTTATGTTGAGGATGCCAGAACTGCACACAATACTCCAAGTGAGGTCTCACAAGAGCAGAGTAGAGGGACAGGATCACCTCCCTCGACCTGCTGGTCACACTCCTTTGGATGCAGCCTTCTGGGCTGCGAGTGCACACTGCCAGCTCATGTTCATTTTTTCATCGACAAACATCCCCAAGTCCTTCTCCGCAAGGCTGCTCCAAATCTCTCCTCTGTCCAACCTGTAGCGGTGCCTGAGATCGCTCTGACCCAGGTGTAGGACCTTGCACTTGGCATGGTTAAACTTCATCAGGTTGGCATCAGCCCACCCCACAAGCCTGTCAAGGTCCCTCTGGATGGCATTCCTTCCCTCCAACCTATCAACCGAACCACACAGCTTGGTGTCATCTCAAACTTGCTGAGGGTGCACTCAATCCCACTGTCCCTGTCACCGACAAAGATGTTGAACAAGACCGGTCCCAACACCGATCCCTGAGGGACACCACTTGTTTCTGGTCTCCAGCTGGACATTGAGCCATTGACCACAACTCTTTGCGTGCGGCCATCCAGCCAGTTCTTTATCCACCGAGTGGTCCACCTACACTTAGCTCAAAGTCAATGAAAACTGAGAACTTGCCAATAGATTTCTTTATAAGATTCCTTCAATCTTATACAGAATTTTTTCTTTACAACTCAGCAGTGAAACTAGCCACTAGACTTCCGTATTTTATATGGATGTATGGGCTCTGGAAACACCGACCTACTTCACTCCAGTGAGTAATTCGGCTTATTGAATTCAAGCTACAGAATAGGCATTCAAACAAGCATAGTATGTTAGTGTTCCTGAAATAAATCTTTTAAGCATAAGATAGCTGGTTTTTATCAATATAAAAGTATTACACAGGGAACAGCAATACTCTGTTGCCAAACATTTTATATCCCAGTATTCTTTAGAATATATTTCTGTGACATAAAGCATTTGGGGACAATGTCATTGGTGAGGAGTGTTGTCCTAATCTCCATTACTGTTACCCACAGTTGTGTGTGCGCGAACATGACTATTCACTGGCCAAGCCATAACACACCCCGGAGAACTGCCTCACAGTGAAACTAACCTGGAAAAGGGTTGTTTTCCCCTGAGAGAAACCCTCTTTATACTGTGCTGCCACAGAAATGTAGCACAGTGGAACCAGCAGGACACCCTGACACAAAGACAATGCATGGACAGACACAGCACAGACCAAGAACTCCCAAGCCCAGCATTTTCCAGCACTTCCTGCTGCACGCCAGGGCTTTTATGTTATGGCATTAACAAAGACCTAAAATTTAACAGAGAGGGTTTTTAAACAGATACATATAATAACGGATGCAACTTAAGAATTCATAACAGCACATCACGTTAGAAAACAGCTCTCTGAAAGTTTATTAAAGACAAAAGTATTATGCATTCAAATTTAGGAAACCAACACAACTTTGTCCAGACTTGACAATTTGGGCAGGGATACTTCCTCAATACATTCTTTCGCTGTGCATGATTTGCACTGGGGCACCTTCTACTAGAATAATCCTGACATATTAAACCAACCTCAGAAAAATACTAGTAGAGGGACTGAATGAAGAAAAATAATATTTACTGTGTTTTACTGTATCAGTAATTACAAAGTCAAAGCTTTTGACTTCTAAAAAAAAAAAAAAAGTTAAAAAAAATCAGAGTCATGTTAAAAACTTGCTGTATGCAAGAAAGAAGAATTATCAGAAAATGAAATTAAAACAGGGGGCAACACAAGCTCAATATGAAGAATTGCTAGAAGACACATTTCTCCTCTCTGCACTACTGTGTTTAAAGCCCTCAGCACTGCAGCATGGACCAGAATCCAATCCTTCAGGGTGCACACAACTACCAGTCACACTCTTCCTGCACACCAACTATGTATTTCGAGCCACACAGACCCTGAATTCCATGGGACCATTTTCTGAAATGCTAATATGTTCACAGCTATGACCTTCTTCAGAATAATTAACAGACTTCTTAATATACCATATGCTCAAGTGCACATTTCTTTTTAAATATCTTAAATTAGATACTTTTGGCATTAGAACTGAAGTCTGATTAACAGAACACTGTGATTATCATTTACCATATATTCACTTTAGTCATGCCATCAAACATAACCCTGATCCATAATCAAAGCACGAAAATGTCTAACACCATTTCACAAGGCCTTGTTTTCAGCCTTTCTCTTTTGCAAATATTGCATTTCCCACATTAAATGTAGGCCTCCGGCTAATTTTTGTGTAGTTTTAAGAGGACAACAACAAAAAAGACTCTTTAAGAGAGTGTGTACATATTGGGGGGGTAGTGGCTGTGTAAGAAGTGGGGTTTATTATTGTACTTTTGCAATCTTGGCAGTCATACACAGAAGCTGCTAAATGAACATTTAGTAGACACTTATTACAACACAGCAGCAGTATTATTCAGATGCAGTGTCTGCATGAGCAAAGTCTATATTGCGCCTGCAGAGTTTAATGAGATTGTTGCAGCTCAGGCCCTAACAGAGGTCATCTTCAGTCACATCTTACCACTGCCAGGGAATACTTCAGCAACAGGCCCTAAAATCGAGAGCTGTCCTAAGTAGCATCTCAAGCTGCAAAGATATGCAGTGGTTTGAACCGAGTGCTACAGAACTTCAAGGTACGTGAATATCGCTGCTCACTGGGAATGAGTAAAAGGAGAATTAACAAAACCTGAAAAAGGAAGGACCATAAACTTGTTATTATCCTTCTCAGTCTGACACTTCCCTGACCACATTTGGACACTTTCCCTAGACTTTTAGCATCTTTTTCAAGACATGCTTGTAAAGAAAGTTCTATGTGGTCCATATTCCTCCACTGCCCTCCATGGAAGCTTGAGAGCCACACAGAGACCCTGCACCCCTGTGAAGTTCAGCTGTCCTTCCCTCATCCCACTTGCTAATAACATCCACCATCAGTTACTGCACAGGTCTGCAAAGTTTCTAATGTGAAGATGGTGTTCCAGAATAAGACAGGCACTCCCTGTTCTTCCCCCTTCAATTTTAAAGGAAGAAATAAGAATTTTGTATCCTCCTGTCAAGTAGAGCAGATCCCAAGGGAAAGAAGACATATTAAGTTTGCATATAATTAAAAGGGAATGAAATTAAGCCACAGAAAGACTTCTGCAATGCATACACACGAAACTGCCTCTAGCTAGATACACCAGGCAAAAGAGCTCGTTAGTTTCTAAGAGCACTTAAAAGGATAATAGCAATGGTTGTACTTTCGTAAGTTGCAAAGACCCTGAGGATCAGGCTAACAGCTTATAGGCATTTTATAAGCCCATGAAAATATTTAGTTAACAGAAGGTACTTCTGTAACCTGCAACTTCCTAAGATACCATAAAGACGAATGAGCCGCCTAAAGCACTTATCTATGCAAACCTATATTTATGTGGAATAACCTTCCAGCCCCAAGCGGAGGGAGGCGAGTGCAGGAGAGTCCGGCTCCTCACACAAAGGCC
Source organism: Ara ararauna (assembly GCA_028858755.1). Taxonomy (NCBI): domain Eukaryota; kingdom Metazoa; phylum Chordata; class Aves; order Psittaciformes; family Psittacidae; genus Ara; species Ara ararauna. Next base: position 27,674,828 of record CM054380.1, read on the forward strand.
GGCCCCGAGTTCCCTGCTCGAACCTGGGCCCAGACGCAGTGGTTACCTATCACCGCGCCGAGAGGCCGCCGCCCGCTCCTCCGCCTCCTCGCCGCTCGGGGAGCTGGGGCGGGACGCGGGAGAGAGCGGCGAGCTGCCGGAGGGACTGAGGAGCTCCTCGGAGCTGGCAGAGGACGGCGGGATGAGGCGGACGGCCCTCCTCCTCCTGCCGCGGGTCCGGGCACCGCTGCTCATGCCGGCGGGCGGCCCCTGGGGCAGAAGGCAGCAAGCAACAACGGCCAGGGCCTCTTCCCGCCCGCCGCCACACACCACCGCTCTCCCGCCGGCCCCCGCGGCTCCCTTCCCCCCCCCCCCCCCCCCCCGCCTCCTCCAAGCGCCGCCATGGCGACCGGGACGCCGCGCCGCCAATCGCCTCGCCCGCCCGCGGCGTGCCCCGCGCCTGCGCCCGCCGCGCGCTGCCTCAGCCCGGCTGCCGGCCCGCGTCGGGCTCTGCCATGGGCTCAGTACAGCTGTTCTTCCTTACCCGGGAACGCTTTTGCACATTTAGCCGTTCAATAGACGGGAACCAGCAACCTCACGCGTAAAGGATGGCTTCCAACATCTCAGAAGAACGGAGCTTAGCATTTTCCAACAGCCAAGACCAAGGCAAGTGACACCTAAAATAACATAAACTGATGATTCAAGCGTTGGAGACAACAAAATATCATTAGAACGTAAATTTCATGCCAAGTAAAGTTACAAGAAAACTTCACATCAGACTGACTTCTTACAATACAAGGTGCACAGTGCAATGCCTCAGCCTTCTTAAACAAGAACCACCTATATGATTTTACATGAGCGTCTGTGTTTGTGCTGCATGCAGCTAAGACGTCCAAGAAGTAGAAACGTTGTTTACTACCTGGCTAAACAGGCACTGAGAGCAAAGCTCCATGTCATGGTGGGAATGGAAACTTCAAGTATTTCAACAGGCTGCAGAACAAAGTAATTTCAAACCATCTCAAGGAGGCTTGGAAACCTTCCCTGGCTTTAAAACCCAGCTCATAGCGAACACTGGCAGCAGTCTGATATGACTAGTTAAAAAAAAAAGAGGAAAAAAAAGTCCCGTCTCACTGAATTGAGGAATTCTGGAGCTCACTGCACCTGGCACCTCTCGCTTCTGATGGCAGACCCACAGCTGCCACCCTGGGATGGCTTGAAACTGGGAAATGAATGTCTCAAGGCAAGGCAGCAGCCAGCTGCAATCTTTCCAAAGACAAACTTGTGAGTCTTTCTCTTCCCTCCTGGGAAGCCCCTCCTTGGGCATTCAAGAACAGGAATTGGGCAAGTAGCTTACATTAAGAAACCTCAGCATTGTAACAAGGTTTATGCATTGCAACAACCTATAGAGAGGGAGGCAAAAGCCAGTTCACCTTTCTGTGGATTAAAGCATCGTTACTGGAATAGAAGTGAAGTATAAAATAATACCATTGCTCTCCCTCTTCTTACTGCTCTGCCCAACTTGTCAAGCCTGCTCCACAGCCACTCTGCCCTAGTTAAGAACACGGGCATGGTAAAAGCCCAAACAACATCCTTTGTTAAATACTAAGGATTGAAACAACAACCCTGCAGGTTCAGGTACACCACTCCTATGGCCATAGAAGGCCTGACAAACAGATAATCAGCATGTTACGAGGACATGCTTCACAGCAAAACCTTACTTCTGTGAATTTAATACCATAATAGGAAAGCCTCCCTCTAAAAAGCATCTGCCCTGGTAGGGATTAATCTCCAACTCTGCTGAAGCCTAGGGCAAAATGAAACCGACACAATGAAGTTGCTGCAAATAACTGAGCCTAGTTAATAAATATATATACACACCCTTATGGTTGTTACCACTGTTGAAAAATCAGCTTGATTTCTCACCAAAGAAATGGCAAAAAGTACATTCAGTCTTTCAGCACTAACTGAACCAACACCATCATAGATTATGGAGTAAGTACTTAAAGCTATCTAGCAACAGGGAGTCCAATTCAGAGTAAACGCAGAGTGATGTATTCACAGACCTATACTTTCTGTCTGTTCAGTCATGCCAATCAGCATGTCTGAACATCCAAACGCTCCTGACAAATTGCTCACAAGTAACCCCTAATTGCCATCCACAGTAGTTGAAAAACCATTTAACACAGAAAATGATGTCAAGGAAGCAATTTTACAGGTAACTAACAGAGAAGAGAATTAAATTCTAGGCATAAATCAACTACCCTGAATCACTAACTACCCTGACTTGACAACTGTAGGAAATACTTGAATTTGCCAACTCTTCTTTATGATATAGTTGAAATTTAGATATTGAACAGTAATCAGATCAGTCTCCAAAAACTTATGAGCCATCAGAAGGAACCTCCCAGTTCAACCTGATTAATACTACATGGATTTAATAAAAAGAATCAGATCCAATTATTTTCAGATTTAATGCTTAGTTCCACCCCTACATGCAGGAATACAGAAAAAGCATAAGAATAATCTTACTAAAAAACCCACCCTACTAAATTCAGACACACAATAAGGCATAGACAAGATGCCTAAAGTTTGAAAAATGTGTATCTTAGTTTTACTTGCAACCTGGAAAAACCAAAACAAATCAAAACAAACAAACAAAAAACCTACAACAGAAAATTTGAACCAAATATAGTCAAATATAGTCAAATTTGCCTTCTGAGTCTTCAGATATTCCAGTGCAGGGAAAAAACAATGTGGCAGGCACAGGAGTGAGGAAGAAAACTACTTGGCTCATGCTGTGTCAGGGCTGAACGAGCCTTGCCTATACTTGTCTACTAGCTATTTTTGTGCCTGCATTTGTAGTTCTTGATGAGAGGCTGTGAAATCTAGGAGGTTGTGAATTGCTTCAGTTTTTCTCCCTGGTAGAGTGTATTCACATTTCTGATACACTGTGCTCACAGCCCTCCTGCTTTTGAACAGCCTTCGCTTCTCTAGCTTGTTCATGCTCCTGCACAAAGTCTTTTTCTCTTTAAAAGCATCAGGAACAGATTTACTTGCTCTTTTTTGGCCTGAAATTTTGAAGGCATATACAGGATATGCTTTTGTTAGTGGAAACCAGTGACTCACTTCTCATTTTGTTACCCTGAAGTCTAAATAATTTCCCCACAGTAAGTGCAACAGTGATCATTAACTACTATTTCTTAGGTAAAACCTAAATTATATTTTATAGTAGTGTTGTGCCACAAATGCAATATCTGAAATGTGTCCATTTGCCCTCCAAGTTCTTACAGTATACAACAGTGAACAGCAATATGTGATATATTATCCCATTTCAGATTTCACTTCCTTAATTACTCAATCATCTTCAACTGAACTTCAGTGCTAAATCTGTCAAACTCTACTGCATGGTACATAAAAGGCAATATTAAAAACCCTTGCTAAAAATAAACTTGTTATGCTAGCACTGAAAGATCAAAACCAACTGTGTAATTAAAAGTTATTAAGTTGGGAGACACAGCGAAGGAGGCATTACCTGGTGTCTGGATTTCTCTGGGTTCTCCTTGTGTGACCATCCATAGGTGTCAGGCAATGCTGAGACAGCAGGTTTTGCAGCACTGCTTCTTGGTGTGTTGATTTCAGTAGCTATTGCCAGTAATCTCTCACCTCTACCTGTAGATAAAACCTGTGTGTGTTGGAAGACACTGGGCTGACAGCATTAGAAGATAACTGCTAGCATCACTGTAAGTCCAAAACCAGACTGATATACAATCAAATACTGGAACGCCAAATGGATCACATCTGAGCATTTTAATAGAATTTCAATGAAGACTCATTTGTAAAACAGAGGAAGAAATCAATGCATACCAAAGAATACTGTTTGAAAACACAACAGGCTTTCTGAAAGCTGGATGGCTGGACTTCCTTCCTTACCGATTATGAAATGGCAGCTGACATTTATTGTCGTTTTTGAGAAGTATTCCCATCAGAAGTATTCCTGTTACCTGGGAGTGGCTGGCCAACAGAGGGAGCGTGGAACAGGTTGGGCTCTCTGACAAAACTATGGCTTTAAAAAAACCCACCTGCAACTCTCAGCATAGAAATAGTACCAAAACCAAACTCATCAGCTCTATATTTTTCTAAGCCATTCCAAAATCATTTAAACTCAAACACAGTATGTAAATCTTTAATAAAGAGACTGCTTCATAAAAGGGCAAGGACTTCTCTGAAGGTTTTAACCTTTTGAATGCCAAGAGTCAGCATTAATCCAAGATCATAAATCTACTTGTAAATGGCAACTTTCTTATTTTTTCTGGCTATTGTTTCCTGAAACTCTCACCACGTGTAGCAGAGAGCATATGACACATTATTTATGCTCAGTAATTATGTGTGCGCCATTTTCAGCCTTAAACTTTTGAAAAATTGAGATAAATAACAATCAATATTCATGTACCCTTTATTTGCTTTCAGTGTAACATTCCATGCTAATTGCAGATGTAATATTCAGGAGTGTAAATAAAAGAATTAACAACTCTGGGTTGGTTTTCTTCCCTTTTGCTTTACATGTGAATATTTTGGCTTACAAAATTAACAGAATACAGTAAATAATCCTCCCATACTTTATACAAACTACATGATTTTGATATACAAGGATTCTGTTTTTATTACAGTGACAATATACAACCATGTCTATTTACAATGCAAAAGTATATAAACCACATTTTAAACATTCTGCTACTGGCAGCCACTATTGTTTAGGAGGTAGCTTTAATTAACAAAATGAACTGAAGCCACATTTCCCGTCATGTGTTCTATCAAATAATTTACAATACAAAGATAAAAATTCATTATATGAACAGTATATACAGTTTAATTCTCAAAACAGCAATCTAGCTTTAAATCTTAATGAGAATGTCTCCAGAGTAAATGGGATGGCAGTGGATTTGCTCTTAAATTTAGTGTATTGTTCAAGAAACATACATATATTTACTTAATCATGCATTCATAACTTTGTATCAATCGATTTCAAACTAAATATAGATAAATGGATTGCTGATTGTACTTAAATCATTTGGGTCTCAGGACTTGAATGGTTTAAAACTATTGCACTGATTTACGTGAAAATCAGTGACTCTGCACAGTGTACTTCACTCTCAGTAAAATAATTGGAAAAATGCCTTTCTTTATTGTAAAAATGCTTTCCGTTTTCCCTCCATTTGCTAAAATCTCAGTCTATTCATAGGCATTATTGGGGCACCGTAACATTCTACAGGCTGCAGAGTATTAGCCAGTCTTTCTGCAAAGACATGAGCTGTGTACAATGACAGCACCGCTAACACCCCCCTGATGCATCAATACTCCTTCCAACAGTGTGACCTGATGGCCTAAGACTAAAGCAAGTTGCTATGGTTCACCTGAAGTCATGCATCATCACTGGAAAAATGTGTTCAACCCTATTATTCCAGACAGCTGTTAATATTCTTATTTCATCATCTACAGGTATTGTGGATTACAAGTGCTTGATTGTAACAAAACTTATTTGTAAAAATTGAGTATTCTGAAATACAAAACGAACATGGTATTCCTATATCGCTGTCACAGTTACATGTGGGAGAATTAATCCCTTTTTTGGCCCTGCAGTAAAATTCATCCTGAGATTCAATGCTGAATACACTATACAAAGCTAGCAAGAGAGGTTTTTTGCTCAATTACAGAAAAGTCACATTTTAAAATAATTTCTTTTACTGTTAAACAGCTGTCTTTTAAATTGTGCTTTGGCAGGAAAAAGAAAAAAAAAAATCAACAGAACTTACCTTGCCAATAGCAGAAGCAAAGTACAACTGGAGTACAATGTGGAAACACACCATTAGCATGTCAAAAAATGTATAAAAGAAACCACTACTGCGTGGAAAAGAGTAAAAATATTGGGTAACAAATTTGGTTTACCAATTATTTACAGTCAGGGCAATCAATTAATTTGTTTTGTTATTTTTAAACATATGGCTCAAGAAATTACTGCCCACTTCCCTTCTTTACAAGTGACACTAAACAATGATTACAAAAGTGCTTCCTGCTCGGAAAGGTCAAGACAGGCAACAGTCTATGAAGGATTATACCTCTTTATTAGAACAGCTGATGGCAAAAGGCCTTTTCAGTCTTTAATTCTCGGTATGTTGTAGGCATAACGAACCAAAGGGAACCCTCGGCTTTGGTAGAAGCACGCACGGCCGCAGGCCTGCACTTGGTCTGAGCTGTCCGATACAAAGGAGTCGTCCTCATCCGCATAGTCAGAGTGGGCTGACTGGGTTCCACAGTCTGACCAGTAGCCATCTGCCCTTTGGCAAGGCACCACTGCCAGTGCGGGGCAGCTGTGTGATTTGATCAAGTGTTTACAGGGCACAGGCTTGGATAACAGGAGCGATTCGCAGCATTCACATACAGCGATGTTACCCTGCAAGTGAGTGTAGACACCACAGTCGTAGTAAAAATCCTGTGTCACACAGCCCCCTTGAGCGTTGACAGCAATCGCCACTGCTCCGTTCTTCCTGGTCATGTGGCGCCTGAGCAACTTCCAGTCTTCCTTGAACTTCGGGTTGAAGAACACGTACAGGACTGGATTCAAGCAAGCAGGCAGTGGGAAAAATATCAAAGTAACAGACTTCATGATTTCAGGGCTGATAGAAATCGCAGTGATCAATGGTGCAAATGAGAAGAATGCAACAGGACAGAAAAAGATGCAGTTCGTGAAGATTAGCCAAGCGACATGCTTAATCATGCTGGACTGTGAGTTTTCAGAGAGGTCCTCTTTCTCCAAGTTGCAATACAGTTTAGTGTAGATAACAGCCATTAGCAAAAATGCTAATGAATTCAGGAGCACTAAAGTTACGGTGAAACCTAACGAAGGTGTCTCTCCAGTGGGGAAGGGCAAGCAAAGGGGTGATGCTGAGTACTCCGCTTTGTAAAAAAGTGGTAAGCATCCCGCTACCACAGCGCACAGGAAAGCAAAAACTGCTGCAATCTGAAATTGTTTTTGGCGATTGCTTTTCCCCTTTTTAATGATCTCCTTTGCAGAGAAGCTCCGTTCAACAGCTGCCAACATCAGGAAAAAAATGGCACTTTCTGACGAAAAGACGGCAAGAAACCCAGCCACTCTGCAACCACTGCCGGTCTCCCACCATATGCCAAATTCAGCAAATCTTCCCCAAGAGACAGCATCCAAGAAAGTTAAAATACCAGTATAGACTCCCATAAATAAGTTAGAGACAGAAATTAGACCTATAAACAGTTTAGAAGATGGCAATGGAGTACAGGATGCAAATATTGTTAACATGACAAGCAGGTTGAAGAATAAAGCAACCAAAAAAATGAACCAAACAGTAAGTCGAATCATCCAGCTGCCCAATAAATATTCACAAGGCTTAAAAGCACCTAGAAGAAAGAACAAAAAAAAAAAACAACAACAAAAAAAAAAAAAAAACAACAAAACAGAAGGACAAGCAATTTAGGAAAAAAATTGTGCCTTAATAAGCAAGGTTTTCAAAAGGTATTACATGAGCAGTCCTCATTAATTCATGAATAGAGCACACAGCTGAACTGCTAAACAGGTCAGTTGAAAGTAAACTATTCTGCTGAAGCTATTTACTAATTAATTATGCCTGAAATAATAATTACTGTGGTGAATGGTCACTTGAGAATACTTCATGTAAACAAGCTCGATAAACAAACTTAATTACCTTTCAGCTACTCAAAATAGCTTTCATTAGTGCCACCTAAATACCTTTTATTTTCTTTAGATTTCATACTTCATTAAAAAAAACACTGGTAGCAAAATAAAAGCTAACATTCACAACCAACTTGTAAAGTGAAAGAATTTTTTAGAAGTAGCATGTTCTCTTGAAAAATGACTCACAAACATGCCTTGTGGAGCAACTTTTGGTCACAAAGAAACATCTGTAAAACAGCTGACAAATTCAATTTACCAGTTTTAATAGGGACAGGAATTCACCACAAGCCCTCTCCCCCACCCTTATCACTGAAAGGCACTGTGAGCTTGGAAAGTCATATCAGGAAAATGATTTTTTTCTTCTTCTTTTGCCACTTAAGTTTAAATAATAAAATACATCCAACAAGAAAAATAATACGAGCTGAGACGAGGAAAGGTCACTACTCCTGCTTATCCTTCTAATCCTTCTAATTGCTATTTATTCCACAGGGAAATCCTACTGATTTTAAGTAACAATTAGAAGAGTTTAACCCCTCCTACCTCCCCATTAGGCACTGCTAATTGTCCGAAGCACAATAGTTGGGGATCTCTCCCTGCAGTTGGGCACTCTGGGAGCTGAGGCAGAGCAGGAAAGCCCCAGACTGTGCTACCACCTCAGGCTGGAGCTTCGGAGCGGGATTCAGCCCATGACTCCTGGCTCTGCACAGCTCATGCCCTCCCTTCAGGCAGGTGAAAGGTAAGTACAACCTATCCCTCCTGCAGGCTGGAACAGCAATGAGGCAGAACAATTAAATGCCAGCGCAAAAATCTCCCAAAGCCTAAAGCAACTTCCAGAAATTACTGAAGTGACAAACCAAAAGAGAATCTGCTTGTTTGTTTAAACAAGCAAGCTTCATTTCTGGGCAAGAAATAATGGTGCTAACTGGATTATCAGATCAGTAAAATCCCTTTGTTTTTTTACAGATATTACTAAGACATCCTCGCCAGAATAATTATTTTAGGGTACATTCATGTAATGCAAAAATACCTGCTAAGCTGAATCTACTTATAAATAAAAACAACTTCCACCTTAGGAAATGTAAAAGTGTCAATGCTGTGCTTCAAAAATAATTTTTCTAGTAGCTGTGCAGCAAGGCATCTTTGGAGAAAAAAATCCCACCACATTTTTCTGTCTTTCTCCCAGGGTCTAGCTACCCTTAGAGTTAAAAATTACCCTCCCCTTTAACCAATATTCCCAGCCCACGGGGGAAATTCATGCTAGGAAAGACAAGTTTCACGGCTTTCAGTGCTATGCTACTTGAGTGCCACTGTTCAGCAATCCATTCCTGCCATTAGGCAAAGCAGAAAGTGGATCTACGAGATGAGCAATGATTCAGAACTTAGATGGTGGGTGGAGTGTCCCACTTATGACCAGATGACAGCACAGTATAGAAAACAAGTTGTTAGTATGGGAGGGACTGGTGAAAAACAAGGCAAATTGTGAACTTATAGAACACGCTCTTCATTCCTTTTAGAGCTACAGCATCTCTGGCATGGGCAAAAAGAGAGAGCTAAAAGCTTTAAAGATTTAACCTATGTAACACACCATCTGAATTCTCATTCTGTGAACAGAAGATCAAAAGCAAATAAGCAGTATTGGTCAAATTATTTCCCAGATCACGTACAGCTACATTAATAATGTATTTTGACTTTCTGACCAGAATTTTTTTTGGTTGTGAGTAAGAAATCCTTGTGATATTCTGTACACTAAAGCCAGAGCTGGCCAAGAGATGAAATGCTGACAGATTTTCATAATGGATGTAAAACACCAGTTTAGGAGAAGAGAATGAAACAAAACTTGGAAACCCCCTACTCATCCAGTATTAACTTCTCTGGAAGTATGCTGTTCCCCCCATCTATGTGTTCCTATTTATGCAAAGATGAGGGTACAAGAGGTACAGAAGGAATCCTCTGGAGAGCCCACGGCAAAGGCACCACAGCAAATGCTTTCAGAGCCCAGTGGAACTGTGTGTGGAAATTCGTAGTTCGAGGAAGATAAGATGAAGGGCAGCAATGAAGCTGCCAAGGATGGAAACACTTGTTTGCAAGATCAAAGACTTTCAACATTCCTGGACTGTTCAAGCCTGAATTGGAGTAGTTCTGATATGCCAATAAGAATACTCATTACAAAGATAGCTGTAGCAGTTTAAGATGCTACTGCATGCTCCAGCTACCTCTAACAGCCCTCTGCTGTCAGTTAATGTGGCTACAGTAGGGCTGGGGAACAGATTAGCTGAAGTGTTCCCCATTCTCTCTCCTGCAAAGATATCAAGTTTAGTTAAAACCACCAGTGACAGTAGTTTGAGTTAAGCTTTTAAAGCACAGGCTGACTTCTCATTGAAGCAGATGAGCACTCACACAGACATCTCTTTGGCAAGAGTAACATAGAATTAGGGGCAGTGCATTAAACACAGCAGGCTCTAAATACAAGCATTAGTCTTGATTGTTCTGCTTATGGAAACGAAGTACTGTTTTTTCCTAGTATAGTTCTCCAGTATAGTGCTACATGTCTAAAGCTGAGCCAAATCTTTGTGACTGCTCATCCAAAACAATACTGACTTCAACAGAAGTTTCACTCAAGCTTTGTAGAATTTCATCTTCTGTGTACAGAATGACTAGGAGGAATGAAACATGTAATTCTGCAGACAGCTATTTGCATAACATCATGCTAAAGCACATTATAAGATTTACCTGTTGCTGGTGTACAGTGAATAATAGTCTGTCCCAGTTCCTCATTTTCCTCATTTCTCAGAACATCTGCATCAGCTGTATCCAAGTAAAAATGAAAAACAGGTTAATTGTAGGAAGAACAAGTGAAATTCAGCAAAGCTGACTAGGATGGAGGTAGCCCTTTGAAAGATCAAAGGCCTAACACTTCGCCAACATTCAAGACTTTAACAGTGGAGCCGTTCCCGTCTGGCACATGAAGTCAAATGCTCAGTGCAGGAATCACTGCACCAGTTTGAATTACTACTGCATGTCCCAGCTACTCACAACGCTCTATAACAAAGCAGCAATATCTTTTATCACTGGAGAAAGATCTTATGGGCCTTGAAGCACCATGAAGAACTGTTGTGGTTTAAGTGCTCAGGCAGAAAATGACAGAAACAATACTGGCAATTATTCTTTTATTATTATTTATAAACGCTTACCCTTCTCACGATCCAGCAAGGCACCTTGATCTTGGTGACCCGAATCTTCAGCATTAGAGTTTAAGTAAGAATCACAACCCCAAAATGCACAGCACTGGTAAGCATATGGTACAGAGACTGACCTGAAGTACGGGCAGAATACCAGTGTTACCCATTGCAACCAATGTTAAGATTACCATCTACTAATAACATTTAAGTAGCACACTTGAGTGCCAAAATTGAAGCTTCTTTTTGTCACAGTCACTAATAAAAAACTATTACTTCAAATTGGATTAGTTGTAACCATTTTTGATGAATTTTTGCACTAAGATAAAGAATAGGTGAAGACCCACATGTCTGCTGCAAGGAGTACAATGAAAATACTGTGATGTTTAGCACTCTTTACTACTGATTCCACTCCTTATACAAACCAAATTCTGATCAGTGTTTGCAGTGTTGCTGTGCAAATGAAACTGCAAACTAAGCAAACTAATTCAGGAGTAACTGTTTTGTAAGAAAGTTAATTCCCAGATGATGACATTAAAAATTATGTCTTTCCTTCCCCACTCTTCATTTTGTGGCCCCAAAAGAAGAGGGGTTTTTCCCCTATTTTGTTTATTTAACAGAAATGGTACATACTATTAATTCTGGTAGAGAAGAAGTACAGCTGCATACACAGATTAAAGAAGTCCACATAAACAATGAGATAATAGCAGACCAGAAGCTGATTTTTCTGATTCAAGGTTACAATATCAGCTATCTGCAGTATTGCTTCCGAATTCTGTTCTTGTAAAAGTCATCTATCTGAAGGATCCCACAATGCTTTAGTTCTTGAACACAGATCAAAACCTAAAACCAATCTGCTGTTTCTACAGGACTCCTGAGGCGTGATTCTAAAAGTGACATGGATTCCTTCGCCGGTCTTAGACAAATTAATAGTATGGGAAAAAAATCTTTAACTGCTTCTTAATGTACAGCAAGACCTTTGAAAACACAAAGCAGTTAATCACTGTCTGATCCACCTCACACTGAAATCAGTACCAGGATTCCATTTGAATGATTACTGTGACTCTTATCATTTGCCCCCAAGAACAGATAGTGTATGTATTTACAAAGTGTGGTGATTATGGAATCAAGACATCTGTGCCTCTGTTCCCATTTTCCACACTCTGAAAGACAGATGTGCTCAGTTCAGTAACAACTGGAATCCACCAAAAACACTACTCCAAAGTCAGGTGCTATCTGCCTGACAAGTTGTGGAGAAAAAATATAAAAGGTTCCAAGGAACCAAGCCTGCAAGTGGCTTCTATACTAGAATAGTCAGGTGCCCTTTCATTTATGCCAACATAAGGCAATACAAGACTCAGCAGAGGGCCTGACCAGCAGGTCAAAGGAGCTGATTCCGCTCTAATAGTAGACCCCTCTACTCTGCTCTCTTGAGACCCCACTTTGGAGTACTGCATACAGTCCTGGTGTCCCCAGCATAATGACATGGAGCTGCTGAAGCAAGTCCAGAGGAGGGCCACGAGGATGATCAGGTGGCTTGAGCACCTCCTGTTTGAAGACAGGCTGAGAAAATTTGGCCTGTTCAGCCTGGAGAAGAGAAGGCTGCGTGGAGACCTCATAGCAGCCTTCCAGTACCTGAAGGGGGACCGTAAGGATGCTGGAGAGGGACTCTTCAGTAGGGACTGTAGTGACAGGACAAGAGGTAATGAATTCAAACTTAAACAGGGGAAGTTTAGGTCAGATATAAGAAAAAAGTTCTTCCCTGTGAGGGTGGTGAGGCACAGGCAGAGGTTGCCCAGAGAAGCTGTGGCTGCCCCATCCCTTGCAATATTCGAGGCTGGACAGGGCCTGGAGCAACCTGATCTAGTGTCAGGTGTCCCTGCCTGTGACAGGAGGTTGGAACTGGATGAGCTTAAGGTCCTTGCCAAACCATTCTGTGATTCATCATGAGTATTATCTAAACTGGCTTAATTTACTGTCGTATTGCTTGTTACTGTGAAAATAAGCACGGCACTCGGTGGCATTATGTACCAACATACCGGAGCTTTGCAAAGCTCTTTGCTGCCAAAGCTTCTTTCAACTCTGAATTGCCTGCAAGTTTAAGCTGGTTCAGTCCACTCAGTCCTTCGGTTGGAACTGAAAAGAGTTCATTGAAACTCAGGTCTCTGAAATGTGAATATTAAGACATCGTTACAACAAAGTAAGTTTGAAGATCCTTCAGCATACATTTCATAGAAGTAAGAAGGCTTTTTAAGCCTCATACAGAGGCTGTGTCCTGGCAAATGCCTGCCAGGCACTACAAACAATGGTCAGCTAGCAAGAGGTTTCACCATTCACACGTGAAACACACAATGGGCAAATATCAATTTTAAGCTAAAAATATTTACTATCTCAGCAGTTTAATGCTAGAGAGAGGAGGTCGCTGCACAGAATAGTCTACTTACAGGTTAACAATAGCTCCAACAGTGGTGAAAGCTTCCTTGTGGATCTGTCGGATCCGATTTCTACTGAGGTCACTGCAAAAAATGCCAAATGAGATTATTGTAGCAGTTTTATCAAAACTTTGTAACAGCCACTGTACTGAGGGGAAAAAAGCTAGGGTGACAAATGTATTATGCCTTTAGCAAAAAAACTGGACAAGCCTCCCACTTCCTTCTCTCTCCTAGTCAGCCAGGTACAGTAGCAGCCAAATCCCTTGGTAAGGCAGCTGTATCCTGCTTCACCTCACCCTCAAAGGAGAATCCATCTCCCATTCCTGCCCTGCTTCCCTTCCTTCCTGGTGCGTTCCCAAGGCAGAAGCTGGCTCTAGCATCCCCTTACTCCCAGGGTGAAAGTGCCAGGAAAATCACTTTGGTGACAACCACACCAGTGGCAGGGTACATTGGCAGGGGAGCGGGGAGGCAACACAACAAGCAGAATGGCCTCCACTCTGCCGGATTTCAAAATCCAGCTGAACCACCATGACTTATATATATTATGACATTCCTTTTGAAACACCTGACAATTTTTGTCCTGATAATTTCAGCGTTCCTAATATAACCTTCCCAAAGAGAGAGATACAGGGGAAGGAGATAATTTTGTTTACTGGGCTGCTCATCCTGAGGAAAAGAGATAGGATCTCTCCAATAAATACTGTATAATGGAATAATACAGTAATAATATAATGCAAGATAGCAGTGATGTAATGCAAAATATTGGAGTACCAAAAGAACACCATCTCCTTTTTCAATCTCCATATATATATGTTTTTAGAAGTATCTTCATAGGCTAGAAAAAAAAAATGGAGAATCAAAAGATCAGGACTGAAACTGGCTGCTGCTAATACTTCCTGCACATGGTTTGCTTCACCTTGGGATCCAGCACATTTGGGCTTTTGCCATCAATTAGATTTATAACACCGAGCAGTTTACATGGGAATCAAAAACATTATCATGTTTTACTCAGAATGCAGTTATGTGCACTTACAGGACACGAAGGGAGGACAGTCCTTGAAAGGTATCCTCTGTGATTTCATGGATTTGATTGTGCTGTAAGGAACTGCAAAGTGAAGAAGTACAAAGAGAACTAATTAGCTAAGTGGTCTGACCTCAAACCAAGGGGTAGGTTGCTCCACGCCTGCTAATTCATAGATTTAGCCATACCAATGGCAAGGCTTTTCTCATATCCCCTTGCAGGCCAACAGTTTTGCTATTTTCCATAGCCATGTCAATACAACCAACTTTCATGGCACCTCTGCCTAATCCCAACTCACAACTCACTTGATTCAAAAGAGACTTAAGTGTGGATTGAATTATTTCCAAGCAAAAAGTAATACTTTGCAAACTCTGAAGAATCACACTGAGATTTGAAGCAAATCCATTTCATTTTGCAGGGAAACTTTAGGTATGTTCTGACCCTGAGTGTACTTTAATTTCTCAAAATACAGATTTATGAAAGGAAATAAGTTGAGAAACACCTCAAGAGCTAATGGGAGAACTGTACTTCCAGTTCAGTAGCTCCCTTTACAATGAACCACATGTACAACAAGCCTGAAGATGTCAAGAGCATAACAGCAAAGGCCTTTGAGAAGTCTTATTAGCCCTGCTCTGGCCAAGAGACAAGAAGCTTGAGTGCAGTAGAGATAGAAGGAGAAGTAGGAATATATGCAAACATGTCCCACAACTTAGGCAGAAAGTTTAGGGTCTGGAAATTAAGCTTAAGAAAATTCAATGAAGCAAGGAAAAGCAAAGATAGGTTTTGAATGTCTTACAGGGAGTGGAGGAAAAATATTTTACACAAGCATAGGCTGATGGTTGGAGGGAACTGAAGAAGAGCAGAAGAGATAAGAGGCAAGAAGAAAAACACATAAATGCTCATTCCATTTATGTGTATGGCAATACTATTCTGAAATGCAAGATTCCTTTTGGTGCCACATGAACAATTTAAACTTAGCTAATTGAGGAAATTTAACCACTAAAAACAAGCGGTTGAATTCTCTATCCAGCACACTTCTCATGTTAGATGGCTGTATCTCCGTCCTTAATCTTAGAAACTTAGGATCAAACACAAGCAAAAAAGTTTCTAGAGACTTGGATTCAGCATACTAAGGAGGCAATAAAGATAAAAACCATGTATTTTTTCTTACATTTCTTCCAAGGAATGGCAGCCTTTAAAACTTGGCAGGTCCTTTATACTGTTATAAGATAAGTCCCTTCAAAACACAAAACAGGAGAAAGGTGCTTAGTCCAGCTCTTCTCTACTAGAAACATATCATTTGTAACCATTAAATGGACTGGCATCATCTTCCTGTTAGTAATGTTCTGAGAAGAAACTAAGGGCAGATTAGAGAAAATCATGAAGGGAATCACAGTTCCATCAGTGATGTAAAGCCAGCAACTGTAACAAAAATTTCACCCATCCCAAAACTATTTGACAAACTTTAACTACTGAAACTGGTGCCTTGCAATTGAAAAGTAACAGAAAAAACAGGCTGTGCCTCTGCAGTGGCTTTGACAGCTCATGAGATACCTCCCAACCAGTATTTTTGATTCTATATCCTACACCTACATATATTCTATATTCTATTTCACTGCTTTCACCTCTGCATCTGGATATATGTCTACCCCAAAACCACACTGTATAAATTCCCTGAATTCTGAGAGTTGTAATCTAAAAAGGTTTACTAATAATCTGCTTTTTTAGAATAAACTGGATAGATGGTATGCAGTGCAGGAATTTAGTGCAAATTCTGATTTAGTGCGTTGGTACCTCCCTGCAAACCATCCTCAAATTTCTGTCCAAAAGATAAACTGCCACTTGAAAATAAATTCCACCTCATCATTTCCTCCCCCCCCAACTCCCCAGTTTGTCTTCTATAAAACAGAACCTATTTTTTTCCTCCTTTTTTCACCACTTGCTTTTGTTCCAAATTTTCCTGCATGTATCCTTTGTAAACACAGCTTTGCCCCTCCCCTCCCAATGGTTTAATTTACTAGTTTGGATTTCTTTGCATTTATTCTAAAGCACCCCTTTACTGCTTATTATGTCTTTCCTTTGTATTACTATCCTCTTCCTAATCCTCATATCTATTTCTCTTAGTTCATGATGCTCCCTCCCGTGTTCTCAAACATGGAAAGTCACAGCACCATTACTAAACTCTACTCTGAATGCAGATGACTACTGTTGTGTTACCAAAGAGTGGTGGCAGAATGAGTTTGAAGATACAAAGACTGTTCTGCAGCACCACCTTACATGGATTTTATACCATAAGAAACACAGTGCATGCCTATAAATGGAATTAAGTCATTACATCAATTCTGCCATGAGTCTTGATTCTTAAAATCAAGAAGCCACAATTGGATCTCTAACTCCAACAGAACTACTAGGCTGAGCGTTTCTAAGCAATACTTTTGCTGTATATTAGATTTAAATTTCTTTCAAAACATTTTGATGCAAATGAAAATAGAGGAGTGTATACTCACAGAGTTCGTAGCACCTTTTGCTCTTGGCATAAATTAACAGGAATACTGTTTATCTTGGTCCCTGTTAGAGTTCTGTGGGGAAAAAAAGGAAAACATAACTGTTTGCATTATTGCTGGTAGATGGCATAGCAAGCACATTTAAGAGCAGAATAAGGATGGTATCAGCTACCAGGGTGCTAGATTAACCATCAATTTGTTTTCTTGGAAGGGGCCAACTTTTCTGGTTTTCAGTTCTGTGAGAGAGGAGTTAGTATCAATGGGCTTTTCTTAGGCTGTTGTCAGCTCACCCTACTAAAAATAATTAAGAGGCACCCAGATACCACATTAAGGAAAGCCATATAATTACCTTTTTTGACAGGAAGAGAACATATAAGCAGTCACTCTCCAGACCCACTAATCATGTTTCAAACACTTCACGAGAGGCAAAGTAAATAAATTATTGCAAAAGATTTCTGTAGAAGATACTTACAAGCTCTCCAGGTTAACAGTTCCTGTCAAATTAGGAAACCACTGCACCATGCTGGCACCCCGAATGACCCTAAAAATATTCCCACAAAAATGAGCTGTAAGCGATCAGGTAGATATTTTCACTAAGAAGACCTTCTAACATTCTTTCTGCTTTTGTGTAAGTTTTACACTTGAACAGTTTGTAAAAGTATTTTCGCTGCTTCTTATACTAGTAATATGCTTAATAAATCACTCCTCCATTAGCAAACAACTGGAATTCATCAAGCTGATGAGTCATATCAATACATGCATATGAAAAGGGCATAAACTCATAGGTAGTTTGTAGATCAAAGTTTGAAGCCTCACTTCGTTTCACTTACTCATCACCCTCAGAACTATCTTTTGAGAACGTGCATACACTAACCTGCAAAACATTCTCACAGTGCACATCCCTGTTCAAAAACCACCTAGGATATATTGCAGTTTGTTTAAGCAGGAACTTGAGCATTTGGCCTGAGGTTATGCGTCTTACGCAAGGCAATCAAGATGAAAAAAAAAAGCTTGTAGAGCATATTTACTAGAGCTTCTTAACAAACTGGATATTTCCAACAATAACAATGCTTATTAAAGCTTAATGCAAAAAAAATTATAAGGCAGTCAGAAGATTTAGTTATTTTGAATTATTAGCCACAACATTTCATATCATTATATCAATTTATTGTTACTGTATAGTTGAGAGGATACTTACAGGGAATGCAGATCTGACAGATTCTGAAATGCTGAGTTCCCCACAAAAGACAAAGGATTATCATACAAATGTCTGGGAAATAAAAAATGTGTTTTAATCCTTGTTCTTACAGTCACTGTCTGCTACATACTAAAAATAGGTGCATAAAAATTACTTACATTGTTCTTAGAAGGGGGTTTCCTGCAAATGCACCATCAGGAATTATGGAAATGTAGTTACTGTGAAATCCCCTAAAGATATTAGCAAAGAAAAAAGAAAACATTTAAAAATATACTGCCAGTAGATTCAACCAATAGTCATTTTCTTCACACCTACTCAATTGCCAATCCTGCCAAAACCAGGACTGTAGTTAAATAGGAATAAGTCAAACTGTAGGAATAACTTTGGAAGGAATGATTTCTGTCTTCTGCACATCAGGTAAACAGAAAATATTTAATTAGAAAGAAACTACCTCTGTCCCAAAACATAATCCTGTGTTTTCTCTCTTCTTCCTTCTCTCTTAAGGAGGGGAAGAAGGAAAACGTGTGACCAGTGAATATCTAATTCTGCTACTGGGGACCAAAACCAGCTCATATTCAGGATCTGTGGTAATAGTTCTCCTTGAATAAATTGCTTACTTATACAGCTCCAATATAATTTTCAGAAGGTTCCCTGTCTAGCCAATGATTATATTTTCCTTTAATTATAGCTTCACTTAGCATTACTTAATCTGATTTAGACTGCTGCATAATAAGGCAAGCATTCCTAGGAATTATTTTTTTTCTTTATTTATGAAAAGGAGAAAGAAAACGGGTAAAAAGGGAGAATAAGCAATACTCACAACTCCTTTAGACTTGGCAGTGCTTTTATTGCTTCAGGAAACTCTACCATGTTATTATAATTTAAATCCCTAGAAGAAAAAAAGCAGGAGAATTGTAAAATTCCTAACAGTGGTCATGAATTGTCAAAATAAGGTTTCTTTAGGACAATTCAATGAAAGTAAAAAGTTCTCAGAAGATCTTTAACTAGACCATAGAATAACTTCACTTATATTTAGCCTTCTAGTGTTTTACATGGTTTATAACCAGCTAATAACTTCGGTAAGATATTTAATATCATCTAGAGGATTATTCATATTAAGTCAAATGATGTTTCTTTAAAGCAAAGCTCCTTATTTTTCAACAACTCACAGATTTTTCTTCACCAGAATTTACATGGAAATAAACTAAGATTTCAAAGTTAACAAAAGAGTAGACAGAAATGACTACTCTTGATTAGCTTTCAGATTGTAGAAAACGAAAAGTAAATAAGCCGTTAGGTAATAGCAGACCTTGTAGGAAAGCCAATTATAAACCCTGAACAGGAGAAGAGGGAAATCTCATCACACTGAATCAATGCACATCAGTGACAGAGATCTGTTGAAACCACAGTTAACCTGTCAGCATTCCAGCAGCAATGTCAAGACCTGCTATAGTTGTGTTTCTGTGAAAGGGACTCCTTATGAGCAGCAAAAACTCATGTAAAAAGTCTTACATTTGCTATGCTTATATACATAGCATCTAATTATTACTTAACTGAGGTTCTAAGAGAATGGCAACACAGTTGGAGCAAGCAGCATTCCTGGACTCATCCAAACTCTTCATGTTAACAGAGGCTGTCACTGGCTTGCCCTTGTCCTCCTTCATTTGTTTTATTTATTTAGCCTTCTCCCAAGCATAACAAAATGCAGCACTGAGGCGATACTGCATGTTAGATGTTTGATCTGTGAGACGAAGGGAAGTGGGGAACATAACCCAAGCAGCTGAAAGGCACTCCTTGGCAAGGAGGCACTCTGGAGATGGAGTAGTACTGCAGATATTGGATCGGGCCAACCATGGACACCCTATACTGAGAGGAGTATGAAGTGTCAGCAGGGACAGCAGACACAAAGTGAGGGGAAGGTGATGCTTCCCATCCCCATCCAAAAGAACATAAAGCTCACTGTTTCAGATAAATCAGTTCATTATCTTAGTATCTGCCAATATCTGAAGTGAACTCAAGTCAATCTCTTGTAGGAGATGCTGAGAACCAGGAGCTGGGCTGTTTCCTACCAGCCTACAGAGGATCAGTTCAGGAGCTGAGGGGAGACATGAGCAACAGTCTCTGTGGCAGGCAGTGGTGCCCACCCAGTATTGGAGGAGACGTGGAGAAACAGCTCTCTGGGGCCCTCTGAGAAACCTCCTGTTGTCACACAACAGTTCTGGCAGTGTATCTTAAATATATTTAAACCTACAGTAAATCTGAGAAACAAATATTTGTCCCTTATCACCCACAGGGCCACTTAAAAACTTCTGATACATCCACCTGACTCAGTGGAGTGCTATGCAAAGATACACCAGCCAGATCAGACCTAGGAACACTAACAGCTACATCATCCAGCATGACATTTCATCCAGGCTAATGTTTACCTGCTTCTCGACATAATTACTTAGTTTTTGTGGTGCACTGCACTGATACTAGCCTTCAGTTCCAAGACCTGAGCTGGACCCGAGCCTGGTGCTATGTGTTGCGTGGTGCATACATGACTTCTTTGCAAGATCTTCACCATACCAGTGAGGTAACCTTGATTAAGCTGAGAACGATACAAACACTGAACAATCCATTACTTTAAGAAGCATACTTACAAGGTTTCAAGGTTGTCTAATCCATCAAAGCAGTGTTTTCCTATAGTTTTTATTTTATTATTATGAAGATGACTAAAAAGCAAAAACAGAAGAAGTATGAAAGCAAGTTAATGATTTCATGCAAGTTAACATATTAGCATGTATTTCTATGAAATCAAGACAGTTAAATGGTTTAGAAAAAAACACTGCATGAGGTAGGTTATGCAGAAGAATGTCTTTCACTTCCAGACAGAAATATTTCATCCTCATATGGAAACAGAACAGATTGCCCACAGTCAAGACAGCCTATTTTAAACCTTTACTCACTACCCAGAAGGGTGATAAGAATACATTTAAACATACATAATTTTTCATATTATCCTTGGAGATATTTAAGAGGACACAGAAACAGGTCTGTGGCAGATAATATTTTCTTCTTGTAATACCTCTGAAAGCTTTCTTTGACAAACATTGGTTCAAAATATCCATTACTAAAATGAGATCTGAGGAACGTATGTATCAAGCTCACTACCTATTGCCCATTTGACTTTCTGTTTAAGAGAAAGTCTTTAGCAAACCTTCAGTGGATTGTCTAGTACACATGGTCTCATCTCGTGTTGGCAGTATAGGCTGTTACTAGACAACTGAGCTAAAATATAGCAAAAACCATTTTCAGTGCCATCTTAGTAATCAAAGTAACTGAGGAGAGAATCCAAATAACCTATGAAACAGTTACACATACTCACAGAACAACAAGACTGGAAAGGTTTGTAAATGCATAGTCCGGAATGTGTGTTATTTTGTTGAGTGCCAGCGTCAATGCCTGCAGAGAGGGCAGATTGCTGAGTGGGTAGATGGGAACTTCTGTCAGACTGTTGTCATCCAACCAAAGGTGACGCAACTGCACCAGACCCTCAAAACTGTCTTCTGGTATGGCAGTAATATGGTTGGCATCTAAACGCCTACATTAAAACAGAAAGAATTCACACAGTAAACTCACAAACCACAGATAAGTAAAAATACCAATTAAAAGAAAGCTTCATAAAAAACTTCTTCTCAGACATTTTTAATAAAACATGTTAACAAATTCATATGCTCATAATCAGCCTGTGATTATAAGCACATTGAATTATAAGCATATAATGAATATATGAATTATAAGCATATTTAATTATAAGCAAAGTGAATTGCTAACTGTAGACATTTCACACACATGCACAAAACCTCAGCTGCTAACACTGGAACAAGTCTTTAAAATGGTAGCTTGGTAGTGCATCAAAGATTGCAGAGGCATTTATACATCTGAACTGATTATCATAGACCCATAGAATGGTTTGGGTTGGAAAGCACCTCAAAGCTCACCCAGTTCCAATCCCCTGCCATGGGTAGGGACACCTTCCACTAGACCAAGTTGCTTCCAAGCCCCGTCCAACCTGGCCTTGAACACTGCCAGGGATGCGGCAGCCACAGCTTCTCTGGGCAATCTGTGCCAGGGCCTCACCACCCTCACAGGGAAGAATTTCTTCATAAGATTTCATCTCAATCTCCCCTCTGTCAATTTAAAGCCATTCCCCCTTGTCCTGTCACTGCATGCCCTTGTAAAAAGTCCCTCTCCAGTTTTCTTGTAGGTCCCCATTAGGTACTGGAAGACTGCTCTAAGGTCTTCTCTGAGCCTTCTCTCCTCTCCTTCCCTCCTCTCCTGTAGCTCCTCCGGTAATATATTATTCCTATAGCTACACTGTTGACAGCATCACATACACTTGTTGCTGTGGTACTGCTCTACACCTTAAGTGACTAATTTAGAGAACTGCCTTTAAAAGCAGTTCTTGAACAGTCAGAGCTATGAATTATCCTCACAAATATAACATTTTATCATTAACCAAAACTGAGAATTCTCTCACTCTTGCATCTGCTCCTTCCTTACATGCTCCACAACAAGATGCAAAATAGGGCATTAGCACTGTTGACTATTGTACATTATTGGATTTGCCATCACACTTTTCCCCCAGATGAACTCCAATCACAAACATTGGTGGTAGTGACACACATGGAAATGGACTTGACCGCCTTCCACACAGAAAGTCAAGCCACATGTGACAATTAGCTCTGCTGCAGTTACCGGCTCACCTTATGCTGCGGGGCTTCACCTCATCTCCAGGTTTCAAAGCACTTAAAAAAATAAAAGAAAGAAGAACTCCACACCTGGAACCCTAGGAGGCTGAAACACATGTCCTCAGCTCCGGCTCCAGATGTGAAGCCCTCATGATGGGAGCTGCAGGTGCTGCTGGCAGAATCTCACCCAGAATCCTGATCCTTGACAACTGACAAACCTGATACCTCAACTCTTTGTCTAATGGTTTTAGCAGCGACAGCAGAAACTCTTATGCAAGATGATGTGCTTTTTCCTCGTGCACAACGCTCTGAACCAACCTGGTTTGGCATCTTCCTATACTAGCAGTGTGCTTACTTGGATAGCATCAGTGACAACCAGGGTGGGCAAAAGACATGGATGGGGACACATTCAGTTTTGTCTATACTATGTCATATAAGCAGATGTGTTGTGAACAGAAGTAGAAAACAGAAGTGGAAAACCACCCATACTAAAAGCTTAAGCTTGTATTTACACAGATGGAAGCCCCAGAATTAGGCAGCAGCAAGGGGTGACCCAGGAAGAAGCTAAACATTAATAAAGCAATATTCTTCATATGGAGCTGAGAGGAAAGGTCAGCAGTGACAGCCCACAAGATGAAGTAAATGGACTGTAACCCACCCAAGCCAGGCTGTCAGCAACAGGCAATGTTTGCCTGTCCTCTGCCCTGGAGGCTGTCTGCTCAATGTCAACACACAGCTGAACCATGGTGACACTGCTGTGAATGTGGAAAAAAACACCTTGCATAAGTGCGTTTAAACAACTGGTGTATCAGCCATGGGATGTACACTGCTGTCTGGGGAGATAGAACATGTACACCCTCCTCCATTAGCATCGATGACACAAATCAGCACAGATTTTGACTTCCATTAAAGCATTCACTGTGTTTCCAAAGCCATGATCAGACATGCTCTGGGAACTCTAGGTGAGTTCATTTAAGAAGTCGTTGCCTCCAGCCACTTGTCCTGTCCCTCTCTAGGCTGGCAAAGTGGACCAAGTGACTGTGCTGCACGTCGTCCAAAGCAGTCACGACAGCTTAAACACTGAATTCGAAGGGAGAAGAAGACAGGCTTGATGAAGAATTGATACACCTAATCTATATCCATAAAAGAGAGTTTTGTTGTTGTGATGTACATGGTTTACAGATTTCAACATATTAGGAAACTCAGCAGCTGAATTTCCATGTAATAAAAAAACAAGAAATACACCAAATTAAAGCAACAAATACACATACAAGCCGGAACTTTTCAACCTCTCTCTGCAGCCAAAGGCTCTCTCCTAAGATGAGCAAGGTGCCATTAGCTCTAAAGGCATACATCAAAGAGCCAATTCGTATGGTTCATATACTGGCATCCCCTTATCATTTACCCCATGGTCTGACAGGTGTGTACACTATTCTGTTTGAATACTTTTAGGCTGCACTGAGACTGGAACATTTCAGAGAAATTAAATGTCTGATGATAATGAAAAAAAAAGGGGGGGGGAAGGGGGGGGGGAGGAAAATAAGCCTGAGGCTGTGCTTCAGAAAGAAAAAAAACAAACTAGACGTTACCTGTCTTTCTTCTCTCCCGTAAATTCACACACCTCCCTGAAGATCAAAAGAATTACTTTCCAGAGGAATAAACAGATCTGAGTCTTCTCCAACTAATTTCTCTCTGCCGCCCTGCTGATTTTTTTGGGTTTTGTCGGTTTTATTTTAGTTTGGGTTTTTTTAACTTGTTTTTGTTTGTTTCATTTTGTAAGCAAGGCAGCATACCCAAAAGGCAGGCCTCGGTTCTTGTTCACACCTATGTCTGTGCTTTCACTGTGCTTCACACTAAATTCGTGTACACTAGTAGACTCTGGAAAACCAAAACACACAATGAAGCCCTGAGCTGAAGAGTACCTCCTCTCCCACTGTTAAAGCAGAAGATGACCAGAGGAAAGAAGGATGAGAGCAATGAGGCAGCTGAACGCTCATCCAGGAAGAACAAAGAGGTCACAGAGATGATGACAGACCCTTCATCCCTACCTTGCATTGCCAAAACCTTTGTCCCCCAGTACAAGTGGATCGAGTACCCAAGTAACCGCATCTTCAACTGATGGCTCTGCACAGCCATCCAGGCTTTTGCTCATCTTCTGACCTCAGCAGTAAAACTGGGAAGGGGGGGGGGGGGAGAAAAAAGACCACCACCCAACAGCTGTCATTGAGCAGGCAGGTTTCCAGGTGAAAAAGGGTGCTCTTCAGGCTCTCTGTCACTTCTTTGCTAACTTTTACCATCATCTTCACAAAGGCAATGTCTGAATAGAGTTGAAAGTAATAAGATGCCAAATCATAAAGCCCAAGCCAAACAGAAAGACAAGACATCATGCTGTGATTATCTGTGTGCCTCCCACCCTCCATTTACATAGTGACTTTCAGATCTCTGCAGCTGAAAATCACTGTGCTACAGATGCCAATGCATACATCACTAAAACAAAAGTGGACTGCTTGCCCTGAGTTTTCAGTGACCTGCATTTACAGTTTTGACAAGAAAACTGTGATTTACAAATGTTATAGCAACAAGCAGAGCACTGAATGAATCAAAGTGGTTATTACGTTCAATGCACAAAACACAGCTGAGATGCTTCTATTTAGTGTCAAATGCATATAACAGAGGACTTTGCTAAACAACTGAAAAGCAAACCTGGAATATTTGACAACATCCACAAAATAACGTAACTAAGGAATGTGCCTTTTCTTTAAGATGGGACAAGGGAATATTCACTACCTCAAATAACCAGCAAAGTACAAGTAATATTCTTCACTTGGACTGAACTTTTATAAAGACTGTCCTTTTCCACTAAAGTGTTAAAGATAAGACTATGTTCTTTAAATTAGAGCTTGCGGCATGTACTTAAATTCCTTAACCTTTCAGAAGCTACTCCAATTCCAGCTTCCCTATAGGCATTGGCTTGTGAGAGACCTTTACATTTTAGTCTATAAATTCAGAGTTCACTTGTAGAGCCATCACCTTTGCTTTTATTACCTGTCAGGTTCCCTCCTCAAACAAACTCCAACTCCCACCACAAAGAAGAGCAGGAGGATGATACGACCGACCGTATATATTCAGCAGCTCTTCTATCAGTATTTGACATATTGTTTAAGCATGTAAAGAACATGGCAACTTAAAGGACTTCAATCAACTCAGACTTAAGGAAACTCAAGCTAGGATGAACTCCTACCTTAATTCAAACAACTAAAAGCTGCAAAGTCTAACATATATACACACACACACACGAAACTGTTATATTTTTATAGACACAATGTTTTGTTGTCATCCTGTAGCCTCTCCGGGCATTACATGGTCAACTCTTGCTCTCCTAGAACAAACCACAGCAGCATGCCAGCAGCCACTGCTGTAGATGCTCCCTGACGAGCCAACCATGCTCCTTGCTGCACGAGATACATCTCATAAATGTAATCTCAGTAATATTATGAAGGTACTGCCACACATTAACACTATTTACTTGGGAAGAGGAGATTATGGCAGATTTCTTTGTAGCTACTGTCCCAGCCCCCCTAGTTTTCATTGTGACCACACTGAGCCTCCCAGGCTTCAGGGACTGGGAAAATTTAACAGCCATGTACTAATAGCAGGAGTTTAACATTGATGCAAATGAAAAGAAAAATCACTCCCAACTCTTGTGTTAAACCACTTCTGCTCAATAGCAATCTTTAAAGAGCTTTTGCTCTTTAAAGTGCTCCTTCAGAAACCACAAAGAAATCACTCAAATAACAGTGGAGTAGATTTTTAGTTTTGAAGTTGAGTACTGATAAGCCTGGTACCTAGGAAATCCTGCTACAATGCAAGGCAATAAACCCACCATGTTAACAGAGGTACTTTAAAATACTCTGCAGGTTTGCTTACTGCATATCAAGCAGCAGCTCTCACTACCTTATGTGTTGAGAACATCAATACTAGGATGTCCTTTATTCAACAACAAATTTACAGCAGCTCTCAAAGTAATGATACACACCAAAGCTATTTTAACTGCCAGTACTGATGAGCCAGCACATCTATTTCTTCTAAGTAAATGTCTAAGATGGGACCAGAGATCATACAAGGTTTGTTGCAAATTACCCACAGAGGATTCAGCTGATCTTTACCTACATGCTGTGTAACTTCCATTATCCCACTTCAGTTTCTAAATAACTTCCTGATTCTTATTTAAACATTACATTTAAACAATTCTTTAAGCAAGCCCAGACAGTTTAAAAAAAAAAACAAAAAGGCTACAAAAATCCCAGAGATTCCTGAAGCTCACAAGAAGTACCCATACCTCACTTTCAAGGCAACCAGAACAGCTTCCGAAGGATAACATGGCATAGAAAAATGAGACTCTTGTCATTCAGCAAGTATGTAAAGTTCATGAAGCAGTATATTTAAACTGCTGCATATTTAAAGATTTTTCAGCGCAAACATGCTCAGGAGAGCTCTTTTACATTCTTTACTCAAAAAAAAAAAAAAACAAACACCCAACAAACTGCAAGGGAGAAGAGCATACTCAGCATATTTAAGTTGGAATTGTTTATGCAGTTTAAAATAGAAATGTGGGTAAATTTCTTCTTTCCTCACTCTGGTGCCCATAGTTTAATCCCACAGCTTAACACAGACTCACTGAAGGGCTGGTCCCCTTTAATCCTTCAATAACAGCAAAGCAAGCAACTAAAAAGAACTCTGAAGACAACCCATTAGAATTTGGTTAGTTGAAAAACTATCTGCCACTGGTAAAGGTTCACACCACATGTAAGACCTCAGAATGCTTCTTAACTAGTCATCACTGTTAATGAACATCATCACTTGGAGTATTGTGTGCAGTTCTCATGTCCTCAACATAAAAAGGACATGGAACTGTTGGAACAAGTCCAGAGGAGGGTCACAAGGATGATCAGGGGACTGGAGCACCTCCTGTATAAAGATATGCTGAGAAAGTTGGGGCTGTTGAGCCTGGAGAAGAGAAGGCTGCGTGGAGATCTCACAGCAGCCTTCCAGTATCTGAAGGGGGCCTATAGGGATGCTGGGGAGAGACTCTTCATGAGGGACTGTAGTGAGAGGACAAGGGATAACGGGTTCAAACTTAAACAGGGGAAGTTTAGACTGGATATGAGGAAGAAATTCTTTACTGTAAGGGTGGTGAGGCACTGGAATGGGTTGCCCAGGGAAGTTGTGAATGCTCCATCACTGGTGGTGTTCAAGGCTGGATTGGACATAGCCTTGGGTGGCATGGTTTAGTGGGAGGTGTCCCTGCCCATGGCAGGGGGGTTGGAACTAGATGATCTTCAGGTTCTTTCCAACCCTAACTATTCTATGATTCTATGATCTTCCCCAGACTATCCTTGCAGACACCCCTATCCTTCAAAACTCCATACTCCAGAATCACAAAGTTATCAGCATAAACCATAAAACACTCTTTAAATCTGTAGGGATTTAAAATCCCAAAATAGGGAATCCTCCCTAAAACAAGGACCACCTAGAAATGCAAGGCTGTAGCAAGTATGCACTACAGCACATACTTTAAATGTGTCCTGTCTGACTGAAATAACTCTGTCTGACTGAAATGCCTCCCATCCTGTCCCCACCTTTTTAACCTGCATCTTTATCCTGCAAAGCAAGATTCTGCTCTCACTTCTTTCAGTCCCACACTTAAGACCCCAGCCTTTTCTGCTGGGCCAACCTCATTCTCTCTCCCAGAAAATATAATCACATCCCAGTTCAACATGTTCATGCCTCTGGCTTTATCCTGCTGCAGGCCTCCTCCAGCCTTCTGATATGGGAAGGCAGACTGCAAAACTGGTTCTAATCCTGCAGCGGAGGCTGTGAACAGACCAGGCTAGGGAGCCACAACTGCTATCAGGTACCGCAGACAATGACTGCTGACCACATGCATGAAGACACTTACCCTGCAGCTCAGCTGAACACCCACACACAGAGAAAATCAGGAGCTATCACACTAGAGTGCCACACTGGCATGATCCCAGTACCCACAATTCAGGAATCTGGCATAACAGCATAACTGCAGTGCTTTGAACTAGTGCTGCAGAACACTCCAACATTCCCTGCATGGAGGCATGTGTGCACATGTGCAAGGACAGTAACTCAGTGATTCCTGAACCACAATGATAATAAATCATCTCCAATATGTGAGCAGCTACTGACAAGCTTTCAAAAAAACGACTCCCAGATTTGATGGCAAATGCCCACTAGAATCTGTGGCAATTATGGTTTTGGAGTTTAAATGGAACAGTCAAAGCATCTAAAATTCTTTGCTTATCATAGCCTCAAAAGAAAGGTTTAGGTTGGAAAGGACCTTAAAGCTCTTCCAGTTCCAATCCCCTGCCACGGGCAGGGACACCTTCCACTAGACCAGGTTGCTCCAAGCCCCGTCCAACCTGGCCTTGAACGCTGCCAGGGATGGGGCAGCCACAGCTTATCTGGGCAACCTGTGCCAGGGCCTCACCACCCTCACAGGGAAGAACTTCTGTATAAGATCTCATCTCAGTCTCCCCTCTGTCAGGTTAAAGCCATTCCCCCTTGCCCTGTCCCTACAGGACCTTGTCAAAAGTCTTGTCAAAAAATTTATTGTAGCCCCTTTAGGCACTGGAAGACTGCTCTAAGGCCTCCCTGGAGCCTTCTCTTCTCCAGGCTGAAGAAGCCCAGCTCTCTCAGCCTGTCTCCAGAGCAGAGCTGCCCCAGTCCTCAGAGCATCTTCATGGCCTCCTCAGGACTCACTTAAGCAGGTTCACATCCCCCTTGTGTTGGAGGCTTCACACATCCTGCCAGATAGACTTTTCTGGGGTGCTAGACAGCAAGTTTCCACTCAGTAAAACTCCTTCATTTTGCTTAATCTCACCTCCATAAATAAAGGCTCTATTCTAAATCTCTTTCAGAGGGCAGAGCTGGGAAAATATCCAATGTAAACAGAAAGGAAAGAGCTGTTGTTTAGTATTCTGAACCAGGCTGGCTACTGGCCAGCTATAATATAAACATTAGAGATCATGAAGCTCCTGTAACCATCATCTTTATTTCCACCCAGGTATGTTTACCGGGCTTGTTAATACATAAAGTGTGGTAACCATCTTCCTACGCAGCTAGGATTGGAGCACATTAAGAGAGAAATTGGATAGTGGATACAGGAGTTGCAAACCAAATGATTATCAATACATTATAAAGTTTTATGAATCAGTAATTTGTGTCTCCACCAAGAAAAAAAAAAAACCTAAAGCCTACTTCAGAGCAAACTGAAACTGCCAAGAAGAGTCAGTTGAGTAATGTTTAAACTTGCAGGCTTTGGATGGAGATTATATATTTAAAAGGTAAAAGCAGGCTTTTTGCATCTATTCTGCAAAGAGTTATTTGTTTTAGAAGAAAGTCACAGTAGCTCAGGTGCTTTAAACCCATTTTTGCCACAAATTCCTTTGGGAGAGAAATAAATCACCTTTTTCCCTTTTTTTTTTTTTTTTCCTTCACTTATTTAAGAAATCAATAAAGCAGCATGCCGACACATTTCCATGCTCATACACACAAGACCAGTCCTACATTTCTTTGCCAGAAGATGCTCCCTACATTAGTAGGGAATATGCAAAATTACACTGTAATCCTGTGAGTGATGCAATAAACTAAAAGTTTCCCTGAAGTTTGTTAAAATGATAGCTGTGCGTTCTGGTGAAGGAAACAAACTGCCCAGGAAAAAGGCTTTACATTTCTTACCACACTCGTCTCAAAAACCAATGTTTTTGTTTTCAAATTGCTGCCAATCCTCAAAAACAATGCGATCTTCAATGCAGACAGATGTCCTTCTCAGGAACAGAGACTGGGGCAACCCAAAGTGTGCGGCACAGCAGTGGAATTAAGGAAATAGATATAAAAGTTTTTTCTGCACCTCTGACACCGATGACTTCCAGACTGAATTTGCCCACCCTATTTCAAACAGCTGTTCCGAAATCCCTATTTAGCTTTCCTGGGGAAAAGTAGTAACAAGCAACTTGCTACTTATTAACCAATTTCCTCCTTTTTCACCTTCTTAAAATTTATACAGTTTATCATTTGCCTAGCAACAATGAAGCTTCCAGAAAGGGAAACCTCAGGCTCAAAGTTGTTACTATTATATTTTAATTACAATGATGTTATGTCAAGCAATTATACTGGTTACATTATACAATATTTCCTAAACATTCCATTATTTTTTTCAACAACCAAAGTGTCTCCTTTTTTTAAATGGCTCTAACATGATCTTCTTTCCAGCCATATTAAAAACATACAAATTTTTAGAGAGAGATGCTGGCTTAATTCATTATTTTTCCTTTAATTTTGTCCCTTCCCTTTTGCACATAAAGCTATCATGAAACCAGTAACTGCAGATTTGATATATTGAACTTTAATTTAAGAACAAACATACTGCAAACAAGTAGAGGAAAAAAAGCACATTCATAGAAAATGAAATGGATGATTTGTAGACAACAAAGGTATTTACTAAAGTAGTTTTTGGTTTTTGCATTACTGAAATGCTGGAAGCCAGGAAGGTGTTTTGTTTTGTTTTAAATAATTATTATTCACATCATATAATATGAAGGATTTTTATTACAATGTATTTGCACAAAGTGACAGTGGCACTCAGACCAAGGTATTCTGTCTTCTACACACACACCCCAAGACAAGAGGGAAACGTGGACATTAGATTCACAAAACGGCTGCAAACTGAAAGGTGCATCTGTCCTGCTCTTGGATCCAAAAGCCTGGAAAAGCCCCTGCCAGCTCATGGCATCAAAACTCGTTCCTCCCTCCTTCTATGAGCTGTGTGCTTCCCATGCTCACTGTGGTGGACAGGAGACACTTGTGGTAAGCAGCCCAGCAGAAGCAGCTCAGTGACTCTATGGGATAATCTGCAGCCCATCTTATCCTTTTGCCATGTGCTGCTTATTGTGCTTTCTTCAGGTGAAAAAGGCAGGAATACCCAGGCAACTATGAGGAGGTAGTGGCCAAGATCCAAGTTGAGGGAATGCAGAAAGCACCTTTGCAAAAGTTGCACAATAGTTCGCAAAGCCAGTTTCAAAACTAATTGGTTTTTTTCCTCCCCCAAACTGTTCCACAATCTGATGCAACACAGAAAGAAACAAGATCTTGGTCCAGAAACCTGAATTTTGGCACAAAGGGAAGAGATAATCTGCCCTCTCTCTCCATATGTAAGCAGAAAGGAGGAAAAATCTTGAAGCCCTTCCCCCCTCCGCCTCCTCATCACAGTGATAAGCATCTACCACCTAGAGAGCTGTAACTAACTATTAAGGTCTGATTAAGATGCTTTATAAAACATAATAAGCCATGAGATAGTACAAGTATGTATGAAATACCTTGTGAGCAACTAGCAATAATGGCTGAGGTATTCATAACTCTCTGTGTGATTTCAACACCTTCCAGTAAAACCAATACTATGCGTGTCTCAAGCAATACTCCTTCCCAGAAACCCCTTTTCCTCCTCCAGATACAAAAGACTTGGGCATGATTCATTTCTTTTTGCACAACATTTAAAAATTGCTCAAACACCTTAGGACATGCAAGAAGGATGATAAAATGTTTAACACCACCACCACTGCATTTATACAGCAGTCTTGTACCTGTGTTTGAGTTTTGAAAGAGTTTGGATTTCAGTCACCCCACCAAAGATGATAGATAAAATTCCTTATAAACTTAGCTTGGGAAACTTTGTTCAAGTTGAAACTGCAAATACCTGAAAGCTCGGGTGCATTATTGCACATGTATAATTATACTTCAAAACTTGACAGAAAGAAGAAAATGTGCACAAAGTGACTGAAAGGGGAACTTGGAGAACAGAACAAGAACAAAAAGCAAAGTACAAAGACTTACAAGGACTGTAAACCGTTCAATCCTCTGATGGCCTCATTAGGAACAGTCTTCAGCTGATTGTTCTGCAGGGTTCTGTAAAAATCCACTGTGTTAGTAAAGTGCAATTTGACAATAATCTTTATCAACAGTAAAGGTGGCAGAAGAGCACATGGTCCTGTTATGGTTTCACAGATTTCTAGCATACATAAAAAAATGTAGAATTATCAAGCCCAGATATCCAAAGGCAAGGATGTAAGAAGAAAGTGGTCTATTTCAGTTTTATTTGCAACCCGTTAATTAACTGCATGAATTTGCAGAGAACAAGCATCTGACATAATACTCAGAAATTCCCCTGGGAGTTCACTGAGGAGGTTGAACAACTTAACACTGCTACAAATTTGCTACAATGCATGATATTTTATTATTTTCTTGTGAAATCATCCTATGCATGCTATGAAATACACAAACCTCTAATTTTTTCTTAAAGCCGCATCAATACACAATGCATTAACAATTTAATTTACAAAGTGAGTTCACAACAAAGCACCTCTGGGCACAACATGAAAAAGACACAGATTGAAGTCAGAGCCAAACTGAAGATATACTGGGGTTTTATAAGAATTCTCTTATGGGACAACATATTATTACATGATGAGTTCTTTTATAAAGAGAATTTAAGTAACTGAGATCTCACACACTATATGATCTTCCTAGATTTTGGTGCATACTGGGGTAAAAATGCAAGTGGACAAGTAAGTTAACTGTTAATTGATAGCCACATGCCCAATGTTTCAAGAACTGCTAGAACCTCAGGCACCTTCAGGATTGAGTATCTTGATGAAGATGCCTTCAAGAGCTTGATGCTCTGCATTCAACTCACAAAACATCACATTTAGTAGTTTTACAGATGGGCAGTTTCCTAATCTGTACCCTTCTTACGCTGTTTATAGTTCTTTCTTTATAACCTCAGGGTCCTTTTCCACTACTGATTTTTTTTTAATACCTGTTGAATAAACTATCCATTACCCTACTCGCCATCAGAAATATTTACATTAGCATAAATGCTACAACTGCTACATACAGGTTTTTAGAACCACAAGCAACAGAAAGCTCTTTTTATCCTTAGCTATGGAAAAACAGTTGAAACGAATGTTCTTGTCCCAGAAAGGAAAACAAGATACGGGAAACAGGGCACACAGTTGTTTGGTGTTTTCTTTTTCAATTGAAACTTTTTTTCTAATAATAATTCATTTTCACCCAGAGCACCAAACTCTAGAAATTATTTCTATCACCATTAAAGGTCAAACAGAGTTTTAAATGACTGTAAGTACTAGTACCACCTGATAATATTGGAGCACCTGATGGAGTAAGCTGAAGGGGTGGAAGAAAACAAAAATCTTTATGTGGCCTTTTTAGGATTTTTCCTTCTTAGGATTCTTCTACAAGATATACTTCAGAAGCAAGTAAGTATTCTAATTAAACACAGTAATTATGCTTTAGTCAGGTTGACCACTGTTCATCATCACCACTGTTTATCATCACCACTTATAGCAGGCTGTGTAATAAAACAAATAAAATAGAAGAGCTAAAATGGGACAGGGAGAGCAAAGATTCTCTCCAGCCTATCAGTAAACAGGCTGGCTGTGCACTAAGAAAGCATACAGCTAGCTATGAAGCTTTAAAACCCCATTACTTACAGAACTTTGAGTTCTTTCAACCCAGACAAGGCCTTTGGATGGATAAAAGAAAGGTCATTGCCAGCCAGTCGCCTGGAAAAAAATTGCAATAATAATTTCAGTCATATAATAAAGCACTTCTACAACCATTTAAGAAGGAAAAATCACAGATACATCAAATCTTGCAAGCAGTTATGCATTCTGTGTTCAACTATGCCATATTCATAACCTTCCCAGTTGGCAACAGTTACTTCAGTCATTGCGCATTTTTAACTACAAGAACACATTACTCAGCCTCATGGATATATTTTGCAAACATGTTAGAAAAAGCACAGCCCAGAATGATAAAACAATCTTCTTATGACATTGAGTTTAAAAGTGCATTTATCAACTATTAACACAATTCCCTGGCTTTCAGCACTGATCTGCTGAAAGCCATGCTCTGGTACCCACGTGGTTTTAATCTATACAGCAGTTTCTAAGGAAAGTTAATGCAGTTAATTAAAAATAGCTAGATGCTAGCATGAAACAGGGAAAAGTTTCTGTGAGAATCCCAAATGTGAGGACGATATTTGCAAGCAGGCAGTATGTTCACAGTGCTGACAACTGACAGAAAGCCTGCTGACATTACCAAGACATAATCTTGGTAATATTTTGTCTTTTGGGTCAGCTGTTTGGACAGACATTTCAGGAAAGAAAACTCTTTTGGGGGAAGGAGAGAGGGAATAGGATCCTCAGCTGTACTCTCTCTCAAGATGTGGCTGGTTTCATACTTGGGACTGCAGACACTAACATAAAGTAAACTGTGAAAACCACCATGATATTAAAAGCAATAAATATAGGAGATTCTGCAGAAGACAAAGCAGGAAAGCAGAAACAGCAGCCAAAACAGCTGCTTTCAAAGAGCTTGCTCCCCCTTCCCTCATGTCCTGACCAGCAGACCCTGTGTGGTCCAGCCTTCGCTGAGTTGCTAATAGTTGTGACATAAGGTATTTTATTAAGGATAAAAGACAGTGATGCAGAACACCTGGTAATCTGTAGTTGCCAAAGATGCCATCATTGCAGCCAAAGTATTTGCTTTCAGACTTGATTTCACATCCAAGCTAAGGAAAAGCGATGTTATGGAGAAGGCTGTACAATGAAATCACCCAGCGGAAATACTATGTACAATGCAGTATGTGTTAATAATTAAACAACAGTCAGTGTGCTTTAACAAAGGCGACAGAATATCAAAACCCACCTCTGCTGCTGCAGGGTACTCTGAAGCAAACCAGCCACAGTAAGGGGAAAGTATTGTTTGAAAGAGGCAAACGAAGGAAATAACAGGACCATCATCCAAAGCATCAGCTTGCCAGAACATGACAACATTATTATGTTTTTATCTTAGGCTCTGTTTCTAACTACATAAAAGAGATTACCCATATTATTTTGTGCCTACATAAATCTGCTCACAACGGAATTGATGACTTCATAAAATGCTGCCTGATAGAGAGGATGCTAGTTATGTTTATAAAATGCATTTGACAAAGATAGATGGTTTCATTCACAAACCAAGAGAGAAGACGATGGCTTCTCATGAACAGGAAGGTGACTACAGCAGCACATACTATCTGATTTTAGAAAACTGGGTTACTATCATTTGTTAAAGCAGAGCTTGGTATTTGTTTAGTCCTTCTATTTTCATGTACACCCCAACTGCCATAGCTATGGCTCTGACATCCTTTCAAGCATGTTTAAATCTCAGCTTCTTCTGCCTGAAGAAGCTGAGAACTCCGGACTGCTGAGAAACGCTAGTCTGTGGGGCTTGCATGTAACCAATGAGAAATCACAAGTAGAACAAAAAGAACCAATGTAACTTACTCTTGAAATCTCCTGTCTGCAAACAACCTCAGGATTTCAGAGCTGTGGTATCATTTTTCAAATACTTGGCATTTTTAACATGAACAAAAAATTGCAGATGGCAACTAAACACTCCTCTAAATTCACTTGATTGTCAGTAGCTGCGTAAATCAACTGTATTAACTTTTTCTGGGGGGATGTGGAAGGAGGTTTGCAGTATTTCATGGCTTTCTTTTATCAATTTCTTAAGAAGTTCACTGTAAGCAGAAAGAAATATTGATGAAATATGCTGGGTCTCTACACCAGAGAGCCAGTGATCTGGAAAACACACGTTTATTTTTGAAAGTGATCAAAACATCAAAGTAGAAACCCTTAAATCAAGCAAAATTTAGCTGAGGCTATTGCATCAAGTTATTTTGACACTCTGGCTGATGTTGATCCTACCTATCACACCATTCAAGAAGCAGCAGCCCTGCTACAAATGCGTGTCAGCCAGCTCTGGCTGCAGCTCTGCTGAGGTTCCCTGTTAATTAGGATGGTGTGTGGATCATCAGGCATCTGCTGTTAACTTCCCCACCACCAGAAGAGGCTGGGGATTATGATTTGTTTGAAAAAAGCTAAACTAGATCCAGTTGAATAGCCTCCCACAATCTCACTGAGTGTCAGTGACACAACCTACAGAGAACTGGAAACAAAACACAGCTGAGCCAGAGCAAGGCTTGCGTGACTTCAAATAGCAAGACTTTGCCTACCTCAAGGCAACTCCTGTTTATTCAGCTTTTTTGCAACCAACCAACATTAAAAAAAAAAACCCTCTTGCAATCCATTACATTTCCGTTTCTTCTCCATCTGGCAACCTTCCAGGAAACAGGATACAACTAGCCAAGTGTGCAAAGGCTTTACTAATCGGTTTACCAAATATACATTTATCATCCATGTCCTAGCCTTGGGGAGCACGGCTGCTCGTCAGATTTCAACTGCAGTTCTCCAGCAGGCAAAGACCAATGTATCGTCCTTCTGCTGTGGCGTGCAGCAGCTGAGAGGTTGGAATGATCTCTCTTTACATAACCAGGTTCATTTTAAAGAGAGGAATGAAAAATTAATGGAATATAATATAGCACATGTACAGCATATAAATTAAGACACCACTGAAATCACTCAGCCAGGTTTTCCATGTTACCTCCTTTCAGCATATCTCAGAAATAGTCACATTCAGATTTTCAATCTGAACATTTATCATGTTCAGACTGAACATTTAAATGATTAAATATTTAAAAAAGCACCTCCAAACTTAAACAGGGGAGATTAAGGTTAGATATAAGAAATAAATTATTTACTGTGAGAGTGGTGAGGCACTGGAACAGACTGCCCAAAGAAGTGGTGCATGCCCCATGCTGGAAGTGTTCAGGCACAGGTTGGATGGGGCTTAGAGCAACCTGGCCTAGTGAAAGGTGCCCCTGCCCATGGCAAGGCATTAGAACTGGATGTTCTTAAGGTCTCTTCCAACCCAAACCATTCTGTAATTCTTTCTCTCACACACATGGTAAATTTACTAAGGAAAATCACAGCTTCACCAAGGCCCAACTCCAGCACAACAGAAAGGAAGCAACTTTCATCTCCTTGCAGCAAGACTCACTCTAAACTGCTTGGGATCAACCCTGGGAACATCTTCTTCATTGGGAGACAACTTCACGCTGCTACAAAGTGGCACCTGAAAGTAGCCCTACATTCCATCCTTCCCTTCATTTTGAGCGGAAATAGCCTCAGAGACCTTGTCTCAAAGCTCATCTATTGTTACTGAGTCAAGGTGCATCACCATTAATTAAGAGATCTTTCTCCAAAAGCCAGAAGACTGTACAACAGATTCATCCCTCGAGACAGTAAAGTCTTACTTTAATGGACTATTGTAAAGTGCCCTGTTATGCTGTAGGCCACAAAAATCTTAATTTGCCATCTCTTCATTCTCAAGGTACACAGACACAGCAGCAGGCATCATCTGCCACAGAGCATGTGTGTACCACACTGACCAAGAGTTTCCTTGCTAACTCAGTTACACCTCCCTTTGTTTGGAAACTCTGACCAGGATGCGGGTATCCTGCATTATAATTCGTGTGAGTTACAACTTGGAGGTTTCTGCAGCGGAATCACAATTGCAATGTGTGACCACATTAGGTATCTTTCTTCCACGTTGGCAATCTCCTTGTAGTTCCTTAGTATTGAACACTGTAGTCCTCTATTTCTGCTTTGAAAAATAAACATTTAGTGTTTCAGTGGAACAAAATCTCTGTAAATTTGGATAAATTCAATTAGACATAAGCAATTTCAGCATAGCAGAATAGTAAGGGTAGAACATAAGGAGGACAAATTCTTCTATCCCGTCACATATAAGTACCCTCTAATCATTAGTTTCAGAGACACGGTAAATCATAGAATCATAGAATAGTTAAGGTTGGAAAGGACCTTAAGATCATAAATGATCTCCAGATGTAGAAGACACTGGTGCTATTACAGAAATGCAGATACAATCTGGCTGGGGAATAATCTTCCATGGTATCTTGTTCCCAGAGTACACAGCAAGCACTGCTCCTTGCAATGAAACTCATCTGAAAGCAGCAGACTGCTTTCTGTCTTTTGGGAAATTAAAACTTCTGCAATTATGAATCTGGCAACCTGGCTGCATGTTAACCAAGCCAAATTAATCACTGGTTTCACTCCAAAATCAGGCAGGATGTCCCAGGTATACATTTTCGTCTGTAACAATTAAAACCATCACTCTTCATTTTGACAGGACCCAATACAAACTTCTTGGAAACCTCTCTGCTTGTCTTGCATCCCAGATGGTGAACCTCAGGTTACTTGAGCAAAGAATTAGGTATTCGGTCCTTCTGAAGATCTCATGCAAGTAACGTGTTTTACTATGGGTTCCTTTCTTCCCCTTGGTGGTATTCTGGGATCCTCCTAACCTTATCTCTGGTCACGATATATTGGCTACTTTTTCCACTCATCACCTGTAACCTTACTGCCTCTCTGAAAATTTCAATAGTGACGAAGACTGCAATCCCAATGTGACATAAATCACCTGATTTATTATTTTTATTTCTCCATTAGCTGCTTTCTGGTAAGACTCAAGACTCTTACTTCAAGACCTAGTCAACGCTGAACCTTCCATAGCCCTTATAAACCATCCATCACTGCCCCTCTGTCCACTCAACTTTTAGCTCTCCAACCTACCTATTTTCATCCCATTGGAAAACATTCCACTGCTTCCCCACTTGCACTTTTGCAATTTCTTTACTTCCCTGCTCTCTTACATCAAACTATTCTGCCATCCTCACACGCCTGTCCCCAACATCAATGTCTTCAGGAGTAACCTTTGAAAACACCTCATAGACACACCTGTTGATATCATGGATTAAATTTTCTCAAACCTAAGAAAAGAGCTTCAGGTTACACCTATTCCAGAAAAGCAGCTGCTTCAGAACAGAATTCAGTTTTCTTAACAGATGATACATAATTATATGCTACATTTTGTTCATCAAGGCTTGAAGTTTCACACAATAGGTACAGCCACTTGCAGGAAACTACCACGGGCTCTCTGTGGGCCCAAGGCCTGTTGTGTAGCCAGCTCCCACCCAAGCTAGGCAGCTGCAGAAAGGGACGGGCTGGTAAATGAAAGCCCTATCACTGCTTTGCTTATCTGTGATTAGCAAACAACCCCTTTGGGACTTCTGTCAGCTGCAGCCTGCTGCGCTGCTGTGAAGCCAATCAATAACCTACAGATTACTCCCAATTCCTCCACGCTGATTTAACATAACTCAATGGATGCTTTATTCTGCTGCTGCTAATAGAAAATGCATTTGTCCCCTTCTCCTTTTCTTATTGTAGTTTCAGTATTATACAACCTCAACCCCTAAAGTCATGAGTATGTAAGACAAGACACATCAGGACTGAGAAACAAAGCCTGTAGCTACAACTAGCACTGAAACTGCACCAACTCCATCCAGCTGAGTAGGCACTTCTTATCCTCAGCCTTCCCTCCCCACAGCATTTACAGCTTTCTCAAAGTTAAACTGAACTTCAAGGTAACAGCTTGTTTTCAAAATGTGTTCCTGGTCTAAAACTTCAACATGTGCAAGCAAACTAAACCAATTCAGTGAAAGAAATCTCAACCCTGACCAGAAGTTCTTCTGTTAAATTGTCAGCAAAAGTCACCAGCACCCACTGCAGGAAAAAATGTGGCTCTATGATATTGCTTTTCATGGACTGTCAAAGAGTATTTGTTACTGTATTTTTTTTTTTTACTTAACAGGAAAGTTATGATGGATTTTGAAGAAAGCAAGCATTCCCATCCACGCAAAATATGCTCTATCACTCAATTCGCAGGAATTATCCGTGTTTGGATAAGCCCTCCTTGAAGCAGAGCCCACAGGCTACAACATATACGCACTGAAGGAAATATATAACAACCTAAACCAATTATTATATAACATAAGCTCTTAAGCAACCTGCTGCTGTAGTCTCAGTTACTGTTTTCCAGGAAAAAAAAAAAAAAAAAAAAGGTTTTCACAAATCTGCTAAGATACCCATGTCTTAAATGAAACCAGTACTGTGTTGTCTGGAAAACTGGCAACAAGTCTACAGCATGACAAGTTGTTGCAGCGAGTGACTTTGATTCCTCTGGCCACCAAGTCAGAATACATTTTATAAAATGCACCTTCTCCTCTCCAATTGCCTTTGTGGTTCTTGCACTGTGTCATGATAACCTTTCCTTTGCTCTATCATAGGCCAGGTAGACCTTTCTCTTGATAGTTATCCCAAGGCACCCAAGTGAGTCTGCATATGCTGATCCAGGTTCTGCCACTCTGGATTCCTAGTTCTCTCTAATTTCTCACTGCCTGAATAGCCATCGTTACAAACACCATTGTGTTTACTTGAGAACATGTCCCTGTTCCTCACCATGATGACCAAACTTAAACATTTCAAGTGGCAGAATATGGGGAAGTAGGTGGCTTGCTGGATTTTATTTCTTCTTCCTGTCCCCTCAAAAAGTCATGTCTAATGTCAACCTTCTCCTTTTTGCTGTGGATGCTAAGGGATTGGATGCTAAGGGATCGGGGGCACTCAGCTGTGCTACGGGAATGACTTCCATAGCGGTGGGCTGGCTGCTGAGAAACCAGAGTGGAATTTGTAGTTGAGAGCTGCAGTTTGGAGGACTCTGACACTCCAAGAGGGATCCGTGGATTTGATTCCAACTTCATCATGGGCCAGCACAGAGAGAGAACTAACAGGAGCTCTTTCAGGATCAACATGCTCCTTCCTAACTAGAAATGTATTTCACTTACCTTGTCTGAAAGCAGAGACACAGAATTAAAGTAACTGAGCTCAGTCTTGATCAACTGGGATACAATAACTGAATCAACTACAGGTTTGTGCTTTTAGCACAAACAGTGATATTTGGAAGCTCAGAAGGTTTCTCAGATCATGAAATATGTTAATGGTTACACATGAGTAAAAAAATTATTGTTGAGATACTAAATCCTCAACATTGCTTTGATCCGTCCATACAGCATGTCTCTTGCCCTGACATTTATTGCTTTCCAGGCTCGGGATCTTTTGAATGACCATGCAGTTAGCAAGGGCAA
Organism: Ara ararauna; assembly: GCA_028858755.1. Taxonomy (NCBI): domain Eukaryota; kingdom Metazoa; phylum Chordata; class Aves; order Psittaciformes; family Psittacidae; genus Ara; species Ara ararauna. The sequence goes on from CM054380.1 coordinate 27,716,645, forward strand.
AATGTGGAAATGGATTAAGTCTACATATATTTGGCAATTAACCTTCTGTTACAAGTTCTCTAACCCCTTCAGATACATACAGAGTGAATACAAGACCCTGGATTTGTAGAAACCTTCACACCAAATGACCTTGGAAGAATGGGAGTACTTTTCAATGTGATTTTTTTTCTTGTTTCAGATTGAGGTCAACTGTTACCTTTCTCCCAGCTGAAAAAAAGGCAAATATTTTATCAGAATCATCTGGAGTTTTACTTTTACACAGGAAGAGCAGGAAAAGAACTTTCCATGAGTATTGCTTACTGCTTCTGTGCCAGGATAAGACCTGCCAATGCTAATTAGGCAAGAGTATTTCAGTACTCACAAAAAATATACCAAAATACAACCACCCAAGAGGAGGAGAGGAAAGAAGGGAAAAGAATTACTTTATTCCTCACTATGTCTTCTTATGGTATCACAGTGTCATACCAGAGCACTATAATGACAGAAATGCATTCTATTTTCTCAGAGCACAGGGATAATGCATTTACCTGCACATACAGGATTTGGTTTTAGTGCTTTCCTGTCTAACCCTCTAAGCTTGTTGCAGAGCCACATGTGACTCTGGTTGAGGCTTGAGTCTGGAACTGGCTTCCTACTCGCTGGCACAAGCACATCTTTTGTCACACGCTTCAATTCCTGAGACCAAAAGGAGGAGGTAGATGCACAGCAGAAGCACTGTTTGGGGTACTCTATCTGGAGAAATGCAGCCTGAAAGTTTTGGAGGCTACCAGAAGTTTCTTATCTGGTTTATACATTCATACAGCCCCAACCTGGCAGCTCAGGCAGCATAATAAATTCAGGCTCGTAAGACGGGTCTGGAAGCTGAATACCTCAAAGTTCAGTCTCCAGGCCATTTAGCTAATCCAGCTTCTGTGTGCATGCACATGTCAAAGTAATGCTGAACAGTGAAACTCAAAGACAACAGATAAGTAAAAAGCTTAATTTTCCTCTAAAAGTACTTGCAGCAGAATAACCAGTCTTGGGATCCTCATACACAACAATGCCAGCTTTTGCAACGAACGTGTAGAAACGGAAACTGGAAAGAAACTTCCTCGTCTTTTAAAAACAATGGAATTTACTCAACCTACTACTACTTGTCCTCACAAACAGGAAAAAAAATGCAACTTTTAAGCACAGCAGGACCCTTCTAAGCTACAGAAATATCATTTTCTATCAGCAGGATCAAAACTCATCTAGAATCAAAACTGATATAGGACTCGCACAGATAAGAAAACATTAATTAAACACAGGTTGGCAAGCATGTTTTTAAACATCATTTAGCATCTAGTGCAGACCAAGTAAGTGATGTTTAAAAATATCTTAGCTGACTGTGGTTAATTCTACTTGGGAGTCTTTGCCTAAAGGTTTGTCTTGACTAGAATCTGAAGATGCAAGTTACAACACGCTGACGCGCTTTCTACAGCTCTGGCACACACGAGGCAGCAAATGTTTCTAATGCATGCTAGCTGGTCAAGTCGAAGCTTAGGCTACTTGCTACCACATGTGAAACCTACACCTTGCATTTTCTTCATTAGAACTTTACCTCTTGGAATTCAAGCTGCAGCAACTTAGGAAATTATCTCCTCCAGCTGTTCAAATATTCAGAGCTGGTAGATGGATGAAGAGCACTCATTGACTTCCAACCCAAAGTCAGCCGGCTGTTTTCAAAATACCAACAGAGGACATCTACCAAAGCAGCTGTAGAGAGCTCTCAGCTCGTTCCTCAGTCTCTGCTGGCAGGGCTGAATGGACGGGTATGGGGTGGTAATATCTCAAATCATACCAGCTAGTTGCACAAGAGGATATTTAACCACAGCCTCAGTTCCCACATGCCAGCTAACATGAGGCATCAGGACAGCTTTTCTTGTGAAGATTCATCCTTATCTTTTCTACTCAAAACGAGCCCTTCATCTCCAGCTTCCCACTACAAATCCTGGGACTACTCATGCTTAATAAAGGGAGAGGAACTGCACCATCTCATCAACATTGAAACACTACCTTGAAAACAGTATTTTAAAAGACCTAGGACTAACTGACAAAAACCATCCTTTCTCCAAATGCTCCACAGCCAGGTGAGGAAAGACACTGCCTCCCAAACTAACAGCTCAGCCTTGGTGGCCTTGGCATTACTCCAAGACATGTCTTATTCATAAAACCAAAGTAATAAAAAAGACAAACACTCCCCCTCCCTCCCCAAGGATAATACAACTTGGTGCTGATGCAGAAATTAGAAAGAAGGGGACCATCTAAATTACACACTGAAATAGATATAAGAAAAGCAAGCAGCTGTGACATTTTAGCCAGGTGGTCATCTTCAGCTGCAGTCAAGAGGAAAAATAACTCTAGACATTTCCCTTGCAGATACTTTCTGATTACAACCTTATGGCAAAACCACCTCATTTTCACTGCCAGAATGCATTTTAAATAATCCTTATGTTCTTAAAATATATTTTGTCAATGAAAAGCCATGATCAGAGACTCTGGCTGGGGCAGGGGGAGTTGAGATGTTTAAGCAAGGCCTCTTAGTACGGTAATCAGCACAGATATATTAAATAGTCAAGCAAATATTCAGTTGCACTCTTTCTTTCCCTGAAAAATAAGTTGCGTGTGTGCGGTCTCTCACTTGCTGTTTTTTCATCTCTTAAAAAACAGATTAGCATTGTCTTTCAGAAAAGAGGAAATTTTTATTGATCTAAATCTTCCTTTTATCCCTTTATTTCCGTAACCATTTTCACCAGCCATTAAATAAAAACCTCAGTGAAGTGTCACAGAATGAAGACTGTTTCATACCGTATATGAACAAAAGCCAGAAACACAGATCTTGGCATCAGCACACATCTGGAAGATAATAGAGCACTTGCTGTCTCTTCAGCATTTTCAGCTTCAGCGCTTGTGCTTTCAGGATGACTGCTTTCCTTGAAGTATTATCGGGCATGATATGGCCTTCAAAACCACACCTGACAGAGAGCAGAGCATCCTTCCTAACTCTTACTGAAGAAGGTCAGAGCCCTGCCTTGAGGCTGACTGGCTGGGAGGTGACCAATGCTCCCCTTCGTGCAACCACGTGCTTGTGTCGCAGGCAATCTACAGACAGATTGCAGCACAGTTTGCTGTCCTCTGCCTCTCTGCAGTCTCTCACATGGACAAGTAGCCAGGCAGCCAAAACCTTATCATCTAAACTTCACCCATCAGCACTGGGCAAATAAGACAACAACATTTTAAAAGAGTTAAGACTGGAAATCGAAACAAGGCTAGAAGGTCAGTAAGTCAAGGAGATTTCTGCTTTATTAAGAGTGGTTGAAGTTTCTGAAGCTAAACTGGTAAACTGCGTAAAGAATGAAAAGAATTGTTGATTTGCCCTCCTTTATGAGAGTGCCTTTTTAATTAATCCAGCAGATCATTACCTAATATGGTGAACGGAAATCATGCAGTTAAAAACCTTCATACTACTTCAGATAATTTTATTTATTAGAAGGAACTGTATCTGTTCAGAAAAGTCTCAAAACATAACACAGCCTAACTCTTCCAGTTCAAAATTCACACTGGAAAATGGTTTCCGCTTTCTAAAAACACTGCATTATCTAACTGTATTTCCATCTTCTAGCTTTCTAAAAATACTTTAAGGTGTGGTTAGAAAAGGGTGGCCAAGTTCTTCAAGGATTTTTAGTTTCCATATCCAGCAGTTCAGGGCTGCAGTGTATTTACATTAACATTTTCTGGGGAATACACTTCATTAACTGCTGTGGCAAAGTCCTTGGTGGTCCGCTCCTCCCTGACTCTGACCATTGCCATTTCAATCATTCACAAATTACTTCCAGATGGGTATCAGTTACACAGAGATGGAGAATTTTTATAACATTTATAAATAGTGCAAGAATCCTACAGACATATGATAAGTGTGCTATGCAGTGACAGACACGATGAGGCTGCGGACAGGGGCGCATTGAGCACATAACCCAAAGGGCACATTCTACCCATGGACAAGCTGGAAGCCCTTTGCTTGTACCTGGTGAGTAATGCTCAAGTAGGATGCTACCTTAAAGATGCAAAAACTCAGAGAACACTTGCAAATTTGATACTTCTCAGGGGAGCCACTTTCCTAAACACGTCCACTTCACTCCAGTTTGTATGTCTTCTTCCACCTAGCAACTGGTCTCCCAGACTTTTGCTGGTGTCTCCAATAACCCAGCATGGCATGGGATGCATCCATCAAAGCACCCAGGTCACTCCCCCTTCAGTGATGTAGAAAGCACGTTTTCACTGAGCAGTCAGCTTGTACAAGTCTGGCATGCTGCTTCTTGCACTTTTATTCACTGGTGTTCATTTTAGGATTCAGAAAATGATCCTCCAGACTACCAAAGAATTCACTGCATTAAGGAAATGACAACCCCCATTTTAAATGGCTCTTACTGCATTTTTTAATCCCACCCTCTTCATACAGGCACTGTGTAAGACTCAGTTGCCTACATAATACATCTAATTGTCTCCCATTTACATTCAATTAAATCCTGTGATACTATTTTGCAATATTAATTAACTAACTTTGCCAGGGGCTTATCTCCCTGAGCACTTGACAAACAACACGGCTAAAGTATGGTAAAAAGAGAAAGGTGTCCAAGACTGTCTCCTGGATGAATAGCTACTAGAGCCCATGGTGATGTGGGTACTTGCTGCATTCCTATTAGTTTGTGGCATTTTCATTTGCTTCAGATGTGTAATTCTTGGGAAAAGTTCTCAATGGAAAAGTCACTTCTAGCACGGATTTCAACACTACTTTGCTTTTTCTTTGGCGTGGAGACTCACACCCAGGTTTCTGTGCTGAAAAAGCAACTTTGCTAGTGCCTGGCAGTCAGAATGTGGATCTGTTCAACTATAAATAAGAGATGAGATGAGAGTTTGAAGATCATCTTAAAGTGGAGAGGGAAAATCGTGGTTGCACAGTGGGAAGTAAAACAGTTTGGGTTTTTCTGTCCACAATAAGCAGAAATAAAGAAAAAATAATTTCCATATCCTGTCCCATAGAGAAAAAGAAACGGGCAGAGTGAAGCAAAATCATGTCATGTCTAGTGCTGGTGATTTCTATTAAGGGAAGCTACTTTTCTTTGAATCTACTTGATTATATTCTCTCTAAGGAAGAACATGAACTGAAGCAAAGGAACATGGAGTTAACTTGTGCGTGGATGGTCTTGAGAGAAAAGGAAGAAACCTTCCTCATTCAGTGCTGGTAGGCATGGCCAGAGCCTTTGCACTGTTTGCTTCAAATTCAAAGCAGGTGCTGCTGTGAAACATTGCCAACAGCTCATCTTGGTTAATGGTTTTCAACTGAGAATTACTGTTCACAGATACTGTCTACCTATGGCTCTGCTCTAATGTATGTTTTCCTCTCTTTCTGCATCCCTGATAGCTGCTGAATTGGAGAGAGCTTTTCTTTTGTATCTTTCTGGAGAATCTCCTACCTCTGCAGCTGTAGGAGGCAACTCGAATAAAAATGAAAACTGCATCTATTTTTTTTATTGCACTAAGGAATTATGATTGATTTTAGTATGTCTAAACATTTGGCAACTATAATTTTTACTGTGAAGTTGTTGGGGTTTGTTTGGGGGGGTGATTTTTTTGGTGGTGGTGTGGTTTTTTTTTTCTGGTTGTTTGGTTTGGTTTTGGTTGCTTTGGGGTTTTTTCCCCAGAAATTGCTTTAACATTTCAAGTAAGCATACTAGGAACAATTAAAAACTTCTGGGGGTTCACTTTAATTCTGAGCTTAATGCTAGCCTATTTTTTCTTGCAAACTGAAATACTGGAATATAGGGGGACAATGAGAGACATGTTGCAAATGGCTCTTAGGCAGTAAGCACAATAGATGATGGCTGAAGGCTCTGCCTTTTCTCTTTACCTTCTTTACCTCCTGACACACCCCAGGGTTTATGGAAGTTACACAATATGCACACCCACCAGTTTGGTTTTTATTGCTTAATTACTTATAGGGGGAAAAAAATGAATTCTCCTACAGTCACCTCAAGTTGGGAAAACAGAGTTGTTTGGGGTTTTTTAACTAACTTTAGGTGTGAAATATGCCTATTAAGAATCTCAAAAAAATGAACTACACATAGTTTAACAAAACACACAGGCATACAATGTTGTGTATTATAAAGCACATAGGGAATGTTGGCCAGTATATATGCTGGGCCAAACAAGCCTTCTCAGGCTTCTAATTTTCCTTTTCTTTTTTTGTTTTTTTTTTTCTTTTTAATTAAATTGACTACTGCCATAGTGCCTTTCTGAAATTGTGTCAATTGCACACAGCATCATCTGAAACCCTGGTAAACCTATTTTCTTCCATAAAGTATTCTTGACTACACTGCAAACTTAAGCAATACCAAAAATCAGAGGGAATAAACCCAAACCTGTTAAGCATGAAATAAGATACCACACGCTATTCATCTGACACAAGTAAGCTCAACTGCTTCACAATTTTACTGGTGAAAGTCAAAACCACTTAAGAACCAGGGAAAATTGAGTTATTTAAGTGTATAAGTAATGGTAGCTACTGCATTATCAGGATATAAGAGAGACCGAAATTGTAAGGAGAGGTAGAACACATTATTAGACAAACCAGCATAGCTGAGGTGCAAGGAAGAAAAGGAGAGCACCTTTCAGGAATGCAAGCTTTACTTCAGGAGCAAGTGATTAATCTCATATCAAATTTCTCAGTACCTTTGTTCCAGTACGGTGCAGTGGTTGAGTTCCTTATAGCAGATAATCAGAGTCAAAAGGTTCTGGGTTTTACCTGCAGCTTTGCTATGGGGTTAATTTATCCTCTACAAATGTCTTCCATGCTTTGCTTCAGTCTCTTCATCTGTAAATTTGGAAGAATGCTTCCCTACTTGATAAAGGTTTGTCTCTTTGGGGAAATTAGTTGTTCTTTCCCTAATGTGCATTTATTGAAAAAAATCTCTCAACACAGCATTCATAGTTCCAAAATCACTAATGAGAACAGCTTTACTTTGTATCTTAAAGACTCTTCCATGCAGGAAATGCTACTTTGACACTGAAAACAAATGAGAAGCAAAGCAAATCGCTGTGGTTTTGCCATATCTATTGCTTTTTACTGGAACTTTTCTACACTTACTGGCAAAGGTTGAACCATTACCCTCTCTTTATAGATAAGGAAACTAAGACACACAAAAGTCTCTTGACATATCAGAGTACCTACTAGAGTAGCAATTGGAAGTCAAAACCTTGTCCTTGTTCACTGACTCTGAAACGCAGTCTAATTCAGGGCTATGCTGTGAAAGGGTGCCTCAACTTGGCAAAGGCATCTCAGTGAAGACTTGGCTCAACAGAACACCAGGCACATGAGCCTTAGCACAGCTCAAGGATTCAGAAATCCAGTATCACTTTAGTGAAACCTAATAAAAAGAAAAAAAAAAAAAATCCCCCAAAAAAAGCCAAGAAAAGAGTGAGGTGAGAGGAAGATGGGAAGTGGAAAATTATTTCTGCCAGGGAAACTAAAACCAAGAAGCCCTGTACCACAGAACTTGAATTTCTGATGTAGGTCAGGATGGGCTCGTGAGCACTGCACCTGCAGCCTATGGGGGCAATGGGAGCAAGCTGTTCAGTAAATGAAACAACATATATTTTATGGAACTTATGCAACAGCCATACTGTAGCTCCTTCAGAAACAATGGTAATTACACACCTCTTGTGTTATCTTTGGATAACACTGTAATTAGTATGTGTCATCACTCTAGCCATGATTAAAATAATTACTGTAAAAAGCCCCTTGTAAGTAGCATTTACTGTTCCGGTTTCCAAACATGTACAGGATTATTCTTTTAAAGCATAATTGCTTTCTCTGTTCGCAGCTCAACTCAACACTATTTCCCCACCCACCTTCCACTTTACACAGCCATCTGATGTTGCAGCAAAACCTGAACATGTGTGAAATACTTACAGCTCTTCCAAGTAGGGAAAGTTCTTGAATGCATCCTCCGGTAGCCTTGTGATGTTATTCATGCTGATATCTCTGGAGAAGAAAAGCAGACAGATTTATCAATAAACAGGAAGGGATTTTTACACTCTAGCAAAAGGAGGAGAAAAAGAAAGCTGAGGCAGACAGCATGACAACAACAAAAAAAGAAATTCCAGCATCACACAGTAGTATCTCTTTCTAGTAATTTGCATCCTGAACTTTCAAAGCACAGTAATTTGAGAATCCAGCTGCAGCAAAGACCTATATAATGGAAAGCTGATAAAAGAGTACTCTGACACCTCTAAGCAAAAAAAAAACTCCTGTGAAACTATAGGGTATGCATGGATGGAAGAGGCTCTACAGCACTCTTATCCCCAGTACTGATTTTTAGCAACTTACACATGCACACGATTTTAAACACAGATGATTAAGACCACTCCACAACCACATCATATGAAAATAATAATAATAAAAAAGACTGCGACCACCCACCATGCAAATTTTCATCCCACAGTGTCTTAAAAAAAATACGCATTGGGACTTAATAAATAGCTTCTGGCAAACAGGGCTTCTGGAACAACTGACAAGAATAGCAGAAACATGTCCTAGCTCTACCACAGTCATTTTCCTTCTACAAAACTTATAGAAGTCCCCGAGGTAATAGTTTTAAGCAGATTTCATTCTCAGTCCGTGAGCAGAGACAGGCCGGCAGCAAGTGCTTACATGATAGGTATGCAGACCTGTTCAGCTTTTTTTCTTTCCAAAGGAGCAGTAAGTGGCAAACCTGGTGCTATCACCTCAGTTCACACCTACATAACCATCACAGATAATCCCATCCTAAAGCAAGTTATTACTCAATGTGAGTAAAAGTAGCACGAAAACAATGCAGTTTGATAATTAAACTAATAACTGCCTAACAATTCATGACATAACCCAAGTTCTTACTTTCCACTTGGTTACTGCTTTTTTTTGTTGTTTTTAATATGCAGTTTAACAAGCAAGTCAGTGAGACTCCATACAGCCCTCCCTGCTTCCACAGGCTGTTCTGTAGCATCCATGCGCCACCTCCCCATAGATTTTGGGTAAAAAGAAACAAACAAAATTAAACCACCCCCTCCATCTCACTGATAGTCAACCAGTAACACTGAGGCTCCTCTAAGAAGCTCTTGAAAGGTTGGTGACTGCATGCAGGACAGCAGATTTTGCTTGCCACCCAAAATGCTTAATATCAGAGTAAAGTACCTACTGCTAGGGCAGCCACTCTCAGCCCATCCATAGCCACCTCTCTTTTCAAGCATCTGCCTCAACTGGAACTATCACTTCTGATAAGGCAGAGAAAAGGCAACTTAGACTCTTCCTGCTCTACTGGGAAGGCACAAATCCCTGAAGAACTATTTTGCAGCAGCAAAAAAACAGTCCATGAGAAATAAGAAGTTTCACATTCAGGATATCTTCTATGGCTAACACCCATGTCAGGATTCAAGGCTGACCCTGGGAGATTCGAAGACAGGTCCCTAAGGGGAACAAGGAGCATGTGGAGGGGTTGGTGCTGCTTCTGTGGACAAACATCCAAGGCATTTGTGCCTCCTCTCATACTGTGACGAACCCAATGCCACGTCAGTACCATATAACCTACCAAAAATGTTGCAGCAGCTAATTAAACCACTTTTTGCAAGAAGTGCCCACATTACTCCTCCAGCTGCCAGACCATAATGTCTAACATAGCTCATGAAAAAAGTTTCCTTATTTATACTGACAACAGAATGCACTGTTTAAAACATGCCTTAGTTACTGGGGGAAAAAAGTTTTCCCCCACAGCAGTTGACAATGTCAACTGATGTCAGTGAATTTATGTTCAGATTAACAAGTAACTGGCAATGGTCTGCTGGCCCTGACCTGGCAGCACAGGCCCTCAGCAACTCCTGATATGAACACTGCACTCTTACATGTAATCTAGAGGAAATTGTTTCTTTAAACTAAATGTTTATTAAGTAGCAGACCAAGGCTTCACTGCTCATATCCAGGTGTAAACCAAGAGAGTTATTCCCCAGGAGTTGTTAACAGTACACTAACGTTACTCAAGAGCAACTGTACACAACATAACTCAAGACCAATGGAGACTAATATAAGGTTAAGCACATACAGACCAAACCAATTGTGAGAAAAGGACCAAGAAAATCCACTATGGCACAATCGACTACCTCACTAAGCTCCAGAAGGAGCTGAACTGGAAGATGATTCACTTCTGAACTCTACAGCCTGCATGCTTTAAGAGGTTCTTTGTGTCTCAGCAGCAGCTTGGGTACTGTAAGATGGTGCAGTTGCTGTGGGTGACGTTTTTCTTCTTGTCCAGGGAAGTAAATAAAAGTATGACATACATGAATCGCCAGCTGTCTGCCCCACGGGAGTCTGTAACTTTGATTCACCCTGCCCCCCACAGGCATTTTTCAAATTGTCATGAATACATGTGCTTCACAATCCAGACCAGCCCTCTCCTTTCCAGAGGACTACACATCCCTGACACTAGCAACTAGGAAGGATTTATGAATAGAGCAGGAGAGCAAGCAGGGAGTAGAGACCCTACATGAATTCTAAGAAATAGTAACCCATGCAAGCAAATCACAACTCTCTCAAAAGACTGTTCAGGTGATATAAAATCCTATTATTGTATATTAAATGGTGGTAGCAAGTCAACAGTACATATCATCAGAAAGCACTTCATGAACGACTAACCATCATAGAATCATAGAATAGTTAGGGTTGGAAAGGACCTGAAGATCATCTAAGTCCAATCCCCCTGCCAGGGGCAGGGACACTTCCCACTAAACCATGACACCCAAGGCTATGTCCAGTCCAGCACTGAACACCGCCAGCGATGGAGCATTCACAACTTCCCTGGGCAACCCATTCCAGTGCCTCACCACCCTTACAGTAAAGAATTTCTTCCTCATATCCAATCTAAACTTCCCCTGTTTAAGTTTGGCCCCGTTACCCCTTGTCCTATCACCACAGTCTCTCATGAAGAGTCCCTCCCCAGCATCCCTATAGGCCCCCTTCAGATACTGGAAGGCTGCTCTGAGGTCTCCATGCAGCCTTCTCTTCTCCAGGTTGAACAGCCCCAACTTTCTCAGCCTATCTTCATATGGGAGGTGCTCCAGTCCCCTGATCATCCTCGTGGCCCTCCTCTGGACTTGTTCCAACAGTTCCATGTCCTTTTTATGTTGAGGACATGAGAACTGCACACAATACTCCAAGTGAGGTCTCACAAGAGCAGAGTAGAGGGACAGGATCACCTCCGTTGGTCAATGGTTTTGACTGCAACCATATCTGTTGCACTATGTGACTGCTATTTGGGGCAGAACAAGTAAGAAATCACATCTGTCTGAAAGCAATGGTCTTGAAGTTCCAGAGCAAAAAATGCCTGATTTTCACAAACATCACATGCAATCCTAAACAAAGTCAATGGAAACCATGTACACCTACAGTATGGCTGACATCCAAATTTGACACAATTTTGGCTTTCGGTGGGTTCTGACATCAGCAAAGAATGATTTTTGCCTGTGAGTTATCATCTACGATTTTCATATAGGGAGTAGACTCTTCAGATGTAAGCATGAAAAAGAACACCTTAATAATGAAGATGTGTAAAGCATCATCAATATTCCCAAATCCTCACGAAATTTTTGTTTCAGCAAAGCTACACTTATAACAGAAAGATGTACAAAGACACATTGCAATTCTGTCTTTAGCATTAAAATATCAATCTTCACAGGCTGCTTATCACAGTGCCTTGCTAAAAGGCTGGAATTACGACCAAGTTTCTGCATTTGCCTTCACTGCAAGCGATAGTCACTCCTACTCAGTAAAAAAGCCAATCTTTATAGAACTAATTTACAGACTTCCAAAGTTTGTTCATGATCACCACACTAGTTCTAAATCAAATTTTGTTTAATTAAAAGCATTATGTAAAAGCAGTTTTGCTGCAGAAATTGTGTGATTGCAAATGCCTCACTCATTAACAGACTTGGGTAGAGCACACTTTGAAAACTGCTAGATAAAATTAATCTTATCTGAAGTGCACTATCAGCAAAAAAACAACCCACATAGAAGGGAAAACCACAAGGAATTGTAGAAGCCAAAATCAGACACTTGTTTTGTTTTTTATATGTGTGTATGTGTGTGTACATATAGGTTTTTTAATTTTCACTTCACTCTACAGAATATCCTCAGTCAAAAAATTAGTTCGGGGCACAATTTTCTGGTAATAAAATATTAAGAAGTTCACGAGCCTCAATGCAAGAATTTACAAACAATATTATCAAACACCCATATCACTAAAATTAGATGACTTAATAACTACTCTTTAAAAAGTTTACCCACTTAATTTGGAAGACACTGGCAGTATCCATGGCAATGATGCCATCACACAACTGAAGGGTCGTGTCAGCAGTTGCCTAATGCCTCATTTCAGCAGGACTCTGCTGAAGGACCCTCTCTGAATTGGGTTATTACACCCAGACCTAAGGCCCCCAAAACCAGCACAACACCTACAAATCTTCTGATCACCACCAAAACACCACCTCCCACAACACCCCTGACAAGCACCAAAAAAGCCCCACAGTTGCCACAGATTTTACTGGCACACTGAAGTTCTGACTCAGTATCTGAAAGGCGTATGTTTAATTTTGTGGGGTTTTATCCCTTTGCAGAATGACCTGTCAGCCCTGGCAAACTACAGCTTTGTCTTGAAATCAGAACTCAGCCCCATGCTTATATTTGGGTCGTTTTGCCTGGGAAGCGCAAAACAAACACAACAGCTTAAAGAGGGGAAAGATGAGGACAGAGATGTTGTGGGCTTACACCCTGGATTTGTCAGGAAAATGAAGGAGAAGTCAGGGTAGACCTGCACCTTTCAGCAGCTAGCCATTAACTGAGCTCATCCGTACAAAGCAGCCAGGCTAAATCTTCACTCACTAACCAACTTAAATCGAGGCAGAGGGGTGGTAGATGCTCCCCATCCCTGGAAACATTCAAGGGTGTGATCAGGCAAGGAGCTGGCATCAAAACTAAAATGATGAGCAGCTGAAGGTGGTAACTTCTTTAGCAAGAAGAGGCTACATGTCAGGGATAACATGAATCACAGGCTTATAGTTACAACTGGTTTCACCATTTCAGGTAGGACGGATGTAACACCAGAATATAAACAACAGTGTGCTCCTTCCTCCAGTGCTATTGCTGCCGTGGCTGCAGTTTTGAACAACAAATTAGGCTCTAGCACTTGGTCAGAAGGTTTATCCTTCTTCCAGGAAGGTAATATAGAACAGAGAAAAAAAGCCGCACCAAAATGCAACTAAAACAAGTACTGAAAATGTTATTTCACTATGCCAAGTGCTGCAGAGACTAATTTTGACAGGCCAGAGGTGAAAAAGCCATGGTACTCCAGCACTCATCTGTTGTTTGCAGCGTGCTTCAGCAGATCCCTTCAGGTTATTCGGACAGCTACTTTAATCTTTATTTCCAGCTTAGTTTAGCAAAGTCCCCTGCTTTCACCCAACACTGACACATGAAGTCTTTACAAATACTTGTACATATAGTAACGAGCACAGATGCTAAAAGCTATGAAACCTCCCTCTGTTGAAAATAGACATCAAATGAGATATAATAACTTGGGAGAGGAAAGCGCCTTTGCTACAGTAAAAATACACAGCACCACATCTCCTCTCCGTACAGATGTAAACTACTCTTAAAGCACCCAGCAGCAGAGACTTCAGAAACCTGAAGTAGGCAATATAATGCACTTAACCTTTTTTATTATACTCCTGTGCAAAAATTCCAGTCCCTTACGAGATATTTTGGCTGTTGGTTTGGTTTTTTTTTTTGAAGATTCTTTATTCTACCACTAACCAAAGTCAAACTCTCCCAGGCTTCAGGATGACCAGAAATACTTCCTATCATGAATGGCAACTTACTAATTCTATCACATTTTAAAAATAGAAACTCCTGCTTATCTTTAGAAAGTGGCTTCAGTCACAGCTTCCATTCGTGGTATCAGGCAAAAGAGAATTAGATGAAATGCACAGCTTCTCACAGCATCTCCTGCAGGACACAACTCATTTTAAAGCATTGCCTCTACCATGAAGCAGCCTGAAGTTTATCCTAAGCTTCCCAAGGATGGCCAGAGTGGGATTCTGGCACAAACGGAGTAAGGGAACAATAATTCTTGCACGAGAAGAAAAGCTGCAACAACAAAGGACCACAAATTGGGAAACACAGACTGCCTGTAGAAGGCTACAGAAAGGACAGGCAAAAAATGATAAATTAGCCCAAGACACTGGCTGAGAATGAAAGCTAACAACCCACAGTAGTTGATGGGCATTGGAAAAGAAAACTATGCCAATCTATCTGGACTGAATGACATTTAGCTGCTACAGCCTTGTTTTGATGATAGTCACTGTTCTTCACTGCATCTCTCCAGGCAAAAGGTATGCGTGTTTCATGCGAAGAAACCTTGCTTGCTACCCAACTCTGCTATGCTGGCACATCTAAACCTCAAGAGATGCAGGTGCTACACTCTTGATCCTGTGTTGCAGCCTTGACTATCAACACTTGGATTTGCCCTGAACTGGGGGTGCATGCCCCTTCCTACCTACCACACCCATGCACTGCATCCGAAGGCATGCTAACTACCTAAAATACTCCAAAAATACTGCACAGAAGTTCTTCAGCTGGAAAAACATGATATATCTTGCTACAGAAAAGCAAAATTACATCGCAGCAAAACCCAATCAAGACTGGCTGCTTAAAAAATAAAACCAAAATACTTCCCCTCCACCCCATGCTCCCCTGCACTTTGTTAATAGCTAACTTCTTTTTGGATATCACCTAACCTCTATCTTTTGTGAAGTTTACAAGGAAAGTTGGAGAGGAAAGGAGAAAAAGAGAGCGAGAGGAGTGTCTGTTGAAGGAAAGAAGATCATGTTTCAACAAGGCACCTTTAAAATCCTATAAAATACTCCCTCTGAGCAAGCTTAACCTGTTTGCTGATAGATAATAGCATGTAATACTGTAGGCTCCATTCAGTCTTTTCCAAGGTCTGGGCCCTCTGCCACCGAGTTATTTAATTATAACACTTACAAAATGATTTAGGCAGAGCTATCTATATTTGAATAAAGCCCTCCTACCTACTTGCAAGAAACCATTAGGTAAAAGGTCTTAGTCTTATGTAAAATTCCCCAGGTATCCAGCTTCAGTAGTACTAGGAAAAGCTGGAGCTGTTAATATCTTTTCAAACTACATTCAGTAAACCAGGTTACTGCAAATGCAAGTCAACACAACAGAAAACATTCAGCAACAATCAGCCACCAGTTACCACTGGGACCACTGATAGGTGGATAATGTCCCGATTACATTAACATTGGTGAAGATCAACAAGACAAAGCAGCAGGTATTTTTGTCAGTATACCAGACCAACAATTCTCTGTCAATTATCCAAAAAACAGGGACAGAACTAGATGCTGCTGTATGCCAGTGCATTGAATTCGATCCAGGTCACATCTGCATTAACCAGAACTACCTGGACAGAAGGGTGGGCAGAGGAGGAAAGGAGAAGCCAGGGAAACTCAAGGCTAGACCAATCTAAGTTGTCCTGAGGTGCCACAGTCCTGAAGAAACACCTTTGGTGCCAAACTCCTTGTAGAAACACGTGCACATGATGAAAACCAACGTAATTCAACCAAATCACACACTTCAGCAACCAGTTCCAGGGGAGATCAGGAGCTGAATTACGTCCCTAGTTTAGACCTACTGTCCTGTCCTAGTTAGCTAATTCCTTCAGGATGAACATAAAACCACTGAAATGATATAGTAGACAAGTTTGCATTAATACTGCCCCATGCCTTAATTGTATTCAGTATATAATGAAAACGTAGAAAGCCTAGAGGATCAACAAGGGAATGCTAATTAAATAAATTCAATTAAAAGTTTGGGTTGTTTTTTTGCTGTTTTACTCTATCTTCCTGATAGCAAGCAGCAAACAATTCTCTTCCAGAAGCACCTCCTCACAGATACTGTTTGGAATGGTAATGGACTGCACCATGAGTGCAGCTAAAATTCATGGGTATGTATTACATGCAGACGTGCCAATCCCACCAGCTAGAAAACATGAACAGGAGGCAAACAAATATCAAGCAAAGGAAATCTGATGTTTACAGAGCAGCATACACTTGGGAAGTGTTTGGGCTTGCAGTAACGTTTGAGTTTAAAGAAAAAGTTAAACTAATACACTGAGTAATTAATTTCTTACCTTTTATATACTACCTACATCTATTACTGCAAGGTTTGGCTACCTCAGCCTATACTATTAGCTAACGTTTACATGGTAATAGGACTCTGACGCCCCAATATGTTAGACTGGTACTGCATTTAACATTTACCTTCAACCAGCTCCTGACAGCCCTGCACAACTGCCGGTGGCTGCCCATCTCTCACCGGGAAGGGCCTAGATCAAGGGCACCTCTGGGTATGCCAACAGCCAAGGACTCCGCAGCATTAACTATCTGATATCCTCCAATCCTCACTGCCATGCCCCAACACATTTTTCTCCTTCTAATCCTCACCTATTGTTCCTTTTAACATGGACAAAGTTGTTAATGATAAAACAGAATGGAAGATTTGAAACTAATTATTGCATTAATGTACATTTTTCTCCTTGTGATTCCATCTCTCCCCAAGTACCTTAAGTATGGTCCTACTGCTTCTGACATGATCAGAGATCTCCAACACTTAAAAAGGCACAGAAACCTGCAGCGCATTTTGCAGTCACAAAAAGCCTATCAGCCATATCATCTTTTCAATTATGAGTATGTTTTCTTTTCCACTTCTTCTAGGAAACATTCTTGTAAGAAAGGATATACCTAACTACTTAAAGCCTTAGTCAATATCTGCAGTGACTAGCTAAATAAGACAGAGGTTGCATTCCCACCCAGCAAATATATTGCCATTTCCTAAGTACTCATACTATCTCTCTAATGAGCACAACGTCTTAATCATCTGTTGTTTGTATTGCAACAAGAAGCTAAGGGCCCTAGTTCAACATATCAATGTGATTGGCCCTGTACAAATACACAGTTGGAGACACTCCTCACCTAGAAGAGTTTGCTGCCTAAATGGACTAGACAAACAGCAAATGGACAAGAAAATAGGCACAGAAAGGTGCGGTAAGCTGCCCAAAGTTGCCAGCAGAGCCTGGAGTCCTCTCCAGTTGCCCAATGCTGCTCTCATGTGCTATACCCAGCAACTACCCACCATGGCCTTTTAAAAACAAATTAATTACCTTTCTTTTTCATGGGTTTTTGGGTTGGTTTTCTGGGGGGGGGGTGTTGGTTGTTCTTTTAGCAGAACAACAAGACAGGAGACTCTTTCGACAGTTTCTCCTTTGATAGATGTGTAGGTTTACTCCATTCGGTAGCAGCAGAAAGAAATTACACTCTAACAGCTATGCAAGAAGTTATGTGCAATGTTTCCATCCACTTCTCTGTGGCTCAAACTAGCTGGAACATTTGTGTCACTGCTCACTTCGGGATGAAGCACTTAAACTGCTTTTTCATGGAGGCAATCAAACATCAGGCTATCCACCAACCCTGGCTATTAAGAGGGGATTGAGACACTCAAAAGTTTTAGCAAACAGGGGTACATGGAGCGCTTTCCCAGTACAAATACAAAAAAAAAAAAACCAACCCCACATAAATCCTGTTGATTCCAGTAAGCTTTTGGCATTTTGCTGAAGTAGCACCTACAACATTTTCACTGACAGCCACAGAAAGGCTGAAAATATTCAGACAGGTCTGTTCCTGCAAGGGAAGTAACATCCCCCTCTTCCCCCACCATATCTCTGAGTTATTTCTCCTGCCTCCTCCTTCCCATGTCACATCAACCTGTTGGTTTTTTATTTTCTTTTTTTCTTCCAATGTGATGTCTTAGCTTTCTTTCAAACACAGTAACTAGCTCTAATGTACCCTATTCATGTGCCAATCAAGCCATCATCAAGATCTTAGAGAGAACAATACTTGTATGCAAAGGCCTATTTGGAACTGGTATTTGAGTCACTGCAGGCCAACCATTAAGCAATCACACATACGGTTAATGGCCTATGTTGACACATGGTGGGGAATTAACCCGGAAAAAAATTCCACTGCACTGTTATGAAAGAGATCCTATCCTGGAATAGGACTATAGCACAAGTTAACATGCTCTTCGGTTAATTTTTAAATCACACATTTTGTGCGGATTACAGGCTGAAGGAAGGGCTTATTGTAAACTGGAGGAGGAAACAAAATGTCTTTCAGTGCAAGAGTATTTCCCTTACATAGTTAAGAGATTATTTATAGCTGATAGCAAAATGATGCATTATTAATGGTTTTATAATTATTTACTCTCCAGAATACAGGAATGCAGTGAACTGAGTACAAAAAAATATCAGGCTGCGAGTGTGACAGGCACATTACAAGCAGCCTGAGGGCAAGCCAGTGCTGAGATACTCTTCCTATATTTGTGAATATCCATCACAAAATAGGAATAATCAACCTGTGCAAGACCATGAAGAAATCCATGAACAAAACCAAGCAGGAACTCAGATCATCAACATCCCTGGTCTGTAACCAATCTTCCATGCACTGCTACCACCCAAACTAGCAGGGAAGCTCCCAGCATGGCTTCATCACAGCTACCTTCTGGCCTGAAAGTTGTTTAAAATCATGTAGACAAAGTAACTTGACTATCCAAGACTCCAAGAGTAACCACAGATTAAAATATCAGAGAGATTATCATAAGCATTTGGTGACAAACCCCCTCGGACACACAACCACTTGAAGTAACAGAGACTACAGGGGACTTCAGGAGAGCAGTTGAAATCTGTGAGGACCAACTTTTTCCAGAGGACCGCTGCAAAGCACCTTTGCCAGGAAGACTCATGCCCTGCAACTAGCACATCAGTTGTTTGAGGGGATGAAATCTGAACAATGTCATTATTTCATGCCAATTGCATGTTTTCTGCACTTTACCCAGTTTGGCTCCTGTCTCCAGACAGTACGGCTCAGGCTATGCACAAAGCCAAAGCAAGTCGTTAAATCTGGCAAGGTGTAAACCTGGTGCAAGTATTCAAAATGCTATCCTCCTATTAACAATACTTCTGTATTTCATTGATGTCTCTTCCAGCTACGGAAAACTATGAAGAACACTTTTGTGCCTTCATCCCATTTAAGAACCCATAAACTGGCTGAATAACAACTCTCCAAGTAAAGGGCTTGAAACTGGAATCATCTTTGCCCAAAACACACACATCTAAAGCATTCATTACTACCATCATTTCCGGCAAGGCTTGAGATGATTTGTAAAAGCCAGTGAAAATAAGCAGAAGGATTTTTTTCCTTTTTTATTATTATTTTTTAATCCATAGCTCTCCACACATAAAGGGTAATAAAGAACACAGTAACAGGTCACATGTTTAAGGGTTCAACCTATTACATCTCCAGGGTGTAGTCACATGATACGTTTTCTTTCTCACAAAGGAAATTGGCTTATATTCCCACTACTTTCCACCTCCACAGTGGAACTTTTTACAGGCAGCACTCTATAATCAGATCATTGTAATAATCTGGATTTAAGCAAAAACATTACTGCGTTTTGGCCTGTTATTGGTTTTATGGATGGGGTCAGCTTTCTTCTCTATAACATGGCCTTGGAGAGAGCTGTGCCAGCACAACTATGGAGCAGCAGACACCTGTGGCAGTAGGAAAGAGGAAAGGTACTGAAAGAGACAGTGGGAACTATGCACTAAAAGAAAACATAATATGTAGCTACTCCTGTGATGAGATCAACATCAGATTCCCTAAAGGAGTTTTACAGAAAGGTATTTGTCATGTTTTATGTAAATAAAGTTTAACACTATGTTTGCAACCAAGTTAAAATAGGGCAGCACTGCCAGTTGCAACAATTGCCTTTACCACTGGGGAGTCATACTGAACCATCAACCACCAACATAACTATGGCATTTTTAAATTACTCGAACTTTGACTTTTCTTTAATGAGTTACATCAGCCCCAGGTTAGACGCACATTCAAGTCTTAATTTAAATCACATATTGCTAAACTGAACACAGACACTTCACGTGTTATCAAGCCAAGGTTTTATTCACTACTATTGACAAAGTTCTCGAGCATTTTGTTCCTTATCAAAAACTTCTGTGAAGAACCATTGCTGAGACACTAGGAACATCACCAAACTATGTCATCTAACCAGTTTAATAAGATCTGTGTGTCCTCCCCTCCAGTCTCCGGTCCTTGCTGCATAACCACAAACACCTAACAAAGCATGTTTCGTACCATTTAACAGCTTCAAGGGCAATGCCATAAAACTTAAACGGCCCCTACATGACTGTAGGGAGCCACACTCACCCTTTGGACTCCAAGGACACCACGTCTCCCTCCACCTAGCAACACAGCATTTACTACAACAAACATTTCACACCAAAAGCTCCCTTACGACTCCGGACAGAGCTTCGGTTCCTTGCCCCAGCAGACACTCATTTTGTGGGTTTGGACAGGTTGATTCCCCTTCCCAAACCCCAGGTTCAAAGGAGAATAATCTTTTCTGCATCTTTGCAAGGAAGGGGGAGGATAAAGCTGCTGATGTTTCTGAGCTGCCTGGACAGAGCCCAGCACTTCAATCTGATAGAAAAGCAATGCTATCATTACACACATATATTCACATCAAAATCTTCTGTTGTGCCTTCACTCTGTGTTTTTGCTCTGTTACAGAAAGAGAACACCAACAGCTACACATCCCATTTTATAAAAATGCCAACTTTAGCAACTCTAAGTACTTTGGATCTTATTCATTTTCTTCTGGTTTATTTTGGTCTCCTAGTCTGTCCCACCCAATGTTTAGAAAGCAACCTGAGCCTCAGAAGTCTGGGTAAGCCCTACATTTTTAGAAGGCTGCAAGCAAAAAGACCAAAAAAAAAACCGGTGTATGAACACAGTCACTGATACAATGAAGCCAGAAACAAAAATGTAAACATCTCAATCAGTCCAAATGTATATACAACAGGTTCAGCATCTAAGATTTTTTTTTTCACTTACATATAACATGTAACTTCGATGTAACTAAAAATTATTTTGAGGAGAAAAAAAAAAATCTTTTCCTGCAATACAGCACTATAATTATCTACATACTGTGGGAAAACTAAAAGCACACAGTATAGCTTTCTAGTGTCAAAATAGATTTCGTGGCAGCACCTGGAATGGCCTTTATAGAACAAAAGGTGCTTTTACATATGAATTTTCAAGGCATCTTAAAGTAGCTGACAAAGCACATTTTGATACGACGTAAAACTCAGGTTATGGAACATACTGATCATCAACTACCGCACAGTACCTGAACAGAAGAATAATTTCCACTTCATGACATCTGAAGGTTAAAGTCTGCCTGAAACGCTCTTAAGTTGACACCTTCACCAGATAGTAAAGGGAGGGTTGCTGCCTATTGACAAGATGTGTAGCTCAAGACAAGAATCCAAAGAGCCTCCCAACCTTTATGGTTATTCTGGTTTCAGCTACATTCCTCTTTTTATTTGAGATGGATGGCCAAGGCCCTTACACACACAAATACATGGGTTGAGCATCCACATTACATTCCAGTGACCCTTAGACACAGATTGAAATGAAAGCTGCACAAAATGTCTGCCAGCACTCTTAAGAGTAAGAGCTACAGGTTCGGGTTCTACTATCAACACCATAGGATTGAACAAGGGATGTCAAGGCAGCATTCTAAACCAATTTTATTTCTTTTTGTATAATGAGAGTCAGGAATTATCTCATTCTTACCTGACTTAGAGTGAATTATTTCATTTCAAGAAGCACGCTTCCCCTTGTGAAAAAACAGAACTCTCTGCTCAGTGGTCCAAGTGGTACAGCTTTTATTCCCTCCCACCTTCTCAACTTGCATTTGCTGTCATGTTAAAGCAACATAATATGCTTTACTAAATGTTCATGATGTAAATCATGAACTGCAAATCAAAGTTCATGATTTACAGTGACACAGCACCTGTGGTGTGCACTTACATAATGGTGGGTTTGCTCCCCTAAAGTCTGGGGAAAAAAATCATTTAGCTCCATCACAGAACTGCACACATTTGCATCACTCATATTCTTGAGAACCTGGTGAAGGTACAGCCCTGCCACTGACAACATACAACAGATAATAAGAGCCCACAGAGCCACATCCTTCAAAAAGGATGGATCCGCCATCAAGAGCCTCAAGAGAGGCTGTCTGCACCATGCCAAGCTCACAGGGGACACAACTAACTTCAGTCATTGTGGGCTGGCAATACAGGAACACCTGGCTGGAGCAGTCACATCTGTAGATAGCAAGCCATCCAGTAAAAAAAATCTGTAAAGGAAAATATTCAATCTGGATGAAGAGAAACCAACTGAAAGCATAAAAGCTATTCTTAAGGCATCAGAAGATGGCAGATTAATGTCCTCAAAGAGCTTCTACCCTCAGAAAGTTGAAGGACAAAAGGCAAGACTCTCCATTCACCTGCAGCAGAAAGCCACATAAGATGACAAACACAACCTTTTTTATGAATATACCATATAAGGAACCATGCCTAGATACAGATTTTAGATGGCTACACAAAGAGGCCACCACAAGCAATCTATACCACAACCACCAAGAGGCCTCCTATGCAGCTAACATGCACAACAAACCAAGCCGGATCAACTCTGACTGCAACATGGGTCCTTCCTCAATACTTGCCCCCAACTGGAAGGGACTTCTCCAGAATCAAAACAGTTGGTGAACCTGGCTATTCATCAACCAAGTCTTTTCACACACTTAAACTACAAGTAGAGACTCAAAGAAAAAAAACCAAACAAACAAAAAATAGGGAGAAAGGAAAAAAATTGGGATTTCAAAAGCAAGAGGTGTGGGAGGAGATTTTACAAACGTATTGGTACAACCAACAGAGATGTGAGAGAAGGGATGGCAAGTTTCAGGCACAGGGACACTTTCTGAGGTCCCTAATGGCATACAGACATGTATTTTAGGAAGTCCTACAACAGCAACCTGCAGAGGTTTTCCCTCCGTCACTACAGCACACAAAGCAACCAGCACAGCCTGAGCTAGCAGCCATAAGAGGGTTAATGCCCACTGCACACCAATTAGAAAACCCCCTATAGTTAAAATTAACTGCAATTGCAAAGAAAAAAAAAAGAATACAAAAGAAATGAGGAGAAAAAAGAAACCCAAAAAACCTCACTCTCTCAGACACCCTGAGAAAAAGCCAAGTACACTGTTATCATGGGGACACATTCCCATTCCACAACAGCATATTCACAGTAGTTTTCAATAAACATCTACACAAGTCATTGGGGGGGGGGGGGGGGGGGAGAGAAAAAAAATCTGTTTTCTTTCATACAGTTCCACAAAAATAACTGTCATCACAACCATCCTTGTGGCAGAAAAGTCCGTATTTGCCTGCAGTGAAATCTGTCTGCAGCTGCCCTGTGGAAAAGACAGGCAATAATTGGCTTCTTTCACCTCTGTTAACCACGAACAAAAGTGTCATTCAGCTCCCAAATGGACAGAAGGCACCAATGGATGGTCAGCTCGCTGAGCCAATGGGCTGGAATAACAATAACCCTGTAGCATTTTCTTTTTCCCTTTGTTTAGTCTTTCAAAGCCCTTAATTAAGACCCTCACAAAGCACCCCTACAGACTTCTTTCAATGAGGCATTACACGCCTGTTTTCTTGTATTTTAGGAAGAAAAGTAACAGGGATTTCTGAAACACATTAAGCAGTACACACAGTTTCCATGTGTTCACAACTGAAATACTGTTACATTTTAGCTTTTAAATATTATCATTCATAAAAAGAAGTTCAAGCTTACTGTGCCCACTCTTTGCTATACATCCCTTGCTATGTCAAGAACAATTAAATACAGGTGGCCATAAATCTGGTGTAACTGCAACAGCTCACCCCAATCTTTCGTGAGCCAGCAGATCCCAAAATGAAGGCAAATGGAACAAGGCATGTTGATGAAACATCCCTGGGCATCCTAAAGCAGGCAGCTGAGAAAGGATGGGGTAAAGCAGGGAACTAATTTGTTGCGACTGCACATGACGCAGGGGCATTGTCTGAAAATCAGAGCTAGTGAAGGCAAAGGTATATTCCCTGCTGGGTTTGGTGACCTTCCATACAATTCAGTATCTGCTGGCATTTAATATACATGAAGGTAATCTGTACTCCATTATTAACGACCAAATTGATGGAATACCGGTGTTTGTGCATTAAACAGAATATCTGAGGACTACTTCTGCTTTCCAGCAGCACAGGCAGTTGCTGCTGAACAGAAGTGCTATAGAAACTTCCTAGAAATATCTGAGCAAACAGCAGCAGCTCTTTTCTTGAAGGTCATCTCCCCCAGCCACAAACAGGAAACAAAATAGTCCTAAGAAAACACCATTGAAATATCATCCTTGTAGGTGCAGGCTACTTTGGCCAAACCTAGTCACCATGTCCTTTCCCACCCCAAACCAGCCCCAGCAGCAGGCTAACATGGCCCCTGTTTTTGTGGGGCACCCACCACAGTGAAGGGTGCAAGGGTGGGTGAGGAGCATCAGGTACAAATAGGACCTAAGGAAGCCATCACCGGCCAGTGATGGTCCAACCCCTCCAGCATGTTGCAGCCCCTCACGATTGTCTTGTAAATACTCATGGCCTGCGAAAGGTGGCATCTGGGCAGCTTCCTTGCATTAGACCAGTCCAGCGACAGAAGGTGAAGCCAAACAGTACCAAAATCATCAGCAGACAAAAAAACACAGGCTGAAGCTCTGGTAATCTCCAAAATGCTCTCTTCCCTGCAAGAGAACAGGAATGGCCTTTTTCTCACTGACAAAACCCCAAACAACATGAAGCAGGAACAGAACAAAGACATTTCTATTACTAATACCAATCTGAGTGAAGACAAAAAGCAATGGTTTAAAATCCTCCTCTATACTACCTACATATCCAGCAGGCATTCTTTAGCAAGCAGCACTTCCTATAAAGACTGCATACATCTAAACAAAACGCAACTGGGTATAAATCAGCTTAGACCTTTTTTATTTTGTTTGGGGTTTTTTTTAAATATACCAGCGTTAGCTGCATGTATCTGTATTCACACAGACAAGGAAGAAACCTGCCTTTCAGGAATGGTAATCTAGCAGCAGTACTTGGTGATTTTGCTTTTCAAAGTCAAACTGGCCTATTTACGTACTACACCCCAAAATCTCTCCTCGTCACACCTTAGACCACTGAATTAAGGCCAGAAGAAATAACACAAGATTATCAATCGTCTTGCATGGACATTGCTCCTGTTTCCTACTACTACAAGAAAATATGATGTAACTGCACTAAAAGGCAAGAATAAAATATATTTTGTAAAAAAGACAACATCTACATGCCTTGGTTTTGAAGGCCCAACGCCAAGCACATATTCATGGAAAGCCTGTTCATGTGCCTTTATCAGAATGTGTTGTATCCCTGACCTTGACCACAATTATTTACCACAGGATTTCAGGAGGAACTCATCAGCAGCAAAGAGAAGAAAAGTAAGTTGAAGTCTGAAAACAAGCATGAAATGTCATTCTAAGTGCATCCAATGCACCAGCCACAATCCAAATTCATATAATCCTGATAAAAGTCTCATGAGATCATCTGATAAAACCGCAATACAATGTTAATATTCACCAATGCAGTATAATTTAAAAAAAAGCATAACAAGACCCAGTCTCTCCCATGCCACCCCAAAGCCCCAGATAGAGCTCCAAGTGCCCAGGACAGGGAGATCTCAGTATCTAAACAGCCAACAACCAAAAGAACAAACAAAACAAAAAACAAACAACCCCCCCAAAAAATCCCTGTGTGGACATCAGAGGCACACTCCAGCACGACTTTGTCAGTCAGGAATCGCACCCCAATCTGGATAGGTGTGCTAACCAACTTTAGTAGTACAGCTCTGGACTTGTGGATTCTGCCCTGACGTGAATAAAAATAATAGAACTTACCATTGCTGACCCAAGAATATAAACTAATTAAAAATTAGCATATTTTTCTAATTTTCAAGGAAAAGGCATACAAGCAAATGAAATATTTCACAGAAACCTTCAGACAAAATAACCCGATAGCCATCACTTGCTGTAAGTAAGAGGTCAAAGAAGCACTTATTACTAGTAAATTTCTTGAAAAGGTAAAGTTCTCTCTTTAATTTAACTCTGTTCTCAGTATTTACACAACTACACCTATTTAAAACTGAGTAGATTTTAATCACTAAACTGTCAAGAAAAAAAAAAACAGCACACTTAATGCAAAAGAACACTGTAAGTATTTACATGAAAAACAAAGACCTACCACATTACCTATCCAGCCCACACTCTTAGCAACAGAGATTAAGGCTTGTCAAGTTTAATCATGTACATTGGATCAATTTTTTTATATAAATGCATGTGTGATAGAAAAGCAAGAGAACCACAAAAGGCAATCAAGTAATCCACCTGCATTTCTAGCCAGCTTGTAGACAGAAATAGCACATGCATCTTTCCAGCAATATGCATCTTATAGATTAACTCCAAGAAGAAAATTGGGCTTGTGAACCCTTATCTCCTTCTATCTCCACACAACAAACATGGACACATTTTAACTTCATCATTGCTATCCTATAGGCATCCATTGCTATCCTCCAGCTCTTACCTAAAGGCCATGGGTCAAAGCAAATCCCCTTCTGATGTATAAACCTATATTGCAGTGAAGACAACTATAATGGATGCAAGGTGGACAAAGAATACCCCTCCCAAGCTCCACTAATAAAAAGATCTGGTTTTTCTTGTTCTTGCTTGCTTCAAAGAAGTCCGGTTTCTTCTGCCTTGAAAGACTATGGGTTTTACTGAATCAGTAAACTGGGGCCAGTAAAACTTGCCATGCAGCTCAAAACCTGTCTCTAATATGGACACCTGAGTACTACCAACACCCTGTTTTCCTCATTACCAATCTCGTCATTTATTATGACCAACACAGCAATTTTTCCAACCTATTGCCAGCAAAACTGTGGAGATACTGTTAAAAAATAACAGTAATAATGAATCCCATGAGAGTTGAGAGAGTGAAAAGGTTTTTATTGAAACTAGCAAACCATTTCCTCTTTTCATTTTTAGTTACACCTATTATTCTCAATATTTAAGCTACCAGAAATGAGATAGTGCTAATTATTCTGACAGATCCCACAATAAACACCAACACATCTTATATCCACTATCAAATCTGAAAAGTATAAAGCAGACTTAATAATTTAGCTTTTAGTTGAGGGACAAGTAATCCCGCAATGGATCAGAGACCAGAGTTTTATGAGACTACCTTAAAATAAAAGATGAGAAGAAACTTAAAATATGATCACTTTCTGTCTGTATTTTAACAAACATCAGGATATAATGAAGAAGGCAGCATAATTTAAAAACATGGTTTGCCATGTTCAAAACAGGGCTTTTTTCCATACATGAAGACACTTGAATTTACAAATATATTTACAGACTGTGTAATAAGGCCATTATTCCATCTTAATGATAGCACTGAATATTCAGAGGTCCAAGACAAATGGAACCTTTTGCTACTTTTCATTATATTTACCACAAAATAGTTAAATAAGAACAATTTTTATTTACATTTTTCTCTACCAGGTTTACATTTTATCTATAGTAAACCAGGTAGAGAAGGAAGCATCCCCATCCCTTTCATGTATCGTATTGTATTTTGTGTAGCATACAGGTTCATCTAAGTTGCAGAACACAAAGCTTTTAGAACTAATTCTGTACTACTCATTCCAAGAAATGATCAGTCTTACCTCCTTTAACTACCATCAACTTAAAATTATTTTAACAATTTATTTATGCACTTTAGTCCCGCTGGTCTTTACTATTCCTGTTTTCTTTTCTTTCCTCCATGCTATGCATTAGGAAGAACAGCACTAGGAGCAACCAGAAGGATATAACCCTGAGAAATTTCCACAGGATTAAATATGTATTTCTTTGCTATCACAGGAGCGATCAGTCTGGCAGCATTGCATCACATTCATCTCATAAGGAGTTATTCTCTTTTGACATTTAAATAGTGTCTGACTAAACAACAGCTGCTAGTAGAAATGGTAGAATTAATGGATGCTATTTGCTAACATCAATGTCCTTTCCTTTTTAGCTGTCTCACCCCATTACAGTACCAAGATGCAGTGTTAACTAGTGCTTTTCTTCAGAACCCACACCACCTTCAGAAAAGGGAGAAATATTTAGAGCTTGCTAATGCAGTACATCTAGCAGTTGAGTTTCAGCAAACTGAAGTTAAACACGCTATGCAAAAGGTATAAGTTATGCTTCCAAGACAGCTCCAGGCACTGCCTTGTTTGGAGTTGCTTACTGAGCAGCTAAATTTCTCCAAACAAACTAATGTGCAGAAGGGTAAAGGGCAGTGAAGGTAATTATTGGAAGGAAACCTCTCCCCAGGCCAGAAAAGAATAATTAAGCTTGTGCATGTTAAATCACATAGGGGAAGTGAACACTGAAGTAATCCAATGTAAGTGATAGCAAGAGCTATCTACGATCTTCTTGAAAGGAAATTAAGGAAGGGGGTAATCTAAAGCAGGACTTTTTAGACAACACAAAGGCAGTATCCCCAAACTTCATTCAGACTTCTTTGTATAAATGTGAGCTCTTTGTATAAACATACATGTTTCCCCTACATACTCACATGCATAGCCCCCCCACAGCAGAGAAAACTTTCAGTAACCCAGTAATTAAATGAGTGTGCTGAAAACTAAAGCAGTTCAACTGAATTCTGCAAGCCTGGATCCAACATAGTTACCTATCGCTCATTAATCTCTCTGCAGATAAACAGCTAAAAATGCTTAAAGTACAACCAAGATTTTCAGCTTTTAAGATGCCTCTTATGCTTCAACTGCAACAGCGTTTTGGAATCCGCCCCAGCTAAATGAATGCAACGTATAGGAATAAGTGCAATGAGTTCCTAGTCTAGTCCTTCCTCAAAAGCCCTGGGCTATTGTGTGAAAACTTAATGAAAGTCACTTGCACAACCCTGAAAAGCTGGTGAAGAAAAGCTGTAACAGAATCTTCTCCTGGGCTTCTGAGTTGCCTGTCTGGGGAAAAAAACCTAAGACATGGGCAATGCACTGTTGCTGTTGACAAGATGGCAGCAGAACAGGGGTTGTTTGTGGTTTTAATTGCACACATTCTTGGCTGATATTTGATGAAGCTTCTTGGATGACCTGCATATATTCTGTTAAAATATACTATGTACTAACTGCTTTTAAAACATAAAGCAAATACAGAGCAATACTCTGTATTTCTAACATCTGAGACACTTCAGGGGACAGCTACACCAAAAAGAGACTACTTCCTATTAGCAGGTTAAAAAGCAATCCCATTTAAGTTCATGCTGGTGTGCCTGAACTCCAAAAGGAGAAAACTAAAATCTGTAATGTAGACAAACATTAAGGCTTTCCCAGTAATTTGGCAGATACAAACTGTTAAGAGATCTGCTATCAGCCTCACAGTTGCTAGCACTGCTCTGCTGGGAGAACCCTTCTGCCACCTTTACCAAACCTTAAAACCTCGTAACTTGTCTCTCAACCCATTCAGCAAAGCCCTTAAATTAACTTTTAAGGCTGGATATACCAACAGATTTCCATCTATGTACAACAGAGCTAAAGAACGGTGTCTGGGCAGCAAACCTCACCATCATCAGACATAAGGCTTGCACTGCGATGCGAACAGATGGCAGGGCTCAAACCCCCAAGTAGGGTGTTACTACTCAATGGGATTTCCTTCTTTAAATCAGACACGCAAAAGGACTTTGTCCTTTTGCAAAGGATATGCAAAGTAGTACTGGAAACGGTCATACATAAAATACCTCTGTAATTTCACTATTGATTCACACTGTGGTTCACCTATTCTATTAAAATCAGAAGCTACTTTTCAATTTGACATAGTAGTTTAAGAAAGACACCAACAATTAAAACATACTTCATACTTGGGATGAATGACCATAGGCACTACACACTTCTTGTCCTTCTCTGCAACATCATGATGCAGAACTAATGTACTGTCTTTCAAAAGAAGGGGGGGAAGAGAGAGAGGGGGGTTGATAAATGTACATATATCATGACCACTTTGTAGAAATCTGTTTCCCCAGTACCTCTACAGTGTGAAACACCAAGCAGGGGCTGGTCACTACCAGTGCAACTGCTGTGTTCAACTAGTGCCTGTTGAAGAGAAGTACTCTTGAACAGGGATAACTCCTCAGTAATGCTGTCATTCCAGAATGCTGCAACAGGGCAGGAAAAACACCCAAGTTCTTATTTAAAGAAAAAAAAAAACAGCTAAAGTTCAGGATAGTAACTGTTGCTTGTTTAGCCATCCAACAGAACCAGCCCCATGAAGGTGACTCTATGTCCATTTTTGCCATGACTAATATTTACTACTCCAAGATTGTAGAAAAAAGATCAAAGTCCAGCTGTACTCTGAACAAATGGGGCGGGGGGGGGGGGGGGTGATGGACTTCAGCCAGCATAACATGGTTTTATCAGACATAGCAAAACAGACACATCCACAAATGTTTGCCAATTTGCACAAGATCCTATAAAACAAGACTCATGTTTTATAGAATTCTCACAGAGGAAGATTTTATACTGCCATGGTATGGCCGAATTTCTCAACTGGGTGATCACTTGCACATTACTTATCATTTGAAGCATTTGCTTCTATCCTAGCTATTCTGGTAACAAAGCTTACATGGGCAAAAAATTATTAGTTTGGCACAGACATTAAGAGAGCAAGCAGTCAAGGATCGAACTGCACAAAGCTCCCCTAGCCTTCCCAAATGCCTCATCCAGAAAAGCCCAAAGGGCCACAGCAGCTCCATACTAACTGCAGACGAGGAGAGAGCCCCGA
The DNA here is from genome assembly GCA_028858755.1 of Ara ararauna. Taxonomy (NCBI): domain Eukaryota; kingdom Metazoa; phylum Chordata; class Aves; order Psittaciformes; family Psittacidae; genus Ara; species Ara ararauna. Next base: position 27,747,699 of record CM054380.1, read on the forward strand.
GCTGCATCTCCTGCCCGGCAATGAAAGGACAGAGATGAAACAGAAGCTGTCTATTCCCACGGAAGATGCCAAAGGACAAAGCAATTGGCTCAGCAAAGTGACCTACAATATCAATCTGACTAATAATAAAATAAATCAGACTGGACATTAAATTTGCTGAGTCAAATTCACTGCAAAAACAGCATTAAGAAGGAATATTTTTATGTTATTATTCCACTATTCTCTATTCCTCATGGCACTGAATCACCTGAGACCAGGTGATGCGCTACGCCTGCAGGAAATGGGGAATATATTTGGCAAAATAAATATCCAAGGTATTTGGAAAGAGACATCAATCTCATCTATGTTACAGACCAGTTTGTTATTAGGGCAAAAAATTTATCTTATGTGAGGAACAGAAAAATCACACAATTACTTCAGAGTTGAAAAATACATGTATTTTATTTTAAGGAGGAAAAACTGGCCTTGCTGCGCAATTGCAGGGGCTTCTGCTGAAACACTAAACAACTGCTATTTATTACCCTCAAACCATATCAAAACACTGCTTAGAACTCCTAAACATCAAGATACTGTACATTTTTTTCTATGGAAACCAGAGGCCTGTCTTTTCAGGAAACAGGTTAAAAAAAACCAGCATGTAAACAAACTAGTTGAAAATGACATGTCAGGCAAGTCAATTCTAAATAAATGATCGACCTGGATACTGAAGAGACTTAATGCTTATCACAGAGCCAGCAGATTTGCCCTTGGAAAAGACAGATTTTCTACACCTAGCAAGACTCATACTAGTTCTGTAAAATATTAACAGTTTGGTCAATATTAGTACATATCTTTTTCTCTTTTTCCCATTTTTTTATTTTCTTTTTTTTATTTTTAAACCCAAATGTTAAAAGCAACAGCAGTTAAAAAAGTACCTAAAGGCAGAAGCCTGTGCAGGTCCCAGTCACCAGCAACTACATTCTCTGAATAGGGCCCCTTACACAAGACCATATCTTTTTCTCTTCCAGCTCAGTTTCCCCCCTCTTAATTCCATAAAGACCACCATGACCCCAAAGAGACACCCAGAGGAAACACAGCAGGGTGAGAGCTGCTTGAGTGAAACACAACTAGAAAAGATGAACAAGGAGTTTGCAGATTGCTGCTGGCAGCGGCTTTTCAAAATTCTCTTAAAGAATGTGTAAGTCTGGGCATAAGTTCATCAATCTTCCAAACAGCATGGGGCTCCCTTCAGTAGGTTCAAGGGCTCCTAACTTGCTGGAGCAGCTCAGAGAGCACTGAGAGAGCAATAAAGCATGTTTTCCAATCTGAGCGATGTTTCCCCTGGTTAAAAATACATTTTTAGGCTCTCAAACACAGCACCTGAAAGAGACGATGGCTCCTTCATAAATCCTAGGTGCAAGAAGCGAATGAAGGCCAGACCTACCAGTTCAGCCACGTGAGGAGCATGAGGTTTCCCCACACAAAGACCCACTGCCTCAAAGAGAGAGGCCTGTACACTGACGTCTCTACACTTTTCCAGATGAACTACCTGTACCCGCTACTGTTCCAGAGCGGCATTCAGAAAAATAGCAAGGGTTATTTTTAAAAGCATATGAAATGGAATTTTACAAAGGACAGACAGGACACTCTTTAGGTGAAATTTCAGTAACAAAGAAAGGACTGAAGCTAGACACCACCAAGTCCTTTTAACGAGGCATGGAGCAGCAAAGCTTTCCCCAACATCCCTTCCTTCAAGGCAGTGCTGCAACAGGAGCAAACCATCCATGCTTTCCTGCCACAAGCCCGAAGCCTTGAACAGGGAAAACCAAACTCTCACTTTCAAGCTAACACACCACAGTGTCTGGATCACAGGAAGCGCTAGTCCCATTTTGTGCTCTGAAAGGGAACGTAATGGGCATAGGAGGAGACAGATCCCAAGGCACGTTCCAGAGGGACCCTTGCATCTGTGCTTGCAACTTCCGCACCTACTGAACACCAAATGCCAGCCACCACAGTACGCAACCAGACGGTCAACAAAAACCACAGAAACATCGAATGGTTTGGGTTGGAAGGGATCTTAAAGCTCATTTAGCTCCAACCCCCCTTGTGGAACACTCTCCACTAGACATCACTCAGTATCACGTAGAATAAAGAAAGGCGACCATGGTGAACTCTGCTGCCTGGTCACATTATTAATACTGCAATGCCAAAAGCGCCTTGCTCTACATGCAGGATTCCGGTCCCACAGCAAAGCATGACACCCCTGGCAAGAGCATTTTGTGGGCTCCCAGCAAACTCTGTGGCTAGCTTACCAATCTACCATGAAGTCTGAAGCCCCCAGCCCTCTGCCTGTGCAAAGACGGGAATGAAATATTCCATATGTTTCCTTTGTCAGAGACATGCCTATTGAAAGCACAGCCACGCCGCTCTCCCCGCTGGGGCACCGGGTCAGGCTATTCATCTGTAACCATGCAGATGTCAAGAAGGTAATGGGAAAACTCCCAAAACAAAAACACATTTTCACAGAACAAGGTACTAAAATACACAACTGTGTTTGCAGCATTATTAAGCTAAATTAAACAGGTTTAGGCCTCCCCTGCATACCTCTGAAATTGCACATCCATTTATGATTCACTGCTAATTGTGTACCAGTTAAAAACTCCAAACACATTCGCTCAAAAAGTTTAGGGTGAAAAAAGTCCTTGCAAGACCTAGCATTCTTTCAGGATTGGATGGGGAGAGGAAAGGAAGTACACTACTAAAAAAAAAAAGTCTTTATGTTTTAGTAAAAGAAAGCTCAACTGAGAGCTGCAAACACAGCTGTTTCCTCTCTGAGAGCCGACTGCTCAGGGTACTCTTCAAAAAGCTCTCCACAACTTCACCTGACTTCACATTTATCTCATGTTTTCCTCAAGATGAAAAATTAGCACTTCCTCTCTTTCAGGAAAAAGAATGAAATCTCTTCTTTTCTGCCCCAAAGACACCCCCTTCTACATAACTTCTATACCTTCTTCCAGACCACCTTGATGGCCTGAGGCTCCTCCTGCATTTTTAATGCAAAGCTTACAGGAATTAGTTACTATATTAAAAAAAAAAAAGCTAGTTCTTAACCTTTGTGATAGTTTTCTTACCCCTGAAGAAAAAAATAGCTATTATGTTTTGATCTGAAGTTAAGAAAATATTAAAATCAGGCTCAAAATTTACTTCAATGGTATCTTCACTGTGCCAGAATCTTGAGGCCAAGTTGTCAAAAGTCAGCAGCTATTGTCTGAATTACCTACAGTTAACAAACTTATAAAACAAGATTTTTAATTACATGTGTATTTATCAATATTAGACTTGAAAAACATCAACAACAACAACAAAAAAACCACCCACTGATGCACTCTGAGCATCAGATTTCAACCACAGACTTTATATACTTTATAGTTATCTCCTGTTATACCAAACAAACTTCTGGCTACATTCAAAACTGCTATCATTTGAGAAACATGAGAATCTTTCTTCAGTAGTGAAAAAATGTATTGCTCTCACCTTCCACATACTCTTGACTTTACAGGTTTCCCTAATGAATTGTATATTCATCAAAAATAAATGCAAAAAGCACAAAAGAGAAGCCAAAGGAATTCATTTTTATTTCTGTAATGGTATGTTTAAAAAATTATCATATTGACTGACATGATGTATAATGCTATCAGTTAGCTGTTAGGTATTCAAATTCAGCAGTCGTTTTCAGACACCTACTTTAAGCTGTTGTTTTTGAGACAGTCCCCTCTGCTGTTTTGTAAAAGATGCATATAATTAATAATGTCAGTTGACTGGTTTATGCAGAATGGGCTTTCAAATCCAGGAGGAAGCTGAAATATAGATTTCCCCTAATCTTTCAGCAACAGCAGTATGTTCCTGGAAATGGAAAGTTCTGACCTTGTCACAAGCCTTTAACAGTTAAATCATTCAACTGTAAAATAAAATGGATTCTGCTATTTCAGCTATGTATTTTAAAATAAATAGCATCATATTTAGAAATATTCAAAACTTCCAATTTCAGTGAAACTCTGACAGCTGCGGTAACTAAGCACTTTAAAAGAAAAGAAAAGCAAAAAGGTCAATTGTTTTGCCAGGTAGATCACATCCTGTTTCTGCATGATTTAATTACACTTTCCAGGCACCCATACATTTAATGATAGATGCTTCTCATTGGGACATATCAGCTTTATTTGGAACACAAAAGTGAATAAATCTAGGCCTGATTCTGAAACAAGGGATTTCAAAGATGCTTATGGTGAAGGCAGTTGTTTATATAGTAATGTCAAGATCTTCCTCTCTTCTGCTGTGCCACCCATTGCTGCATGCATCAACAGAACCAGCTGTCCGTCCATCAGCAAAGGAAATACTAACAGCTACCTCCACATTTCCAAAAGGGCTGTGCAGGGCAAGCCAGCGGTGGGAAAGCTTCAAGAACCAACATCACATGACCAGAAATCTCTTTTCAGACCAAAGTTTGAGAACATCTTATCAGAAGACTGCAGCCATACCTGAAAGGCAGGTATGGGAAACCACAGAAGAGTATTTCCCTGCAACAAAACCCTAGGTCACTATGGCAGCAGATGGCGAGTTTACCAGGTGGGGAGGATGGCCAGGGACCATTAACCCATGAAATCCTGTTCATACCTCTGTTGGCAAACATCTCAGAACATTTAAATCTCTGTTTCTTCAGTTTACAGGCTTCTTGAGATACAGATGGCTTCTTCTCTTACCCTTTCTCATGTACCCTCTCCCACCTTTGTCTCCTATTTCTAGGATCATACAGATCTCTATAATTCTTCCTCAAGCTATTTTTGGCTTTCTGCTTCTTCCGTAAAGAACCCCAAAACCACAACTTGGCAGCACAGAGCTGCTGCCTGAAACACATTCATCCCTTAATAGAATAACTGCTGGCCATGAAGTCCCATGTGGCCATGCTGAAGCTAACCAGCCCCATCCATTTCACTCCCTTGCTTGTTTGCAAAACAAGGCACCGGCAAACCTGAGCTGTTGGCAAATCCTCCAAAATACAAATACAACATCAGCTCCTACCCGTTCCCACCAGGAGCGCCACCTTCACGAAGAAGCTTTTAGGAAAAGCACAAGGGTGGCTGAGAGGAGGGTCTCAGACACTCAGAGACGCTCCTGAAGCCCCGCAGCTCCCAGGCTCTCTAAAATGAGATATGGGTGCTCAGCCCTTCTGAAATCTAGGCCAGTAATTTTCTCTGGGTAAATAAGAGCTTGTGTTCTGCAAAAATTGCTGGCTTAGATGTAGAATACAAAACAAATAAAGATCCTTGCGGAGGAGGTTTCTCTGGGTTTTGTTTTGTTTTTCAGTCCTTATATTACAGTTTCCATATTTTCCATCTCAAGCAGATAGTTATTAGTAAATTCCTCTCAAGAACTGAAAAGGTAATTATTTACTAGCATAAACTTGCTCACATTAAAGTCCAACTTTTTTTTCCATACTGAAGAATCATCTTAGCATTTATTCTCCAAAGTCACACTTAGGAGCCTCTGCCAGGAAGCATCAAACAAGAAATGTCATATTGCTGATACAAATGCTCAATGTACAAAATAAAAGCCAAATACCTGACAAATTACATGCTACAGCAGGGCACTGGGGTTTTTCAGGGGAGGGATAAAAGAAAAGGAGGAAAATACCAAATTTTCTGCCAACAAAGAAGATGAAAAGGGTAAAAAACATTTAACAAATATTGAAACAACAACCACCTCACTTTTCTGTGCACTACCTAAGAGCATCTACCTGTTTACAAGACCAACTGACAAATCAGACAGCTTGAAATTAATCATAAAGACTCCAATCCTTGAGTGAAAGCTGCTGGAGAGACCACCACTGGGCGCTGGATGCTGTACCAAACTCAAGTCCCCCTTCAGCCCATGGGATTGTACAGGCATGTACAAATGCAACAGCATTTCTGCCAACTAACAGGAATATTCCCATTAAAAATTATGTGACCGTGTCTTTCCAAAAGTAGCATGGGAAATTCTGGCTTTTAAAAAGACAGAATAAGCCTCTTATTACTTGCCATCCCATCACCAGCATGTGGCATAAGCAAGAGAAAAACTCAATGGTGTCACTGTAAAACCTTCAAACCTCTAATTAGATAAGGTTTTTCTATCTCAGGAGGACTGCAATTATGCTACATTTTCCAGACTCAAGGTCATGTCTGGACATCTTTACTTTTCACCATAATAACTCTGCTAGACAGCCTCCATAAAACCAAAGCCATGTCCTTTCTTGTGCTTATCTGACCAGAGCAGGATGCTAAATATCTGTGTGTTTGTACCGGATGCATTAGAAGAAGACATCTCACATCTACCTACTGCATCTCATCACCATCCTAAAAAAAACCAAAAGTGTCAGATGAAAAGACAAATAACAAAACGCACAAGCTCTGCTGAGTCCAAACAGAACCATACCATTTTTGCCATTGATACATAAACAGAGCAGGACATGAAACGCTGGCGTGAAACAAGTGTAGATACTCCCAAACAGTAAGCACTCTGTAAAAGAAAAACAACCCAGAGAATCAAGTCTCTGAGACTGCTGAAGTAACCTGTGGTATGAAACACACAAAAGAAGGGTCCTTCTAGGCTGCCACATCTTGATCTTACAAATCTTGGTGCATATCACAGCACACAGAAAGACAGCCATCATTAGGTTGAAGGAGTAATAAAAAAAACCCCAAAAGACCAAGATGACCGTTTCAGACTGAAGTTCTATCCTCTAAAGCAGCCAGAGCTCATAAGCCTGCTTTTCACAACTTGAAGTAAAATTAAAGCAAGGGACCCTGCCACTCCCTAAAAATACAAGCAAGAAGCACTAGAAGGGAAATCAGCTGTACTGGGTTTACCTTTCAAGTGCCCAAAATACAATAGCAGGCACTGAGAATGGACTACACTCCTCATGATTGTCAGGCAAGCCCCTAAAACAGCCAGGTCCATGCAAGATGCCTCTGAAGTCATCAGCTAGAATTATCTGCTTTTCACCTCCTGCACAAGACTCACACATGTATTAAACCTCCAAAACTGCAATTTGAGTTCTTAAACTGACACCCATGAGAAACACAAGTACAAATATGCCCTACCATAACCCTCTTCCACTAAAATGGATGTTTTCTAGCACATGGCATGTGAAATATCATAGTAAAGACCAGGCATGCACCGCATTGGTTAAAAAACCCAAACGAACAACATTTTCACATTCTTGCACAGGCATCTCAACTTGCTAGACGACAGTTATTTTGCAACAATGCAAAATCACAACCTTCATAAACAGAAAAACAGGCAGCTGGTAATTAAGCGTTACATAAACACCTACCTAAATTATACAGAACAAATGGCCGCCTACAGTAAAAGTATCAAGCAGTTATCCATGGTCATGTCCTCCTGACTCCCTCCCATCCCATCCCCTCCAGCCCCTCACAGTGCCTGGATCTAGTCCTGCCACCTCTTTCTTGTCTATCTCCCCAAAATCTTTCCACCAAGACGACTGTGGTTGGGATGAGGTACTCACCTACTCACCTTTCTTCATTCAAATTCTATCTCTCAAAGCGCACTGATGACTCAAAAGTAATGAGCTATAGGTGTCATCTTTCCAAGCTGCTTGGTCTGATGCAACTACCCTCACGTAACCACACTGCACATCAATAACCATATAACCATGGATCCCCCTGCTATCACCCCAGTCCTCTTCTCCCTGCATCCAGCATTATGGTTGCAGCATCTTTTGCCAGGTATGAATGAAGTGGATTTAACATACACTCCACAAAAAAAACCCCATCTGTTGTCTTTGGAGGAGCTTTCTAACCACTGCAGTAAGTAAATAATGAGCAGTGAAGCAGTCAAGAGCTGAGGAATGGGAAATAAGGAAAGAGAGGGAGATCCTGAAAGGAGATGCTTCTAAGGCTCTACAGAAGTCACTGCCTGACCATTCGTGGCAGCCTGGGAAACATGGCTGTGCTTTCAAAGTACACCTTTGGAAGTTAAGTTAAATTATTAAAATTAATGTGAATAAATTAAGACTGCAGGAAAACAGACATAAGAAGAATTAAATACCAACCCTCTTCCATGGTTCTCAACTGCCTCAGAACTCATTCACTGCCAACTTGGGTCAATAGTGAGCTAATTTCCTTCAGTTGCTCCCTCCTGGCCAAAGCAGAAAAGCAGGCACAACTTTGGTTTAATATCACAGAACATCGCCCGTAACACTCTTCTAGCCATCTCTGCTGTGCTGTGGATTTGCTGCTGCTACGGCTATAATCAAAAAAGCCCTGTAGCAATGCTAAGGGGATTTCCTGGCATCGCCTGACACAAAGCGTAGCAAAGCTTTCTTCTCTTCACATAGCTAAGACACTTTGCCACGACACAAACATATCAGATGCGGGGGGTGGGGTGGGAGGGGGTGTATGTTATTTTCTTTCTTTTTCGACCCTCCTCACAAGCCAACTCAGCTTCTCTGGCAAAACTGTACATTGCCCAGGCCAAGCAGGTCTGAAATGAGCTTTTTATTGCCTACAAAACTGTTTTCTACATATCCTAAACTTCCAGTGGCCTTGCTACAACAGACACTATTCAAGCACAGAAGTGCCAAGAAGTCACCCTTTTTTTTCCTTCTGTAAACAAGGGAACAGAACTAAACACAAGTGGGGACCAGGAGTTTCCTTCACTGCCACAGAACAAGACAGATAGAAAGTTTCTGCTCAGGTTTAAGGGGCATAAAGTCAACAGCAACACAAATCCATCATGAAATACGCTGAAGCATATGAAGATCTCCTCTTACTTTTTATCAAAAGCCTTCAGTTGGCTTCGGGAAATTTACCTGGAACTTGCAAACTGAAACTCTTCAGCGACCTTATCTCTAATGGGTGTTGGCTTTGACAACTTGTACCATTAGATAAGGAATGCCATGCTGCAGCCAGCCACTCACAGATGTACTGAGCCCAATTTGTACAAGACAGCCAGACAACATAGTAGCCATAAAACCTGGCACCTAAATGCAGCTTTTACCAGATAGGCTCCAAGTACTTGATGAAATTGGGTAACTTTCCTGTTTTGTCTGTGAAGACAATTTACCAGTGAATCCAAGGCTTCATGACATCAGCTCCCAACTCCCTACCCCACACACTCACAAAACACCATTTCTGCCACAGAAAAACCACCACGAAGTCAGTTCCCAACAACACAGCACAGGCACAGAAAGGAGCGAAGTATTTCAGCACAGGTAACAACCAAGACCTGTAACTTTTGCCATTCATCAGGTACTACACAAGCAAAAGGCTCAGTAACCTTTCTCCACCCAGCTTGAACAACTAACAGAGAAAAAAAAATGCAAACAGGTAAGAGAAATTGGAAACCTGCTCAGGAAACAAAACATCCAGTAACTAAGAATCAGACTCTCTTTGCATATTAAGTGTAGGCAAACAAAGAGGGGGGAGAGGAAAAAAAAGTGACATTTTCTTAGGCATACACCACTGTATTTTGACAACACGGCAGCTCACTACCGGTGTGAACCCATGGTTCTGTCACTTGCCGGGGTGCACTCTGCGCTGTAGGCTGTAAAGCTTTAGCAATAACAGACCTGACCACTGGCCCACGCAAGACCTCGCTCCAAATCTTTGCTGAGAAGTGGGGCAAGACTGACAGGTTTTATTGTGAAACTTAACAGGTTTGTGGATTAGCAAAGCTACCATATTGAAAGCTGCAAATCCCTCTCTGGTCAAGTCTCTACAAAACAGCGTTCATTCCTCAATTAAAATCGTTATTATTGAGGTTACCAAAACTCAACGCAAGATCCACCAGGTTGTGCCTGTCTTACAGTATCATCATGGCATACCGGAGAACAGGGTTTCAGAGCTTGTATTTTTCTCTGTCCACAGAGAAAACTGAACAAAGCTCCCGACGCTTGTTTACGCTGGGTTTTTTTCCAAGGCTCAGCTGTGCATATACACTGGGAGGTTTTGTAACAGCAAAGGCATCCTTATTTAACTGATTCACGCATGCTGAGGGCTGGAAACGCCTTGACTTTGGGGAGAAGATCTGCTAGCCTGGGAGCTGGTTTCTGGAGAAAACTGAAGAGAAAGGCGCTGCAGTGCGAGGACATAGCACAGAGGCACACACACGTGCAGGCAGCGGCTCCCCTGCCTTAGGACGGCACCAGGAGCCCATCGAACCCTACGGGAGCTCCCCCTCCGCCGCCACAGGCTCCCCGCGCCAACTCTCCCAGCCTTTTAAACCTCCGGGAGGCCAGGCCGGGAGGGGGCAGCGGCCGGGCCCAGGTGCTGCCTCAGGTCCCGCCGCCCTCACCTGCCCCTGCGAGCGGCCCAGCGGGGCTCCGCCGCTGCCCACAGGCCGCCCCCCCCCGGGCTGGGCCGGCGGGGGAAAGCTGCGGCCGCAGTGGTGGCCGTGTTAGACCCGCAGCAGCAACAACAGATGCGTAAACACACGGTTATAGGGGGAGTAAATAAAGGGGGACAAAGCACCCACCCGCCCCCCGTCCCCCGCCAAGACTCACAGGGCGTGCGTGAAGGCGCTGAGTCCCGGGGGTACGGCGGCCAGCCCCCGCCCGGAGCAGTCCACGCCGCGGTCACCGTCGCAGCTGCAGGAGGCCGGGCAGGGAGGGGGGGACGCTCCGCCGCTGGGCCCGGCCCAGCTCCCCAGGCCCCAGGCGACGAGGCCGAGTAAAGTGAGGCACCGCATCGCCGGCCCCCGCCGACCGCCGGCTCGGCCCGCTGCCCTCTGCACACCGAGCTCCGCCACCAGCGGGCGGAGAAAAACGAGAGGTTTAAAAACAACAACAACAATCACAACAAAAGGTAAAAATAAAAAGGCGCCTCCGGCCGGCGCGGCGCTGCGGCCACCTCAGCGGCGCGCCCGGGAAGCCAGCCCTCCGCCGCCCGCCCGCCCCATCCAACGCCCGCCGCCGCTGCTCATCTCAGTCCAGCAGGTCCCGCGCGGCGGCGGCCATGGCCGGCTCAGCCCGTGCCGCTGCCGGCGTGTGGCGGCCCCCAGGGAGCGCGCCGGCTGCCGTGCGCCCCTGGCCCCGCGGCGGGGCTGCCTGCGGAGGGGCTGCCTGCGGCGGGGCTGCTGCGCGCCGCCCGCCCCAGCCCAAGCTCGCTCGCTACGAGCCGCGACGGCGGCTGCTCTGCGCCCAGCGCAGAGATGCGTATGCTAATGAGGCAGCCACCCCCACCCCCCCGATTGGCGCAGAGCTCGTTAATATGCAAAGCAGAGCGCGGTAACAGCCAATGGGCGCGGGAATACCCAGCCGCAGAGGCCCCGCCCCTACGCTCTCCTGTCGCGCCCCCCCGGACGCTCAGCGGGAGGAGCCGCGACCCCCGGAACCGCCCCGGGCTCCCCATCCCGGTGCCCGCCGGGGTGGCTGCGGGCTCCGCGAACGTGACAGAAGGACCGCGGCAGCCGTGGGGCCAGGCTGTCCCTGTGCTGCAGGAAAACACCGGTCCCGCACCCCACCCCGCGCCGCCGAGCGCCGGCATGAACTGTTTCCCGACTTGCGCCCCGTGAGAGGCGGCAGCAGCAGCCGGCTCCTGGGGCTGCTATAAGAGTAGGCTGACTGGCACTGCACCTCCATCCCCTTGGGCAGGGATGCGGTGCCGTGCAGCTCCCTGACTGCTAGGCCTAGGCAAGAGGGAATGCGTCAAAAACTCATCTCAAAACAGCTTTGCATTAAAAGAACTGTTTCCCAGGCAACCCCCCACAGATGGTATCTGGCTATGACAGGTCTGTGTCGTAACCACACTTATACCAGGGGCCAGTCTATGTCCTCTTCTCCTTATTGCCTTAAAACAAGCAAAAAAACAAATCTGAAAACCCATCTGCCCTTGGGGTTAGGATCCTCCGTTTTTACTTTGGAGGTCTCTTATCTACAGCCACCATCAGCAACAAGCCACGTGTTCAACTCAGCTGTCCAATGCTCCACACAATCACTGTGTCTTACTGGGGATGTCACAGCAGCAGCACTCAGGCCACACCAGTTGGGCCCTCTCAATGTTGGCTCCCTCTGGTCTAGACCCTGTAACAGGCTCTGAGGCGACAGACCAGGCTGAAGCAAGCACTGTGATGGCACTGGAGCCTGCCCCAGTGGCAAACACACCATGTATTTTACATGTCTGCTTGGGATGCTCTGAAATTGCCTGGGGAGCTGCCTCCCTGGTTCTGCCATTGGCACAGCCCCTGGGTGCAGCCTGAATCACAGCCAGGCAGGTGGCTCCACTGCCCAACCCAAACAGCACAGGTCCCAGAGACCTCATGAGAGATCCAAACTTTCCTAAGCCCTTCTGCCGCTACATAGGTACCAAGCTGTTCATTTTGTGGATCAGCGATGGAGGAGCACAGAAACAGGGAAGTGACTGGCAACCTGCTTCCACTGCAGCAGGGAAAACATAGAATCATAGAACCACAGAATGGTGGTTTGAGTTGGAAAGGAACTTAAAGTTCCTCTAGTTTCAAACCCCCTGCCGAGCAGGGACACCTTTCACTAGACCAGGTTGCTTCAAGCCCTGTCCAACCTGGCCTTGAACACTGCCAGGGATGGGGCAGCAAATGGGTCCAACAACATCACCCTGCGTGCACCTAGCTCCACTGACTGCCCCAAACCCAAGAGCAGATTTGCAATAATGATTGAACCTCAACCCAGAGCAAGAACAACTGTGTAACACATGGCACACTGGCACTGACTTCAAGTTGCTGTCATCGCATCCAAACCAGGAAGCAAAGAGGCAGTGTTCACAGCAACCCTGGCTCATCACCGGTGCTCTGATCCATCTTGCGGGGCGTGGGGGGTCAGGAGCTGACGGTCCCCTACACCTTCCCTTACCACGGGCTGCCCTCACCAACATGGACATTGCAAAGGAGACTCTCCATGCTGGGCTGAGGTCTGGGCTAATCTCACCTTCCCTGAGTTAACTGAGGTGGGGGAAAAGGAGAATGGCATCAGCTTCAAAGAGTTCACTTGGTGACATTTCAAAATCAGGCATATAAAGAGCTGAAGCCAGAAAATCATCTGTGCTCAAGATGGTAGAGTACACACCAAGGACACTAGAAATATAGATCTTCCAGACACAACCTCCACCTCCTATATTTCTCCTTACCATTTTTCAATGGTTAATTCCCTTCTAAAAATATTAACATTATTTTACCTAGTTACTGAAAATATTATTCTCTTCCATACTGGGAATCCTGTTCCCGATGCACTGATTTTGTATGAACTTCAGCATTTGTCACTGCAAAAATAAGGTAATTTTTAATAACTTGAGGTGTGCTTGTCCTATACCTAGTAAGCAGCACAAGGTTCTCATCAAAACTGAATTTACCAATGTATGATAAGGCTTTGCCATACATATGTAGACACATATGATGATCTCCCGTCCTTCTCCCTGGTTGGTCTTGTCAGCAGAAACATGTCAAAACTGCGTTGTTCTGGCAACCCCTGAGGCTAAAAACATTGCAAATTCATGTCACTGTGCCTGTGTTCAGGGACAGCGATGGAGAAGCAGCAACCAGAACAGGGAAACAATAATTAAAAGGAATTATTTTCTAGCTATATTTCCACAAGCAGACCCAAACCAATCCAGATAAGCAAAGTGACCTCCTCCCCCTGCCCCGACTGGCAAAGAAAAACAGCAGAGTGCTTATACTTACTCTGTAAACAGTCTCACTTCACTAACCAAAGATAATGGGAGCAGAAATGGCCCTCAGTGCCTGCACGGTGTTGGGAAGATGAACAGGAGCATGGAGCATACTTTGTACTGCAGCAGTGGTGACCTGCAACACCTGCAGAACTTCACTGCTGGAAAAAACAAGGTACAAATGATTTCTAGTAAAAACAGTGTAACAAAGCACTTTATTCATCCTTTGAGAACACTAGAATAGTTTCATTTTTCCTTTCAATCTTTGCCTGCTTTCAAGTCTTTCCATTTCTTTTCCCAGCCTGGCTTCAGGTAATTTTTTCCTTAGTGGAGCTATCTCAAGTCTCCATCTTCCAAACTGCTGTCGTAGGAGCGATCCATTTGTTTTTTCCACTCAGATGATACTGCTTTGCTGCTTCCAGTTAGTCCACAACTTGTTCTGGTCAATGAACCAATCTCTGCTTTTCCCTTGCTAGCACCATTCAAGCATTGCTCTCCATCAACAGCCCACCTTTCTCTCCCTTCTTATGCAGCCACCAGTTTCCAGCTATTTATTGGGTTTATTTTCCTTTATAAGGAAAACCCTACTGTTTATTGCAAAGCTGGTTTGTTTATGTAACAAATATCTATACACTGAGGTATTTTTAAGCTGAAAAACATTATGGGTATATTTTATTAAATGACCTATTTAGCTAAAAATTGTACCCATGGACTTTGAAATTATCATAGCTTGGAAACCTAGTCTGAGACAATCCGCAACCCCACAAATTCCAAGAAGCATCCTCTAAAATACAGCTTGTTTAAAAAGAAACAAATTTCCCACACAAAAAAAAAAAAAAAAAAAAAAACACAAAAACAAAACCAAAGGAGAGAAATAAATGCTCTTTTAAACCAGGCGAGGGAGATGAGGATCTGACACCCAAGTCACTTAAAGAAAAAAAGAGAAATGGAAGATTCACTTTGTTTGAGCTGCGGAGAAACCACATTCTGCTCTTCTTCAGGGAAACTGGAAAGGACTATAAACCAGTCTATTGCTGCATGATATCTTCAGGATTTAGAGCCTGATATATAGGCAGGTGTCTGTGAAACTTTTGTCAAGCATTTGCTGAAGAGGCACTAGGAAAGCTTCAAAAATACATGGGAAAAGTATAAAAAACCTGGACATTGGATTTTTTCTGCTATTGCCACAAAACTGTCCAGCAATATAATAACTTCTGACAAAAGTCTGACAACAGTCCCACTTCAAAGACACAAATTTGTTTGGATTTGATGTGAGTTCAATGTGAAAGAGCATACAGATGAAGACCTGAGACACACATAGAAATAAATACAGTTTGAACTGTGACTGGAGCAGCAGAACTCCTCAAAGCTGACTTGAGGGGAATGAGAATGTAAAGCTCATAGTCATGATTTGTTTTGCTGTAAGAAATGATTAGACTTTATAAAACAGGTAGCTCACCAGTACTAGACCAGCACATAATTCTCAGATTTTCCTTCTCCAACACTGCTTTTGCCAACTGATGCCATTGAAGCAGCAGTGATTTAAGTCAGATTTGTGCAGATATTGCTATAGACCATGCTAATATTGGTCCAAAGGGGGGAAAAGTCTGGCAGAGAGAGGTAAGGACTGACACTGAGCCTTGGAAAAATGATCCTGTTCATGACTTGACACAGGCAAAACCAGCACCAGCTTTTTCACCTTCAGCAACTGACTCAGAGATAAACTGAAGAGCCAACCACGGGGATGAGCATGGAGGTTTTCATCTACACACTGGGGTAAGACGCTGTCAGCGTACTGGTCCTGCACCATGAGCTGCTCCGTCCCTGCTATGAAAACACAAACACATGCAGTTTAGAGCAGCTTTCATTTTAATTTATCTCTGTCTAGTGATAAAAACCCAAGGTTTACACTCCAATAGGCTAGAGATAAAGCTGAGAGATATATCCAAACCCTACTGTACTAAGCATCATCAGCAAAAGCTGCTGCTGCTGCTATTTGAGCCTTGTACTGCTAGAAATTCAGTTAACACTTTGATTTCAGTTCCAAGGAAATTAGCGTTATGCCAGAGAGCATCACATGGAGCTGCTACGAGGAGAGAAAACACAAAGTCTGTAATATCTGCACTGACAAAGCAAGTTCTCTCAAAAATTAAAGTATACCCCTTTCCAGAAAATAGGCTGGGGCTTTTACTCAATTGAAGTAGAACTGAAAAGCGCTTCAGGAAACAAGCATCAAATGAAAAAGAGAGGCTAAACTACATTCAGAGTTTTGTTAAGAAAATGAAGGTAAAGATCCAAACCTCGGTGTAGCAGGTATGATTTCAGACTTCATGAAAATGGTTAGACTGAAAAAAACCTGAGAATTATTAGGTAGGGTTAAAGGGTTGCCCAGAAAATTACTTTGTCAATATGTATTTTACACCTCTGTAACACAAAAAAAACCTAACCAAGACAAGCAAGACCACCAAGATCCAGCATTCAAAACCAGCATTTGGAGGGTAAAGAAATACACAACTTAAATACTGAATAAAAACAGGAGAGAAAATTAATTTTTAAAATGCTCATAATTAAACATTCTTTATAAGTAAACAATACTTCCAACAGTGCAGCGCCTCTACACAATTCCTGTATATGAATTACTTACGTGGTCCGGTGTGTAATGTATTTTGCAGTCTATCCTGGCTCAGTTACCCCAGAAGCTGCCTCTGGAATGCAGTAGGCTGGGGTGTGAACAGAAAAGGGACGTTACACTGTAAGTAGGAGAGAATAACACCAGGCAGCTTATTCCAACACCTTCAATAAATCTGATAGAGCAAAGCCAGAAGAGAGGAGAGCCCACAGCAGTGTGGGGATTGCTGTTTTTTGCTTGAGTTCTTTTAGCCTAGTGTCAGCTCCTCAGCTGTCTAGAATTAGCTCAGGATATTCTCCAGTACTAAGTATTCACCTTGGAAAAAAAGGAAGAACAGTTCCCACTTTAATGTAATAGCATCATAACGTAACAGATTAATTTTATCATAGCACTCTAACCCAAGGTTAATTTTCCCCTACAAAATATTCATTACAAGCACATTAAATCAAGATTTTCAACAGACATTCCAGCATGACATAATTCCAACATTAAAACAAATCAAACAACAGCCAAAGTAAGATCAGCTCATGACTGGGTGTTTATATATGATGAGCAAAAGCTTTGCAGGGAAGGGGTCCCAAAGAAGTAGCATCATAAAATCAGAGAAGTACAAGAAATGCAGTGGACACAGAGCCACTGTTATTAAGAGCCGAGTAGGGAGACACCCTGAAAGAACAAAGCCTAATAGCTCAAAGCCAAACCTACCCACTAATTCAGCTGCTGAAAAAGCAACATCCATATCCACTGATAGGTATTTTGTGCATTTTAGCATATTTCAGGGTAGGTGGTCAGCTGAAAAACAGCAAGAAGGCAGGCAAGGGCAGGCAGGGGCAGGCAGGATCTAGCTGGGCTTACCCAGCACACTCAAGAGGCAGAGAAAGGGCCCTACTAACATCCCTTTCCCAAAATCCTCCCCAGGAAACAACAGAAGTTTTATTTTAAGCCACACAGCATAGTTTCAACTTTTTTTATATGCCACCAAAGTACGGAGCAGTATAAAATTTAAGGCAAGATATTATACTAGGAATTAAAAAACTTTAATGAAGCCGTGCTTTAAGGGCTAAATCTGCCTTCGCAGAGGACCAGCTTAAGGATTATGTAGTTTTAAATCCTACTTAAATCCTGTTTTGAGGAATTATAGTAAAGCCCAAGTAATGTAAAGGAGTAAACTTAACTTCAATGATAAATTGCTCCCAGAATGTGCCCACAGTCATAAGCTGTTTAGGAAAATATTATTAAAGCTCCTGTGTTAGAATGAATAAAATTATTTTCAGTTTTTTATCAAAGAAAACTTGATTTGATATATTACCTATTACCACCACAGCATAACCCAAACTCTCTGGGAAAAGAAATACACATGGAGCAATACATGGGAGCTTATAAGGGAACGATTAATCATAATGCAATCACTTGGTCACAGATATGAGAATATCCCCGGTGAAGACTGAGAGGATGTAAAGTAAGGATGGATACCTTATTTTGGTATGTTCTCCGAGATGACTAGGTCACTCACAAGACTGATTTCTTCCTTTACATGGAGCCTTAAAGACAAACAGAAGCAATGGGTTTGGTTTGTTGTAGCATGCAACTCCTCGTCACTGCCTAATGCTTTGTCTGCGTTGTTCTTACTCAGATGCTGCAGTAGTACAGATTTTATTTGTGTTCCTATTTTTAAGAAGTATAAACATCACTAATCTGTAGGCACCTTAGTTTCTGTAGAATTGACTTCAGATTGTCCTTTTGAATAGCCCTTACAGTTACAAGGCAACTGACTCAACAGGCTCTGGCAGAGCCCCTATTACCAGAGTAACTGAGGGATCCCAGCCTGATTTAAAGTAGAAGGAAACTGCTAAGTGATTCTGACTTATCATCAAGTTGAGCTATCAGACACTAAGCTATCATCAAAATTTGGGGCATAAGCAAACACTAGATATTTTGAGCCTCTCTTACCCTATCTTATTCTCCCTGCCAATTTTTTATCCTTGTCTTTTTTGCTCACCGTGAAGTAATTTCCCATCATTTCTGTCTGGCTTGCCATGCAGAGAGGTTCAAGTTTCGTTCTGTAGTGTGAAGTTAAAGCAAAATCCACTCTGCACCTGCAGAACAAACTGAAGGGCTGCAACTGCTGGAGCACTATGGAGAACAGCCCTGCTTCTGACTCGCAGAAGGCAGGTGGAACTCCTCCGGCAAATACAGAAGCCAGGCTTAACCCAAAGCCTGCCTTCAGTATTTGCAGATAGGGTGTATGCCACAGAACAAGATGCAGACAAGTAAATCCTTGAGAAGCCATGAGCATTTCTCCACCTCAGGGATCGGCTCGCTTGGAGGCAGCCAACTCATACCTAGAAATATTTTTATGTCATCTTCTCTGTCATTATGTTAAGAAGGGTATTTAAAAGCTGAAAAAGCCTTCAAGTTCTGAAATCACAACCAAGGCTCAAGGTCACACCATCTATTTCCACTGTGGAAGGGCTGATGCTCTCCAAAGGGCCAGGCACTTCTCAAAGGTACTTTTGGCAGAGCAGAGCAAACATACCAGCCACTGATGGATTGCTACCTGGGCCATAGAGCCACTGGCCACCATACCAAGTCTGACCTAACAACATGATACAGTGCTTAGCATGCCAGACAGGATATGGAAATTAACGTGAAAACTTCGGGGAACACCAAGGACGAACCAACAAACCTACTTGGCAATGCTTAATAAATGACAGAAACTTCGAAGACAACCCTCACTTTCCATAAGAAACTGTAATCCTTTACCATCACGATCCATTTATTTTATTACTTATCTAGCTGCTTTCTGCTTATCTAATTAGAATTACTCTTGGTATGTCATTTGAACACCTCCTCACATTTCTCTAAAGCTGTTGCTCTACAGCTCAATTGCAGTGTGCTCCACATCTAACGCCAGCAGCAGCTCAGACACATTATCCACGTTTAATACTTTCACAAAACAGCAGCACAAATACAATTTCTTAGGGACTCCACATTTATCATGGAGATGATGGGAAAAAACGCATAGCTAACACAGGCTCTCTACTTCAGTAAGATTAGTCAGGAGCCTGCCAAAAAAATAGCAGGTTTTAATATGTATATGTGTTTGCATCCCAAGCTGCCTGCTTGTGCTGAGGGACAGGCTCACTTTTGTACCTGCAGAGAGGAAAAAAAAATAAAATAGCTAAATTGGCCCCGAATTAATTGCAGATGAAACTGCAAAAAAGCCTCACTTAATTTTCTACTATATTTCCCCCCTCACTTCTCAGAAACACTTATCTTACAATACCAACCCCAACCCTACAATTTCTTAGCAATAGATTCAGGCTCTCTGGAGCCAAACTATTTGTCCTGCATTTGTACACTGCAAAACACAATAGGATCCTGGTTCAAACCCGGGACTTCCAGGGGTTGCTGCAATGCCAGTAATACAATAAATTACTAACTTTTGCCTTTTACTTACAGCCCCTTGAAGTAGGTGAAAGGCCCGATGACTTATTTTCCTGCTGTCAGCCATCCAGTCTCCAGCACAGATTAGATTTGATTCAGACAATGCAACTGTACTGCTTGGGCAGAAAAGCAGAGCTGCGATTAGATAAGAGCCAGGTAGATGTGGTTTTACTTACCTTTGGAAGTATACAATTCCAAGTCTTGCACTGTTTGGGAAGATGACTTCTTCATTGCATTATTGGGGCGTTTAGCACCTCTTTTCTGCACCTCTATAAACCTATTTTCTATATAGGCAAGGAGAAATCAGAAAAAAACCATGGAAGAATGTGTGTCTGAGCTGCCCAAAAGACATGGTAGGATGTAAAAAAAAAAACAAACCAGTAACTTCATACAAAAACCTGGATAACTTAGATCGACATGCACAGGGGGTGGAATGACATGATCTTTAAGGTCCCTTCCAACTCTAATCATTCTATGATTCCCCTTTTGCCTTCTATGCTACCAAATCAGATTAACCAGCCAGGAAAATACACTATTAAAAAAAAAAACCCCAAACCCAGAACAACTGTTGAATGAGAGGCAGGAAATTTACTCTAGAGGGAGAAAATGACTAAGTATCACCATTTCTCCATAGGACACATAACTGCAATGTAAGGTTTTATAAAACTGAACATGATCACCCAGCACTACCGCAACATATCCGTCTTACTCCAGCTTCCATATTAACAGAAATACAGGCAAGATTTATCAATACATTGAACTACACAATTAAACAGAAACAAGGGTTATACAGATATCAGAGGATTGTTTAGTTTGGAATTAATACACCCAGTTTCCCAAAGTCTTGCAACAAGGGTTCTTCATTTTCCTTTGAGTGGCGGCGAAGAAACGATTAGCATGCGTGCGAGCAGAAGACTTGGTTTTAAACCTTTTAAGCCTTTGTTACCGATAAAAATACCCAATTTACTTCAACCAACCAACCAAAGGTGAGGCTCGTTTTACTTCTCACGATTTTGTTACTCTAGACCCAACATGTGTCTCTAAATCAACAAGAAATAGTAGCTCATCAGAACTTCAACTCTAAGTTAATTTTAAAAGGCTCCCCTGGAACTTCGGTTGCAGTTTTCTTGATTGGGGGTTTGCTTTTTTTAACAGTTACAACTAGCTACTGGTTTTATCCCGACGCACACTCCTGAATCTCAGATGTCTCTTTTGAGTGTGCTGTCTTAGCCTCAGACTCTCCAGGCAAAGGACAGCTTCCCTATAAAAGTGAACATGGCAACCCTGGCTTTTCTCTTAAACCAGCTTCAAATCAGGATTTTACAGGACAAAGAATCACAGAAACCCTGCTACCAACTGCTCTGTATCTCATGCTTCCCTGTAATTTCAACCAGTTTGCCTACCTTCCATGGTTCTCACCCTCTCCTTGCACCAGTGCAATCCCTTTGACCATGTGCTTTTCGAGCTCACTTATGTCCATGGAAATGGACTCAACAAAACCTGACACGACCATTCATGTTTTCTGCTAGCTTAGGGCACTAAGCTTGTTTGGATATCAACCGCTAGATCACAGTTGAAAATGTAAGTCAGAAATAAAGGATGTTCTGCTGACTTCTTCAGTTGTTTTAAAATCAGTTAAGCCAGTAATTTCAATGAAAAACACAACATTGATGAATTGCAGCTTTTAAAGCTACGAAATGACATTAACTTCAGTCTTTGCTTCAGTGTTAAAAGCCTTATGCTTATGCATCATTTGAGTTTATACAGCTGAGACTACGGAGGTCTCAAAAATGCAGGAGGCCCAAGGTAGTATAGGTACTTGATAGCATTCCCATTTTCTTCTCCAACACTGGGGTAGGAAAGGAAAAATCCATAAGCAATCAGGAGAACTAACTAATAACAGCTTGAAGTTTTCCTCTTTGGACACCCACACACATGCAGGGTGTTTATATTGAGCCCTAGAGATTATGAACACCCAATTACAGCAGTCTGAAAGAAGTGCTGAGTATAAGAAGTAGGAAGAAAAAGGCACAAACACAACACATGCAAAATTTCACTTTTATTTTTCTGTTGATAAAACCCGACGATCCCTCACAGCAGCAACAGATGCAGAAGTATCTGCAGAAATGACACTTCTTCTTCATCTCTTTGCATACCCAAGTATGCCAAATGTATAGGGACTGCATATTAACACAGTACAGGCACTGCTCAGTAGTAACAGAGATCAAGTTTCTTGGCATATTTTAATCCATCCTTTCCTCAATAGTATAGGATTTTCATAGAAGTAAAGATGAGTATTAATAAGTTGTCTGTTTATAGAATTTTTCTGTTGTCATTTAAAAACTTTATTAAATTCTACATGTACAATTTATATGCCCAGATACACCTCCCCACGTTTTGTAGTAGCTGACAAGCTGTACCCAAATGCTACAACTCAGAATGAAAATGCTACTGCATTTAGCACCTCTAGCTGCACTAGCGTAAATATTTCCATGAAGTAACAAAACACACCTCTTGTTTCAGTAACACAAGGGATACAGGTTTTAAAATACACATTTCTATCTCCTTTCCATACCTTTTTTTAATATATATATATTTATATATAGCTCTAAAACAGATCTCTACTATTTTACAATTAAATTAAAACACATCCACAATTGGTCTAACTAGTGATTTTGTCTCAATACCTTAAACATTAGTTGTTCCATAAAAATATACAATTCAACATGGTTGTATCAGTAACATGGGGCCTTTTGAAAGACGTCCATGACACACAACCAAAGCAATTCAGTGCTCAATGTCATCTAGCTGATAAATATCTATACTGCATTTTCAAACTATCAGTATCTTTAAAACCCAAATTTCTCTTTGCAGGCTTACCATGCTTACAAACATGCAGAAAGCAATCACATTTCTCACTTGTCTGTAGCAATCACATTGTCAGTTGACCCATTGGAAAAAACAAAGTACAAACCTCATGCTGTCATTTTTAGATCACTAACCTTTTCCTTTCCTTCAACATACTGAATTATTTCACAATGAATCATACTGCTCTGTGTAAGACTAGGGATTAGCCATGTAGCAAGAACTGAACTTTTCAGTTTAGCTTCTAAGAATCAAATTCTAACACTCAATTAGGACGCACTCATAGCTGCCATACAAGTGAACCCAGTAGACAATCAAATTAATTCTACCAAATATACCAAAAGGTGAAGCTTAAAAAAACAAAAACCAAACCAAAAAGACCCCAAAACCTAAACTATACCAGTACAGCCTCAAGCCTGGCAGATTTCAAGAAAATGACCTCTGTCCAGTATTATTCCCAACAACAAACAAAAACCATGCCACATCAAACACGCTT
The DNA here is from genome assembly GCA_028858755.1 of Ara ararauna. Lineage (NCBI taxonomy): Eukaryota > Metazoa > Chordata > Aves > Psittaciformes > Psittacidae > Ara > Ara ararauna. The sequence goes on from CM054380.1 coordinate 27,770,809, forward strand.
AAGACATTAGTTGCTTCCAGCTTGAGATTCCTTATAACTACCACAGCATCACTCCACAGAAACTTTACAGCAATGGTGATGTCCAGTACTTCTGCAGTACAAACAAGAATCCTCCAAGCCAGAAGCAGTCAGTAACAACACCCCAGACATGTTCACATGTCATGGTAACCTGGCGTATAAACCTCAGAACATTCTACTCTTATGCATGTAATAACCAATAATTTAGGTACTAACGATTCCAAGACCAATACAGTCAGTCTGTAGATAAGACTACAATAGAACATACTAAAAAAACCACAAGAGGTATGACAATTAAGATGAATATTTCTTTTAAATAGCAGAAAGTTAGGGAAACATCGGGAATTCTGTTGCACTGCATTATTATAGCTTCTGTTTCTGAGTATAAAAATACACCTAGAGAGTCAATTCAGAACTGCATACAGAATTATACCCCCGCCTTAACTGCTTTAAAATTAGTACAAAATAAGTTACAGGAATGATTGTTGTGAATTTGTGTCAGTATTACAAAAATCATATGAGAACACCAACTGTCAATTATTTACAGGCGAGGTAATACAGTTTCCATAATAATGATTTACAATTTAGCAGAAGTGTAAAAATCATGTACTCACCAAAACATTACAAAATCTGGTATCATTATCAGCTACACAGTAGATCATGATTAGGTTTTGTAGCTGATATACAACATATTGTTAAGAAAAGTGCCCAAATACTGCTACATAAGAATCTTTTTTTCAAAACCATTCAGCAAAAAAACCCTGCAGATTCTATGTTAAGGAATGCCTAAAGGAAACAGGAAAAAAACAAAAAAAAGGGATGCCAATTGTACAAGTACGTCTCATTAAATGCCTTTGAAAAACCTGCACTTTCAATTCATGCTTCAAGGTCTGACATGAAAGAGGCTTATTAAAAAAAAAAAAAAAAAAGTCTAGAAACACCAATATATGCTTTTCCAGGGCTATCTTAGGCCATTTTAAAAGTACACATTCCTCTTAATTCATGAAACCTATGGAGACTGAGAACATTCTAAGCATGGCTGGACTGCTAAGGGTTGCTGTGATCAGTGGCACAAAGTCCTGCTGGATGCTAGTCTCTGTTGGTAGACCCTAGGGGTCTGTACTGAAGCCCACGCTGGTTAACATCTTCACCAAGGACAGGGGTGACAGGACAGAGCACACTCTCAGCAAGCGAAAGGGACCTTGGGCAGGCTAGAGAAATGGGAAACAGGAATCTCTCAAAGTTCAGCAAAAGTAAGCACAAAGTTCTATCCCAGGGACGAATAACGCCACGCACCAGTACAGGCTGGGGGCCAACCTGCTGCAAAGCAGCCCGGCAGAGAGCGATACCAAGCTGACCATAAGCCACCATGTGTCCTCGTGGCAAAGCAGCCCAGCAGTTTCCCTGTCTGAATCAGGAAGAGCACTGTCAGCAAGGTGAGGGAAGTAATTCTTCCCCTCTGCTAAGCCCTGACGAGTCACAACTCAAGCGCTGTGTCCAAAGTTTTGGGCTCCCCCTGCACACAGACATGGGCATTACAAGAGCGAGTCCAGCAAAGGGCCACAAAGATGAAGGCGACTGGAGCATCTGACAGACAAGGAGAAGCTGAGAGAACAGGGATTGTTTAGCCTAGAGAAGAGAAGGCTCAGAGGTGGTCTTACCAACATGTGTAAGAGGCTGACAGGGAGGAGTATAGAAAAAACCCGCCAGATTCTCCTCAGCAGCATCCAGTGACTGGACAAGAGACAATGGGCACAAGTGAAAATACAGGAAGATCAAACACTAGAACAGGTTGCCCAGAGATATTCTGGAGTCTCCATCCTTGGAGATGCTTAAAACCACAGCTTGTTGCAGTCCTGAGCAACCTGCTCTAGCTAGCCCTCCTCCAAGCAGGGGGCTTGGACCAGCTGATCCCCAGGAGTCCCTCCAAACCTCAATCATTCTGTGATTCTACAAAAAGGACAGGGTCTTTTGTAGCCCACACATTGGATCAACTGAGTCACAAACTATAAAAATTCAAATGGAATATATTTGCTCCTCAAGTTACTGCATTCAAAGTTAGTTTTGCTGCCTGCGTTTTGCTGATCTCATTTTTTCAAATCTTGACTCCATTTCTTCCAGGACCTTTGGTGTGTATCGCACAACTAATTTAACCTTTCCTTGAGCTGCCTTCAGCAGTTCTACGGCTTTCTCATGGTGTTCACCTTCAACGCTCTGCAAAGCATAAATGATGGAGTATTAGTAAAGACACATACTGAAAACAGATTTTTTTCATTTCTTTGTACAATTGCTATACAATCAGTTATTGAAGTTTTCTAGTTTGAAGACTGCACAAGGACAACGTCACCCATGCTCAAGATTTATTCTTCAGCAAATCAGTAAGAGGTGATGATAAATATATTCATTAGTATTAATAGAGTATTACAAAACTTTTGGTCAGGTGTATGCTGAACAATCACATTCTGTATTTACATATACCAGTGAAACAAGGGTAACATTAGGCAGTTCTGAAATGACACTTAAAAACCAACAACTTCAGGAGGACACTTATTTAAAACTCCAGATTGTTTCTCTTCTTTCTGGATGCACTTTAAAATCAGCAGTCACCCTCTATTTGCCTAATAAGTTGCCAAGGACAACTGCAAGATAGCTGCCTTCTTGATGTTATCCGGTGTTATGAAGGGCAGAACAGTGCATAGCGAGTGCTGCACTAGAGAAGCTAACATGCAGCATGCTGCTTATCTTAGTGCTCCACATATCTCTCCATAAATGCAAGGTTTTCAAGTTAATTTCCTCTAAACTGATTCAGAACAGCCTAACCCAGCTCAGTAAGAACAGAATCAAAATGCTTTCCTTAAACAACTCTCAGAATTTATTACGGTTATACTAGGTCCAACTAATTACAGATTGTAAGCAACAGTTCTCAACAACTGCATCCAAATATACATTCCTGCCCAGCACACATTTTATCAGCCAAACTTATTTCTCCCAAACTTATTAAACACAATGATGGGACTACCCCAAGCCTACCTCCCACTGGTGCTATTAGAAGCTAGAAGGCAGGTGATGCACCTGTTGATTGGAGGGTTTCCCCGTTACTATAACGTTACTTACAGAAAAAAAGACAACAGTTAAAAAAAACCCAAGTTATTTCTCTTCTATCAGACTTCGACAACACACACATTTGAATGCTTTCATTTGTGTTATTCAAGTGGATGGGTAAGGCTGTTCTGGTTAAAACAAGTAATAAAAGATGGGTAAAGGTCTGTGTTTAATTATATCAACACGCCTGCAATTCTGGAATACATTCAAAATCTCCCATCTGAAAAAAAACACAGTCTTGTTTTAAGGCACATTCACTGCAGTCTTGGCAGTGAGTTTTCTAATTATTAAATCAGAAATTACAAGAAAATGCCTGTCACATATTAAGATGACAGGATTCCATCTGTAAACATCAGATGTTTTCTTCTGAGACTACATTAGCATTCTCAAAAGCGTTTTATGCACTCACTCACTGTATTCATACAATGGCAATACATATTTACACATGTGCTTGCATAACACAGTCATTGTTAGCTGTACAAACTCCCTGATGATCAGGTTCAGTTTCAGGTGGTGGCTTTTCTTTTAGGAGAGTCTGTGGGCGAGGAGGCCTCATCTGAAGAGAGTTCTACACCTGTCCCTCAATACTTAATGCTTCAAACTAACCAGAAGGCTAGGCCAAGGACAGTTGCATCACTACAGCCATCCATGTCACTCTTTCATCGCCTGAAAAGGACAGCTGGAGACCCAAATAATAGCCAGGGGCTGTCAGAGATTTGCCCTAGCAGAGACTTCCCAGAGTACAGACACCCAGTTAGCCTCTATTCCTTCTAATTTCAAAAAAAAAAAAACCCACTCAAATTAAAAAGTACGGGGTTTAGTTTGACCCTCAGTCTTCAAATACAATTGGGTTTGCAGAAGTAGTGATAAAACCAAAATTTTAAGCTATCATACAGCTTCTCTGCAAATGAAAACACTAGTTTGAGAAATATTTACATGCATTTGACTAGCAGCTGCCTTAAGTCAAAACCTGTCATAGTCTCCTCTTTCCAGCCACCCTGTGTTTTGGTTTTTGTATTTTAACTCTTTAGAAGAGGATACTCATTAAAAATAAACATCCACAACACCACCTGATACACATACTGCTTAAAATATGGCAAAAAGACTCTGGTTTTGAAGGTCAGTACACTTAAGTGGAAGGAAAAAAGTACACACAACTGAAGACAACACCACCTTGTAGTTCCATCTTATTACAGCTTTCATTATGCAGTAGCATTTTTATGGAGATAACGAGAATCTGCTCAGTCTAGTGCAACACATCATAATTTATTACTTACCTTAGAAGGTGCAAAAAATTGTATTAATTAAAATCTGCATCATGAAACTTGGATTTCACAACACAATACTTGGACTAGAATTACACAATCCCTCAGAATCCGAAATACCGACAGAAATAGTGCAGTTCCCAAGTCAAACACATAACCAAAGCATAGCCCTAGAACCCTCAATGCACACAACTCCACAGAAACCTAAGCAAGTTGCACTTCCCAGGACAAAAAGAAACTATTTTGCCAAGATTAAAAGACAACACGGAGTTTGTGTCATGTATATTCTCCGTATGCCCCCAAGTGGAATCAAGTAGTTACTGCTACGTAAAGGGAAAACCAATTCCTACCACTCCGTTTACAGAAAGCAGCTGGTCTCCGCGTTTCAGGCCTCCATGCCTATCAGCTATACCGCCGGGGATAATACGAGAGATATAGATTGGAGAATTTTGTTCTTTGCCTCCCATAATATTGAATCCAAGACCTTCTTCGGTTTTGGGTAGTTCAACCACTCTGGGATGGGAATGGCCTTCACTAGCAGCAAATGCAGCTACGGTGGCCTGTAAGAAACAATATTCTTCTATTTATAAGAAATAAAATATAGACCTCTTAGCTAGACACAGCAAGCAGACTGGAAAAGTATTTTTATCTCCTAGTACCAAAATGTGAAGACAAATGAAATTAATTCTCTAGGTACCAGAGAATGGTATCTAGGGAACAGACAGTAGCTTGAAAAATTCAGAACTCCAAGAATAAAATTTAAATAGAACAATCTTAAAATGTCAAGTCTTTGGTTACATCTTTTAATAACCTGCTAAGCTTATCCATTTTATCAGACATCTAGATAATATCCTACTGAATTTTAAATAATAATCTGCTTCTGAAGTAACAAATTACTATTTGTTTATACAAGTTACAGTTTGGCTTTTACCTTCGCCGTTGCATTAGCTCTAACTTCTGGGCTACTGCTGATATCCACAGTTTCATATACGTGTTCATACACCTATAGAGACAAAACAGTTAAAGTATGGGGGAAAGAGATATTTTTCTGCTTAGATAACCTAACAAAATACAAGGTATAACACAAAAACGTGTAACTTAAGAAGTACATGCCTCTAGTAAGAGTTTTTTCCCCAATTCACTACAAAGTGTCAAGTGACGATCTACCATACTACAAAGAAACAACTCTCTTGATACCTTTATTGCTCAGTTAATCCATACAGATCTAAGTCTCACCCTCAATCTCCCTCCTTCCACAGCATCCAGACCTCACCATCAAACTCAGAAGTTCTTATGGCTTTAACACATGACTGGAGACATGGATTACTATCTTCTCTTGCCCATTTTGATGCAAAACACTTCAATAAGGATGCACACAAAACCATTTACAGAAAGCTCTTAAAAACTCTCCTGACAACCCATCACTTCCTGCAAGATCTCCATTTTTCCTTCAACTGATGCAACTAATTGAATACCATAGGGAAAAAAAGGCTATTGAAAACGCACAGGCAAAGAATACTAATGCTAAGGAGGTGCTTACACTGAAGGCTAACCCACATCCTCACATCTACCTCACAATTTGGATTTGTCAAGCAATAAAACACACTGCCCTCAACAGGATGAGGACATTAAGATGATATCAGCGCCTAAAACCATATCTTCCTACATTATTCCAGGTGTTATCATCAGTGGTAGCGCCAACAACAGCAAGGCATATTCAATCATCTAAAAATCTCTAATAGAGAAACTGGAATGAAGATGAAGTGGTGCAAGGCTCCACCTTGAGGTGTTGTGGATATGGCTTAAAAGAAACATAGGCAATTGGTACTTTGTCTATTCTTACATTCTAAGAGGATAACAGCCTGCTATCTGCCAGTAAGGACAGACTCTCAAAATAACCTCTATAAAGTTATTTGCTCCTGAGCTATTAACACACCTATGCTATCCCCAATTATTGTCATTTTATTCCGAACTTTTGAAAGTAAGTATTCTTCTATGAAGTGGTGTTAAATTCAGCTCTTAGAGCAAAATCAGATCACTGCTCTGGGCACAGAAAGGAAAAAGTAAAACATACTGGTTTTTAACTAAAGGTAACTGCTTACGTCAAGTTAACTTACCTCCCTTACAGCATTACAGAATTCACTTTGAAGGACCCTTTGCAACGCTTGTAGCTTTTGTGGTGGCACTTCTCCACTTCTCTGTAATTTTTCCAGCAGCTCAATTGCTCTGCAGATGTCTACAGAAAAATAAAGCACCACAATGAGGAACATCTGAGGAAATCACAGGTTTGTTTTTTTCTTTCTTTCTTCGTTTTAATGAAGCAGTCTCTGTGTGTGCACATTTTTATACATAGCTTTAAGGTGTATACCTTTGATTTCTCCCATAAAACTATGTATCTACAAAATGGTACCATAAAACACTCTACTTTCAGACTATTTTTAAGTCAACCACTGCATCCAACCCTGTAAAATATCTGGAGTTATCACTGCCACATTACACAGCCAATCTGATTTTTCCTTGAAGTTTAAATCAGACTGAAATATTTCATTGATATATATACACTATCAGCACCTCTTATGCGTACTTCATAATTTATCTACTGCCATTGATCACATTTTGTTAAAACTAGCAAACCAGCTAAAGTATTGTCAAATACACTAACATTCCTTTTATATGTATAAAAAAATACTTCTAGTTCAACAAGACTACATTTGATACTTTCCCTACAACAGGGCTGAGAATTATCTGGTCTGTTACCTCCAGTGCTTAACAAAAACAACCAAGCTCCTTTTGATATTCTCTGTTGAGAATATCTCTATTTTAGAACCCTTAACCCCAAACCTCTTTGCTCCAGTTCCTAGAAACATGTTCCTAAGAATTCATGATGTCCATATAAATATAAAATATATAAATGCAAATGCTGCTTTATGAAACTGAACTCCCTGTGAACAGTTTGATTCCAGATCCCTACGACTCAAGAGGGGCATCAAATGCCATGTGACATGCTTCTGGCATTTCTAGAAGAGTACAAGACATTCATATCCCTCACTTGTATTGCCATTAGCGATGATTCTGAATCACGCAAGTTCTTGAACAGAAGCAGAACATTCTCTCAGAAAAGCAGATAGGAAGAACTAGTTTCATTAGCACATAGGCAAAGAAGCAGTGATTAATCTATTATATAAAAAAGGCACAGACAATTTTAGAAAAGGATGGAGTCTAGAACACTGCTATATCCCAAATGCATTACTTCCTTTTCTCATGTAATTAACCTTTAGGCAACCATTTTTCATGTGAACACACTCAATGGCACCACGTCAGCACAGAAAACGTGCAATAGCCACGAGCTTCTAAAAGGCCAAATTTAAGAAAGGAGAATTTACGTAACAGGATGAGAAGATGGCGGGGTGTATGGTCTGAAACAGAGGTTAAGTGCACTGAGAACAGACAACTCACACTCATGCTCTGCCCACTTTGTGAGTTATCAGACACACCTGCAGGTGGTACAGTCAATGAAACAAGGTACAGTTTAACCTCCCAGGTTGGTCATCCACAGACTGGAAATGAGTTCTTCATGGAAGAATATCCAAGTACTATCACTATAGCCGCAAGACACAAATCATTTCAGATGAGGGTTAAGATTTCTATGTACCATGAGAATTTGGTGGTTTCTGGCAAGCATTTCCAGGCTTTACAAGCACCAGTTACCTAAAGCAAAGAAGTATCAAACCCTAAATTTTAGTTATTACTAATCCCAAGTCCTCAGAGGACTCACTTCACACAGGCATGCCTATTTGCTATTTGTACAATTACAAAATGCAAAAACACTTCTGAAGCTTTTAATTTCCTAACACACATTTTGTATTTCATTAACATACAAAACAGTTGGTGAAATTTAAGAAATTCTAGATGTGACTGTTGATTACTCTTCCACTGATGAAAAATCCCCAACACTGTTAGTAATCCCTGCGTTTAGCAACAGCAGTGCAAGTTATCTGTATTTCATCAAGTCTTGCACTGAACAGCTTGAAATAGAATGATCAACAAATAGCAATAGCAGCACTTCCAACCCTGCAACACTCCATATATTCATGAAAAAAAGTCTAGAAAGTATGTAAATTACAATACAGATATCATGTAAATACTTGCAGATGATTGCAGACAAATGACTGTTTCATGCACAGGAAGAGTACATTTGTACACAGCCATGCCCCAGTCTGGAGCCCATGAAGCCTGTTAAGCTGTAAGGTGCTTGAACTTGTTAGGTAACAATTTGATTAGGATACTGCAAGAAATCTTAAACAGTGACAGCTGCAGAAATGAAGACTCCAGAAACAGTTTTGCTAATTTCTCCTCTTTTTTTGACCTTCATGTTTCACCAATAAACTAGATATATTTTCTACCTGGATTTCCTAAGAGGTGAAATATTCAATTACATAGCACTTTATACCCTAAGGTAAAATTGCCTCGTTTGGAAATCAGTTGTGTCTTTCCCGAAGCGCAGACTAAAAGCATAGAATCAGCTTGTCAAAAAGTGACTGCGATACACTGAAATGAATTAATTTAAGATGAAAATAAAGCAGAAAATGCAGTTGAATAAGAAAAAGCTTCCTGATCAAAGGACCAAGCTGCTGCTGGTAAAAACCCAAAGCAGACAAATGAAGCACAAAAGTCAGATCCTCAGCACTCTATATATCTCCTTTACCACATTGTACCTCTAGCTCAGGTAGATACAGGCAATGAATCCCATTACCAGCACACTTCCCCTCCCACTCCAAGAGTTGTGTTGTTTTACCCTGTTGACAGGACCCCATTATACGAGCCTGAAAGTGAAATGAGTGTAACTTTCTCCCACTGAACTGCATTTGGTACTATTAGTCAGAAGCTGAAGATTCAATCTCTCCCAGCAATACTGCTCTGGAAAGGAACTAGTCTGGCTGGGAACAAGTGGCAAAACATATCTCTCATTTTCAAGAAAAGGTTGTTGACTGCTCTGCTGATGTAGTGTGCTTCCTCCTGAACTACCGCTTGTGATATGATCAGCTGAAAGCTCTCTTCCTCACAATATTATCATTACAGTTTAGCCAACTGTTCTGCACCAGAGGCTGAAATTGAACACTACAGAATTGTCAGTGATGGATTTCCGCAAGGATCAATGTAGAAATAACTTCAGAGGTACGTGATTAAAAGAACCTCATAAAATTCACTGTAAAATTGAATCCACACATAACTAAAAATGGATTTCCTTTTAACCTTTGCATCCTTTTTATACCAGTTGCCTGTTCTTCACAAATCATTTTTTGTGCTCACAGCATCAAAGTCCTGAAAAAGTAAGATACATTTAAACTAAAAAAATGTGGGGGAAAAAAGACAGCAAGATGCCACCACTCCAAGCATATGTGTGAACAAAACACAGAAAGAGACATGCAGCATCCTCATAGATACTCCTGATTAACCACCTCCACTGCTTATGTTCAAATAGTCTGGATTCCCAAACTGTATGTAGTTATCACACATCTCCACCAAACCATACAAATAACTTTGGAACGTTAAATGTTCTTTCATCCCTGCCCTCCAGTGAATTTGGGCGGTGGTGTTTGCAATGCAGCTCGGAGGAGAGAGCAGACGGGGAGAATTTTCAATTGCCCTGATGGTAAGCATATGGTAACCATTTTAAAACAGCTCTTTTTCCACACTATTCTCTCCTTTCTTATGCTGTATGCCAACAGCACTAGTGATGTTTACTTTCTATTCTCTCCTTTCTTAAGCTATACGCCAACAACATTACTGATGTTCATTTTCAAGCTGCTGTTGATTCATCATCAGGTTATCTGCAGTCAGCCCCACACAATTAACAGAAGTTACTTATTTCTGTAAATAAGGCTCTGGCTTTTGTGGGCCAATTATACCGTGCTCCCTTTTTCTTTTTTTAAAAAGGTCAATATGCCAGAAGACTAAATAGCTCCTTTGTTACACTGATCCCTAAGTAACCCCGCAGACTTGTTTACTTTCATGGATAGCGCATAGTAGCAGGGTAATGAGGTGGAGAAGGATGCTGCCTGAGGTTTAAATCCACAGACCTACCAAGAGAAACTAATCCACTGCCAAAGCAGCTGCCCTAATTAACAAGCTTTGGAGAAGGGAGGGTAGGTGAGCTGTGGAGTGGGAAGCAAAGTCCTTATATAAGTCACTACTTACAGGCCTTCTCTCACACAAGTGATACTTGTAGAATGGGAAAGAGGTTCACGCAAACAGAAAAAATTACTTCTGTGGTAACTAACGTGTGACAGGACCAAGCATGGGTATGTACAGCATGTTATACATCTATAAAAAAAACATCTAGCACTGTGAGCAAAGGTGGTGGTTCCAGTGGAAACAGCAGCAGGAAAACAGTCAGCTCATCCAATCATCTACACTCCAGTTAACTACTTTCTTTCTCAAAAACAGGATTTCTCATTCTCAGTATTCTTTTCCTATTTAAATTCCACTTTCTACTCCCTACTTTCCTACATACACATTCATAAGCCCATTATATATATATTTTTATACAAGCATGTGTTCCCTGAGCTACTATGGACCTTGCACAGTTCAGAAGAACCACCATAAGGAAGTTTATCCTTGTCTCTTAAAAGCCCTGGATACAAGACACAAATGTATTATAGAAAAAAAGTACCTAACTAGGGTCTGTATTTTATCCATTACCCTGATTTTAGTACACACTGTACGGTATGAACACCACAAATTTAGGCTAGAAACTGAAAACTCGGGGTGAAACCACAAATGTGAGAGTGTAAGAGCTGAGCAGAACCATGAGCAAGTGTAGTGGGAGCCCCGAATGCATTAGCGGTCTTCTATAAAAATAAGTAAATCATTATTACTAAGACAGACCCTAACAGCTCAAACTTAAAGCTAAGAATTTAGCTGAGTTGAAAACTAAGCTTCTCCCAGGAGAGGGGCAGCAACAAGAAGCTAACAGAAAAGCTGGCACTAGCAGAGGCGCAGCAGACACACGAACAGGAGAAGGTCTGGGGCCTGTGCACCCATGGAAACGCAGACGCGCACTGCAAAGCGAGAAAAACCTGCGTGAAGAAAAACCGAAGCAGCAAGTCCAGATAACACGCAGCGAGAACCAGAAGCAATGGAAAACATTTCCAAAGCAGGCTCCTATCTGGCTGCCTCCGGGGCAAAGAGGCCGCTCGGAGCTCCGCAGGGGACAGCACCGCTGCCCCTCGCGGCTTTCCCGCGGCCCGGCCTCAGACGATCAGGCCTCAGCAGGGGCCGCGGGGGAGACAGGAAAAACCGTCCCACGGGCTCCGGCCAGCCCCCGGCAAGGTGCCGCGGAGCCAGGCTGGAGCAGCAGCCCCACGGCCGCAGCTCGCCCGCGGCGGTGAGCGGTCACAGGGCAGTGAGGAGCGCCTGTCCCCACGCCGCGACGCTCACCTCGCTCCAACCGCACCGGCTCGCTCAGCGCCGCCATCTCCTCCTCGCTGCGGCCCGAAGGGGAAGTGACGGAGCACTGCCGGAAATGGCGGGCGGCGGGAGGGCGGGGCTGGTGCTGGCGGGTGGGGGGGTGGTGGTGCTTGTCGCTACAGGACGCTTTGTCGCGATAGCAGAGAGCGTCGTCGCGCGAGCGCGGTGGGAGCAAGGGCGGTGCTCGCTTCTCCCCCGCTGGGGTGGCGGGACGTGAGTCCTGTGGGCTCGGCCGAAGTTGTGCCAAAACCCGTGTAAAATGCCCTCTGTGTGGGGGCTTTTCCCCACCTCTTAACGCGTCTGAGGACTTTTCGCTCGCTAAAAATGTCGCAGAGGGTGTGCTTGTCTTTATGCGCACCCTGGGTGCCCCTGGAGATGCCCTGGCAGTGTTCAAGGCCAGGTTGGACAGGGCTTGGAGCAACCTGGTCTAGTGGGAGGTGTCCCTTCCTGTGGCAGGGGGTTGGAACTGAATGAGCTTTAAGGTCCCTTCCAACCCAAACCGTTCCGGAAGGACTTGGGGGTGTTGGTTGATGAAAAAATGGACATGAGCCGGCAGTGTGCACTCGCAGCCCAGAAAGCCAACCGTATCCTGGGCTGCATCAAAAGGAGCATGACCAGCAGGTCAAAGGAGGTGATCCTGCCCCTCTACTCTGCTCTCGTGAGACCTCACTTGGAGTATTGTGTGCAGTTCTGGCATCCTCAACATAAAAAGGACATGGAACTGTTGGAACAAGTCCAGAGGACGGCCACGAGGATGATCAGGGGACTGGAGCACCTCCTGTATGAAGATAGGCTGAGAAAGTTGGGGCTGTTCAGCCTGGAGAAGAGAAGGCTGCGTGGAGACCTGTCGTGGTTTAAGCTTCTCTAACTCACGCAGCTCATTCTCTCACTCACTTCCCCCTCTTTCTTCCCCCCGCTCCCAGAGGGATGGGAAGGAGAATCGAAAAGAATGCAACTCCCACAGGTTGAGATAAGAGCAGTTTAGTAACTAAAGTATAACACAAATCACTGCTGCTACCACCAATAATAATAATGACAAGGCAAATACAAGGAAAGAATACAATTCTCACCACCTAAAACCCAGCCAGACCACGCAGTGCACCCCCCACCCTTCCAGGTCTCTGCTTTCTGCTTTCCATCCTGGGCATGACGTGCTGTGGTATGGAATAACCTCTTTGGTCAGTTTGGGTCAGGTGTCCTGTCTCTGCTTCCTCCCGGCTTCCCCTCCTCCCTGGCACAGCATGAGGCTCAGAAAGTCCTTGGTCAGACCAAAACATCACTAAGCAGTAACCGAAACACTGGTGTTACCAGCACTGTTCCCAGACCCAAAATCAAAAACACAGCGCTGCACCAGCTACCAAGAAGGAGAAAAATGACTGCTGCTGCTGAACCCATGACAAGACCTCATAGCAGCCTTCCAGTATCTGAAGGAGGGCTATAGGGATGTTGGGGAGGGACTCTTCATTAGAGACTGTGGTGAGAGGACAAGGGGTAATGGGTTCAAACTTAAACAGGGGAAGTTTAGATTGGATATGAGGAAGAAATTCTTTACTGTGCGGGTGGTGAGGCACTGGAATGGGTTGCCCAGGGAAGTTGTGAATGCTCCATCGCTGGCGGTGTTCAAGGCTGGATTGGACATAGCCTTGGGTGGCATGGTTTAGTGTGAGGTGTCCCTGCCCCTGGCAGGGGGGTTGGAACTAGATGATCTTCAGGTCCTTTCCAACCCTAACTATTCTATGATTCTGTGATAATTTAGTGTATGTGTGGGACTAATGTATTGCATTTACTTTCTGTATTAAATTGATGTATGTACAAGTATGATTTAGATTAGATATTAGGAAGTTCTTCCCTGTGAGGGTGGTGAGGTGCTGGCACAGGTTGCCCAGAGAAGCCATGGCTGCTCCATTCCTGGCAGTGTTCAAGGCCAGGCTGGTCAGGGGTTGGAGCAGCCTGGTCTAGTGGAAGGTGTCCCTGCCTATGGCAGGGGGTTGGAACTGGATGAGCTTTAAGATCCCTTCCAACCCAAGCCAGGCTGGGATTCTATGATGTACTTAGCTTTTTCTGGAAAGAAAAGCAAGAGACTATTTCAGGCCATGTACTTATATATGCTTAATTTCTACTAAGGGTATAACTCTTCATGTTTGGCTTTGGTTTTACCCACATTTTGTATTTATTTTTGCTTTGAAAGAGAATAGCTCTCAACAGGTCTCCAAGTGTCTACTAACATGACAGTGATGTACTCCCTCCTCTCTGTGATTCATTTTAATGCCAGCTCCTCTCAGTTTGAAGGATGCAGTGTGTGCATTTAAATGAAAAGGTCATATGAATGGAATTTTGCAGGTGAACAAAATTAAATCCTCACAGACTAGTCTCCGGCAAGCAAAAGTGTTGTATCAGCTGGAACCATAGAATGTTTCTAGAATAAAATCCAGATGCTTCTATCACAGTCGTACAGGAACTACCATTCTTGTCACAAGTGATCGAAGTTTTAAATAGCCTGCTCTGACTTCGGACAGATGAGCTTACGGAGAAAAATGAGTGTTCAGCATTATTTCATAAATCTTAAGGTTTTTCCAAAAGATGTGCAGTAAGAATACATGTTGAAACACATCTTTCAAGTGGCATTATTCTGAGTCCAGTGAAGACTAAAGATTCAGAAGTTAAAGCAGCTGCTTTAACTTTCTTGTAGATCCAGTGAACTGGACGATGACGTTACGAGAATAAGAAAATCTGAAAAGCACATTTTATGCAGTGCTTCCACTGTCTTCTTCATAGCACTGTCCATCTTACACTACATTGCTTCAGGAATTTGTGCTGATTTATACCTGTGGGGGAAAACCCTCCCACAACAAAGTTTGTGGTTTTAACTGTGATCTGTGAAGAATGTTGTATTAGTTACTTGGTTTTGTTTGTTCTTTGTTTTCAAAATGGACCTTACTTTCTATGATTATATTCTATTTGAGAAAACTAGATCTTTTTACACCAGAAGTTCTGTGGGCATCAGGAAAACTAGTGGGCTTATAACCTTTACAAAAGAACAGAAAAGAAGCAGAGTGCCTGATTATTCTGTTTGGCCTTTGCTTTTTTGTATCACCTATGGAACTAAACCAACTGGACCTGAGAGAAAGAAAACTTTGGCATAAAATATGACATTGCTGTCTGGTTTAATAAAGGAGCTGAAAGTGGGCATGTATGCCTCTTCTATGTCCTTCAGGAGGACCAAAGAACATTAGGCCTCATGTTCCAGTGGAAGAAGTGGAATGGCAGTGTAAGACAATGCAGGGAAGGAAAATAAGGCCACAGGTTATATATAAAAATGAAAAGCATGCATACCCATTTGTCTTTTCCTTTCTGAGGTAGTATTTAAGTGCAGTGCTGTATTTTTGCAGGACTGCCCAATTTTTGCAGTGGTGTCTCTTAAGCTACAAAGCCAGGCATTGCTGTGGCAGAGGCATTTTAGTGCAATTTTTTGTCTTCAAAAATAAGAAAGGGAATGAGCTGCTGAGTCTATAGCATGCTGTGTTTTCTCAATAAAAATTCAAAGCATAGGTGGATGCTGACAAATGCAGTATTAATCCAACAAACTGTTTGTGCCATCCTTGTCAGGAAATCTCTATCCTGGTAAGCGTTTGGAGGAAAAACAGATCCCAAAAGTGATTCCCAAAAAGTGAGGGTGCCCCTCCTGAATGACTAGGTAAACATATTTGCACAATAATGGCTGAGAAGCATAGAAGTTCTAAGCATTAAACTTCAGTTGATGTGTTTTGCTAACTATAATGAAATTATTAATTTAGACCCCTTTGTCTATGTCACTCAATCTTGTGACATTTTTACCAGAGTTACTTTTAATCTTCATTGATGAATTAGCTGAGGTGTTATCAGCTACACTTTAACACCATATGAAATATTGATGCTGTGTGCTGTAGTATATGTCAGTTGGGCTTCTGGGAGCAAGAGCATCCTGCAGGTTTTTGTGTGTGTGGTGACTAATTAGAGTTACTGTGGAAAGATTATCAATAATCAAGTGATATAGCCTATGTCTTCATTGGAAAATAGTGGCACTACCAGTCTAAGAGAAAATGGAAATCAGTCTCTGGCATGAGTTAACTTAAAATGAAAGCACAGTTTCTTTTAGGTGAGAGATCTTAGTGTGTAAGAAGTTAATCCATAACTAAGAGGATGAGCTTTATTCATAACTTAATTGGTAAGGTCTTAATATTTTTATGGTAGTGTCTTACCAGGCAGCCAAACATGGGGCCCTTTAAACCTGGACATTAGACACAGGTGGAGGGAATGCAAATGTGACAGGATATACTCTACAATTAGCTAGGCAAAATGGAGGAAGGGGAGTGGTTTAAGAAACTTCATTAGCTTTCTTTCTGGCTTCTGCTCAGGTGTAAGGTTTGGGCTCAAGCTTCTCACGAGAAAGAGACGTGGACTGAGGCTAGCTTTGTCTCTATACAATTCTATCACAACACTGTAAACTTATGGCTTAGTTTGTTGGAAAAATACTTTCCCTATGTATGGACCTGTGTATGTGTGTGTTCTTGTTCTAGCAGGACCAGTCCATAGTGGTCTTGTAGCTAGGTAGTATTTTCCTTCGCATCCAGCTGACAAGAATTTAATCACAAGGAGAGCCTGGAAGATTTGCTGGATGCTACAGAAAACATTAGAATGCAGTGTTCTAAAATTTCATCATCTCAATAACATCCTTACAAGTGTAAAGGTGCTAATTAGTGCATTATTTTAACAGATAGTACAAATCACAAACCCACAGCATTTATTTATGTATGTGTTTTAACACGCATATGGTCAGGAATGATCACGAAGTGCTTTTAACAATATTAGGCAAATTTTAAGTCCACACTGAAAGGGATTTTACTTAATTACCTAGCTAATGCCGTAGAATGTACATATGCATCCAGTTACCTTTAAGGAGGAAATGGCAATTGTGTAACACAGTACACCAATATGGTGAAAAAAAAATTGACTAGTGACGAGTATCAGGACACAGTGTATGCTCATTAAAATCACAGAGGATTTTCTGCTGTCCATGAAGAACAATGTCTGCCTGGGAAATCTGAAAGGCCAATAGGATAGGAGTAGGACTTTTATTTATGATTCAGGGCAGAGAAGAGGGTGCCAATTCAATTTTTAGGTTATTAAGACATCTCTGCCTTAAGGCTACCATGTTAGTAGAATTTTATTGCTTTAATACCATTGAATTTAATTACTTTAAATCTTTGACAGTTGCATTAGTATTTGCAATTCCAGGAATACTTTGGTTCATCGGCCTAGTCTAGGGTGAGTTCCATGGTCTGCCATGCGCTGATTGATTGTCATTGTCACTGTCCAGGTTTTTATACTGATTGAAAAACATAGTACCTTTTTGATCATGCACATAACTAGCATTTTTTCTTTTTTCATATGACAGGAGAGAATTTTGCATTGTTACGTGTTACAGAATATGCATTTTGATTAATCTCTCACACACTGGTTGATTAACATGTAGAAAGAGTCCAGCATTTTGGTATGTGCCACCTAATCTCTATGCCAGTTATTTTTTCCACATAAAACTTGACTATGTGAGTTGTCTCTGGATTTTTCTGGTCACTCCTGGTGAATGTGAGAGCACGTAGCAGACATATAGAAAGCACTGCCTGTTACTCAGAGGCTTTTTAAATCTTCTCATTGTCATCCCTGTGGCCTTTTCTATAGATGTAAATGCTGTTTACTGATGACAAGGCTGACAGAGCAAGCAGAGTCAAATTGAAAGTCTGTGATGCATCTAAATGCTAATTACAATTAATACTCAGAAATAATTAAATGCATCTGCCTTTCCCACCACATCCCTTCCCCTCCTCCCCCCGAGGAAAATACTTGACCTTGCACATGCTCCTTTTTTCTAAAATGTATAATATCTATTAAGGTCTCATACAGATGAGACAGACTCACCTTACTGCATGATGTAGTAAGCATACACTCTGTAGTACAGCTCCACAGGAAGCCCTTCACCATTAAGTTTTGACGGACAGCAAGCTTCTGTTAATAAAACAGAGTAGTAGTATTATATATTAATAGTGATATTATATAGTGTAGTGCTCTATACAGAATCAAATCCTCCTTTCCAACACTATTGTGACAGAATTTACATTAATATTATCATAATACAATTATTAAGGAATTATTAACTAATAATTAATTCTCATCTCTAAGCACATTTTCCTTGGTACAGAATTGAAGTCTTTCAGTGAATGAAATTGTGTTAATTGGTGAATTTCAGAAGAAACACAGGATGCTTAATTCCACCTTGGATAGGACAGTAATGTTTTTGAAAAGACTGCTATTATGTTATGCCTTTCTGTACAGTCACAGAGATAAGTTAAGATTGCATTAACAATATTTGCCTGCCTTTCATGTGCTTTGCTGAATAATCTCATTTTACTTGTTATTTGAACCTTGAAAGTTTGAGTTTACTTTAAAAAAGAACTAAAGCTACCCAAAATAGATTTGGCAGAACAGCCGTTTGACAGAAGAATATAAACATGGTGAGTCTCCCTCTGCTTTCATCACTGGAAGCAGCGCCTGGCCTCTGGAAGGGGTGGTCAGAAGAAGAAACTCTGCCTCTGCAGTATGCTGTTCTTTGCACTCTAACTTGGCAGGGCTTTCTGAGTAGGAAAGGGATGGAAGTTGCAAATTCAGTGTGTGTCCTGCAGAAATACAGGTGTGAGTTAGCAGTGAATTCCAAAGATCAACTTTTATTGAATTTAGACAGTACTGTAAAGGGTACTTTGTTAGAAGAGAATGATCCCTCCCCCCTGAAAGTATGACAGAAACATCCACAAAGCCTTTCATAAAGAGATTTAAGGAAGACATTCCAGATCTCAGTTACCACACACACAAATCACACCTGCAAAAACAGAAATTGGAAAATACTTCTACTACATGTTAGACAACCACTGGCTCTATGTAATGATTTCAGTGTTTTATAACAGAGTAGACTTTTATGTTAGCCAGACTTAATACATTCTTCCTACAGTATGTATGACAAATTTTTTTTTACAGAAGAAAATGACTGAGCAGGAACCAAAAGTCATCAGAGTTGTATGAAGTCTTACATTGTATGCCTTCATTGGGCAATAGAGAGTTTGCTATTTTGCATCTTTGGAGAATAACAATCCTAAGCGGATGAATTGCTATGCTCAGCAAGGGGCAGAGTACAGAATAAGCATCTGTGCTGTTCAAGACCCTGTGAGTGTTTGGACTGGAAATGAATTTCACTTTTTGGCTTTTCCCCCTGCATTGTGGTAATTTCTCCACTGTCTCAGGCTGCATTTGAGTTTTTCACTGGCTTGAGTCAGAAGACTTGGCTAGTCTTTCTGCAATGAACCATTTCTCTGTGTACCTTTAGATGAGCTATCTCAGAAGAAAGCTCACTGGGATCAGAAAATTTTCTAGAAAACACTGGTTTGACTCCTGGGATCTGAAATTGTTCTTCTTAAGCTTTGCTTAGGTCATTAAATGTATGCCAGTGACCTAAGTAGGAGTTGATCTAACCCCCAGAGGGCCATTCAAAGTTCAGTAAGGTAGTTCTTGCACTCTGGTGCAACTGAGAAAATTTGAATGCAATTAAAGTATCTATTTAGGGCTTAGGACTGAAGAGTAGATGGACTTGGGTGTATGATTGCTAACACATTTCTGGGTTTGTAAAGAACCTTTTTCTTTTTTTCTCTAGTGTTTTATACCAAATATGATTTGTAAATACCATTTCTCAAAGGTCCAATTGTAACA
The DNA here is from genome assembly GCA_028858755.1 of Ara ararauna. Taxonomy (NCBI): domain Eukaryota; kingdom Metazoa; phylum Chordata; class Aves; order Psittaciformes; family Psittacidae; genus Ara; species Ara ararauna. Next base: position 27,790,455 of record CM054380.1, read on the forward strand.
AAACGGATGCAAACTGCTAACGTAATATTGAAGTGAAACTACTGTTGAACTGTTTATGCTTACAAAAATGCATCCACCATTTAGGATCCCAAACAGATTCTCCATTTCCATGTAATGGGGTCCTCTTTTATGGAAAAGAATCTAAGTTTCAAAGACATTAACTGTGTTTTCAGTAATATCACTGATGTTTAAAGAGCTCCAGAAGTGTTTTGTTGTACATCACTGGGCATTTGAAATTCATGGAAAAGCACTTAAAGTGTATATGTAAAATTTCCTTTTAAAATATTTGAATATTAATAATAATAATAAAAAATCCAGTATCTTCCTGTAGGCTTGTGTAGGGCCAGATCACTCGCTGATGCAGATGCATGCAACCCTGCTGTCTCCACGTCTCTGGCTCACTGGGATCTTACAGGCTGGGTTCCTATAGTCCCAGGCATTTTGCTGTTAATTGCAATAGCAATAGGGCTGGACCACTCTAAACAGGTAACAAGTAGGTATGCTACCTTTTTGTATGTACAGTGCAGTATATACCATTAATAGATTTTCTCCACATTGGTAAGGGTTTTCAGAGCTTACTTTCTGTGTATCGAAGAATATATAGTGATTGTTTCCTAAAATGCATTCTTTACCTAGACTTCAGTCTCCCCATCCCAGGTGCCAACCTGGTAGTGCTAGAAATAGATTTTGTTTTGTTAAAATAACTGATATTATCATCTTTACGAAGCCACTAATGTGACAAGACCTTGTATTTCACTACTAATATTAGACTACATTAGCGGTATCTTAACTGGTACAGCCTGTGCAGATGTAATACAATCTCCTTCCATACTATTTTATCACATTACTCTGGTTTCTAATCTTGCAAATGTTCTCAAGAGGAATTACTCACATGCATAAAGTAACCTCATATTCTTTAATGTTTGCAGACTTGGGCCCCAGGTTACAATATCATTTATATTAAAATTGTTTCTGAGCGTAAAGGGCTGCTAATTATTCCAGATTCTTCATCTAGGATTGTATTTTGAAGGGGGAAATACATCTTATTTGTCTGATTTTATCTTTTTCTTCTTCCTTCTGGTCTGTTTTGTAGTTACACATATGGGGAGAGGGATGCACATGGGAAAATATTAGGCAGTTTGGTGATAAAAGTATTCTCTGTGCTCAAAGAATAAAGGACTGCAACTGATTTGACATTTTACTCTCTTTTTGGCTAAAGAGAAAAAAGCAATTCAATTCCTAATATGATTTGACAAGCTATATTTTAGTGATCAGTACAGAATGAAATCTGAAAAACATTAATTTCTTTGCATTTGCGCATTTTAGAAACATGGGGTTTTAGTTTTCTTAAGTGTGCCTCCTTGTGTTTTACATTTCAGCCAAAGGACTGAAATTAAATTTGTGTAGGAAGGCAATAAAAGGGGTTTATGAGTACATGCAACTGCTACTTATTTTCCGCCTATGACAAAGTGATTTTCCATGGCAGCTTGTAAATTCGTGAAATTCAGAACTTCAGGTAATACCAAAACAAACAAATTATGGAAGAATCTAAGTCCAGCTGCAAGACAGTGCAATTTGACAATTAAGATACTTCTGACATATTTTAATATGGGTTTATGAACTTCTGAACCTAAGTACTTTAATCAGAGTGGTAAGTTAGTGTTTACAGACTGGAACTGTGTTACCTAGGTCCTGTTTGTTCTGTGGTTTCAGCGATGCACACCCCATAGGTTTTAGCCTTGCAATTCAGTGGAAATACTTCTCTCTCGCCTGCTGAGGGACACCCGTTTGAAGAGTCTTGGCATGAAAAAGCTTCAAAATCAGATTCCAATACCAGAAGTTGAGACACGAGTTCCTGTAACAGCAAGAAAAATAAATTACTACAGCCTTTGTTAAAAAAATATAAAAATCTCTGCTATCTCTTGCTGATGTCAGACACAGTAAAAACAATGATTTGTAACAGATGGGAAGAAAGACAGCTCAGATGATTAGGTGAATGGGAGAGCCTAAGTTATAAGGAAGGGTGAGGAGAGGATTACTTTCTTTGAGTATCATGGGGAATATATGCTGGGAATTGAATGAGTGCAACAGAAATAAATGACAACAAATAGATACAGGAAATCTGATTCTGAAGAAGCTTTGCAGCTGAGTTTTCCTTTCTCCTTGCAGGACAGTAGAGAAAGTAGTTGTTTCCATCAGAAGATGTAAGCCCATGTTTTCCTTGTACTGTTTATTTTCAAGCAAACACACCTGCTTTCTAAGTTGCATAAGCCTCCAGCAGGCACACCCTCACGATTGGTGTCTGCATTTTAACTCTACTTTTTATGATTTTACAGCATCTTACACTGCCAGGGCAACATTCAGTCCCAGCATCCTCAAGCAAGTTTCCATCACTTCCCTTAAGAAGCTCTTCTGGCAGCTTCCCAGCAACCAAGAATTACCTTCATCCACAACTAGTTTGGCTTTACTACATGAAAAAATACAGAATCATAGAATGGTTTGGGCTGGAAAGAACATTAAGCTCATCTAGTTCCAACCCCCTGCCATGTGTAGGGACGCCTTACCCTAGACCATGTTGCCCAAGACTCTCTCCAACCTGGCCTTGAACACTGCCAGGGATGGGGCATTTACCACTTCTTTGGGCAACCTGTTCCAGTGCCTCACCACCCACACAGGGAAGAACTTCTTCCTTGTACCTAACCTGAACTTCCCCTGTTTTAGTTTATACCCATCACTTCTTGTACTATCACTACAGTCCCCGATGAAGAGTCCCTCTACAGCATCCTTATAGGCCCGCTTCAGATACTGGAAGGCTGCTATGAGGTCTCCATGCAGCCTTCTCTTCTCCAGGCTGAACAGCCCTAACTTTCTCAGCCTGTCTTCATATGGGAGGCACTCCAGTCCCTAATCATGCTTGTGGTCTCTGGACTTGCTCCAACAGCTTCATGTCCTTCTTATGTTGAGAACACCAGAACTGTACACAGTGCTCCAAGTGAGGTCTCACTGGAGTGTAGTAAAGGGGCAAAATCACCTCCTTTGACCTGCCAAAAATCAGTAGATGAACTGATCTGGAACCCTGAATGGATCTCAGACTTAAAAACGTCCCTAAGATTGTTAGCAAACACACAAACGCCACTGAATTTATGTATAACCCCCCTGATAAGATCCAGGCTTTATCCCCTCTACTTAGGTGCTGCGAGTTTTATGAAGACAAACCTTAACATAAGAATAAAATAAAATCAAATAAAATACAAGAAAACCATCTCTCAGTTATGCAGGGAGGACTCTAAGTAGCTTTCATCCCTTTCCTGTGCTCCTAGTAATTTATGGTGGTTCAAAATGAGTACAGCCAGCTCCCGTCCTCTGGAGTGCAAACACACCGCCTCTTCTCCACACCCTGTCATTTCTGTTTACCAAGAAATAGAAGAGGATTTTGCACTGAGCTACTCTAGAAAAGCACCAGAGAGAACACTAAAATTTGAGGCCAGCTGAGCTTGTCCAATTGCTGCTAGTTTTCCTCCCCAGCTCAAAGAACTGCATCGTTAAAAATAATGCATGCTATTAAAGGACAGCATAGCTTTTGGAGCACAAGGGTTTTTTAAATGACAGCATTCAGCTGGAGACAATACATTTTGAGACTCATTCAGTTTTTCTCGTTTTATAATATAACCTAGTCACAACCTGACCGATGAACCGTCTTGCCAAATTGGCAAGAATCTTTCAACTGAGACACATTTTATTTATCCGTTGAGTCTTCCTCTGTTTTCCAGGTGGGAATCTCATGAAGACAAAAGCCTGCTTCCTATTTATGTTATGCTTGTCAGAAAGTGCTTAGGAAGCTCACAGGGACTCCAGTGGAGTGGATGTGAGAAGTCATGCTTTCCTGCAGGTGGCTTGCAGTGCCCAAAGAGACCTCTCTCAAAAGCATTTCTCCTCCCGAGGAAAACCCCTCAGAAGTTTTTCGTTAAAAAGATTTTAGTAATACTCAGTAGCACTGTGCTTTGGATTATGGCATAGATGATACTATGGAGAGTCTAGCTTAAAAGAAAAAAGGAAAAGGCAAGTTAGCTGGCAGAGCAAAGAAATTTTAGTATTAGGCAGAATCAGGATGGGGAGGTTTATTGTTTTATCTTTGTTCCCATAGGGAAAATACACTCTTTTTAAAGTGAGCACATACTTTTATCGTTAAAACTCACCACACGTTGAGGCTTAGAGAATCATCTAACACCTAGTGAAATGTCCCATCTCTGCAGGCATACCAATCCTCAGACTCACCATAAACAGGTTACCATATGTCATTCTACGATGACCTTGGAGTGAAAGTGTATTCCCATGCATCAACAACACAAGTATATTATGGGGTTGGTGATGGATAAATCTGAGAGGAATAAGTGTGCAAGTGTCTAAGTGGAATAAAGTGGCTGGATTTACCAACTCCCTGGCATGTGGTACGGCAGTATGGAGCCTGGCTCAGCTTCAGAATACTCAGTGGTATACTTTATCTTGGTTTGTGTCCTCTTGTTCCCAAAACAACTGGAGCAAATCCCTTCTGCTCTGGGAACTGTGAAGAGCACCCTACCAAAGCCCAAAGTCCAAGATACTCTTCCTCATTTATAAAATGTGCTGGTAGCTGAGAACCACAAGAAGTCCTAGTCCAAGCTACCACTCACAAGTCCAGGCAGTAGTGTGCAGATTTCTATAGCTATAATTTTTATTCAAAGTGATGTAAGACATTTCAAACATCAAGAGAAGGATTAAAATTTTGTGGTGCTTCAAGTGTAAAGGGTTTTCTAGAACAGGAAAAACTAGAAAAACCAGACCCTGTCTCTGGCACTCCAGCCAGAGTCTGATGCATTCAGAAGTGAATGCAAGGGAGCAGGCTTGGTCGGAAAAATTGCCATTTAATTTAAATAAAACTAAACAAAAAAGACTTGACACTTAATTTCATTTACATCAAGATGAAACCAAGATGCTTAAAATTTTTAATGATAAGTCAGAATGAGAGAAAGAGGCTCCAGAATACCTAGGAATTTTGTGGCTAGGAAGCTCCCTAGGAGACGGGGTACAAGCAGGGAGTCAAACCCGTGTGTGTTACATCTAAGGTCAGCTCACTAGTCATGGGGCTGGAGTATTTTCTAAGGCTTTTCTACCATCCATTGCCTTTTTGCAATTTGTCCCTATTCCTTTAAATGCTTGGTTTTGTTGCACTGCAGATTGTAACCAATTACAAGAATCACAGATTTTTTTTCTTTTTTTTTTTTTTTTTTTTTGGTTGAAAATAACTAGTCTTTGGCTCAATGTGTATTGATATATGTATGCAAAATTAAATAACTCCATTCAAAGAAAGAAGTAAGGGTATCATTAGTTACAGAATTGTATAAATGCCTGTAACCCCACCTATTTCTAGATAAAAATTAGGGTCATAAGCTATGTCTTCCCATGTGAATAAAGTAATCGTAAGGATATTGCCTGTTCTGTAACTGCTCCCTCATTTCCCCTCTTTCACATACCTCTTGTTTTGACTAGAAATCCTTTCTTGAGCTCAGCAACTTAGTGGTAAACATTTCTAAGGAGCTTACTCTGAATTTGATCAATAACGCCCTTGATCAATCAACTTCCAAGCTAAAAAACATCACCACCTCAGAAAAAGCCGGTAAGTATTTATGTTCTTTTTCTTATTTACATGAAGAAGTTGATCTACCATTTCTGGCTAGACCCAGGATACACACCTATCAAAGCATTTTCCACGCTATTTCTCATATAAAGGAAAAATACATTTGGTAAGCCAGTGAGTTAAAACAGACCAGCTGCATGCAAAGGTACAGAACCAAAAGAGATCCACAGAAGAAAAGGAAAGAGTTCAGTTCTGTATGGGGCACTGGTAAAAAGCTGATGGATTGGATTGAGACGAAAGACCAAGCCATTCTAAGGAAGTGTCAGGTGTTTATTGCTATAGGCTTAAAAAATAAAGTGATTTCTTACAGCTAAGGAAGGAGCAGCATGCTGAGCTTGCTGAGAAAGCTCAGCAAGAAGAGCCCTCTTCCCTCCTGCCAGGTATAGCATGCTTGGGTAGGGGAGGTGATGACCCACTGCTTGTTTCGGTATCACTTCTCGTTGCTGTTTATGCGGTGGTGCATTTGTGGGTGTGCAGCACAATTGTATTCTCTGCATTTCTGTTGACAACAGTTCTTTAAGGGCGTGCTTTCCCAGGTCTTTGAAAGCTGGGAGTGGTAGACATGGAGTCCTATTGCTCATGGGTTCAGGTGAGGTGTGATGTGAACTCACACATGGGTGTTCCCCAGGGGCAGGGCACCCAAAATCCAGACTTGCAAAGCAAGGGCACCTTTTAACTCAGTTCATCATGTTTGAAGGGTCTGGAAATGCTGCTCATGTTGGGAGGCTGTGTTTAGTTTTCTGAGCGGGGTTTTGTAATCCAATTGCATTTAGAGTAACAACAGTTCAAGTCCCTCATATGCCTTTGTGTATTCAAATGGACATTTCATGGCTGTTTTTTCTGAACATGCCATTTCACACTGAGCACAGCCAGGTGCGATTTCTTGCTCAGTCCAGAGCCTGGCTGTGTGAGGTTAAAGAAATCTGTACTAAAAATGTCTCTAACTTATTTCCAGAAGCCTTCTTGGTGCTTTTCTCTACCTAAGCTTGACAGTCAGCTAGTCTGACACTTCTGATTTCTCAAAATATGCTTTTTCCCCCCTCGCAAGACTCTGCTACCTGGCTTCTGTGTGGCAACTAAGATCTCTTTTGTTTTTAGTATCTATAACGTAATGTTATTCCAAAACCACAGGTAAGAGATATTAGCTAAAACTCTGACTGTTTCTGTCCCTGTTAGTAAAAGTCAAGATCTAGTGATGCATATTTACGTAACAAAATGAATTCTGAAGTAACTTTGGCTGCTGTAGCTTTGAAACAAACAGCTTAATAGAAGTTCCCTAGCACAACTTAATTTCCACATACCTTTAGCATTTCATGTTTCCTGATGAGGACAGCTGAGAATATCCTCTGTTCGTGCCTGAATATATTAGTATTTCAGAAGGGAATATGAAAAAAATAACATATATAGCTGAAGGGATACTAAAGATTGTGTTTCAATACCTGAGCTGAGCTGAAAATTAGCAATAAAATAGGCATTATCAGGTTTAAAAAACCAAGTAATTTCCACATTGGTGGAAATTGGGGTGATGCTAATTTTACTCAATAAAAGACATATATAGTGCAGTAAATAAAGTAAATTAAGAAAATAAATAGGGCTTGTTGGATAGCTGCATTTTTAGTTCTAAGATAAACTCCTCTGGTCTTTGCATGTTACCTTCCCTGCTTGAGTAACAAGACCCCACTGAGATGGATTTAGCTATTTTGGCTTTGAGGAGCTTCTCCTTTCCTGCCTCCCTGCCCTGGGCCAAAGCACAGCTGTGGTGACAAATGCCTGTGCCTGCATGTGTCAGGCAAGGGCTCCCACATACTTCCAAAGCAAACTTGATGTGGCATCCCCAAAGAGTCTGCAATCCTTGTTTGTCTTGTCCTGCATTGCTTAATATCCAGTGACTAAGCACCATTCCCTGCCACCCACTGGCATATTTTCTCTGTGATTTTTTACATTGTGAAACTGGCAGTAATTTCATTTTCCAGGGTGAAGAATGAGCCTGCCCCACATTGTTATCCAGCAGGATCTTATCAGGAAATACTCACAGCCCCAGGAAAATCTAGCTCTCATACCTGGCATTTCAGTAAAGGCTCTGTTTGAGAAAAGAGATGGTTCTGCTACTGCACTCTCTTTGTCTGAGCTCTTGCTGGCCTCCAGCAGCTGTGCACCAGCTTCACAGCAATAAAAACCCAGCAGAAATACTTGCCAGTGGAGGGGGCACACCTGTTACACAGGGGAGCTTCAGAAACTGTCCCAGCTATGCATGTAATGCAAGTAACACTGATGCAAGCAACCATCCAGGATCCAGGAAATCGAGGTAATTGGAGGAAAAGCTCTAAGGAATAGTTACTGGGCGAGTAACAAGCAGATGCTTGACAAAAGGCACTAAACAAGCTATGGAACTGTGCCTGAGTGGCCTGAGAACCTCTCTGGGGCCAGACGGACGAGGCAGCTGCTGAGATACTCCTGCTCTGTGGGATGAAGAGAACCAGATGATACATCCTCAGCACAGTGCCTCAACAGCCCCACACTTCCACGCTGCCTGAGTACAGTTTGAATAGTTGTTAACAAGAAGCAGGCATCCATCTTGTACTTGCAAAGAGACAGACCACTCTGATTTATGGCCCTGTAGGACATGGCCGTACTAACTCTGAGTTTAAAAAAAACAGATTGTATTGCTTAAAAGGAGGAAGCATAAACACTTTTTGGATTTTTCTGAGGTGGTTAAGTTTTTTAGCTTGGAATTGTCTCTGTTTATTTTTCCATTCATGTTCCACCAAACAAGGGCTTCACCTGTATTCTATGCAAGGCACAGCTGTAGGATTTGCACCTCAGAAGTTGCTTCATGAAGAGCATCGATACAGCATAAAATTAATGCCATTTAACCAGAAGCAACAAGCTTCTTCCAATACCAAATGTGCCATGCCAGTGGCTGGAAAAGGGAGAATTGTCTATGAAAATGAGTCTGAAAGCAGAGTGACATACCTCCTGCCTGGCCATGGGTCACAGCATGCCTGCCTTAGCCATGGGAGCCTACCGTGTGTGAGGAGATTGTAATTTCTGAGCTCAGAGTGGCAGCAAACACTTAAACTCTAAAATCTGTAGGAAGTTGACTGGCCTGGAGGAGGCACTGAGCTAGCGGAGCAGGTGGTGGTGGTAAAGGGCTACTTCCTTGGGACAAGAACACAGAACAAACCTTTCTCGCTACGGGAAACATGGACCTAAGACAGCAGACCACAGACACTGGGAAAATGATGGCCATTTCTCATGTGATGCAAATAAGTTAATTAGTTTCTATTAAATTAACTGTCCAGGCCCTGCTCCTGGCAGCCGCTGACCATCTCTCAGAAGTAGAAATCAGTTTCCTCACAGACAGGTTCAGGGGAACTACTGGAGAAACAGCAGTAGCACCTAAACCACAGGGCAACAGGTTTTGGGTACTAAAAATATTAAAAGCAAGTATGTTCAGAGGAAGCACCTTTAGGTTTTGCTCATGGGTGTAAAAAAATTAATATCACCTTTTGAGACGATCATCAGAGCTGAAACTGATGTTATTGCCATTGAAAAATGCCCTATCTACAAGGAAAGATCCCTAGAAACAAAGATATATCCATGTACAAAGTATACACACATTATAAGCACTTCCATGACTACAGACATACTTTCTAAGGATTTGAGCAGCTAGCAGAACAAAATCCAGAGCTGCATTCAACATACCAGCCTGAGGAAAGGCAACAGATTAAGAAGTTTTGGCACAGTAAGAAGCATCACTGCAATATTAAATATGTGGTTATGATACAGGACAAGTGAAACAGGAGAACCCATATCCAAAGAGGAAAAAAAATGGTCTCTAGAACAAAATAGGAATTTATTTCTTCACAGACCCCTAAGACAATCCTTACCAGAAGATATAATGATAAACGCTGCATGTATCATAGTATTGCATTTCTTATCTCATAAGAAGGATGTATGGGCAGTAATAAATGTAACAGGTGAAATAACTCAGATCAAATCCATTTGATCTGCTGAAGGATTCACCACCATCACATGACATGTAACTAGATGTTTTGGGAAAGACTTGCAGGCCTGCATGACATGGGGCCAAGGGACTTGATCAGTTTAGTTCAAGCTCTTCTTATATGTGTTTGAAATTTTGTAAAATTTAAATGTTGCGTACTAGATTTTATGACTGTTTGACCATAAGGAGGGTAACCCGTAGATATAGAACAGTTGCTTGAGACAAAGGTATCATGATTAGTGGAGAGATCCTTGGCTTTAGTGATTTATTGAGAACTGTTGCAGGACTTGCTCATCCTAAGCGGCAGTTAGAAGAGCCTGTTCCACTTGTCTTAGCCAGACTGAGGGGGACACGAGAGGGGCTGAGAGGGGACATGAAAAATACCCATAAACTGAAGAAAAAGTGATAACAAGAAATATAATCTGAGTATGAATGAAGTTAGACCAAAAATTAAGGAAAAAAGAAAAGGTTTCTAGCCAAAATAGAGGAACAAGGACGTGAGAAAGTTTCTTAGCAGAAATGGGAATGAAGAGTGGGGGAATGGGAGCAGAAAATCCTTTTTATTTTAAGAAGTAGCCCGATGGATAGATGTATGCAGCTCTGGCCTCAAGCAGCTGTAACAGAAATGGGGGAAACAAAGTCAAAAAAGAGCAGCAAGCATGACCACATATTAAAAAACTTACCTAGGAGGAACAAACTGGTAAACTACGCCTCTTCTGTATGGAAAGGGTAGCTCAGGAAATAAGCTAGAGGCCCCAAGTCATGGAAGCAGGGAGCAGAGCAGGGTCAAGCATTTGCAACACATCTTCCACTACAAGCACTGGGAAGTGCTGGAGGGATCTAGGAGGAGCCAGAGCTGAAACAGGCACTTGGATATGGTCCTTCACAGGATGTCCCCAGCACTCCCTGCCCAAGGATGCAACCAATGTCTGTGAGGCCAGCAGGAGGTGGAGGAAGTATCAGCTAAAGAAGTTCCCTCATCTGCAAAAAGTCATTTTCAGGGAAACCATTAGGAGAAGGACGATATTTACTCGCTCTGTCCTTATTCCTCCGTAGCCTCCTCATGCCATTGCTGGAAATGGGCCATTGGGCTGCAGGGACCTTCAGCCTGGCTGCCCTTATGTTCCCTTCCCACTTTATTCATAAGATCATGGAAGATGAATCCAAAGCAGTTTCTGAGATAAAGAAAGATGGATAGAGAAAGCATGGAAATATTTGTTTTCCTTGGAGAGCAGCCATATGTAAATAGTATAATTAGGTCTGGAAATGAGGAGTGTGACTTAGCTATGCTCCCAATCACCTTCTCCTCAGTTCAGTCTTTGACACCTTTCCAGGGAAACAGCCTGAAGTCATGGGAAATTTTGTGATTCTTCACCTTCTGCAGAGAATCACTGACAGCAGTTAGCCTGGTTTGAGTGCACTTCACATTCTCTTGATATAGTTTATTTTTAATTAACTTTTTTTGGCAGGGAATGAGAACAGATCTGTTGACACTCAGAAGTGATCGGAAGGCTTTTATGTTTTCAGGCTGGATTGGAAAACCTCAGAGAAATACTGGGTAAAAACTGAACTCCTGACAGTAATTGCATGCTCTAGGCAAGATGTAGATCACTGCAATACACTAAATATGATGGTAGACAACACAAGAAAGAGAAGACAGGATCTGGATGTTTTTTCCTCCTCATACCTTTCCTCGAACTTGTAATTAAACATGACTGCATCATTCTAGAAAGAGAAAATGCTGTATCATCTGCCTTATTTCTTTACCCCAAACTTATTAAAAATTCATAAAAATATGGCACAAGGAACGGGTCATGGGAGTATAGCATTCTCAATTTGATCACTTCTTACCCAACATACAGGGTAGGCTGTTACCCCGTATTCAAAATTAACACTATAAATAATTCCAGTGATGTGTTACTAAGAATGGTAAGAATTTAATTGCTTTACGGCAGTTTCAGATTACGTTTCACCCTGTGCCACATCTGCACTCTACAGATGTTGAAGCCCAGAGCTCTCTTCCAGCAGCTAAGTTTGGCAGCATTTGCTACACAGTTGGGGTGTTAAAACTCAGAACTCATGGTTGTAAGAGCCTGGTTCTACAGGGGTATGATATCTTTCCCATTAAGTGATGATATATGTAACAGTAATCACAGTGTTTTTACAGAAACCTATTTATAAGGATAAAAACCTACTTCTGTCACCTATTTTCATGTTAGGGCTGCTTCCTGCTGCATTAAAATGTATGAATAGACCACTACTAGCAGCATCAGGTTTTATTAGTTGAGGGGAGGGAAAGCAATGGGTATAGTGTTGTTCTTTCATTCCTTCTCCAGCAGATCTGCATGGCATAGTTGTCATAACCAAGTAGGAATTTGGCTCGACAGTTAATTTGCTTTATTTCACATGATTTTGAAGAATTTCCTCTGTTTTTACAAAGGTAGCTGAGCACATAAGATGTATGAGAACTGCAAGGAAGCTGAGAAACAAGTAGGACTGACAAGATTAGTGCTGAGAATTTAATTAATTGTTTGAGTAGTTTTTGATGGTATATTCAGCTGCGTAACTCGCTACCATTGTTTTGAAATAAATTAAAACATTTGTAGAATTATCTATCTTACCAACACTTCTGTATTGACATGGCTCTCTGCTCTAGCCATTACGACTTTCTCCTGGGAGGTGGCTAGCTTGATAGCTTGCTAGTTTGAGTTAAGTGACTTAAATGATAAGTGGCATTTTTGTTCTCATTACACTAAGAAAAGTCAATCAATATAAAACACATCAATGCACTAATGTAAAAGCAGAAACCAAAGAAAACTGATATTAAATGGAAATTTAGAATCCATTATATTGAACACTACAACTCAATTTCCTGAACTGGAGTTGACAAACCACCAGTAAATGTCCAGCAGGGAATAGTTCTGCTCTGATTATACTGACTAGATGATTTAATAGGTTTTTTACCTCCCTAATACCTATGAACATATGAAAATCAATGCAGCCCACTTAGTACCTTCCCTCTTTCACTCCAGATGTGTGGTTTGAGCTACTTATGTGAAGCAATGCGAGCAGAGAAGCCAGTTGTGTGTTACCTCTGGAGGAGGGGGAGGGGGGGAAAGCCCCATACAGAAATCCTAGGCCAAAATCCTGAGGAATTTTCACTTTGATGTCTGGTAAAACCCCTCCTCCCTTCCTGTGGAGTATCTTCAGTCAAAGCCTTGCTTTGGGAGAGGAGGGTACCAGTCCCCAGCTGTAGTACAGTGTCCTGCAGGAGTGGGGGAGAAGAGGGAGCTTGTGCCCAGCACCCCTTGCTCTCCCACGGATGGTCTTGGGACACTGGTCCCTGCAAACCTGTGGAGAGAGGACAGCGACCAGGCACTAACTTATCTCTGATTAGGATTCCTCCTGTAAAAGCCTCAATAAAGGCTTACTGAGGAATATACCAAACAGCCTGGCTGTATGGATTTATCCAGGTTGGTCTTCTCTTGACACCATCTCATGGACTGTGGAAGGTTTGTGTCTGAGCAGCGGAAGCAGATACCTCTTCTGTATGGCCCAGGCTTTATTGTACTTTTAATTTCTGAGCTGTCATTTCATTTAGTTTCCAGTAGATGCTACTCTACTCTAGATGCTCGCTAGAGCCAGTAATTGCTCCTTCCCTGAACACCAGACCTTTACAGCAATGTTCCTTTGTGTATTTTCAGAATACAGGAAAACAGCCTTTAGCCATCAAAAGTTGATCAACAGTGTGAAACTGATTAATTAACAAGGGAAAAAGAAGGAGCAGAGCTACAGAGCCGTGCCTACCCCGTGAAGCCCACGGTGAAAGGCTAGTACAGGACCTAATTCAATAGTTTTTAAGGCATTTTAGTAAATAGGGGCAAGAATATGTGAAATTACATTATACATCAGCAGAACTGGTAAAAAGCAAGCATGAGTATACAAGAAACAATAAAATCTTAGTATTCAGTAGTGAAATAAGGGAAAACAAAATAAAACATCCTTTCTGAAACAATCTCCATGAATATAAACAGAAAAAATTTGACCACAAATTGTTTCATGTTCTCATTTACAGTATTCAATGTGCAAATGTCATTGACACAGCTTATTTTTCACCAGTTTTTATGTATTTCTCTGCTTTTCTCAGAAAAGAATGGAGGAATCTTTTTCATTAAAGAGTCATAGGTACCCTTGCAAAGACTTTTGGGACAAAGGACATGGTTTAACTAAATTGTCGTGGTGACCCATGACACTAAATAAATACTAATTTCTCAGCCATTTTAACCAACTCTGTGCTATGGACACAAAAGCCTGCCATTCACTAGAAAATATGGGAAAAAAATCTTCTTACCCAAATTCGTATTCATGCTATTTGTAGTCACGCTTTATGGGCTGGAAGTCCTGGGAGGATAAAACCTGATTCCAAGTGTCCCGCATGAAAGGATACTTAATTGCCACAGAGGTCCTGTCCCACTATCAAACCCCTGGTAGGCTAAAGGCCAATAGCACCTGCTTGTAGACATTTCCATTCAAACCCTTTGCCCTCTTCACTGCCTCTGAGAATTATGTGCCCTAAAACCTTTTCTCCTGCCCTGCTTTCAGGAAGAGACCAATTTATACACAATGACTAATAAAACAAGACCAGAAATTCTGTGAAATTACCTAAAAAGTAAAAAAATAAAACAAGGAAGTGTTGCTTCAGGCTATAATTAGTGAAATCTACTGTGAATATTAATGAATGACACCAACAAAGTTTTACTAACATTGCATATTTCCATAGCGACTCATCTACAAAAGTCTTCACCTTTTTTTTCCCCCTGATATTTTCAGTAAATTTTAAAGTAAGTGGCAGCATTAACTTAATCTTTTATTTAGCTAATAGGAAAAGGTTGCATTAGAGCTTTCCTGGAATAAATGGAAGCTTACTTTAAACCAAATGCGTAATGGCAATTCCCCATTCAGCTGGGAACTGCACTAAATATGGCTTTGCCAAATCTTGAGCTTTTATCGCAAGTGTCACAATATCTGATCTTTTTCTTAAAGCTCTAGTTACCGAAATCATATTGTTATGTGAAAATCCCATCTTTTGTTAGGGGAATAAAGGTTTCCAGCCTTGATGGCTACAGAGAAAATGTCAATTCCAAAGGCTCCTAAAGCAAATGAGAAGTACCTGAGCATCTACTATTAAAAACACCATAATAATAAAGCTTCAGCTATACGCTCTTACATGAGCATTACAGACATGTATGTGAAAATGTGCTATTATACACAGTGGGAGAAAATGGTACAGTCATCCCCCCTAGACCCGAGCATCCACCCTTTAGGATCCCTGCTTGAACGTGGGGATGCCCACCTCCAGGTATTCAGGCATCCAGGCTTTAACGCCATTCAGCAGTGCCTGTGGAAGAGATTCAACTCTACTGAGCTAGGATTAATTTAACTGCAAGTCTTATTTGTGCATCAAATAACCTATTAATCCCAGCGTTTTAGGCTGCAACCTTGCTAGTAGACACTGGCTTCCCTCTTCCCCACCACTTGCCACTGCCTCGCTGAGCCCTGGTCCTCCCCTACCCCATTCCCAAGGCAGTTTGTTTCTCATTTGAACTCTAGCTGCCTGAAAGATAATGTCAACAGCAATCTTGCAGAGGCAAGTTTTGCAAACAGGATACTGTTACTTTGCATAAAAGATAACCTTTGTTGAACATTTTACATGGGAGCCTTAATTCAGCATCAAGAAAAAGATGACTATAAAAGCATCCCAGAGCATTTGCATGTCAGAAACCAAGTGTCACACTCATAGAATCACAGAATGGTTTGGATTGGAAGAGACCTTAAAGCTCATCCAGTTCCAACTCCCTGCCATGGGCAGGGACACCTTCCACTAGACCAGGCTGCTCCATGCCCCATCCAACCTGGCCTTGAACACTGCCAGGGATGGGGCAGCCACAGCTTCTCTGGGCACCCTGTGCCAGGGCCTCATCACCCTCATTAACAGGAAAAAAAAGAAAGCATCAACTAACTACTTAAAAATACAGTTTAAAACCTTACTTTCTACTGTCATATTGCACTTTATTGTTATTTTTTCCTACATAGGCTTTTCTTGCAGTATGGGTTACAAACAGCCCTGCATGGTGCAGAAGATATACCACAGAGTAGAGCTGCCCCAGCATGGGCTCTGTTGTTACCTACTGGTCCTTCCCAGTGCCTCTTGCATCCCAAGGCTGCCCACTCCTCCGCTGATGGCCATGGGGACTTCAAATGGGTCAAACACAATGGGAGCAGATCCTACCAGCACTCTATGAGCTTCAGAATAGGGAGGTTACTGTGCTCCAGCTGTGCTGTAGGCAGAGATGAATGGGTGCAGATCCCTGGGTACAACACAAGGGCCAGTTTCCATGCACCCTCAGAGTGCTAGACTAGGAACAAGTGGATGGTTCTCTGGCAGTGCCACCCTTGCCCTGCCGGAGAATAACTACGATTTAAGATTCTGCAGGATAAACTGCTCAAACAGGGAACAGCATTATGGTTTATTGATGATTTGCCACTTAGTGCTTTCCACCCGGCCGTGGTTGAGTCAGGAAAGAGGGAGGATGCCACAGTTGTGATCTTTTTCCCTTCCATGCAAATGGTAACCTAGGCAATATGCAAACGCATCTGCTTAAATCAAAAGAGTTTTACTCCTCACCCATTCCTGCTCAGGCACAAATAATGGCAGCAATTAGGGAGGTTCAGCAATATCATGCAAATACATAGAGTGAAAGATGAGAAGCTCACAACTGTATGCTTAAATAATATAAGGTTAGTGGAGAAAAGGAATCTAATTTAAAAATGCCAGCTAATCCATTAGGAAAAACAAAAAAGCACTTGTTGTTATTTGTTCCATTTTCATGAAAATGTCTTTAGAACTGAAGAGATACTTATTCTTCCACTTTCTGTGGTGTCCGTGTGAGATGCTAATTCTCAGGTGATAAATGAGAAACCAAATGAGACTTTTCCAGAAAATTGGAGGAGATCAGACTTATGCCTCAGGTAGTGTGTACTGTAATTGATGGCTTAATTATAGTCTATCTAAGACTCACTGGGTTGGGTTTTTTTGCTGTACAGATGGATGTGGCATAAACAACATCCTTTGTACAACTTCTTTGCCAGTGGTTTTAATTGATTGCTGCATTGATTAGGAGTATGCAGATGGTTGGGGGTTTCCTCTGAAAAGTTTTTGACATCTCATTGTAGCACTCTTGAAAGTGGCAGGTGCTTGTGGCTTACATGAGTACCATTTCAGTTGTTACTCTATGCTACCACAACGGTTTCTTTTCACCCTGAGCATCCCTGTAGCTGAGCTGGCTGCTGTGTGATGCTGGCTGGTTTGGAAGAGATGGATGAGACCACAGCTCTCGTACCTGACATGTCCTGTTCTCGGTTCAGGTATGAACTGGGTTGACCCTACTAAGCAGCTCTAGAGCCAGGTAGGAAGAAACTGTAAAGCCAGCAGTACAGGTGCCTGGCACATTGGGATCCCCGTATTTGGGTATCTGGGCCAGGCAGACTACCAGATAACTGAAGATCAGAAACATCAAGTTGTTTGTAGCAGTAGCAGGACTATTTTTACATTTAAAGCTCTGATTTCTGTGCATCCCTTGGACTGTCAGGAGCAGCGTGAAGTGAATGCTGTTGCACAACTGTGTATTATAGCTTGTGTTCAGAGCTGGAGCGTGGGTGGGGAGGGACTGGTTCCACATCTCCAGCAGGAACCCTCAAGGATGTTGTAACAGCCACACAGAGAAAACATCTGCTCGTTAGCAAAGCTGCTCCAGTTCAGATGCTGACAGCACGCAAGCACGAACAAGCCCTGTGCACAGGCTACTCACGACTACATCCCCACAGCAAGCTCACGGCCTCTGCACTCAGCCACCTGGTCCCTCCAGCATCTCACTGACCCACTGTGCTCAGCAGCCTCCCCCAGCCTGCAACTCAATGCAGTATTCTGAGGGTTTGTGCTTTCTCCCGGCCAGCTGCATTGCTGCTGTTTCTTTTTCCCCTTCCTGCAAACAGACCAGCCACCAGTGCATCCTCCCCAGGTTTAGTTTCTCTGACTTTTATTTCCCATTGCTCCATCTAGTTGCCTCCACATGCCACATATCAGCCTTTTCCTCCCATGGCCATGAGAATCCAGGAACACCATTTCCCATCCACTTCCCAGGCTGCTCCTTCCCAGGGCAAATCCTGTCTTTTCTTTTTCCTGTGTTTTGTCCCATATGTTTCTTCCTGGGAAGCTGTTAACAGATCTTACTCTCTTGGCAAAGTACAGATCTACACAGCCACCACCCCCAAATGTCCTGCAAGCAGTCTCCTGGCTGCTTCATCCATGGGTACAGGCTCTCCAGAGGCCTCTTGTGGAGGGAGAGCAGCTTTGCCCCAGGATGGCTCATCCCTGGGGCCAGGCTCAGGTGGTGGTCCTGGCCATGGAGCAAACCTGTCCTCACCCTGGGCTCTGCTTCAAGTGAGGAGTTGGGGAAAAAACAGGAGGGAAGGGAAACCAAGAGGATGAGACCAGTGATGGTGTGATAACAAAGTATCCATTGGGATTTTTCCCAGTCACCAATTACCTAAACTCATGAGTCAGATACTCAGACCCCCATGTGCACCCATCTCAAAGGGCTGGTGTCAATATACCCCTCTTGGGATTAGAGTTGAGTACGTGTGGGAAATGAGTGCAGGAAGCACTGGATCCCAGCTGAGCTGGGCCCATCCAAACACCAAGTGCAAGAGCTGTTTTGTGGTGTATGTCCAGGCCCATGCAGGGGAGAGCTGGCTCCAGGGACCTTACCAGGAGATGTCACAACATTTGTTTTCCAGGCCCAAAAAACCAAATGTCTGGAGGCCATATTTTCTGTCATTTCAAGCCTGAAGTGTACTTGAGGAGTCTGAAGTCTTTGACAGAGTTTTATACATGCAGAGGGGGATTTTATTTTGAACATCCTTTAAATACTCTGTGGGTAGGAGTATTTCCAGTTTTGGAGTGGTGCATGTATTCTGATAAATAAAATCAGCCTACAAAGTGGACCTTTGCATTGGCAATCAATACAGCATATATCTGCACTAGTGACTCACACAGCCTGTCATGGGTTTTGTTTAGTTATTTCCTGTAGAGTTATATTTGTATTACAAAATATTTATACTGTAGATATTTTAGCATCAATGAACAGGTATATTGCAATACCCATTTTTAGAAAGGATAGTTTTGCGTCCAGTGATGTGCTGAAGTCTTCAGAAATATGTCATCCAATACTAAAAGTTTTTGGCATCATATATTGCATGTCAGCAAAGAAAGAAAACTGTAGGTCAGAAGTGGTGGCAGTAGTTGAAACACTTTTCCTAATCACATTAATATCTAGTCAAATCCTGTTATACTTCCCAAACAATGACACTGGCCCAAATTCTTCTCCCAGGTACAGTCATTATGTTTAGAATAGATCTATTAAGGAATAACACTATGTTTGCTGCCTTGTAAACCAAGCTGGCCCACCAAGATGGATTGGCATGCTTGCCATGCAAGGAAAGGAAGCAGAGTTTGATCTCTGCAGCTCAGACGCTGTGTTGAATACAAGTCCTTGCAACTCCCTAGTTAGTACTCACAGCAATCGCAGCTTTGGCAGAAAGTATTTTCTGTGTGCTTGTTTGTTTCAGAGTCCATTTCCATCTACACGAGCAGGCACCATAGCACCAATTACCTGGTCTCATTGAAGTCTCTCCCTGTAGGGAGGACAAGCCACAAAGGGCTTCAAAACATTTGGTGGCCACTGGAAAGGAAAAACTTCTCCAGACATAATTTTTGTCCCTGACACTTCAGAAAGACAGTCAATGAAAACTTCCCTGATAACACAGATCTGCCAGCTTATGCAGCGCTTCATGGGAAGTACAACTTCCCTCGAGCTGCTCTCTGTGCCTCTGGGAGATGCTATTTTTCAGTCCTGATTCTTTGAACTGCATTTACTGCCTAGCATTCTGGATCAGATGCCAAACCTTTCCCACAGCCATTTGGCTCACAGGTGCCCAAACACCCTCCTGCCCAGTGTGCACTTTCCTGCAAACTCCAGCACCATGTGGGGCTGCTCAACAGGCACTTGGCCCCAAAAGCTAAGCAATGGGATAAAGGCATCCAAAGGAGAGAGCATCCAAAGCCAGATGTGCAGCAGCCACCCCATCCTGCAGAATGGGGTTTGCAGTGCTGCTGAGGATGCAGTGCTTTGGGTGAACGGCCTTTTGGTGTGCAAAGGTGGGATAGGAGACAGAAAGTTCAAAATTCATGGTGGGATGAGCACCTATGGCATTTGGGGTAGGCTGGGATGAGGCTTGGCAAGGTCCACAGTACATCTGTGGGTGCCACCCCATCACCCAGCCACGGGATGCTGGCAGAGCTCTGAATCTATATGCCTCACAGAGGCTTCCAATGCATGTTGTTTGGACTGAGGTTAGCTTGTCTATGCTGATAGAGCATTAATAAAGTCAGTATTAAACATCTCTGCTGGAAGGCAGATCTGCAGTGAGCAGTGTGGCCTCTCAGGGCAAAGGGCTCCTGGCGGGTTCAGCATAGCCAGCCACGATGGGAGTCCTCACCTGCCACAGTGAGCCTGGGTGACCCATCCTCTTCCTCCTCCTCCTCCTCCTCCCACAGGGGCCAAGCTTTGGCTCTCCACCAGCCCAAAACCTTTCTCATTTTCATAAGTTTGAGGGCTCTCCAAGCTGCAGGACCCTGAAGATAAGGGCTTATCTTTTGTGTGGTGTTAAGTGCCTCCTTGGGCCCTGATGATTCTTGGGACAGACACAGCAAAACCCCCTCCTGGGTAACAAAAGAGAAAACCTCTGGGTATGATCTATAGCACATGAAGAGGCAGAACTAGATGGTGGCAACAGCCCTAAACTAGAGCAGAGGGTCTGCACTCTGTCTGGGGGGGGATTAAAACTGCTGGGTGCAACAGGCTCGTTTGCTTCAAAGCAAAGTGGGAATTCCGGGCTGTCCGCACAGCTGCGGGCCATCTGCACGAGCACAGGGCTCGGGGCTAGCAACCTGCTAAAAAAGTACAGTCAACAACACCCAGAGCAGCAGCAGCAACAAAAAAGAAAACAACAAAAAACAAACAAAACCTGATAGGAAAGCAGAGCTCGAGTGTGCCTGAGGCCATGTGTCAAATCTGTGGCACCACTGAGACATGAAGGGTTTCTCGTCCCTCGTTGATTCCCTAGGCTAGCTGTATCTCAAATACATGTATGTAAATGTGAAACAGACCGCTGGCCTGACTTTAATTTACCAGAAAGCTGAACTCACACAATTTAGGAGCGTGAAGACCAAAGTAGCAGGAAGAAGTTACACATGTGGTTGTTTTTAGGCCTCCAGGAGAAGGCTCTACCCACCGTGCTCGCAGAGCAGCCTCCCAGATCGGGCAAGGTTCCACTCGCTCCTCCTCTGGGGTCAGTGGTCACCAGGGCTGGAAGCATGCAGGGCACACTGTGGTGATGTCGGGGTCCTGGTGCCAGCACTGCCTGCCACAGGGGCTTCTTCACCTTACTCTGCAAGAGCAGAAACTTATTTCTGCACAAGCCCACACCAAATGAGACCATTGTGCTGGTCACCCTCATGCTTGACCTCCATCAGTAGCCAGCAAACGATGTCCAGGATGGCAGCAGAAATGGGGCAATTTCATAGTAATTGCCTCCCAGAGTATTCCTCCACCAACCTTCCTTCCCAGGGTCCTCCTGAGCTAAAACTGATACTGTGCAGAATGACTTCTGCTAGGTTTATTCTCTATTGATTTATTGAGCTGCTCTTCAATCCTCCCACTAAATTCAGTAAATACTGTCCTTTTCAAAGGCAGAATTAGGCTCTGTGATTAAGGAGAAATTGTCCAATTTAAAAGAGAGAAAAATGAAAGCTTCAAGAAAGATTTGCAGGGGTTTCTGGGCTCGCAGCTTTGCTCTGAAATGCTCCAACACATCGCTGCGTAGGTGGTCATTTTGGTAGTCTGGCACCAAACTGTAAATTATACATAGTTACAGCCCTGAGTAATACCTGACACACACTTTATTAGAGATGTTGCACCAATTCCTAGAAACCATAGCTATCTATTGTGTTACGAAGCACGTAACAGAGCATATCTTGGTTCTAAAGGGGAATTTACGATGTGACCATTGCGTGGGTAATGGATTGCAGACCCCTAAAATAATCTCAGGCTACAGGAGCACTTCATATCAGGATCTCCTCATGCTAACTACCTGCCTCAAAAGTTTAAGCAAGGTTTTAGATCATCAGCCCATCCACTGTATTATCTTCAGTGACAGGCAGGGCTAATTAGCTGGTATAGCTATTGTTTGCACTACTTTATCCTCATTATTTCTCCAACTTGCCATGCAGGCAACACTTATAAAGCCGTAAAGACATGCAGAGTTATGTCTGGAATCTCTGGTTTAATTTAGAGGAGGCACAGACAAGAGCAGCACTGCTACTGCTAACCGCAGATGCCTACCTGACAGATTTATGAAGAGATTTCATGTGCTCATCTGCCTTTCCTCTGTGTCCTATGCTGTGCAAGTGAATTTAACAGCTGGTAGATGGGGTCCTGCAGCCTTGGTGCTCGCTAGGCTTACCAGAATAAAATACCTGGCTATCTAGGCCTCAATTCATACAGTCACGTGAAGATTTTTAAGCTTTTGGGGAAGCTCAAGGCAATGCATATTCTATGGGAACATGCAAACCAATTCTTTCCCTCCCACAGCCCCTTCTGAGTGTTTGCCCTGGTTTCCCCTTGGAAAACAAAGCTGCTGTTTGGCACTTCAGATGATAAACTTCCGTATCGCTAAACAGCTCACTCACAGAAAGACTTCTAAAACCAGGAACATGGCTTATTCCTCCTGAAGCGCTAAGCAGAGGCTACCAGTTCTCAGAATTTAAGCCTGGGTTCATCTACACCATACCATGCCCTGCACTGAGCTAATAAGAATCCCTGCTTTCCACCTACTACATCTCTATGCCAACAGTGCGTGGTGAGAGCAGGCTGCAGGCAGAGGGTTCCCTTTGATTTCCAGAGTTGCATCCCTCCCATCCTTCTCCTGCCCCAACAGCTCTTCAGCAGAGACCTGCACTGCTCAGAGGTATGTACCAGCAGCTATTAGCAAGACTGGATGAGCATGTCTGAACTTATATCTCCTGAAACGGGGAGGTGAGTGCTCCACACCAGCACAGCTGACAGCAAGGAGGGGAAATTTAAAGGCCGTTGTGAGTAGTTCAGCTTAAGCTGAATGAGACTCTGTCTGTACCCTTCAGAATTAAACAGCCAGACTATGGCATCTCTAAGATTTAGATGCCGGTCAAATACAAGGGAATAGAGGCCAAAACATGTAACCAGCTGGAAGGTGACTTAACATCAGCTGAAGCAAGCACAAGTTACCTTGTTGCTGCATCCCAGCACTGACAGGTGCCTGTGCCCACACCAGCACCACATCCATTTGACCATACCCTCTGGAGCAGTAGCTTCAACAGGGCAGAAATGACATTAATTTAGAAGTTGATATAGTGATTTTTTATTTATTATTTAATCAATGCACTCCTGTTGTTGCCAGGACAAATGCTGTTGCTTCAAGTGTTGTTGGTGGTTTGTGCTGTATGGGGATGTCAGGAATGGTAATTTTGCTTGTCCCAAGAATAAAACAGGCCAGAGACACCCAGGAACAACAACAACAACAAATTTATAAAGCATAGGTTGGGCAAGAAAGGAATTGTTTCTGTGCTTCTTGTTCAAGTAAGTGTACTTCTTGAAACTAAAGAGGACTTAAGATGTGTATTTGTTGTTATTTACTCCTGCTTGTTGATGGACAAAGGCAGGGATGTCCCTCCTGCTACGCAAGATACAGCTGTTCTGCATCACAACATCTGTACTCAACTTTTAACAAAGCACACCAAGTTTGCTCTTTTTATGTTCCTTAAAGCTCTTTTGCATACCTACTTCCACGCAATTTTACAGCTGTACCAATCAGTGCATGTATTATGTGTGTTTGAGTAAGAGCAGAGCATAGAACTGGGAGGGAAATGAACTCGTTGGCCTTTCCATGCATGCAAATGGTGAAGCTGGCAGCGGTAGCTATGTTTGTAACACAAACATGGCCACAAATACTCCACGTTGTCTTCAAATAACAGATTCCCAAGACTGACATTCAAATATAGTGAACCTTCTATGAAGAATCATGCTGGGGTGAGAGCAAAAATGAGTCTCCCGGCAGCGTGGCCTTTAGCTAAAGGTCAGAAAAAAAATAATTGGGAACCTTATTAAGGTAATTTAGAATCCTCAGTGGAGATGCCAGTTGAAAGAATATTTAGTGCAGTCAGTACCTACGCTCTTATTTAGAGTCCGAGTAGTTTTAAAAGCTATTATAACCAACATAACACAGTAGGATAAGACAGCTTGGCTTACATACATGAACTGCAGCTTTAACTTAGAAATTACAGTACTTTATAGACTTAAGCTAGACCAGATTGCTTGCTTGGGGTCTTTTTTTAATAAAGGGGAGGAGGGGATGGTATAAAGAAAGGATTATTTTTGCAAGGGGAAACATTTTCATAGTGCAGACGCGCGACATCATTTCTGCAAGTGCCAAACTCTGTACTCCTAGCAGGATATATTCCTTCCTTGTAATACATCCCTTTGCGTATCATCTGAGAGATTACTCCTATTGAATAAATCAAATGCTCCTGGAGTTCCTGCTCTGTCATTCTTTACTGTGATACAAAGTTTATTTAGGTTCAGAAGTGATAAGGAAGAGCATTATTTCACCTCGTGCCAACTGATAAGAGCAACAGCTCTACTGGTAACTCATGTTTCTGTCTGCTGGTACCAGTACATACAAACAACTTTCTTCTCCCAACATTTTAGCTTGGTTTCCCCCAGCCCATTTTATCCTAGCTGTCTGCCTGGCCTTATTGGAAGGGCCTCCAAACCCCATCACAGCCTTCTCCAGTTGCAAGGTGCTTCCAGTCCCAGGGCAGCCGGCAGGATAGCCCACTGCAGCATCCTGGGGACTAAAGGCAGTTCCCTGCCTCTTCCCACTACCATATGGGTGCCTTGCCCAGCAGGTAGAAGCAGAAAAGAGGGATTTAGATGAGAAGCCTTTGAGCTCTGTGCCAAATCCTCCTCCTCATCTCCTAAAATCCCTATGTGAGCAAACTGGCAAAGGTTATGCTGATGAGATCAGCTGGCAGCAGGGAAGCCCTTAATACCTGCATGTCTCCCCTGAGCACTGGGGAATTACTGGGAATCACTACACCTTGGTCCCCCTGTAGGTTATTCCTATGAAGCAGGGACCTGCAGCAATAGGTGAGGTGCATGCAGGCCTATATGGAGTCAGCAACATGGCACCAGCCTGACTGGGACAATACAGCAGCACCAGGAGGTATTTTGCATTTAGGAACATACATACAGATATTTGTTTCTTCCATATGGACCCCCAAGAGAACTGAACAGGTTGTAGACAGGTTTTAAAGACTTACCCCCACACAGCAATGCAAAAAACAAAGAGCTACCTATTATTTCCCTCAACAGAGGGCTGGTGTAGCAAAGAGCAGCTTATCTCTGAGTGCTTTCTGCCACCATCTAACAAGATGACATTTAAAAGATTTGATTTCCAGAGGCATCTAAAATTCAACAGATGAATCGAAACCTTGCCTGGAAAAGTTGGACCCTCTCATTCCACCTCCAGGCTTTCTTCTCCCACAGGCATCAAAACCAGGTATCAGTTTAACTCCATTGGTTTATATGAACATCATAGTCTCTGACTACCCAAAATAATAGCAAGAGAGGAGGCAGCCAAACAAACACCCCCCACCCCCCAAAGAAAAACCTTCAGAAAAATCTTATCTTCTTCTAAAACATCCCCCCTACAGAACCTTCTGACCTTCAAAATTGCTTCATAAGGTGAGGCCTTGGTGCTCTTTATATTCACTCCAAACAAGTGCATCCATTCCTTCTTCACTTTAACTGCCCTGCCAGACAGTATCTTCTCAATGAGATCTTAATTAGGAGAAGTAGCCTGTGGAAGCAGTGCATTGGATCCACCTGGGACAAATTGAAATAAATCTCCTCCCCCTCTGCTTGCACTTCAATGTAGCTTGAGGATTCTTTTCAAGAATCTTCTTGTACTGCTTGCTGTTGTTTTCTGGCTGAGTAGTTCGGAAGTCTAGTTATATGCCTCTATTTCAGCTCCAAGTAATAAAAGCTATGGAAACATCTTTCTTTTCCCCTACAGAGCTAGGATTCAGTAAAGTGGATGAATGGATGGATGGTTAGCTCCCGTATCTTCCTCTCTAGTTCCAGAATGTATTTTGAGGGTGTCCATTTAATTCTCTAGGTACCTAGGCTGTATCTCTAACACATATTTCATAAGTTAAAGCAACCTCACCCACCTCTGTCCTACCTATGGTATGAGCAGAGCTGGTTCCCACAGCCAGGAGCGGGTCTGTGGTGTGGTAATAACACAGCCCTGTTCTTCCACTCACCAAAAGTTTTAGTACATGTAACTGCTTCTGTTAGCTGGTTTTCAATACAACAATAAAGCAAGCAATGTAATGATTATAATGATAATCTTCACAAGCACCACTTCTTCGGTTCCTGTGGAGGCTTTGCTGGTGGGAAATATGAAGCAATAGAACTTTTTAAGTCTGGATTTGTGCTTCTCCCCCCCCCCCCCCTTAAGTTATATGAAAGTTTTCTATTCATCATTAAGATGTATTGATTGTTCTAGGGCTATGGGATAATTAAATATACAAAGGCTTGGCAGCTGTAGTACAGAATATTCTTTTAGAAATGTTAAAACATGTTAAACCCAAGGAATCCTACTCCTAGTACTCCAAGGGGGTCATAAATAAGTTCAGTGCAGGGGATATAAATACAGATGACACCATTTAAAAATCATTACTATAGCTATTGAGTTTAGATCTCACATCTCCCTTAGTTTACTGAGATTTGTAACCCCTTTCCCTCACTTCCATTACACTTATTATTTTATGGCTGAATAAAATCATATATATGTGTTATTCATGGGGTTTTAGACTCACGAGGACTTATGTCCTAGAATTAAATGGAAATACATCATTCTGCAAGTATCCCCAACTTCTATGAAAGGTCAATTCTTTCCACCCCTCCCCTCCCAATGCTAGCTGTCCATCTACGAAACAGGGGGCTATCTGCCCTCCGAGTGAGATTTTTATTGCTAAAATAAAGTAAAAATTGTTTTAAAACAAAGAACACACATCTTTATAGTAAAACTCGAGTTTGTTTTACAATTAGAGAAAAGAGTCACATGGTCCCCCAAAAAACCCCAAGTTTTATATATATATCTTTTGAAAATATATTTAAAAACATAAAAAACTCTATAGTTAAACATATATTATGTTAATCAGTACACTTAAATATAGCTTAATTATATTTACAATATGACGCAGTTGCTTTTAAATTTTAATGCCAATTTCAGTTTTTCCCAGAAACCATAAAATTATATAAATATACAATAAATATTTATGTTACACAAGGTGAATAATAGAGAACAAGGCCACAGACATTAACTTACAGTTGCAAGAGTCTTTACTTTAGCACAGCACTAGGCCTGCTGACATGCATGATATACCTTTGTCACGAACAGACCACAGCAAGAGTTCCATTAAGTGACATGAAAGAAAACCACCCCCACCCCTCCTTCCCATCTCTGTCTTTAACTGAAACTGCCAAGCCTGGGCTCATGGATGTATTAGGTCAGGCAGGTGAGAGCCATGGGAATATAGTTTAATTGCCAGTTTCACATTGTATCAATAGGCATAGAACTGGTGGAGTATGAGGAACGTCACTCCAGATGTGGATGCAGGACACGGCTCTTCTATAGGTTCTTAGCTCCATCCCTTAGGCCCCTCTCACCTGCACAGGCTGCCCTTTACCCCTCTGAACCTGCCACCCTACAGCAGCACCACCCTGACCTATGTTGGGAGAGGACTGCTGAGCTAAGGATATAGCCATAATTAACTTTAGAAATTACGAACTTTATTTCTAGCACGATTTATGCATTAACACTTCTCTTTTGGAAATTGAATTTCTTAGAGCTGGGAATTGTTTTATTCCTGTGTCTGAATTAGATTACTGTCACGTCCTAGCTATCATTTCTTTTTCCAGTCTAGATGAGTGATCCATTTTTTATTCACTCATTAGCATCATCCTTTGCCCTCCTAAGCGACCAACCCCGGTTTTGAGGGGAGCCACTGTTACATCGTCTCTCTGCTGTAGTTTAGGAATATTGCTGAGAATAGCTCCTGAGCCATGTCTGGATTATTAAATGCACAGAATTATAATACACACAGAGGTACTGGCCACAGAGGAATGGAATTCTCCATTATACCAACATTTACTTTGCACAAAGAAGGATTCAGTTGAAGTTTTGAGACATTTCACTAAGTTCTTTTTTTTTTTTTTCTCCTCCATTTCTGATATCTCTGTGGGAGCCTGAATATCTGCAATTGATTGGGAAGGCTGAGGTTTGAAGTTCACGCAACTCCCTCTTCTCTATCACACTCCAGTGTGCACAGGGCCAACGCAAAAGGTTTTCACTGCACAGTTGGGCTGGGTCTCCTTTGCCCATCAGTTATCCCAGGGAAGGGGAAGCCATTCTAACCTAAGTAGAAGAAATCACTAATTTTGAAGTGTTAGCCTCTGTTAGCTTCCAGCATGGGTTTCTACTAGAAAGGACATAAAGTCAATGTTAAATATGCTCTTCAGAGAGAATTATTGAGGGGGGAGCATATTCCAAATAAGCTTTGCCCAGTTCAGGTTTTTAATTAACTCAGTGAGGCAGACTAACGCAGATTCTGCAGCATTCAGAACTAGTGATATTTCGCAGTACTTCCCTCTTTGTTCAGCTACTTTTTTTCATCTACAGGAATTACAAATATAGCATCTGCCTCCAGTGAGCTCACCAATGAGCTATTTCTGCTTCTCTGCCCACTGTAGTCAGTGCAAGCGCTACACACAGCTCCCAGGCTTCCAGCCTGCCTTTTTAGACATACTTCAGGATAGTTAGAGGGGCAGTGCCCAGCTAATACATCTATCAGAACCTCAGCAACTTTAAGCCAACTCCTCCAGCACTTGCTCCTCATGAACTTCATATTTTTTTTATGCCACTATTTGTTTCATAAAATAAAGCTGACAGCAGAGGTAGAGCCACACAAACTCTAATTGCTTCATCTAGAAGCAAGGCTTCTTCCCGCCTCATTCCCCAGCTATCTTCCAGGCAGGGAGGCTCCTGCAGCTTCACAACACACTCTGAAGGCCTGGGGCGGCTGGAGATGCCCTGGAGGGTAAAGGTATCAGTGGGGAAGGCAAGCTCCCCCTCTCACAGAACGCACAGGACCATGTTCAGTGCTGACTACTCAGACAAAACAAAACACTGCTTTCCGTCCCTGAACTCGCTGAGCTACTTGGTCCCATGACCACCCTGACTGCAGATCCACCATCACCTTTCTAGACATTCCTTCTAGTGCCATTCTTGTTGTGCTTCACCAAGACATTTGAACCCCCCAGAGAGACTCTTATTACGTAAAGATCATTGCTCTCAACACTCGATAGAGTTATTTTCTATATGACAAACTCCAGTTGTATGGTAAGTGAAATACTTCAAAGATCACAACCAACATCCTTCCAGAGGGAGGAAAGGGAAAAGAAAAACAAAAATCAAACACGAACAAACATGGTATAAGCAAACGCAGGTCTCAAAAGACAGCAAATAAAAAATTAAAATCATTAAAAAAGAAAAGAAAATAACCCAAAAAAGCATGTTGCCATACAGTTAATTAAGCGCTGTCTTTCAGCTTCTACAACGTGAAGTGGAACAGTGGAACATCACCATTCTTTTTCAGTTGCCTCCTTTTTTTATTATTTTTTGTCAGTAGTTGGATTGCTATTGCAAACACCTTCACAACATACAAAAAGAAAATTGGTTTTTAATCCAGGATAAGGTAACGAGAGGGTTTTTTTCCTTTTTCAATCTGATGGGAGTTCAAAAGTAAAAGAGAAACAGGAAAACTATGACAACAGCACCTTGACATTGTTTAATTCCAACGCTATCAGGAGTTAAAAGCAGTAAACAGATATAATACTAACAGGAATAAAGATACTCACTGTCTAAAATGTAAACGGAATGTTTTGGTTCAATTTATTTTTCTGAAAGAGGACAGTTTATCATCAATTCACAACTGAAGCAGCATGCAATTTTATTCTTTGTTTTTTTTTAAATCTTTTTCTATTTTCAATTCTTGGCAACGGCGACAAACCACAATGTTCTCAAGGAATGTAATGCAGACTTTGCTGTTTGCTTGGGTCTCTTTTTTTTTCTTTTTTGGTTTTTTTTTTTTTTGGTTTTTTTTGTTTGGGTTTTTTTTTTTTTTTTTTAACCTTGTGCGCAAATGACTTTTGTTCCCCTTCAGGTCATGGATATGTTCAATAAATAGATTGTGGAACCACTGTACTGTATAAACTTCAGTTATACATGCAGTCCATAAAATTATTTTTTTACCGAATAATTTACCCTGTTATGTATATATACAAATAGATAATTTTGTCTCAGTATAATCTATACAACACAAACCCACTATCTTCCCCTTTTAATGGTTAATGTACATACACAGGAAGTGTCTATCCTTATAAAGCGCCAGCCAACTCTCTTTTTATTATCCATGGTGAGAGCTCTCACGTAAGACTGGGTAGTTCGGCACTGGGAGTTCCAGTGCCTCTTGTCTATGCCCCTGCAGCCCTCCTTTGTGTACCCCTTGGGGTTGCATTTGGTCTCATAGAAGTATTGCTTCAGTTGGCCTTTGGGTACTGGGACTTTCTCCAGGACAGTGACAGTCGCCCCAGACATGTCCACCGCAGTCTTTTTCTCTGCTGCTGTCACCCACTCGCTTGTGCTGTCGCAGACGCTCAGTTCCCCGCGGCGAGCTGGGTCAGAGTGGCGCCGGACCCTCATGGACATGTTTGCAGCATCCAAGTAGTTTTTGTACTCCTCAAGCAGAAAGAGCAGCGGGGGTTCCAAAGGCACTTGACTGCTTAGCATGACTCGGGATGTGTACAAGTCTGCATCCTTGTTTTCCTCGCTGGGCTGGATGTCCTGGTCTTCATCTAGAAGCTCCTCTATGACATGTTCAAAAGTGTCCGCCAGCGATGTCAGTCCTCTTGAACCAGCGTTGGGCCCATTTAGGCTCTCAAGAGTCCCGTGGGTCCGAAGACCTGGGTAAGCCAAGCTGCCTTGTCCTCTTACACTAGCTTCTTTCATCGGGGCAGCTTTCATGCAACTGAAGTATGAGATAACCATAGTAAGGAAAAGGATGGTCATCACTCTTCTCACTTGGTGAAACTGTTAAGGACAAGAACAAGGGAAAAAAAGAATTAATTTAAAAGGGATGGAGTAATAATAAAATTCACCTGAGCTGTCATGAGACATTATGCATTTTCTGCAGAGATCTGCTGCATGCAGCCGCAACTCATTAACCCTGATAAAACTTACCCTTGTACAAGGGTATTCTTTGATTCAGAGTTTCAGAGAAAGCATATGCCAAAGCTTGGGCAACACTGATGCCACCAAGTCAGAGTTCTTACATGCCAAAGTCTTCCTGTAGTAAGTATTAGATTAAACACTATGCAACCTCCTTATTCATTGACTGATTATGCCTATTTAAAGTAACAGCAAGAGCAGAACTGCTATTGAGCAATGCAACATTTCAGCAATAAAAGGCAGCTTCACAAACATGACAGGCAAGACTTTCATTTCAAGTGGAAATATTTGATTTTTAAGATCTCTCTATGCCAAAATATTTTGTCATTCTATGCACAATCCCCTACCCATCCCCCCCAAAGAGCACCAGGATAAACTGCATTTGTATTTTGAAAGCAATCTTCAAAACACAAGAAGCCACTGCCACACAATTCTGAGGTTTCAGCAGGTCAGTTCCTCAACTAAAAGTAGAAGGTATGTATGCATAAATATAGAACAAGAACATGGTCCAGCACAGTAGACTAAATTTGAGCAGGACATCTTGCTTGCATCATGTGAATGCTGTGGAAGGGACCTGTTGGATTACAGGCTGTTGAGCTACAATGAAATGACAGTACCAGAACCACCGTACTGTACTTTGCCAAAGCCCCATAGTGCCTGTTCTTAAGCAAGCAAAGCAGAAATCCAGCAGCACAACCAGCCCTACTGCCATACTCAACAAGCTTGCTCGTTTCTCTCACCCTCTGCCTCAAGTTCTGGCACATGTTATGCTTTGAGGCTTATGTGTATGCTTGGCTCTGTCCTCATTGAGCATGGAGGGGTAGCACCAGGAAAGTACCAGTGAGAAAACTCCTCCCCAGGCTTGGATTCTGCACGACTCGCTCCTCTCAGCACTCCCAACAGCTTGGGCTTGGACAACTGCTCCTTCCCAAGCGCTTCAATAAGTCTTTGTAGATTGTACATTCCTCAAAAGTAGAAATGTTTTCCTCCTAAAGTGCAGAGTACACACTTTGTGTACTATTACAACAAGAACCCCCAAACCCTGCAGTGACAGACAGCTATATTTTGACCTATCCCAAGTGCTACTACAACATCCATCACATCCAGTTGTTATTTTTTCTCTTTCTGATCCCCGCTCTCACCAGTTCTGCTTGCTAGAAAGCAATGGCATTGTTCACATTTTTGAAGCAGCAGCTAATGCTTGCTTCAGAGCTTTTGAAGTTCATTTGGAAGTACCTCATACTTGGCAACTCTCATTGGAGTAAATGCTATTTCTGTTTGCCAACAGGGTGCTATGTTGAAAGGCTTACTTCATCTCTTGCAAATATGCTGTGGGAAAATAGTACTCTTAAGACTGGAACATGGAAAGACAATCTATCATAAAGTATACAAAAAAAATGAAATATGTACTGGAATGGCAGTGCCCAAAATGTAGGTCTCAAAGTGTACTTAATGGAGTGGGGAGAGTGGGAAGTGTTTGGGTTTGTGTCCATGCCCCTCTCAAACAATGTTTTGGCTAAGAATCCTCTACCCCAGCACAACTCTTTCTTCATCTCTCCATCCTTCCTCCTGTTTAGAAGTGTTACTGTGGCATAGATTTATTAAGATTAAACAAACCTGACATCTGTGACTCACAGGAACATAGTGTTTGATCTAACCATGTAGAACACTAATATTTTGCACATTTTTTTCATCCTTGGACTTTTATTAACATTCTACAGGGAGCAATACCAGATATGTTCCTCAAAGGGGGGGAAGAGAAACATAGAGATGATTTACAACTTAAGGAAGGTGGTTATCAGTCTTCCTTTATCAAACAAGGAAAGACAAGACAAGAGGGAGAAAGGGTGGTTCATACAAATGCAGAGCCAGTGGAACAGGCAACACAAATAATTCATGTACTCTGAAAATTGTTTTATATAAAACTTAAAAGGAAAACCCCCCAAACACCCACATCAAACTCTGTGACCACCAGAGCAGTGAACACAACACAGATCTTCTGGCTCCTAATCAAGTTCCTGTTATTTTCATTAGAGTAGTGCCCAGAGATCCCAGCCAGTATCTTGACTCTGGAGGGCAGATTCTGTCTGAGCACGTAGTAGTACCCCAAGGGGCCTCCCAGTGCAGAAGAGAGAGGACACCACATAAGAGGCACCAAGACAAGCACCAAACAAAGAGAAGCTTGCACCCACCAGCTATATACACTGGTTGGAGGATGGACATTTACTTTTCCAGGTAGGTAGGTCAGCTTTAAGTTAGGCAGGATCTCTGGACCAGGCCACATTCTTCACTGTTGTCACTGGGCTGTTTACCTCATGGTAGCAGTGAACTTGGAAGGATGTGAAATGAATAGAATAGCAGCTGTGAAACTTGATTCACACATATATTTTTCTTACAAGGAAGAAGACTGAAGAGACATGGAGAAACCTCACCAATTGACTTCAATAAGAGCTCAGCATCCTCTGCCAATGGCTGGTTAGTCACTAGATTCAACAGTACTTTATAGCTCACGTTAAATTAATCCTTCCTCAATCAATCTTGCCTTCCATTTAGCGAGGAAACTGCTGTCAAGCTTGATCAATTTACATCTCATCTGATGACATACAACTGCTGCTGTTATCTGACTGGCAAGAAACAGTGTACAACCGGGCTCTGAAAACCAGTAACTCCAAGACAGTCATTATCCATATAACATACTGAAAACACACAAGGAAATGTGTCCCCCGGAAAGCCACCCTTCTTCCTCCCATTTATAACAGTAGAAGAGTACGTCACAGTAAGCTTTAGCAACGCACGCAATCCTGCAAACAAGCAAACATCTACTTCTTTGTAAATGAACCCCAGACTACGCCTAACTGTATGAGCAGGATGTGAAAAGATTATTCTATCTGAGGAATATATACAATCCTTGTCTTTGGCAGCAAAATAATATCAAATTATTTAATAGAAGAAAATAATATTTTAACACCTAGGAAATCTCTTCATTTTAAAGGCCATAGTAATTTCCAGCAGCAGCTGCTCATTATCTACTAGTTTAGCATCCTATAGCAGAGCAACATTTAAATCTCACTTCATGGGTAGAAACACACCACCTTTCAGTTACTGTTGAACTGACTCATGAATGCATGGTTCATGAGTCAGTTCATGAGTTAGTGAGGCAGGACTAATACCCCAATGTAGCACCAAAAAGATCATTGGAAACACTTTGGATGGCAGCTTCCAGTCCTTTCCCTCTGCTCCCTAACTATCTAACCTTCATTATATTGCAAAGATTAAAGATACAACCTGCCCTGTTACACTAGTACACTAAGGGGCTTTTTACAAGGGCCTGCAATGACAGAACAAGGGGGAATGTCTTTAAACTGACAGAGGGGAGATTCTAGACATAGTTTAGTGTGTGGTGTACCTGTCCATGGCAGGGGGCTTGGAACTAGATGATCTTAAGGACCTTTCCAACCCTAACTATTCTATGATTCTACAATTAGGAAGAAGTTGCTCCCTGCGAGGGTGCTGAGATGCTGGCACAGGTTGCCCAGGGAAGCTGTGGCTGCTGCATCCTTGGTGGTGTTCAAGGCCAGGTTGGATGGGGCTTGGAGCAACCTGGTCTAGTGGAAGGTGTCCCTGCCCATGGCAGGGGGTTGGAACTGGATGAGCTTTAAGGTCCATTTCAACCTAAGCCAGCCTGGGATTCTGTGTTCATTCTCATGGCTGCAAGAACATCCTTCCTGCTCTCATGCAGCATAGTAAAGCTGAAGCAATGAAAAGAGGTCACCCATCATGGACCAGATCTCAGGAAGGCGTGACCTAGTTTGTACTTCAATAAAGTCCACACAACTACAACTAGAATAAGGGCACATAATTGTGGCAGTTGTCTCCACTAATGGGAAGGAGGCTCATTAAATGAAGGTCATGTCAATTATCTACTGCTAGTTTACATATGCAGTCAATTACCTAGCTGTACAACTTATTTAGGTATTTATATTTAATGAGGATTCACCGCTTAATTGTTTGATTTCATTATTTTTAGTTATTTTAAGCAGAAATCTAGCAGCTTAACAGGTTGCATTTCCCTCAGAGAGACCTGAGGGACAGCTGTGAACATGTGCTTGCTTTTCTGCACCCTGATACGTGCCAGGAAAGCTGAAGTAACTTTCAGTGAATAGATTCATAATGCTTTAGTCTCCAGCAAGGAGTGTGTGGTGGAAGATAAAATTAGCAGCAAGAAGACATTCATTTTCTGCCTTGCCATTTTTTAAGACCTTTATACACAAGTTCAATTTACTAAATACTATTGAACGGCACAGGCATGAGTTCCTGCTCTACGCATCATTACCAGAGTGTGTGAACAGATACCAAAATGGGATGCATGTCAGCACACGATTTGCAGAGACTAAACGTTCTGAGAACAAATAGTATTAACCTTTAACACATGTATAACTGGATGCCTGACACACTCTGGTTATCCTCCCGGCTATTTATGCGGCAAACTATATAATTACTTTTTATTACTGAAAACAAAGCACCCCCCAAATACATACATATGCACACCCACACTCAATTTGTATTCTTGTAAGTTGGTGCTTCGTGTCAGGAAGAAGAAACCCATTTTATTTTTCTTATTTTGGTTTTCCCTGAGGTAATAAAATCTACTTAACCATAATGCCAGAGATGGCAGAGACTAAGAACCATTTTGAAGACTAAGATGAATAGCAAGCAAATTTACAAGTAGTTTGTAAACTACAGCTTTTAACATGAGAAATTTGCTTTCATCTTACATTGCTAAATATTGCCTATGGTACAGCTTCTGAAAGCAGCAAAGCTCCACAATACCTTCATTGGCTCTGGAGAGGTATGCATCTGGTTAAAGCACTTCCAAGGGGGTTTTGTAGGGTTTTATCACTCTCCCCACAACACAAAAAATAAAATCACAACTTCTCCCGTCAACCAGAGGTGGGAAAGAACCCAAAGAGAACAGTGGCAAAATAATAATGCCATGACATTATACCCTGATCTTTCACAGAGCTAAGTGTCAGTTTCTTACCAACTTCCTTCATACTTTTCTGGATACTGCAAAGGGCACAGACTTGCTTCAAAGCTCGAAGAGAGAGAATCCAGCTGCCCTAATGGGCGCACACCAGATAGCCTCCTCATTACAAGCATGCTTATACTTAAATTGGCCAAGTGCAGGACTACAAGGAGCTCCCAGCAGGATTTCTGTCAGATGGATCTCAGTCCCATTCTGCCCATACCAGGAAATGGGCAGGATGAGTTTTGGCACCATACGCAAGAGAAGTAATACCAGGCCAGATTCACAGATGGTACCAGTGCTTTCAGAAAGACAACAGCCATGGAAGAGAACAGATGTGCACTATTTTTATAACTGGACAATGGGAAATGATTGTTGAGCAAGTGACACACGCTGCCGTTCCAGCTGTTTATACAGCATCCTGCACACGGGGCTTTCAAACTGCATCTGGGGTTGCGATCTCTGTGCAAACAAATTCAGCTCCAAAAGGGTACTTGTGTGCATGCCACTATACATATCAAACACAATACACTTTACCATAACATTTTTTTTGCCCTAATTCCATGTTAAAATACCAAGGTATGCAGTGAGAGTCC
Organism: Ara ararauna; assembly: GCA_028858755.1. Lineage (NCBI taxonomy): Eukaryota > Metazoa > Chordata > Aves > Psittaciformes > Psittacidae > Ara > Ara ararauna. The sequence goes on from CM054380.1 coordinate 27,827,327, forward strand.
TCCTCAAATAAAAGCACTACCAGCAGGTTTATTTTTGCTCATCAGGAGTATCACCGGTAGGGTAACATGCTGCACTCCTACTGCCATGCCTGAAATACTGTACAGCTGGGATGTGACTTCAAAGTCTAAAACCTAAGCATTAGCAAATTCCAACTTCAACACTGACTTCAGGCTTAGAAAACTGCATTAATCTGTTTTAGAGTTTATGTCAAGATACATTAATGCCATTCTGTGGTCATTCAGAGGTAACATTATGCAATGTCCGTGAAAGTAAAGTTCACCTTATGGATTAGGCTACCTATTTTGCCCCTCAAAACAAGAAAAAGAACCACAAAACCATTCCATGAAATAACTACTCTGCGCCACAATACTATCTGGTTCTTCTACGGGAGCAGATAATTACAGTTCTCCAAAATCACTTGCTTTGATAGCCACTAGAGCTTTATATAATGCTAATTCAACCTGCACGCAGAAGAACCTCAGACCTTTGAGCAGCATCTGTGGTTTGTCTTCCATTTCACTATGGCTCTTTGGTATAAAATACTGTGCTGAATCGTCACAGGACTAAGCTATTCTGCCAAGTAGACACATGAAGCTCCCACTGAAGTCAAGGATAATTGGCACCCGAGAGTAGGAACAGAACGGAGCATGTTGCGTGCAAACTAGCGTTGAGTTGGATCCCTTGTACCGCGACATGTGTCCAGCAGCCCTGGAACAACCCAGAAGCTGCTGTACCAGTTGAGCTTGGATCTTATGAGTGCCTATAAACTACTGAACAGCATGTAAAACATCCCACGCACCCATCAGTTCTGCTGCAAGTGGCAAGCTTCCTAGGACCTATAGAACATTATGCACTCAACAGGAATGTAAGTGAAGCTTGGCCAAGGAAAGTAAATGGTTAAAAAGCATAAGCATCAGATGGAGCAGTTACCCATGTTTTGGGCAGGTAGTGCTTTCTCTAGGATAAGGGAGAAGAGCAAGTGCTATACCCATTTGTTGCAAGACTCTTACCTTTGCTGAGACCCTGACTGTGTGTGGCATTGCTGTAAGAGAATACCTTGTTTTTAGCCATAGTCAGTCCTTGAAATGAAGCAGATCAGTATATCGTGGTGCGCACGAACCCGAAACTGGAAATGCCTGTTGTCGGAGCCCTGACAGGTATTAACAATATGCCTGCATTTGCCAGTGGTGTTATCAGTCATCTTTTGGCTGCCCGCCCTCGTGTGCAGATTTCTCTCAACACATGCTCAGTCCAGTTGTTAGCACGGCATCTCTATGGAAATACCTTCCACAGATGGGGCAAGGGATAAAAGCTTATGCTGAAGGTATCTATCAGAGCAGCTTCTGGGAGGAGTCAACTCCAAAATTACATGGTGACAACCAGATCAGGAGCAGAAATTGGTCAGTTTGCAAAGCTACCTCCATTTACATTAATGGAATAATAAAGGATCTCTATGGAGCAAGGACATACTCACTAGGAATCTAACCCACCTCACCAGAGCCAGCCCTGCATGTGTCCTGCTGTGACAGCAGCTTTATCTTTGGAGATAACACTGTTGGGAAATTAGGTTACTATGTTAATATAACTGTATTGAAAACACTTTAGCGAGAGGTGCTCTTTCACCACTGATATTTCACTCTGACGCAGTTCACCACAGATTTCAATGCATTAGAGCACTATAGTTTTCAGGCTTTTTTTCTTCCACACCCTCAAGGTGGTTTCATGCTGAAACAAAACTTCTGCAGTCGTATGCCTGGTTCTCAATCCCTCATCTGTTTCAAAAATCTGGGGACCAACTTCAACTGCATTTAATAGACGGATGCAAGTTTCACTGACAACACTATTTCCATGGTCAGATGTTGGAACTAGCATACAGTAGGTCAGATATACCCAAATAATACCCCTCATCCCCTCCCCTTCTTCCTTAGTCAGGCAAAATACCAGCGTATGTTCTTACCCACTCAGACTTACAACACTTGTATTGCTGCTTTCATTTCACATGCTCCACAGAGGAAAAGCATTTGGAATTACTACAAGGGGTGAGAAGGTGTATCTGGTAAAGATGCAATGTCTGAAAACAAGCTTCACGAGTTGTAATGCTCAAGGTACAAACAATTTAATGGCACATACAGAAAAAAAACTTGCAGTCTTAAAGGAAAAAGTAATTTGTAAAGCTCCTGCCTTCTCCCAGTTGTAGAATGGTGTAATTTCTTTCACAGTAGTGTTACACTTCAATTCCTGTAAATTACACTGACATGGGGCTCTTCCCCTCCCCATCTAAAAGTGAAGCTCACCTGGTACACGACTTTTCATACTTTGCCACCAAATATAACTACAGGTTGTGGCATCATGAGAAATTATTTCCACAAAAGTTCAAGGTTTATTGAAGCAGTATATTCCAGCGGACCTAATCCTGGTGGACACAGTCACTGCCTTGTGTAAGCCCATAGTTCACAGATTTATACCAGCTGTAAAGGTGGCCCTGTATTTATGTACTCATAAAAATCAGATGAGGCTGACACCTAAACCCAAGATAACAGCTGTATCAGAACAAAATGTGACAGGTTTCAGCAAAACAGCTTCCTCACACTCAGGACTCCTGAAGGATACCTGCATATTTGGTAATCATTACACCTTTTTGGGGGGGGAGGGGGGACAGGAAAGCTTTCTAGGTGTGCAAACTAGCTCCTTCCTTCCCCCACCGATAGCAGCACATAAATAGCCCAGACATGCCTATAAACAGAAGTATGCAAAATCCAGCCCAACAGCACCTAACTTCACTCTGCTCTGCACTTGGGTGTCTTGTTTCACTCACACACACCCCTGCTGAAGAAGGTGGCTTTGCCGGCAGTGTACTGTTCTCAGTGTAAGAGCCCTGAAGCTCCAAAGGACAAGTTTGTGTACAGGCTTTCAGTCATTAAATAAACACTTCCCTAGAAAAACTTCAGTACCTGTCACCTCACACAGGCGGATCCTACTGCCCTGCAGTGAAGGAGAACTTCTCGTCAAATAGCTGGGGGTGGAGGGAGGAAAAGGAAAGTTAAAGGGAGAAACATTAAATTACCCAATTAGTCTGTTGAAAACTCTCCCAAACCTCAGCACAACACAACAGATTATACAGAAGTCACCACCCTATTCAGAATTAAAAGCAGAGCTGTCTTATCAGAGATCATTAGTGGTTCTAGAAAGGAAAAACACTTAAAAGCTGCAAGAGCAGAGAGACCTGGTACTTATGCACAAGTGAAGAGTTGCAGCAGCAATATTTCCTGGAGGACATGTTATCAAAGCTTCCAAAGCGGTTTGCAAACACTAAATCTCAGCATCCTTATATGAGGAGGAACCACATCAGAAATCCTGTTTCCCTTCTGGGTAGGCTGAAGCCCACAAAGACATTTAAACAACTTACCCCAGATTGTACAGCAAGTTGCTGATGCACCAGAGGAGAGCAGGGAAGCTCTTGCTCCCAATCCCTCACTTCAGCCACTACCCCAAGCTGCCTTAACCATGCGTATCACCCACATATTTTGCAAATCTCTCTATGGTAACTTAGATGTCTAACCCAGAAAGAGGCAGGGCAGCTGATTAAAACCTTAGGGGTATTATTTTGAATACATATGCTAGCTTACTTCCATCTGTGTCATTAATTAGTTCCTGACTGTAGGTTAAATGTAGGGCATGTTGTCACGAGCCTAAGGTGGGGTGGCAGGACCTCCTGCTATTGCCATATGGCTTTTTGTTTCTTCCTTCATTCTTCAGCTTTTAGCCTCATGCTTCTAATTTGTGGGCTCACCTATTATATAACAAAGAACAACAAGAACAGCAAAACTGGCGTTAAAATAGAAACATTCTTCACCATTAAAACCTTCATGAGGTTTGATTTGAAATGCAACACAACTTCCTGTCTCATCCAGGGACTGCCTTTACCCGCAGCAAATTTGCTATGAAATTCAGGAAAGACCTAGTCCCATGGAGAACTACAACCGCATGAGTAGGTATTTACCAGCCCTATAAACACAAACCAGGTGGCTTACCAGGGCCCAAAGATCAGCCTTCATTTGTATGAAATGGAGAAGCGCAAAGCAATGTCTACTCGTAATATATGTTCAGTGTACACTGGGGATGAAGCCAGTGTAGCAGCACTATACCTATCAAAACAAGGAAAAAAGATGACAGAGTTCCATGTCTTTTTTTTTCCAATGCATTTCCATAGATGCATTCTTCTGTTAGAATACAAATGGCTCGGGACTGTCCTCAACAAAATTACAGGTCATGTTTTGAGGTATGCCTGAATATGACAACTTGTCAGATACGCAGAGTATCAGCAGTTCATCTTCTAGTGAATACCAGTAGGTCTGGTGGTGCTATGTGACTGAAGACTTGCTCCAAAGTGCTTAACTTAGAGTAGACATGGAAGTTATTTATTGTGCTTTCTATCTCTCATTGCATACCTGTCCTTCCATTAGCTAAAGGCAAGGGAAATGATTTCTGGTATTTCCAAGCATAAGATTCTATAATTTTTATAACAGTTACAGGAATCAGAGCCAGGAAAAACCCATACAATACCTATGTTGAACAAAACTGATTAAGAATCAGGCAATATGACTTCATGGTTGAGGCTCATGGAATTCAAGGTGTTGCATCTAGGTTTGTCAGACTTCTCTGGAGACATAGAACTCCAAATAGCTTCTTCTTAAATCTAATTTCTGCCTTTTTATTTTTATTTTTTTAATGGAGGCGTGTGGAATTGACTCACTTCTCCTTTTGCAACATCCTTGTTCATCAGTATCACTCCTGCTACGTTTTTGCAGTAGCAACTGCAGGAAGGTTCTGCACAGGGCGCAGCAGAAATTAATCATCAGCGCAAAACTGAGAGAGAAAAAGGACTTAACGTGAGTCTTCCAAGGAAGGCAGCTTTGCTCCTTGTTTTCAATTCAGGTGCAAATCATTACCTTTAAGGGGAAAACTCATTTTCAGATATTCTTTTGCTAGCCATTACACAAAACAGATTTCTGTGAGAAGATGCAAAGAAGCACCTGCTTATCCTCTTTTTGTACCACTTCATTGTCACCAACTTGCCAACACCCTAAGTACCCTGCTGCTGTATTAAGACATGAAAAATCGTTCTTTGCCTCCCATAAAATAAAACCAACCCTTCTTCACCAGTCTGCAGGACACTCACTGTCAACAACAAAAAAAAATTAATCAAGATATTGACATAAACTGTAATGTTTCTATCTGGAAAAGCAGAAATGGAGAACTTCAGGTTTGTTTATTGCTAGTTCTGGTTCAACCCATTATAAAGGGCAGTCATGATGTTCAGCAGCATATTCATACTTCACCACAGTTTCCTGGCACAGGTTCTGGTTAAGTTACCCTTGCCAGCTTGAACTTGTTAGTGGCTTTCCTTCCCCCCTGGACTCACACTGGCTTTCAGTACAAATTCTATCAAATAGCATTTCTCTCTTGGCATTTACAGCTCAGTCAAACTGGATTATCAACTCAAAAGGAATGTAAATAGCAAGTGAAGATCCAAGTTTTAATGCAGGCAGCCAGCAGGCACAATTATCTACAAATACTGCAAAACAAGTCCTGTCGCTCATCCCAACAGCGTCCATGCACTTCTGTGGTACAGTGACAGCTATGACTAAGGGGAGGTTAGTTTACATACTAATCTAGCCTTTGAATAAAGTTTAGATTTCAGTTCTTTTTATCTCAGTATATCAAGTACTGAACACTTATGGAGAGTGCCACGGCCAGTGTAAAGAAAGGTAAACTAAACCATATGGATACTAAATGTTGCACCAAGCATAGAAAGTAAATGGCAGGAGGGACTAAGGAATCCAGAGATCGTAACCTTTAATTCCTTCATCTAGACAAAATGTCATTTCTCCAGGAGCTGCAATGTTTAAAGAAAGCCATGTTTTGATCACTTTAGATAAGGCACAACCTGCACAAGAATTGGCACAAACTGAGCTTAACTGTCTTTCTTAAGATGTGTACTAGAGGATGGGGTAGTGAAGTGGGGGGAGGGAAACAACACAAAATGACAAGGGGGACAGGATGACAAGGACTTAGTTTTGGCCTTATTGTTACAGTCTTAACTGCAGCAACAAGTCTTTTCTATTCTGAGTTACTAAAGAGCATATAACAGCATTTTGCACAAGACTTTGCCTAGTTGAATCTTTTTACAGGCTGTTCCTGCTATGCTACACACACGCAAAGGACTACTAGCCAACTTGTAGCCCAGTGTAGCCAACTAGAAAAGGCTGAAGTTGGATGTGGAACTCCAGGTAAGCCAAGGGTAGTTTCTTAAACACCACTTTGGAACAACAGTTCTCATGCACCTGGTATGATACAAACAGTTGGCAGTTGCGTCCTGAACTTGAATGGCAAATATCCCTATATCACAGCTCCTCAGTTTCACACAGGAAAACTCTGATCCCTCAAAAGTTATATATTAAGTGCTTCTCCTGATATACTTTACACTGACAGATTTCAACTACCTTAAAAAATCACCCAAACCATCACCCAGGAAGACATGCAGCACATGCAGTCAACTACTGGCTTGCATTTTGAAGGCTCTGGGAGATCAAAGTTAGCAACTCCCACTGAGGTTTAGTTGTGTTGAGTTTCTTATTCCATTGGGCACTTGATAGCCATAAGCTAGCAGTTATTATAAAAGCTCCCAAAACATACTGTGTTTGTAAGAGCTCAACAGAAATAACTGCACGAGATTGAGTTCAGTGGGTAAAAAAAGCACATTGTTTCTCTTCATAAGCAGTTCCTCACGAATTAAATAGGGAACAGTGCTTATTCTTCTCTCCCCAATGCAGAGGAAAAAACAGCTATAGCCAAAGATTGATGTACAAAACAAAAATCACAAGCTGTGAGTTCAAAACAAAACAGGAAACTAGATCCTAAGAATCAAGGGGCAGACAGAAAAAGCGCACGTCACGTTGCTAGATTTGAGGTAGCAAAAAATACCTACATATCCAGTTTAACTTTGATACTTATTTGTGAAATCAGGAACATCCTGGATCTAGTGAAACTAAGCTAAAGGCTACTGCGCTGATACATTAAGAAAATCAGGATTCCACCAAATATCTACTAAAGGACAAGCCCTACCAATTAGACTTCAATGATGGGATGGGGGACAACCTCCCTCAATTCAAATCCTTAAGGGAGGAGTTCTACATTGCATTATTTTTGGTGCAAGCTTTGGACACGCTACCAAGTGTCACCCACAGCTGTAACAAACACATTTGACTTGCAAACACTTCTTTAGGTGTAGTCTAAAGTTCAGTCAGCAAATTATGTACTCAAAGTGATGCTCCTCATTCACCTATTTCCAAGGAAGACCATAAAAGATTAGTTGCCTGCGTTGATAGGACAGGATTTGCAGACACCACCTCAGTTACAGGGTTAAGAAAAAACAACCCAGCATGCACACACTACACTGCGGAGTAAGAATGGTCTGGATTGGCAGCCTCACTTGCCAGAGCGAGCCACGAGCAGCGTGTTCGGTTCGTGCATCTCTAGGTGGCGGTAGCTGCTCAGATTTTGAGATACCGAGCAATGCTTACCTCAAATTTAGCAACCAGTATTCCTCCCATACTCCTAGAATTGCGTTTTCTAATTTGAAATGTGACCCCCTCCCCCATTTCTTCATAATTTATAGTAGTCTGAAGCTGAGTCACAAGGATTTCTGCATTTTCCTAACCAAGTATAAAAGAAAAGAAATGAACTGCCAAAGTATTGAGGTAATTTATAGCGTAAGGCATCGAGAGCTTCTAGTCGATCAAAGGACTCAGAGAAACAAACATAAGAACAATCATGCCTTCTGTTCTGTAGAAATGCCACGGCCAGAAATAACTGTCCTAATTAACTGGTTTCAAAAAATGACTTCTCTGAAAGATACAATATTCTTACCGAGGAAAGTATACAACTGCTACAGCCTTATGGCAGATGTCACCGGGGCATGACAATTCCCTAAATGAAGTTTCCTTTTGCTTCCTCTGGTTGTCCATGGTGCTCATCTTCAGACAACTGTATCCACCCATGATACCTAAATTAGGCTGTAACAGGACCTTCTGCCACCACTAGTATCAGCATTACTAAAGGATTACAGTCATATCAGAGCAGCATCATCCCAGCTAACCCTCTGTTCACAGTTTATAATGGGCAGAAATTGTGTTCAAGATGAGGTTGACTTTGTTTTTTGGAAGCCTATTACCTTTTTAGTCAAGTCCATAGCACCTTCAATGCTTCAGACTGTTCCATGTTGATCATTACTGCTGGGTGTAGCAGCCAGTCCATAGTTGCCTGAAAATTAGGTCCTGAATGTCAAAAAGGAGGAAAACATGAGCCTGACCCTACACATCACCTACACTTTATGACCATGACCACTTGTCCATGCAGAATAGGACAACTTCTGCAGACAGTGCTCTTCATAGGACAGGTCAGAGCCTAGAACTGTAAGCAACATGGCCAACATAAGATTATATCAGAGGACATAGGCCATAAAATAACGGTGACCCCAGTAAGTCACACATGTATCTCCAAAATTATATCACTTGTCTTCTGTTATTGTATAGTCTAGTGTTTCCAAATCAAGAAGCATAAGGACTTATGTTGATAACATGTATGTTTAAGAAGGCACCATGGCAGAGTTGCCTGTATGCACTGCAGAGCAAAATCTGTTATTTATTGTTTGCATTACCAGAGCACTGAGCAGCCCTTGCCAGGTACCAGGAACAGAACACAGACAAGACTACCTCTGCCCCAAAGAACTGATAGTCAAAGATAAGACTGAATAATGGGTGTGGATAACGAAGGGAAACGGTATGATCTGCTGACAGACAGTGGGGACAGCCTACCAGCTCTGTCCCAGCTCAAACATCGCACAGTTTGCTCAGTGCACAGCTGTATCTTGTCCCAGTGGGTAACCTAGCAAACAGAAGAGGTTTTACACACAACACCTTTCTAGCTGAAACCAAAGACAGTAGGTTATTGAGTTACCTCTTCATTTTGGCAAACACACAAAAATAGCTTAGCTTCAGTGCTTTTAAAAGCTTCCTTTTAAAGGGTGTTCGCAGCTAAGCATTAACAAGAACACCAGCGTATGAACTGATCTAAGAAATGATTGAGAGTTTCCTAATTAAGCAGTATTGTAGCTATTTAGGAGGAACCAAGCACTCACAACATATGCTTGAAAACAGGTCAAGACAAGTTAGCAATTAACCTATTAAAAGCACATATCCTTTTCTAGTGGAGCCTCCACAAGTTCACACAATGCCCAATGTGAGATTTCTAGTGTAGGCACAGGGCACATTCCTAGAACAGCATTACAGCTTTTTATACAAACCAGGGAGGCAGATATGGGATTTTTTTTTAATAGGACCACACTTACTACACAATCCCCTCTACTGAGTGAACTGTTTCTCATCTTCACGGAGACTTACCCATAGGAAGGATGAGAGGGTCTCCTACTCGCAATTTTCTTGTGGCCTGCTTATATACCTGCACTGCAGCAAAGAACTATTACCTGAGCTCAACAGGTAATGCAGCTTCTTGTGTTTTCTTCACTGTAACAGCAGAGGAACAGCTGGAGAAAGTGCTACAGGTACTGGAGGACTCTTAACTGCAGCTACTTTCAGCTTAGTACTCTCGCTACACGCAAAGCTTTTAAGCAAAGGCACAGATCCTTGTTTTCCACTATATTCTTTTACATTTGAACGAGTCTTTAAAATCCTCTGCATCTGTGCACTACATTTTGTAGTACTGCAGCACACTGTAGTACTCCCATAGCACTACGCTACAACATAATGCCTTTGTGTTTAAAAGCATGCTGCTCGGAATTAAACTTCTTTTTTTTTTTTTTTCAGTTTAGCCTCATCCCCTCCAAGGTAAAAGTCCTCTCCCATTTTCCTCCACTGCTCTATCTGGATTATACCAATAAAGCATTCCTGATCCTTCTGACCCGTTTTACCCTGATTTCACAGCCATATGACAACAGGATCTACCCTGCAGCTCCGGAAAACAGAGAGCACTGGTGACGTGAACAGAAGGCATGCTACTTACAAATGGGTTTTCCCAGCCGAGGTTCAGTGAAGCTGAACATTAAGTGGTAGTACTACAGCAGAAAATTGCTGTGAGTTGGAGCCCTGCGGAAAGGCTCCTGTATCTAGTCACATTAAGTAAATAGCTGAAATGTCTATCAGCTCCTTCAAGGTATTTTAGAGTTGAAACAGAGCCATTGCTTTGCCCTGAGACCCAGGTGAGGGGCGGTGGACCCTTCCCTTCTGCTGCCCAACAGCCACTCAAACCCAGGGATGTGAAAGCTGCTATTGCCTGCATCCAAAGACAACCGAGGAAATTAATTTTATGTACTCATCGCGCCATGAATTAAAGATTACAGAAACACGTGCTGAAGAAAAATGTATCGCCAGGATAGATTCCTTGCATTCATTAGAGCGGCGTTACTAGAAACATAAATAAGTAGTGACTATTGATCTCACAATAGTCATGACCTCAGAACAGCAAACTACAAGAAACTGAAAAGCATGTTTTAACAGTAATATACAACCCAAGGTACAACTGCACCCCTTAAAAATCAACAACCAAAGCAGGCATAGCCCACAGCGGTGACACCTTACCCCGTTAATCCTGTAAAGGAAAAGGGAAAATGATCAGTGGGGCAGCGCCAGGCTTCCAAAGTATTGATTCAACCCTTGCCAAGCACATCCACCCTAACGACAGCTCGTCTCTGGCTGGGGCATGTTTTCCACACCAACACACAATGGAAGCCGGCAGGCAGGATCCATCCCGGCTCCTCTCCCTCCCTTACCCGCAGGGGGTCGGCGGGAGAGCCGGAGGACAAACCCCCCACGGCACCGCAAGCCCGGTGAGGGTGCCCGGCGTGCTTCGCATTCCAGCTTCGGTCCCGCTTCAACAAGTGCATCGCTCCCGTCCCTCACGGCCCGGGGCGGCGCCCACACCCCGTCTCCCTCCGCACGGCGGCTCTGTGCGCGCCCACCCACGGCACGGCGGGGCCCGACGTCGGGACCCCCCTGCCCCAGCCCGTCCCGTCCGCAGCTGAGGGGAGCAGGGGGCCAGGGCCGCCAGGGGGCGCCGCCCTCGCAGGGCGCCGCCACGCGGGCACGCGCCCCTCGCCCGGCCCCGCCTCGCCCCGCGCTGTCGCCGCTGCTACCGCCGTCGGGGAAGCGCCACCGGCTCCCACCGTCCGCCGGGCCCCGCGTCCCACGCCGACGGAGACAGCCACTACGAAAGCCCCTCCGGGCCCCCCGCCCCGACCGACAGGTGCGGAACAAAGGGGCGCGGGGCTGCCCCGGCCTTTCCCGCTCCCCGGACGCCCCGCTCCCGGCCCCTCAAGTTTCCCGGCAGGGCACCGCGTACCTCTTCGTCCACACAAAGCCTGTCCGGATCTCCCGTCCGGGAAGTCACATCCTCTCCCGGGCGCCCAGTCGCACCGGCCGCCTCCCGCCACCCCGGCAACACAAGCGGCAGCTCAAGTGTCTCATCAAAGCTTTATGAGGGGCGGGAGGGCAGCGGAGCCGGATCCCCCACCCGCGCCGCCCAACTGGAGCCTCCCGCCCCGGTCCGGCCCCGTTGCCGCCGCCGCCGCCTCCTCTCGGGGTGGCTTCGTCCCCCGCCCGGGCGCCTCCGGGCAGCGGCGGCCGCAGGCACCGCGCCGCGCTGCCCCGCTTAAAGCCTCCGCACCGCCTCCCTGGCCCCGCCACCGCCCCGCCCGGTCCCCGCTCCCCCGGCGCCCCCCGAGCGGCGGGAAGGGCGCGGAGGGGCTGGGCCGGGCGGGGAGCGGCGGGAGGCGGGGGGGGGGGGGGGTCGGTCCGCCCGCCCGGCGCGGGATATTGGTTTACTCCGGCGGGTATTAAGCAAGCCCGATCCATTTAAATATCGCTCCAGCGCTGACCTCTCCCGTAGTTTGCCTATTAAGAATGCAATCAAGATAATAACAGGCATTGCTTATTAATGAGCGCCCCAGGTAACGTTACACCGGTGACTTTCTGGATGCGCGCAGCGGGCGCGGGTGCTCAATCCAGACTGCCCAGAGGCGGCTCTGCCCGCACGGGCACCGGGACAGCAGCCGGAGCAGCCCGGCGCCCGTCGGCCATCGGAGCGAGGGGCGGCCGCGGTGTCCCGGGGGGTCCCTCCCGGCAGAGACTCCCCGCTCTGCTCTGCCCGGCCACCACGGGGCCGTTTTCCGTCCCCCCTGTCAAAAATCTGTCTGGCCTTATCCCCCTTCTGCCTGTGCACCCAATACGGTGAATTATTGATAGTGGAAATTGCATGGCGGAGGCAATAATGGCATCCCCTGATTGAGTAGCTCCATTTGATCTTGGTAAAGACAGAGAGATGGCATGCTCCCTGGCAGGGCTGGAAGCACATGCGTGTGCCAGCAGGGCACAGCACCTGGTGCCACAGCACCTCGTGCCCTGGCTCACAGCTTCATTGGCAGCTTGGCGCGGGCCGGTGTGGCCTCGCCTCCCATCTCCTCACCCATAAGTAATACCTGAGGCGTTCGATTTTCAGAAGATACACCATCTCTTTTACAAGTTGGTTATAGAATCCCAGCCTGGTTTGGGTTGGAAGGGACCTTAAAGCTCATCCAGTTCCAACCCCCTGCCATGGGCAGAGAAACTTCCCACTAGACCAGGTTGCTCCAAGCCCCGTCCAGCCTGGCCTTGAACACTACCAGGGATGGGGCAGCCACAGTTTCTCTGGGCAACCTGTGCCAGGGCCTCACCACCCTCATAAAACTTGTTAAACCAAGTATCCTTCTATACCTTTAAAGCCTGACTGCTGTCTAATTGCGATTAACACCAAAGGCCTGTCCACTTTGGCATGCCTGTGGCCGTCTATACCACGAGAAATGTGTGCAACTCATTGCTGCCTTCAGACAGTCTGATTGCCTGTGTGCTTTTGCTATGAAACACCTGCATTGATTAGATCAGTAAAGTAATAAAATATCCCAGGCGTTTGAAATTTGAGTACACCTAAGGCCTTCCATATAAACCAGCTTTTAATATATATTAAGGGAAACAATCCTGGTGGTTAATATCCTTTCCAGCTTGAAGAACTTCTTTAAAAATCATGCCCAAAGTACCACATTACCATCCAACAGCCTTTTTGCATGGTGATAAGACAGCCCAGTTTAGATACCCTGTGTTCATAAGATGATGCCTGCAAATATTTGGATGATCTACCAGTCAAGTTTAATAGCAGCAGCAGAGGCTACTTTAATCAGCTGTCATGTAATACATTACACGTGTGTTATTCCTAGAGGATGGCTTCTTCTCTTACTACATTAGGTAAGCAGATAAGCAGCAGCGAGTACCATGCTTTAGAGACACGCAAGCATCTGCTGGCTTGTTCTCAGGAGCGAAGGAGAAAGCACATCTCCTCAAAAAGTCTGCTTGCAATTAGAACAAGCTTTTTAATTTTGGAATGGAAGCATGTTACGGACCACCTGACAAATCCTTGTGCTGTGGTGTGTGCTTTCAGCTCAGCTCTGCTAAGAATGTGAGAGCCATCAATCCCAGGCAATGTGTGCTGAAATTCCCACTTTGCTCTGCTTCAAACATGCTGCCTTTTGCCCTGGTGCAGTGATTTTCCCAGGGAAGAGGCATGGTCAGAGAGCTGCTGTATCTTGCTGGTATAATCAGCCCTTTGGGGATTATTAACTAGCCAGTGCTTGATTACTGGGAAAATTAAAAAGTAGTGTAATTAATGATCTGTTTGGACTTCTAATGCACATGCAAACTGGGCTCCATATTTTTCAATCAGGCCCTGACTTCAAGGAGAATTTTGTATGAATGAGCCCCAAAAGATTGGGCTCACAAGGGATTAGTTTGTGAAGCAACTGACAGTCATCACATGGAGAAACTGCTCTGGTCAGAGCTCTGCTCCTTTGTCCACATAACATACTGTAAACTTGGAGGTGTACGTAAACCCTCCCCTTTGAAACCTGTAGGATATGTAGGATGCAGTGCTCAGACATTCTCATGTTTCCTGTGGATTCCGAGGTGACCCCAGAAAGAATTCTCTCTTGTCATGTGCAAAAAAGAGCATCTCCCATCTTCATTCACAGGGGTTTGGATTGTACAGGCTTCAGAATCTAGTGGCACTTGAAAGCTGCACCACAGGAACGGGCAGGCAGACCCTATCCTGGTGATGTTGGGTTGGTTAATTCAATGCCTCAAGCCTCTGTCATTGGCATGCCCACCTTACAGCATTTACCTTGAAACTGAGTCTCTTTCCAATACCTAACTAGTTAAAATAATTTTTTGCATACACAATCCCAATTTCACCCTTTTCCATTCAGCTACAGGGAAACAGTAAGAAGGAGTATGAGTTGTCAATCAACATAATGTTGATTTATCCCTGCAGCAATATCAGATTGCTTGCAGGGGGGCGAGACCATTGCTTTTTGCTGAATTCAATTTAGACTGTAGCATAGGCACTAATGATGCTGTAGATACTATAAAGAAGAAAGCTGAAGCACACACATCTGGTTTCTGTCTCAGTGGAGGTTGTGCATTATAGTGATTGATGTACAAGGTCCAAATTTACTGATAAACTAATTCTATGATAAAGTAGTTTGTGGGGCTCTTAAATTCCCCCGTTGCAATTGTAAGAGAAGCAATAAAAAAGTCAATATTTGAAAAGAGTAACATTCTTAAAAGTCCGTAGTTAGTCAATACACAGCTGGCGATTCAGTCTCCCCCCACAAACTTGTCTTTACACTCTTCATTTTACTCACATAGTATCTCAACCTGGTTTTGAACGAGAAAAAGGTCAAGAAGCTACAATTTGGACTGCCTCTCACTCGGTTGTCAGGAAATATAAACTAATCCTGATTACAGAAATGGGAATGCTGTTGAGGTACTTGGGTTTGACACTGGAGTATTTTTACTATTAATAATTTTAATTGGCTGAGGTCAGTTCTTATATCATGACAAGCATTTTATGTTTATTCATGTTTCCTGGTTACCTATCTTTGCTATTTTGTCACATTAAAGGGCTGGAAAGTTCATGGAAATAAACTTTTCCAACTCAAGTAATGCTAAAAATTGCAATGGATTATAAACACCATAGGAGGTTGCAGGCACGTTGCATTTGTAAGAAGATGACTGGGCTGTAAGGCCACTCTAATGATTCAGTGATTGCAGCACACACAGCAGAACCACTCATACTCTACACTAACATCAGCAGGACTGAAAAACCCTCAACAACTTTTGAGGACCAAGCCCAAATTCTGCTCAGTTACATCAGATCTTTGTACTCATCATCCAGGCTATGACTGAGCGAGGTGGAGCGAGAAGGGGGCCAGCCAAACTGTGGCCACAGCTTCTCCTGGGCATCTGCAGTACGAGTTAATGCCCTGGGGTTGGTGGCACTTGGATCTCACAGCCTCGAGGTTTACTTCACATCCAAGCCGCAAAGAGTTGCTATGGTTCTGGTCTGCAAGTAGCTTGCTGGGTGGCCAGAATATACCCTGTGCCTTAAATAGCACAGTGTACTTGCTTTTAATATCAAGCATAATTTCACCTTTGGTGAACAATGTGCAGAGAGGCCTTTCAGCCTCATTTTAGCAGAGAAAGTATTTGTGAAACAGCAAAGATCCAGAGACCTTTCATTAGACATAGTTTGTAGCCTGCATGTGTAGAGGATAAGCAGTGAAACCTATCCTTTCAATCACAGGCACTGAAACCACAACATTTTTGCTGAAGAAAATATCACCTAATAGCTCAGAACCTTCACCCTGCAGCTACAGCAAAAGTGAATTTGAAACTCCAACAAACAATTAAAATAATTGGTCTCTTCTCATGTCTGCTAGAGGTGCTCATGCCAGCTTTCCGTCACATGGGGGGATCTGTACCCTGGATCCTGTCCCATGCCTTCTAGTCAGGGATTTCAGCACAATTTATGTGTATGAAGCTGCTTCTAGAACAGAGCTCTGTGGTAGGTGCAGATTAGTATTTTGCAAATGAGGAAATACATGTGTCTATTATATATAAATTCATTAAGCTGCTCATGAACATACTTGTTTGACGAGCACGCCCCTTCTGTGTTTGTTCCCTGCCACTGCTCATGTAGTTGTCTCTACTGGCATCAACTGTCACAGAAAAGGAATATGAATCATACGTGACAATTACCACATACATCAAGTGATGAACACACACAGTCCTCCCCGTCCAAATCTCCAGGCTTCCCTTTTGGGGGTTTTGTACAAACTCACATGCTCTTAAACCACCCAGGAAATCCCACTTCCCTGTGCAGAAGGGCTGGGGGTAGCCCACAGGATAATTCACTCTTCATCCTGACTACCTGGTCCCACGGCCAGTGTGGAGCTGTCGGCAGGCTGGCCCTGCACTGCTGGGTGGAGGGCAGCTATTGAGGATGGCGGCACAGGCAAAAAGGCAAAAAACAGGCAAAAAAAAAAAGAGAATAACGAATGAATCCAGCCCAGCAGCAAAATGAAAAGTTGGGTTTATCATTTAACGCTTTGACACTCACTAAAACTGGGAATTCACCTCCCAAATGTCTCTGCCTTACTGCTGTCATTTTGGAGGCATTAAACACCTGGCACCTGAGCAAAGTATCTGGGTTATGCCTGAGGGTATCCAGTGTACCGGCTGTTTGGCATGCAGTGCAGAGCCTTTCCCCACTTGCCCCTGGCCTCCCTGCTAACAGCCCAGCCACGGCTCCATTGCAGTGGATAGAAAAGAGGGCACGGAACAGCAGCAACAAAGCATGCTCCGAGTCAGCCACAGACATGAGAAGGGAAAAGAAAATCCCCTCTTCCCCAGAGAGGTTGTGTGTGATTCCTCAGGATGGGGGAAACCCGAGCCAAGCGCGGAAAGATTAGATGGCTGGGGATGCACTCCTGTGATGAATCCAGCCATTGGAGCTCTATGATTAAAGAAGATCAGAAAACCTTTGGTGCACTTGTGGGTGAAAAGTGTTGGGATTGACCCATCTCTTCTTTTCTCTAAGTATTCAGCGGGTTTCAATTAGATGCAATGCAGTGGATAATTTTTATTATTTAAAGGGATCAGATTGCAGGGGTTTGATAATCTTAGCCAGGCATCTTGTCAGAGTATGTATGTACCTTACCAAACCCTCCTCCATGCGTAACTGTGGAGAGCTTATTTTGGGTATGTCCTAAAAATAAGTAAGGTCCAAACCCCCAGGTTTGCAGTCCTGTGAGTGCTCCTGTGTAGTTTATTTCTATTCGGGCAAATAAAATTTCCTCTGACACGAAGCTCAAGCCCTCCCTTTTGCCACGTGTGGGCAGCTGTGTGATATTGCCCAGGGGGTGATGGGTGATAAGAGATCTAAAGCAAGCAGTAGGGGGGGGGGAGGAGAAGGGAGATGGCATAATGTGCTGGGGGCTGATAGCTGCACCCTGGTGCCCACCACCTCCAGCCCAGAGCTGGCAGGAGGGATCCTCCTTGGGTACGCAGAGATCCTTGGGAATGAAAAGCATGTGTAAACATTAAATAGTTCTTGTAGCTCTCCTGCCCTGTGCTACTTTCATATTAAGGCATTTCAGAATGCACTTAGATTGCTGTCTTCATCTTCCCAAAGAGGTTAAGGTGCTTTGGCTCCATCCCTCTTTAAAGCACAGCCATGTCAATACTTTTAACAAGCTGATGTGTTCAAAGATGAATTCAAGATTTGTTTTTTAAATAGGGTATTGAGCTATTTCACCTAAGAAGCAACTCCAGAGTTCAAAGCATTTTCCATGTTAAGCATCTAAAACACTAGAGAGAAATATCTGAGGAACAGTAGATATTTTTGTTAATTGCAAACTAAAATTACCAGTGCAGCAATAAAGATTAAATAAATAGAGTCCTCAAAATGAAACCCAGACCACATCATGTTCTCCTCCTCCAGTTACCGTGACTTGTGGCTCAAGAAACAAGTATTGGATTAGTCACATTAAAGCCAAAGTTCCCCTTGACTAACATGTTTCATTTGTTTGCTGTCTTTTCTGTTTCTTGAACACTTAGGATTGTTGATCTCCCACTAATTTAATGGCTGGAACCATGATGTGTATAAATGTTACTACATTCCACTTTGGAGATTAATGGGCAGGCATGTGTCAGTCTAGCAGTTTTCACTTGTCCATATAAAAGGGATGGTCTCTTGGCCTGTGGCGAAGGAGAAATATTGATATATTCCTGAAATACTGATTCAGAAAATCAATACAAATGTTAAGATATTTTAAAATAACTTTCCTCAAGTCCTCCATCATTTCTCAAATAGGAAAACATATTGATTTGTCTGTCCCAGCCTGCACAAGGACAGGATGGCTCTTGAGAGGTGGCGGTGGGGCCGGAGCATCCAACAGGGAACATGGCCACCACCACAAAACCCATGCAGCCAGAACATCAAGCAGGAAGAAAGCAGCCACACACTCCACATGCCCAAACGCCTTCTATTTTTAGGGCTGGATGCAACTCAAAGACTACTCCAGTAAAATCCACCCCTGGCTTTGGCGAGACATTCAGTGGGGCCTTTTCTCGGTGTTTCAGGACTCGTGCCATTGGAGTATTCATTCTTAAACAACATTATCTACATTTATTTCCTGGATACTGTTTATTTTTCATGTAGTTTATACAGCTGAAACGTAAATGCTTACAAGGGATCGTGGCTTTAAACACCCTTTTGTATTTCTTTAGTTAACCTGTTTAATCTGTTATAATGTACTGCAACTCACAGTTGTACTATATGGCCTTATAGTGCCTGGACTTATTGGACTATAAAAAACCCTGAAGTCAACAGGAATGCAAAGTATTTAAATCAGAGGAGAGCCAAGTGCTCGATTTTCAGTGAGGACTCTGCAGCAAGGCAGTTAAACCCTTATTTTAGACTTGCATTATGTTGCTGTTTGATGCTTTACCCTGCTACGTGCTCCAAGCAGGATCCCTTCCCCTTCAAGGCATGTATTGTTTCTTCCCCTTTGGTTCCTTAATTTGGGTTAGATCCCATAATATGAAAAGTATACTCTGATATTGCACCTAGAGCACATTGATGAGGCCTAAAGAGCTCCTCTGTGATGGGAATTAAGATCAAAAAGGATATGGAATTTAAATATTCAACATCTCTTCTCAGATATGAAACAGAAAAAATGTTTTGATGCTAAAGTCATTGCGACAGAATATGTTACTTAGACTCTGGGACCATATTAGGGTAAAATGGCTTTTTAGACAGAAATTACACTGAGAGAAACTCCTTCATATGGAAATTATGACATTTTGTCTATTGCCTCTTACTACAAATGTTTAAAAGATCTGTTAAAAATATTCTTTTAAGAAGTTATATCAAGATAAAAGAAAGTGAATGAGAACCAGTATAATTTAGAGGCTTATTTCTGGTTAGTTTCTTAATTTAGACCCTGTTAACTGCCAGAAAATTGCACCACTTACCAGAGCTGGGGAAGCTTAACTGATAACATAGTTTATTTTGCAGTTTGGGTTTGCTGTGCTTTTGTCAGGCCTCATGCTTGCAGTAAATGAATCTTGTGTTGATTCCATGTACTGATGGAATTAGATAGACTCAGGAAAAAAGGCTGAGCCTGAGTACTAACCCAAACAAAAGACAAGTGTATAAAAACCACATTCTCGCTGTCTGTTTGACAAACTTGACCTACACCTCCATTTGAATTTAGCTGCCTGGTTTTTTAGCTAACCATGGATCTTTGCTAGCATCCCAGAAAAAGCACGGGCTCAGGAGAAGGCGGGCAGCTTGCCCCATCAAGATTTCAGATACAGCCAGGCAGGACATACTGACAGACAGCTGAGGGATTGCTAAAATGGCTTTCCAGAAAATGGACCTTACATCTGGGCAAGATGCATCACCATTTCTTTTCCATCTGAGCTGCTCCTCCCATCATATGTATTGGTATAATAAATAGGGTTTGGGGAGTATCCTCAGGTACCTGAAGCATCTATTCTGCACATGCTTGAACTGTACAATCCTATAGTTTTCCTTCCCTATCAATCACTTGCTAATCTATGTTGCCATAAAAGAGGAGAGATTCAGGCGGGATGTGAGGAAAAATTTCTTCACAATGATGGTGGTGGTTAAACACTGGCACAGGTTGCACAGAGAGGTGGTGGATGCACCCTCCCTGGAGTCACTCAAGGCCAGGCTGGATGTGGTTCTGAATAACCTGATCTAGTTGAAGCTGTCCCTGCTCATTGCTGGGGGGTTGGACTAGATGAGCTTTGAAGGTCATTTCCAACCCAAACTATTCTATGATTCTATGATCATCATCTTGTCTCTGCCTTGCCAAGTTCTTATGATTATGGATAAGGAAAAACTTACTCAGCTGCAGCCCAGATGTCTCCTTTACAAGGGTAAAACTGTGCCGCCACTGAAGGATTGGTACTCGGGGGCTCAGGGATGGCTCATGGCCATGTCTTGATCCCACCACGGCAGTGATGCTATATCCTGGCCTAAAGTCTCTGAGTGCCTGTGTCTAAGAGTCTGTGCTGTCTTTTTCTCAGAGGAGTCAAAGGTGGGGTTGGACAAAGCTTGAGAAGAGGTTGATAAAACTCACAGCAATGCCAAGTTTCAAGCTGAGCACCTGAACACACCATGCATCTGCCAGAGACTCCTCCAAGGGCTCTTTCCCTCACATCACACAACCAATTTCCTCTTCCAGGGGCTCTCCGTGTCCTCCCCACCCTTTTCCCATGGTTACCTATATCATGGGCTCTGTGTCCTCCAAACCACCTTCTTGCAGTTCCCCATCCCTCCCATCTCCGTTTCTCTGGCTGCAGGAGCAGTGCGTGGCTCATTACTGCCTACAGGTCTGCAGCGAGGGTGAGCAGGAGGCTATTGCTATGCAGGGAGGTATTAATGTCCACCCACAGTTAGCTCTGTGAGCTTTGTGGAGATGGCTGATCCTATGCGCAGGGTCTCAGGGGTTACCTCAGCCTTCAAGCCATGTTGGGAACCCAAAATAGGAGAGAGTAAAAGACAAACTGATCCAAATGAGACTTGGATCCATGGTGGCAGCATCCCCAGTATGTCCTAGGAGTGCATGTGCTGAAGTCTGCCTGCCTGTCTATTGCTGAGAGGGAACTGGCATAACTCACATCATCATCATCATCATCATCATGTTTACAGCCCTGGCAGAGGCGAGCTAGGAAGTTCTGCTGCTAAAAAGAGCCCTGGGCAGCTGTCACACACAGGCAGCAGCTGGTGAAATGGCCTCTGGTGGTCAAGAAAGTGAGCCAGTACATTGCTTTGGTCTTGCCTTATTGCTCTTGGTAGGGCTGACTTGCCAGGGGATAGTACAGACCCAAAATAAAACAATTTGGAAAGGTCCATCATCTTTGGCTTTCCTCCTGGCCTGAAGTGTATGCCTCACATCGTTCTGAATTTCCTCCCCATTTTGTATGGAAAATCCTTACGGATAAATGAATATGAAATTCTGGCAGTTGCAAATTAACTTTCTAGCTTTGCCTTAAAAAGGGTGCAGCCTTCTTGTAAGATATTTTGTTTTCCTTAAAATTTGGGAACCAGACGGATTTTCTTTAGGGAATGCTGTGGGAAATCTTTGATGGGAAAGTAGATGACAAAAACAACTATTTGGTTCCAGAGGCAGTAGACTGAGGATTAAAAGCCCCTCTGAAGTCAGAGACATTGAAAGAGCTCAAAAAAAAAGAGGCACAAAAAGCAGCGGGTATCCTGGGCTATGACCATGGTTGGGCGGCCGATGACTGAGTCTAGGTGAAGGATTTAGGAAGAGGAAAACAACAGGTGGTGGGCGGAAAGGCATGAGAATCAGATCTGCCTGGGGAATAGGTGGTGGATAGAGTGACCGACTGCTGATGTGGGAGCAAATGCTACGGAGAAAGAGAAGAATCAGGTGAATCTATGATTAAACTCTCCTTCCTAAAGAAACTTAAGAGCCTTAGACTTAAAAGTACTTGTTCCCTTCAACGCGAATGAGAGCGAAATGTAACAGATACTAGTCGTGTCACTTAGAAAGGTGTTCAAATACCACGATGAATGATGAGCATGTTATAAGGACTTAGAATAACTTAGTTAGTAAACCAAATTTGGGACATGAAAAGAGATTCATGTGGGAAATACTGTAAGATTCACTTCTTGTGTAGATGCCTTTCTATAACCAATAGATACATTATTCCTTTTTCTTGTCCGACGCAATAAATTTTCAGCAATAGAATGAGGGGTGTCACACTTCATGCTGCAGCAAGCGACACGTACACAAACAAAAGAAACTTGAGATGTATCATCATCCACTGGCAAATTCCAAACCCAGAACTTAGCCTCACTTAAAAAACTGCTAGGGCTTTTTGTTTTCCTGGCCGACACAATTTTATCAGATACCTGTTTACAAAATTCATCCAAATAGCTTGTCAGATGCTTTTATGAACTTTTGGCAGATGTGAGTGCACATGTATTTAGCAGAGCCAACTCTCCACCTAGGCAGCTCCAGTCTCTTGACCCTTGCTCATGACTCCCACTGCATCCCATTTGCAGTAGAGTTGGTCAGGTTTCAAAAGGTATTTGCAGTCAGAATCAGCCGCCCCCCTTTTTTTCTTTCTTCTTCTTTTGGTAACCACCTGTTGCCCTGAAACCCATTGCCTTTTCATGATGCATTTTGTTTTGAATCTGAGTATTTCATCAAAAGTCGTTGTCAGACGTTTGATAGTAGCTTTAGAAGGAAATACTGAAAGATTGCTTAAACACTCTGTAAAACAATACAGAGCTGAGTTTGTGTTGAAAATATTGGGGGAGGGGAGGGAAGATCATTCTAAAATGTCAAATATTTTCACAGCTCTGTCTACTTTGTCAATGTGTGGCCTTTTCTGTTTCCTCTGGGAAAATCTGAATGGGAGCTAAGAGATAGATACGGAGCGACCAGTTGGCCACCATACAACCTTCTTCTGTTGCTCTTGTTGTAAGGAGTGAAAGATGCAAAAGAATAAAGAAACCTGAATGCAGGATCAGGGCTGAAGTCAATACTTTGACATTTCCATAGCTGTACAGGTTTAGCGTCTCTAATATTAGAATAACACACTGCAAGAGTGAATACGTTAACCTATACTGCTATGTCTTATCTTAGGCACAAGCAGTCCCTATCAGACAGCCTCCATCATTCACAAGCATTTCTTACCAAAAAAAAAAAGAAGCTCGAAGTTATTATCTTATTATTATCATCACCATATTTTAATTCATGGTAATTTTTACTTGATTCAGTACTCAGAGGGGAGTTTGATAACATCTGTGTATTGTTGATGAACAAATAGAGGAAAAAGAAAGGAAAAGACCTGCCACAAACCACCAAAGATGCATAGGAACTAAACTTTATTAATGAAGCAGCCAAGGAACCTCGTTGGTCTTCCCTCCAGTCTGTCCTTAGAGAGGATGCATGACCACATGTACAAAGCAAACCCCCTGGACACTACCCTTGTTCTTCTACTCTTGCTAAGCAGATGAGAGAAGGGTTAATCCCAAAGTCTTCCCACTGCAAGGATCCCTTCCTCCTCAACATGCCTCAATTTTTTGTTTTAAACTGCTTCGGCTTGTATTTTACCATTTGTTATAATAATGGAGTCTAGCAAGAAGCTCGTGGCCCCATAAACTTTACACATAATTTTAACTATGTCAGCTTTAAAAAGTCAGTATCTGCCTCATCAAAGGGCAATCATGTCCAATGTGGGTGTTTGTGCCAATTGTGTTTTTGAACTGCAGCAATAATCCAACCAAACCATGCAAAAGAGCTTTTCTACACCCACATTTCTTAATTATCATCATGAGACTGAGGTAGTTGAGACCAGATCTATAATGCTTTCTGGATGTCAAAATGCCCACACACCTTCTGTAATCCTTGTGCTACCATCCCCCTTTTATATTGCTTTTGGCTGGTCCATCTAATTACCTATCACTGTAACTGTTTTTTGCATTATTCCCAAGTCCCACAAAGGCTTGTCAGGAGGAAGGGGCTCTGTTTAAGCAAATAGGAAGCAACTTGTTTGATGAGACCTCCTTAGCTGCACCTATAAACATTTCAGTGGGTGATAAACACCCTTTGGTCCCCCTTCAGAAATGAACCATTATTTTTTTTAGCTATCAGGTGAGACCTAGAGCTTTAAAAGCCTTTGCATACATTGTACCTGTAAACAATGTCTTTTCTTGGGAACTTTGGGCTCTACTGTCCGTTTGGAGAATAAATAAGTTCATTATTTTTGCATGTGCTACAGTCAGTAAGGATCTGGAATGGGAAAGTAGCGAAAATGTTATGACTTAATGAACGTGTTGCGTAATCATTCTCGCCAAATGTCAAAATAAATTGGAGGCCAGAGCGTATGGTTTACACTTGTTAAATTGAGGGTTTGTGTGCTATTTTGGGAAGGAAAAAACTAAAAATGGATAGACCAGACCATGGAAAGGCAGGGGGAAGAGAAAGCACACACTTGGCCACTGATGGCAAGACCTTGGTCCGTTACAGTCCCACCACTAATATTCCCCATGGGAGTACAACAGCTCAGGACCATGGGGAAAGCATTTACTGACAGCACAGTTGGCTCTATGGCAAATGCCCCAGCACCAAGGCTCTCTGCCAGCCAAGGAGGAGCAGAGGCCAGTCTCCCACAGCCTTGTTAATGCCACAGACCAAACCTCTAATCCCTAACCCCTGCCTCCATGAGAAGCACAGAGCTGCACTGCAGGTGAAGACCAGTCACATCCATTAGTGACTTCAAAAGGCACTTTTTATCAGGATATTCTGAGTTTGCATTCTGCCATGAAGTTCAAATGACAACGGGAATAAAGTGACTGGAGCCAGATTTCGCTTTTGCTGGAGGCTGTTGCGAAATTCCTGTTCACTTCTACAGTGAATCCCATTGAATCCAGTTTTGGCATAGAGGTATGGAGAAAGGCAGGTTTTGCCTGTTTTATGCAGAGCTTTCTGTTTGTCCAAGCAACGAGTACCTTGAAAGCTCCAAGTTGGGAAATATCTACACAGCTGAAGACCCGATTCCTTGAGCACCAAAGCAGGTCATGGCTATTTTCCCTTTGAGATTGCCTCAGGAAAAGACCAATTAGGATTACATGATAAGCAAAATTACTCCCATACTTACGTGATTAGGAAAATAGGACTCTCAAACAGCACATTCAAAGAGAGATCAAAGCAATGTTGTTCTTTTGCGGTTAGATTTTGACTTATTTATGGTTTTCCCCATTGAGTACATGTTCTAGCAGCAGTGAGAGGCCACAGGCACATGCTTCTTACTCCACCTTTACTTCTAGTAATGGGAGTGCTGCAAAGGTGCCTGTATTTCTTGCTGCTTGCATGAAATGTGTGAATACATGTATGTGGCTTTCATTTATTTTGTTTCAAGGCACAGGGACGGGGGAAAAATCCTTTTCATACACCTACATCTATCACATAGCAACTAAGAATAGAAGCAATATTGAGACAGATGGAAATGTTAACGGTGACAGCTCACAAGCACGAATCACACATTTGTGAAATAATGAAGAGGGTGGGCAGTTGTTATGTGAACCCCATGTCAGTTGGTATGTTTTCCTGGCTAGAATTTTTGCAAGAGTGTGTCTCAGAGATATTTTTGGTTAATGGGAGAAGACGGTGCCTTGCCCTGCCCTGCCCTGTACCTTGCTGGCATGTGGGTGTAGGGATCCACTGAGGCAGGCAAGCCATTTGCTTGCAGAACTGCAAATCAGGCATCCTGGGTGCTGCAGGACATCCTCTGACACTTCCCTGATGGGCATTTTAGTATTCCTAACCATGTGGTGGGAGAGACGCAGATAGGAGGTGTAAAACCATTTGGAAACCCAAACACGAGGGAAACACGTGATACTCGCACTGGTTTCAAACCCTTACTTTCCAGCATACAAGGATTAACTTCTTTTCTACATATCATCTGCCTATGTTCTGTGGTGCCTATTACCAGCTGGACTCACTGACCACAAATTAAAATGAGGATTATAAACCCAGCCCAGTGTTTCTAACTCACGTTTCTCAGTTCTTTCTAGTTCTTCATGCCCAAAAAGCCATCGTTCCCATTTCAAGGACGGCCTTGATGAGCCTGTTGTTGCTAGCCCCAGTTTCTTCTCCCCAATCTAATGTTAGCTCAAAGGGGAGTGAGCTGTGAAAGTGCCTGTCCATATGGATTTTACCTTGTGTTACTTGTCTCTTTCCCAGGCCTGAGGAACCTACTGATTTTCAATGACTTTGAGAGGTACTGTTTCCTGCAGATGCTGTTTACAGCACTTGTTATTTTTTGCTGGAGGTATGAACTAGATCTCCCGAAATCTTATGGATGCTCTCTTTGTTTGTGTATCTGATTAAAAAAATTCGAGCAGCTACATCTTTGAGCACTCTGTGGTGATTTACTACAGTGATTCATGGTGAGACTTACAGCTCTGAGGAAAATCTATCCCTCAGGATTCATCCACCTTTCCAGAATTTCTCATGGCAGAGCAATCGTACGCCACTGTATTTCAGAAGCAGCGTATGGTTACTAAATAGCAATCAGTCTTTCATTTTCTTGGGGCATTTCTGAGAGCTCAACTGTGCCAGTGTGATAAACAAAATAAAGGACCTGCTTCACAAAGGGGAATGTGTGCATCCAGCCACCTCAGAATAATGAAATACTAGACATAATCCTTCAGCACACGTGCCTGTGAATGGTGACCACTAAAAATAAATAGTGAGGGCTATCAGACCATTTGAAATAGGAAGTTATTGAATGATGCTAAAAATCAAGTGATTACCCAAATGGAGAGATGCCAAGAACGATAAAGTTGGAGGGAGACCATGCCTATGTCAAATACCATATGAAAACAACATCTCATGCTGGACACAGACACCCAGCAGCCACTAAACCACTAAAGACGACGCTCGTGGTATCAGGTTAAATAAAAGGAAAACTATGAAAAAGGAGCAAGACAGACAGCAAAACTTTGCAAGACAAAAGAATAATTGAATGAGGTGGGACATTTTACAGTATCATAACCATAAGCAATGAAGGTGGTGATGAACCACCACCACGGTGGTGACAGCTCTTGGAGAAATAGTAGATACTAAAATCAATAAAGCTACTTGCAGATGAAGGTATGAGTCACCGTGAGCAAATGTGACCAAATAGGGCCCAGTGTCATTTGTTAGCAGCCGTCCATCCCATGCGACTGCAGAGAACTATTAGAATTCAATACATGCACAGCAACAGAGGCAGAAAGAGAAATACTGGGAGCCAAGAGGG
The DNA here is from genome assembly GCA_028858755.1 of Ara ararauna. NCBI lineage: Eukaryota > Metazoa > Chordata > Aves > Psittaciformes > Psittacidae > Ara > Ara ararauna. The sequence goes on from CM054380.1 coordinate 27,854,642, forward strand.
GTTTTAAGAGCTGGAAAAGAAGTAATGGGTGTAAAATTGAAATATAGGAAGATATACAAGATTACCCATGGAGTGGAAAACTGATAAAAATAGAAGCTCCCTGGCAATCTCCTATATAACAGAACCATTTTCTTGGGAAGTGGATAGGTTTTGGTAGGGTTCATCACCACTAGAACACAGTAGGTGTATTCAGGTATTAACTCTACCACCTGACTTTTCCATAGAGTAAGAAAACAAAAGATCAGGGGACGTTTCATCACGAACTGAATGAAACCGAGACTGCAAACTGGGTGTGTGTGAGTTTTATCCAGCCTGCTCATGACGGATGCTTCCAAGACCCAGCTCTTCTCGGGCTCGCTTCTCCTCACCTTGGCGCTCCCGAGAAGCGCCTCTCATCACATCCTGATAGGCATTCCAAGAAAACGCAAGGTCTACGAGTGGAAATGGAAAAATACACAGCGGGGATCCTGTCCGGCGCCGTTCCTGGGCTCCCACCCGCGCATCTCCGGGAGAGGAGGGTTCCTGCTTGTCTTTAATGATAAAAAACCACCTCCCACCCCCCCACCCCCCCCGAGAGGTACTAACGCAGAAGAGAAGCCAGGTGACCGAGTTAGTGGGAGCTACCCCCGGTGCCGTCCTGCAGCACGTCCATTTTAGCTGTTTATCCAGGGACTGCTGGACGAGCCTCTCCTGGGGGATGGGGACGGAGGGGGGGGGACGTGCGGCATCCCCGGCCCCCTTCCCGCAGGATAGTGCTTCCCTGCGGGGAGGCGGTCGCCGTGGCAACCGCGGCGGGGACACTGACACCCACAGCGGCGGGGGGAGCCCGGCCCGGTGCTGCCGGTGCGGTGCGCGGCGGGGATGCCGCGCCGTCCCCCGCGGTGCCAGCCCCCCGCCTGCCGCGGGGTTCCCTCCTCGGCGGAGCTACGTGCCAGCCGCGGCGGGAGGCGGGGGGGCACGGATCCTCCCTCCTTCCTTCTTTTCTTCCTTCCTGCCTCCTCACCCGTTCCCTCCCTCCTTCCTTCCCCGGCGGGCCCCGGCGCCGCAGCGGGGCCGGCCGCGGGGCGCCGCCGGTTCTGCCGCAGGGAGCGCCCGTCACCCCCGCTCCGCGCCGTGGAGAGCTGGGCTGAGGGGAACCGGACTCCCCGCTCCGTGTTCCCCTACCCCGGGCCGGCTGCTGCCGGTGTCTGGGAATCCCCATAGAGCGGAGGCGCAGGCTGGCCAGAGCAGAGCAGCGGAGGCAGCGTGGACCCCTCCTCCGCGGGAGCGCACCCCTCCGCGGCAGCATGGGCTAGGGGGGGAGCGGGACACGTCTCCGTGCGGAGCCGGAGAGCCCCAGAGCTTCTCTACCTGCGAGCGCTGCCGCTACCGCCGCTGCTCCGCCAAACTGCTGACTTTCCAGAGCTTATTTTTAGCCCGGAGACTAAATATTATTAGCTACCTTTCTACGTAGGAAGAATCGGAAGGGGGGAGGGGGTAGAGGGAGGCACTAGAGAGAGAGATGAGCAGAAAGCTTATCGAATGATCTCCAGGTGGGGGGGCTGCGTTTGGGTTTCAGGCTTGTCAAACACCACCACCACCCTCCCTTTAATTATAGCAAAGTAGCTGCGGATATTGGATCATCAGCAGTACATTCACGGCTCTCCCTCCCAGCCGTAGGTTGCGTACACAGAGGGGCCATCAGGGCTCCCTCAAGCTGAGGACCAGCTCATTTCCATGTAGGTAAAGATCAGATGCGTCTCTTTATCTATGTAGGATCAGTTGTGCACAGTGCCAGCTAGAGCTCAGCTGCATCTCTTTAGCTATGCAAAATCAACTTGCACCTTTAGCTAGGGGGTTAATAAATAAATAAATAAATAAAAATCCGTTGCATCTGCTTATCTAGGTAAAGCTCAGTTGCATCTCTGCCCAAAGCATGCACACGCACATAGAGAGACGAGATTCCCAGATTAAAATCAGGCGCAACTTAACTCAACTCGTAGTGCAGTCTCACCAAGCTTCTCCTTCCTTTTCTCGCCTCTGCACACTGAGCAGCCAGCAAGGTAACAAAACTAAAGACTAATGGCAAAGAGCAGGCACCCATCCCCGCGCCGCGGAGGGGGAGAGGCAGGGGCCGGGGGGAGTCACCCCTCCGCTTACCTTGGTCACAGCTAACACCACGGGCAGTGGCTAGATCGCGGAGATAAACACTGGCATTTCCCAAAGTTGACACCGTCAAACCAAGCCCCGGAGCTTGCAAGACTCTGTGGGGTCTGGTTTTGGGTGTTTTATTTCCCCTCCTCTCCGTTTCCTATTCCAGCCCGCGCCACCAGGAATCCAACTTCGCCCAGCTCCAGCGGGGCGAGAGGGCGGCGGGCGGGGAGGGGAAGGACCGGGAGCAGGGAGAGGGGGTGGCGGAGGGGAAAGGGAAGACGGCGGGGGGAAGCCGGTGCCAAGTGCCAGCAGCTCCCGGAGCCCGCAGGGTCGCGGAGCGGGGCGCGCAGCGATGCGGAGCAGGGCCGCCCCCGCCCGGTCCCCGCCGCCTCTGTCCAGGGTGCTGCCTCCGCCGCTCCGCGTCCCCCCGCGCCGTCACGTGCCGCGGCCGCTCCGCACACCGCGCCCCCCCCCCCCCCCCCAACCGCTTCCTCCCGCGGCGGGGTGCGGAGCGCGTCCGTCCGTGTGTGTGTGTCCTTCTCTACCACCCCGGCTGTCAGCCGCGGCAAGAGCCGAGGGAGAAGGAAGGGGCGTTGGGGTGGAAAGCTCCCGGCGGCAGCTCCAAGTTTCTCAAGCGCGGCGTCTCCATCGCAGCCTTAAATCAAAGAGCTTTGCGATTAAAGTTACACCGTCTAAAGCACAATTCCCCCGGCCTCCGCGCCTGACATACTGCTTTGGTATAGTAAGTGCCGGAAAGCCGAGCCCGTAATACCAGATACTGTCGTTAAGCAACAACTCAAGCTTTCTCTTAATTTTGTTGTTGTTGTTGTTGTTTTCTCTCCAGTTATAAAAATAGGCTTTTTTATTGGTACTTACCATTGTTTCTTTGCTGTCCTGGAGACAGAAGTGTCTTAAAATCCAGTCTCTCCAACAGATGCTGGAAGGTAATGTGTCTTGTTTGAAGTCATCATGTGAGAACTTCTGCTTTGCTCAGTGGATCGCCCACCACTTGGTGTGACTTATGAATCTAATAACCCTTTGCAATATCCGCAAGCTTAAACTCTCCACCACCTTGGTGCCTACAGAAGACAGAAAGCAACTGGCAGGGAGTTTTAAAAACCTATAGATTTACGCAAACGCCTTAGCTCAGAGTCACGTTTCCCTTTGAGTTATTACGTGAGCTTAATGAATGAGAGGGGTTACCAGCTAACAACGGTATAAAACGTGATCGCAGCCGCCTCCCAGGAAACCGGAGCGGGACGGAAAGTTCCCGAGTAAAGTCCTTCCCGGCAGCGAAGCGAGCCCCGGCTCCCGCCGCCCTCCGTCCGCCTCCTGGCCCGCGCCGGCGGCCGGCCCCAGAGCTCTCCGCTGGGGACAGGTAAGTAAACGTTTGCCTTTTGGGTTTTTTATTCATTTATTTATTTATTTTTAAATGTCACGTTCGCTCCGGCTCACACCGGGAAGCGCTCCAGGGACTTGTTGCATCCTACCTCCTGCCACAAGAGGAGCGTTGCACAGTTGCCAAGACGAGTTCCTTTAGGAAACCCCTGCCTTTCCCAGGCGCAAATTCCCAGCACCTCCTCCTTCCCCCGCTGTGCCCCCCAGGGCTGCCCCACACCAAGTGGGAGGAGGGAAGCGGGGCGCATCCCGGGACCCGGCCTTCCCCTTCTCCCCTTCCTCGCCGCCCGTCCCTGGCCATTCCTGCTACGGCTCCATCCGTCTGTCCGCGGAGTAAAACCACCCGCCCGGGAGCAACCGCTGTCCCTTTCCTCCCTGGAGGAGGTCGATCCCCGCTGTTATTCCTGCAACAAGTCGCACTAAGTCCTCTCCCCAGCGTTTTTGTCTCCGAAACTCGAGTTGATTGCTCACTGAACAGCCCAGCACGGAGCGTGTGCGGGGCGGGGTGGGATGGGATGAGAGGTGGGGGTTGGAATGCTGGGAGGGCTGCTTCGCCTTTGGCGTCGAACTGCAGCCAACTGAACCCGGACTCTCCAAAGTTTGTGGGGGCTGCCCCTCCTAACAGGAAAAAACAAGCCCAAGCCTCAGGAGCTCATCGCCCGCTCACATTCTCTCCCGAGCGACTGCTGCAATCGCGTTTACGGGTCGTTTCTCTTCCGAGCGCCCCTTCTTCCATGCCCACCCCCCGCGTCCCAGGTACCTCTGCCCGGGAGCCCAAGCAAACAGCCTCTTCCATGACAACCATCTATGTTGATCCATGCAATAACCAGCAGATGCTGCCCTAGGACTGGTACAGCTGGTACTTCCCTTCCTCGGGGGCAAGGTGTTACAAGAAAAGTCAAGTGGCCTCCAGCAACGCTGCCCTGAAGAGAAAGAACTGCTGGATCCCTTCACCGGCGTCCCGCACTTGCTGTGTGCCGTGCAACAGGCAGAGCCGTTCAGAAAGGCTGTTGCCCGTGTAAGGCTGCACCCAATAGATCACCCTATCAGTTGTCACCCGGGCTCTATCCTTAAGTATTGATCTTCAGTTAGGAAGCTGAAGCTTTCTTCCAGCAGTTGGAAGTACTCATCGTTTGTGTTACTACTAGTTGGGAATACCGCTTTTTAAATTACATTAAAGGAAAAAAAAAAAAACACCAAAAAACCAACTCCAAACCAAAGTGTTTTGGCAAGTGGGCTTGCAGTGAGTTCTGCCTTCCCCCAGCCTTCTAAGCAAAGAGCTCCTGCCCCTCCTTCAGGGGAATAAAATAACTATGGTAATATTTACTTTGGGAAGCTAGTCACACAGTTCATATTTTGATCACACAAATATGTATTCAAATCTTAAAAGTTTCTGACTCCATGGAGTCGTCAGTGGCTCTGGGTAGAGAGAACTTTATAAACATGAAGTATCACTAAAAAAATATTTCTACATACTTATTTCATGAAACAGAGTCTTTCATTGACAAAGCAGTTCCAGCTGTATCCCTTGTAAGGAAGTATTTTATCTACAACACTATTTCCCCCTGAGCTTCTCATCTCATTAAGTTCTTAGATATTTCAATTTTCTGGGGAAGGTCTCAGTTGTTAGAGATGCCCAGAAGAATCCTTTGGTGGATCACAGTGTTATACTGATGTAGTAATGTTAAGCTTACAAAAAACTTCCAGGGAAGCTCCCAGGAGATCCGCAGCAGGAACTGGTTCATTTCAGTCCTGCCCAGCTGCATTTTCCAGAGCAAATCAATGGGGTTTGCTGAGAATACTGAAGCAGGGTCATGCTGACAGTACCACAAGCAAAGAGAGAGCTAACTGTAAGAGCTCCTTGTCAAGACTTCTGCCTGATACAACACAATAGGACTCCACCCACTCGGGGATAGGTGACAAGTGATAACCTACCTTGCTCCTTAGGCCAAATTAAGCATGTGTTTGCTTTATGCCACTTCAATCACATCAGTCTGAAGTAATTAATGCAAAACCAGCACTGTAATCAAGAGAATGGTACCAAAGTGTAGGGAAGAGCAAAAGGTCATTGGTAGGGTAATATGGGATGCTATGGAGTGTGGGAATTATCTGGCAAAAGAGGAGGAGGTACCATAAAACAATCACAGTTCTTTTCTTGTCGTGCCATTCGCTGGTGAGAGAACAGCCCAAGTTGTTCTGACGGACCGCAGCTGAAGGTGGAACATCAGTCAATGCACAAAAGTGCTGGAAGTGAGTCACTGACAGACAGCTGAGAGAGATTCCTGCAAGAAAGGCACTGGAGAGGGAATGGAGTAGAATTAAGCCCAGACGCCTGTTGAGTTTCTAGCCATTTCCTTTCTCTACATCTTGACTATGTTTTTCATCTCTAGAAGGGCTGATCCCTAGGCTATGGGAGATTCAGCCACGAAAAATCACTTGATGTGAGTAGGTATGGGGAATTATTATTCCTTATTACCATAGAGGGGCACAATAGATTCAAAATTACTCATTGGACAAGTCATACACGTCAGTACAAGACAGAACCAGTGAGTAGAGTTTGGTCCACCCTTTAAAACTAATAGTCAGGTGATCCATTTACAGGGTGTTGAAACAGGATAGCTGTTAGCTTTTGCCAGAATGACAGGGCCCAGCATTTGCTATATTCAGGTAGTTCATACATATAAGGCAATGTACATCTCTTGTTCCAAGTCTGTTTATCTTGGATTTACATTGTTACCAGATGAAGTATACAGCTGTAGGACTTGACTTCAGTGGGACTACTCATATGTAAATAGTGACATAACTGTTTATCAGATGAGGCCTAATTAAGTGGGAATCAGTCATACATTTTCCCCTCTCTCAGACAAAAGAATGTGAAGAATACTGCAGGAGCATTGCTAGAAAGCCCCACAGCACCTTGGACCATCCTGCCAAACATCCAAAAATCCTCAGCGAGCTGCAAACATTCATTCCCTGTCTTAAAACATCTTTGAAAACAATAAGCTATTCTTGGTTAACTTTTTCACAACCTTGAAAGGCTACCAAAATGTGTAGACAACTGCTAAGTATACGCTAAAAGACACCTTGTACCCATTGTGCACGGGCTGCTCCTTCAGAGATCCCTGAAAACCAGCTTGGAACACCAGCGTTAGCAATCCGAGCAGAATCAGATGCTAACAGCAGCTGTCAACTTGCTGTATTACATCACTGCTGTGTGAAACGGGGCTGCCAGACATCAAATGGCGTGTTTGAAAGAAAGGTCCCCCAGGGGTCACTGTGTGCTGGTTTGGCTGGTAACCTACTGCGTCTTCAACAGGCAGGTTTGGCACCTACCCTGCTACTCCCTGGAGGGTAAATACCATCCTCCCAGTACATGTTTAGAGCAGCCTCCCATCAACTGTTGATTTTCTGTGGCTGATCTCCTCCTAGTGCAGAGATTATCCCACTCCCATATCTCCATCTTTTCCTGCTGCAAGCCTTAGCAGACTTTCACTCTGCCTCCTCCCTCCCTGGAAGAGTTTTTCTTTCTTTCGGAGCCTACTTGTCTTCAAACTGCTCCCAGCTGCGTATATTCCATGCTGGTAACATGCAGATGAACATCGTAGTCATGATCCCACTCAGATACTAAACAAGCCTCCCACCAATGCCTAGTCCTCATTTAAAGCACTAGAACGTTTCAGCTTGCTTTCAGTCTCCTGAAAGCACCAGGAAATCCTCTGGAGTAGGCAGGCAGCAGCAAATGTGTTTGCTGTGTTTTCACCTCAGAAAATGACTCGGCATGGACTCGCCTCTGAGTGCATGTTTGGAGGGCAGAGAGGGTGAGACCCCCAAGGTGCGGTGGTGGGTCCATAGCCAGCACGGAGCCTTGGCTCCTGCCCACCTCCATTCAGCACCCCAGGAGAGGGGCTTTCAGCTTCAGCATCAATGGGAGGCATTTTGCACCTTGGCTTCTGTTAAAATCACAAGTTGTGCCAAGCTCATGTTCATGCTTGGTTAAACCAGGAGAGACCCAAAGGAGAACTCAAGCTTGGTACGCCCAAGGAAACCCAGACCTCGTATAAGTCAGGATAACATCAGGTTTCCACCATCCAAGGTGTTTTGAGCAAACACCTTGAGATGGGTGCCTGGGGCAGTGTTCCTGCACTGCAGAGGCAATAGTGCAGGCTAGAGCAGGAGGAAACACGGCAAAGTTAGGAGTGGGTCTGCCAGCATTGTGTCAGCCTGTTTGCTCACGCTGGGAAAATCCTTTGCTCTTCCTTCTCGCCAGGCTCTAGGTCCTCCCGCATTGCTCCTGCAGCACACTGGGGCTGTACCCAGGGTTTAAGAACAGGTGTTTGAGTTTTACATTAAATATTTATTTGCCATCAACTATTGTAAAAAGTTTTGCTCAAGCTATTTTCGTTATTTATGGAAAAGGCATTGTTTCAGGAAAACTTCTAGAAATAAGGTTTTGTTTTTCTCAAACTACCACTGATGCAAATGTAGTTTAGACTATATCTTATCTGCTTATGTGGCACTCATTTAGGTTAGCTGCAAAAGACAAGAAAGGAGATAAATGTAATGGAAACTATTGGCCCACTTAAGTTCTCCTGGATGACCTAAGCAAAATGAGCCAGCGAGTATCCCTTACTAGAAGAAAACCAGAGATAGGGAGAGAAATCAGAACCTGGAGAAAAAAAGAAACATGACAGCTGTAATCTGTTACTATTGCAACCTGATTACAGGATTCATTGATGTGGTGGGGGACCCAGTCTTTTGCCAATAAAGACAATGTGTTGCTTCACATAACCACAGGGAAAGTAATTCTGGGCATAGCAACCTTTAAGATTGATTCTTTTTTAAATTTTTTTTAAGAAGAGCAAACATACAACAAGACGTTGAGCAAAATAAGCTACTCCACCACCTCATCACACTTTTGAATGCAATTCTCTACAGCCCTGAGTTAGTAAAGAACTCCAGCACTTCCAGTACAGAAATACTCTTATGGAGCTAAAGGGGATTAGCCTTAATTGTACTTATGAGCAGAAAGTAAACACATACTTCAATTCCTTTCTAAGTTAATGTTTATAAGGAAACTATCTCCCAGACCATATTAATCTACTTCTCAACTGTCAAATACCCTATCAGTTTCCATGGGAGTTCTCAGTAACAGCTGCGTATTTGAACCTCATTGAGCATGATGGAAACGTGTTATTGTTAAGAACAAAATATCTGTTGGAGAAATTATACACTGAGTGAGCAGAGAGCAAGAGGAACTGGGTGCATATCATGTCAGGATTATTAAGGGATGCTGGTGAGCTCTGAGTAAGAGCGACCCTTGACTTTGTCTCAGCATTTATATGATGAACTCTTCCAAATATAACTGTGTTCTCTGTAAGTCCCCAGTGTAAAAAAGGAAGGAGGTAAGTTGACAACAGAAGAAGAGGGGAACAGGGAAATAGTAATGTAGAATACGAACACTAAAGGAAAGTAGAAATACAGAGAAACTCTTATGAGGCCACCACTGAACTGAGAGCATTTAGTAAATAATAACCTCCATCCAGGCTCTTGCACCAAGTCAACTGAAAAAAACCTGCAGCTATGTTTGCAACTGTCCAGTATATTTTTATCCTGTCATTTTCCAACTAAAATGACAAACAAATTCTCCCCTGTGACAGTATTCACAACAGCCAGGAAATAGTGCTAATGTTGACCTAAATAAATAAAGCTTCTCCTGCATAAGAATTCCTGCAAGGATCCTTTAACACAAGGTACTCTGAAAACATTTACTGCAGAATGCATATGAAGCCCAGAGGGACAAACACCCTGCTAGACACTGCTCTCACTATCCCAATTTGGCAAGTGAGTCTGACAGCTTTATACACTGCTGAAGAAAATAGTGGTACTCAGGGTAAGACTTCTGATGCCAAATCAGAAGGTCCTGGGTCCTACCGGACACCTTTCAGTTCCAGCACAGATGAATTTTCATAGAGAAAAATCTTATTTTGTGGAGTTGTATGCAGGGGTTTGAGCCAAGGGGTGTTGCCGCACATACAGCTTTACCTACATTGTTTGATGATGATTTGCATGATGTTTTCTGCCTCAGGTGGTGCTATTACTCCTGCTTAACTTTTTGATGGGATTATTCATTGCTACTAATGAGAGCAGTTACCCACTTAAAATAGATCTCCTTAGATGCATTGTTTATTGAGGTCAGTTAAGTCTGTTGTTCTTAGCCAATCTGAAGCAGTAGAGCTGAGATCCCTTTCCAAAATCAAGGCACTCAAGGGGCACATCTAAAGGAAGATTTTATCGAGTCTTATTTATGATTTTATTGTAAATGCACCAAACTCAGCAATATAAGAGGTCTTTGGTAAAAATATTGTTGCTACTCCTACTTGCCATTTGCATGAGAGATTTGAAGCTGGTTTTGTTCCATTTGAAGCCCACATACAGCTTCAGTATCCTTCCTTTTGCTCTACCTGATAACCCGTCACGAAGGTAAGATGCTAGTGAAACCTTCACTGACCAAGCTTTCTGTTCCAACAAAGGTGACGAAATTGCCTTTTGTTTTTCCAGGATTTGGGGCTAAAATGGCAAAAAAAGGACTATTATTTTCATTTAGTGCCCCCCGTAATGCTGCCTGCTTACCTTAAAGATGTTCTGCATGAGCTCTATGAGTCAGTACCTTTCTTGCATGCAATATGGATAGGAAGCCTTTACGTGCACAGGAGTACTGTGTCCAGCTCTGGGACACTCACCATAAGGAGGATGGGGACCTGTCGGAGTGAGACCAGAGAAATCCATGGAGATGCTCTGAGGGCTGGAGCAGCTCTGTTCTGGACACAGGTTGAGAGAGCTGGTCTTGTTCAGCCTGGAGAAGAGAAGGCTCTGGGAAGACCTTAGAGCAGCTTCCAGTGCCTGAAGAGGCCACAAGAAACCTGGAGAGGGGCTTTAGACGAGGGCCTGTAGGGACAGTATAAGTGGGAATGGCTTTAAACTGGAAGAGGGGAGACTGAGATGAGATCTTAGGAAGTTCTTCCCTGTGAGGGTGGTGAGGCGCTGGCACAGGTTGCCCAGAGAAGCTGTGGCTGCCCCATCCCTGGCAGTCCTCAAGGCCAGGTTGAACGGGGCTTGGAGCAATCTGGTCTAGTGGAAGGTGTCCCTGCTTATGGCAGGGTGTTGGAACTCGATGATCTTTAAGGTCCTTTCCAACACAAACCAGTCTGTGATTTTATGAATTAATACACTTCAGCCACAGGAGTCCTTTCTGCCTTTTATCACCCCTGCTGGAGCTGAACTAAACGTCATTTATGCATTTTCCCTTCCACTTTCTTTTTTGATGCACTCTCCTATTCTAATTGCTCCTCTTAGGAGCTGAAGTAACTTTTGTTTGTGACCCAGAGAACTTTATTCAGTAAGTATATCAAGAAGTGTTTCTAACACTGAACAGCACACAAACTGTATGGTTACTTTTAGTGTCTCTTATTGAACAGAAAATATTTTAATAATCTGAAATATTCTTCAGTGAACAGTGCTGGATCTGCACAATTTATAGCATATTTAAATATTTTTACATTGGTACCCAAGATTGAATTCCAATATTTCTCTTTTGTATCTCTGGGCATTTTAATACACTTCTGGGAACACTTACCTTTTATGATGAAAACAATATTTTCTAACATAAAGTGGTGATTTCAGCTTAAGTGCAACCATATGTATCTTAGGGCAAGGGCTTTTGGTTCTAAATAACTGTTTAATGTTAAGGATCTTTCACGATGGAAATGTCACAAACTACCATATACCAGCTTTCCTGGAGAAACAAAGATAAAACGCAGAACAGCACAGCTTCTATAGTTAAAAATAAATACTTTGGAACACAAATGCAAATTGAGATTTTTTATTTTCAATGTAAATTGTAAAACTACAGATATATGGGAAAACCACAAAACAAATCTGCTTGATTTAATGAGCCTGTCTCTCTTGGTATGGGTTAGATCATGTCCTATTTTAGTTTACCAGTCTGATTACTGGTGGGTAATAACACCGCTAAAACTAATTCCACAAAACTATGCAAATAACTTCTCCCTGGGTCTGTGCAGCACATACCCCTCATCAGTAGAAACATCACATTCAATTATTTTGTTTCAGGCCCAGATCTCAAATCTTTCAGAAACCTGAATTAATCTGTATGGCTTTGAGGAACATTTTTGTGTCCATTTTACAAGAAGGAAAACTGAGGCAGAAAGCATTTAAACTGCCAGTAAATTACTCTGGTATTGCAGCTCAGTCCCTAAGCAGTTTGCCCACAATAATAATGCCGGTCAAGATTTTGCAGTCCTAACACTTTTTTCTAAGAAGTGTATAATGATTCTTCTCCTGTGCCTGCTTGGTATATTATTCTGACACTGGGAATAGAGCCATGTAAAAAACATTTGTATCATTATATCAAGGATATGCACTCATTCATATCATCTAACTGCAAAACATTGGCGAGGAACAATTATTAATTTGGGGGTAAAATGGCTTTAGTTGTTCAACTTGTACATAAATCAGAAGAGAAAGCAGAGGACTTGGGCAAACAGCAAGAGAACAGCAATCAGATTTTCCAGTTCTTAAGCCTTCTCGGACTTGCCCCACCTACCCTGAAGGTTAATATTCTCCTCTGGGTCACAGCACGCTTGTAGGGCATTTACTCTATAGTCTGCACCCTGGGGTAGCGAACTGGGAAGAAGTTTTATGGAAAAGTTTTGAAATCATAGAATAGAATCATAGAATCATTTAGGTTGGAAAAGATCTTTAAGATCATCAAGTCCATCCATTAATGTAATACTGTGAAGTCCACCACTAAACCATGTCTCTAAGCACCACATCTACACATCTTCTAAATACCCCCAGGGGTGGTGACTCTACCACTTCCCTGAGCAGCCTATTCCGATGCCTGAGAACCCTTTCAGTGTAGAAATGTTTCCTAATATTCAATCTAAAACTCCTCTGGCACAACTTCATGTTTCCTTTTGTCCTAATACTTGTTACTCGGGAGAAGAGACCAGCCACCTCCTGGCTCCATCCTCCTCTCACGTATTTGTAGAGAGCGATAAGGTCCCCCCGATCCTTCTCTTCTTCAGACTAACCAACCCCCAGGTCCTTCAGCAGTTCCTCATCACACTTGTGCTCCAGGCCCTGCACCAGCTTTGCTGCCCTTCTCTGGACCCACTCCAGCACCTCAATGTCTTTCTTATAGTGAGGGGCCCAGAACTGAACACAGGATTTGAGGTATAGACTCACCAGTGCCCAGTACAGGGGGATGATCACTGCCCTGGTCCCGCTGGCTTGGCTACCTTTGATATAGGCCAGGATGTCATTGCCCTTTTTGACTGCCTGGGCACAGCAGGCTCATGTTCAGCTCCGTCAATCAACACCCCAGGTCTGATCCATCCTGTCCAGATCCCTCTGCAGGACCTTCCTACACTCCAGCAGATCAGCACTGCTGTCCAACTTGGCGTTATCTGCAAACTTACTGAGGGTGCACTCAGTCCAATCAGATCACTGATAAAGACATTAAACAGAACCAGTCCCCACACTGAGCCCTGGGGAACACCACTTGTGACCAGCTGCCAACTGGACTTAACTCCGTTCACCACCATTCTTTGGGCTCTGCCACCCAGCCAGTTTTTTACCCAGCAAAGAGTATACCCATCCACACCATGAGCAGCCAGTTTCTGCAAGAGAATGCGGTGGGAAATGGTGTCAAAGGCTTTACTGAAGCCCAGGTAAACAACATCCACAGCCTTTCCCTAATCCATTAAGCAGGGCAGTCCATCTTGCTATAGGATGAGATCAGGTTGGCTAAATGCCCTGGAACTTCCCAGCTGTGGAGGCAGGGGATCATCGCTGCTCATGACCCTGCAGTAGCTGCACTCCTTACCTGGTGCCTGCTCTCCCTTTGGGCCTGGGTACCCCTGGAGCCCTGCCCTGCCTTGCAGCTACAGGAGCTGGGCAGCTGGAGGAGACCCATGGCGTGCTGTGCTGGGCGGCTGGAAGTGCACATGTGTGGTGGGCAATGGCAGTGATCCAGCCAGGATCTTGGGGGCCCTCCATGCCACGGCAGCCATCCCATGCCTCACTGTGCTGCCAGCCTTCCCTCTGTAATCAGGCTTTTAATCAGTCAGCACGTGGGACAAAGCAAGAGCCTGAAGAGCAGATGATGTATGCCAATATTTTCTGATCTTTTATGCGTGACTCATTTTTTGTGCAGCCTGTTTTCCATGAGGAGGAGAAGGCAACCCAGATACTACCGGGGAAGGGAGGTGTGAAGATTCAGATAACTACAATAAAGATAATACCAAATTATTTGTCGGGAAAGCTCAAGATGACTATCGTTATTAGTAATTTCAGTCTCTGCGGTCTGTGCAGATAAGTGAGACTGAAATGAAACTTGGCCTAAGGTATCCCTGCCTTTCAGTGGGTTTGATTGTTGGCTTAAAGATGCAGTTGTGGTGAAGATGCTGTCTCTCATAATCTGACATTTATCTTTTTCTTGGGTTCCTCAAACAAATCTTTCGACATTCCTTGCTCAGGAGTAATCCCCACTATATCTAAAGTACATGGCAGTACTCCGAAGGAAAAAATCTGGGAATAAAATCTTGAAGGAAAACCATAGGATGATAAACAAATGATTAATCATGAGTAGGTAAGAAGAAAGTAATAGAATACCAATACTTCTCAATTATTTAAACTTAATTAACAGCGTATAAATCACTGTATTTTAACATGCCACATTCCTGTACCACTAAGCCTCTCTCAAAAGAATATCTTTTTGGGTATTGGCCTAAAGAGCATTCTCAGAGAGTAGAGCAACACAAACAAAAAAATGGGAAGATAAAATGATTCAAACAAAAGCCATATAGTTAATTAACAACGTTAAGCTACCTAAAAAGCCTTGAATGCCATTTGAAAAATGCAAGCAGATTCTTAGCTGCTTCAACTGACATAGGTCCATTGCTTTGTAATGCTGAGCCACCTTGCACCATAGCAGAATCTCTCTTATGTGCCTCAGTCCTCTTAGAGGAACAGCAAAGGAGAAAACCAAACAAAAACTGTTTTAATCACTCCAATTATTGCTTGTCTATATTGATAACTAAATGAAGCTAATTAAAAACCTTTCCCCCACCTAATTCCTTATTATGATACAGGCTTTTTGTTGTGTAAACTCATTAATGGAGCTTATTCTCTGTCATTTACACTTACTAATATAAATAGCCAAAAAGCACTGATGAATAAACCACTGGCTCTGAAATCCAGCAGTATGGAGAGACCTATGCTCATAGTCACATGAAGTAAATAAGCACAACATGCTACCCTCTGTTGTTAACATTCCCCATTCTTATATGCACCATTTTATGCACCTGATTTCTCAAGTTATTCTTCCCAGTGCAGCTACATAACACCACAAAAAGCAAGAAGCACCTGAAATAGTTGTGCCCTGATGTCAGGGTGCATGATAAGCCCCGGGAGGTGGTGTTGTGTTTTATGAAGGGAGACAGGAACTGTCTGTTCCTGGGCCAGCCAGAAGAGCAGTCAGGAGCATGCAGGCTCTCCCTAGAAGCCTGTCCAGAGGACACAAAGTAGGGTTGGAGCACATGGAGTAGGGAGGGATTCATGAAGACAGCACCCGCTCTGCAGGTTTCTGGCTGGAAGGCAGGAATTGCTAATAGGTGACAAGATGCTGGGATTCAGCAACAGTGAGGGCAGTGATGGGGCATGGAGAGACTATAGCAAGAAGTCCTCAGTAGGAAATCCCATGCCAGGCCAGTACAGCAGCACGTGGGGAAGCACTGGTGCCACAAGAGCATGAGAACTCAAGTATCTCAGGCGCATCTGGACTGCAGGCAAAAGGAGGCATCTCCAGGTGTTGCTTCCAGTGCAGACCAAAATTCTTAGGAAGAGATTAAAATCAGAGCCCATCATTTGGATCTCAGACCTCGAAACTTGCTTCTCCTCCCAAAGCAATCAAGGCTGGGGGTCAGACAAGACTTTCCAAGTTTACCTTACAAAGACACGACTGGTGGTAGCACATCATGCTTTGGCAAGTCCTATAGGAGAGGCGGCAGGCTGGACATGGCCATCCATCACCACTGCACATCCCCCGCAGTGCCTGGGATGCTGTGCAGAGAAGAGGATGGGCTAACATCTACAGAGATAGCAGAAATGCTCTGGCAAATGGAAAGGCTTTTATTAATCTGAGAAATGTGGTTATGAAAAGCAGGAGTGTTGTGTCCCAGAGTGAAAAGCTGGGCGTCATAGTGGCCTACTGCTTCCCAATCTTTCCATACACATATGCATATATATGAGTAACATATTTACATGCACCTGTATGCATTTACATGCACATGAAGACTATTAGCCAGAACGGAAATATGGCAATTTAGAGAATAAAGAAATAGAAATTAGAAAATGAGTGAGAGTAATGGTACAAAAAATGGTCTTCCTCAGCTCCTGGCATCCTGTAAAGCTGGAATGAGCTATCTGAAGCCTTTTCTCTGAAGGTACACTGGAGAAGAAGTGCCAGCAGGATGCTACAGTGAGAACATGGCTGGGAAGTTTATTTGTATGGGATAGGGTGAAAAAGTCAGGAGGACTTCATGTCTCCGCCATGCTGTCCTACAGAAATGACCCTTTCATGCGCATGGCTCTCAGTTTACAGGAGTGAGACAGAGAGAGCAGGATCTGAAATGTGTGGGCAGTATTTTCCCTCTGTGTTATGAAAAGCAAAGCAACATTGAAATAGTGAAGATGACAGAAATAGTTTTAATACATAATCATTATTTCCCACACAAAATTTATGGCGATATTGGCAAAGGCATTCCTACTTTACCACTCTCGCACGGTTCAATGGCCAAGTATTAAAAAGTTAAAATGCTTCTCCCAGTAAACTTAGAGCAGAGCAGGGTGTAAAATTCATCGTATCTATGCAAATCTCAGACTCCCTCACCTTCGCCTCCTACACTCTCATGGTCTACAGAGAACACAGGTATCGGATAGATAGGCAGGAGCATGCAATGTGAGCCTCTACACCCTGGGAAAACTATAAACCCGACCTACTTCACAGCTCCCCATGCCCTCCTGGCCAAGCAATCCTACCTCTGAGATGACATGAAGAGCCACATGAGCTCCTTACCTCCCGGAGATGCTGGGAGGATGCAGTCCTCTGTCCGCAGGGCAGCCACAGGGATTCACTGGGCAGAAGCACTGGAGCAAACACTCGCAGGAGTGAACAGACCAGCAAATTTGTACCGATGTAAGGTAGTGGTTGTGTAACAGCCCCGGTGATTTACATGTGCTATCTGCAGATAGGGATGAAACGCGGGGTGCCTGCAGTATGCTTGCACGCTCATACACGCACACCCCGGAGGAAGAGTAAAGCGGAGCCCTTGGATCTCAGTCAAGGCAGTGATTCAGAGACAGAGCAGCACGCGCGGGATGGGTAGCTGCTAGCCAGCTACTTGTTGGGTGGGCTTGGGCTAATTAAGCTGTCTGATTGTAAAAAGGAATCAAGGATTCAGAAGTGAGAAGAGAACAAAAGTGCAAGTCAAACTTCAGCCTTCTGAATCTATCAGAAAATTATCTATTTTTATGTTGAAGAGGGATGCTGAGCTGAAGACAACACTTAGTTCACAAAACGGAGCTAGGCTTCTTTTTAGCCTTAATTTACCTCCTGCTACACACCTCTCTGTCAAAAACAACACACATCTTCATAACATCTCTTTTATGTGGGGTAGCCGTGTTTTGTAACAGGACCAAATTCAGGGAGGAAATTGTTTTCTGATGCTCTGAATGGCTTTGTAAATGAACAATGAATGAAGACGCAGGCAAACCGGGAAATAGAGGGAAGAAATTGATAAATAGAAAAGAACACTGTGGGAAAACCCCAAGGGGATCTAAATTACTTACACAAAATCCAGTAGTAATTTGCATGCTTGGGATTAGGTATTAATGGCATCTCTCTCCCTGCTACACCAAAATATGCTTTATATGTGCAGACAAAGGAAACTGCCAACGACCTTGGCGTTTGTGTTAGTTTTAGAGAACCCCCACATTTAATTTCCAAGCTTAAAAGGAAATAAGAATCCTGGAGCTCTGGGGATCATTGCTGTCTCCTTCCAGAGCAATTCTGCACATTTGACATCTTATCTATTGTTTATGTCAGGAAAACAGTGCCTGGACAACACACAGAGTGGTCTGTGGCAGTAACATGGCAAGCAAATAGCTATGAGTCTCGGTGATTCATTGTGCCAAGGAGCCCTTGCTTTAATCACAGAGGACAGATGAGGAAGACCATGAGGATTTATGACTTTGGGACAGAGTGACAGCTGCCCCAGGTATTCCATCCCAAGTCTACAAATCAATGCCTTTATTAGAAAGTGACAGTATTAATGGCAAAGGGTTGAGCAACCAACCGCCCCCTGGAACAAAACTGCCATGCGAGAGAGCAACCCTGCTTCACCCACAGAAAAATCAATCTGAAGTGAAAGCTTTCCGATGGCATAGGGATCCATCTGCAGGCTCATTTCTAGCTAAGGTAATCTTGCCTTTCTCTGTTCTGGGCTAGCCGTTTTATCACAGACATGAAACAACATAGAGTTTAGTGCCAGGACCTTGTAAGCAGAGATTAGCTGTTGAGCATCCTCCAGCCCTGTTGTATCCCTGTATGGCTGCTGCCTTTCGCTGCTCCACTTCCACAGAGCCGTTTTCTCACTCACTCTGCTGTTTTAGATGAACAGTTCGGTGCCTGCATCCCGTTTTACGTAACAGACAGATTCTCCCTCCATAGCTGCACTTCTCTACCACAAACAGCTGGGTCCTGTCTAAAAGCAGCAATCCCTACAGGTCATGTTAAAATGAAAGCTTCCCTTCAGAACTTGCTGCTGAAGCATAAGGCAATAAATTAAAAGACCTGGGTGCCATTGTCCCCTTACAACACTCGCATATGCAGGTGAATAGTTTCCTTATCTGTGCAACTCCATTTCTCCATCTCTGAAATGGAAAAGCTGCCTCTTTTGGGGTGTTTATTTATGAAAAGGGATGCGAAGCTTTCAGCCAGGTGGAAACATGGAAGCGCAAAGTGCTAGTACAGGCAGCAGCTGTGGCCTGCTTACACCCAGAAATAAAGAGAACCAGCTAAAGGAGGGACATACTGAATGCTTCTCCACACAACCCTCTCCATGAATCATGAAATGCTCTTTATTTTAGACGAGAGACAGGGACCTGCCCCGCAGCTGCTGCTGCCCTGTAGAGCATGGAGGTACAAAGGATCCTTATGCAGAGCCCTTTCCCAGACTGAGCTGCTCCAGTAAGGTGATAACTGCCTTCTAGCCACAAAGAAATTTCCATGGGAGTCGTGCCTTTTCCAGCCTTGTTTGAATCACCAAGAGCTGTCCTTCCAGCCTGCAAGCACTCAATTAGTCACTATGTGTCAGCCCATACCTGCTGCAAGGGCTGAGCCACATGGCTGCCCTTTGATGGCGTATAAGTGGGCATTACAACTTCCCATCAGGGTAGTTTAGGGCTGGTTGATTTGTCTGTTTGATTTCAGTTTCAGTAGCTGTAAAAACCAGATACTTGCTGTCCCACTGAACATCCTGTAATTCATTGCAGAAAGCAAAGTCAAATGCAAGGTTGCATTCAGAAGCCAGTGCCCATTTTGTCATTGCAAACTATACAGACAACACATTTAATTTAGAGATACTATCCTTGGAGTTGAGTGCTGGCACAGGATAATGGTCACCTAGCACTGCAAAAGCAATACCAAGATATTTTTGCTTAGAGAAGATGTGAAATCCTACGTGAAGCCCAATACGCTACCATGGTGCCTGAGTTGCTGTCTCTGAGGAAGCCTTGGGAAGAGGAGGTTCACTGCTCCCAGAAATGCTGGAGGCTGCCACATCCCACTTGAGCTATCATTAATTGGTGGGAGATCAAGCAACAAGCCTACCTCCTCCTGGGTAAGGGCGGCCTGTTCAGAGCTTTAAAACTGCTTGTAATAACACTCTGCTACCTGTCCCCATTTGTTTTCAAAGGTGATCAGAAAAGTTGTATTTAGGGGGTTGGGGAGAAAGAAAAAAGAGACTTCTGAGGGACCGAGCAACCACTGGAGATGTTATTGCATCCTCATGGCACATTTTCATCTTTTCATGAGGAAATACTGCACATTTCCTTCAGCTCTACTCTTTTGGAGAGGCAGCATCAGAAGTCAGAACTACCACTGAAGTTTCTGTATGGAAGCATCATCACCTGAAACTGAAGGTGTTGGGATAACATTTTTCTACTTCTACTTTCCCTTCTGCAACTGGTCCCTTCTACCTACCATGTAAGTAAGACCACGTGCTGCTTCTGAGGATGTTATCCCAGGGATGCATTTTTTTTGCCCCATTGATAATGGGAGAGACAAGAACTATCTTCCAAGTCATTGCTGTGGCTATCATCAATTATCAGAGAAGAACATTAAAATACTTTGACACTTATACATAAAACAGAACAGTATCAAACAAGTGCATCAAAATCAGGAGAAAGTAAAAACTACAATCCAAGAGTTTCTTTGAAGATTCTACAGTAATGTGAAACATCATTCTATCATTTTCTTTGGAAAGGTATTTCCTGTGGTGCTGCCTCTGTATGTGTATGACGATTGTTTACGCAGCTAGTGCCTAAGCTCTATACACTTCCAGCTGAAAGAGCAGGAAAAAATGGACAAGTCAGAAAATGTCACCTCAGCTGGGATTTTTGATCACAGAAGACTCTTAGTAATGACAGTGATTCCTGGAATAAGATGATGGAGCCTTTGAAAGAGGAAAAAAAGAAAGAGAGATGTTGTCAAGGTATTGCCTGGTGACTTGGTGGTTTGAAGAGAGTTTTGCAGATACAGTGAAGCTGATGGTGCTGTGGGCTGTGATGCTGAAAACCATCTATCAGCTTAGTAATACTGAAGAAACTCTGAAGTTTGCCTATTTCCCACTTTCCAGAAGGGGATGAATACGCAGCTTTGGAAAACAATAGCTTCCAAGACCTGCCATAAGAGTATTTCTAACATTTTAATGACCTGAGAGCCAGACATTTTTTTCAGTTTTGGTTAGCATTTCAGTAACATGCCTCAGATGTTTTGCTTCACTTCTCAACCTCACACATGGTACAGCATAGCCAGACGCTTGCGATATGCAGCATCACGGGCAGGCACCAAAAGAGCGCTGCATATACAATGGAAAAAATGCAGTAGCCACACATAGGCATCTATAGCTATTTATACACACACACACTGCCATTCAGGTGAGCACAGGCAGCCTGGATTTTCCAGCTGACAGGTTATTTACTCTTCTCCCAGCCTTGGAAAGTTTTCCCTGGTGCTTGTAACCTGCACCCCTCTGATAGGGCTGGGGAATGGACCCACCACAAGGCTCTTCTGACAGCCTCCAGCTCACCTCCCTTCCCAGTTAATGTTAAGTAAACATCAGCTTTTAATCCCTAGGACATTACACTTGACCTTTGCACCCACAGCAAATATCTTCATAAATAAATGCTCAAGTAATGAGGAAGGAGGAGGTGGAAGGAGAGAAGGGGAAAAAAGAGCTTATGTAAAACTCAATTGAGCTGTCTGGTCACTACATCCTAATACAAAGGTGATTGGGGAGGTTTTGTGATGGATGACGTCGTTCACAAGAGCTCTGTCTGTAGTTGCCAGCACAGAAAGAGGTCCTTAAAATTCCAGCAGCTGAAGCCCTGCCATCCATCAGGGAGAGGAACACAGCCATCCACCCACCTGCTTGGCCAGTGCAGGAGCCCAAACCATGAGCATAAGTCACAATCATTTTGTTTGTGCAAAACTCTTGGCCAGGAAGCAGCAGGCGATGCCTGGCTTGCTGTGTGTGGCACCCCTATTTGTACTGACAAATGCATCTGTGTTCAGGGCTCCCAAACTCCTGGTGTGCAGGGCTTCCCCTACCCAGCAGCAAACTGGTCAGGGGGGAAGATGCTGCTGCTTATGGTGGGATCACCCAGTCGTGGGAGTACAGCTTGTCCCTGCGTGTGAGAATGATTGATTTCATAAAGGAAAAGAGGTCAGTGTTGTTGAGGCTTCCGCTTGTAGACATTTAAATACTATTTTTACCCAATTAATATTTTGTTTTTCCTTTAGACTGTCACCCATCATGTAGGGCGCAAAGTGGAAATGGCTTTTGTCTGCCTTTGTTTGGATCTCAGCAGCATTAATTTTTAATTGAAAGCTACGCTTTTACACCAAGAAGCCAGATGGATTTGATTCAAACCTCACTCAAGCATCCTTGGATTCTGCTTTGAGTACGTTATATTAGAATTTATATTATGTAGACTAAATACTATTTGTTATTTAGAGTTTATATTATTTAGACAAAAATAAAACACTGATCTATGCAACACACTCCCCATTTAGAATCTTTGGGGAACTTTGCAGATAAATCCCACCTTTTTCCCCTCCAGCTCCTGGTTACTTGGTCTGGTTCCCACACTGCTCACACTGGTTAAACACCAACCAATTCCTAGCAAAATAAATAGTGTTTATTAGCCAATACGAAAGCATGTGGCTTCTTTGCCT
This sequence comes from Ara ararauna, assembly GCA_028858755.1. Classification (NCBI taxonomy): domain Eukaryota; kingdom Metazoa; phylum Chordata; class Aves; order Psittaciformes; family Psittacidae; genus Ara; species Ara ararauna. Next base: position 27,876,774 of record CM054380.1, read on the forward strand.
GAATTACAAATTCTCCAGAGGTTACACCTGTGGCCAATGGGGCCTGAGGGATGAAGTATTATCAAAGCAGGTCATTATTTGGGTAAACATGAGATGATGCCATGAGGAAGTATTTGGCTTATCAGGCGGCAGAGAGGAAGCAGCAGTATTATTTGTCTTTCCTCTGTTCCTTTGTCAAGGCGGACACCGCCAGCCATTTTTCACATTACACAACTGTCCTCTTGCATTCCCTATGGGTTAAGTGGTGGTTTAAGGAATAATGTAATCAGAACAAGAACTTGGGCTTGATTGATAGCTTTTTCCCCACCAGTTTGAGGTACCAGATGGGGAACACCTGCAATTAACAGGACCAGCACGTTGATGTAGAGAACACAGGGCAGTACGGCACATCTCATCAGCCCCCATTTACCCAGGGGAAACCAGGTATAAACATGCAAGTCAAGGCACATATACTGCTGAGGCTCAGAATTACTGTCGTTCAATCTTGATTTCTCTGGGCCAAAGGGCAGTTACCTAGGGAAGGCAGAGGGTATGGGATTGATCCCAAGCTCCCCTCCTGCAGCCAGCCCCCGGGCTGGCACGATCTGCACACTGACCTTTCCAGGAACAGGGCTGCATGTCTGAGTGAAGACTCACTCAGGATCAACCCCCGTGACTCTGGATAAATGAAACACTTTGCCGTCTGGCATATCACTCCGTTTCCCACGAGCGGCACAAATAGTCACCGCGGCATGTACAAACACAAGGAATCTATTATTGGCACCTCTCCTTGGCTCGCCGTCGTGACGTCCAACCTGGAGGCAAGTGTTAATGCCCTTATAAGGCTCCTCACACACATTTCAATGTGTTATCCTTTGGCCGATGATACAAAACTGCTATCTCAGTAGCATACGGCATGGGGAGGTGGGAGATTTTCTTGGCTCTGTAGTGAGAGAGAGAAATTAAAAAGGAGCCTACAATGCTGAGTCACTGTGACAAATAACTTACTATGGAATACATTCAGGCTTTAGCAAGGAGGCAGCTGATAGTGAGTCAGTGGCTGACTAGTGCCTCCTAGATTTTCCTCCTTGGGAAAGATTCAACCTAATGGGATGAAGTGCCAGCAAAAAGTCATTCTCAGGGGTACCGAGTCAATATCACTAATTGTACACATGGTTAAAACTTTCAAGTGTCATTATAATGTGTCACATAGTGTGTGCATTTTGTTTGGTGTGTAGCATCCCACCCCCCCATTATGAAGCAGTTCAGCTCATCCCATTAAAAACACCGCTTTTCAGACGCTGGAAATTTTGCTACACTTCAACTGTTCAGCTGTGTTATTCAAGCATCTGCCCTCTTTTGGTTGCTCAACTTTGCAGGTTTATGAATGTCCTATTTAGTGTTCCTGGTTTAGCACTTTATAACACAATTTAAACTGAAATAGACAGTCTTGTGTTAAAAATCCCTTTCCAAGTGCAACACAGGTACAATTTTGAAGCAGAAGGTAGAAGGTTGTCACAATTCACCCAGACATTTAGCATCAGTGAAGTCAAATCTGCATGTGCTCAATCATGGCTAATTTTGTGCACGTGTATGTCTTCCCTCCACCTCCCACCCTCCCAGTCTGACAGACCCCTGCTCAGAGAGGGAAACAAGATCTTGCCCTGAGAAGTAGCTGATTCATGACTGTGGACACAAAAGCAGGAAGCAAAAAGCAGGTCTGAGCAACTTTGTTCCGGTCCCCTTCCATTGGGCCTCGGGTCAAGTAGCTGACAGTGAAGCAGCAGAAACATAGAGAAACAAAGCCTCTCAAAGGCTGAAAAGCTGCAGCCAAACCCCTTTCCCATTCACACAACCCCGTTTCTCTTTACACTGCCGGACACAGCTGCTGATCAGATTCTCAAACATTCACACTGTGTCCTCCCACCACATGAACGACACCACTCCCTTCAGGAGACAATTTGCTGTCCTGCTGCACATAAATAATATGCAAGAAGGTAAAAGGCAATTCTGTCACCCAAGAACCAAGTGTTGAAGCCTTTTCATTCAGCCCATCCTCGACCACAGCAGCAGGGGATCAAGGGGCCTGAGCAATGCGATACCTCCTGTCTTCCCATGAGCTGATGTCCTTTTCATCTTTGCCTGTACTTTTGCCTCCAGAGAGACCCAACAGCATCAACCCTGAAATTCATAAGATACCATTCTAACTATTTCATTATGGGGAAGATTATAACTATTCCTGAGCAGACCACAACCAGGTGGAAAGACTTTCCTGTCTTCCTCTTCCACCTGCACTGTGGGAGGAGACATGAGGTTCAGCCTGGCAAGGAGAATGTTTCCCCTTGAGTAATTCCAGCTGGGACACTGCAGTCAGGCTGCCCTTTGTGAGCACAAGTATCATAAAGGCAGAGAACAATCCACTGTTTCCTTGAACTGTTAACTAGCAAGTGAGTTATACTAATGCTGTTTCTGTCTAAATACTGGCTGCTAAAGAAATGTAATCAATTATTCACATTTGTTGTTCAACTCATTTGAACTACAGTGGTCCAGCTGCCAGTGAATGGGGTCCATAAAGTTTGTCAAATATTTTTGCACGATGCTTTTGTTTGTTTCTTGAACAAATGTGTCTTTTTTTTTCCCTAAAACAAAGCTTTTCTTGAGAAATGGTGATATCATCAACAATTTCACCGTCTTTTTTTAGCCCAGTGCATCTCTCTCCAACCCTGTCTGACAAAGGGCTTCCTTATTTCCACCATAGCTCTACTAAATCTCATTACAAACCTCACTATTAAAGCAACTGGCATTCTTGATAGAAGGGCGGAGGGGCAGCCAAGAGCTTTTCCAGGCCAGGGAAGAAGCAAGTCCACAAGGCTGCAGGGAACTACTTGTTCCGCCAGTGCTTGCTCAAGGACACTGGAGTCAGGCTTTCACTGGCCTTGAGGCGATATAGAGGGCTTAAAGTGGACGTGAGCGCATAGTTATGATCAAGAGAATCTGCTTTTAAGGAAGAATTGTCTTCTATCTGTGAAAAATCACACACAGACCCTGATTTTAAGAGCAGCAAGTTAATATAATTTAAAATAAAAAAACCCTTATGTTTTTCTTTGCATGCTTGTGAGGAGAAGCTCTCAGATATGACCTTTCCAGAATGCCTGTCAGTGATCATCTCTAAAACAAGAGAGATCTCAGTAATATTTTTCTAATGCAGAGTGAAGAGCAGCCAACTTCCCATAGAAAAGGGGGAGGATTTTCTCAAACTAATTTTATTTCCTTATCTTTAGTCATCTGTTGAAAAGAAAACACTAAATATATTCCTCAGTCTACTCCTTCCAGTGATAGCTCGAAGGAGTAAAGAACCATATGCTCCTTCAGCTGATCTGTACTGTCTCCATGACAATGCACATTTACAAAGTTTGCTTCTAACAACTTTGTAGTATGAGCTCCAACCGCTTGTAATTAAGGGTACGAGGCAGCCTTTTGGGAAGGAAGGGCTGCTTGTGTTCGAGGCCAGGTTGGATGGGGCCTTGAGCAACCTGGTCTAGTGGAAGGTGTCCCTGCCTGTGGCAGGGGGCTGGAACTGGGTGATCTTAAGGTCATTCTATGATTCCATGCTGGTTCAGCTCAGCCATCTAGCACCAGCTGAGGAGCTAATATACTTAGTTCCATCAAGTTCCATACAAGTTTTAATATGTAAGGCAACTTAAAAGATTTTTTACTTATAGAGAAGTCAGAAAGTCTTACGTTTTCACAGAATGTCCTCCTTTTTAAAGGGTGTTTTGCTCACACATTGCTCTAAATTCAGTGAAAACAGATTTCCCCAACATTTCTCTTACATGAGTACAGCGGGGTCTTGAAGCCATGACCTCCTTCAGCTGGACAGAAGAATGGAGGAGCAGGAGCCGGGCCTGGGTGCCCTGCATGAAGATATTCACTATGGCTGGAACTCAGCAAGGGGAGAGGGTTGGCTGGCGAGCAGGTAAAGGAAAGAGCATGACAGAAAATAGAAGGGAATGATTTACAAACAAGGAGGCTTAAGTGTCAGTAGTAAAAAAAAAAAAGTAGTAGCTCTAAGATGGGAAGGGGCGTTTTGCCTCAAAGGCAAATGATAGCATTTCACAACATTACTTTCTAACGTCTTATAAACGTAGTCGTAGACATAGGCACATTTTATGCTAAAAAAAGGCAGTTCCTTGTCTGATCATCCTCCCAGTACTTCAGGCAGACTGCGGGTTGGGAAGCCCCATGTTTAAGGCTTTTACTCCTCTCTCTGATTCAGCTCAACTCACCCAGCACCGTGGACTGTCATTTGTTCCCAGGCTCAGCGGGTACATTGGGAGGGGTGTTCCTCACTCAGAGGACCAGAGTTTCTTGGGCTTTTACTCTGTGCAAAACACTGATTAATATCTGTTCTGGGATTTGTGGGAGTTACCAGCATCCAGGAAAGGCATCAACCACCCTTTCTGCCACCCAGGTCTTTCAGGACATTATCTCCCTGGGAAAGCAAATGATGCAGTGGCAGATTTTATGTGTTAACCCATTAGATCTGTTCGATATCTCTTAAGAAGTGTTAAGAAAGGGTCAGAAATGCTGGCTGGTGGGCAGCAGCACAGGAGTGGGACAGGCACCACATTTATTGGCACAAACAAGCAGTTGCCCATGATAGGGACCGCTGCTCCTGGAGGTGCAGGTAAGCAGCAAAAAAGCATTTGGGAACAGGCTGTGTCTGGGCCCCAGGCTGTCACTTGGCAGTCTTCACCTGAACAAGAGCAGAAAGACATTATATTGTTATTTTCATACATATTGGGAGTTTTTCACTATTTCCCAACCCCTACAATAGCTGCTAGCACTCCTGTTTTGAATTTCACTCATTTGCTTAATCAGAAACCAGCAGAAATACACAATGAGGGTGGTGTGGGAGGCTCAAATTCTTTCCTTATCAAGGAGTAACCCAGAATAGGGGTCGCAGATCAGGTTAACCCCACATAAGCAGTTTCAAATGGACCTATAGTACATATTTCAGATCAATAATAAAAACTTTAGCTGGCTAAGATGTGACTATTTTAAAAAAGTACATAAGAACAATGATACATTTATTATTTTTAAATAAACCCGACACATTTTAATTGTCAGAATGAAGCACTTAGAGATTTTTATTTTCTTCATGTGTTCACAGCCCCATAAACTGACTCAGGCAGCAAAATCCCTATGAATATATCAGATATTTTGATTTTTGCTAAACTTGCATCACTAAAATGACCTCTATAAGTAAAAGTTCACTGCTCATACACCTCATTTAAACACAAACAGGACTCCCAGGATCTGGCAAACACAGACTCCTGAAGAGCAGCTTTCTGCCACTCTGATCCTCCCAGCCCTCGCCCTCCCAACCGACAGGCTCAGGACGCTGCTCACAAGCTGTCTCCACATTCATTTGACGCCTGTAAATATATGCCAAGTTCTAATTATGCTTCACAGTCTTCTAGAAATTCAGATTTCCTTTTCCTCCACCCAAAAAATGCCAGATTCCTCCCAAAGACTATTTAGAGGGAGTGAAACCAAAGCTTTTCTAATTAGAGCTGAGTCTCCAGTTATCCCTTCACCCCATATACCGGGAGCTAAGACAAATTCTGCCAGAGAAGAATCACATCTAGACTAGTCTACCAGCATTATGCAATGAAAGGAGGTGTGCTGTGCAAGGAGTTTCTGCTGGGAAGAGAGACAGCTCAGAGTCACAGCTTCCTCTTCAAGCCTCCAAAACTCATAGATTCAGAAAGATTTGGTTTCCCCAGTGCAAAACACCCTTCTTCCAGGGAGTAAGAGCCAGCCCTGCTTAGGCTTTGCTAATGTCCCATTTAGTAGGAAAGCACACGATACCTGGTATGGCAGGAGCCTAGGAGGCATCACTCAAAGGTATTTGGTATCTGAGAGCTCCCTGGTGAATGACAAAGTAAAGGCTCCAATGTGTGTGCCCAAGTGTTGAACAAACACTGCCTATTAAAGAGTTTACGGGGGGGAAATGCTTTCCAGACACACAAGCCTTTTCTAAGGGAATTGCTACTCCGTAGGATGTCAGACACATAATGCCAGTGCCATAAATGTCACCATACAGCAGTTTTCATTCAGAAAATATATGACTGATGTCAAGAAAACCCAAGGAAATATTTATCCCTTTTAATTCCTCTTACCCCTGCCCCCTTCTCTGGGGCTTTGGGAAATAAGCTCCAGGAGATGCTTTGAACAGTCATGCAAAATCAATCACCTCCAGCTTTCAGAGGGTGGGAAGAAGCTAAAAAATTGCCAACATCTTTTGGGAGGTCGGGAAGGGGGAGCAGCCCTGGCAGAAGCTCCTATACACCTGGTGCCTTCACAGCCTGGTTCTGCAGCCTGCTGTGCCCCTTGGGGGTGCATGGCTGGTGGGTTCCAGGGACCTACAAGGCATTTTTTTTGCCAGGAAGGATTTTAGGCCCGAACCCTGGCAGAAAAAAGTACCCAGCAGTGCAGGCAGAAGAGTTGCTTGCTGCCTGCAGAATTACTGTACCCCAATGACAAAACCAGAATACTCTTTCCTATCCTGTTTGGGTCATGGGAGAGCAGATGGAGCCAGAGGCACCTTATAAGACAGTGTCAGATGAACCCAGATGAATAGGTATGCATGGATGGCAGCAAGCCCCGAGCCCATGTGGTGAGCGATGTCTCTTTGCTCCCATAACATCAAGCTCAGGCTGGGACTGGGCTGCATCTCTTTATGTCCCCTGGTCCAGGAACCCTGGAAGCGATCTCCTTCCCCATGGCTAAGAAAGCTAACCTATTTTTCTTATTCATTTTTCCTATTAACTTTGTTTGTTTTACTTTTCCACAAGCCAAAACCTGCATTATGTGAGGGACAGCAACAACCCAAAGAGTTCATAGCTTGGGGAGACAAGCCAGGCAAAGAAAATATTTGTCCTTATTATGTAGGGAGACTAAGACACTTGTTAATTTTTAATTGCCTCCAGTTCCTTTTGGTCAACAGGGGAAGGCAGACACCTCCAGAGTGATCCAAACCAAGGACTAAACACCCTGGAGATGAACCTATATAACTAAATCCTTACAAAAATGGCCCTTTCTGATTTAGATGTGTTAGTTAAGTGGGGTTATTGCAGGCCTGAGTTACTGGTTACTGAGTTCCTGGCTTGGGTGCCAGCTGCAGCTGGCGGAAGAGCTGTGCCCACATCCTTGGAAACCCAGACTAAGACCTGGACTGAACAGCCACCCCATCCCCCTAGTTTTTTCCATGTTACTGCTGTGTTTCATGGTCACCAAGGTGGCTTTTTCCCCCCTCCTGATATGCGCCTCTCCAGAGTGGGCTGTTTGTACCCCCAGCAGAAAATAAGGAGTCACACCAGCAGCAGAGGGTGTGGGGGCAGACGCGTTTTGGGCATCAGAACTGGCAGTTTTTAGAGCCTTTGAATGAGTAGGCGACTGTGCTGAGGCTCTTTCTCCCACCACAAATCACGAAGCCAAATATCTCAGCTGCACTGCATGCCTGCAGAAGCTCCTCCTCCGGTGCTGGCTAGTGTGGGAAGGGCTCTGCTTGGATGCAGCTCACCGGAGCAACCACTTGTATGCATGTGGTCAAAACCAAAGTGAGCCCCAGTGCATGTGTTTGAGATGCACACTTGGGCAAAGCCCTTCTGCCACTTACAACCTGTCTGGCTTCACAAGAGCAACCCAGAGCACACCCAGCATCAGGACTGCACCCAACCAACCAAACCCTCCGGGGATGTTGCCGCTCGGATAGCCCTGTGCAGGGAGGAAGATGTGGGCAAAAGGGCACCAGAAAGCAGAGGTCTTCTCTGTTTCTTCTTAGAGAAGGGAAGGGAATGAATTAGCTAAAGGTAGTAGAAACAGATGTACTTATGTATCTTGTAGCCTATAAAAGAAAGGCCCTTCCAGTTAAACAGATGGGTTTAAGTGCCATTTAAAGCAACTGCTTTTCCCAAGAAAGCCTCAGACAAGTTTTGCGTGTGGATTACGCATGCAGTTTATACAGGAGGGAGTCTGGCCACATATCTCTAACATCACAGAAAGGCTTCTTAATCAAAGTTGAACCAGAGGAGTCAAGGATAACAGCCACATAGTACTTAAAACTCAAGCAGTGTTACGGACTTAAACTACCAGTGGCTGGGAACTGCACTTAATTTTGGAACTGCTGTTTCTCCCTCCCTGTTTGCTCGCATCCTTTGACAGCCCAAGTAGTTTTTAGGAACAAGGAACAGCATGGCTTCATTGTTTCTCATGAATTATAAAGACCATCACAAAACTGCATATGCATAAGGTGAAGAGATGTCACAAAAACAACCATGCAAGTGAAAGTTGTCAGCATAGACATCATGTCTCTGAACTCTTCTGTGCAGAGCCACCAATTCAGCGTGTACTCCCTCAGCCACTGTGTACCTTCCCCTGGGTTAATTTTCCTCAGGGACCAGAGCAATGAGTGCTAAGAAGTAGGCTTCAGAGATTTCCTTTTTCTGCCTCCTTTCTTTTGCAATCCTGTACTGCAAATGAGGGTAATAACAAATATGCACTTCTGACCTATGAATGGAGAAGAATGTGGAAGACAGGAAACACCTTAATTTTTCATCATGTTCAGTAGAAAAGCGTTGGACACAGAAAAAGGTGAAATTGCTCTTTCCCTTCCAGTCAAAACACTACTTCACAGTTAAACCTCAACAAACAAATGATAGAAGAAAGACAGGAGAGTCAGACTTCATTAGAATAATCAATATGAGTAGAAGAAAGATTAGCTTGAATAAAATTTAGAGAGAAAAATATCCTCTCATCCTTCCTCCATACAGTCTAGTCCAAACACTCAGCTCATGCTGCTACTGCCATTTCAGAAGTGACAGCTTTCAAAAGAGCCAGGACTGGTTTGCAATGCTAAGCTGAGGGAAGCACACGCAAGCAACAGCTGAACACAAAAACACGGAAGAAATTGAAGTGTTTTTGAAAGCAAAAAAGAAAAAATAATCCCAAGGTTATAAAATAGAGTGTGTAAAACAGAGTAGAGTCAACACACTCCTAGCAGTGAAAGAAAACATGCAGTTTTGGCTTGTTGCTTAAAGCAATGCCTAAGAAAGATAGTTTGGTACTGAAAAAGGTGAGGAGGTACAGAAACACTAAACGCACCTGCTGGTGTCTACACTAAAAACCTGAAGGCTCATCTGCTGCATAAAAGAGCATTCATGGTCAACTACTGCTCCATGTGCTTATAGCCATGAACACTCCCATCACCAACACTCACTCACTCACTCACTCTTGTCGATAGCAAACACTTGAGCCTTTTCCCTGTAGGCACTTACACCTGCTTCCTGTAGAGCTGGTGGGTGTGCTCACACACTTGACGTCAAGTAGGTTAGGGATCAGCTGGCCCTATATGAGCCATGCCTAGGAAGAGTCCTTGCATCCTCAGTGCTTCACCTCTTAGGTTTCAGATGTCAGTTTTACTAGCCGGTGACCTTCTAACAGTATGGGAAGGAAGGGAGTTGCATATTAACACCATTGCCTCACTCTTGCTTCCACCTCTTTAGGGTCAGCTGCTTGCTCCAGGTGACAGCACCACGGTTGCTATCAGGGTTAAAGTCATACCACCCCTTCTGTTCATCATAACAATATAATAAAGCAATAGAATATTTTTGGCTGAGAGGAGAGATAAAAAAAATTGATTGTAACTATGAGTCCAAATAAACCCATCTGCTTTTTGTTAGATACTATGGGAGACACAGCAGCAGATGAGAGCAAAGCTCTGGGATAAGCATGCACAAGTTGACAAAGCTAATGAAGCAAACTTTTCTCAGCACATTCAAAAGCAAAATGGCTAGAAGGTAGAATGAGACAAAACTTTCACGGGAGAACAGATTTGTCCACATTTTCAGTCTTTGCATTGCACATGTTTCTCAGGCCAGATTTTTGGTGGCTCTTTGGGGTGTTTCCAGAGCTGCTTGTGGCCTACAGAGTGGGTCCTTCTGTCTGCAGTAGGAAGTCAGTGGCAAATACTGAATTTTTACAGGCATAACTCCTCTCGCCTCAGCTGACAAATACTGACTTTTACCCTTAGTAACCTGAACTGGGTAGATCTTCATTACTGTTTTAATGGCTTTGGTCAGTGCTGTGGGCAAGGCTCTGAACAGCAGTATGTCTTTCTAACACAACAGGAACATGCAACAGAGGCTTTCAATGCATGCGTATTGTGGCATGCAACTCAGAAATGCATGCAAAAGTGCATATATCCAGCCACCCATTTAAACAACCTGTAGGAGCCTTACTGAGAGGCCGCAGAGCACAAGGATGAGAGCAGTGTATTTGATGAGGAAATACATGAACAACCAACTGGAATTCAGCCAACTCAGCATTTTATTCAAAAGGAAGGATATGTGGGATAGATGCAGCTGGCATCAGGGTAATATAGAAAATTCCTGAGGAAAGGAGACAAAACAAACAAACAAGGATAATCACATTGGAAAAAGGGAGCTATGAACCATGTGAAGCTCAGATAAAAATCATTTTCAGGTATGTGGGAAACAGATCTCTGGCTTGAAAAGAAATGTCATTGTAGTAACTCCATAAAAAGGGTTTTCGCAAAGCCAGAGAATGACTGAAATGAAGGTCTGAGGAAGGAAGAATGGCTGTTTAATACCCAGCCACAGTTGGGCATCATTCAAGCGTGATGCTTGTTTTCAGACTGAAAATAATAACAGATCTTCCAATTGAGTATGCATGAAGCATAAAAACATTAGAAAAATGTTTAGAAACTACAAAGGTATATGAAGGCAAAAGAAGACTTCATGACAAGTTAAATCTGTGTTTCTCCAAAGGTACTTGCAGAGCACCCACCTGTTTCAGTGAAGGAGGCTTTTAGGCTAGTTGTCTGTCCTGGTTTTAGCCTGAAACTCCACATCAGAAAAAGGGCTTGGGTTTCACATCAGAGTGATGAATGGGGAATCTCTTCCTAGAGCTAATTTAGCCCATCACTTCTAGGGAGTCAGGGAGAACAAAACTGTCTTTCCTCCCAGCTGAAGCAGTAAGCAAAAGTGCCAGTTCTGGGCCCTGACAATGGTATCAGTCTGTGTGTGCTTGTTCTCCCTTATTTGAGGTATACTGGGAAAGCCTGATGTCTTTTGGCTTCTGGAAGTATTCCTTGTAAGACTTAGAGGGATGGAACTTGCAGCCTTTGATGAGAAAGATGAACAACTGACTCCATGATAAGAAGAGGAAATCCTTGTAGTTTGTTTTTTTTCCCTCCTTCCAGATGTTCATTCAAACATTTGAGTTAGCATTAAAAAAAAAGAAAATAAAAAGCTTAAAACAGACTAACCAAAATCACTCTTAATCAGGTTTGGTTTCCATGGCACCTTTGATGTCAGAAGCTTAATTGCTCCCCTGTGATCCATAGAAGTCTTCCAGGAACAAAAAAAAAATAAATGGCTAGACAACCTGAGTGCCAAATGTTGAATACACCCTTAAAAAAATCCTTTCTGAAAAGTTTTCAGGCTTCCCTTCTCTTTTAAGAGCCAAGGGAAACCAAAATGCAAACCAGGAGTTTCCCCCTCTCACACACCTCCACCCCGCATATCACCGGAAATCTTTGCACGGCAGTTGGAATATATGGAGGCCTACAAATGTATTATTAAATTGCAAAAGAAATGCATAAAACCGCCCATTATAAAAATAGCTGTAAACCACTTTTTTTTTCATTCTACAGATGCAAACTCTCAAGAAACATCTTCCTGTCAAAACTGAAACAGACTGTGGTGTTCAGCAGCACATTTCTTCACTAGGGAAGCATTCCTGGTGCAGTATTTTTGCTCTTCGTCTGCTGCTTCTTCCAAGGATTTTCTAATTAATCATGGTGCTGATGGATGATAGCAGTCATGCTATGGCTGCTACTAACACACACAAGTCTTGCCAGAGGTAAAGTATGTGTTATTTGCTTTCATTTAAAAGCTTTTGCTCAGTAATACTTTTATGGCCTGATCTGGCATTTGTGGTCAAGCAACAACCCCAGTCTCATCAGGTTTCAGGACCTTTATCTGATTTTATATGAAAGAAAAGGGGCAAATCTTCAGTTTGTTGCTTTTCTGGTCATCACTGGCCACTGCCACTGTTTGAGGAGGGACGCATCCCTCTGCCTGTGGTTTTGGCATGTATAGGAGTGAGACTAAAGCTTCGGATGACATGACTTACAGAAACTCACTACTGGAGAAATGAAATATGAACTACAAAAAAAATCAAAGTCCTAATCCTGATTATAAGCTTGGTTTCTCTGAAGACAGTGTTATGATTTTGATGTGCTGATAGTGAAATACACAGCAAAGGTCTACTAACATTGATGGAAGGAACAGTTTAAAAACCCAAATATTTTTTTTTATTATTGTTGATAAAGCTCTATTTAAGAGATGCCAAACATGCCTACCAAACAAGATACCTATAAAATGTGAAATGAACAAAATAAATAGTTCTTCCAAATAAATGCCACTAATAAAAATACTTCATCATTTACTGTTGTTAGAACAGAAAAAAGAAGCAATGCTATACACTTCACATGTCTGGGCTTGAACCCTGCAATACATGTAGAGTGAATCTGGATGCTGTCAAAGGAGCCAGAGTCCTAGCTAACCCTCATTTAGCACAATAAATAAGCTCTTCATATTGAAATAATTACTTTTTAAAGGGTAATAAATAATAGAATTTGAAGTTTAACTTAAAGAGTTGATTACTGCAATATTACCTCTATACATGAAAGGGTTTGAACTAAGATCACTCTACTGGTGGATTACTCTAGGTTTTTGATGATCTAACAGGTGTGCAGTAGAGTTTACTGTACCTTAAATCACTCATGTGCATCTCAGAATTTGGCCCTGTCGCACTTTCTGTGATACGAAATGTAGTGGCTGGTCTGTTGTGGTCTGGAATGGAAAACATAAAAACACAGATCTAAAACCAACCAATCAAAACCCCCCAACATATGCTTCCAGATGCAGTAATTGCATATTTGTTTTCTCATTTAGGCCACCAGCTTGTTTGTCCCTTTAACCTTGTGTCAGTATGGAAAAGAGAAGGCACATTATTACAGCGTATTTAAAGCCAGAAAGAAAACCCTTCTTTTATTTTCGTACTTTTTTTTTCTTGTGTGGCTTGTATTTTGCATAATGGGACAGATATATTTAAATAGATATTTATATATTCATATATGTAAATGATATTATTCCAAATTATGTTCTGTAACAAACATCACCAATTTTCTCACTGGAAATTTTTCCAGGTAAAGCTTCCCAGTGTACTATCCAGCCATTCATATACACACCCATGTTCAAGTTTTAATGTGTTTCTATTTATCCTGCTTAAAAACAAACATCTCCAGACAGAAGAGACTGACAGGCACATGAAAGACCACTTTAATCTCCTTCCCCAGACAGTGCAGGTATATGAAGTGTGGTATAAAGTGGAGCATGAGGAGCTCACATTGTGGGAAGCCTTGGAAAGGTGCTTTCCAAAATATTGCTGTATATGAGACCATTCCTTATAAATGACTTTATAGAATGATGATGAAAAATAATAGCAATGTCTGGGAACAAATGCTAGTGGGAGCTGCTTGCTGATACGCCTACAAGCTGTGTTAGGTATGGCTCTTACAAGGCAAACCCAAGCAAAACACGCCTGCCTATTAAGCTAATGTGAAATGCACATACTATAAATCTTATGAAGTTATATATATCTGTCTTCCGTTTGGTAAGTGAGCCACTGATTAAAGACAGGGACCAGGACCTGTAGGGATCCAGATTCACAACCGGAGAAGTGGAAACCACAAATAACTCAGGATTTTTAAGAGCATGTTGTTATCATCACTATACACAGCCACACATGCACACATTGACTTTTTTTGGTAAATGGAAATCAAATAGAAACTTTTAAAAGAACAAAAATGTCTTACTGAAAGCTGCTAACTTTTCCATCTTGAAGATATTCTCCTTCTTTTTTTCTTTTAGTCATAATTTCTCCTTCCTCAGACTTGTCTAAGCCACTCTCTCCCTCCCGCGTTCTTCCTCTCCTGGTGACTAACGGGTTTCAGGAATGAACTTCAGAGGAGTCTGAAAGACAAAAATCTCTTCCAGATTGGCTATTTTTCAATTAACTCCTACAAATATGTATTGCAGGCAGCTCGGAAGACTGACCATAAAATACACACTCTTTCATCTCCATGTTACACTTTCAGCTGCAGTTCCAGGCAGTAATAATCAGAGCTGTCGGTGAACTTCAGTCAGCATCACTTTCTTGAGGATCCATACTCAGGACTGATTTTTGCAGCACAAGCTCACCCTCGCCAAAAGGAGATGTTCTTAACAAACACCCCACTTTCTTCTCATCTTCCATCACTTGGTTGGGATTTTTTTAAGAGCATATTAGTTTCGTTCTTGATTCAAATCCTCTCTTATACAGACCTGACTCACTCACACTCTGTTTTTGTAGCCAGTGGTGGGATTCCAGCATCTTTTCTCTCCGCACCATCCACATAACAGCTCTTTCTGTCTCCCATAGCATGTTCCTTTTGAACAGCCCAACTCAGTCTGCAGCAATAGTTTACCTTAAAATATACCTCTTTTTCTCCTTTTATGCATTCTCCACCCCTTCCTCCTCTCCGTCCAATCAGCAGAGTAACTCCAGTATTAAAGATAAGCATTTTTTTCAAACTCAGCATTTCTGTCCAAGTCAGATAAAGAATATAGGTTTTGTTTTCTCATCTTTAAGCTTTACCTTTAAACAACTGTTTCAGCAGCTTTATTTTTTTTCCACCTGTTCTGGGGATCAAATTTCTCTTATGTTTAATATTCTTGTCCTGAAGCTCAGTATAAGGCGGAATGTTCAAAGGTGCCAAGTAGCTCCCAATTATTCCAGATTTACATCACAGTAATAGAGCAAAATCTGGACTCAAAGCCCCAGAGTGATGTCTGTGCCACTGATTTTATTGTTATTTGCATGTACTATAGAGTCCCTGATAAAAACACGTGTCTCTGATTTAAACAATGGCCTCTAACCTCAGAGTTAGCTTTTTCTTCCACAGAACCATAAAACGCACATAAGGAGAAAATAAGGGCCACGACTAACATAAACTGCAATCGCAGCAGTTTCTGATTGTTCCACTTGTGCAGGAGATCAGGGAGAGACAGGACCCTCCGATGGCACTGCAGCTCAGCCAGGGGTTCAGGAGTCATGGAGCATCATACACCAGGGGGAACTCAAAACACATTCACAGGTTTTTGTTTATTTTGAAATTAAACCCAACAGAGCAGGAAATATTCAGCTTCATACACCTCAGATCAAACACTTCATCATTCTGTGTGTACAGCATGTACAGGACTGATCCCACCACAGCACTTCACCTTTAGAAAAACTTGTGTAATGATTACAACAAGGAACAAGGAGATGAGATCCCAAGGTTATGGTTCTAGCTCTGTTTGAAATTCCTCCACCAAAAAATAAATGCAAAAGTTTGAAGAGCTTGCCAGAGGGCATTCTGCTGACCCCAGAGTGTGGTGTGACTTACACCAGCTAGCACGCTGGCCAAGGCTCCACTTCTGTTTCACAAGCCCCGTATTCTTTACTTGCTTAGTAAGAAGAATCCCTGTGTTTCTTCATTTCAACTTACTGGTTGGAGCAAAACTACCAGCTGGCCACCCTCATGGAGGAACTTCTGTGCGTGAAAGGGGCCAGTTCATGTTTCTAGCTCAGGCTTGCAGTGTTTAATCAGGATGGAGAGCTGGATGTTCCATCCCACAGGGAGCTTCCTCTTGCAGTGCACCTTGAGCACAGTGACAGAATTCTTTTGAGGGAGACCTCTGCACATGCACTCAATACTACCCATTAATAATGAGCTAAATTGAATTGAATCATCAACTGCTTTACTGCTATGAGCTTCACACTCCCAATGCTTTACAAAGACATTTGAATAAATGCTCTTTACCAGACTATCGATGGCTTTAGATTGATCCCAACAGCTGTTACAATATTTGAATGCTCTGTAATTTCATTAGTCTGGCTTTTTTCACAGATGTTTGTTTTGAAGTACTTTTGCTGTGTTTTGATGGTATTAGAGTAAATCATGCAGCATTGCACTGTGATTTTGGTGATGACCCTCCACCAGGCTGGTCAAAAAAAAAAAAAAACAACGAAAAATAGAGAGAAAAATCTCAGTGAAAAAGGCTGTGGTTGCTGCCTTTTAAAGTTTTTCTATAAGCAGGATTCCAGCTACATAGCTTCTACCCATTTTAATGGTCCTAAGCAACAAAAACCCTTTTCACATGTTTGGGTTGGAACTTAAAGCACTGTAGTGTATTTGTGGCCTTGTTTGTCCACACAACAAATATTCCCTAAAATACGCTTAGGTGTCTGAACGACAAGAGGGAACTATTTAACTTGTGATTCTTTTTGTGGCCCTCAATCACCCCTCTGCAGAAATGTCTCAGATCCTCACAGCGTAGCTGCAGAGTCACCAGTTTGCACTTCAGGGTTGGAAAGAAACGGACACTTGGTACAGGTTTACACCAGTGCAAACTACATACTGTGAGCACCCTAGCAGAGAGCAGCTCTATTCATCAGAGACTAAGTCATACTTGCTCATCAGTCACAGCCCTTTGGGTCTTAGTTGTCATTTAAACTATAATCTTTTTACAGAGACTCAGCCATATCTAGAGGACTTCAGGTATAACTAGAAATTATGGCTACTGTAAAGCCCCTTTACTTTGTGAAAGAGGTGAAATGAGGTTTACTGTGAACAAACATTCAGGTGAAAGCTTTTCAAAAGGCACAGTCTTTGGGATTTTTGACAACAGATATTTTTTAGAAGTAGTTCTGGTTTTGTTATTTTTTAATCACATTGTTGTCTTCTCTGTGTAAGTAGCACTCAAAACATGATTAGGTCAGTGAATAATAGATTTGGTGGTATTTGCTATTTTGGATTGGTGCCTAAGTAGTCTAAATCACATATACACATGCTGGCATCAGTGGATGTGAGATTATAGAAAAGGAGAATTACATATGCCTTTTTAGTAATTAAAATTTCTATTGTATTTGGTATCTTTATTAGGAGTCCCTGAGCCCTCTTAACTCCCAGTGATAGAATCCCCGTTGCCTATTTTTAATATTCCTGCCACGTAAATACATTTTTTCACATCTCTTTAAGGACCTTGTGTGAATAATACCCAAATAAACACAAAACAGTGAATCATATCGCTTTTGGATATTTCACATGCAAGTAGTATGAATTCAGGTCATGGAGCACAGTGAATTTATGAAGATGCTTTACTGGCTTGTAAGTCAAATTAAACAAAACGTAAAGTAGATTGCTTTAGCTGTTTTGCAAAAAAGAAAATATTTCATTTGCATTTTGTTTACCAGGAGCTCCCAGTGCAAAATTCAATACTGCCAAAGAGAAGGCAACGGGCTGAGCCTGTCACCTGCTCCACTGCAAAGCAGTACCTGCATGCAGCAACTATTGCAGTCTCTGAAAGCTGGATAAGGTCATAACTGAAATGACTAACTGAAGAGGAGAATAATGTAAATACCAATGTATTTGGTATGGTTCTTACACCCTCTCACATTGCTAAACTGCCTATGCACCAAACTGCCCATGCAACCCAAGAGCAAGACTTTGGTGCAGTTTTTCTCCTAATTCCCCTGTAACTGAAAGATACCCTAGGGAAGAGCCTTGATGTTTGTGTCTTGGTGGTAACTACCTCGGATGCTATATTTGATATAATTTCTAGATTGCAAACTGACATAACAACAAAACCTTACAATGTTACTGAAAGTAGGATATTTGAATAGGCTAGAAAGGAGGAGGAACAAGAACTTTGTATATACTGCTATTACATTTCCAGCTATACTTCACACTGAGTCCAAATTAGATATCATTGTTAATTAGCACAAGTGGAAAAGTCTTGCTGATTTATGGTATTTAATTTCCATTTCCCTCGCATTTTACTTGGCAAGTGTCTGAAATGTCTACAGCAGACAAACTTCTGTCTTTCGTCCTGGACCCTATACATCATTGTGTTTTCACCAAAAAAAGATCAGTATTTGCAACTACCTCTGGAAAAGGTGAGTCTGAGTTATTAATCATTGACTTGTTTATATTTTAATGTACAAAAGTGAGAAGTGTCATGCGAGGCAAGGTAGGGCTTGAAACTTTTTGCCTTGTGATTTTAGGAACAGATTCTCTGTTAGGTCTTGTTCTGCAGTTTCTCATAAGATGGGGCAGGCTCAACACTTTTTCTCAGCTTCGACACATTGCAAACATTTTGTCACAACAAGTAGGACACACCTGCAAACAAAAATGTAACAGCTTCATACTTTGCTCCTTAAGAAAGGCTCCATTTGCATAAATCCTGAAGTCTGACATGTTCCCATGAAAGAAAACAGTCTTCCTTGGTTTATAGATTCCCCCGACTATGCTGGATATCTGCCTCAATATATGCAAAACTTAAGATACCTGAAGAACAGGTCATAAAACTGGATAAAAACAAAGACATTGAGACTTCCTGAAGAAGCAAACGATACTGTGATATTTTCTTGTTTTGGTCAAAATCAAGTTTTTCATGTACTGTATATTAAATAACATGGAGGTTTTGGTTAGTAACTGATTCCTCACCTCTCCAACATGTGAAACTTTTTCTCTCCCTCAACAGTTGCATTTTTTTAGGCACTGTCTTACTTTCCGAAAGAGCTAGAAGTGATAGCAGACAGTGTGAGTCCATGTGGGACACATTTCCCCAGGTCCATACAAGCACAGCATCATCTCATGAAGAGTTTTGCTGGGGAGGTTTCAACACAGTATGTTTCTGCAACATTTTCAATGACAACAAGGGGCAATGGGTTCAAACTTAAACAGGGGAAGTTCAGATCGGATATGAGGAAGAAATTATTTACTGTAAGGGTGGTGAGGCACTGGAATGGGTTGCCCAGGGAAGTTGTGAATGTTCCATCGTTGGCGGTGTTCAAGGCTGGGTTGGACATAGCCTTGGGTGGCATGGTTTAGTGTGAGGTGTTCCTGCCCATGGCAGGGGGGTTGGAACTAGATGATCTTCAGGTCCTTTCCAACCCTAACTATTCTATGATTCTATGACAACATCGGGATACAGACAACATGGCCACCTACCACATCTTCCTGAGAAAGGCTGGTTAAAACTTCTGTCAGTGAAAACTGAAGAGCTGTGTTCCCAAAATAGTCACACGTGACTCTCACTTTTGCCAGATTTTTCATCAAAGGTCAAAAGAAAGTATTGCAGGGTCAGAAAATTTTCTTTGTAGAGGCTTTAAAAAGCTCAAAATCGAAAGGAAAAGTTTCTTGCTGAGAGAAATATTTTCATACAATCCCAGACTGGTTTGAGTTGGAAGGGACCTTAAAGCTCATCCAGTTCCAAACTTCCTGCCATGGGCAGGGACACCTTCCGCTAGACCAGATTGCTCCAAGCCCCATCTATCCTGGCCTTGAACACTGCCAGGGATGAGGCAGCCACAGCTTCTCTGGCCAACCTGTGCCAGTGCCTCACCACCCTCACAGGGAAGAACTTCTTCCCAATATCTAATCAAAATCTCCCCTCTGAGAGTTTAAAGCCATTCCCCGTATGCTCTTATCAAAAGTCCCTCTCCATCTTTCTTGAAGGCCCTTTTTACGTATTGGAATACTGTTATAAGGTCTCCTCTGTGTATAACCTCTTCCCTGAAACCTTTTGTCCAGTATAAAACATATTAACTTTGCAGTCCTTTGATTTTTTTATATATATATATTTTTTTAGGGAGCTGGCAACTCAAAAACCTCCTTAAGGTAAAACTCTTCTCAGAGGACGTGCAAGGCAGAGATGTAAAGCAAGCGTTCCTGGATTGTCTGAGTGACAGTATTAGTCTTCTTGACCTCCAACACCAAAACACCTGCATATGTGTCTCTGCATACCATGCAAATACTTTGGCATCAGGTGAGAGCTCTGGAGATGAAAACCACAGTGTCTTCCCTAAGTGTGTCTTCTCTTTGGCATAGTTGAGCTTTCTGCCTCACCCACACCTTTCTGCTCCCTTGCTTGTATTCAGCCTAAATGACTGGCAAGAGGTGCCTGCTGAACCTGAAGTCATCTTCAAAAAGAATGTGACTGGCAGGTCGAAGGAGATGATCCTGCCCCTCTACTCTGCTCTTGTGAGACTTCACACCACTGCGTACAGTTCTGGTGTCCTCAACATAAGACGGACATGGAGCCATTGGAGCAAGTCCAGAGGAGGGCCATGAGGATGATCAGGGGACTGGAGCACCTCCTGTATGAAGATAGGCTGAGAAAATTGGGGCTGTTCAGCCTGGAGAAGAGAAGGCTGCATGGAGACCTCATAGCAGCCTTCCAATATCTCAAGGGGGCCCATAAGGATGCTGGAGAGGGACTCTTCACCAGGGACTGTAGTGGTAGGACAAGGGTTAACGGGTTCAAACTTAAAGAGGGGAAGTTTAGATTGGATATAAGGAGGAAGTTCTTTACTGTGAGGGATTGAGGCACTGGAACAGATTTCCCAAAGAAATGGTGAATATTCCATCCCTGGCAGTGTTCAAGGCCAGTTTGGACAGAGCCTTGGGCAACATGGTGTAATGTGAGGCATCCCTGCCCATGGCAGGGAGGTTGGAACTAGATGATCTTAAGGTCCTTTCCAACCCTAACTATTTTATGATTTTATGATTCTTGAGCAACCTATTCTTTAAGTATATCTATGAGATACATTGCCATGTCCCTCCAGTGTTCAAGTATAAGGGGAAAATTTTGCTTTTTATTCCAGAGTTTTTTTTTATAAGAGAAAACTGCCCGGCCTTAATCACTCCTTCATTAACGCTGCAATTCAGTATGGAAATAACAGTGAAGAGGAGAAGCCCTCACCCATGAAGCGTCTGTCCATTCCAACCTCCCAAAGTTAAGCTGAAGTTAAGCTGCCCGGAGGTGGACTCCCTACTCAACATTCAGTGCCAGCAGTAACACCAGAAATGGCAGAGCCAAGAATAGTGCTGACACAGGCTGAGCATTAAAGAAAAGAATCAATGCTGTCCTAGGTCATTAGATGACTAGGCCATTAAGATGAAGGGAACAGCATATTTCTTATACAGATTGCTTTGTCACCTGCTTACCGAGGTTCAGCAGTGGCTTCCCATGTCGTAACCAAACAGGAAGTGTCAGAACTCAAAGGAGCATCTCCTAAACTGTGCTGAAGGAGAAGGACATCCTCTTCTCCACTGCAGTTTCAAAGCAACAGCACATTTGCCTCCCTCCATCTCCTTTTCTCTCTTCACCTTCTATATTTATCTCCTTGCAAATGTTGTGGAAGTGAGGCTGCGCATTAGGTAAACACACTTCACCTTGGATGCTGAGTACACTGGACTTCCACTTAAGGCTTTACACCAGAGCAGTTCTGGTATTTTCAGGTTTTTATCACTTACCTATTGTCATGACATCTGATGAGCTAATCTAGTGGGCAGACCCAATCAAAGCGCAGGTTTCTCCCTTCCCTCAACACAGGGGCGCAAGCACATGTAACTGCGTTCCAGCTAATTTAACAACATAAAAGCGAAACATTTTACATGTAGGATCCGGAATCATCATTTTCTAGTGTCAAAGGTCACATGAAATACCTCTTACGTTGTCTCAGCCTATTTCCTGGCATAGAGTTGTAATCTCCGAGAACACATAAATGTTTCAGTATTAGTACTAAGAAGCCACATGAGGGAGCATTTGGAGAATTGAAATGCTTTCCTTGTATCATTGTAAATAAGGGAGGGAATCAAACTTGATCCCTCTGGGATACATAGAATTCAGACAAATCTAGATGTTATTATCCATTCCTCCACTCATATAGGGATGCAGAATTTGTGATTCCCACTGAAGACAGAGTTTCTAAAAGAAAAGCCCGTTAGTGGTCTGAACCAGACAGTTTCTTACTCTTGCCAAGGTATGCTGTGACTGGTATACCTCGAAGGGAGCACAGATAAGTGGCTTTAGGTTTCAGCTAAATGAAAACGGAAGACACTCTGTACAGGTAATTCCGGGCCGAGCGTGGCAGTGGTGCCAGCTTTACCAGATTGTCAGCAACCTCAGATAACCGTGGCAGGGAATAGTAAGGTTCCAGTTCCTGCAATCTTCTGACTAGGCAAACAGCTCAGCCAGCATGCTTTTACACCTTCTACTTTTATATCTTAGGGCTTACCAAAGAAAATAATCCCCACTGGTAAATAACATGGACATCTCAATATTTTCATAAGCTGACTCAAGTTTTTGAATGCTTCAGGTTAGCAATACCGAAGGTTCCAAATGGGAAACAAAATAATGGGAAATAAAATAATGGGAAATAAAAAAATATCAGCGTGAACTGTGATGGGAAATGGGTATACACGTCTGCTCTGTACTATTACCTCAGCAAAAAAAAACCAGCTGCAGCTTGGGCTATCTTCATTGGCAGTCATCTCAGTCAAAGACCAACATCAAATGACTGTGCTGAAAACATTTTTGCTAGTAGTGCTAAACAGGTGTTGAGTGAATAAAAAATTTAGCACTTTACCTCCAAAAATCAACATCCATAGTAATTGTTGTCAGAAAAAACTACTACGAAAGGTCATTTTGAAATCATTAGAAAAGCACTTCACCAAGATCCCTTTTTTCTCCTCATTTATTACAGCTAAAATGGACTAAAAGTGCAAGTAATTAATAAACCATATGAAAATAAAGTTGCAGCTATGCTGTTATGAGCACACATTGCTGTGAACATTTGACTGAGAAATTTACAAACAATTTTAATGACCAGAAGTTCCATCACCTCTTTCTTTCCTTTTGCCTAAACTATGTCACCAACTCTTGCCATGGCAGAAAGGTGGAGAGGAAAGAGGGAAAAGAAAGATAAACCTGAAGTTTCAAATTGGGTCTGTTTGCTGGATTCATTTAAGGAGGACCAGGATGCACTGTGGCATCCATGGTGGGAGCAGAGGATGCCTGCCAAGTCACACCGGGTCCAGGGAGCCCAGTGGCCACCTCCAAGCTGCAGTGGGGCTTTGCTGGCTGTCTGTGGGATGGCCCTGCAAATCAGTGAGCAATTTATCTGCATTTGAAATAATCCCTGTTTTCCTAAGGATTAAATTTAACCCAGATCACTCCACTAGCCGGTTTACAGCTCAGTCCCCCACGCAGTCATGTCATTGCAGCTGAGGGGGGAGCAAACTCTGGCATGGGAGCACGTGCCTAAGGGCAGGACCTCCACAAGCCTCCTCTGGTGCTGAAACCAGCAACCTGGACCTGAGGAGGAGGAGAGGTTGGCATTTGCCCTCTTTAATTTTTACTCTGTTCATTGCTTACTGGTTTTCTTTCCATGAAATCATCTGACAATTTTTATTAAACCAAAGAAGGTCTGAAAGTCTGGTGTTTGCTGTTATCCTCATCTCCAGAGAACAATTCTTTGCAGATCCAGTAAATAGGACTTAAAAGGTAAATGGTATTATAGTGTTAATTTCAAAGTGAATTATTCAAAAAGTGCTCCATATGTCAGCAAGCATCATTTTGTGGAACTATATTAATGTCTTAAATACAGTTCTCCCTTTCTAAAAGCTGTTTTATGGATCCAGGAAATATGTCTGATATGAAGAAGTGCTTATTGTAAAGGATGTTTTAGCAGTTGTGTTCAATTAATGTGGAAGGCAGGATGTAGCCCTATATAAGAAATAGCATAACAGCAATAATTCCTTGGGGCTTGGGAATCTTCACACTTTCAGGTACTGTGCAGTTATCCATTCACTCAAGATACCAGGTCAGTTTTGTTTCATATTCTGTATTTTACATGAAAAAAGGGTAATACCTCCTTTTGACTGGACTGGAGCATGATTTTTAAGGTGTCTTCCAGCCCAAGACATTCTATGACTGTTAAAAATTGAGAAACTAAAACTAAAAAGAAGTGTTGCTTTTCAGCAGAGATGCCTGAAAGTAAATGACTCAAAAAGGACCTCAGAGCTTCCAGGATCAGCTGAAGCAGACAACTCCCAGCGCTGACAGCAACAGCCATTCGACAAGGAAAGCACCAGACCACAGAATTCTATTTTATCCCACTGACTCAACCATCAGCTTGCTTTCTGCCATTTCTCAAATGCTAAGGATAGCTAGAAGGTATATGAGAAGCAAAAGATGTCCCTAGATTTCTCCATATTGATCTGTTATTGGACACTGATCAGCATGCAAACGGTAGTCTTGATTTAAGGGAGAATGTATGTGCTCTGAAACTGTACAGTAGGAAAGCACTTTGGAATCCAAGCAGCAAACCTGGCTTTCTGGATTTCTGCCATTCATTTGAAAGGACTGAAACTCCCTGTTTTTTACATTCCACATCCATTTCATGAACTCTATGGCACTGGGGATTAAAGACAAATAAATGCAAATATTAAGAGGATTTAAAATGTCTGCAAGGTGGCTGTGCCCCTGTCATCTTTTGTAAATGATGGCTTCTTTTTATTGTGTTACCAAATTGCTTAGAAGCTCAGCCAGGCTTGGGATCCTACAGTGAGGGCCAGTACAGATAGAGACATGGAGGTGACAGCAGGCAAGGATTGGTCTCATCCCTATTGTACAAGGGATAATTGAAGCGTGGGGAGATTACACCCAGCCGAGCACCAGCCACACAGTAGGCAACAGTGGAAATACTAGTCCAAGGAGCATGTCAGAAAGCTGTAACTGTCGCCTCTGCATCTAAGAGGCATCCTTGCTAGAACTGCTAAACTCAGTGGTTCCCCATCTGAAAAACAACCTGCCTGGTTTAACTCCTGATTACACTCTCCGAGCCTCTTCAGTGTACTTCATTGTATCCACAAAAAAAAAGCAATATTTAGTGATAACTGGGATGTCACTGCTTTAACTCAGGCTTACCTGGGAGGCTGGATCCAAGGGTCCAGAGCTTGGTCTTGGCTCTCCATCTTTTACTATGCAGGTGAAAAATCTAGCCAGACTTTATTTGCATTTAATATAGTAGTATATTTATATCAAATACTCAGTGGATTATTGCATGGCATTACAGAACAAGTGCTATTGTTACAGCCTTCTTCTGGTACTTACTTTCAAATCTTCCTCTCCTGAAGTGGTGTGCTGATCTACACTGTTCATATGTAAAATATAGGGCAGAGAACATTTCTGGTGACATTTTTCATATCAATTAGAAGCCCTGTAATGTTCAGCTGACTTGCAAATTGTACAGACCTGCAAGTCCCCAAAACTGCAAACTCCTGCAAACTGCTCTAGCTGTTAGTGGTGGAAAACAATAACATCTCTTCTATACAGTGATTTTCAGATTTTTTTATAGTGAGTGTGACCTCTTCTGCATTTGAACTGATCATAATGTTGACTTTTCATATTGACAGTTGATACAAGTAAGATATTAGTGCAATATTTAGATTTTGGTGATGACTTTTGACTTTAATTCCTCAGGTTTATTGAGAAAATTAGTCCCACTACAAAATTACAGTATAGGCAATGCATCTCAAACTGCCCTTCTTGGTAGAAAACATCCATTGGCATATTCAGCTACCTTACAAAAATAACCTGCATGGTAAGTGGTATTTTCTCATGTGGTAGTAGTGGTAGCATCATCATATTACAAGAAAGCTGGAAAGGGACCTTTTACAAGGGCCTGTAGTAATAGGACAAGGGGGAATAGCTTTAAACTGACGGAGGGGAGATTTGGATTAGATATCAGTAAGAAATTCTTCCCTGTGAGGGTGGTGAGGCACTGGCACAGGGTGCCCAGAGAAATGGTGAATGTTCCATCCCTGACAGTGTTCAAGACCAGGTTGGACGGGGCTTGGAGCAACCTGGTCTAGTGGAAGGTGTTCCTGCCTGTTACGGGGGCTGGAACTGGATGAGCTTTAAGGTCCCTTTCAATCCAAATAATTCCAGGATTCTATTAGTATTAGTATTAGTATTAGTATTAGTATTACTATTAGTATTAGTATTGCATAGCAACCTTTTAGCAGGTGGGGCCATAGGAACCTCATGAGGATCAATGAGGCCAAATGCAGAGTCCTGCACATTGGTCGGGGCAACCCCCACTATCAATACAGTCTGAGGGATGAAGGAATTGAAAGCACCGTGTGGAGAAGGACTTGGGGGTACTGGTGGATGAAAGACCGGACATGAGCCAGCAATGTGTGCTTGCAGCCCAGAAGGCCAGTTATACCTTGGGCTGCATCCAAAGAATGCAGGTTAAGGGAGGAGATTTTGCCCCTCTGCTCTGGTAAGGCCCTACCTGGAGTACTGCATCCAGCTATGGAGTCCTCATTACAGGAAAGACATGGACCTGTTGGAGAGGGTCCAGAGAAGGGCCACAAAAGTTATCAGAGGGATGGAGTACCTCTCCTATGAGGAAAGTCTGAGAGAGCTGGGGTTGTTAAGCCTGGAGGAGAGCAGGCTCCAGGAAGACCCTATTGTGCCCTTTCAGTATTAAAAGGGGTCAATAAGAAAGATAGGGAAAGACTTTTAGCAGGGCCTGTTGTGACAGGACAAGGGGTGATGGCTTCAAATTAAAAGAGGGAAAAATCAGGCTGAAGGTGAGGAAGAAATTCTTTACAATGAGGGTTGTAAAACACTGGCGCAGGTTGCCCAGAGAGGTGGTGGATGCACCATCCCTGGAGACATTCAAGTTGAGGCTAGATGTGATTCTGGGCAATCTGATCTAGATAAAGACATCCCTGGTCATTGCAGGGGTGTTGGACTTTGAAGGTCCCTTCCAACCCAAACTATTCTATGATTCTAGGTTCAGATGCTGCTGTGGGAAGTGCGGTACAGGAAGTATAAAAGGTGACCACAACTCTTTCATTCTGAACCTATAATAGCATAAGCACCATGAGGAGGAGAGCTTGACAGGGATGTATTGCCCAGCAGCCTGAAGGACAACTGGAGTAGAGGCCACCCCAGCCTCTCCAGCCTGCTGCTTCACCACTGCTCACACACGCTGCTGAGCACAGGCATACAGACTTCCTTCTTTCTTTTTTTCTTTCCTTTTTTTTTTTTTTTTTTTTTTTTTTTTAACTGGGATTTACAAGTTGGCCAAGTTTCAGCAGATTTTCATAAGGATGGCTAAAAGCACATTGCCAACATCAGGCTGACAGACCTGCTTACTTCACCCAAATAACGCTTAACCAGTTTTTGAATTCCTGATTTCTAGCATGAAGACACTTCAAGTGAAACGTCGTAGAGCAAAAATAAAGTATTAAACCAATACACTTCTCCCGCTAGCCTTACTCCACAGGTTACCCTGTGTTTCTTTCACACACATACACATGTCAGCTTGGTGCAGGCTGGGAAAATTACATTCCCAGTAATGAAAATCTACCAAAGTTAAAAAGCAGATAAAGATGGTCTTTACTGGGCCATGCCAGACAGCTTTCATGGTGGTGCTCCAAGCTGAGCCAAAAATATTTGTACATTTAAACAATGTAAAAGAGACAACTAGCAGGAGAAATGTATCTGAGACAAGTATAGAGGTGAGATTTGAGCAAAAAAGGACTGCAAAGAGCTCTGGCTCTGAAAAGTAAGGTGTGGGGTGAATGACGTTTGGTATAATCATACCTTTCTTTTATTATTATTTTTTTTTTAATCCACATATGCTTCTTCTTATGACTTAACTTCTCTGGAATGAACACAAATTTGAATCATCCCTTTTGGAGTCTTTGTGATACAGGCTATTTCTGAGTGGCTTCTGTGCCTGTGTTGCCCTCCTCATCTAACTGAAAATAGGTGACTACTTTGTGTGCAAACTGTTTATGTAGCTAACCCAAATATGTTGAAGTGCCATACACTGCTATTTCAGTTATATGTCCAGACAGTTACAAAGTTAAGGTCCGGTAGATTATCACATAAGGAAAATACAATTCCAGAAGTCCAATCCATGCTTGTTTCAGAAGCAGCAGAAACCTGTGGGCTTTGATTCAGCATCATTGCACACACTACAGCAAAACACAACAGCAAGGAACTTGCTCATAAGACAAACTTCACTGAAACCCCAAACTACATGACATTTTATGCAGCTGAACCACAAAGGCACATCTTTCCCCCAGCTGCATGGACTGGACATGAGAAGAGGTTTGCTCTCATCACAAGCTTATTCTCCAAGCCAAGACTGTTGCACTTCCCACTAGGTCACCAGAGTAGCACCTATGGTCAGTGGTGAAAGAGGCTATTGAGGATTGCCAAGAATAAACAGCAGGGTGCCATTTTTACCTGTACACTTAGGTGCTCATACCCCAGAAGAGAGGGCCAAACCATACTGCCAGTCAGAGGTGGCCTCTGGCTGTTGCCGTCCCTCCAGCTGTGCCCTGGCACATCTGAGGAGGGCACCAGAAGGGATGTTAGAAGGTGGGTTTGCAAGTGCTAGAGCTCACGCCTGTGCCTATCTCCATCTCATTTGCTGGGAATAGTGGTGGCCCACAGCCCATGATGACACGCAGAAGGTTGCATATGGCACAGTGTACAGGAGAACCATCTGGCATGGGGAGCACCTCTGCCACAGGCTATTACCAGTTCATTCATTTCACTCAGGTGCCAGCAATTAGCTCTTCTCTGTGCAACCCAGTTGCATAGGTGGGCTTTGAAATTCAATAGAGACAATTTGATTTTCTTCTTTCTTTATGTCTCCTTTCATGGGTGTATTAGAAATTCTAGGAGGACAGATTTACCCAATCCTTTTCCTCAGCTTCCTTGGTCTTTGCTGCAATCAGAGACGTTGGAGTCTGCTTTATATCTGCTGAGGGCCATCCCTGAGGGTGTTTACTCCCACACATGCTTTTATTCTCCCAGCTCTCCACCTATAACCTGCATTGAGGACTGACTGGCACAACACCCAACCTGGGCCTTTTGGCAGCTCCTCCCTGAGCAGCTCTTAGCTGGTGAGCTATAGCCACAGCCTGGCCCTGTTGCACTGCCCATCAAGGGCCTGCCCCAACAACCTCACTCCCTACTGAATGCATCAATTCCCATGATAGTTTTTCTATACGGAAAATAGGTTTTTCACAATATTACTTGCTGTCTCTCCACCAAAATGGTAATAAGTCCCTCCACCATCACTAAACGAAAGCTGTACTGGCCTTGGTAATCTGTATCATAGGCTATGTCAATTACTCCCACGGCAAACTCTTTTGAATTACAGGAGAAAATAGATAAAAGCAAAGCAAAGAGAAGGAAAACATGTGCTGCAGCCTTTAATTTCCATGATCTTGCTCTCCCTCCCTAGGGAAATAAATGAGTTACTGTGTGGTCTGCTCCACAGATGGGTCAGCAGAGGCACTTTCTGCCTTAGATGTTTTGTATAAAACAGTGCATGAGTTTACATTTACTGCAAGTGAATCCACAATTTGAAGTGGGTTCACAAACTAGTGCACTTGAAGTACTAAAACTAGCAACAGTAAGGAAACTTCTGTCACAGCAGACTGAATACCAGTGTCAAAGCTGTAACTGTGCTTATATTTTCAGTTGCCAATAGCCAGCAGATTGAGAGAGTTTTGTAGATCCTGCAAGTCTCATCCACATAACAAGCCAAGACCAGGTTTTTAGTGATTTTCAAAGTATCACAGATACCTTGCTCACAGGATGGCATGTTTAACTGGAATGTGCCTAGTAGCTTCTTAAAGGATGTAATGAAGCCACCAAGGAGCACAATGGCAGCTGATTGAGAAAGTACCAGCTGATGACATCGTTCTCCTTTTCATTACGAATCTATAAACCCGAATGTGCTGAGTAGGATTGAAATCTAAAAACCCATACCCCATTTTGTCACGGCTAGTGCAGATGGAGGCTATTTTGCTTCTCTGTGTTCTGTTTATTTGTCAACGTGTATGCTCTGGAAGTGCTCATTTCCCTCAATATTTTCCTCTAGATTTTAGGTTCTAATTCACAGAAAGTAGATGAGAATTTTGTCACACCTTTTTATGTTAGCTACCTCTTCTAACTGAAGAATTGCATATGACCAAGATAGCTCAGTGCCTTTCTAACTGTACCCAAAGCTGTTGCGGTGTCAGTTCTAGATGAATTTGTTTCTGTGTGAAAGTCCATAATTTTCCTCCTTCATTCCTAAATCACTTCTGCCTTGGCTGTCTCCTTTCACATTTGGTGACAAGGAATAAAAATGGCACTTTTAAAAAAAGGAATGACTAATTTCTAAAATAGAATAATATATTTATACTTTTCCCCTACATGATTTATATCCTGTGTTGTTCTCATTCCTTTTGGAATTCAATACTGAACAGAATTTCACTGAACTGAGACTCTGTTGATACGTGAATTGATACTACATTGACACACAAGTCTTCCTTTGGAGTAGTAACAACTCATTAATTAAGAAGCCACTTCCTGTGCAGAGTGACGTGCATTTACCAGCACCACCTTCCCAATGCTGTGTCTACGCATTCTTTTGTCTTGTGGAGGCCTTGTACTTCTGCTTTACTTTCTTCTAGCTTGTTAGGGAGCTGTGGGTCTGTCAGGAGTGCAGAGTTCCCATAGATCCTTATAAGTAATCTGTTCACTTCTGGTTTTCTGCAAACCGATAAGGAAATACTCCATGAAGATGATGGTGGCCACCTGGAAGAGGGCACCTGAATTAATACATAGGAAGCCTAAGCATCAAACACCAAGTCCTAGCACCTATAGGTAACTACAGTCCTGGATCAATGATCAGTGCAGTAAGTTTGATTGCAACTGAGCAAAATAATAGGTTTAGTAGTATTGCCTGCAACAGAAACCAAAGCTTATTGGGCTGGAGCAATCCCAGGCATGGCTACAGGTTGAGCAGAGAAGAAATTCGGAGCATCCCTGTGGAGAAGGACTTGGGAGTGGTGGTTGATGAGAAACTTAACGTAAGCTGGCAGCACGTGCTCACAGCCCAGAAACCAGCCATTTCCTGGGCTGCTTCAAAAAGATTGTGACCAGCAGGTCAAAGGGCATGATCCTGCCCCTCTACTCCGCCCTCGTGAGACCTCACTTGGAGTACTGTGTGCAGTTCTGGTGTCCTCAACATAAAAAGGACATGGAAATGTTGGAACAAGTCCAAAGGAGGGCCACGAGGATGATCAGGGGACTGGAGCACCTCCTGTATGAAGATAGGCTGAGAAAGTTGGGGCTGTTCAGCCTGGAGAAGAGAAGGCTGCATGGAGACCTCATAGCAGCCTTCCAGTATCTGAAGGGGACCTATAAGGATGCTGTGGAGGGACTTTTCATTAGGGACTGTAGTGATAGGACAAGAGGTAACAGGTTCAAACTTAAACAGGGGAAGTTTAGATTGGATATAATGAGTAAGTTCTTTACTGTGAGGGTGGGGAGGCACTGGAATGGGTTTCCTGAAGAAGCTGTGAATGCTCCATCCCTGGTGGTGTTCAAGGCCAGGTTGGACAGAGCCTTGGGTGTCATGGTTTAGTGTGAGGTGTCCCTGCCCATGGCAGGGGGGTTGGAACTAGATGATCTTAGGGTGCTTTCCAACCCTAACTACTCTGTGATTCAGTCATTCTGTGATCCTATGTACACTGGAATTTGCTGTTTCTGTGCAGTCTCTCTTGGCCACATGAGCCAAAGGCCCTCACATAATATGGAAATAAAACCTTTCCATGGAAATCAAGTCCTTCTTGTGAGTGTAGCTAGCTGGAAGGGTCAGTAGGGAATGTAGTCTGGGAGCTGAAGATGCCACAGAACTTTCCCTCCCAGGAAAGCTGTGCCTATGCTGGCTCACTGGCTCGCTCAGAAAGGCTGGACACAGACAGGAGCCCACCAAATCTACCCATCAACCACTTCAAGGGTCATTCCACTACTGATGCCTTGCCAGGTTTAGATTTAGAGCAGCTTCTATTTTCTGGCCACTAATCTCTTTAAACTTAATAGCATTTTACCTCTCATTTTATGCTTTCTCTACTTCCTTAGCAGTCACTTGTAAGTACAAAATAAAAATCAAGAGATTAAAGAGGTACTGTTCCTTCGGAGAGGCTGGATTTCCTCTTTCAGTTCATGTCTCCTGCCAAGCATTTTGAACAAGCATCACTTATGATTGTTTTTACAGGTTTTCCTAGAAGTAATGAACACAAACTTGTACTTCTTTGGGGTCATCATTCCTTTTAGAGGATACTGAAAAAACACCACTTTAATTTCCATTATAAATGTGTCTGCTATAGGCACTGTATCTAATACATATTAGATACTTACATGGGAATGTTTTAAAGTTTTATACCTAAGCTCCTCTGTAGTCAAAGCCCAAGCCCTGAGCTATTTCATCATCTAGCTTTGGTGTCCTGTTATGCCTCAGCTGATCTATTTCTTGCAAAATATATTAAAGCAGCACCTCAGTCCCAGATGGTGTCATCTGTTGCCCGAGGAAAACCTGTGCCTCCCAGCAGACTCTCAGAGAAGACTGACAGAAGTACATCCATGAGCTCTTCAGCAGTATTCTTTAATTACCTCTTGCCTTTATTTTCTAGTAACTCACTTGTCACACTATAACCTTTATTTTTTTCTCCAAGATGCTTAATGAGTTTCTTGTTTGTTTTCACCCTTTGGACTTCTACTTTCCTCAGTTGCCCTTATCAGTCAGAGTTTGGACTCATTTTTTTGGCTCCACAGTCTGGCTAAAGCACCTTTGCAAATGTAACCACTGGGAAGATTTTCTGCATTTCTTTTTTATGTGCCCAAATACATTTGAGGGTCAGTTAGTGGGTAAACCTTTGTGTTGGCCACTCTGGTTTACTCTCCCAACTTTTCTGACTATTTTTCATCTTTCCTATTCTTTGTGACTCTATTTCTGATATCTTCAACTCAATCCTAGACTGGAGGTTCTGGTTCACACCCAAAAATGGAAAATTTGACCCATTTTTACTTGTCCCAATATTCTGTTTCTCCTCACACTGATTCTTCCCTTCCTGTTTTCCAATGATACTCAATATCCAACATATAACAGATAGATCAATCCCTTGCACATCTGCTGTGTTAGAGATTCAAGTTTCACATCCACAGATAAGAATCTTTAAAGGAAGATTAATCCCAAATAACAAACTCTGAGGAACTGAGCGGTCCTGGCCTTTGATCTCTCCGCCCTCCATAGTAATGGAATCTTTAAAGTGATGCTAACCATTAGGAGTTAAAAATGAGATAAAGATAACATTGAGTATGTCTTCATTGAGTGGCTTACTGAACAAAGAGTAGACATATGGGGTATATTACACAAAAATCAAAATCACAGGTTTTCCCATTCCTCTTCAAAAACACAAGCGTATACTAAACTCATCCAGAGTTCCCTCAAGATGAAGTAAACCTTGCTCTGCTTCTGAACATAAATAGGTAATCAAGACTGATACGATTTCCAAACAATTAGAGAGTTCTCAAAATACATTCCAGGCACAAAGAATATCCAGTTCTATTCAATGTGCATTATAAACAAAAGAAATTAATGTTTCTCATTACGTATAGGCAGAAATGCTGTTGATTTCCTAAATGCTTTTAGCACACAGGATTTACAGAAGTGTTCATATTAGACCTGGTAAGAGAAGCCCCAGAATTTAAGATGCATTGCCAAGGCTAAAGACAGTCCAAAATCTGCAAGTTTGTTTTGTCATCAGGCCAACCAAAAAACAGTGGGATCGTTTAATGCGTTGGTGGTTTCCCCTGACATAATTGGATCCATAGGAACTTTTGCAAAGTAAATTAGTTAGGAAGAAGAGTAAATGAATGTGTTAATAAGAGAGTCAGGGACATGAATTATGTTGGCTGCAGTGTGTAGCACGGTGCTGTGTACACCACCTAAAGCACTGACAGCTACCAATAGGTGGCAGAATATTAAAAAAGAGATAAAAAATTGAACTCCCCTTTTAGCAGAGATTCAAACAGATCATCTTTGCCATGTCTCTCCCACATCTGCATGGAATTAGATGCAAAGAGAAAAATATTTGTGAAGGTGACGGATTACTTGCTAGGATTTCTCCTCTTTTTTAATAATTTCAGCAATTTCCCTAGAGCGTGTGAAAGCCCACAGTGCAAATTATTTGATCCTTGTCACTGTTTATATAATGAGCTATAAATGCCTCTGACCTATTGGAGGATTTAGCTTACTCCAGGCTCTGAGGACCCTGTTCTTTTGCCGTGTGGTCCCAAACAACACCCTTTCATACTTCCAGAGGTGAACAAAGCCTGTAAACTGTGAGTGTTTGCTAAAGAGAATTACTCTGAAACAGAACAATTGTGTGAGCAGCTGATTTCTCCAAGTAATAGATTCCTAGTGTTTCTGAAGAAAGAAAACTTACAGAATCTTAATAGTAGCAAACTTTTAGCTTCACACCTAAAATAATTCATTGGAAGCACTAACAAAATAAAGAAGTTTCAGTCATGGTAGCCCACTATGAACTTTAAAATGCTGATTATATCATCAATTAGTATAACTTCCCAGGGGATACTTGGTTTAGACAGCGCATCAGTACAGTGGCTCTAAAGATTTCTACCTTCTTAGGTCAGCCAAGAGATCAAGAAAAAATTTTAAAAAGGAAGAATCTGTTGTTAATCAAACTTAGATCCATCAGTATTTATCTTTGTTGCCAAAAAAGGTAATTACAATCACCACATTCTTCATTTCATTAGTGCTGTGTCAAAGAAACCCACTGAAGCTCATATGTAACTATTAGATTTGCACAAAAGAAACAGAGGCAAATGTGCTGGCAAGACAGTTCTGGATTATCTGGTTGCAGGTAAAATTGCTAATGCAACTTTTTTAGCAGTAAAGTACATTTATAAGAGTTCTTTGCACATGTCTTATCTGTTCTCATCACAGCCAAAGGGACAAACTTCTAAAAGCAAAGAAATTGAGCAAATAAGGTTTAATATTCAAATCATCAGCTGAAAAGCAGGTGAAAGGATTTACACCTGCAAATGTAGGCTACATTTTATTTTTATTTTCCCCAAAGAAAATAAGACTCTTCTGAAATTTCCAGTACCTTCTATTTCTGGGCAGAAGTCAACTACATGTCTACTTCAGCCAATTGAAATCAGAATACAGATCCATAAACTAACACTGGAATGAGAATTAGTCTGGACAAAGTACTTAATACCCTATGCACTTAGTGTCCAGGATATGAATGAGACTTTATAGGCACTTGGAGCTAATTTGGGGAGCTTCTACACTAAGCTATACTGGACCAAATAGATGCTCCCCAGGAGAGCCCAGACCTGAGTATTATAAGCATTTGTAATGTGTATATCCGGTCATGGCTATGGAAAACTTAACACTGAATCAGCTCAAATCCTACTGTCTTCACTACAGGCCCCCTCTAACATACCAGGTTGAGGAACAGCTTTATGTTGCATCATTGTAATAAATTCTTATAAGTCTTGTGGCTTAGCTGTGAATGGAAAAATGTGATGCACCCAGGTGGCTGTGAGGAAGTAAAAGAAAAATTGTAGTGTTACAGAATTGCAATTATTATTTCTTTTCATTGTCAAAATGGTGAAAGACCCATGGGGTTTTTGCTAGCTGCTTCCATTCCTGAGGAGGGGCTATTTCTACTTCCTACTTCATTGCTTAGCAGCTGGCCCAGGAGGTGTGACAACTGGTAAATGAATAACAACCTTGATCCCAAAGCTATTGGGGTTCTTTGGTTTTCTTTTATTTTTGTGGGGGTTTTGTTTGTTTGCTTTGTTTTGGGTTTTTTTGTTTGGTTGGTTTGTTTCTGTTTTGCTTTGGTTTTCTAAATTTTAAAAATTATTTAACATAAAGAAATTTTTGTTGCCAGGACTGTTTTTCTAAGTTCTTGCTGCTCTGTTACTCACATGATAATCTACAACACTACCATGTCTATGATGAAATTGTGCCAGAAGATTTTTCCCTGCTTGGCTTCATGTTCATTCAAAGACCTGAAGCCAAGTAAATGTCATGCAGTTAGGACTAAATAACCCCTCAGGAGCAGAGGGGATGAAAGATATGCAAACACCATCCAAAAGCCTCCAGTAAGCATGGAAAGAAGGAAGTTAAGGAGGAGGGTACTTCTCAGCTCCAAAAATCTTCTTGTAAGCTCAAGCACAAACAGGCTTAATGATTTTGAAGAGAAACATAGTGACCCCCCACCCAGTACACACACTCATGTACACTGAGCCAGCAACCGCCCCTTCTCCTTCCCTTTCCCAGCAAAGCCATGGGACGCCACAGGGGGTGGCTTGAGCCCATGGCAGCATGTTGGGGCTCAGACTTGCATTTATGAGGCTTGAGTTAAAAGCTGAGCCAAAACCTGCTGGTTACCCTCTGTCAGTGACCTGTACTCAGGTCTTCTTCCTCTGAGCTGGTTTTGCTATGAATACCAAGGGAGGTGGGGATAAATATCTTGGGAACAATTGGGGTGACTGATACTAACACAGACAATGCTCAGTACAATGCAGGGGTAGACAATGCTCTGTTAGGCAGATTCTGACATTCTGGTTTCTTAAAATTTCTCTGAAGGTAAGCAGGTTAAGGTAGTACTCATTTCTGAATGAGTATACCACATTTTTACCGTAAGACTTATAGTTCCCACACACACACAGAGTTTTCCAAGCCATTCAGAGTTATTGGTCTACATTTAATTTCTTTGGATATGTTCAATTGTTTAATCTAATTTCCCAAATTGGGGCATGAGGCATTTATTCTTCATTATAGTCTGGTTAGAGCAGTCTGGAGGATGCTCTCGACTGGGGGGATAGAGCAGCTGCAATCTGCTGCTCTAGTAATAGTAATATTCCTAGGCAGACACCGAGGGGAAGTGCAGATGGAAAACACAGTTCTGATGGGAATGAGAGATGAAGGGTGCCACAAGTTAGTCACTAATGGCTCTCCGCATGGTTACAATATTAAATTTCCGGAAGCAAACACTATCTTTTTGAGATGTTGTTTTAACTGACAAATCTTGAAGCGTGACAAAATTGGATAGAAGCAACACAGCATAAGTTTTTAGGCGCATTAATAGGCAGTTTGATTTTAGCACATTATCATTTTAGAGAATAAGGTTAAAGCTGCCACGGATGACGAGAGGCTGGAAGCAGCTAATGGGGGCGCTTGGTAAAACAACAGTGTACCTTGAGGAAGGATATTAATATACTGCCAGTATATTTCTTTTCAGGTGTCTAAAGTTCTCCCCCCAGCTTCTTATGTTCTCATCTAATTTCCAAGTCATGCTCCTGGGTCCTTAACATCCTTTTGCAAATGCCAGTGTCACATCTTCAGTCTGCAGAGAAGAAAGGCACTGGAACTCCTTTTACCTACACACAGGTAGTTACCTATTTCTACTTGAGAATTTGAAGGTAATGCAATATATTTGAAGGGTACCATTGATGTATGGACTTTACCTACTGTGGGAAATGCTCATTTATGGCAGCCATAGTGCCAACTATCCAAGTAGACATGCAGCTTATAGTACCAAAGAGAAGTTTTGCATTTTCTCAGTTTAGTTTATAAAAATCCCAAGCAAAACAAGGCATGAAGGCAAGAGCTCATAAACCAGGACTTTTTTATAGTATTCATTATAATCACCATTATTATGTGGGTTTTGCATATGCAGCCTCTTGTCTGTACAAAGAAAGTTACAAGATTCCTATCGCCTGACTGAAATTACGATGCCAAAAGAAGTTTTTATCTCAAATGTAAGTGCTATGTAGGATAAGACACTGGTGGCACATAGCTAGTTAGTCTAGAAAAGCAATAACAGCATGCATCCTTCTCTCTGTCTGATCACAACATTAAGCATCCAAGTCTGCTCAGAGAATACTTTTCCCTCTTTTAGTCAAAAGCAATGAACAGTAGCAAGCATTTTACTTCTTCACAAAGCACAGGGCACTCTCAGAGTCAGCTTCTGTGTCTATTTCTGCAAGTTTTCACAACAGTGTCCCAGCTAGATAATAAAAATAAACATTTTAGGGATAATTTGCTGCAGGTAAACTAAATTCCCTACAAACCAAAGAATGTATACCCAGATGTTATCTCATCTTATACCTGACCACCAAGAAGATGTTCATTGCAGTGCCTTGGATTTCAAATAATGATTTTACTACATCATAATGTGGAGCTCTTTTTTTGCTATCCTTCACCTCCATCTGACTTACCAATGAGTATTTAAATCTTAAAGGGAAAAAAAATGTATAATGATCTAGGATTGAACACACTGGACTTTTGCCCTTGAATATAGCCTGTCTGGATTGGACAAAGAGACAGCTCTAGACTTTTTGTTTTGGCTGGTGTTTCTTTGCTTTGGTTGGGTTGGTTTTTCTGGCTTTGGTGTAGTTTTTGTTTTGTTTTTTGTTTGTTTGGTTTTTGTGGGGTTTTTCTTTTTTTTTGTTTGTTTGTTTGTTTTCAGTTTTTGTCATATTTATACATTGATTTTCTTATTTCTGCAATATGCTTTTGAGCTTGGCAGTTTGATGCAAGGAGCAAAGCTGAGAACAGGCAGCTCTTTCTTGCTATGCCAAGCTGGTGTGACAGTTACCCAATAAAAATGTTTCCTTTGGTGTTCACCACAACTGTGCTGGGGTTTTTGTTCCACTGATGAGTCAGAAGGTTGAGAGATGAGACTAAGACATTTCACCCCCTCCTTTGGCCAGGTTATGTTTTCTAAAGACAGTTTACCTGCCACTTCTAAGAAAGATGAACAGCAACACATCTATGGGAACAAGAAGCAAATACAAACCAAGGCCACAGCAGTGTTTTCTGGAAAAAAATCCCAACAATCTGGGAGGTTTAAGTCAACTTTTTTTGGTCAGTTAAGCTGATAACATCCAAACCAAAAAAATTTATGCTTAGCTCTTGTAAGGTCCTTGAGCAATCAAGAAAATTAGTGACGTTGTAGGTTAAACTATCCATTTAACCTGCAGGCAGGTGAATAAAAATGGACAGGAAAGTCATTAAACAATATTTTTTTCATACTGTCTGAATTTCCTTTCCATACAATCACAATCCACTATACAAAGTTGTGTAGCTGGTATCATTTATTATTTATATTATGTTCCCAGCTCATTGGCTCACCTCAGCCAAGCCCAACCTTTACTGCACGGGGCACTGCACAAATGTACATAAATGACATTTCCTGGAGCTACATGTGGCAGACATCATCAGTCATGGTGTACTCATGGATGTGGAATTACAGCCCCACTGAAAGCACAAGGACTTTTTCATTGATATCAACAGAGGTGGAATTTCATTCATGTAAATTAAGCCACGAAAAATTAGTTAACTTGTTCCTTGAGGTCAGATAGGAAGAGTCTTTCAAAGTTAGTGTGTAGCATTTAATTTTCATTGCTTAAGTGGATTCAATGAACTATTGAGCAAATGAAGAATTTAGTTTTATATTTTCCCATTTGTTGTTCAAAGCCTGAGATTATGCACAAAGGATAATTTTCTACTCAGAAATACAGGAGTGTCTTATATCACCTTGGAAATTGAAATAATTTTGTGTGTTCGGCTTTATTCTATACATATGAATAGATATTTATAAAATGTAATTTACAAATGGAACAAATTATTTTTGATGATGAACATATTTATTATGTATTTGATGGTTGCTAATGAATATATTCATTTTGCCTCTTTGGGATACCTTTGAAATTCTGACCATTTGTTAATTGCATGAAATGTGTGTCACACATTATATACCGCATAGTAGTCCAATAAGCCATAATACTGCGTGAGACTAATAATTTTTTAACCTTCAGAATATGATTTGTCTCTTTTTGCTTATGTGTCTGTTTTCAAAACCTGCAGCTTTATTTCAGCGTCTCTTAATTGGAGAAAATTAGATTAAGGCAAGTCTTACAGTATTGTAGGCTTACCTTCTGCTCTGCTGGGCTGAAGCGCCTTGAAGGCATGTTGTGTGGGACCTCTGTACAGCCTACATATTGACTATATGAAGTTAATAAAATGGTTAATGCATGTGACAGAAAAATTCAGGCTTTACAAAAATAAAAAAATACCCAAACCATAAAATGCTCAAGCAAAACAAAACCACTTTTTGTTGCTGCATCATGGTATGAAAATGCAAGATTCATTTTTGGTTTGGTTTTGTGCTGACACCAGCTCAAAAGAAAAGATGTTTTTCTCCCCCCAGTTGCCTTTACAAAGCAAAACCAAAACAAACAGATGAAAAAGAAATAAAAAAAACACTTAAAACTTCCCGTCATCTACCTTTGCAGGGAGACTGTCTTTTAAAGCAGGCCTCACTGGTGACTATAGTAGCAAAGGAAGTGCAGCGCTCAGCACATCGCTGTCTGCACTGCTCAGTGATGCCCTGAGAAGCTCAGCCCATGGTCTCAGCAGGACGAAGGCATGCACAGGCTGAAGAGCTGAGGTTCAGATCTCTTCCAGGAGATTTTCCTAGACAATTAGTCCTGTGGCAGAAGGATCTTAGCATGTCACTCTGAGTCACACAATACAGAAAGCGTACACGTAGAAGTTTGTAGCCACACAGCTGGTTGAGAACATTTTGCATCCAGTGCTGAGATAAGCCTGACAGAAGGGGCATTGCCAAGGTCCCACTTCTAGAGACCACAGAAGTTCAGTCTGGGATTCACCTGTGGTTGTCACGGGGGGGGGGAAAGCGTTATACTCTGAATATTTCATTATGAAAGTGAGAAAACGCTTTCCCCTCGAGCAGATTTTGTTAGTTAGCACTTTTCATCTCCAGCCTTTGCAGCAAAATCCCAGGTTGAATTTCATGCTCCCTGAAATATGTTGAAGGAATTCCCCTCTGCTCACCACAAAGGCATTTTCTGTGATACAGCATAGAAGGTGGGATGGGAAAAGAAAAATCAAAGATAATTAGAAGGGAGAAATGAATAAAATATCACTAAGAAAATTCCTGCTGTGGCACATCAGGGAAATCAAGGAGAAGACCAGTACCTCAAGGACCTCTTTTTCAGCCTAGATTTTTCCTTATGCAGCAAATACCTATCAAGCAACCTGCAGATTAGTAATAAATGACTTTTAGTAGAAAATGTAAATATAAAAACAATATTTAGTTATTCTAAGATTCATATCTGAAGACTTCAAAATACCTTCTTGCTTTTTCTCTCTCTCTTCCACTTTCATGAATGGAATGTATAATATTTAAATGTTCATGCACCATTGTCAGCTGACTGACTGGAGAGAATGGTGGGTTGTACACTTGCCTGCCTCTTTTAACACACAACTAATTATCTGGTCTGTATGAGCATCATTAGTGCATATATGTCCCAGAACATTTTAGACAGTGCAATGTGCAAAATCTTAAAGGTCTTGAAAACACCAGACTTAAATTTTCCATATAGCTTACTCCTCGAGACAGTCTTGGATACAACAGAGTTGCTCTAAGCATGAAAGGGTACAACAATTAGTTCATTTTAGATATCCAAACTGTGAATTGCTCTTATCAAACTTCTTTTCCCCTCCTAGAGAGAGGTTTTCTCAATTATCATAAGCCAATAATTTTTTTTGAAGTTTCATGTGGCTTCTTATATGTAGATCTCAGGAAATCTACAGAAGTCTGAAACATAAAGTTACTGAATCAGATGTGAGGGGTCCAATCCTGAAGGGATCGTCTAATTAAAAGAAATTAAAGGCTCTTTTATCTAGAAGAAATATGCACTCTGAGGTAAATCTTACAGTGCATTGGTAATGTAATCTATTATTTTGCAATGTATAGTTTCAGTACCATCCGTCTGGGTTTTTTTTAATTTAAATCTGCTTTTAAATCTTTACGTTAAAAGTTAACACTCAATGAGGTCAAACTGAGCAGAGAAGGTGCATTTGAAAAAATAAAAATTAAGACATCTATTACCACGAAAAAAATTGAAGGAAAAAACCCGTTCAGAAAGAAGGTGTGGCCTCCTCTGGAAAAGTCCATATCTAGCTTTCTGTATGCATCATGCACGGGAGGAATGGGAAGCTTTTTCACTTCTAATTTGCAGGTGATCATAAGGCTATTGGGAGCTGTCAATTATTGGAACATCTCTAGTATAATTACATTAACTTCATCTGGTGAAATTTGAGTGTAAATTACTTCTTCACTTAATAAGAAGATATAATTGAAGTTGTTCTCAGTCACTGTGTGACAGATTTCTTAGGGAAGGTTTGATATTCTATATATTTTTAATGGTGCTTAGGTTTAGAAAGAAAGACCTGTTGAAAAGGAATTTTACATCTCAGTGATTTTTAAGAATGGACTTCAAAGTAAGCAGGAAAATTAAGTATTCTTGTCCTCACCACCAGCTATAAATGGCTGGGATCTTTAGCCATGGTAAATGAGAACAGGCACACAGATTTATGAATTAAGGTATGAGCCAGCCAATTAGCTGCAGAAATTACATCCTTCCCCTCAGGATGGAGTCATCTCTTCCCAGTTATAGCAGCTCAAATGTCAAATACATAGTAAATGTTGTGAATGAGGAAGAATCAACACCCCTTTGCCTTCTTTTAAACAAAAACAGTTAGTATTTTTTTTTGGAGTAATTACGTTATTTGATCCCCCAGTGCAATTTCCTGCCTCCTCCAACATTGACAGAGGTGGTGACAGGGGAGGGGGGCGAAGTGCTTGTCAAAATGGTTAGAGAAAACTATAATGATTGGCTACTCATTTTTTTCCCCCGTCATTGAATTTTTATATGCCTTTATATAATACTTTATTGCTGAATACATTTAGTGGTACTTATTTCCTTTAATAAACCTTGAGGTGATGAAAGACAAGAGAGACAACTGTAACAGAAGTTTCTCTGGCTTGACACTTTTAGCCTGACAGAAAATATAGCACATTTTTGATTTATTTATTTTTGAACTGAACAACATTGCTCATAACTTTTGTGCAGATTATTTTTCTCAAAAATCTTATTTTTGATAGAAGATACCTAAATGTTCTTTATATAACATTTCCTGCCTTGGTTTTATAAAATATTACAGAAAAGGAAGAATTATAAGTAGTGATCTCTGTTAAACTGACTGATACACAGATACAGAGTTGGTCACAAAAAGCTCTCAACATCTCAGGGAATGTTTATGTGTCCAATTTTTTATATATCCACCCCCCAAGTCTGTATCAGTCTAATACAACATATGACCATACCCTGCAATCCTTGTCTCCCTTATAGCTTTGGAATGTCAAACCTAAAGCATTGCCACTATTTTTAAAAGTACTATAATTTAAAACAAACTTTATCAATTCCAAAGTGCTTCTTTACTGGGGAAAAAAAAAAAAAAAAAAAAAGTGGGAAAAAATGTTTTGGTGAAAAACCTGGGGTGTTATCTTGAAAATCGTGCTGAAAAAAAGGCCCCGAAAGCTTGTTTAATTTCAAAACCTCTAATGTAAAAAACATCTTTTTTTGAAAAAAACAACACAAGCATAATAAGCTGTAACTGGAATCTGATGCTAGACACATTTCAGTTAGAAGTAAGATGCAAATGTTTAACAGTAAGAGTAATTAACCATCGGAGTAAGTGACATTAAGATGAAGACAGGATGTTTCCTAAGAGATATCTTTTAGTTTAGCCATATTTATGGAACTGGAAGCAGGAATTAATTCAGGGAAGTGCATCCATTAGATGCCATGGATGAGTCAGCAACATCTCAGAGACGGCAGCATCAATCTTCCCATGAAAGTATCATGTAGCACTTTGTCTATTACAAGCAGATCACTGACCACAAGCATTAATATCTACCTTGCTCTGATTTTAAAATGTCCTGAAGCTAAGCTGATAACGACCTAAGAAATTCAGTCTAGGTCTGAATCACACCACCATCGCCATCATTTTTCCTAGCTAGGAACACTTACAAAAAACAGGTTCCTGTCAGGCTTGTTAGCATCAGATGATGGTTTTAACAAATCTCTTTTATTTAAGGGTAGCTGGCTGCTACTCCTTCCAGAGCAAGGCATGAGTAATACCATAGCAAAAACCACAAACAAACAAAGAAGCAAAACCAAACAATAAAGGAGAAACAGAAAAAAAAAAATCCTGCCCACCACATGCTATACTGTCACAGGCACAGGCCAAAAATTTATGCCAGTACTGTTTAAAGTAAAATTTTTTGGGACTATTAATTTTAGTTTTATTTACCCTTTGTATACAAGAGCAGAGACAGAGTTATATCTGGAAGGCAACAAGAAGAAAAGAAGTTTTCCAGGTGGATGGCTGTGGGACATGCCATTATTCCCCTCCTGAGCTCTCCCTGTACAGTCAACCTGTCAGGTCTTTATGGTCAACCTG
This sequence comes from Ara ararauna, assembly GCA_028858755.1. NCBI lineage: Eukaryota > Metazoa > Chordata > Aves > Psittaciformes > Psittacidae > Ara > Ara ararauna. Next base: position 27,921,030 of record CM054380.1, read on the forward strand.
AAATACTGTGAATCTTTCTTGACCCATAGTGGCAGCTAAAAGATTTTTAAAAGCAACAAGTACGTACAGTATCACAGATGCAATTGATAGGGGTTGAACTCAGGGAGCTGCCACCTTTAGTAACAGGCACCTATCTCTAATATTCATCCTTGCTGTCGTTCCTGGAGGTTACCAACGACTCACTGCATCGTCATGTTTACTGTAAAGAAATCAAACATTTTCAAACTAGGGTAACATAGCAAATGACATAATAAATTAATCTGGATGCTGCAATCTATACCGATTCCTTTAAAATAACAGTAAGACCTTCCTATTTCAATCACAGAAACCTGGATCTGTGAATGAGATTAAAGTAATAATTATTTGCTAAATCAGGACTAAGATTTATCGTTAAAACATAGCTTAAGCTACTAGTTTACAAAATCTTGTAAAGCAAATGATACTATTAACGGCTTTAGTTTTTTTCCTCTAACATAAGCTTCTACAGAACCATGCAGAAACACAGGATGAAATGAATGCCAGTGAACACAAACTATATGAACCAGATTGTGATCCCTTTTCCTGCACACCTTTGTCCAAGACCAGCATCTCCCCTCTAAAATTAGAAGTTAACATGCTGATGAAAGCATGACGCAGGCTGGCATTCTCAACACTAACTCTCAGAGTCCAGCTGACTCAGGAGTTGCCCATTCATTTACCAGGAGCAGGAACAATCCTGCAGTACCTGCCACTGCTTTTGTTGGCTATTGCATGTAAGTCTGCAAATCAAGGCTCAATTTTTTGGACCCAAATGAGAAGTGGGGAAACTATCAGTCTAATAACAGTTTTTTTCTTTCTTCGTTTGAGGTTTTTTAACTTTAATATTCATTTTTTCAACAACATAAAAGCCATTCAGAGACAAAAAGTCTGAGTCAGTACCTTCAAATTCCTTCTATTTACTGCAGAGGATTCTTTTGATAAATAAAGTGTACACTCTATATGCAGGTGCATCAGCAATGTTGTTAATTTGGGAATGACTTTAAGACTTCAGTAGAAATATTGACGCTTCTGTTTCTTTCTTGAAATCAGACAACTGAGTCCCGACTGCAGCAATATGTGCAACTAAATAAGATTATGTTTGTCATTCCTGGTATTATTGATGACTGTCTGAGTTCCGTTTAGTATATGAGACTTACAACTTTTATTCACATTATTTCCTTGCCGGTAATGGAGGATAATCAGAAACAGGAACAAACAGCATGTTTTAATTCTTTTCTCTCTTTTTTTTTTCCACAAAGAAACCCCCCTAACTTTGTTATGACAGTCGCTTTATTTTAACATCATCTTTTGACATGAGATTGTTGAGCTGAACATTACTGAGAAGTGCCTTGTGAAGGAGCAATTACCCAGACTAAATGGATTTCTAAGCAGATTCAAAGAGAAAGATAACAACAAGCAGTGAAATGTACATTAGAGAAATAAACCTAAATCAAATAAGGATTAGAAGAAGCTGAATGATCCTCAAATAACGCCGTATTCTAACTACTTAATTAAAAATGGTTCTCACACCCAAGGGATTGCGTTGCATCACAGCTCAGCCAGAGGAAGCGCAAAGTTGGCTAATGGGGTACCTCCATGCCCAATTCCTCTAGGTGCTACTGTAACACAAATTATCAAAGGAGAGGGCTTTCATAACAGAAAGAGAAACTGAGTTATGCCCCATGTGCTATCACACTGAGGATGTATCTGGAGAGAAGCAGAGACCCTTGTCTCACAGCAGTCCTTGGAGGGATGTGTCTGGGCACAAACAGGGCTTTGTGCTGCCTCGATCACAGCAGTGTTGATGATTGCAGCATCAGCATGGAGCACCAAGGACCAAACCTCAGCACACTCCAGCCAAGGAAGATCTGTGCTGGGATATAGGACCTACTGAGTCTGATGCACAGGTTTTTCTCCTGATGAAAAGCCCAAGATTATCAACTTCAATGTGTTGTGCAAGTTTTGAAGTGTTGAAACTTGATTGCATGGATTGCAGTATTTAGTAAGTATTTATTAAAATGTCATATAGCTGAAGAAAGGTCTGGAAGGATTCTTTCAAGTGTAAGCCCAACCTTTTCATGGTACAAATCATTTCACTTGTTCCCCTAGAAATCTGCCTTATCAATGGAGGAAACCTTAACTTTTGACACCAACCCATTTATTAATCTATGTATTAACAAAATAATTTCTTTAAAGAGGTAAAGGAAAAGAAGTGGTTGGTATATAACAGGAGCTTCTAAATCCTTTTTATGAATTTTCAGACTAGCCCAAGGTGCATAATGCATTTATAATGATCACAAATTCAATGCCAAATCCTGCTTCCCTGCATCACCTGAGAAGCCCCACCATCTGAAATGAGATGAACCTGGGTGTGACACATTACCAGCTAAGCTTGATGAGGGAATGTTGCTTTTGCAGGCTACTGACTGGAATGCAGAGAGGATAAAATACTAATATTAGAGCTCATTAAAGGAGTCCTTTTCTGCTTCCCTCATGCCTACCTTTCCCTAAGACAGAAGAGGAGAGACGCAGCCTTTGTTTGATTCTTCATGTAAGGGAATATCGGGTGTCTGGTCTGTGGATTTGTGTAGAAAACAGGTCTTATAGCACATAGCAAGTAATTCTTTACTGAGCAAAGGAAGCAGAGTTCAGGACAATGGTCTGTTCTTACTCAGTTTTATCCTTTCTTTGTCTGTGAAAGTTTTGGCTGCCTAGCACTTAAGGGGTTTAGTTGTTAGCCTTGTCCCCAGAGCAGCAAAGCCTCCTGAAACAAAATGTCTGCGTGACAAGTAGGCAGTTCTGAATTTAAGCTCCAAGAGAAGGTAATGAATAACACTATAACTTCTCTGATCTTCTTTTGACTCACCAGCTACTGAAAGAGGAAGGTTACTGGCTCCCCAGCCAACTCTGTCATGAGCTTTTATTAGGATATTTTCTTGAAAGACTGCTGGATTGCACTGATGTTACAGGACACAGGCAGACCAGAAAATGTCTGTGTGACCTTGGCCAGGTTTAGCAAAGAAGGAAATGTCAAGAGGCACTGCATAGCCACCAACCTCACAGCAAGTTTAAAACCTAATTTGTGATTGGAATTGGTGGGAATAAAAGTAATGCATACTGGAGGAGAGGCAAGAAATCCCCAAACCAAAGAAACTCAAGAGATTTATGCAGCTGACTTAAACAAGGGCTAGGCTTTTCCACTTGCAGTTAATTTACACAAAACAGCTGTTCTATGGTCATAATCAGGAAGCACTAGGACACATTTCTAAAGTTAGGCTTTGGAATACACTGCAAAACCTCAGACACAAACACTCAAAACACTAATTATTCAGTGACTATGAAATCATGTTCACTTCCAACAGAGAACATTCTGTTTGACATGCCAGCTCAAGGCTTCTGTGTATTTGGCTACTTGGATTCTTGTGAAATTACATACATTGAGGGTTTGAATAACATACAACAGGTTAGCTTGGAATTGGGCAGCATTGTTTGAAATGAATTTCTGACTACAAAAGGCTGGGCTGCGTTGGCAGGCATCCTTGAATTTGACAACTGATGCACAGAGCTCAGAAACAAAACACTATTTTTTTTTCCTGGGGGAAATTCTCTAAGGGAGTTCTCTAAGAAAGTGTTAGATAAAGTACAATAGCAGCAAAGTAGTAACTACATGTCATTATCAGTGTGAAAGCCAGAAGAGAAGCAATTATCTTGCTCTCATTGTTTATGCTACAGCGGCTTATAGAATCCCTTATCAACACACATCCACGATGTGCATGGCGCTGTGCAGGCACAATCCTTTGTGTGTCTGTGGGGAGGAAAGGAGGAAGGATATCTCCACAGCAGCACTCAGCATCTTGCAAGATCAGCTCAAGTTATTTGCCTGAAAGTGCCATATTTAAAATAGTGTGATGGTCCTATCTGAGCACTAATACCAAAATCGCTTTTTAAAATACTGTCTTTTGTCTAATCAAAATGAATTTTGCATATTGAAACCACATTTCTACAGCTGTCGCCGGTGCAAAAAGAGGGTGGTGAGAGAGGAGGAGGAAATGGTTTTGTTTACTATTTTCCAGGGCTAATTCAAACTTCTTCCTCCACAAACCTTGTTCCTGCACTTAACTTTCCCATGTTATCAGTCTAAACGACCATTCGCCTGAGACAGGGGGATGACTCATTTCCTTCTGTAACATGTTTTAAGGGATACCTTTGGAACGTACAGAACTTTGTAATGTCCAAAATTCCATGAAAGAGCACTTATCTTCTGAAAGATATTTGCTCCCTTATTCATCTTCTCAGACTTTAGTAGAATCATAGCATGAATATAAGTTTGAACTAATTTTAAATTTAGCAAACTGTGGAGTCTACAAAGTGTTCTAGATTTTTAGCTACTTTAACACATACTTAAAACTTTTTTTTGATTCAGCTCCAGGGGAACTTCCTAAATTGACCCCTCTATAGTGCTTGACATCTCTCCATTCAACTTCTCTAATGAAATGTCACACCTCCCAATCAAGTAGCACTCCCATAGGCTGTCAGTCATCCTCACACCCCATTCCACTACAATATGTATTCAACCACCACAAAAGAGTTCTTAAACAGATTATTTCAATACATTGCTGCTGATAAGACATAAGAAAAGGTTTCAGTAAGATGAAGTAGAAACCTTATCTGAAGACCAAAGAATGAAAGAAAATAATATTTTAACATTCAGACATTGCTAGATATTTTCTACCTTGAAATATTTTACATATGCATACGCATTAGAAGAACTGGTAATCTACGGTTTTTAGTAAGCTCAAGTAAGTACTCAAGGGAAAATAGTTGCCTAGGATGATTCATGCCCTATGCCTAACACATACACAAAGAGTAAGGTCAATAATAGTGCTATGCAGTGACAATAAGAAGAAAATATCTTGACTTTGGCATCTGAGGAGTAGGACTTGAGGGTACTGGTGGATGAAAGACTGGTCATGAGTCAGTAATGTGTGCTTGCAGCCCAGAAGGCCAGTTGTACCTTGGGCTGCATCCAAAGGAGCATGGACAGCAGGTCAAGGGAGGGGATTTTGTCCCTTTACTCTACTCTGGTAAGACCACACCTGGATTCCTGCATCCAGCTGTGGAGTCCTCAGTACAGGAAAGACATGGACCTGTTGGACAGAGTCCAGAGAAAGGCCACAAAAATGATCAGAGGGATGGAGCACCTCTCCTATGAGGAAAGTCTGAGAGAGCTGGGGTTGTTCAGCCTTGAGAAGACTCCAGTGAGACTTTATTGTGGCCTTTCAGTACTTAAAAGGGACCTATAAGAAAGATGGGGAGAAACTTTTTAGCAGGGACTGTTGTGATAGGATGAGGGGTGATGGTTTTAAACTAAAAGAGGGGAGATTCAGGTCTGGATGTGAGGAAGAAATTTTTTATTATGAGGGTGGTAAAAAACCAGCACAGGTTGTTCAGAGAGGTGGTGGATTCACCATCCCTGGGGACATTCAAGGTGAGGCTGGATGTAGTTCTGGGCAACCTGATCTAGTTGAAGATGTCCCTGCTTATTGCAGGGGTGTTGGACCTTCGAAAGCTCCTTCCAACTCAAACTGTTCTATGACTCTATGATCTTACTCCTATTTAATATTGTTGCAGTTGCTAAACCCAAGATGACAATTCTCAAAAGTCTCATTTTATCCTGTCAATCTTTGCCCATTAAGCTTTTGTCTTTTCAATTTGTATGTGATCAACAGCTGTGCTTCAGCTTTTCCCCAGACCCTCTTCTGTCTGGAGTTTAACAGCACTAGTTTGACAATGAGACGGGTGGGAGACCCGCCATCCTTTCCTACAAATCCTGATTCACAGAGAAATCACTGGGTAGAATGGGATGTGTATATGAGATTTCAGCCTGTGAATTCAATCCACTAGGCCTCTTGCATTAGCCTACAGGCTCCTCCTGAAACAGGCATCTGCCTTCCAGCCCTTTCACTGGAGCTTTCTCTTAAATAACAAAGATTACCTGGGAAATGAGGTGTACAGAAACAGCACGAAGCAAAATCCTACATGGTGTTGTAACTTCAGCCATGTCAGAGGGAGTAGTTCACAGCTTTCATTCTAACCACGACTTTTATCACTCAAGGGTTTTCTACTACGAAATAGAAGAGGGTTGATGAGACCCTCAAGTAGACCCTGGACTCCCTGTGCCCAGGCATGCCCCCACAGTGCTGAACTCCACGTCATTTTCTCAAAGCTCAGTGTCTCAAGGACATCAAAATAGACCCAACACTGGCATTTTTCATAATGCAAATCATCAACCGCAGTATTTCTTTACAAGTATCCAGTTGCTGTCATTCCTTTTGGAAGTGGTGACTAATAGGCAGTAGCCATCAACATGAATTAACTTGATATTAAAGCAGCTCTCAAGTGGGGCTCCAGAAGTGTTCATTACAGATACAGCAGTATTAAGACATTAAGGAAAGTCATCCGTTGTTTAAAGCAATGTGACATCCTATTCAGTCTGCTTATTACATCACCTTGTTTCAACATCTAACTCTAAATGAAACTTATGAAAAAAAAAAGAAGAAATATTATTTTTAACACACTAATTTCTCTGTGCTCCAGAATTTATCTTGAAGATCTTTCACACCTAATGAGATGTTGATTTGCTGAATCAAGATCACTTTTGCAGTCAGATAGAAAACTTAGGACAAGATCCTATTCTCTGAATGTTGTCCACCATTCTTCTGTTCTCTGAATGGCATCTACTGTTCCAGCAATTTGGATTAAATATACTGCATTTCAAAGGTCCTCTGTATGTTCTCATATTAACACTCCAGTTTTACAGTAAACCTGCGGTGGGGTTTATTAACATTTTTGGATGAAGTATCATTTGTTTAAGCCTAAAATGTGGATAGAAGTGGTTCTGAGAAATTTATATTCTCATGGTTTATCGCAACCAAAGAAGGTTTTATGGTTTTATGATACTATATTATATATCATATAACCAACAAGGTTATATTAGCAAGAACACAGCATCTATCACTGGGGTTAAATTCTCCGAATAACTCAGTTCTCCCTTTGGATGCATAGATCACACTTTCTTTTTTACCATCCCTCCTTTTGCAAGCAGATTTTAAAATCCTGGCCCTTGGAACTGAGCTTCTGGTATATATCTTGGATACTGAATACTCAAGAGCATGATGCCCACTAACAAACACTTCTGAACCCAAGTATTGTGAGAAAAGATCAAGTTGGGCTAACAGCTGAGTTGAATAAAGCAGTGTTTAGCTAATTACTTGTAAGTAGGAAATCATACACATCTCAGTTCTGAGGTTGAAGACGTAAACATGGGATAAGAAACAAAACAAAGTCTGAGATCTACAAGCACAGAGATTTTTATGGCAGAGAAAATACAAAATTGAAGCTGTTTGGGGATATACAAGGTACGAGATATAACAGAATGAGTTAAGATATGCAAAGATTTTTTTTTTTCTACTCCAGGAAAAGATGACATTTCAATATCATTTATGTATCTAAGTGGGATCATTTATTTCACATGAATTGACCAAAGGATCTAAATGACAGCCGTCAGAAAAAACTGCTCTATAATTCCCTGGGAAAGATACAGCCTGTCTATTTGCACTAAAGTGCCTCAAATTTTTTACTTATCTGAAAAATTAGCCTCATGGTCAAATGCAGCTTTGAGAGGGTTCCTTTTTTCCTTTTGCATTTTATGTTACTATAAGTTACATTTCAACATTCGTCAGTTCTACTAACTACTTTCTGTCTTGGCAAATGGCCATTTGAAATCAGAGGAGCTGGAAAGAGATTGGCATCCGTTCACAGGCAAGTCCAATCTTCTAGAAATATCAAAGTTTAGAATTCAGCATATAATCTGAAAGTTTGGTATTTCCTATTGGTTAAGTTTCGAAGCTCTTTTAAAGAGAATTTAGAAATATTTCATATAGGTGTCCAAAATAAAAGATTAGAGATATATATTTGTTTTATACACAAACAGGTGATAGTAAAATGGATATTTCAAAAACCATGATCATCATAATGGAACTAATAAACAGGATTAAAGTTCATATCAATTTTTTAAATCGCCTTTTAAACATTAATTATATGACATAATTATGAAAAATGTGTTGGTTTTTTTTCTTAACAAAAAGGAAGTGCTGTGAGTCAGAAGATCTGGCTCTGGCCCCAGGTTTATCAGCAGTTCAGATTCTTACAATGTAGTAGCTGAGACAACACCTGTACACGTTCACTGAGCATTGTTTGGGTGATAAGTCTGAACTAATGCATCTTGTTAAATAGGGTCAGGTGGTTGTTGTTAAAATAGTTGTTGCATTCAGATTTACTCCTTAGATGTTTTAGTATACACTGGGGGAGAATCAGTGAAAGAGTTTTGGTTCCCAGAAAAAAAAGTTGCTAATTTCCTGAACACGTCTTGCAAACACATTTATTTTACATTCTGGTCACAGTTCAGAGCACACCTTTCTGAGAGCTTTTCTTTAATAGCTTTTCATCTGGCTCAAGCCATCGCTGCCTGACAGGCACTCCTGGACCTCTACTCTCACACAGATACCCTGGGGTGAGCTGCACCTTCTCCTGTGGGGGTGCAAGCATGCAGGTGGCTGCAAAATGAACTCATGGAATCATAGAATCATGGAATAGTTAGGGCTGGAAAGGACCTTAAGATCATCTCATTCCAACCCCCCTGCCAGGGGCAGGGACACCTCACGCTAAACCATGACACCCAAGGCTATGTCCAATCCAGCCTTGAACACCGCCAATGATGGAGCATTCACAACTTCCCTGGACAACCCATTCCAGTGCCTCACCACCCTTACAGTAAAGAATTTCTTCCTCATATCCAATCTAAACTTCCCCTGTTGAATTTTGAACTCATTACCCCTTGTCCTACCACTACAGTCCCTGGTGAAGAGTCCCTCTCCAGCATCCTTATGGGCCCCCTTGAGATATAGGAAGGCTGCTATGAGGTCTCCATGCAGCCTTCTCTTCTCCAGGCTGAACAGCCCCAACTTTCTCAGCCTATCTTCATATGGGAGGTGCTCCAGTCCCCTGATCATCCTCGTGGCCCTCCTCTGGACTTGTTCCAACAGTTCCATGTCCTTTTTATGTTGAGGACACCAGAACTGCACACAATACTCCAAGTGAGGTCTCACGAGAGCAGAGTAGAGGGACAGGATCACCTCCCTCGACCTGCTGGTCACACTCCTTTGGATGCAGCTCAGGATACGGTTGGCTTTCTGGGCTGCAAGTGCACACTGCCTGCTCATGTTCATTTCCTCATCAACCAACACCCCCAAGTCCTTCTCCGCAGGGCTGCTCTCAATCTCTTCTCTGCCCAACCTGCAGCTGTGCCTGGGATTGCTCCCACCCAGGTGTACGACCTTGCACTTGGCATGCTTAAACTTCATCAGGTTGGCATCAGCCCACCTCACAAGTGTGTCAAGGTCCCTCTGGATGGCATTCCTTCCCTCCAGTGTATCAACCGAACCACACAGCTTGGTGTCATTGGCAAACTTGCTGAGGGTGCACTCAATCCCACTGTCCATGTCACTGACAAAGATGTTGAACAAGACCAGTCCCAGCACCAGTCCCTGAGGGACACCACTCGTTACTGGTCTCCAGCTGAACATTGAGTCACTGAGCACAACTCTTTGCATGTGGCCATCCAGCCAGTTCTTTGTCCACCGAGTGCTCCACCTATCAAATTGATGTCTCTCCAACTTAAGAGACAAGGATGTCATGTGAGACAGTGTCAAACGCTTTGCAGAAGTCCAGGTAGATGACATCAACTGCTCTACCCCTGTCCATCAGTTCCATAGCCCCATCATAGAAGGTCGCCAGATTGGTCAGGCAGGATTTCCCCTTAGTGAAGCCATGCTGGCTGTCACCAACCACCTTGTTGTTTTTCATGTGCCTTAGCATGCCTTCCAGGAGAATCTGCTCCAAGATTTTGCCAGGCACAGAGGTGACGCTCCAGGTAGAAGTGGATTTGGATGAAGATAGGTATTTGCTGGGTTCCATTTCACAGAGCAATCTGATCCAAAGGGAAGCATTTGGATGCTGGAGAGATACTCTTCATCAGGGACTGTAGCAATAGGACAAAGGGTAATAGATTAAAGCTTAAATAGGGGATGTTCAGGTTAGATGTTAAGGAGAAATCCCCCCCTGTAAGGGTGGTGAGGCCCTGGCACAGGTTGCCCCGGGAAGCTGTGGCTGCCCCATCCCTGTCAGTTTTCAAGGCCAGGTTGGATGGGGTTTGGAGCAACCTGGTCTAGTGGAAGGTGTCCCTGACCATGGTGAGGGATTAGAACTAGACAATCTTAAGGTCCTTTCCAATCCTAACCATTCTATGATTCCATGATTCCATGATCGCATGATCCCAGCTCTTGTGCCAACACGTTTTGGAAGGTAGCACAGAATAGGAATGAGCACTTTTGTGTGCTGAAACGTACAATTACTGTCAGAAAATGCATAGCTATAGAAAATGCCATTCTTGAAACGTATTTAACCCTTAGAACTTGCAAAGCAAACATAAATGCTGAAGTAAAAATTTGCCCAGGGGGCTATGCAGCCTGGAGTGGGTGTCACATGAGCAGAAGTCCCCTGTGAAATTGCCGAAAGGGCAATCACAACTCCTCCTGAGATTTTCCTGGAGCAGAAAAGCAGGCGATGCATCTGCACAGCATCCCATCAGATTTATAGGAGTACTGCATACAGGGTTAACTTCTCACACCTCCACAATAATACTGCGGCCACAGGATTAGTATTACAGGGCACAGGGTCATACACATTTTATCCTATCTTAAATACTGTGGCGTAAACTGATGACTTCTGGAGTAGTATATTTCTGCTCATGTCCAATGTTGGCTGACTGGCAGTCAAGAATATAAGATCTGATATTAGCTATTATTTGAAGACTTTCTTATTTGTGGTTGTTGAATTAAGTTTCAACTGGAAATTAGAGCTTTTTGTAACTATGAGTTTGATTTAAAGTACAAGATGTGTATAAAGGTCATAAGAAAAAATGAGGCAACTGTAGATTATGTATTATTTATGGCTATGGAGAGGAATAAATATTCATAATTCAAGAAAAAGAGATAACATGGGCCTAAGTTATTGAGAGTTGTCTACTAAAAAAAAAGAAAAGTTCTTTTAAATGGAGAGAGATTATTCCTTCCCGTATGTGTAAAGACAAGTTAGGAAAGTGTGATTTGTTTGACTGTGACTCATCCCTTCAGCATTTGACGGATATGAATCAGATGACCTTCCCCTGGGAGCATATGCTGAAAACAAACTGAAGTTTCTGATTGTTTGGAAGTCTTTAAAGATAGCTCTTGCAGTCAACAGGATCATCTTCATTTAGTGCTCATTTTTTGTTGCTTTTTCCTTTCCCTATCAACCACAGTCAGAAAGTATTATTCCTTGATAATGACTTATCTCTTCAGTCTGGAGCGAGCAAGGCACTTAGCAGATAATGTACTGGACCAGAGGATGGGAAACTAAAGAAGGAGAAGGACTCCAGCTGAGCATGCTGATGGTTGACTTGACACCACTGTGCTAGGACAACATCACCTAGGGGCACCAAGTCCGTTTGAGAACACTTGAACCAACCAGTAAATTGCCTCTTGAAAAGGTCTCATCTTCAATTCATGGAGAAATCACTTACTAAGAAGGCCTCCCTGGAAACATTTTTTTTTTCTTTTTTATGAAGTGTTCTCCATCCATGTACTAAATAATGGCAAAGTTGATTTGTAATCACTCCAGTTCCTTTGAGGCATTTAACTGACTTTGGGATGAGGTCAAAAAGTCAGATCAAGGAAGCTGCCAGCAATGAAGAAAAAAAAAAAGGGTTTGATTTTTTTTTTATTCCCACAGTTACTGTTTTGCCTTTCACACTTTCTGCAAGTCAGCCTACCCTAGTCAATAAATCTGATTGCAAGTCAGCCACAGAAAATCTGAGATTCAACTTGAGAACTCCCACCGCAATGAAGAATGCAGCTGTGGGCCTGAAGAAGTCCATGAGAAGAACAATTTCCATCTAATAGGTAGCCACACCCAAGTATCTCCATAAGGTTGCTCGCATCTGTGTGGTTCTAGATATATCTTGCACAGGAGGAATAAATCCCAACTGTCCTAAAATCTGCAACAGGTTTCCAGCTCCATCAGTGATATTTCGTATCATCTTGTTTGTAAAAGAAAAAATGTTTTTGTGCCTCAGTTATCCCAATTTAAAAATTACAATCTCCAGAAACTAAAGGAGAATCTAAGTAGATTTTATGACTATGAATGGGTCCAAACCAGAGAGAAACATGGAGAGCTAATGAAATGGGAGTCTACCAAACACAGCTAGGAGAATGAAGAAACTATGCTTGCACTTGCCACTGTCAAGGCACCCTGGAGGGGACTGCAGGCTCCACACAGCTTTTGGGCACAAAAACCTGTGGAGGTTTGCTCAGCCTGTGCTCGCAAACAATGCTGCTGCACAATCTCCTCTTGGCCACAGTTTGGCAAAATTACGGGTGCCAAATAACAGTTTCTAAGTGTCTGGAAGAAGAAATACAGTGCAGGAAGAAGAATTGAGATGTACAGAGCCCTGTCAGTAATAGGATGCAAGGAAGACAAGACTATCTTGGCTAATTTCACAGGGTAAATGCACCTGTCTGTGAGATGTCCTGGACTGTATCCTCATCCCTTAAGGATACAGAAGCATCTCTCCTTCTTGAGATAATTTAAATCAAATGGAACAAAATACCAGCAAAGATGCTCTGGGAAATAGCCTTCTTTGAAAAGGAAGATGTACAAATGCTAAACTTCACTAAGATTGATGAAAACAAGAGAGGTACATAAGATTTAACGATGAAGGATAAAAATGCTGGTTAATGAATTATTCTAAAAAAAATTACCAGGGATTTTCTACAGCTTCTCAGAAACGAGAAAACATACCATTATTTTTTCATCTTTGACAATTCATGCTAGTACAAGTCCCAGAGCGTCACTTTGTTAGCCCCATCTCCCCTCCTTTTTGACGGATTACCGCACTGTCTCAGCGTGTTGCTAGAAGCTGATGAGGTCTCACAGGAAGCCCAGAAACAGAGTACCATAAAAGATGAGGAAACATATAAATAATTTACAACCAAAATAATATGAAGAGAATCCTTAAATTAAGATTCAGGAAACTCAAAAGCAACAATTTAAAAAATAAAGATAATATATTAAATTGCTGGTTTCCTTTGCCTTTCAGATCTTTTGTTCGCTTTCTACACTGTTTGCATTTTGTTCTCTCCCACTGCATGGCTGAACTGCAGAGCAAGACTAAAATTTTTCATAACAACAAAACATCTTTTGAAATCCTCCTAGGAGGAGCTCTTGATGTTATAGATAGCAGGATCTTCCTTGTTAAAGAGAGAATGGATGTTTACATTGGAACATTGTATTTGTCTTAACGCAAAACTAACCTAAACATTAAACATTTTACTTCAGACACAGTGTATTTGCTTAATGTTACTCCATCTGTAACTCCTTCTTCCAAATAAAATACTGATATTCTGCAACTCTGCATGAGAGAGGTTTCCTGTCAGCTACGTGTTACATGGGGTTGGGCAATAGCATAAGCAGTTAGATTTCTGAGCCTAAAGAAACTCTACAAGATATATTCAGCTTCTTCCACCTGTGTGATTTCTAACACATTAATTATTTCAGATGCAGTAGCTCTTACGGAAGAGATGCTTCTCTTCCCTGACTGGGTATGGAATGTTGTCACCCCATTTGCACTGACAGGGACTTGCCAGAAAAATGTTTGCCTAGAGGTACTGTTAAAAAAAAGAAACCCACTAGTAATGGACTACAGCATAAAATTGATACACTGCAACAGATTACCATTAGGAGACTAATTACCTATTCATGCCGTAATCAAAAAGGAACTTTTTTCCATCACTTTAGATGAGCTTTGAGGTATACATTATTGCTGTTAGTATTATTTAAGATTATATATGCTAGCAAACACAGGATAGCCCTGGGCTTGATATTGTCAGATTGTTACTAAACCATAGTGGTTAGCAGTGCTTTGACCTGAAAGAAGGTGTCACTCTTCCAGACAATACCCAGGCAGGGGTTAGCATGGGCTTCCACTGGTAACTGTTAGCACACCTGCAGCTGTGGAGCCCTTTCTCCCCCTTTTACCAACAGGTTGCTGCACAACAACACTCAACACAAATGGATAAAATAGACATCAATGTAGAATCATAGAATAGTTTGGGTTGGAAGGGACAATCTATGCAGGTAGTTTTCTTTTACTGCCTACATGCTCAAAAGCAAACAATAAACTTTTACAGCAACAGGCTCAAACTCTCTTGTGAAGAAAAAAGCAACTGCTATTGACCTATGAGGATAAACCAGGAAAACAAATTCCATTTTTGGTCATTTTGTTTCTGCATCTCCTCTTTTGCTCATCTACATGTAGCCCAGCCCCTCCTTTGCATAAGTACCCAGTAAGGCTTTTATTTATATAAGAGCTCCTGGATGTAACCAACAAATTGTGTTTCAAATCCACATGCTCACCCGCAGCACCAACAAAGAGTCAACCCCCAGCACCAACAAGAAACCCTTCTTAAACACAGATTGCTGGACTTCATCCTCTTGCAAAGTCCTTGGTGGCTTGGGAGTACAGAGAAATACAAGTCTCCCATTAACTGGCCAATACTTTTGGCCTAATCAGATCATTCAGAATGATTCTGGCAAAGCATCTTCCAGAAAAAGTGTAGTGAGAGTCACTAGTCCAGTTTCAACTTGATGACAGACATATTTCTTGCCCAGGCATAATTTGCCTCACCCTCAATGTTAGTAGGGCACTTAAGTTCACTTGTGGTCTTCAAGCATCAGAGTTTAGCCCATTACATAGCTGTTAGCTCTTGACAGGACAAGAGGAAATGGCCTCAAGCTGCGCCAGGGGAGGTTTAGATTGGATATTAGGAAAAATTTCTTCACAGAGACGGTGATCAGGTATTGGAACAGGCTGGCCAGGGAAGTGGTGGAATCCCCATTCTTGGAAGTGTTCAAAATCTGGGTGGATGAGGCCCTTGGTGACATTGTTTAGTGGTGCTCTTGTAATCAGTGCTTGGGGAATGGTTGGACCTGATGATCTTACAGGTCTTTTCCAACCCAGTTGATTCTATGATTTGATGTGTGTCACCTCTTAATTAGCTCGTTCTCTGTCAGTTACCTGAAGCAGGGTGAGCAGATCAAGTTTATTTCTGCTTTATGGATAAGAACCCAATTAACCTCTCAGTTTAATGATTGTAAAACTTGGCAGCTCTACTGCTGAGCAGTGCTGGACAAGCACAACAGCTTTATTGCTTACGTGCTGAATGAGGCTCAGCACACAGGCATTCTCTGTTGGGCGTTGGAGTGAAATGCTAAATTAGTTCCCATTAGTTCAAGAGATAAATCACCACTGTTTATGTATGAGAACTGTCTGAACAACTAAACTGATCTCTCTTCCATAAGTTTTAGCTTATACACAATCAATTTTCTAACTTAATTTTGAATTACAAGAGCACACATAATTAAACATGAGCATGGCCAATGAAAGCCGAAGCAAACCCTATGAGAAAGAGAAGAAAACTACACTGTCCTGATTCAGCCCTGCTGGAAACAGAAAATTCCTGCACCTCTGCTACCCCTTCGTTTGCTAACCATGCTAAATAAAATGGTCTCTACAGGCCCTTTCTCAAGGCGAGAGGTGTATTTGCTATAGAGTGGAAGGTTGTGTTCACAAAGCTTTTGACACACAACACAGTTAAGACAGTGTAGCAGGTGGACCTCCATAATTACTGGCACTCAAAGTGTCAAATGCCATGAGCATGATGGGGTCAAGTTGTTCAACAATGCAATTTAAAAGTTATACCAACAGACTGCAATTTCAGTCCCTGTTATGGAGGTTAGGGAGCACATTCTAAAGCCAGAGTCAGATGGAGACACAGTACCACAAATAGAAATGGTACTCAATTAAGAGTGTGTTAAATTTGTTTAGAAGAAGGTTAGAGCAAAAGATGTGAAATGTATAAAAGTAGCTAAGGTTTAATAAAGTAAACTTGCAAACTCTGAAGGTATGAAAGAATCACAAGCAGCTTCCAGAGGTCGAGAAGTTTGCTTACGGATCTCAAACCATGTCTATGCTATCCAACAAAGGAGATCTCTTAACTGGAGTTAGTTGAGTAAATATCCTGACAAAGACGAGGCAGTCCATAGTTTCCCTGTGAATCATCTGGCTGTGGTAGAGTTTCCCATGTTTTGAGGTTTTGACTTGACTTAGTAAATCATACAAAAATTAACATTATGCTTCATCGTCAGTACATTGTCTGCCTAAAGTTAAAAACCACAGCTTTTCCCAAAGTGAAGGCAAGGAAGTAACTTCTGCAAGGATCCGTATGAGTAGTAATAATTCTCATTTTTAAATTCTAGAGATTGAAGCAGATGCTCTTAACCAGATGCAAATGGCCACACAAGTGAATGAGTTTTGCATAAAGCTAGCTCTGGAAAGACCTAGGTTTTGGTTTTGGTTTCGGTTTCGGTTGTCAAGTCATTGTGAGATTGTCAGACTATTTACAGCTTGACTTTTCACTAGAGATTTAGGTGCCCTGACTTCTAGTAATTTCTTCAGATGTAAAGTAGTTAAAATGTTATCTATTGGGAAACAGACTGCATTTAGTAAGCATAGAGACAGAAGATGTTCTTACTACCATCTGTAGCCATCTAGCACAACCAAGAGGATGCCAAAGATTCTTTTGGGAATTTGTATCTACAACAAGAAGTATAAAGTAATGGTGAAACGCTTTCCTAGAAAGCACTGATACTGCTATGCTGAGCTGTGTAAAACTAAGAACCGTGTCATCACAACAAGGTGTATTATCTGCAGAAATGCAACTAGCAGAGCTATATAAGTAGCTATGTGCAATATGATACACTGCTAGTCTCAAGTATTCAGAAATCTCTAATCAGACAGGAAAAGAAATTACAGAAGTCAAGTAAAAATTTGTAAGTTTTATCAAGTAATAAATGCCCAGTTCCATCTAATTCACTTCTAATTTGCTACACATTGCAGTATTGCTTTTAACATTTACTGAAATCCTGAATACCAGAACTTAAACCAAACAAGCAAACTCCGCAAAACCCACAAAAGCCCCAACCAACCAACCAACCAATCAAAACCCAACCAAACAAAAAAATAAACCAAAAAACCAAAACCAAACCCTGATATTCTGATGGAGTTCCATGATTCTGGCACCTCATTTGAAACTTAAGACAAAAGTTTTCCGAGATTTGCCATAAAACTGACTCTTGTCAGCCCAGCTGGCATATGTTAACACTGTGGACTTCTGTTTTTGTAGCCTGAGGCTGGAAAAGAAAAACCGTAGCTTGGCAGCTTAGGAGAAAACAAAGTTAATGGTTCTTCCCTGACATGGAAAAGGCAGCCTTATTCTAACTTCGGATGCCTAGATTATATCCTAATATCTCTCATTCCTTTTTGCCTAAGACCTCTGAAATTGGAGCTTCATTCACACAGGCAAAGCTTTTATCCAAACTCTTACCACCTTAAATATTGCAACATTCTACCCTGACAAAATGCAGCCTTGCCCCACTGATCTCTACCCTGAATGCTCTACCAAGGTATAATTTCTGACCTGTCTGCCCACGTAACTTCACCTTTGCATTGGTTGTGCTGGCTACTCCTCTTACCTCCATCCATTGCAAACTTAAACTACTTGCTTCTACACTTCTAAGGACCCTCTATTTGCCTATCAGCTTTCATCCACAGAAGATATACCTGCTGCCATTTACCACTAGGTATATTCTTTTTCATTATGCCTACAAAACCAAAAGGCAGACTATTGATGTGCTTAACCCCTGCCTGCTATGCTGGCCAGTACTGTCTTTTTTCTTGGTACACGTTACCATGCAGTGCTACCTTGCAAGCATTTTAGGTCATGGGCTTTTTCTCCTTTGTATACTTTTTCTGGTTTTGGGTCCTGTTCCATGTTTAAAACTTCTAGGCACTACAATCATAGAAAATATATGTAATAATAATAAATAATTTAAGGGAGTCTACTATTAGGGAACTGGAGACTTCCAGAATACAAATTGATGCAGTAATGTGATAATAGGTAATGCTTTATCATTTACTGGAGACTAGCGCAGGATGCAGCTCTGATACCATCGCTCTAACCCAGAGCAAATATAAGCAACTTTATGCAGTAATGCTTGTAAATCTTTTAAAATCCTTGTAGGGTTCTTTAAGAGCACAAAACTAGTGCTTATTAGAACAGGTAGCAGCTGGAAGTTACTAGTCTTGTGCCTTTTGTTTTATGTCTGGAAATACCCACTCATTCCGAATGCCCAATCAGGATATATTGGGCTGCCTTCTCCCTGAGAAATGCATGCACCTGAAACATAGCCAAAGTCTGCACAGCTGTAGTTTCTGTCCAGCACATACTAATTTGCCAAAATGAATAAACATGGTACTTCAAAAATCACAATGGTGCCTGCAAGTCCATAAGGAGGTTTTGACACTGATTATTTTCTAAGCGTGTATTTAGTGCCTATCATCTAATGCCTTAAGTATGCCTGTCATGCCTGATACTTTTTCCTCACAGGGTTTTTCATAAGTGTTATTAAGAAAAAAAAAATAAATAAAAAAGGAAAGAAAATAAATCACATTGGCAGAGAAGTGTATATTTTTGTGACTAAAACAAAGCTATCAGCATCAAAGCTTTAAATGTTTTAATTGCAGCAAAACGCTTTGGTCTTGAATTAACTTTTTTTCTAGGGGATGAAAATAAGCTTATATTGCTCTAACACTTTACCCTTTTTTGATACTCTGATACTTATAAAGTTGACCCCATTACTTTGAGTTTTCATTTGAATTAAAAACAAAACAAAAACACAAGAAAAAAGAAAACACACAGCACGAAGCTACAGATAGGAACTTAATAACTTTAGCCTTTGCTAAGACTCTAAACACTCAAGCTCGTCTTTAGCTTTTTAGTTTACATTTAGGTTTCAAGCATTTACCATATTTGCCAGATATTTGAACTCTGGGATTATAGCATAAGTTAAGATTCTGTAGGGTCTAAGGCTGAGAATGATTTTCTTTTGAATCACATTTACCCTGGAGTGTAATTTCTCCTAGGACAGGACTTTTTGTTGAGCTGCTTTCTTCAGCCGTGCCAAAATATAGTGTCTTGTATGTCATGTGTGTGGAGCTAAAGGTCGCTGTGCAAGCAGAAGTCAAGCAATGCTGTGGTGATGATACTGAGATGATGCTTCACTTAAATCCAGTTACAATAAATTAAGTTTGAAAGGAGAGAGCTGTAGGGTGCTGAGCCAAGTAATTTGCTCAAGGCACTGAGCAACTAGATGAAGCACCTGTTAAAAAAGGGTGTGTGCTAATCTTAGATTGGTCTTCAGGAACAGGCCATTACATCCTCCACAGGTAAAGCATTCTCAGGTAAAGCAGCATGTTGTGCTGAGGGTGTGAAAACTATAGCTTTTATTCATTTCATGGGGCAGAATTATTGTCACTGCGCATACTTGTCTGTAGTGAACCACTTTCTCCTAGTCATTAGTGGCCATGTCAGAGAAGATGTTGGAAATCTCTGTGTATAAGATAGGAGAGTCTGGAGTCTTTACCTGCTCTGTAAGGCAACAAAAAACTGAAGTATGGGGTCTCGTGGAAATCCTGCCTGCTTGAGATGGAGAGGATGCAGACATCACAGGGAGACACCTTGTGAATGAGTTATGCAGTGTCACTGCCTGCCTATTACGGAGGAGACAAACACAATCCTGACTGGCAGCTTCAAGCTCTATCAGGCACACGTTAGGCAGAAAGCCAGAGAAAGACGACACCTCCTTATGAACAAGAGTCAAACGTGTTTCAGACAAAGGCAGCCAATGTGTAGCCACGCTCTCCTACAGCTGAGGAACAAAAATTAATCCCATGCCAGGAAATAAACCACGAAATTTCATCACTAAGAGAGCATCTAATTTATAAATCACAGAACAACAGACATATAGCCGACCATAGCCACAACTC
This sequence comes from Ara ararauna, assembly GCA_028858755.1. NCBI lineage: Eukaryota > Metazoa > Chordata > Aves > Psittaciformes > Psittacidae > Ara > Ara ararauna. The sequence continues at coordinate 27,941,149 of CM054380.1, forward strand.
CTGGGTCTACAATTGTCATTAACTGCAAGTGTTTCTTAAAATTAATACTTTATGTAAAACAGTGCATCAAGTAACTTAGCAGAAATAAAAAAGACCAGTAATCAATTTAGTTCCTCGTGTCTTTTCTTTACATTCTTCTCTTTCCTTGTGTGCACATATGCAGATACTCAGCCCCTACGTTTACACACAATTATATTGCTACTGCTATCTATTGTATCACACCTCTAAATGGCAAGAGTAAGCTATGTTAATCAAACCACGACTTATCTTAATTTCCAGAGATACTTCATTGGCACTGTTAAAGGCTTTCAACCACAACTGTTTCTTTTCTCCTTTGTCAAATACTCTTTCCTCCCAAAAGCTTTAGTTCTGCTTGTACAGAGACTTTTTCCTTCACACACATGACTTACAACACACTATATTTTCCTAGAACAAGCTTTAGTGTCATCATATTTCCTCATTTGCCATATCATGGGTTTAGAGATTCATCAGAGGATGAAATACTTTGCAAAGAAGTTATTTAGTGCCTCAGGTCACTGGCCATGTTTCAAATCATGGCTCAAGACCACCCCAACAGCCTGTTGAGACAGTTTCAAAAGCACAAACCTACTTTGAAACACATTTGCATACGCACAATTTGCCCTAGACAGTCACATAATAATTGAGCAGTACAAGGAATTTTTTGTTCTGTACTGCTTCTTTCATGTTGTATTACCTAACTTATTAAATTATTAGTTTACCAGATGGTGTTTCTCACAATTTCATTATTTACAAAGGTGCAACCTACAAGAAAAAAAAAACCCATAACATTTGTTTGAGGAATCCAAGGCCTGAATATGAAAGAGGGCATTAACAGCAGCACCTGCTCTGAGGCCCACCTCTTCTCAGTGGCCCTTCAGACTCACAGACAAAGTAAGTACTCTAGGAGACAGCCAGAGAGATGCTAGCAGAACATAGATAACATTTCAGTATTCCTTTGATGTTCTGTAATTAAGTATACCATGGCAAATGATCCAACAGCAGAACTGCAGCCCATTACACTCTAGGCAGGATTTTTCTTGGTAGCATGGGAAAGGGTAGCACAGCTAAGTTAATACAGTGGTATGCTGTCTCAGTATCAGCCCAGCAAGGATAGCAGCAGGTGCAGTATAAACACATACCTCTTGTCTGACAGATTTATTGTTTTAAGATATTGTGCAAAGAAAAAGGATCACAGGAGCATTTGGAGCACTCCGATTGCTGAGCTGCACTGTGCTTGAGAGCAGCAAAAGAGCATTTGCTGTTTGGAAATAGTACACCAAGAAGTGGGCATGCCTGCCATTGTACAGATGGCTGGAGCCTCTTCCCAATAATGGGGATCTTGGCTCACTTTCCCCATACCGCACAAGGGTGACATCTGAAAGCTGGTAAGCAAAGGTATCGCACAACCAAACATGCAGCTTCCACCCACCGCCAAGGTCAACACAGCCTGGAAACACTTGTGTCCTGGTGACCTCAGGCTCCGGTTACAGGCACATCTGAGCTCAGAAACGGGAGGCAGGGGGGAGAAAGGGGTTTTCAGAGTGTGGAGCAGACAGACAGGTTATAGGTCACCTGAAAGTATTTCATGAACTGAACATATCATATAAACATGAGTCTAATGTTGAGAAATATTTCTGTCCTCTGCTTTTGTAAAAAAATATTTTGCCATCAGACTCCTATACAGTGATGCTCTGCTATTTTGGACCAGTGCTGAAAGCAGAATCCTTGTCAGAAAGTCAGGTATGTCGCCACGAAAATCAGACAAATTTTTCATTCATTCATTCATTCATTCATTCATTCATTCATTCATTCATTCATTCATTCATTCACATTTTTAAAACACATCCTTGCACTGGAGTTCGGTGTCAATGGCTAAAATTCCCTGATATTTCTCTTTTCTCTGTGGGAGTTCACCAGTCTGCAGGAGCAAGACCATATCCATGCTTCAAGCTACAAGAAGCCCACACTGTCCCTCCTCCCCCCCCCCCCCCCCCCCCAATACCAAATCAAGGCTCCCCCAGTGCTGCTCTTCATGGTCTTTCTTCGTGGCAACAAGGATAACTTCGGCAGAAGCACTTGCACTTCATGAAAATTAGGAACAGAGACCTTCTCTCAGGCCACCAGGAAGATAATTTTCCTGAGGCCAATCTACCATGCAATTGGTACCACCAGACACTGGTCTGACACCAGCAGAGGTCCAGTCTGTCCACACCACAAAACTGGTCTTCACAGGTTAAGGGTGTCTACACTGGGGAAAGGCAATCACCCAGTGTTCATCTGAGAGATTTGGTGCACAATCTTCACAATAACACTATTTAAATACTATTTTGCCCATCACTTTCCAAAGATTCAATCCTGGATCTAGTATCTTATTAAAATGTTGCTAGTTAGCATATCTTCACCTTGTCTGCATTAAAATAGAAAGTGAATTTGCTGTTGAATACTAATCTTAAAAGAAATGAGATAGTGCCTCTTTAGCTGCCTTGAGAGTATCAGATGCTAAGCAACCAATACCTGTCATTTGATGATAGTGAAACTAAATCCACTAGCCTGAATCTGATCAATTATTTTTCAATATGAATTAACAAAAAGCCAACTTTAAAAGGTTTGAACAACAGCTAAACTTTGACAATTGCTCTCAGAATAATGGTTTTGTAAAAAACTTCTGTTTACAAAGGCAAAAGCTTGGCTCATTTCTGAGTATTATGAACTCCCATATATATGCACATTCTCTTCATTAGTTCGAGCAAGCCTGTACAAACAACCCCCATCTTCAAGGAGCATGCTTTCATTATCTATGCCAGAGCACAAGAAAAAAGAAAGATGATGTAGCGTCAGAAACAAGGTTATGTGTTTTCAACGTGAAATATTTTAGTTATATTTTGGCTCTTGCCAGATTCACTTTGAGATTTTAACCAAGGCATCTGATACTTAAGCTTCTCACTGTGCATCAGTTTTTGCGTCTTTAAAAGACTAATAATACATGAGAATGATACAGTGTTCTTCTTTATACGTTGGGGAAAAGTATGAAGAGGTTCCTTTGAGGTCCAAAACAGGTTTAAATTAAGAGACACAAAAATACTTTCAATCAAAGTGAAAAACATCATAATCTACACACACCGATTTTTCCCTGGCAAAAAACCCCCCAAACAACTAAACAAACAAAACCCCAACAAAAAAACAAAACTTCAAAAACCAAACTGAGAAGGAAGCTTTTTGTACACAACAGAACCCACTAAATCTTACTCTGTCTTAAATGTTCTAAGCTGTCCCCAGAAGTCTAGCTGTTAGGCCCTTGGAGGAAATCATTTGCCCCTTTCCCATCTTCATAGCTTTCTGAAAAGAATGTCTCTACAAGCCAGAATTCCTGTTCACAGATAAAGTGTTTGGAAATTCACTTGCAATCATCATAAAGTGGGTAGATTTTAGTTTCGGTGAAAGTTTTGATTCAGAGCTATGCAGATGTCTGCCAAATCAGCAATCACAACTCTCTTCTTCACTGTCCTTCTCTGGATAACAGCAGAATGGGTCAGCAATAACTATCCTAGCAGGGGAAGAAGGAGCAAGTCTGGTGGCCACTGAGTCCCTGGAGAATGTTAGATAAAGACCGGAAAGTCTTTTTGTATATACCTTATCACTGTCATCATTTAGTCATAATATTATATCACCTAACAGTATCAAGTTGTGACTTGTGGAAGGATTAGATTTCCATCTTAAGACATACTGAAAAGGCACTGAAATTGTTAATGCCAACTCAAATCATTATGGCCAGACATTCAGGTATAAATAGCGACCTGATACATCGTTCATGTAACATTAAAAATCTGAACTTGTGAGGAAGTTTGAATAATAAAATGTGGAAGACATCACCCAGAGAAACTATGACCACCTGCACTCCTGAAGCAATGAGAAATACATGTTCTCAAGCTGTATGAAATGTCAAACTCTAGAAAAGTAGCAGCTATTTCCACAATAGCACATGGCTGTTCTAAGAATTTAAAATGCAAAATAACAACACCATGACCACCGATTTTAGTAATGCTAATAATAATAATTTTTAAATATGGCTATTTATTACAGAACATCATCTTATGCAAAGAAAACAAGAAAGTAAATGGCTTAAAAAAAGATGCCACTTATTGATAGGAATGTTAACTGGGATGATTTGCATTGGTTAAATTTTATTTGGAATGTATACAGTAATTGAAAGCCACAAGGATTTATTTTACTAGTCATTAAGTATTTGTTGTTCTTTGTTTGATAGACTATGTTAATTACTCTTGCATGGTTTCAATTGGCACAATGTGAATTAGTCTTTTAATCTCTGTTGGCCATTCTGCTGACAACTAAAGAACTTCAGATGCTGCAACAGGCCAAGTTACCTTTCCCAGCATTAAGAAGACATCGTAAGGAGAAATAAGGAAGTTTTCCTCAGCTGAGATGTTTCTCAATTAGGAGATAATTGCCCTAATTTTGTTTTTATTCTGAAAATTGATATGGGCAATTAATACCTAGGTGGAACATTGGACTAATTAAGAAAAAGAAAAATGAGCCTACAACAGCTAAGCAGAGTAAATTGCATTCTGATAAGCACCAAATTGCAAAGAAGGCCATTACGGTTGATTTTAAGATAGTTCAGGTATCTGTTCACTACCATTTGCACTATTTACAGATGAAAGATTGTTTGAAACACCAGATTTATGTATTTGCTAATCTGGAATGTGTCCTGAAGTTGAGTACAAGTGAAGAGATTATGGTGTTAAAAGGCACAATAAATACATTGTCTAAAAAGCCTTTACCTCCCTGTTGGGGTCCATCACACCTTTTGAAACAACAGGAATCATTGCTGCACATTTTAGTGTGTCTATCAAGTATTTTTTCCCCCTGTAATATATCCCATATTCTGATCTTGGCCTAAAGGTAACAAAAAAACCCAACATATATTTGGCCATTTGTGAAGAGCTCCCTCCTACAGAGATTTTCCTGCTGCTGGGAGACAGGTGACTGGTCAGCATACAGATTAGAAAACTGAGGTACTCTGTGAAATATCTCCCAGTACCAGACAAGATGATAAAGCAGAGGTTAAGCAGTCCTCACTGAAAAGATTCATTAAAAAATCAGTCAAGATTTAGCTGTTTTATGTTTTTATTTATTTATTATTTTTTACTTTCTCATTATGGTCAAGTAAAGAGATACTAATGCAATATTGGATTTTGACAATGAAGATTTGGGAAGATAGACCTATTTTTACTCTGTGTTTTACAATGGCTTTGCTTAATGACGGTGAGAAATGCTATCTTTAAAAGAAATCCAGGAGGTAAAAGAAATCCAGGAGGGTGCCATTCACATGTTGTACTTGAGAAAATCTGTCCGTATTCCGTTCAACTCTACTCATGGCAGCTACTCCACACAATTAAAATAACCATCCCAGCTGAGTCTGACTATATTTTCTCCAGTTAAAACAATATAACAAATAAGGCCATTGAAGTCTCTGTGGAGTCGGACGAACTACAGAGTCACAAATTAATGCTATTAAATGCAGTTAATTTACAAGAAGTTAAGCCTGTGCACGTTGTAGTAAATGTACAGATATTGTTAGCACACCAACACAATCACTTTTACCATAATGGCCCCTGGGAATGTCAGTCCAGCTACAACTGAGCTTACCCCCATTTGTTTTGCCATGGTTTCCATCTGTACCATTGTGCAACAGTTAACATTTGTTGTTTTTCCAGAGGTTATGATTTCTGCTTGGATTATCATCGTCCTCTGGTTGCACATATAAAACACAGTTTTGAGTTTAAAAAAAATTTGCAAATTTTAAGTTTTAGATGTCTTTCATAGTTCTTTTACTCTCCACAAAACAAACAAAATGCATTCTGTTTTTTAATAAGTCTTATGAATTAATGTTCTGCCAAGAATGTTAGTATATTATTCTGCAGGTGTGAGATATCTGCAAACTAATTACACACTGCTAAAGCCTAAATACAGAAATCCAGTTTACTGTACAAGTATACGCAAACAACAAATGTACAATTTCAGAGAAATCAGACCATAAAAGCCCATAACAGTTACTCTATGTGTACTGAAGAGATGAACAATTCAGAGTACAGGATTAAGCCACTGTTAACACAAATACCTAAGTTTCACTGATACATTATTTCCTAAAGCTGAATGCATACCATTCATACCTACCTGCCCAAGATGAATTATCTTCTTCCTTCTCAAAGTAGCCCAAAATATAAATATTTCAAGGTTTTTTATGATCTATGTTATCAGAAAATGTCACTGTATGTCTTATTAATCATAGGGAATAGTTCAGCTAGTGTAAATAGTTCTATTGACTGAAATGCTATTAGTAAAACTGAAGATTTCAAAAAGGGTCTTAATACACATGCTTATGGTAAAAGCTACAGTCAGTGAACGATGCATGTTCTTTTCTATACATACATTACTTGCTGATCAAACAATACCGAAAAGCAATTTCTGAAAAGCTTTTAAATTCAAAGCATCTGAAATTTTTGTATTCTGTCATCATTGCCTTAATTTTACATTTTGTTTTAAAGCTGTATCTTTATTTGTGAAAATTAAATGTTTTTATAAACTTTGACATTTTGAAAATGTACTTTCTAGCAAATTAATTTTAAAAATGTTTTTCATTTGAAAAAGAATTTCAGAAATGAAAATTTGAGATATTGACAGATCAGAATTTTACCTTCCTAAAGAGGAGGGGAAAGGCAGCCATTAATCTCTACCCCTTCCTTTTGTTGTACTTTTTTTTCAGTAGATCCATATATTATTTAACGGGTTTTGTAGAGATACATTTACAAGAGTTATAGATCACATTACAACTGATGAATGCCCAACACACAGGTATGTTATGAAAGGTCATCAGTTACAAGAGAAAATGCATAATGTATGTTTGCTGAATACATTTGCAAGTTTTCTACAGAGTAGCTACTTGGGCAACACTGAGCAGTGAAACATTGAACATAAGTGACCTACAAGCATTAGTTAACTTTGAGGAGTTACTTGAAGGTCTGTTGACTTGGAGGCTGCATTCAGCACAGGCAGGGCTAGGCAGAGTGTGCATCTGGGATCTGCTTAAGAAGACAAGATGAAAATAAACCCTGGCCCCTGTGACACCAGATCCTAAAAAGATCCCTAAGGAAATACCTATTTCTTAACTCCTAAAGATTTCAGGTTTTCTTAAAATACAGAGAAAAAAAATAACAATTTTACATATAAATGAGGATGAAAGCACACGACTTCTGCAGCAATTTTATCATACTCCGGCCTTAAGAAGCTCAAAAGACAGAAGATATCTTATAGCTTGTTTCTGACATTAATGATGGGTCTCTTCATTTGGTCCAACTTTGTTAAACACAAAAGCGATTGCCTATGCCCTTGCTCTCTCCACTGCTTCTTGCCACTGCTAGCACTCACATGAGCATCTTCCAAATACGATTTACTATTTCAAGAACCTTTGAAGCATAAGAGGATGCCTTTGGGAGCTACAGTTACTCTTATTTTAGTTAGGAAGGATTTCCACATGCCAAGCAGCATAAAAATATGTAAGTAACCATATGTTCCATCATTCATTAGATGATCATGGCCATGCACAAAATTTAAAGACAAAAATTTGATTCTGAAAAAAGCCCTGTATTTTGGGAAATTTTGATGAAATTAAATATTAGATAAGCTCCTTCAGTTGTCTCAGTTAACATGCTTGTGCAGTCCTCCATAAAGCTGAGTCTTGGGAAGCAAGTCAGGTCAAACGGGGCTTGAGTGTGTGGGGAGAAGGTGAGGTTATAAGACAAAACCAGTCTGACTGCTTGTGCTCATCTTACTTGTGAAATTCAGCAGCCCTGGAGGGTGCAACGCAAGTTGCTCTTTTTCCAGCCTCTGTAGGCTTCAATCCCATTAGGACTGCGAAAGTCTACTTCAGTATCCAGACATCTATTTCATTATGAATATCTGTCTAGACGTAAGAGAGATCAGAATACAGCATCGCTCATGGTCCAGCACACACTGGAACAGCAGCGAGCAAAAAGCCACACAGTGGCCTTAACTAACCTTTGTCAGCTTGCGTCTACAGAGAAAACCAAGCAAGCAGCAGAGGACTCTTACTTGCTTGAATGAAGAAGCTTCCTTCTAGAAACTAAAATGAAAATTTAACAGTATGCCTTGGATTTTGTTAAATGAGAACAGGAATTTAAGATGCTTTCTGCCAGTAACAGTTAATGTGTTTCAAACAAACAAACAAACAAACAGAAACATTAAAGAAAGCAGATTCTGCTGCCATAATAAGTCAGTTTCTTCTGAATTTCTAAAGGATAAAGAGGAAGAAGCATGGGTTAATAACTTAGCATATGCTCAAAAGCATTAACACCTTCTCAGAGTAGTATCTGTCAATAGCAGTAACATTGTTAGTGCCAGGGTACACTGTGCGGCTGTAGGAACAGTTGTGCAGTTTATCACCTCCATTCTTCCCAGATGCCCCATCCAACTGTTTGCATTATTTCTTTGTTTTATCACCATTGATTTTTAAAAATTATGTGTTGAAAAAAAACCCTTACAGTGATAGTCTGGCAGTCTTTTTGAATCTCTTGCTTTGTTACCTTGTGGATAGAACTGAATCAAGTAATGATACATTCACTTTTTCCCCTAGAAATTTCGAAAGCAGATTGTCATTGTTCCAGGTCTACTCTTAATGTTATACTCAAACATTTTCAGTCATGCCTAGGTATGGATAACCACTAATTTATTGCACAGAGCTTTAAATAATACAATTTCATTCTCTAATTTTTATCTTTTACTACCAATTACATTAATCTTTCTAGTAAATTAATTGGGTGTTATATTTTGGTGCTTATCTGTAAGTTAATGGGACATAATGTGAATTATGTAAAGGCTATCTTAAAAATAGTCTCTGGGTAACTAAGATTGTCTGGTGCTGAAAAAATCACTAAAAAACTTAGAAATAAAGATGATGATGAGAACAAAAATACTACTTGTGTGTGAGTCTACAGGGGCAGAGTCTCACATGCTCTAACTCTCTTTGTAAAAGTGGACAGCATCTAGAAAGCATGCTCCCTTTCCTGCTCCAAGTTCCTCTTATTAATTAAAAAAGTTAAGAGCTTTACTCTTGGCTAGGCTTTTTGTAAAACAGTTTAGGAAAAATTAAATAAAAATATAAGCCCTCGAGGAGGAATTTAAATGAAGAACTGACTTTGACTCTCAATTTTAGTCATTTAATCCATTAAACGGTGGTGATTTTTGGCTGGGACGCACTACATAGCTGTTGTTGAGTGTACAGTTTAAAAGAACATATACTTTGTATTTACAAGAACACACACTTAGTCTTTACAAGAAAAAGCTTGAATCTGTTAAAAATACATATCACAACAAAAAGCTTTCCTTGGTTTCAAGTTTCTCCTTTTTCTTTTTTGACATCTGGAAATTCGCAGATACAAATATTCTTCAGAATCATTAGCATCTGCCCTACAGATCAAAAAATCCATTTGCTCTGCCCACAACATTTTACTGGCCACCCAAGATCGTCTCTTCTTTCTTCTGATGGCTCCCAGTGTGCATGGACACACAGCAGTACTTGACCCACTCAGAAAGTGTCAAGTAAATGTATATTTCCTAAATTTTCAAGAAAATTTTGAGCATCTATTTGGCTGGATCACTGAAATGTAATAGTTCAAGTTAACCTTAAATTTCTGCATGAATGAGGTTCTGGTATTTTCATTTCACTGCCAAATGAGGGGTGGTGGGGTTTTTTTATTTGTTTTGCTCCCCCTTTTTCTTTATTTTTTTTAGATTTATTTTCAATCCCTGTACTGTCTTATTTGGTCTTTACCCATCCATATTCCAGAAGGTCGCCCTGAAGTGCCAGTTATCGTGGTACATGTATCATCTCACCGGCCACTAGAACACGCACTTTCTTAATAACTTGTCTTGCTGTGTGGTTGTCACCATTGGCTAGAATATGCCATGCTTCCCACTGAGAGCTGTGGTCACGCACAGGCTCATCCTGCCTCTACTGTGTTCCAGACTGAGTTCCTACAACATCAGCTCCTGCACCTCTGCTTCTTTAGCTGGGGAACATGCTGGCCACATGAATCAGTAACATCTAACATTCCACTCATTTTAGTATCTTCTTTCATTCATCACTACTTAAATTTACACCTTCAGCAATGCTGAATAAACTTACAGAAACTGTGTAGCTTTGTTTCCTCTATCTCTAGGTTTCTATTCGCCTTCTGATTTCACTTTCCATTTTAAGAACTTTCTGATTTCAGTACAACTTCTAACTGGAGTTCTGCTTAAATGCTTACAGCTCTTAATGTTTCATATAGTTCGAATAATTCTGAGAAGCTTTTTTTTGTTTGTTTGTTTTTTTAACTCCATGAAAACAAGTTTGTTTTTTCAAATCACTAAATCCCCGGTTTATCTGATTTAATAGGATCCTCAGTTTAAGGATGACAATTTGAATGGATTTGCCATGTTGATTTTTACTTCATTTTTCTGCACAGTTGTGCAAAGTTCTCTGCCAGATACTTGAAACGCAGTGTGTTAAGTTCAGAAAGCGTAGGGCTGTTCCTAAGACCAGGTCAACAGTATCCTGTGTCGGTCATTCAACAGATACATCTCTATTTCAATCACTTGGCAAACATGCATTAACAGCATTGACTAAAGAATGACTGACTGCTTGAAGGCCAACTCAAAATCACATTTTTAAGGCTGCCCATGCAACATGAATTAGCTTCAGAGTGCCCATTCCCCACAGTTCAGATGCCTTTTCCCCACAGCTTCAACACGGTTTTCTGCGCAGCTCCTGGCACACCTAGTGCCTTGGGTGGACAGCATTCCTTGAAGTCAAGACTGCTGCAAAGTCCTGCAATACCCTTCTCATGTAGTATATAATCTTATGTATTGACTTGCTGTCACCCAAGGCCTACAATGAATACAGAATTAACAACTTCCTTATGGAATTTAGTATGGTGCTTTCACTACAGCATCTGAATGCTTTGAAAACATTAATGAGCTGATCCTCTCAACACCCTTTTGAAGTAAGAGGATATTTTTATCACTGTTTTACACAAGGGGGATGGAATATTTAAGATAAAAGCTAAAGTATTCAGAAGTGTCAGCTAAATTTGTTTGCCAATTTTGAAAGTCTAAGGACCTGAGTTTTCCAAAAGCTAAGGTTTTTTAAAGCCTTTTTATATGTTGAGGGCAAAGAGCTTGATTACATCAGTTACTGCTGTGAATGCAAAATACTGCACATGTTCAACATTTTTCAAGATCGAGCATCAGTTGCCTCAAAATGAGCACTCATAAAATGAAGAGACTTGAAAAAGTTTGTTTTGAATGACCTGTCTGAGAGTGAAGCTTAGATATAAGATAAACTTACAAACTTTTAAACTTATTAAACTTTAAACTTGGGCTAAAAATCAAAAAATGTGCCCTTTCTCTTGCGTCATTCACAAGACCACTTCCATCTTACACATGAAATGAGATTTCCTGTAGATTTGTATCCTCTTTACTGGATTACTCCAGCCATGACTAAAATAACTCCAGCCTGTGAACCAGAAGAATAAAATTGAAAAAGGATATACATACTGAAGAAAGGGTTATACATATAATTTATTAACAATAAAGACTATAAAGATGCTTGTGTGCAAAGGGTAAAAGTTACAGGGACACAAATTATCAAGCATGAGTGTCCTGATCATCACTGAAGTCTTAGACCAAGAACTGAGGAAAATATACAGACAGGTCAGTGGCAAAGAGATGCTGTGAGAAAGAATCAGATTCAATTGCACATAACTGATTTTATAAAGGGGAACCTCAGAAAATCAGGCTACATTTTTAGACAATCTATTACAGCTCAATTGCTAAACAACATGTATTTGAAAATACTTAAAGTGAAGCTCATTTTTCTACAAGCTAACTTTCAAGGTCTGGTTTCAGCTGCTATTTCAGCCATTTGCCACCAGTGCCTACAGAGACCTCACTAGAAGAAACTAAACTCTGATGTTAAGAGACAAAAGAAGGGGAAGCAAAAAATGACACTACTCTCTTGGGTCTCATGCCACATGCATAGATAACATATAGAGCAAAAGACCTCTGCCAGGCAGAACTGAAAACACTATTTTGGCATAGCTCCCTAAGGTTGATCATAGCAATCGGCAATCAGCAACAAGCAATAGACACATTCATTCAGTCATGAAAAATGTTGTTACTCTCTGTAATCTTGCTATAACCATCAAATCCAAACCTACGATTAGTTGTCTCAAACAGCCCCAAAGTGTACTTTCCAATAAACTAAATACTGCAATAAATAATGCACTGTAATTTCATCATGGTAACAAACCATATCATCAAGAGGACTCACACTGACAGCCATGCCACCACCTTACACCTCTGGAACATGGCAAGGGAAGAAAAGCAAATCTGATAACGCAGCAAAGTATTCTGCATAGGTGCATCATGACTAAACACAAGGAACTAACAAGAACCCTCTAAGCAACACAATGTGCATGCAAAGTGTTAAAAAAATAGATAAGAGGAGTTGTGCTGTGTACAGTAGTAGCAATCAGATTAGATACTTTAATTTTTGAATGGTTTTTATTTTTATACAATTCCTAACAAAAAGAAAAAAATCCAGGAGTATGTTAAACTAGCCCAGGTCCTATTACAAAAAGAGGTGAACTGGTGAACCTGAGGTCAAAATTGGGTGAGTAACTTTCACAATGACCATTTCTTTTGTCCACTATCTTATTTACCCATCAAAGTTTATTTTCTGCTTTGTATAAAGTCCTGTAACCACTAAGTCCGGAATGTGAAATAACAATGCTGATATAAATATGGTTTTATTTTAAAAAGAACATTTTTTTCCCCCAAAGCTATCTTCATATGAAAAATTAGAAAATATTATGATCTAATTTTTCAGAGCAATCCTAGAATACATGGAGTCACAGTTTGTAAGACAGGTAAACACACAATAGGGAAATTAAAAGTACAAAGTGAGTACATTCTGTACTTTAAGAGAAGTTAATGTACAGCATACAGTAAAGTAGGAGGCCATTGAAAACCTTTTAACCAGTCACAATATCATGTTATGCTGAGAAGTTCAGCTTGTCTAGCTTCTATTGATTATGACAAAGCATTTTGCTTATTGTAAAATTTAGTAATAACACTGTATTGATTTGAAATGGCAAAACCTTGCTTCCTGTGCTGCATTCCCAAGCTTTAGCAATTCCAAATGAAGAATAGAACAGGCATGGTAGTGTGGGGATGTTATTAGGAGAGGAATGGCAAAGAAAATTAATGAAATAGCAGAAAACAAAAAAAAAATAGCTCATTAACTAGAACTGAGCCAAGGTGCCTGAAATGTCTTTAAATGGATTTACAGACAAATATAATACCTGATAGAAATTATCCTTTTTGAGAAGGGAGAAAAAAGTATAAACCATATGAAGTGGTGGGAGAATATTCAGATAAAGTATTCTTCAACATATTTCAGACTAATTTCAAAGACAAAGACAAAACTTCCCCAACCTATGAACCACTTTCCTGGCACATGGGAGTCTGTTTATTTAGGAAATGTTTCATCATTTCAGTGTATTGTATCATATTCAGTATATATTTCAGTGTATTGTATCATATTCAGTATATATTTCAGTGAATTTCCATAGCACCCCCATTTTATGGATTTAAGAACTGTGTCAAGGTAATGCTGCTCGTAGAACTTTCCAGTGGAATCTTCAGTGCTTAAAAATATTTACCATGTAACTCATTCTTAATTTCTTGTTCTTTAATGACTCAGTGAGTCTCAGATTAAATATCCTAAAGCAATCACAAAATTAATCTTCCTGTATCTTTCAGAATGTCCAACACGCGCATTTACTTCTCATTTTCTCTAATGCGTGAATAAGATCAGAAGAGTGTCGCACAATATTAGGAAGGCTAAGAAACGCATGATCTAAAGGTCACCGGGAAGGAATAAGAACTCTTTGAACCAGGTGAAAAAGCAGAGCCAGAGTATGCAAAAAAACACTATTTTCAAGTTTTGCAGCAAATCAGGATATTTGTAGATAGTGGGTTTTGTTTAGCATTTGGCATTTAGATTTTTTTGTCTGTTTAAATTCTCTCCAAAATAGGAAATCTTTTTACGTGAAATCATTACAGTACTGAGATCAGAAGCTAGCTCACTTGGTACCCACTTACAGTTTCTGGACCCCTGCACCTCAACTAGTGTGTACTTTCATATAGGACTGCAAGCCTCAGAGATATGCCAAAATCTAGGTAAAAGTTCAGAAACTTCAATCTGCTCTTCATTAGTGTGCAATCTTATAATTTTACACAGTATCTGAAAAGTAAATATAAACTTCGCTTGGGAGGAGATATCCATAGGGCCAAACTTGAAGCTCCTCAAGGAACCTGCTAGGCAAGCATACTGCCAAATGAATTCAAGCCAGGTTGCTATTCTGAGCTGCTTTCTGGAAAGGAGGCTTTTCTAGCCTCTCTCCATCTCTGTTGCACCCCTCAGCAGATACTAATGGAAATACCAGAGCCAAACATATTAATGACACTGAACTTTACCTCCTTCCTATCTGCTCATTGCTCTGAACCGAGGCTGAACCAATCTGTGTTCAGCAGCTCCCCATAACCATTTCTTCCACAGCTTTGCTTAATCACTTTTGAACTCAAGGCTTTTTGGCATCCATCACAGTTTAAATTATGGAGCTCACTGTCATAGAATATGCTGTGCAGGGAAGAACCTTCATGTGTTTTGAACGCGCCCTTTAGTTCTTGTACAGTAACAAACAGTGAATAATTATTGCCTAGTCCCTTTTCCATGACTCATTATTTCATACACCTTTGTGATAACTCCTCAATCACCTACTTTCCAGGCTGAAGTATACCAATCTATTTAATTATTCCTTGTATTCAGGCTGTTCAGTAGTTTAATCACTCCTCTCATCCTTCTTTATACGTTTTGTACTTCTACTACATTTGATGGAAATGTGTAGGACAACACTAAGATGCAGGCATGCCAAGGATTTACACAATAATTTGTTCTCCATTCATTTTTTTGCTATTTTGACCACAGAGCTGATGTTTTCATGGTATTTTTACAATAACTCCAAGGTCTCTTTCCTGAGTCATAATATCTTATTTGAGAACCCCTCGCCATGCATATACAGTTTGGGTTGTTTTCCTTATTGTGCATTATTTTGCATTCATTGACATTCAGTTTCATCTGTTATTTTATTGTCCAGTCACTCAGTAGCTGAGATGCTCCTACAACTCTTCATAGTTGGCTTTTGTTTCAACTACCTGAGTAATTCTGGATCAATAATTTCATCAGCTTACTTTAGGACCCCTTCTTGAAATAATCTGTGATATATTAAACCCTATGGATCTAGCAAACTTGTGCTACACTGATAACCTTCTCTTCTATTCTCAGAATTGACCATTTATTCCCACCCTTTGGTCAGAAAGACCTTGAAAGCATTTATTAACTCTTACAGATTCCCACACCACCACCTTTGCCCAGAGGCAACTCCCGACAGCTTTCTGGAAATTTAAGTGGACTACACTAAGAAGTCCTATCTTAACAATAGGCTCAGAGACTGTAATATAATAGATTTGTGAAACATGACTTCCATCTACTGAACAACTGCACCTGCCCTAAGGTTTATTTATCACATCTTGTCAATATTTCCTACCAGATTGCTTATTGAATCCTTAAAGTTTTAGTATAGAACCCTAGAGTTTAAACAAACCAATCAACAAAGTCAATTTTGCCTCCTTGCAAGTCACCAATATTAGTGACAACTGAAGCAACAGATCTCATATCACACTTATTTAACTGTTCTATATTTGACCTTTAGTATTTTTGACTAGTGAGAGATATATTAGTACTCCTTTAAATACCCTGTTACAAGATAGTTTCTATTGGCTCTTCAGTTTGAGACAATTCATCCCATTCCTTTGAATTGTAGGATCATTCAGGTTGGAAGAGAGCTTGAAAGGTCATCAAATCCAGCCTCCTGCTCAGTGCAGGGTCAACACTGATTTCAGACCAAGTAACTCAGGGCTTTGTCAAATTCTTTCTTGAAACCTCCAAGGACAGAGATTCCATAGCCACATGATCTAGCACTTTGTTATCCTCCCCATTAAAAACACCTCTAGTCCAATTTAGGATCACTGTGTTCTTCCAAACATGCACCACAGCAGTCTTGCCCTGTCTTCTCAACCTCCTCTGATGTATGCAGGGTCACTATTAGGCTTTCTCTTTGCCAAGCTAAACCCAAACCCTACTCTTTCAGCCTTTGTGTTGTACTCAGCCCTGGGCACCACGCTAAGTACAGAGGTTCCTGTTGGTCATTTCCTTTAGCTCTGAATGACAGCCCTGCCCTTGAGCATGGCAGATGCACCCCACCAGTTTGGTGGCCCCTGCAAACTTGATGAAGGTGCCTTCCATCCCTTCAACCTCAAATGCCAATGCATCTATTTCTTGTCAAGAAAAGCTCTCACAAGCAAGTTTCATTTAACATCTCAGGTATTCCTTTAAGATCCATACTGCCTTTCAAGATCTCTAAAATGGCTTTTTCTCACTAACTACTTTTTTACTGAACCACTGAAAGTCAGCCATCATGCAGGTGGGAAAGTAGCTAACCTTAACTCTCGCGTTCAGTAAATTGTTTTAAAACTTCTGTATTTAAAATTATTCGGTTTTCTTCATATAAACATAGCTTTCCACATTTTTACTTCCAGTATTCAAAGGTACACATTTTGACTTCTGCGATTAGAATCATAGAATCAGTTAGGTTGGAAGAGATCTTTAGAATCATTAAGTCCAATCAGTACCCCAGCATTGCCTAGACCACCACTAAACCATGTCACTGAGGGCCTCATCCACACAGTTTTTGAACACTTTCAGAGATAGCGATTCCACCACTTCCCTGGACAGCCTGTTTCAATGATTGAACACCCTCCCTGTGAAGAAATTTTTCCTAATATCCAATCTAAACCTCCTTTATTTGGCTTTTCAAGTATTTGTTTTTCCTTCCCTTCCCCACTAGAGAAGTGGGGATAGATACTAGATAGATACCTCAGGTGAACAGCTTCAGAGTTTAACTACCCTTTCTACTTTGTCTTTAAACATTTACTTCAGGTTTAGTTCTCCCTTCCCCAGTCAAATATTCTAGTGACTATTCTGGGCTTTTTTTCCTTCTTACAAAGGCTGTCAAAGGTGAGGGATGGGTAACTTCAAGGCATCACCTATGCTAGCTCAGACTTAGGTAGGTCAAGCATTGCTTTTGGTGCCTAGAAGTGTAATTTGCATCACAGCACCTCCTGACACTATTTTATCTACATACAGTTAAATCCCTAATGACTACAGTGTTTTCTGCTCTTTAAAGACCGTTTTCCCTTATGTCATTGACCTGATGCAGGTTGGGATGAGCAACAGGAATTTAGCTACTGAATTTCAATGCAAACATGTTCAATATTAATCATATGGTTAACTAATTCACCCGTTTCCAGTCTCCTTCAGAATACAAAACCACTACAGAATCCAAAGTTAGTTTATCTAAACACCTTTTCTTTTTAAAGACATTAAAGTAAAAGAACTGCTTCAGTGAAATGGGAAGTAAAGTAGTAGCTTCTAAGTACGTTAGCTAGGTAGCTGTGAAAACTGTTTTCAACACCTTACTGTAACACTCTGAAATAGTTACAGGTATTCAGTTAAAAACAATGCCAGTAATCAAGAAGGCTAGAATTTAAACCACAAAATGAAAACTGTTTTTGTTAACCACTTTTAAAGCTTGATTTACTCTACTGTAGCTTCTAATAAATGTTAGATTCAATCACTCCCTTGTAGAATTTAGATGTACAAAGGTCATGCTACATAAACCCGTAAGCCCTAGTGTGTATAGCACAATTAAACTTTAAGCAACAGGGAAATCCAGAATAATTTTCCCAAGAGCACTAGATAGTAGAGAAATAAAACAGGCCATCTACAATTACACATCTACTCTCTATTAAGGCAGCTCTTGGAGTTTTCTGCAGTAAAGACTACATATTTTCACACTTGTAGCGGA
Organism: Ara ararauna; assembly: GCA_028858755.1. NCBI lineage: Eukaryota > Metazoa > Chordata > Aves > Psittaciformes > Psittacidae > Ara > Ara ararauna. The sequence goes on from CM054380.1 coordinate 27,959,298, forward strand.
TAAATTTTCTAAGAACATTTACTCTCTCTAGTTTCTCCATGCTTTTTTACAGAGACACACTGTAAAAAAGCCAAAGTGAAATAAACTACTCAGGAGTCCAAATGATTTTCAAGGTGGACCACTTTGCCAACAAATTTTCATTTTTGCATTGTGTTGCCAGGCTTCCAAATCATACCTGTTATCTTCTGCAGCAGAGTACCCAAACTTGCAGGTGCAAAAGGCTCAGGTGCCTCAGTAGAGGATATCCCAAAAATATTTGTCTGCTATGAAAACTTCTCCTAGCACCAAAAATGACTTTTCCTAATAACCCAATCAAGTTCTTGTGCTTTGCCAGACAGGACAGCAGATATGATTTCTTGGGCCTGCAATCTTAAAGTTTTATATAACCTACAGAAATCTACAGGTGTGTCTGGATATGCATTTGCACAGGTCTTTGTTTAGTATCAGGGAAACAAAGCTTGCGACAATTCTACCAAAAATCAATGGACACATAGGCTTTTAACACGCCCAGGCACTTGGTACAAATATGCTGGAGCACAGCCATGCAGGCCCATGTGTGTGGTGAAAATCAGCTACTCCAAAGAAATGACCGAAATATCTGCTACTTGTGTGGACTTAGTCATGAAAACAATGTTTTGCAAAATGGGTATGAAGCTGTAATGAGTCCATTATAAATGCTTCCGTGTCTATAGCCTCACTAATAACAATAGCGCTCTTCAATTCTACCCCTAGCCACAAATATTCATTGCCTCCCAAGTCTATGCTTCAGGTAAGTCCTACAAATTCACTTCCTGCAATGAAAATAAGCAAGTAAACGAATCATAGTACAAACTATACCCCTACAGCCTTTATAATGTTTTGCAAAGAATTTCCAAGGGGGACAAAATCTTTACTCTCCTTTTCACACTTGCAAAAATTGCTTTTCAGAAACAATTTTTTTCCTATTTGGTCCTGTGAAATGTTGACCTCTTGGTAAAATGGTCTGCAGTATGCTGCTTTGAAAACCTGGTAACAGTAAGCTAATAATAGCTTATTATCTTTGATAATAGTAAGCTATCCTAAAGCCTGGCCAGGAATAAGTTACTAGGGCTCCAAACTTGTACTAAAAGGGGTTCAGCCAAATAAATGCAGCAGCTAGATGTAGGAGATCCTGTTGATAACAATGACTTTCAGAAGGAAAAATAAGACATACTGGAGCATGACATATTTCTGATGCAGATCATAGAACAAGGAAACCTTTTGGCTAAAGCAAGTCTAGACAGCATCCCTCTAGGTGTACATTAATATTTTTAGATTTTGAAGTTTTCATGACTGCTTTTGTTTGATGGAACAGCAATGATAATTTTAATACTGAATACTTCACAAACCCCTTTGAGCTATGCAAGGGCTTTTACTACTCCAACATGAAGACTACCATACTAAAGCAAATACTACTCTTCACATCCAGTTACACAAGGTATTACAGCAACAATGTATGTATCTCTTAGTTTAAAAAGGTGCTTAAGATTTATATTGCAAAACATACTCAAATATTCCAATGAAAGTAACTTTACAAAAAATTCTTACCAAATATTTTCCTTCTTACCCTTTTCCAAAAAACACTACATAGCACTTCATTGCAATTTATCCATCTGCAGATTTTGTGAGTTTTATACTCCAATAATTTAGTCTATGAACTTTTCAAAATACTAAAATAAGACATCTGCATATGAAGGACTGCTTTGCACAATGCTGATACGTGGCACTGAACTCATGAATGTTCAATTAGAGACACAAATATCAAACCTACATTTTTTGACTCAGGCTAGCATTTGTTTTAAAGAAATTAGGTTTCTGCATTGAATAAGAAAGCAAGATAAGCCAAGATCAGTACTTCCATTGGCTATGCTTATGCTCAAACATACAACAGTTGTCAGGTGTATCACATAGCAAATATGATTCACTTAGTAGGTATAAAGTATTAGCCATCCAGGATGTCTAGGATAGTTAAGGAGCACAACATTTTCTTCAAGGAAACTTCTTTTTAAACTACTGGCTTGTGGGTTTTTTTTTTGTTGTTGGTGGTGTTTTTTTTTTTTTTTTTTTTTTTTTACACTAAAGAAGATTAAACTGACCCAAATAATTTGAATTCTTGATTCAGCCTGAGTCACGTTATGTTGTGCAATACTCTGTTACATCCCATCTGGGATGATTTAACACTGCATGGTACAGCAGAGTGAAATCAATTAAATGTATACTTCTGATAAATGCTATCACTTAAATTAGCTTGTAAAGGCAGGCCAACAGGTAACAGGCAATGCAAACTGGCAAACGCAGTTATAGCATACCTCCTCTACTTTCCAAATATTCTTTGTTTTCTACCTACTAAGAAACTGGCAATATGATAAAAAACTCACTAGGCACTAATAAGTTCTGTACCAGCACTGTCTGTGGAATGTACTCTGAAGCAGTATGTATGTACTCTTCTGCTTATGAAGTCTAGATGTGTTCATAGTATGTCACAATGTACACAAATGTACAATAGAGCAGTATATTAATCAGTAGCAATCTAAAGTATGGAAATCCTGCTTCAATATCTTATAATTTCTGGCAGCATTTATGTGAGTTATAAACGTTAAATACATACCTAGCTAAAAAACTTGTGATCAGCATCTGGTTAGCAGTTAGGAACAGGAGTCACTCCTTAGCTCAGTGTGCTAATTTTCTCAACATTTTATTTATTTTTTTTTTTTTTTCCGTTTAGTCCCTGAAATTGTTGTAAGTCAATCAAATCAGTTCTACTCAGGGGTATGCCAAACACATTGAGAAAGGATGAGATCTTATCAGTTCTGTTTTGACCAAGTACCAAAATGTTGCATTCACAAGCTCGTCTGAAAACCTGTCAAAATTGCTAGGAACATTTATGTTTAAGTCTTACATGCCACAAAAAATGCACATTGAAAATATCTTCATAAGCAAAGCTCAACATGCCTTTTGGAGACATGTAGTAGTATGAACAAAACCAGTTCCCTGTGCACACTTTATATTAAACACAGAATTTGGAAGGCATCACATAAATAAAAAAAGTATGGTCTCTACAATTTTAGCTGTACCAGCTGCCAAAATCCTAAGTTAAAATTAATTACTAAATCTTGTTCTTCATCATGACAGAGAAATATTAAATGACTCCCCCATCCTTTCTACTGAAATGTGTTCAAGTCCCAAATTATAGCTTTTCTGATGTTTAGAACTTTATTCATAAAAGCCTTTTCCACAGCCAATAATTTCTCAGTCCTCATTATGCTATCAGCATGTCCCCATGCTTATCACAACTTTATTACTTATATTCTATTTAGAATGCTAATAGGAGGATTAATTTTTTCCTGATCTCATTATTTTTCACTAGTAATGCCTACTTCTCAAGGAATCATTCCTTACTCTTTGAACTACCCTGATGAAGTCAGCCTCTGCAACATTGTCTGCTTGTCCCAACAAGTGGTCCTGAAATTTTATACAGACAGTGACTATTTCCTTCAGAAGCCTTCTGAAAAATGCCCTCCAATGCGTCAAGAATCAACATGACAACATTCAGTAGCTAAGGGGAGATATAACTGGGAAGAAGGTTTTTATTAGTTTGTCTAAAAATCACAGACTACAGAGAGCAAAACTAAAACTATAAACATTTGGAATACTGAAACAATTTTAAGAATTAATTTTATAAAAGCTGCTAGATCACAGAGTCTAGTTTTGTATCACAGGAAAGCTTGTGACAAACAAACACCACCACCTGTGAAACTCTTTTAAACCCATTACTATTGATGCAAACCAGAATATTTTTCTGCAGCATACTTTGTGCTGCTTAACTGACTGGGTTGAAAGCTCATTGCTTCAGGCAGGCAATTAAAACCTCTGGACTAGTTATTGGACTTCTTCCGCTAGTTCTCCTTAGTCTGGGGCGATTCACATCTACCCTTCTATTTGCACAGACCAAACATATTAGAACCATAACTCCTCAGGGTTAGCAGGCTGTAAAGGCTTCAATACAGCTATATGTAAACTACCTTGCCTCTGAAATTAATCATTGATCACAAGATACAATATAAACTATGCATACTTCTAGCAATACTTGTGTCCTGGGTTCAGCGTTTAAACCATGACAACTTGTCAAGATTAATGCAAGCATTTTTCATGATAGAAGAGGCAAAAAGGTATTTTTTTCCTAGAAGTTCAATTGACATATCTCTTATTAAAATTGAACATTTATTTAAAGTAATTGACAATTATCCTATTTGCAACAGAATTAAAAAAATTAACAACAAAACAGGAACATTTACAACCAACAGACTAGAAAAAGGCTAAAACCATCTATACATAATACTTAATTAAAAAAACTTTTTGTAAGTAAGTATTTGTGCCTCCTGGTAGTATCTATCAGAACATATCTAAGAATAAACTGACATCCTAATGCTAAGCAGGAATGCATTTTAGCATTAGCATCTGTTTGACTTGCTTCCAAATGAAAAAAAGAAAAAAATTTAACATTAAGAAGTTGCAGTCAAAGTGATTTAGTAGGTCAAAACAAATTTAACTTTTGTATCACAAAATTCCCATTGAAAATTAAGACTCACTGTAGGCAGAAATTTAAAGTAGCATCTAAAAATTACAGTATAACTGATCCCCTTAAAGACTTGCATCATCTGAAGTATTAAACTGTTAGTCAAACACAGGGAAACACAAAAATTATGCCAAAAGGTATACTGAAATTAAATTCCCTATTTATTTGTTAATATGCCAAAGACATTTGTGAGCTAACAGGAGACAAAAGAAAAAACTTACTTTATTTTAGAATTTAACAAAATCCTTTTATTTCCAAGAAGTGGTTCTTACTCAAATAGTGCATTACTGAGACATCTTTAATACAAAATAATTCACAGAAGGAAAACGAAAGTCTGCCTGTCCTCATTCGCTGTCCATCCAGTCTGCTTGAAGTAAGTCCTATTTTTTTTTCTTACATACACGAAGTAAAAGATTTTTTGATGTCCTTGATTTAACACCAAATGCTGTGTTTCCTTCAGAAAAGCTTCTAACTAGGTTTCTTGGCACATCCTGTTCTTGCTTCCAGCCCCTTGTTTTCATTCCTAGTGAAGAAAGAACATTTGTTACAAATAAGAGACACTCATTCAATAAACATAAGCAGAATCTGGCCTACCTGGATATCTTGTTTCCAGAGCATGTTGAGAATTTTTACACCTATTTCTTGTCCTTCAGAGCCTAATTTTGACATGCAAAAAAGTAATAACTCAGCTCAGCCATCCAGTGTGCTAACTGCCTAGAAAGTCCAATAACTAATCCTCAATTGGCATGAGATGTTCTTAAAAGGGCACAGTGGTCTATATAAAAGTGTAGAAATAGGTGTAAGTTTTATTAATCCATATTATTATAGAACAGTATTGAAAAATGAATAACCATTAGAAAATTTTTGTCTATTTAATCAAAAAGCAGCTCTTCCTCTAAGGGATTTGGTCATATTTCATTCTTCTGCTGAAATGCATGCTATTGAAAGCAAGATCTATTTTACATTCAGTTAAACTTTGAAGAATCAAAAAAATTATTCTCTGTTTCACAATGTGGTCCTTCATTGCACAGTTTCTCAATAATACCAGAGGAGCAATTGATTTTGGCAACTGCATAACCCAGTCTCAAGTAGTAGAAATTGATGTAACTATGCATGCACTTTGCCAAGTCAGTAATTATCGGTTGGATAATACTTAGCCACAGGTTTACACTGTTCAGGAAGTTTATTTTGATAGAGACTCAACATTTCTCAGGAACGGAGAGCAACACATTCATATGTACTTGCTCCTTCACATCAGTTCTTACAGAAAAATGCCTATGTGCTGTAAAAGTGCATATTGCCTATGCCATTGGGCAAGGCTGCACGATCAGATGATTTCATAACAGCAGCAGACTAAAACTTTAAGCAATCTTTGATCTCCTCTAAACCTCACTAACGAAGATTATTAAGTGTATTTCTGAAGATAGAAAAGGAGACAAGTGGGGAGAGAGAAAAGGAAAATTGTAAGTATACAGTGCATTAAAAAGTACTGAAGGTGCCAAGCAACGTAGTGTGCCACGCGCTAGGAAAGACAGAGGTTTTTGAATAGCTGTGAACAGAAGACCTTTGTACACATCAATTGAAAAAGAATTATTTGCAACTGGTTCTGTTATAATAAAGATATACCTCAGTAAGAAGCCATGGAATTGTAGCAGACTTTGACAGAATGTCACCTGACAGCATTATCATCAATCTGTTAGAAGCAAAATAATTCCTAAATATTGCTTTAAAATAATTCTTCCTCTGCTATTGTGTTAGCCCAAAGTAGCCCCAAAATTAAAGTAATAAAACTCTGGGGGAAAATATCCTCACCCTGTATCTGTAAAAACAAATTAGTGCAGTGCTATAAAACAAAGCAAGCAGTTAAAAACAGGTATGGAAATGATTAGAGAATGTTATTTTGCTGTAAACCACTCCTGGCAAAAGATAAAATGGGTTCATTAATTTCTCAACAATTACACAAACAAGTTTTGGTGGAAGACCTTAACTCTTCAGAAAGGGTTTTCCCAACATGCTTGTAGTAACACTGACTTTTGATTAGATATGATCTAGATAACTGGTTAGACATTCAGATTTGTTTTTAATGAACAGATGTACTACTCAAGCTGACAGCTTAGGGTATGGATGACAGCAACCCATGCTGTTAAATTGACAAAACCTTGAGTATCCGCCTTAACTCTGGACCTCACAGTTACAGTACAGCATCATATATTTGAGTTTTGACACTTACCTTCCATTCTGGGTACTCGCAAAGCTGTGTGGCTTAACAAGACCTCCTGTCGAATGCGTTTTGCAGAAACAGTATCTCGCAGGCTGCCTAGCCCAGTGTTTGGTGTAGAACTGCAAAGAGAAGCCAGAAAAGAGTTTGCTTTCAGCAAAAGGATTAAGCTACATTTCTAGTAGTTTAGGTTTTGCAATGTAGAAATATATTAAGTGATGTAACAGAACACAAAGAATAAACTAATTTATGATGCCTATATTATCCCCCTTTTTCCTTTTTAAAAAGCTACAAGAGCATTTCAACTGTGAACATAAGAACTAATGTTACTAGTTAAAATGAAACCAATATACTACAGTTTTTTTGGAAAACCCAGAAGCCAGCTTGATGGTCACTGCATGCAAATTACACTAAGAAATAATCTTTACACATGTATGAAATACTTGAAATGATCAATCTGTGTTTATTGAACAAATAACATTTTTCATTGCTACAATAGCTTCACTACATCCTCCAACACAGCTGGAGGGGATGACTTCATAGCAGGCGATACTATTTAGCTAAACTAGAAGAAAGCTGCTAAAGCTTCAAATTCATTAAGACAAAACTTCTATATTTTATAGCCTTTTATGTGATGAACTTCAGATTTACAGTGAAAATTATGAACCTATCCAATCTCACCCTTTCACACTTGCCTCTCTAACTTCCCCAGTTCCACTCTGTAAGGCAGCCTCATAAGCAAGCTATTTATACTTACGTACCAAGTTTCTATGCTTTTCTTATTCCCCTAATGATATTGTATTATTCTGACTTTATAGTCCTCTAACTTACACTGTTTTTCTTAATAATGATTTTCTGCCTAAATGAAAATATATAGCAAGTGGTAAATACAAAGACTTGCTTTGTCCCACGCCTAAGTTCTATTCATGCATGCTTCTTGGAAGAGAACTATATGCCAATAAGAACATAATGCTATTTAGTAAAAGCAGCCTCTGTATTATGACAGACTTGCTTCTGACAGACTTGCTTCTTATACCTTGTCCTAGCAACAGACTGCTTCAAATTATATTTCTGACTGAGAGACTATGTCAGAAATTTATATTTTATTCTAATGCTAGTAGGAGATGAATGACTGGAATGAACATGGAAAGCATGAGAGAAAAGGGTGAAAAAAGAAGAGAAACTAAAGGCAATATCTAAAAAGCATATTCATAGAATCACAGAATCATAGAATAGTTAGGGTTGGAAAGGACCTGAAGATCATCTAGTTCCAACCCACCCGCCAAGGGCAGGGACACCTCCCATTAAACCATGCCACCCAAGGCTCTGCCCAACCCGGCCTTGAACACCACCAGCAATGAAGCATTCACAACTTCCTTGGGCAACCCATTCCAGTGCCTCACCCCCCTTACAGTAAAGAATTTCTTCCTCATATCCAGTCTAAACTTCCCCTGTTTAAGTTTGAACCCGTTACCCCTTGTCCTATCACTACAGTCCCTAATGAAGAGTCCCTCCCCAGCATCCCTATAAGGCCCCCTTGAGATATAGGAAGGCTGCTATGAGGTCTCCATGCAGTCTTCTCTTCTGCAGGCTGAACATCCCTAACTTTCTCATCCTATCTTCATACGGGAGGTGCTCCCTTTCCTCCTTCATGAACAAGAAGCTTTCATTCATTCTCTTCATCATAAGCTGCTAGCCAAAACCAAAGAACTTTGTTTTTCAGACAGTTTATACTCCGAGGCAGAGGAAATAATCTCTACAAAACGAATAAAAGTTGGGGGATTTTCCTATAATGTTATTCTAACTTGGAAACAAGGAAATATGTGTTTGAGATACAGTAGGAATGAGATAAAAGAGCAGAAAGAGCTAGTATTTTTATCTCTAAGGAAGATCTAAGCATATATAAATTTGGAAATCATTACACAGCTATTAGAAAAAAGTACTTCTCAAGTCTGTCATAGCACATTTACCTTCAGATAAATCAGGCTTCAAAAGTTTCCATACCTGCCCCTAAAGAGAATCTAGAAAACTAGCTCAGTTTCAGGGATCAGGTGATTTATTTTGCTGAATTAATAATCATTTATTTGAAGAAATTAAAATGTGAGATTTGCCTGTTTTCTCATCGTAGGAGCAATCCTAGGAAATACTTTACTACAAGAATTAGTAACAACTAGAACAGGAACATGAAATTGGATGAGGCAAATCTGATAACCTACTAGGAAGATTTGCTACCTCAAAGATGCTAATAAACCAAAGAAGTTTCTTCCATGTCCTGTGATCTATTCATGGAACTTGTTCCAAGGGTCTTGAAACATTCTTTAGAATACCCATGAGGTGGCAGCTCCACTCACTGTCTAGCAACGGGCAACTAATAATATGATTTAAAAAAGGTTGTCTCAATTTTGGCTTTTGGAAAGAGATAAAAAGAAAAAAAAGCCATTTCCTCAAAACTTGCCAGGTAAGAATCCATAAATTGAATCATTCAAAGTATTTGAGCCAGAAATCTCCTTAGTAGGTCCGTATGATCGGTATAAGAGGTTTTCAGATTTGAAATATAATATCAAAACTTAGGTGAGAACATAAGAAGGTAATGCAAATTCATTTGTATAGAAGACTGAGTTTAATTTCACCTTAATATTTTTCTTTTTCTCTCAGCAGCAGAAGTCATTGCCATATAGGAGGGCTTCTCAAGTACTGAAGTGGGATTTTTGTTTTCCAAGGAAGAGAGTTCAAGTCTGAAATCAAAGAATTATATTTTTGTAAAACCTGTTCTGGGTAGAAGTGAAATTGTTCTCAACTGTAAGTAAACGTATGTTAAGTTGAAAAACAATACGGGAAATTCATTTCAATATTACTTGAGGCAGATTTACAGAACCTCACACATATATGGCAGCTTTAACAATGGCATTTCTCAAAGTGGTTAAAGCATCCATTTTACAGACAGGAAAAGTAGAGCTTAGAGAAAGAAACTTGCCTGAGGCATCACAAACCATATCACAAGTACTGTATTTCCTTTTTGGTACCTATCTTGTAAGAAAGGATAAGCCTTTAGCTTCATCCGTTGTCACCGACATACCACTCACTTCAAATAATGGCAGAATTTGTTCTGATGCCTATTAAAATAGAGGGTTTGACTTTCAAAATATTGGGTTTTCAAATAAAATTGACTTAAATGGAAAAATACAGTTGTAAAGATAAACAGAATTAAATTGTTTGGGTAATATTCCTTGCCCTTATAAATGGGAAATACCTGTGCAGAATACTATTGATGCATGGCTGTGACTCCTTCACAGGTGACTCAGTAGACATTTCTGTTGTTTCACCTGTCCCTTCATAGAGAATTACTGTTGAGTTCATGTCAGCTACGGTGCACTCTGGAATTATGTCACATGTAGTGTCCAAAACACTCTCCTTTTTCACTGGCATATCTATATTACGCTCTTTGACTTCCTGAAGGCCAGCAAGGTATAAAGCTTTCTTTACCACAGCCTCTGTAGACAAGCTCTCTACTGGCTTCCTGTGGGATTCTGGTGTATACACAATAGGGCGGACCTCCTTGGTAAGGGAATCCTCCAGATGACACAGACTGGATTGCTTGGATGCAGCAGGACTTTGAGCTGCGACTGGAGAGTCCATTAGCTTCCGCCTGGTTGTTTTCTGTGGTGGCACTGAAAATTCTACTGTTTGCCCTGTATTTTTACTCATTTCTTGTGACGGTGTACCAAATGTTGTACCTGTGCAACATAGGCAACATAGGTTAGCACATTTACCTGCATTTGCTACCAAAAGTCCTGCCCGTTTTCACCTCTTCCCTGCTGAAATACATTAACGGAAATTATGACAAACCCAATTTATTTCATCTACATATTAATTTGATCATTCAAATGAAATTGTTTTTATTGCAGCATAGTCCAGATGGTAGCATTTGTTCTGTGGAACTCAAAGTATTATAAATATGCATAGGCTGATGTAGTTAATCCCAGAGATATTACAAGTAAGATATGACACATGACAACAGGGAATGGAAGAGTAAGAGCAATAAAAAAAAAAAAAAACCAAAAACCAAAAAAACACATTATCATGACAACCAACTTAAAATATTAAGATATTAAAATATTAAGATGGTACTATCACAGCCATCTACAGCTGCCTCGTGGTCACAGCCTTTTTTTCCCCAAGCAAGTTCCACGCAGTTAGAATGAGACCGTTGTAAAAGGAAGGATATAGAACCACTTGGAGACAAAATTCTTGGACATAGCAAATGCTAAAGCAGTGCTTTAGAAAAGGATAATGAAGTTGCTTGGATCCTGACATCTCAACATATCAACTCTGGAAATAAAAGCTCTTTACTAAAACCCCCACCCTTAAAAATAACAAAGCAGGCAATATAGCAGTAATTGACCATTCCCATTCATCCTTATTGATACAATTTTTCTTGAAGTAGCATAATAATGTTGCGTGCAAGCAGGCAGTTATGAGAGCAATCTCCAAAGAGAGAAAAGACGTTTTTTCTCTTGAAGTTTTCAGTAAAGGAGAATTATTTAAACAGACCACTGCTCAAATGGCTAGGATAATGGTGACTTCAGCAGTTGAATAAGATGTAACAGTTTATTTTTTTAATCAACAAACCAAGAATTGGGGAGAGCTGTCAAAACCCTAAGTGCTTCTAGATTTCACTTTTAGTCCAAACTTCAAAAATTAAAGCTACTATCCTATAAAAGTATAGGAATTGGTCCCATTTGAGCTGGTAGCCACAGTATCATACATCCTCTTTCGGCATTGCCTACTGCATTCCCGAGAGCCACTACACTGTAAAAAGAGCTCCTGCTTTTAAAATTGCTGCAAGTCACTCAAGAATTAACTGTGGTATTCATATAACAGTGCTGATAAATATTTATTTCTTCTAAAATTCCATTCTACTTTTGCCACAGACTAAGAAAGTTGGTTTGAACTCCTCAGTCTGAATGCTTCTTTACTTCACTCTCATGTGTTAACACTAGCCATTTTAACTGCTCCATAAAAATTCTTTGATGAGGAGAAAAACTGATTACAAACACGTATGTATTACATTATTCCACCCCCAGTTTGATTTTTTACAAAAAGCAAAGCTTAAATCATTACAAGGCTTCTGTCTGTTTGCCTCTTCTCAGCCCCATTTAATTTTGGCCTCATTGCCCAGTTGTATCCCAATCCAAAATAGGCAGAAAGCTTTAAGAACGCCAGTTCTTCAAGTATCCTCAAGAAATCACATGCTTTGGGGAAAAGGCCCAAATAAGAGCCTCATTGAAAGAAAGTTGTCAAAGGATGAAGGATGGTCTCAGCTCTATGGTTTTTTTTGTTCACACTTTGGAACTAGGCATACCATATGATGGATTCCTCACACCCAGCTACACAAGATGATGCCCAATTACAAGATACAAATTAGAGCTGTGAGGAGAAAAGAAAGGATTTAAAGATCTAGACCTGTTCTGGGAGGATGGAATGGACAGTATCAAAATGTGTACAACTGGCAAGTAAATTAGATGCTAATAAATAGGCCACAAATCTATTCTTTGTTGACAGACCTTAATTCAATCATAAAACCATTGAAAAAACAAAGCAAACATTTATACCTCACTCAATGGCTCAGTTTCAGAAAGCACAATGTTTAAACTACTGTGGTTCAACAAATATCCAACAAAGCAAAAACAATAAAAGAAGGTTAATTTTAGCTTAAGTGCTTATGGAAAAAGATGCTTGGACATGAACAATTACAATTCTATTATGCTCTTTTCAGCTTTGAAGAAACACAAGCATGGCAAACTCAGGCCTGAGAGGATTACTTGACATGAAATTGTGAGTTTGTGTATGCGCCCATGCACAGTTCCCTACAAATAAGATTTTTTTTGTTGGTGATAAAAAGCAAAATACATTATATTCTCATACCTAATCTTAGTCTTATTCATGGTCAGCATTCACCAGGTGAAGTGCAGTAGGTTATGAGATGCAGTAGCTTGACTGAAATCTAAACATTAAGCTAATTCAGAATATTCTCCATGATCAGTGAAATTACAAGGGTAGTAGAAAAGGTCCTGTGTGTTCTCCAAGCAATTTTTACCTCCCCTAGAAATAACACAGGCCTACTCTGATGAAAACATTTTTCTCCAAGACTTGGTAGAATTTTGTCACTGACAAGCAAGAAACTTATTTATGAACCATGTTCAATATGAACTCTGTGCCATTATCACCAAAGCTATGACTTAATGTGTTTGCTCTTTAATTTTGGTTCCATGATTATTACTGTTCTATGCAGAAGATTAAAATTTCTTTCAAAAAAAAAAAAAAACCACAACAAAAAACCCCAAAAAACCCACACACAACAAAAACACACCCAAAAAACAAAAACAAACCCACCCCCCCAAAAAAATATAAAAAAATTGCACCTATATTTTTTAGTCATTACAACCAAAATTAAGGCCAAAACTTGCTTTTAAAGATTTTTGGACATTCTTAAATATAAGAATAAGCTTTACCTAAGGATTCCAGTCTAGCATTTGAAGTAAACTAGCCACTAAATGCCCCACAACAAACTTTAAAATGTTCATTTATTAGGTTTTCTCCTGCTTATATGCATCTGAAAGTGTGTGTTTCAGGGAAGGATAATGGTTAGAGTTCTATTTGTCTGTTGTTACATTAGGACAGGGAGGTTCCAGTTGCAGAAAGTTTGCTTACTGTAAGACACTGAGGTTTTGCTAATGCCCTAAAGTTACTAGGAAGGAAGTCTGATGGAGAAACATTTTGGTGAGTGCCAAGTTTTAGAAGCTTCTTCAGGACTAAATACTGGAAGCATTTTTAAATTAACTGTAAATGCAGTATTGAAACCATGAACTAAATAGGTAGGGAACACAAAATTATTGCCAACATTAATAATTTGTTGAATTTCATCATAATGAACAGTATTTCATACTGTAATACAAGTACATTAATAAAAAGACAGTTGCAGCAATTCCTTATAGGGCAAATATAAGCCACTAGTAAAAACCCAGATCTATTTTAAAAATCTATTTATTTCTGGAATTAAACTCATTTTAAACCAAAGCTAAAACAAAACTAGCTTTTCTTGCCAGTTAAGTATTAGAAATAATATAAAATATTCAAGAAGTGTCCCTTTTCATAGCTTTTTGTGAAAGCATCAAGTTGCTCCTAACACAGTAAACAACAAAGTAACCAGAGCCACCACTAGCAGCATCATTAACTTGGCGTCACTAAACAGCATAAACCACATATGTTAGCAGCCCCAGCACCCCAATTCCATCTCAGTTATTCCATGTTGCTGTTATATAGCATACAGTTCCAAACAGTCATGATCTAAAAGTAAACAAGTACACAAAAAAAAGGATTTAAACCCCAAAAAGAAAGTGATTTTGTTTCTGTCTTAATAAGGAAGCAACATACTGAAGACAGTTGCTCATTTTTTGCAGGTGCTTTTAATAGCTGCCATTGAGAAGTTTAAATAAAATGGTTATGACAATAGTTAAAAAATCCCATGACTCCTGTAGATTTCAGATAACTTCATGTGGTCATAAGTGTTTCTCTTAAAAAAAAAAAAACCCCAACATTAATTTTCTTGCAAAAACTTATTTTCAAATTTTTCAAAGGCTACTTAATATTATTAAAAGCATAGATCTGGAAAAGCATACTTTACCATATTAAGATTAACATATATTAAAAAAAAAAATCTTATTTAAAAAGAATGTTGCACCACAACCTGTCACAAAAACAATTTGCCTTAGACTAAAACACCATACCCTTATCTTTCCTAAATATTATTTTTAGTATTTAAAAATATATAATATAAAAATACATAAAAATATTTAAAAGTATATAATACTTAAAATTCAAACAATTTTAGCATAATTTTGTCTAAACAAGCACTGAATATTTGAAGCTGTCATGTGGTCATCTGTCACAATGTCACTCATATCTCAGTGGGACGATGAAAACTAAGGACAACAAGTTCCCCTAAATCCCAGTCAAGCAGGGAAAAAGGAAAAGCTCCAAACCAAAGGACTTCAATGCTCTAAGTGGCAAATATAAATTTCCAGTATTAAAGCAACACAGAAGGGACATTCATTTCATAGCAGGTCATGTCTACCAAAAGCAAACTATTTACATGATAATCTTAGGCAATGCTTTCTCCCAGGATACTCCATTTTAATGCTATATTGTTGAATGCTTGCAGGTGGGATGTATGTATATATGTTTTAACACATGCTTTATCTTATTGCCTAAACACAGTAAATTAAGACAATATACTCTTAATTAAGAACCTAAGAAATACATAAACCAGTAATAAAATACCATAGATAAGATTAATAAAAATTTCTTGCATTAATAGTAGATAACCCATACATATCACATACTAAGTTTAACACGAAGAGCAATACCTACCTCCCTCAGAACAACTACACTGTAGAACTCAATGTAGCATGCTATGTCAAATCCCATAAATGGGTTACAAAAATACAGGATTACAGAAACTTAGAAGATGTCTACTGGCAAGTATTACATGTGATTGGTTCAATGGGATTTTCCCTTGTACTGGAACTGGAAATTGCAAGTCAAACTACTCCAGATTCAACCTGTTACCACTATCTTAGGCGTGTTACTGGCAAGAAGTGAAGACAGCACACTGAAGACAACCTGTTTCCTTGAACAACTGTAAATAGTTCCAGAATGGTTGTCTAATGCTCACCATTAATTGTCATTACTTTCCTACTGAAAGACAAAAACACTTTCTAACTCTGAAGAATATCTCCCAACCTGTTCCATAAAAAGGTAGGGAAATTATAGTGTTTACAGTTTGTATTTGCTTCACTTTTTGTGGCCAGTTCAAACTTTTGTGTCAGAATGACCACCATGATTCGGTGATGCTAAGTTTATTTTTTATTTTATACAAAAAAAGAATCCCTTTTTACTTTACTAAAACATCCGCAGTTAACCTACATCCTGATGGAACAGCTTGAGAGAAAAGTTTAGAAGGTGTATTTCCTTAGCTAGTGCTTTCAGCTGCAACACTTCTTTTTAAAAATAAGTATTATTCCAAATGCATTTTAAAGACTAGATCATGTATTTGCTGATCTTTTGTTTCAGGCCAAGGATTAAGAAACATAATTGTCAGAGTTTCTAAATATTGTTTTTCTTGAGTCTCACAAATTAAAAATCAAAGTCATCCTCCATTGACTAACCACCCACCAAACAGTATGAGGTGGTTTTGGTCATAAAGCTTGCTGTATTATCTGTCCCAAAAGACTACTAAGAGGAACAGATTTATCAGGAGAGAAACACAGTGATAGTAGATATTTACAGCCCTGTGAGTTAAAATGAAAAGCAGAAGACAGCATTTGTGAAACATGAGTCACTGCAAAAGTGTGTAGAGTTCATGACAAAAAACTCTGATGAATTGGGTTATTTCTAATTGACATTTAGGACAGAATAATGGCCTAAGCTTCTCTTCTGAAACTCATGTTAATACATGCATGAGGATTATTTCTGGAAATTGTGTGAAATTAAGTCTACCAGGTAGTTCTGCTAAACTGAAATCATATATTAATGTATTCATTTCAATAAATATTTCTGGGCTACCAATGATTGATCCAATTACAATACTAATCATTCATTTTCATCCTTTTCACAACTGACTTATGGAATTCCAAATTATAAGTGAGGTCTAGTGAACGCATTGCAATTCTTGAGTACTAATGTGACCCAAATGCATCTTTGCAACCACCAACAGTTTGTTTGCTCACAAACTGCTTTGAGAACAAGAGCTGGGAACTGTAAAAAGCTAAAATCCTGGCTGCATCCTTGTGAGCCCTGGTGTTCAGGTGCACTGTTTTACACAGCATGAGAAAAAAAATAAACAAAGTCATAGGATAGCGTGAAAAAGCTGGTCAACACAAGACAAATCTTTTCTAGACACAAGACACATGCTTTTCCTATTTTTAATCAATTTCCTACTGCATACAACTACACCAAGTTTTTCTGCCATGCAAAACAATAAATTGACTTTCCTTTCGGATGTTTGTGACAAGGGGAGGTAATGGATGCCTGCCTTTATTTTTTTTTTTTTTTTCCTGTAAATCAATTCCATTCTCTCAATGGTAATGTACAGTAAGGCTTCCGGAAATGGGATGCCTGAAACAATGCCAACAACTTTCCCATTCACAGAAATACCTGCAAATACCAGTCAGAGCTCTCCACCCATCAGTCCATAGTCTATGAATACTGTATGGCCTCCATTAACCAGCACTCAAGAATGGGGGCCCAAATATATTTTAAAATGAATTTAACATTATTTTCATTGCTTGTGCAATACCTTGATACAGAGAGATCACATTTACAGTTTCATGAAGCAAACACAAACCATCAACCTTTTGTGTGTTTGTAAACAAAAATGGTAGTGGAAAAAATCAGCATGTCCTCTACAAAAAAACAACTCGGACTCATGAGTAAGGTCAGAAGGAATAGTATGGGTGGACACTTAAAATAGGAGTACACATTGATGAAAATTGTTAAAAAATAAAAAAAAAAAAAAAAATCAGCCGTATTAAGATAGAGTAGAATGTATGGTTAAGACGTGTTACAGAAACCCCACCTTAAGGCTTCTTAGTAGAAGACAGCAAGAGTAGAGGTTCTGAAAATGTTTTCAGTCTTGTTTTAAGAAATTAAAATTAAATTGCCAAGAAAAATCAGTATTTAATAAAATATAATATGAATGCAGTGGGATAAATTAATGTTGCACAAATATTGTAAAGTTATTTTTACTTGGACTTGAAATTACAAGATAATTCAAATATGGCATTTTAAATTTAATGGAAACATAGAATTGTTTGGGTTGGAAGGGACCTTCTAAAGGCATCTAGTCCAACCCCCCTGCAATAAGCAGGGACATCTTCAACTAGATCAGGTTGCCCAGAACCACCTCCAGCCTGGACTTCAATATCTCCAGGGATGACACATCTACCACCTTTCTGAGCAACCTGTGCCAGTGTCTTACCACCCTCATTGTAAAGATTTTTTTTTCAGCTTGCATCTACCTCTTTTAGTTTAAAACCATCACCCCTTGTCCTATCACAACATGCCCTGCTAAAAAGTCTCTCCCCATCTTTCCTATAAGACCCTTTTAATGACTTAAAGGCCACAAAGTCTCCCCAGAGCCTTCTCTTCTTCAGGCTGAAAAACCCCAGCTCCCTCAGCTTTTCCCCATACGAGAGGTATTTGAGGGTATTTAGCTTCATTTTAAAAATTCCTGAAGTGGTAGAAGAAGAAAGCCCACCTCAGTTAAGTGCAATCAGAAATTTAAGATTCAAACACTGCCAATTCTTTTACTAAACACTCCTTCAATCACTACAAGTAGAGTATGCTAGCATACACTGCAAGCCAATTTGTTAGAGCAAGTTACTTGTACGGCACAGTGTAAACAAAGCAAGAGAGCAAGGAGCATTTGCTTAAGACAAATAGCGAATTTTCTGAGAGTTATTTCTGTTACCCATGGTAGTGCTACAGTATGCAGATACAGAAAACTAAGCAACATTAGTTGGTTGGACAAAGTTGATGAATAACAGTCAGCTAGTAGCATATATCTGATTCTCAGAGCAAGATACTTTACAGGTGTTTAAAGGTTTCAAAGGTTAAAGAAAAAAAACAAGATAGAAAGATGTCTATTACTGTAGTTAAGAGCTACATATGTTCTAGCAAAGTTGATGAGCTTTAATTAGCTTTTGCTAAAAAAAAAAAAAAAAAAAAAAAAAAAAACCCAAACAAAAAACCAAAACAAAACCAACTGACCAAACAAAAAAAACCCCAAAAAACAACCCAGAGTTTTTAAGCACAAGAACTGACTAATTTGCTACCTTAACCATAGAAACACATGTTGAATACACAGACGGAGTATCATAAAATGGTTTGGGTTGAAAGGGATCGTAAAGCTCATCCAGTTCCAACCCCTGCTACGGGCAGGCACACCTTCCAGTAGACCAGGTTGCTCCAAGCCCATTCCAGCCTGGCCTTGAACACTGCCAGGTATGGAGCAGCCACAGCTTCCCTGGGCAACCTGTGCCAGGGCCTCAGCACCCTCATAGCCAAGTTTTTTTTTCTTAATACCTAATCTTAATCTCCCTTTTGATCTTTTCCTCTCCCACTATGACTTGGTATCATTTAACACACAAAACCTTTCCAAGGGAGAAACTTTAATCAGAAAAAAAGATTTATTCATTCCTGCAACTCAGGTGAAATTCTTTAGCATTTTGAAACTCCCGATAGACATCTTCAAACAAGGCAATACCAAAACCACTTCATACAATAAAGTAAAGCCCATTGGGAATATATATTGAAAGCTACTGTCTGTGAAAGACTTTTAACAAAACCTGGGATAAAAATCCCTACTCTTTCACCTTTGCTATCCTTCCCTTCACACTTTTAAAGTTCTTTTACCCCACATCAATTACTAGTTTGACTTTCTACTTCAGGATCAGCTAGTGAAATGCAGTTAATTCCAAAGAAACCCATGAGAAGTCAAAGTCCTGCTTTCACAGTTTTCCTATTCTACAGAAAAAATTTAGCTGCTTTGTCCTTCTGGGAGCAGTGCTTATAATCAGAAAAGTGGCTTAACATATTTTCATTTTTGTGAGATCATATAATTATACACACACACAAACACACTAACAATTCATTTGCAAATGAACCAGAACATGAGTCTCTCTAAAAAGACTGCTGGCAAAAGGTTACTTGTAATGAAAGAAAGTTTCTGCAATGATTAGTGCCTCATGTTTTATGACTTGCAGAAATCAATGGTTTCTTCAAGTACAGATATTTCTCTGCACCACTACCATTTTAAATGCATAGTGAGTTGTTTGTTCATTAATTTGGAATTTGCAAATATAGATAATGCATAGATACTGCATACATACTTAGATACTTTTGAGTTCAACAAAACATACATAGTTATTAATTTTATAAGCTTACACTGAAGAGGAATTTATAATTCCTCATAGATCTTACTGTTCTAAACAATCAGCATCTTGTTTTTGCAGATCGATTTGTATTTAAAATAAAAAATAAATTCTTTCCAGTATGTGTTAACATAGGTTCAAAAGAAATACATCACATTTATTACCAGCAGATCTAGTACTCTTCCTCCAAGATGCTCTAGACTCAGGTTTCATATGAAACATTACATTGCCATCAGTTAACTTCCTATCCTTTCCTCCAGATAATTTCAGAAACTCCTGAGACACTAATACAAAGCTACATGTATTTCAATTAAATGAAATTAAAAAAAAAATTACTGCTTTCAACTGACAGCACGAGAAGTTAGAATCAAATCACAAGAAATGAAGTGCATTTCTCTTTTCTGCTGTCAAGTTGAAGTCCACACAATTACGTTATAGGCAAAATATGGATTTTTATACGAGGAATAATGACCACTGTGTAGAACACAGCTAATTAATTTCACTTTACCTTTTTTTTCTTCAAACACTATTTACTTCCCAACATCTTGGACAAACTATAAATAATAAAATATCAAATCCACACAACATGTGAGGAAATCTGTATAAATCTTCTTTTGTACTTGTTCACCAAGTTCTTAGGGTCAGCTCTTACTAACATTTGCCAAGCATACTTCAAAGATGACTTCAGGGAGAAGGAATTGGATTCTTGAATAATTTTCTTTATCTTTAAATGAAAAAAGAAATTACTACAACCTTCTTATTTCTGATCAGAATGTTGGTCTTGTACATGTTCTCATGCCAAGGTTTTTTTCCCCAGTTTCTGTGGGTTTTTTTTTTTTTTTTTCATTTGTTTGGCAGGTGGGTTTTTTTTCCCCCTGAATAGTTTGCTATATGCATTCTGTATATTTCCATAACCTAGTATCAGCCAAAAGTCCAAAATATTTTAAATGTAATTTCAAACAATTCAAGAGTTATTTTATTTATTTTGTGCTCAACAGAATTTTTTTTAAAGCACTGGTAAATGATTACATTTTTCCACCTCACCCCCCAAGATGTATGGAAATGACCATGTCAACCCCAGTAGTGTTTTAAGTAAGGACACATTAAGATTAAAATTATACTCTACAAATACACTTTGATTAGTTTTTTCTGAGCAGAGCAGCTACTGCTTGTGTTCCCCTGTTGTCTACGGATGTCTTTCAGAGACACAGTATATTGAGTAGTGGCTATGAGCACAAGACACAAGCATTAGCCCCCAGCAGTTGCACTATCAGGCAGAGATTTTTGCTTGTTATCTCTTGTAACAGCACCTTCTGCAAGGATTCTTCATGCCTTTTTACCCAGGCTACAGTCTAGAGCAACTCACTTTGCAGCTGAAGAAAAGCCACCTACATAGAGTTATGGTGAAAAAATGGGGCCATTGGAATAGAGTAAAGCAGTCAATTCCATGGTAGAAACAGTGAATCCTTTGATTTTTGGAAATACAAGCTTATAAAATATTGTTCCAAATTAATTCCAATTCATCCTGTAATTAATAGGAAATCACATCCTCTTCAAGGCTATTATTTGAAACTGTGCAAACTGTACTTAGCTTCTTAAGATTTCAAATCTATAACAGAATTATTATACTTCTTGCCACTAAGATTTTTTTTCCATCAATGTCACATGAAAGATTCAAATGAAATTAACAACACTCACAGAATCTAGGAATATTGATACACGGGATACATTACAACACGATAAAGAGGGAGTTATCTATTGGCAGAGTGTCTAGGCATTGAAGAAGTAAACTTCTATATGCAATTAAGAATGGTATATAATTTATACCAAGTGGGTCTAAGGCTCAGTTTTACCTTTGGCTTCGGTATTTCTAGAAGTGTGCATTCACTGTGTTCATGGGTGACATAGCTTTTGCAGGAGACAGTCTATTTCTAAGAGAGAATAAATAAATGTTGTACTTACGGCATGGGGTGTTTGGTCTGCTCACAAGCTGTGGGAATGTAAAGATAGCAGACAACTCTAGTTCACGGTTTTGATTTTGTTCCTTCTCTTCAGCCTGGTCAGCCCAAACTACTGATTTTTGTCTTTGTAACAGCTGCTCAACCTCTCCAAATTCAGTTTCAGATACATTATCTGTCAAGCCAGCTTCTTTCAAAGTCAGGTACTGCTTGCGAAGAACTGGAAGCAAAGTATTTAGTACTCTGTAAAATAACAAGAGGCAAGACAAATATGACTACATCATAACTAATCTGTTCCTTAGTAGCACTGCTACTATTACGAGCACAACAAGGTTTTGCCCTTCTCCACACCCTTATCCCCTCTCTCCCCGCAGGTTCTGCAATGTATTTTAATTTTTATTTTAAGGGAATACCATGGCACTAATACAAAACATGCATGACTAAGTAGAGTGATTTTTCTTTGGAAAAACATTGTATTACACTAAGCATTTACCAAGTGTGTCTAAGATCTGCAGTCCCTCGTGCACCACAGAAAGTCAGTATCTCTCAACTGAATTATGACTTCCTAAGATTAAGTATCAGATAACTGAACTAGAGTATAAAACAAATAATGCGGATTAAAAAAAGGAGATCTTAATTATATGTGCATAGAACCTTATTAGAAGCCTAGTCCAAATAAATTAAGATACTACAATCTTTAATTAAAAAATGGAATACATTGAGATCCACATATACCTGCAAGACAAATTAAAGTGACAAAAGCTTAGGAATTCCTCCTGAACACAGGAATTCATTAACTGTGGTGTCAGTTGCAAGAGTAAACAGTAGGTTCATGCAATATGGGAAGGAGTGCATATATATATGTAGATATATAAAGCCAAAGAGGCAACTTCGTAATTATTAACTACGTAGCTTTAAAAAGCTTGCTTATGTATTACTTTTTGTCATGTTTATAGCAACAGCCTCTTCTCCAAGGGAGGAAGAAAAGTAACATTTTCAAGAGACTGCTAATAAAGAGCTGGTGCCTACCTGCAAATTCAGCTTTTTTTCTCCTCCCCCCCCCCTCAGTCTGACTAGCTATATTAGAGTTCAATAGCAACTATTTTTTATACAAGTAAATTTATTAATGTCTACAATGCAAGAAATTAAAAGAGAACACAAACACTTAAAAAAAATCAATATTGCTGTTCAACACAGAAAAAATACACCTGGATCTATTAACAATTTGGAAAATCTCTGCAAAGAAAATAAAATAGAAATAAGAAGCACTAGAGTATATCTGCAGCTTGTTAAATAAACAACTGTGGATACAGGCCAAGATTTAGTAAGTTATTATTTTCCATCCTACCCGAAACACAATTCTAACATTGAAGTTTGATAAACATTTTGTTTCTGTTTCAAGTAAAACTAAATTCTATAGGTATGTCTTCTGAAGTTACAAATACCAGCATATAAATCTTATCACACCTGATATGCAAACCATACTTACTGTTCTGTCTGCTTATAATGCCGATCCTGAAGGGACACCAGGGATAATATATGCGCAATCTGGGCTTTCAGGTCCTTAACTTCTAGATTTAAGCGGCAACACTGCAGATCTTCACAGAGTTCCTTAGGCAATTAGGAATGAGTAAAAAAAACAAAACCAAAGTACTGCACATCAGACTGATAGTGAGAAAATAAAATTTAAACTGAAAATAATATTAATTCGTCCTATCTTGAAAAGTAAAGATGGAAATCTATATTACTGAAGTTTTATGGAGAAAAAGTATGATTTTTTGATTTTCATTTACATGCATAAATAATGCTTTCTAGAGTCATTTGACCGACAGCAAGTGTGTTGTAATTAGCATTAAGAATCCAAGAGGCACACATCTATTATTATCTATGTATGCCCAAAAATATGCTTGTCTTTTCCTGTGCTCTTGCTCCATATCTGAGTTTCAGTGACATTATCTGGGACAAGTCCTTATTGTACTTTGTCATCTTCCTGAGATGCCAGTTTCCCGAGATGCCAGTATCCTGTTTGAAATACCTTAAAATAAATTAACTTCAGGGTATCAACACATTTTAGTCATCCCAATAAGAATACAGGCATTGAAGTATATTCCAATATATGAGCCAGATCACTGCTCATTACATTATCATTTAAGCCATTCCACTTGCTGGCTGAAACCAAAAGGCACCGAGGAAAAACACCCAGTTGTCTTATCTTCTTGTTCCTGTACAGACCTTCATCTCTTCTCCCAGCTCTGGTGCTTGCCTGAGGCTGCACTGAGCTGACTCCACTTGCTAAATCTTGGCAGAGAACTTAACTTCCTACTTCTTTTCCCCTTCCCACTCTTCTCCTAGCACCTTCCAAGGATTTTTTTGGCCAGGCTAAGAATTAGGTTGTTACATGGTTTGACAAGCATCAGGAGCTACTGTAAAGGCAAGACAAGAAGTGAAAGGCCAGAAGCAGCATCAATACTAGCACCTATCTGAACTGCCCAGCAATAGCATACTTACTTCAGCATGCATTTTTGCATGTCATCATCTACTTTCGTAACTAAGGAACACTTGCACAAATAATGAACCATTTTAGGGCAAAAGAACAGAAACAACTAACACTGGAATTTGAAATCATACTGAAAGAATGGCAGAAGCCATGAATAGAAGTAAGACAGAGAAGGGGGGGGGAATTAAAATCTATTCTTAGCTATAGTCAGATGTTGCCTGCAATGCATGAAACCCGTACTTGAAATGAAAGGCATTTTACCTTTGGAATGCACCCATCTTGACCCAGGAGACGCATTTCATTCTCAACACGATGCAGCCAATTGGTATTTTCCTCAAAATGTTCAGCCTCCTCTGCTCTCTTCTGCTCTATGAGCACACGGTGAGTTCTAAGCATCGCAAGCTTTTGGTCCCTCTTCCAAGTGGCCTAAAAATGAGCATTTAAGGTGAAAACTTTCAAACGATGTTCACAAATATTTTTATTTATATATATATATCTATATAAAGTCTTTTTCCATACTGTTATACTTAACTGGGAATAACAAACTTTTTGCATTTATTTTCAGTTTAATAAAAAGTTAAATAGTACAGTCTCTCTACAGGCATTACTTTAAGCATTTTCATTCCTCCCTCCCCCCTCCCCCCCCCCCATCCTTTTCCTGGAAACCCTTATAGAATCATAGAATAGTTAGGGTTGGAAAGGACCTTAAGATCATCTAGTTCCAACCTCCCCTGCCAGGGGCAGGGACACCTCACACTAAACCATGCCACCCAAGACTATGTCCAATCCAGCCTTGAACACCACCTGCGATGGAGCATTCACAACTTCCTTGGGCAACCCATTCCAGTGCCTCACCACCCTTACAGTAAAGAATTTCTTCCTCATATCCAATCTAAACTTCCCCTGTTTAAGTTTGAACCCGTTACCCCTTGTCCTATCACTACAGTCCCTGATGAAGAGTCCCTCTCCTGCATCCTTGTAGGTCCCCTTCAGATACAGGAAGGCTGCTATGAGGCCTCCACGCAGCCTTCTCTTCAGGCTGAACAGCCCCAACTTTCTCAGCCTATCTTACAACAGACAGCAGTGTCATTTGATTATTCCTTTGAAGAATAATACCTTTGATTTGATCAATTTCTGTTCCAGGACACAATTATCTTCAGTTGGAAAGACTGAAAAACTACTTGTGCACATAGAATCATAGAATAGTTAGGGTTGGAAAGGACCTGAACATCATCTAGTTCCAACTCCCCTGCCAGGGGCAGGGACACCTCACACTAAACCATGCCACCCAAGGCTCTGCCCAACCCAGCCTTGAACACTGCCAGCGATGGAGCATTCACAACTTCCCTGGGCAACCCATTCCAGTGCCTCACCACCCTTACAGTAAAGAATTTCTTCCTCATATCCAATCTAAACTTCCCCTGTTTAAGTTTGAACCTGTTACCCCTTCCTTGTCCTATCACTACATACAGACAGGCACACTTCTAGATAGAAATAACCTAATTATTTCTACTCAAGCATGAATATGAAGAAGGAATTTAACCTTTGTTTTCCGAAAGCAATATGTCCTAAGCAGAACTCACTAAAAGATAAAATATCTCACAAAAGGAAAACCCTGTATGTTCCAGCATAAAAATTCTTCTGATGCTTCTCTGAAATTTGACAAGGTAAAAGGCACAAAACCAGCACTAGCAAGCAGAATGAGTGAGGCTATGTCCTAACAAGGCAAAGAAGAGTCCTTCTATTCAGAAGACATGTAGCTTGCAATATGCTGTAAAAATTGGGACACTAACTCAGTTTGTCACAGAGAAGTGACAATTGGTCTCATTTTAATATTTAAGCATTAAGTGATTATATAATTACTTGAGCAAAACCTATACATTAGTATAGCAAAACTAAGAGTATACCTTGTATTATATTACAGAAAACTCACCTTTTCTATTCTTTCTTCAGAGCACATCAGTTGAATTTGTTCATGATATTGTTTCTGGTAATGTGTCTTCAGTGCATTTTCCTTTAGTTGCATTTCCAACTTGAGGTATTCTTTTCTGATTTCTTCACGGTTGGCAAACACACTCTTAAGGATTTCTTTGTGTCTATTAGAACCAAAAGATAACAATAAATAATGGATTACTCATTGAAGACTTTTTTTAATGACCATTTCCTTTGCAAGGGCAACTTTCAATGTTAGGCTAATGAAATAAATATACAAAAATTAAGAGGAGAAAAGTATATAGCCTGTTCTAGATGAGGACTAAATAAAGTGTCAGCACATCAGTAATGATTTTATATCCTTGAACTAGGAATGGGATGTGAAATTTTGAAGTGGAGACACTAGAAATAAGCCTTGTTATATTTATGAAGAAGACACTGGGATTTAAAAGAATGATATCTAACTTATTCACATAGGTCTTATCTCTGCCTCCAAAACAAACTAAATACCTGTGTTCTCTCCTTATACCAATTTATTAAACATATCAGACTACTGTTGCCATAGACACAAGGTCTCCTTCAGAAACCTGCTTGCTATCTCTCAAAAAATTAAAACCAAAAATCTTCAATTGCTCCCTCTCTCTGAAGTTTTGCTGTAGAATTTGAATCACCAATGGATGACAAATCAGAACATGCATCATGTTTTAACACATACTAGGCTAATAGGTGGGAAAAACACAAACCAATGATAGAAGGTACTCAAAACTTATTTTAAGGAGACCAATGTTTGAGTAGCCTCAAAATCTGCTTATCCCTAGTCTGCAATGTAAATGAGAATAACAAAAATAAGGAGAAAGCCTAGAAGCATTACCATATTGCAATATAAGTTTCAGTGGTGGTACTTTCTCACTTCACTCCTGAATACTCAAAATGCAGTACAGAAGAGCCCAAAAAGATACTGTATATTTCAGTAATGACCAACCTTGTATACAAGCCATGTCACAACATCCTACTGATATGTTAGAACTTGCCACAAGAACCAAGGCACAGTTTAACATGCTGTTGTGGTTTAACTAAGCTGGTAGCATGCAAACGTTCTAAAGACATGCAACATTTTTATACAGTGTATAAACAGTAATGATATTAAATACCATACTAATATGATAAAACAACCCATAGGTGCAACCAGAGAGCAAGTTGAATAGACTTTCTTGCCATGTAGGTGTCTTCTTACCACTGTTTCAGAAGTAACAATTCCATTACATAGTCTAAAGTCTGAATAATGGCAAGTCTTTTATTTTAGTGTTTTATTACTGTAATTTTAAAAGTGAACAG
The DNA here is from genome assembly GCA_028858755.1 of Ara ararauna. Taxonomy (NCBI): domain Eukaryota; kingdom Metazoa; phylum Chordata; class Aves; order Psittaciformes; family Psittacidae; genus Ara; species Ara ararauna. The sequence goes on from CM054380.1 coordinate 27,986,824, forward strand.
AATTAACAAATGAATTCTTATGTACACTTTTAGAAATTCTACAGTTTCAGGGTTTTACCTAAGTGTCCACATATCTAGGTAAATTATGTACTAAAGCCCACGCAGAATTTAGACATAATATTTCTTTAAGGTATAACATAGTCAGCTGCAGAATATCAGAGTTCGTACCCTAACACTGTTACTATCTATACAGTCTGCACTACTATAGTATCCATAGAAACATGGTTCCTCCCAGCTGCCTGGGAAACACAGCAATACGAAATGAAGGTGAATCCTCTCTCTGAATTTACTTCAGAGTAAAACCCTGAGCATAATATAAGAAAGGCTGTAGATTCTGTGTACAGTCACTGTGAGGAACTATTTCAGGTAAATCAACTCAGTGTCCCAAATATAGCATCAAGAAGCCTTTGCAAAGTTCTAGTCTTGAACTGGATTCATTCCTTGAGTAAGCACACTTCTATTCTTATCTCCACCCTCTCTTCTTCACTTAAGGATGACAAAGTGATCCTGTAGGCATATCCAGGGTATGAACTCTGTGCTACCTGGTCTCAAAGAGCTTGTGGATCTGCCAAGGGTAGTTCCAGTTTCTACTGCTACCTCAACAGGCTCAAGACTCTAACATTTGGCAGACAGTGCATGACCAAGCTTCAGACAGAGGTAGCAGGAATGATGTATAGTTTTGAAGAAGCAAGTGGTGTAATCAGCAAGTGTCTTCCAGGTAACAGTGAAGCAAAAGCCATAGGTAGCTGGACTGAAACAAGAGATTCTGAATAAGGCTCTCTACCCTGTCCCAAACGGAAGGGAAAGGGCAGCAGAATATCTTCAAAACCTGTAAACAAATATGGGGGAAATCAACTCGGCACCCATACCACCAGTAGGATGAACCTGACAGGATCCTCATGAGGAAGAACAGAATGAAACATCCACTTTATTGCCTTTATCTAGAGGGGTTTGGATAAGCTTACATGCGTGTCTACGGATTTTCCAGAACATTAACACCCTAACATTCTCTGACCAAGAAATCTTGGCACAGAATGTGTCCAGAATTTTGAAAAGACATTTTAGAGACCTTGCCTTTGACTGACTCTTCCCACACAGAGAATGAAATAAAGGGCAAATCACAAGAAATTAAATTAACCTTAAAGACTTACAGTGCAAAAATATGCAGGAAAACTGTCAGAACTCTCAATATGGCTTGGAAGCCTACACTTCTTTTGAAAATTAAATAAAAATAAAACTGAATGAGAGGTTTATTGAAACCTCTGGACAGCCAGTAAAATTAAGCTCAGAGAGAATTTTGCTTTGAATGGGTTTTTACCAAAGTTTTTCAGGTCAAAAAATACCACATTCAAATGGCCAATAAGAAGTTAACTGAAAAAAACTAGGCGAGTAATTCTCAGAAATACGTGGCGAGATATGCAGAGACTGATCCAGAAAGACTTTCACACAAAAACCTAACCTTCTTATAGAATAGATTGACTTCTGCACAAATCCATATACCATGTCTTAATCTGTTATTTTTTGTGTGTTTTCATGAGAGACTGTCACATCAGAAAAGACAGACAGGAACATCACCAAGAATAAAAAGAGACCAAGAAATACAAAAGCAATAGAAAGCGAGGAACCCACAAACATAAATTAAACTCTGTGGAAAGAACAACTTCAAGTTCTTGCCTCTCTTAAACCTAGCAGAAAACTTATTAACAAAACACTATCCGGCAGCAGCTATCATTTATGCAAACTACATTCTGCCCACCCAAAAAGGGACCTGTTAAGTAGCTTTGCTGAAAGCTAGCATTCATATGCTCTTTCCGGCTGCTTATATGTGTTGTCTGCCCGATTACTTAAACTAAAGTAGACTGTGAGGAGAAACACCACCATTAGAACTTAGACTATAGTTTTGGAATTTCAAATTTAGTTCCATTTGGTAATACTTTCCCAGAGTTATTGATAAAGAGCCTTGTAAATAGTACTGTGCCTCTCCTCAAAAACTATTACATTGATTTTAGAAGTCTAGATATTGACCACTTTATTACCTTCAAAATTATAGTAACTTACTCTTACTTCTGAGACATTTGCACATATTTTTTTTTGTCCTGAAGATAAGCTTCCTACCACAAAAATGTTTTTTTCCTGTTATTAAAGGACTTTGCCTGGTTTTAAAAATCCTGTGAGATGGACTTTTTATCCCTTAAGTAAGACTGTTCTATAGACAGATCTATCGGAAAGCTTCTGTTGCTATTAAGTTCAACTTATCTTCCCCTTTCTTATATGCATTATATTTCTGCATTACATATAACTCAACTTTTGTTACATTGATCATTCTATTTTTGTTGTTAGGTTATGGCTCAGCCCACACATACAGACCAGTTGTATGTTTATTTAGTAGTTTGGCTTGTTTGCTTTGGATTTTTTACTATATTTTTTGGCTCAAAATAGGATAAGAATTTGATAAAACTCATATTTGATGTTATTCTGAAAATCTACATTGCAAAATAGTACTTCATACAACCAAGATTAAAGAAGGTTGCAATTTTTCTCCAAAATTGTTAGCTTTTGGTGGTAGAAAAGAACTTTTTAGCTCTACAGAGCTCTAGAGCTTCCTAAGAGGACACTTTCTCTAACATCTTTTATGTTACTAGTGGTAGAATTCCATCTGCATGTTAATACAGAATAATATCGTTAGCGTTGAGATAAAAATACTCCAATCTGACATAAAATTTCTTCATTACAATAACAAAGCTATTGAGATGCTTCAAAAAAAAAAAAATTCAATCTAGGAAGTACTTCATAAGAAAGTTTCTATAGATACAAGACCCTTCATCACTGATCTCAATTGTGATGTCGGAGCAAGTCATGTTAGTTTCTTGAGGATTAGCTATCTTGCAGTGTTTTACTGAATTTTCCTAGAAGGTTAATATCAGGATATTTCAAGTATACATTATTTGCTTTAAATCCACCACCAAACTGTTCTGTAAAGAAGTGATAAATTATGCAAAGCCACACCTAGCCTAAGCAAAGCAATCATAGAATCATAGAATAGTTAGGGTTGGAAAGGACCTTAAGATCATCTAGTTATAACCCCCCTGCCAGGGGCAATGCTAAAAATAGGGAAACCTACACTGGAAAGAGTTGCTTTATAAATGCTTTTGCAAGTTATGCAAACCCCAGTTTTGACGCAAGATTGCAATCTGATTCACTTACCTTTGTATTATCACTTGTTGGTTGTTTGAAAGTATTGTAGCATCAGGATTTCCAGGAATGCTTCCTTGCTTTTCTTCATATTCTCTCAGTTTCTCTTTCAACATTAGGATCTAAACCAAAAAAGTATCTTTTAGTTGGAATATAATGGGTATGTTTTTTTTAAAACTATTGTTCTGAGCTTATGTCTTGAAAAAACTTCACAAATGGCAGTAAGGGATATTCTTAGAGGAAAAATATCTTGCTTCTGCAGACTATATGGCAGAATTAGGACAATACTGCCATACAAGTTTAATCCCATAAATACATATTAATTTTTTTATTCAAAGTTGTAACAATCTTTCACAATTTTAACAGATTTTTTTTTTTTTTAAACATACCTCTTTCTTTTGTTCATTGCAAATTTTAACATACTGGCTTATGTGACTGTCCAAACTAACAACATTGCTCTTCAACTGTTAAAAAAAAAAAAAAAGGAACAAGTTAGAATTTAAGAAAGCTCCTTCATGTTTTCGTGCATAATAAATACACTGTCTGTAAGTACTACATAATTATACTTGTACTGTATTATGAAGAAAAGGGTGAATAAAATCCTGACTTGCACAACAGAAAAAAAATGACTCCCAACTTCTGGAGTCATCTGTTGCACTCCCATGACCATTTCCCTCAACAGAACAATAAAAAAAATATTGATATGTGCACGCACATTTTGCACTTATTCAGATTAGTTTTACTATTTTATGTCTATCTTCTGCCTTTTATTATAAAAACTATCATTAAGTTTGCAACATGTGTAAACTACAGTCAACCCATATTACATAGAAGAAATTAGGATCAACGCTACAAAGGACTATAGAAAAATGGAGAGAAGATGACAGGTCACTCCAGTAGGTTTTCATGTATCAATATAATCTCATTGAGCTTTGTGGCTCCAGCTGCATTCTACCTGTAACAAACCTGGACTAGCTCTTGCACAACTGCTTAGACAGTTCTTTAATATGCTTTACAGTTCTCTGAGAAAGTAGTAAGATACTAAAACTGGCTGTGAATTCTACCAGCTAAGAATTATTTCTAAAATTGATGCTCACAAAACAAACTTCCAAACTGGCAGAATCATCCCACTAATGAAGCTTTGTTGCTTTTAGGCCAGAACTCATACCACCATTTCTCACTCATCTGAGTAGTTAAGCGTAAGAAACACGAGCTAACTAACAAAATTTTAGGGCAGAAGTGAAGGTAATTACAATCTACTAAAAGAAATAACTCCCTCAATACTGTTTCATTATACTTTGACGGATCAATAAATAACAACATACTCACAGAAGACTTGATATCCTTTGCTCTGTTTGCATACTTAAGAGTATTATACGTATCATCATAAAACATTGACGATGGACTAATGGCAGCTATCATTATTGTTCGGCAGTTTCCTCCAAGAGAATCTTTCAATAAGCGAGTGAGCTTGCTGTTTCGATAAGGAATGTGCTGTTTTTTACTCTAGAAAGAAAGTTGATATGCAATTCCTGGGTTAGCCAGCTGTATTTTAAATATTCACCTGCCTAAAAGTCTGCTTAGAATTTCAAAAAGGCCATAAACCACAATAAACAGCCTTGGAGCTTTTCTTTGACTTAAGTAATCTTTCTCAGAACTACATATACATTTCAAAAGCTTTTAAATCTCTTGGAACTCTTTAACACCTTTATACCACCTGTGTTAGCCAGGTTTCTTTCTGATGCCCAGATACATAACTATTTTTGTGATGTGGGCAGCTAACAGGAAAGGCAGAGTACATTAAGCCACTTACAAGTTCACAAAAAAAATGGAGGTTGGGAAGTACCTCTCAAGATTCATTTAGCCTAATCCCTCTCCTCAAAGCATGGTTACCTACTGTAAGCTGCCAAGGTTAGAGTACCCCAGTTAGATCACTAGTACCCCAAGTCCTGCACCAAGTTGGTCAACATCAAGAATCGCACTTTTGGTCCATGTACAGATTTCATATTCTGCCTTCCACTCCAACAGCATGATGATGGGAGAACAAAAACAGTGTAGCTGTAAGGCAATGGACTTGTCTTTGGCTAAAGTTCAGGAGGTCTTGTCCTCCCACACAACTGTCCCCAACCCTTCCCTTGAGTTACTGAGCTAGATGACAAGACTAATTCACTACTGTGAATGGAACTGCGGGGGAAAAAAGGCTGTGAGTGTGGGTGTATGGATGCATGCAACACCTATCCAAGTTTGGATAGGTGTTTTCTCTTACAAGAGCTTCCTCCCCTAAGATTAAAGGGCACAAACTTCCAGAAAAGTCTTTACCTTAATAAGGCTATATATTCACTCATGAAATCTTCTCTACACATGCTTGATTTTGAAAAATGTGGTAAAGAATAGGAGGTACATTTATCTTTGACACTATTCTTAGGTGGCTGCACACTATTTTTGAGAACTCTCCCATTGGGACTGTGAACTAAAGTCAATGAAAGCTTACCATTTTTCGAAGTATTTTCAGAACACTAGGAGGTGAGGACTGCATGGAAAAGAAGCACATACCTTTGGATCTGCCAAGGCATTAATGACATTTCCCAGAGCTAGCAGGGAGCGGTTAATATTTGCTCCTTCTCTAAAACGGTCCCCCTTGGCATTTGTCACACTGGCACGTTCAGATCCTGCCAGGTCAATGAGAGTCATTTTGGCGATGCGAACATTTTGATTGATACTGGCTGGTTTATCTTGCTGCCTTAGATAAATCTACAATTAAAAAAAAAATATATTTAAAAAACAACAACTAACAAGTCCTGTTACTCTAAGTAATAACTTTATTTCATGGTGTAATAACTGTTTTCAGAAATATTGGCATCCTTCCCAGAATCCAAGTTAAACCTTCCAGTACACCTCTAACACCAATAGGCAGGTTGGCCTAATGGGAAATAGCGAATCCATTTCTGACACTGACCCCTTAAACTTGACAGCTTCAGCTATTAGTAAGGAAAAAGAAGCAGGTTGTGTCTGCACTGGATTTGGTTCGTTTTCAGCATAGCAACCTGTATGGTACTTTCATATGTGTGACCCCAACAGTGCTGGTGGCACACCAGCATCTAGCTTTTGCTCTAGCTTTTTTGGTTTCTCCACAGTACCCATTGCTTGAGGACTGCTGGACATCAGTCTACCAGTGGCAAGTAATTGCTTCCCCCTCCAGCCTCTTCACTTAAGTAAAACAGGTTATTTCCCTCCCCTCTATTTTGCTGCAGAGGACTAAGCAAGCAACCAGGCTGGGGCTTACCAGAGTGGCAAGGATCGGAGGGCTTCAAGTGATTTTCATAGCTAAAATAGCCCTCAGTTCCTCAGCACTCAAGATGTATAACACACTATTTCACTTCAAACTGAAAAAGGTCTTAATTTTTTTCAAGGCACCTTTACGAGTATGCCATAAAGATATACGTATAGGGAAAAATGAGGAAAAAGGCTGGACTTTCAGTGATTTAGACTTAACTATAAATACCACTAATAAGGAAACAATACTCATGTACTGCTGTGAACACACATATTACTCCAGGCCCTTCTGGAAACCTGCTCCTCCTTACCCTTTCTTTCCTGAAATTTTCATTGTACAGGACATATATAAAGTAAATGCTTTTGCTTCCTTCTGCTAGTGAAGATATTCTTTCCTCATGTTTATGAACAAGTAGGCAAAGCATGATAACACAGTCAATAAGAAGAATTACTGTATCCTTAGATGGCTTTTACTTGCTCAGGATTCTCTAGAAATTCCCCCTTTTTTTGTATTGACTGCCTTGCCATTTGCAAGGCTAAAGGTTATTGACAGTTTCATGAACGGGCTTTGAGACAGTGAATTGGGAAAGAGTTGTCTTACATGTAAAGGAATTGACAAATAAAGACAATATGTCACCAGTTCTGCAGTTTTAAGCGTTGTACATGAGCAGTGAAATCTTCACAGCAATTTATAACATCAAAAAAATTTGCAAATATTGGAAGTGAATAAAATTCTCATAACTTGCCACTAAACACCTATACCAAATAGATGTGTTTCTCTATCAAACAGTACAAGTAGGTTCTATTTCCAGTACAATACACACACAAAAAAACCACACTACTCCCCAGTACTTACCTTGGTAAAGTAGCTATCTCCAGCTAAATAACGTTCTACCAGAACCCAGTAACTATCATTAGTGAAGTAGGGAAAAGGGGAGTGACAGCCAAACTATGCTGTACAACACATCTTTTACAAAAATTTAAGATACAGGAGATGCCCCAAAGCAGGATCTTTCTACTTCTCTGTCAGCAAAACATTTTCAATAGAACAGTGTAGCAATTGGGATTTTACTTTCAAATGCAGTAATTGCCTGACCTAGATAGATATTTCAAACCAAAGACAGATGGTACAGCAAGGCAAAAATCAGCTCAGAATGTCCTGGGACAAGACTTTTATTATTTTGAGTCAGTCCCAGAAAACATCCTGCTCCAATAAAGAGAACAACAAAAATCATCTCCAGCATAAAACAAACACATCTCTACAAACAAAAGCAACTCTGAAAATAACAGAAAACTTAAAAATGAAGAGGAATCAAGACAGCAATAGGTATTTCTCATAACTTGCACCTGTGGAAGCAAAGAGGCAATAAAAAAATATAATAAGCAGGTAAGACATGTTTTGCTAAATGCCACAAATTCGTGAAAATAGAAACTGACACAAGTGGTTACTTTTAGCACTAATTGACTAGTTTGTAATTACTTCTTACAGATGCCACCACTAATTGCATTAAGTAGATGGAATATTTAAGAACCCACTTTAAAACTGTATGGGTGTGAATTTGCTTAAATGGGTACACGCTAATTAACATATGTTAAACTTCCAGTGTATTCAATGGACCTACCTAGCTAGCAACAGTAATATTCCTTTCAAGTGCCACATGCAGATGCAAGCATTTCTATTAAACATTTATGTACACATTTTTCTAGATAAATGATTAATCCTCTCCTCCTCTCAAGCATAAAGTCACTTTTGCAAAAAAGGCTTAAAACCCATTCCCTCTCACGTGTGTTATTATTCAAAGGCTGCACTTGTTTATCTCTCAGAATACACTTATTAGTAGATATTTGTACAAGTCACATTCAAAATACAATTGTTTAACAAAACTAATAATTACTTTTACTAATACTTTGTGCACTTGGCAGAAAATACAACTTAAGCAAAAGCAACAAAACATTTTGATTGACAGATAGACCATCTCAAAAGATGAACACAACAAACATTCAGGATTACCTCCTGACAGGAATAACTGGATTAGGAATACTGCAAAGCACGCCAGAGAAAGGTTTTGCCAACTCTAGTATCCTTCAACAGAATCAATCTGACAGTTTTGGTGAATGAACAGTGCACTGAGACTGAATGCTGAGTACAGAGCAGAACAGGCTTCTAACCATGACATGGCAATGCCTATCCTTTGCATTGAAAGGTCCTTTGCTTCATGAACAAGCTTTAAGCACTAGATATTTGTTCATGAAATCAAGGTCAGTCAAGCATGCCATTTAACTGAATGCAGCTGTGTATGGAGACTGCCTAAAAGGCCGCCAGTGCACTTTAACCAGTCGAGGGTACCTTGCTGGCCACACTACTGATATGGGAGGACAGAACAAAGAACATGAAGAGATTAGTCCAAAAATAACTTCGTCTCTCATCTCAAGCTCAAAGACACAAATGTTCACACTAGCTTAAATAATCTTAAGAATTCTATTATCAACAGCAATGAAAACAGAAATCATTCAGGACTTAATGTTATGAGCTACAAAAGCATATCCTTCTTGTTCTTTAAGGTCAGATGTTTACTGTAACAGTATTTCATAACCAAATGATTGTTATTAGTACATAGTCATGCAACACACCAGTTCACAGTGTGTATATAATATGCACACAAATAAAAACCTGCAAAGCTTGTTCATTTTAAATCATAAAATGAAAAGCATTTACAAAACCATTGAGCATAACAGCTTTTATTCAGTGCATGGCAAACAAGGCTGCATCCCAAATATATTCATATATATATACGCATGCACACAAAAATAATGTATTTGCTGTTCCTATAATATTCAAATACAACAGGATGCTTCTTTTAATTATGTTTTTACTTATATCACCATAAAGAAAACAATCCTCTCACCTGCAAGCATTCGTATTTGGTTTAATTTTCGTGTCTGCAAGCTGGAAATAGTTTCAAATGATAAATTTTTTAAAAAAGCATAAATACCATTCATTTTATTTTGTCAGACATTCAAAGAAAATTGTAGTAAGATAATAGGTAGAGTAATTTTGTCAGTGTAGTTTATTTGGTGCATGTGCAATGTTTGTTAACAAGTAGGTGTATCTACCATGAAATCAATTTAAGACATATACTGCCTGTTATTAAGCATTTCTCATTTATCTTGACAGTAGAGCTCTGGCAAGGCAACTTTACAGCTAATTGCACTGCCATCATCTATGTCAAAATACAAACTTCTGGCTATAGTTATTAAGCACTGTCTAAGCCTGCAGGTACAGTTAAGAACTGCCTAACAGTGAAACAGTTTACCTGTAATTCAAGGAATATAAATTTTTTTTACTATTTTGCAATCCAGAATTGTAACATTTAATTATTCAAGATAATGTGCTTTGCAGTATGCACTAGAAACAGCAATAAAGGAAGTTTTAGTTAACAAATTCTTTTTAAATACTACTTTTTGAAAGCATCACAGGTTGCATTTAAGAGGAGTCAGAAGGATAAGGTGGTGGTTATCACACAGCAATAATCTTTGCAGAAGCCTTAAGTTTTAGTAAATTTCTACAATAGATTCAAAACTCTCATAGATGTAAACTAAAAATCAGCATTTAATTTTGATGACACAAATAAGTGTATGGAGATATTTTCAGAGAACATATATTGCTTTAATTGTTTCAAAATTTGGTACATACAGGAACAGTAAGAAATTATTTTAGTATAAAAATCAACATTCTCCAAAGTGGAATGAGAAAGTGCTACTTGAGATTCTCAGTTCATAGTCAGACACATAACTGCAGTCTGTAAAATATTTTTCCTAGAAAAATTCTGTGCAATGGAATGAAACTAATAAGTACTCCTGGTTTCATTAAGCAGAAAACATTAGAAGAACCCCAAACTAAGACCAAAACCCCATCAACTTTCAGCTTATAAGATTACAATATTGAAGTACATTAAAAGTTCAAGATTACAGCTTTCCAGAAAAGCTATTTCTTCCAAGGAATATTAGTTTAAATGATTGGAACTAGAGATATTTACACTAGAATAGATTAATTCAGTGAAAGCACTATGAATCTTTACAAGAAATAAGTCAAAAGGAACAATAAACTGGAAAACTTTATTCTCTAACCCTAAGTTGCAACAGTTAGTTTAAAAAAAGACCAAAACACTTCCATTGCATTCAACCTTAATTAAATCCTACAACTCACAGTAATGACCACTGTACATCTACTGTCTCATCTTACCTGAAAGACAGCATGGGACCGGGAAGAGGAGGCATTTACATCTGTAGGGTGCTGTGTTCTATTGTTATTTCCATAATCCAACATTTGAAGGATTTCCCCTGCTGATTTAGGCTTTATGGGTAGAGTACAAGATAAATGCACTGTTAGTCAACTGTAGGAAATTCTACACTGATCTAAAAGACATTAATATTCACCTTCAGCAAAATAGAAGAACTTGAAATTTTAGTTACCCAAAATTATGAAAATTTTCCTATTTTGAAGTACTTCACCATTTGTACCTTACTGCTATTTAACTGAGAAAAGCAAGCACTTTAAAATCAGAGAATTTTCTTAGTGAAGAATTTAAACAAATCTGCTAAAGTTCTTCATTGTTATAAGAAGCCTTACTTAAGAAAGGTTGACTTAATTTTTATTGCATTAATGCATTAAACAATATACTCAATTTCTCCCCAGGAGACACAAGTTTTGGGAAGGACTGTGTTTACAGAGTGAGCCAACCTAATAATAGTTTCCTCTTGAATCATTATTCCCTGTACACAAAAGCTGGAAGCTGCATAGCATGTAACGCATGCTAAAAGGCTGCAGGAAAATAGGTCCATCAGAGCTGATTTTCAGGTTCTGTCACTGACTTAGCCAGAGAATTGCTACACTGGCCTGGAAAGGCAATTTAACATGAAACTTCTCAAACAAGGCTATTTAAAAACAAAACCAACACTAAGACATTGCAAGGGTGTAGAACACTTGAAGATGGCACTGAAGGCCACGAATTTCTTGAACAAGTGCTAAGATGTTTTAGCAAAAAAACCTCATATCTTGAAAGTAAGCATCCAACCAATGGTACCCATTTGATAATGAGCAATGAATACTTCCATCTATCTGTATTCAATATCAGAACTTTTTTTCCCACAACATGCTTTTGAATTATTACTTATGCTTGCAAGTTACTAAGGTATTGGCAATTACGGCCAGGAAAAAAGTCCACTAGGAAATCACTTAGTTGGACACAACTTCCACAGAGCAATGGGATCCTACCCATTTTCTCAAATGCACTGTGAAGCATCCTGAATTTCAAGACCTATTTACATACCTGATGTAGCGTTAGCCCTTGAACTACCACCCCTTTCTGGGTATCTTCACGAACAGCCAGAGGTCCTGAGCTCACCAGCAGATCACGGATCTGTTCATTGTAGACCTTTGAAAGGGAATTGAAAAACTTTTAATATAACTGTCCTGTCACACTTGAAAGGTTTAAATTTAACTAACCAGAAATCAACGGTCTTTTTAACACTGCTTTAAGACAAAATAACAAATTCATTCTGTTGCAATTTTGCCAAAGAGCTCTCCTATACTGAGCTTGAAATATTCAATTAATTTAATTGGCATGATTTTTTTTTTTTAGCTATTGAAGTGGGAGCCACTCTTTCCTAGTAAATAATTGTTCTTTATTAAAAAAATAAACAAATAAAAGAAGTTTTAATTTACAAAATCCCCCAACTTTTGCAGAAAGCGTAAACCCAATGCATTTATTACACTTTACGATCCATAAACTTCAGAAAGTCCTCTTAATCCCTATATAAATCTATTAAACTTCTTAAATACTTTATTACTCAGTCTGTGGAAGCACTGGAAATAGCACATGGCAAAGCAAACTGTTCCCTCCTCCTTCTCTCCCTCCCCACCTGCCATACTAACTTTTCTTCCATTAAGCCTTTGAGGGGGCTAGAAAGTAACAATTTCACTACTACTACTTGACAGCAGTGCCAAGAAAGCTTATAAAAACAGAACTGCAATGCAAAAAAATTGGAGAGGAGAGATAACAAAGAACAAAAACAATATTTGTAAAGAGCTAATCATTGACATATCAGCTCCAATTCAAGCAGTTACTCTGTATCTCAAATAAACAAAACACTTCGAAAAACATCATCAAAACCGGATTAGATACTTTGTTGTGTGATCTCACAGGACTTATAGAATTTCACTGTTATGTCATATTGTTAAATATAACCCTGAAAAGATTTTTCTTTTACACAACAGAAGTTCAGAGGAATGTAACTGATCAGAAAAACAAAAATCATTAGAATGCTCAGTGAAGACACCAGAAGATAGTCCTTTTTGGATAGCCTTCTGTAAAACAGCAACAGGTGACCATGAATAACACCAAATTTGTGGAGCACAGTTTAGCTTCATTCCTATCAGGGACACATGTTGAAAAGTCCCAGAAAGTGCTGAAGAAAGGCAAACCCAGCTTTTTCCCTTAAAATATGCCTTCTTAAAAGCAATATACCAAATACAAGAACTCACCTCTAAATAAGAGACAGCAATATTGCATATCTTATCTTCTTTTATTTCATCCATGGAATTATAAAGTGCCATCATGGTTAAATACATCACACCAGGATCTTCAGGGGAACCCAGCATTGTATGAGTCTTTCCAGCTCCCGTTGCACCATATGCAAGCACTGAAGTTTCACAGAACAATACAACAAAGAGACACATTTTATACCAGTAAGCTAATCAGGAACACAAACCAAATGAACATCCCCAGACCTCTGTTATTCTGCAGAGCTGTGTGCAAAAACTGATCAAGTTTCTTACTTAGGCTTTACCTTTTACAGCTATAACTAGAAAGATATTTAAAAAAAAAAATTGCATTTACTTTTTAATTTTCAGTTCAAAATATATTCACTGGCAATTTACCATGAAACTTTGCTTTCTCTCCGAATCCTAAACCATCAACTTATTGCAGGTAGGTTATTTCATTTCCCCACCACACTCCATTCACCAATTAAAAGAACCAAGCTCTTAAAAAGAATTCAGAAAGCAGGCAGGGACACAGCTGCTTCTGGTTGAGTAACTCTTTTCAGAGAGCTCCCTTCATAAGCATGCATACATCCAATAAAATTCTAAAGTGTATTACAGCCCTAACATGAAGTCATTTTCCAAATAGAGCTTCCACAGGCGAAAAAGTCAGCCTCTCATATCCATAAATTAAAATAAAAGTCTTTCTATTATTACATCTCAGTCTCTCTTAAGGCCCCTGCAGCCATCGGACACAATGGTAGAAGCTTGAAGGAATTCTGTAAAGTTTTTGAATTGCAGATGTTAAACAGTAAATTTACCTGTGCAGTTATATCCATTTAAGAAGCCACTGATCACACTTTTGGTAGTATGCTCAAATACTTCCAATTGGGTTGAGTTTTCAGCAAAAACAGCATCAAATACGAATTTCAGGTCTTTCTTTTGTCTTTTATTAATATCCCTATGGGTCATTTTCTTTCCATGAAAAAAGCTAACTTCTTCTTCCTTGGGATCAAAGACCAATATATGCTGGTCAACAACATGAACAACCTTGGTAAAGTTGCTATCTTTTTCCTTTTGAGACTCTGGACGCACACGGACCACCACTTTGACATGATTACAGACATTTTCTTCCTTAGTAGCAGACATAGCATCCCTTTAGTCCCTCTTCTTTGCTTCTGGGACTCTTTCAAGATCAAGCGGCTGAATCTTTTCTGCAATAAACAAGAAAAACTCAAAACCAAAAAACAAAACCAAACAAAAAAACAAAGCTTGAAAGACCTTACGTTTCACATATAATCTTTTGAATAGTCCATGATTTTAAGTAGGACTAGCATCTTGTACTTGCGCTACATCTCCCCTTCCTTCTGTTATTTAGTCCTTTGGAAAGCACTGTCACTAGCCTAAAAAGATGACCCAATTCAACACCACTTTAAGAAAAGGAATTAGCATTTCCGCGTGAAATTCTTAAGCTTATTTTAACAATTTGAACTCATAAAACGTCTACCGTCTTTTCTTCATTTGAGAGCAAGATTGCAGATATGCCACCAGGTTTCCATACGCCAAAGGAAGTGTTTCTTTTTTTTGTCCTTTAATAAAACCCAGTAACTGCCTATCTACTTTCTCTGGGCTTGTTGGTTTAATCGCGTTGGACGTTTAAAGAGACAGTTAAAGTGGTATTCACGTTAACATAATTCGCAAAGGGTACAAAAACACTTTCCACATAATTCAAAGTACAGCTTCCTTTTAACGGGCCATCGTAGCTGACAACTGAAAGCTAGTCACTCCTAACACCATACAGCGACTCTGTAGTAGAGTCCTGGTAATGCTTTTGCAGCTTCAGGGCAAGCCGCCCCCCTCTCAGACGAGTCACCTCGCAAACACTGGGCTGACTGGAACACAGCGGCGAAACAAAGCCATAAAACGGACAGAACGCCCAGAAACAGACAAGGGCGGCACAGCCCCGCCAGACGCTCTCAACCCACCGCAAACAGCCCTCCCCTGGGCCGAGCCACCCGATCAACCCCGCACCTCAGCCAAAGGCAGAGCGGAGGGTCCCAACCCGCACGCCAGCCACCGCTCACCTCAAGCCCGCGCAGCACCAACCGCCGCTCGCGGCTCCCGCCGAATTCAAACACAGGCGTCCCGCCCCCCCCGCCTCCCCATTGGCAGTCGCTCTCGTGACGCTGGCAGCGCGACGGTGTGGATGGTAAGCGCGCTTGTCGTGCTGTGGCGGGGCCTGGTGGTGTGGGGCGCGGTTGCTCTGGGGCGGGCAGCTGTGTCGTGCTTGACGTGGGGATGCGGACCCTGGGGCTCAGCCCTGGGCCGTGGGGGCTGCGGGTGGCTGCTGCTGGCAGTGGCTCTGCTGGCGGGAGGGCGAAGTGGAAGTTGCTCAGTTTCTCGCCTTTTTGAGCCTTAAGGGAGAGCGAGAGCTCTGAGGAGCGGAGAGGCTGAGGCGAGGGGTGTGGAAAGGGAGCGGCCCAGCCCGCTATGAGGGTATTTTCCAGGCCTGGCAGGGCGGGGGGGTTCTTATGCCGTACACAAGGTCACTTTTGGGTCCCGGCTTCTTCCTGCCGGGAGGTGCCGGGGGTCGGCGTGCCCTGGCCGGGGTGCGGGCGGAGTGCCGCTTCTTCGGTCGTCTCTGAGGAAGAATCCGTGCGGAGTCCGTTTTTGTTAGTCACGCTCAGTGCAAGTCTTGACTCAAACTGTCCGAATGCTGCTTAAGAAAGTAACTTAAAGTGCTGTAAGAAAGTAACGTGGTTTTGCTCACTTGTAAGGAGAAACAAATCCCGCGGGTATTGCAGTTCCTTGCAGAACCCTGGACCTGTGGTATGTCTGTGAGAGGTTACATAGAGTGACACATGCTTTCAGATTTAAGGTGAAGAAGGGTCAATGTTTTCCTCACCTTAGTATTTTCTCCTGAATCTTAAAATGGGTACTTAAATTGTTATGAGACTGATTTTCCATGATCTTATTTACAACAGGCAAAATAACATGTGAAGCCTCCAGTTTGGTAAATCCAAACAAAGCACTTAATAAAAATCTGTTAGTTAAAATAAGGTTTCCCTTTGGCTAATAGTATAAATGTAGGGTGACATTTCTTCAAATGCTTTCATGTCGAAGTTTGCTGTTTGATGGGAGAGGGTACACAATGCAGTACTACAGAAGGTCTCAGCTCCATGAAGAAATCCAGAGATCTTACAAATCAAGCCATGTCATCACCTCTGTTAAACTTTTTTTTTTTTTAAATGGAAATTAAGTTACGTAGCGTTCTACTAGTTGATTACTGGCTTGGTTCTGGAGCGGTTTAGACAGAGTGAAAAAAATCTGCAGTTCTCTGTGTAGTTAGACAAACTGTAGCTAAACACTTGAGTTTTTCCAGGGTTTTGAGTATTATTTTGCTTAGTTTTACTGTGGAGCATTCTTAGCTCTAGCTGTGTTTAAAATATTAAGATATAATCCGGGGATTATAGCAGTAAGACAAGGGGTAACGGGTTCGAACTTAAATAGGGGAAGTTCAGGTTGGATATAAGAAGTTCTTCACTGTGAGGGTAGTGAGGCCCTGGCACAGGTTGCCCAGAGAAGTGGTGAATGCTCCATCCCTGGCAGTGTTCAGTGCCAGGTTGGACAGAGCCTTGGGTGACGTGGTCTAGTGTGCGGTGTCCCTGCCCATGGCAGGGAGGTTGGAACTAGATGATCTTAAGGTCCTTTCCAACCCTAACTATTCTATGATTCTATGATCTTAAGGTCCTTTCCAACCCAAACCATTCTATGATAACAAAACCCATATATTTACTATATGTGTAACACTAAATTACAGCACAGTTTTAAATCTGGTTGTAGTATTTGATTTGTGCATTCCCATTGTAACTAGAAATATGGAGAACTTGGCAACCAGAGTGCTACTACTCAGAGCAAATGTCTCATTTTGGCAAAATGGAGGGGTGCAACCTGAAAATGAAGTTACTATTCTGGTTTGCTCAGGTGCTGTTAGTCATTTAATGCTAAAGTCTGGGACATTAACACAGTCCTGCCAGTGTAATGGGAAAGAAGGTGTTTCTTATGAAAGGAAACCCATTGTTGCTTGAATATGATTGATTGAGAGAATAACATAGTGTCCTGGGTTCAGCAGCAGCAGTCATTTTTCTCCTTCTTAGTAGCTGGTGCAGTGCTGTGTTTTTGACTTTCGGCCTGGGAACGGTGCTGACAACACCGATGTTTTCAGCTGCTGCTCAGTAATGTTTACTCTGACCAAGGACTTTCTGAGTCTCATGCTCTGCCAGGGAGGAGGGGAAGCCGGGAGGAAGCAGAGACAGGACGCCTGACCCAAACTGACCAAAGAGGTATTCCATACCGCAGCACGTCATGCCCAGGATGTAAAAATGAGGGGCAGTTACCCGGAAGGGTTGGATCACTGCTGGGTCAGGCTTGGTATCGGGTGGTGAGTGGTTGTATTCTCTTCGCTTGTTGTTTCCTTTATCATTAGTATTATTGGTGGTAGCAGCAGTGGTTTGTGTTATACCTTAGTTCCTGGACTGTTCTTATCTCAACCTGTGGGAGTTACATTCTTTGGATTCTCCTCCCCATCCCTCCGGGAGCTGGGGCGAAGAAAGAGGGAGGAGTGAGTGAGTGAACTGCATGAGGGGCTTAAACCACGATGCATAGAAAATTATGAAATAAGTTAAAGTAAGACATTCTCATTTAGAACTGCCCATTTAGGACTGTGCAATGCTTTACTTACAGCATTTCCACTTTGTTTTTTAAACAAACCTACTGTTTTAAGTATCTGCTTTGGAGTAATTCATGACATCTACTGTTTTTCTAGGTTGATCAACTGCAAAATGTTATCTCAGTGTCTGTGCCAATTTTACAAATCTTTGGTTTTGCGCAACTTAAAATGGAATTCAATAGATGTGGCTGCTTTGGCCAGGAGGATCCATTCTTCAGCAAAAAAGCTTTCGGACTGTGGGTTAAAGGAACAAACCATCCAGAAATGTGAAACTGAAGAGTTGCCTCAAAGTATGGAAAACCATGATGGTGGGAGATTGCACATACCAGTGATGCTGGAGGAGGTTGTTAATTGTTTATCCCCCCAGCCAGGCCAGGTGAGTTAAATGTTTAATTAACATTTGTGATTCAGTAGCAGTCCAGCAGAAGAATTAGTGCAGTATAGGGATAACTTTTGTTTAGAGGAATGAAGAGGTGCTCTTTAACAATCAGTTGCATGGTTTTTAAAGGTTCTAACTTTTTTTGCAATTCAAATCAGGGCTCTGTATTCATAGTAGTAGAAATCTGATATCTGTATCCCTAAATCCCCAAATAAGCAGTATTTACTAAAGCTGTAGTAAGTATTTGAATAACCTCTGTCTTTTGTGCTTGTCTTTCTGGATTGCTTTTGTGTATTTCTAGGGTTGTGTTAATTACTAATAGTAGTAGGGAGTTCTCTTGTGTGGTGTCATCAGTTTGTGAGGTGCACTTTTCTTTTGTATAAGAGGTAGTAACTATATAGGGTTTTAAAATCATCATAATCATCATCATACCTTGTTCAGAGGTAGTTACTTCCATGGTTTCACCTGGTTTGAGGCACTGCATTTCCTTAGCATCTGTTTACACTGCATACTATGATGCACAGTAGAGGTACAGTAGTTAGAAAATGACTGCGTATGGTACCACAAACGGTTTAGCATCAGTAATGTGGGAGTACTACAAGTCATCTTATTTCACTATGGTACTGTCTGTAAATTCCTTTTGGTGTCTGGGTTAACTCCCTACACTGCAGTTTTGATATATCTACATTCTACTGGTGTAAGGTAAGTATACCGTTACACATTGCCTTTGCAAAAAATGATACCCAGTGGAGCAGTTTTCATCTGAGGTGTCTTAAATACAATAGTAAATAGAAAGGATCTCTTACACAACTTAAATGCTTAAATAATTTTCACATTTCAGATGCTTTGCTCTGTGATTTTATCACTTTATGTGTTGACTTCATAGAATCTCATTTAGGCTTATCAATAAATAGTTTCACTGTAAAGACGGAAATGATCCATAAAGAAGTAGAAAGTTCAAAGTATGTGTCTATTTTTACTCTAAACCAGCATTGTCCAACCGTGGCAAAGGGATATAGCAAATTTCAAGTGCATTCAGTGAGAAAAAGATTGTGGTCAAATCTTGTGTGTTGCTTTGTGAGAACTTTTGTTTGGAAGACAATGTATCATTTTAAGTGTTTTGAAAATGAAAGAGAATCAGAGTAGTGTAAGTATTGACACATAGACGTTGCTTTAGCTTGTGTCCTACTGCTGAAAATACACGAACTAGTGAAATACCTGGGAACTCTGAGTTCACAAATGTTACAACTATGATGAAACTTTCACACATTAAATGAACACACAAGTTGTGATGCTGTATTTGAAGCTATTTTTTCCAGTTGTGTAAGTTTCTACTTAAATAAGAATTAGGAAGCTGACTGTTTTAATAAACTGTTTGTTGATATAAAAAAACCCCTAACTTACTGGGCAACAGAATTTCCGAAAGAAACTATTCATGATTGTAAACTGTGGAGAGTAACTGTTGTTGTCCCTGAAGGCTTTTTGATAATTTAAATATTTATGAATGTAAAATAGCTTACTGTTGGGGTAGGGTTTTTTCCGGTCTCTGTATACGTGGTTTTACAGATTCCTGAGGTAGTGGTGAACCACTAATGACACGTACAAGACAGCATAAGTTGTTACCTTGAACAGAAGCATTTATAATATCGCTAACCTGTTCAGCTTAACTGAAGCAGCACTTCCATGTTTTTTTAAAGACAGAGTAAATTGTCTATTTACAGCACTTTCTGAAGGTTCAAGTTTTGAAAATTAGTACTCCGCAAAAAGGTGCGGTGTGTTAACTGAGTTTTGATAGAGTAAGCATCAGTGAAGTTTTGAACAAAAGCTAAGACTGTTTCTCACTGACAGCAGTGATACAGTTTCTATTAAAATGCATATCAACAGTACAAAAACAAATGTATCGATTTAAATTTTTGAGGTTATAGTCCTAACTTGGAAGTCTGTGAGCACTTTATTTTGTGGGCAGGGGAGGTAATACTCTGATCATGGATTTTGTTTGTCTGTTTACTTCTGTGCACACCAGTGTTTCCTTTACTTGGTTTTAACACAGTTAAATTCTTTGTTGTACAAAAGTTGATTTGGGGCTCTCTTTCTTGTGTCCTAAGACAAAGAATTGCCAATATAAAGAAAGTCGAATTAGATGGACAATATTCTCCCTTTGGTTTTGGTCAGTCGATGGGGTTTTCATTTTACTTATAGGGGGCCCTAAGAAAAATGTTAGTTAAGATTGAGACACAGCTGAGATGAAGATGTTAATACCCTCCTAATGAATATTCTTGTTGGCTGTCTTTTCCTTCGTGGAATCTGTTTGTCAGGGATTTAAGCAATAGCATTTCCACTTATCTTTGAATCTTTTATTGCTTTAGAGCTTGTTTCTACAAAGTCCCTGTAGTAGTCCTGTCTTTGAAGCATGTGCACAAATTGTTTTTTACCAGTGTACCTCACTTCTCAATGGAAAGTCTGTTGCAATAAATCCATGCACAAGTAATTTCCGTTTTTAAGTTTACTGTATTGACTAAGCAACACTTTAGTCTTATCAGTCCACTAGTGTTCGTTATATGTACTTGACCAGTGTTTCTGCAGTTGTCAGGGCAGCTTGAGTTTTCTCTGTTCTCTTAAAGAACCAAGCATATTTTCAGAGTCAATTTCTTTGCACAACCAGAAGCATGTTTTCCCAATTTTCACCCTGCTTTTTATTTTTTCCTTTGCAATAGTCACTTGTTTTTTAACTAGAGGTGTGGATGTCTTCCACATCATATGATTATAGTCACGTGAAAAGGAATTTTGTTAACTATGTGTTCTAGTATGAATGAGAGAGGATGAAACTGTGATTTTAATTATTCTCATGGGGGTCTAATAACAAAGGTTCTTGCAGGCTGCAGAGCTCTAGGAAACTTTTAATAGTACTCAAGCACAAACGAGACACTTCTGGGTATAATATTTAAATTCCAACTAGAACAAGAAAAATCCTACCTGGTGGTGTTCAAGGCCAGGCTGGACAGAGTCTTAGGTGACATGGTTTAGTGTGAGTTGCCCTGCCCATGGCAGGGGTTGGAACTAGATGATTTTAAGGTCCTTTCTAACCCTAGCTATTATATGATTCTATGATAAATGTTTTACTCTACTCAGATTGTATGGGGAAGCCTGTAATCTGAGGTATCTGTGGTTTTGCTTTAAATGTAATCTAGAATAGACCAAAATGGAGATGCATTAAGCTCTAGGAGTACTATTTGGTTTATAGTAGTTCTGGAAACATTTTTTAATACCTATAAATTAAATGGTAGGTGGTCAAACTTGAAGTGAGAACAAAAGAATGAAACCATTCCCTTTTCTCCAGTGTTATAGTAATTCATCAGAAACAGAGTTAATATTATATGATCTTTTTATCTCATTTTGTGAATTTGTGTCTGAAAAAATAAGGCAGTTAATTTTCCCCAGGTTTTGTCTGGCATCATCTTGAGTTAGCTAGGACTTCGTGCAGAATTATTGTCTTTTGATTCTTTATAAAGTTATTCAGATTATTTTTACTACCCAGCTTTCATTGAATGGCATATCCTCTTTGTCTTGGAAATAACCTTCTAGAAAGCGACATGTATTTCTTAAAATGATCAAGCTTTGCTATGAGCTTTCCAGTTTTCCAGGTACATATTTTGTAATTCTCAGGACAGCTACTGTTTTCATGCATCCAAATGTCAAATGATTCTTTTTCAGCTGGTGGAGACTATGAACGTGGCCTTCCAGAATAACAGGAGGAAGCATAAGACATTGCTGACAGTCAAATACTGGTCTTTTGTTGCTGAAGTGCTGCTTGAGCTCTGCAATTATTTTGAAGACAGTAGCCTTTGACCTCCTGAAATTCTGTTGCCACTGCTGGATGTTGTTGATCTGGAGCATAATTGTCTCCTTCCTATACCACAGAGCTAGTTAGTCAAGATGTCAGGATGTTAGTTAGATGACACTCAGAGGAAGGTGAGGTAGACTGCTGGTGCGCGAAAGCCAAGTCTATTGTTTTGAAATTGTTGTGTTAGTTTCTTTATACCCATGTCTGTATGTCAGTATTCCTTTTCTTTTTCTGCTTTAACAGTGAGTATAAGCTCTTAAGGACAAAAGTAACCTTTCTCTGTACAGCACCCTGCAGAGTGGACTTCTGTTTCGTGAGAAGGGTTTCCAAGTGTCATGGTGTATAAATAGTTACGTGGCTATGCTAGTGACCAGTGTACTTATTGTAGTATTTCCAAAGCCATCTGCAAATAATTTGTAGTTGGAACAGCCGATTTACACTAAAGGCTGTCAGAATTGTAGTTTTCTGCAGGGTGTCCAAGATAAACAGGAATTGAAAAAGGACCTGGAAAAATTAATTCTGAGTTCTCAAGTTGTACAAGGTATTTGTAGGATGCAACCGAAATGCCAAGGTTGGCATGGAATATTGATTACATCATGAGATAAATGCTGAAATGCTTGTTTTGGAAAAACACAGCATTCCATGGACATAGTAATTGGTTTTATCATTTTAGCCTGTTTTCCACTGGACTTGTAAAATTCAAGTAGGTAGCATAAAGCAAGTGGTTTATGTGGTGTTCTTTGTTGTAGAGATAACTCTGTGTTTGGCTTTTGCTCGTGGGAAGCATGCTGAAAATGTTTTTCCCTATGCAAATTGTATGGTCAGTTTTTCTGTGCCAGCAGCACAGTGATTTATGTGGTGATCAATAAAGAGAAGCTGTTGTAAAACTGGAAGAAAGAATGTACTGGAATGTGCAAGAGGCAATAAATTAATATAGAGAAATTCTGAAGATAATCTGGGATTTACAGAGCACACTTTTATTCATGATACTTTAGTGTTTCTGGGAGGTATTGAGAGTTATTTCAGCTGATGATGTAGTTCCTGTGTACCCTTTCAGTCACTCTTTCTTGCCTTAATTTCTGGTTGTATATATTGTGAATTTGGGAAAGGGATGAGCCAGGTTTCAGATCACAGCTTTATAGGGAGATCTGTAATGAAATGTGCATAGCATGCATATGTGTACAAAGTGTATTCAGTTCCTGCAGTGTGTAATAGGAAACTTGTTAAATTGAATCTCATGGGATAGGGAGAAACTATTTAAACTATTTGGCTAAAATCATATTTCCAAAGGGATTTTTGGGGGTTAAGTTAGCATTCAAAGGCAGTGCATGAAAATGGAAAACATTTTCAACAAGTTTCTGATTAATATGCAGAAAATGCTCCCTCAAATACCTGTTATCATTTAAAAAAATAATATTACCTGGTTTTATGATTGTAGTGTCTCCATGGGGATTTGGAAAACCAGATCCCATTTGTGTGAATTCCTTAACGTATAACCGATGGTTCTTTGCTGTGATGTACCCTCAAAAGTAACAAAGGAGGAGGAGTATTATTTGACAGTGTGATGCCAGCAAATGTCATACAAGTTTTACAGTATCTGCATCTGGGTGAGTTCCATCACAAGATAGGAGAGAAGGGGACAGGGAAAAAAACAAGACAGGAGATGGTTTTCATGAATGTCAGTTCAGGGGATGGAGAAAGTCATAGAATCACAGAATGGTTTGGTTTGAAAGGGACCTTAAAGCTCATTCAGTTTCAACCCCCTTACCATGGGCAGGGACACCTTCCACTCCCTTAGGTTTCTCAAGTCCAGTCATGCTGTTTAATTGTTAGAAGTCTCTTGCTTTGCTGTCTTCTGTAGGGGGTTCCCCAAAAATACAGGGATTGCAAATTCTTTAATGACAGACGAAGTAAAACATACGCTATATATTTGAAAGTACTGCACAATTGTTTTGTGTTTTGAACCTGGTACTGCTTAGTGATTAGATTATAATATCAGGAAATGAAAACTGTGACATATTGGATCTGAATGGTGGCAAGATACAAATATGGTGAAGAAGTTTGTTCCAATTTTACTTTTTTAATACTTCCAAGGTTTGGTTCTTTAGAGTGAAAGTAACTAAAAAATTTGTGCAAGTAGGAAGAATAAGTTGACAGCTACAGCTGCACAGGGAAAAATCTTTTTGGTTGTAATTCTTGGACTTGTGCCCAACCACATCTTCTTCCCACCTGCATCATGGCTTTCAGCAGGCATAGCTAAACGTTACCATCAGCAACAACAAGACGGCTCTCACCAAGTTTGTTCTGCATCTTTCTTGATTGCAGTAGAGGAAGGGAAGCCTGCAGCTGCTCTCTCCAAAGAGATCAGCAAGGGACTTGGTCTGCCTACTGAGAGCAGCTCTGCAGATGGGCCAGATTTCATTTTATTGTAATACTGGGTTAGCTCACCATTACCACTCTATCGCATAACAAATTATAGTGCTTCAGGAGACTATTTAAGATGCTGTATTATAATAAAGCAAGATTCAGTGCTTTTGGGTGACTCAGCTTGTAATGACGCTGTATATGCTCTTCTGTTGTGACAGCATTAGTCTTTGCACCTCTTGGGGAAAACTAATAAAACTCACCAGAAAGTAATCTAAGCCCTTTAAATTTTAACTTGAGTGAGCCTGTGATTGCAGAAAGGGAGATAATTAATATATGCAGCTACTCATTTCCTACCCATCTAGTACTGTGTGTCTTATTTACTCAGCCTTTTGGCTAAGCTTTCTTATTAAATATTTGAATTCAAGTTTGCAAACAGGAATACAGGCTTTTTCTACCACACAAAATATTACTGGGAGTTTAAGATCACAATTGGAGTATGGGAAATATCTGCAGGGTTTTTTCTTGCTTTCTTGTCTTTCAGTTTAAGATAATCATTTAGTGAGTAGCTTTGCACAGGTTTGCTTTGCATAAAGATAATTAAAAGGTTAAACTACCAAATTTGATGTTTAAAATTAACAGATATCTAAAATCATCCAAATGTATGGTCTGAATTTATTTTATTTTAATACTTTTTACTTCTTCCCAGAGTTTCTGAGCACATCATCTTCATTCCAGTGGTGTGTTGATACTCAGCAGCTTGGAAAAATACTGTTGTAATAATAGTTTCAGTTTTAAACACTGAAATGAACCAATATTGTTCCAG
This sequence comes from Ara ararauna, assembly GCA_028858755.1. Classification (NCBI taxonomy): domain Eukaryota; kingdom Metazoa; phylum Chordata; class Aves; order Psittaciformes; family Psittacidae; genus Ara; species Ara ararauna. Next base: position 28,011,969 of record CM054380.1, read on the forward strand.
GCTCCCACATTATAGAAAGTTGTATTATCTAATGTCAAATTCCTGTAGACACCTGGCAGCCAAGACTTATCAAAAACACGTACATGGCTTTTTTGGGATTGGCTAACCATAAATATTAAAGATTGGATTATATGTTCAGTTGAGCCTTTGTAAAATTTTTATTGCATCTTAAGTATTTCCTCACTTATAATTGAGGAACAAAGTTTCTTCTGAGATAGTTGAGGAAATCGGCTCTGTCTTGCTAAGTCTGGTGATTAGCTGAAGTCATTCAGACATTGAAATTTTAATTTCCTATGGAGGTCATACTAATGGTGTACTTGAGTCATAATGTCATTAAATCTAATTCCAGACAACATTACTCGTAGGGAAATGAGTAAAGTAAATAATGCATACTGAAGTGAGGTCTGCCAGAGCTGTCTAAAGGCAGGTGACAAAGGCAGGTGGTGGTGGTTTTTGTTTGCTTTTCTTAACTCTGATCTGAGGGGAAAGGGAGAAAGGGCTTGTGTGTTCTGTTGCTTTGAAGTCATTTACTCTTGGTCGTATTTGTGAACATTTCACTCGGCTGAAAAGCAGTGTTTGGCTGGCAGGTTTCACACTACGCAAGGAATGCCACTTGGCTGTACACTAGAGGGTCTGGGATGCAGCTCACTTTGCTTCTGGATGTGTGAGGAATTACGTGATTTACCAGCAAATGGACTTTTTGGACCTACAATGGACCTACACTTGATGACTGAGAAAGCTGTCACGTATTTTAAGATAAATTGGTCATACTTACAAGTGGAGTAAGCATTAAGGTATGCTGTATTAGAAAATAAGTGAAGGTGGAAAAACAGTAACAGAGAAGAGGTAAAATGCCTTTTTTCATGTCTTTATAGAAAAAAATGTTCAGAAATGAAGAGGGGAGTATCTTACCTATTTCATCTTTAGCTGTAATCAGAAAATTAAACCCTTCTTAAGCAATACTTCTGAAATTAATTTTGAGACTGTTGAGTGATTAGGATTGATGGGTGCTTCAAAATATATTCATAAGCTTATTTCCCCTCTGTGTGGAATGATGTAGAGGTGGTTGATAGCGGATGCAAGTTACTGAAATACTTGAATGTGCAGACCTAGTCAGTGATGTTACAGATGTTTCAGCTGAATCCTAGTACAATTTAGTAGCTTCCTTTGTTAGTGTGCTGATGACATGAATGTGAAAAATAGGTAATAATGGTTGTATTATATTGAATTGTTGAATAGACCAGTACTGGAAAATAATTTCATATTGTACTAAATACATTATGTGAGAAGGTTGTTTCCCAAATGCCAAATGTTTATTTAGATGTCTTTGTAAAGTAGATTGTTAGCCTTGGATTGTAAATAACTTTTTCATCATTTCATATTCTCTGAAAGGTGCTTTTGGAAAAAATTACAGTCCAGTTGTGTTCCACTTATCAATCCTTGTTTTCTTAAATTATAATCTTTCATGTAGATGAAAGACATGTACTCTATAGAGCTGGTAGGAAGTATTTTTTGCTTGCAACTAAAATTCTTTTTCACTGTGTCCTTTATATGCTGTTTTCTCTTCTCTAGTCGATACCTGAAAAAAATGGCTTATATGGTGTAGTATATTGCAATTGACAAAAATAGAGAAGTGTAAGATTTTTATTCTTTTTTGGTCATCTTTATTTTCTGGAAGGTGATGACATAAGGCATAAGACCTTTTAATTCTTCATGGTATTTTCACTGTCAAGTTCAGCTCTTGTATGCTTGATAAAGGGTTGGATGGGAATTGTGACTAATGTATAATCTGTACCATGTACCTGCTCATGCGTTGTATAGCAGTATCACCACCATCATATTTTTGGTGGTGGCTGCAGATAGGTAGATTTTGGAAATGCATATGTTTTCAACAGTTTGGAATTTGCTGCAAGGAAGCTTGGAGTATGACTGCTTTGCTTTACAGGGGAACCTTGACCTCTTTCTCGCCACAAATGCTTTTATTTTCCCGTAAAAGGAAATTTCCATAAGTTCCTTTATTATTCCTTTTTCATTGCTAATTAATTTTATATTATAACATGGCACTATTTTGTTGTTGATTGAATTTAAGATGACATTGAAACATATATAGAATCATAGAATAGTTAGGGTTGGAAAGGACCTTAAGATCATCTAGTTCCAACCCCCCCTGCCAGGGGCAGGGACACCTCCCACTAAACCATGCCACCCAAGGCTCTGTCCAGCCTGGCCTTGAGCACCGCCAGCGATGAAGCTTCCCTGGGCAACCCATTCCAGTGCCTCACCACCCTTACAGTAAAGAATTTCTTCCTCATATCCAATCTAAACTTCCCCTGTTTAAGTTTGAACCCATTACCCCTTGTCCTGTCGCTACAGTCCCTCATGAAGAGTCCCTCCCCAGCATCCCTATAGGCCCCCTTGAGATATTGGAAGGCTGCTATGAGGTCTCCACGCAGCCTTCTCTTCTGCAGGCTGAACAGCCCCAACTTTATATACTGGAATACTAAGTCATCTTTCATTTTTTGAGTTCCTTAGAGTAGAAACAGAATGCAAATGCAAATTGTAAGTTGTTTCAGAAAAGGAGGTACGGGCTTCAGAGTATCTAGGTGTCTGTGTGCAGTTTGTGATTCTCCAGATTTGTAATAATATTTTTCCTTCTGTAAGGTAATAGTTTTGGAACAGTTACTAAATATTAAAAAAACTCTCTAGTTTAAAAACAGATATGTCAGCCTTACCTTATGAAACAACATCTTTGCAAAATATTTTAAATTCTCATAAGAGGGAGAAAAGGTTGTTAGCATGCTAAAGGCTAAATAAGACTTCTTGCTAAATTGCAATAGTATAAATATATCATGATAAAAATGCAAGAATATCTTAGACCATCTTTGTTGGTTCGAGGATAATTTTTCTTATTTGCATGTGAATAACAGCAAAATGTATGTTTTAGTGTTCTTTTTTCAGCTATGGCTGTGTACAGTTTCTTAATTTATTTAAAGAAATACTAAAACCCTTCCAGCATTTCTCTAAAAGTAGATTGCTCTACTAACAAATCTTTGTTGCAATCCCACGAGTAACCAACTTTTATAGCCTGTCTCACTGTGCCAAAATGTTTAACAATCCATTTTATTTAGAATAATTTCAAAAGCCCTGCCTTTTGGCAGGCATACGCAGTAAGTATGCGTTCTTAATGCCTGTATATTTAGCAGGGATCAAAGACAAATTTTTAGACAAGTGTGAAAATAGAGATACCCTTTCTCTACATGGTACATGGTTGATCTACATGTGCGTTAGATAGGGCACAGTGGTAGCTGCGATAAACAGATTTGATATAAGTGCAAAGGTTGCAGGGGCCTTATCCATCGTAAGCCACATCTTGAGTCAACTAAGGAAGCAGTGCTTAGAACTGAGAAGTATAATTAAAACTTATAGATACATGCTTTGGAAATAGCCTTGAGTAGGTAGTTAGACTTTGCTTTTCAAGATTAATCCCTGTTAAATGGCTTTGAGAAGCTGAGCATCTTTCAGCTTACATGAGGTATATGCTCTTACTTGTAGTAGAGCAGTAGGTGCGCCCTGTGACAGAGCAGAAGAGGAGAGAGATTCACAAAAACTTTTTCTTATCTGCTAATATTTTGGTGATTGAAATGCTGATGTCATGGAGAAACCAAGGACTCAGATTGATAAATCTTTTGATCAAGGCCTTGAATTTATGAGGTATAAAAATGGCAAAATTACCTTGGGAAATTGTATCCTTGAAAAGCTATTCTTAGTAGAATGTAAAGCACTTCTGTAGTAGTAACCTCTTATTTAGCCACAACTAACACTTAATTAGTTGTGTGGGTTTTTTTCCCCCCAATATTTTAGTACTTTTGTCTTTAGAAAGCTTTCTAGTATACAAAGATTTTGTAACTCCAATAAGAATCCTATGGATTGCATCATTTGGGACAATATCCAAGATATGAGTCATTGTTATGTTTTAAGCAGTTATGTAATATTTGCAGCCTTATCTCTAATGTTTTATTATGGTGAGATGATCTGGTTGGGTTTCCTTTGTGAAGATTGTTGCAGCCACTGTTGGGTAATAAGATTTGCTGCACTTATTGAATTCTTGGTGAGGCATTAAAAAGTTTACCTTCATTTTTGTAAATAATCTGGTGTATGAATTTCTGCAGATTATTTGAGCATGGCTTAGAATAGGTTAAAAGGTAATTCACTTCACACAGTTTTGATCTGGTACAGTAAAAACATGAAGAAACACTCAGTAGATTTTTATAACAAATACATTTAACAGCTTTCCTGCCCTATGGAATGTAAAGTAGCACTTGAGGAACATTTTTTATTTTTTTAAATTTTTTTTTCCTTTTCTTTTCGCTGTTCAACTCCAGACTGTATTTACAGAACTACCAGTCTAACCATCACAGTGGTCTGTATTTTATATTCAAGTCTTAACTCTGCCACAAGAAAGTTGACTGGAGTATTGTGTAATAGAACTATTACAAAAGACTAAATTAAATACATGAAACATGCATCTCGCCTTGACAGGCATCATTTATGTCCTCTATTTTCCAGTTTGTATTTGTAGGGTTTTAATAATGCAGGAGAAGACAGCTAAATGGTTTAATTGTCACTTGCAGTTCTGGCACTGAAAGGTTTCCCATATTGCACCAATTGTTTCTGTATTTTGTGAGCTTCCTTTGGAAAATGCTTTTAGATAATATTAAAAAAATACTTTTTACAGCATGATTACATTTAAAAGTTATATTTTAAAAAATACATAGAAAAACCCAAACCACTTTGCTTTTCACACAATATAGGGTTCATCTGCATTAACATTTCTGTTCTTGAGTAAAGAATCTGCTTTTGAGAAAATGTATTGATTGTCCCTGCTTGAAGCAGATGGTTCACATTGCGGTGCACAAACTGGGTTTCTTCAGACTTGAGCCAGGAGATGGATTCTGAGAATGCACCTTGTGCTCCAACTGTTGATAAATATTCAGCCTGAAGAACCAAAGTAGAAATGGAGTGAATTAAATCCCACTGGCATGCGTGTGGGGTCTCTCTTTTGCAGAACTTGGAGGTATACCAAACTAATGCTTTAGGTGCCCAAGTGGAAATGTCCCTTTTCCTAAGAGGTTAATATTTTGAGTTAAACATTTGATTGAAAGCACACACTGGAGTGACATCCACTTGCAGTTGTTGAGGTTGCAACAAAGCAGATCTGAGTTCGTGAACTTTGCAGCCAGAAAAACGAGAACCAATAATGTGACCTACTGGCTTGGTTTAGTGAGCTCCTGAGAATCACACGAGAGCCGTGTGGTGGAGGTTCCCAGTGTTCATCTTTCAACTGAATGCATTTTTTAATTACTATGTTGTATATTGCAATTTCTGATGTTGCTTCTCTTTTCAAAAGAAAACTTGGATTTAAGTGGTTGATTCATTCTTGCAAGGTTTGATCTAAGAGCCAGGCTGAACAACTAAGCCAGGGAAATCTCTTGCTGCTACTGAAGGGGGCAAGTCCAGTTTACCTGTGCCCCAAGCTCTATGTTACCTGTGCGTTATGCTCCTGTCCTTCCCTGACTATTCTGCAAATCAGCTAAACATGCTAATATGGGAGAGAACAATACAACTTTTTCCTTCTGTTTGAGTTTTCTATGCTGTGCTGCTAAGTTAAATTGGAAGCTTAGTGTGTGATCTTTCTGTCCATGGCAGGGGGGTTGGAACTAGATGATCTTAAGGTCCTTTCCAACCCTAACTATTCTATGATTCTGTGATCCTAAGTACCTAGGAAGCACCAGTGCTTGGAGAAATTAACTAGAAGAAGGAAGACTTGAACATGAGAAAATACTTCAGAATTGTTCCCTTTTTGTTCATATCCTTCCCCCAGTACTTGTGGAACTATAGCTTTAGTTCAGTGGTAGGTTGTTGTTCTCTGACTTTTCTGTGAGAAGGAGATGAAATATACCTGTTCCCAGTGAAGTTACAGCTTTTTTAATAGGTAAAAATTAATGTTTAATATTGAGATTTGTAGATCCTATTGTAGGTTCTGGGGAAAATGTGCTTTAATTTTTGAATCTCTTAATTGCAACATTCATGCTAATTTTAACTATCAGGACCCTTACCTGTTCCACTCTTTGCTCTAAGCCTAAAATTCAATTCCAAGTTCTATTTCAAGTTTGTCTGTTCCTGTCTTGCCATAGGGCTCAAGATATCTCGGATGCACTGCCCGTGCTGCTATTTGGATTTACATTTTTCCTTCTTCCCTTGCTCTGCTGATGGTGCAAACATAGAGTGAGCTCACACAAGAACTGTCACTTTACTTGTAATTGTTTTCAGATCAATAAGGAAGCTGATGCAACCTGTGACAGCAGGGCCTGTGTGCATCTAAAGCTGAAGATGGTAGTGAGCAGCCAGTTGTTTGGAGAAACAGTGAGATGTTTCCATCAGTTTGTACATATGGACTGTAGGGATTCTACTCAATAGGTGGCTTCTCGTGGGCCTGGACGCCTCTCACCCACTCTGATGGTTCCCTCTGTGTTGGGACTATCAGTGGAATATGTGAGACCAAGAGAGACAGCTTTCCTTTCCCAAGATCCTGAGCCTGGCAGCTTAGACATCATAGCCTGAGCATCCACAATGAACAACTGGGAGAGAAGTCTGGAGGTCCATGAGAATATCAATAGAAGAGTTTTTCATGCCGGATTATCCTCCAATTATTTGTCTTTCAGAACTTGAAAATGCTATTAATGCTTAGCATGATGATGATTGTAAATCTGAGCAAACATGTTTTTTTTCCCTGAACAGGAAAATGGCTGAAGGCTTTTTGTTACTCTTTCCAACCCTCCGCCAATCAGCTGAAGACTGGACTTCTGGCATAAAAAAATTTCAGGTGCTAGTTGTTAAAATTACTCAGGACTTCCAAGTGGCAGAAGACAGGATCTTTCAATGAAAAATTATAGATATGTTATTAATAACAATTAATGCTACTTGAGCAGCTTATAAAAAAGCAGACTTAAAATCTGCTGCTTCAGCTTCAAACTATACAAAGCATTATTTGTATTTTGATTTTTTGAGATATTTACCTGAAATGGAGTTAAAACAGTGCTCCTGAAATTCTGTCCTTCATAAAGCTGTATGAGCAGTTGTGTCAGTATGTACTTTTGGTCATCTAAATTTAAAACAAGGTTTTTGCTAAGAAGGTCAATGAAACTACTTTCCTTTTTGATCTTGCATCCTTGTGGGTGCCTGGCTAGTTCTTCTGTAAGAAAAGTTTGACTGGATGAGTCAGTGCACTGAGTCATACGCAGCATGAAGCCTGTAGTGCTCTAGACTAACTAATTGGTAACAGTCTCAAATTTAATTAAAGCACAGTTGTCAGCTCAGTGTTACTGATTGACATCCCACTGAAGTATTTTTGTTTTAGCAACTTGCATTAATTGTTCGTTGCTGTTAAAATTTGTGTGGTTTAAGATCTTGTTTCTGTTGAGTAGACCTGCCATTGCCATTATCTTTTACTATCCTCTTTGTGATGATTTTTCATAGTACTTTGAATCTTTTTTTTTCCATGTTAGGTCACATATTCGGTAATTGTGCTCTTTACCATGCCTGCGGATTTACAGATGTTTAGAGTCCTTTGAGGATTTTTTTTTTTTTTTTTTTTTTTTTTTAGTTTTCTTCATTAAGAACTGTCCTATTAGCACTGATGAATACTTTTTCACTTACACTCAACTTTTTAAAGTATAATGCAGTATTAAAAGTTAAAGAATTTGTATTTTGTGTGTTGATTTACAGATTATGTCTTCAGTTTTGTTAGTTTTAATTTCCAGTGTTCCTCTCAGGTTGTTCCCTGTTTTATAATAACAAATGGATTTTCTTTGTCCCAGTGCCTGCATGGGATCCCCAGATGATGGCAGTGGTTTCCAATATCATTGGAGCCTTTCTCCCTCCTCTTCTTCAGTGCCTTTGTGTGTGTGCTTGTTTGCATGATGCAGCTTGAGGAGGCAAAGAGCTGTATGGAGGCAGAAGGGAAGAGGACATGTCTTGAAATTATCTGCCTTTCATTAGGGGGGAAAAAAAGAACCCTCCAGGGCTTTATTTATTTATTTTTTTTTTAAAATCGTTTGCATTGGCTAAAAAACCCTTGCTGGCTTTGTGTAGGACTCTTACTTGCTACAGCTGAGAATTGAGGAGGGAAAACTTGGGTGGATGGTGGCTCTCTTGTCAACTCAGTTTTTTACTTTTAAAACCTTTGAGACAATATTTTTGAACTTTCGGGACTTGTGTCTGCTACTTCTGTATGTGATAAGTACTGAAGCTGGGATGGTGAAGAAATGTCTTCTTAGAGACTTGAGGAGAGGAAATACGTTCTGATTACGTATGGTTTTTTCTTGAATAATTTTTCCTCTCTTATAAAGTCTAGCAATGTCTGAAGATGTTGCTAAATCATGAGGCCATCATAATATAGGTCTGGTTCACATCAGAGGTCTACAAAAAATCTGGGGAAGGACTTTTGACAAGGGTCTGTAGTGGCAAAACAAGGGGAATGGCTTTAAACTGAAAGAAGGGAGGTTTAGATTAGACATTGGCAAGGAATTCTTCACTATGAGAGTGGTGAGACGCTGGCACAGGTTGCCAGAGAAAGCTGTGGCTGCCCCATCCGTGGCAGTGTTCAAGGCTGAGTCAGATGGGGCTTGGAGCAACCTGGAAGGAAAAAAACGAAGAGTTGTATTTGTGTGATATTACTAGCATAGTCTTTTTCCCAGTTTAATCTCTCTAAGAAAGGTATTAAATATTAGCCCTCTCCCTTCAACGTGATATCCATAGTTTCAATATTTGCATGAAAAGGACTTTTTTTATTTGTTCTAACTTGATGCCTGATAATATCAAGTTCCCTGAGCTCTTGTATTTTGAGATAAGTGAATCATACCATCTGCTACAGCTGTATAAAAGCAATGTTTATAGTCCTCCACAGAAAATTGCTGGAGCCTTCAGATGTTGTATTGGACCAGAGAGATGTGTCCTAAGGGACTCCTTTTCCACATTTCCTCTGTTCTTGTCTTCATCTAAGCCCAGTTTCATATAAAGCAGCAATGATGGAAGGGATCCTGTTCTCTCCTGAAACAATCATTCACTTCGCTCTGAAATTTGTTCTTTGAATGTGACTTTCTTGGTTTTCTGGATTGTAGGTTTCCCTTACACCAACTTTCTGTTAGGATGCAAGACTTATTGAGCCTTCTTCCTTTCTGTGGGATTTTCTGCATATATTGTTCCTGTCATCTTTATCCTGATTTTATCCAGTTCCTTTTCTAGCTGTTCTTCTTTTTTCCCAAATTGTACTTACGCTGTCGAAATATCTATTAATTTGGTTTTGCATATAATGTCAAGTGTTTTAAAAGCCTGCATTTTAAAATAGGTTTATGGTTCTAACTTTTTCATGTAGGTATTTAGTCTATTACTTCACTTTGTGAACATATTTAGATATGTTTAGCTATTTTGACTATGTCCCCAAAATATTTGTCCTAGCAACAAGCAATAAAATCATTAATGCAGCCTATTTCAAAGCCTCTTTTCCATTTGAAAAAAAGCAGTAAAGATTTAAAGCAAAGCTTCCACCTGCCTAAACAGTTGCTGAAGAGAAAAAAACTCTACTTGGAGGTATCTAATTTCTAGGTAGAATGAAGTCAGATAAAAATCTTCTGTTTCAGCTAAACATTTCTTGTTTGTTGCAGAAGATTTAAGTGAAGATTTCTGTGGTGGAGACTTGTAGCTTGGATTTTGAACTCAGTAATATGGGGATTGTCATATTGTAGTTTGTACAGTAACAGTAGTAGTAGTATCTTCAATGATAAAGTAATGTGAAGTGATTCCTTGGTAAAGTATTAATGGCTGTTTCTTGAAAGAGGAAGATCACATGAGCAACAAGTGCATTGTTGCTCATGTAATCTTGGCTATAGAGTTAGGAGTGGTGATAGATTCCTATTTGCTCTCATCCTGTTTCACACACACCATTTGTACCTACATTTTTTGGGATTTAGCACTTCAAACTTACTTTGCTTATGTTATTGCTTTGCAGCGTTGGTCTGTTGTAAGTTGGAATACTGAAGAAGCAGCAGTGAGATTTCTGACCTATTAATGGGAGTTCTTCATCTCAGTACAGAAGTCTGGAATATCCCACAAGTAGGAGGATTTTCATTTGCATTAGGTAGAGGAAATATTAGGGTAGAGGAAATATGACACTAAGAAGTCATGCCTTTTTAGTTGTGTGGGACAACACTTTCTTTATAACAAGCAAACAATTAATGGTGATATGTTATTTTTCCTCTAATTTCATCGAACATCTCAGTAAAATATTTAGAGGTTCTCTTCTGTGAGCATTGACATATTGCATGTTACAGCCAATAGTTTTGCCTTGCTCTGGTACATGGACTATTTTTACAAATGTACAAAATTTCTATCAGAGTAGGTCATTCTTCCAGGCAGGTAAGGGGAAAAAAAAGCCCAAAGCCAGTGGTGTCAGAAACACCAGTCTTGGAAGTATTTGTTAGTCTCTTGGCTACTGGTAGAGAGCATTATTAGTTTTAAGACTTGATTTCAGCAAACGTTATGCAAAAATTCTGTCTTGTTGACCTGACTCTGAGTGGGCAAGAGTAAGTGCTTAGAACCTGGTGGAGCTGGCATTTAAAAAATCCAGAAGATAAATTTTGACACCTAGTGGGCATGAAACAATTAAGGTACCAATTTTAGAATAATTTTGGAGGCTATAATAATTAACAAACAGTGCAAGAAGTACACTTGGAAAGCTACTCTCAGCTGTGTGCAGTTTTTTTAAAGGTTTTTTAAAGAATTTTCTTAAGTGGTTTAGGATAAGTATTTTTTCTCAGCGAGTCAGGTTGCTTACATTAGGATTTTTCTATTTGAGTTGTATATGAAAATATAAAAATATTAAAATCAAAAGAATGGAATACAAGGGACAAATTCAAAATCAACCATGCAATTATTCTAAGCAAGTACTAAAAGCTGTGTAAAACAGTGGTTCTTAATCAGAAGAAAATGCATCCATACTGTTGTTTGAGGAGATGGAGCTCGCAGTTGCTAGTTACCTTATCAAACTATGTTTAGAAATGTCTGAATGATAATTTTGATGAAATACATTATAAGTAAAAGGGTGTAAATAATTATAAATGATGGTAATGCCGTCATTTTTTGTCAGACATTCTGCATTACTAGTGTTTGGTAAAGCTCCTGAGGCTTGAACATTATGGCCAGCCGTGCCTATCAGCAGACACTGGTAAGAACATGCCATGTCTATGTACCTGTCATGCTTCACAACCTTTTTTCTTCTAGAGGTGATTGCATATACAGTCATATCCTGGTTAAGGAGGTTGTGGGGTTGAGGGATAACAGTAGTGAATACACTCAGTTGATGTGACAAGGTGAATTATGTTGTGCGTTGACTTTCATACTGAATAAGCTGTTCTGTTTTTTGTTTCCCTCTGCTTTAATCAGAGCAGCTGGGGAGTGACAAACATCATTCTTGTTTTTCAATTGCAACTGAATTCTTACGGTGTATGTTCTAGAAAATTGCTGATCACCTCCCATCATGGGTTCATGTTCTTCTGTCTACAGCAGTGAACATGAAAATGGAGTGTTGTGTGTAGTGGGTTATTTATTTGTTTGTTTGTTTGCAGTGCTGCTGGCCTATGTGGAATATGGAACATGTTGTCCTTTTCTATTCTTTCCAGAAGCAGTCACTAAATCTCAGTTTTGAAACCTACTAGATTTTCATGGCTGTGGTTAAATTGGAGCAAATGTTCATAGAAGCATAGAATGGTTTGGGTTGGAAGGGACCTAAAAGCTCATTTAGTCCCAACCCCCTGCCACACTCAAGGACAGAACACCTTCCACTAGACCAGGTTGCTCCAAAGCCCTATCCAAGCTGGCCTTGAACACTGCCAGGGATGGGGCAGCCACAGCTTCTCTGCAACCTGTGCCAGGGCCTCACGACCCTCACAGTAAAGAACTCCTTCCTAATGTCTTAATCTGAATCTCCCCTCTGTCAGTTTAAAGCCATTCCCCCTTGTCCTGTCACTACATGGCCTTGTAAAAAGTCCCTCTCCAGGTTTCTTGTAGCCCCTTTAGTCACTGGGAGCTGCTCTCAGGTCTCCCTGGAGCCTTCTCTTCTCCAGGCTGAACAAGCCCAGCTCTCTCAACCTGTGTCCAGAGCAGAGGTGCTCCAGCCCTTGGAGCATCTCCGTGGCCTCTTCTGGACTCACTCCAACAGCTCCACATCCCTCTTTTGTTGTTGCCCCAGGGCTGGATGCAGGACTGCAGAGGGGTGTCTCCCCAGAGCACAGTAGAGGGGCAGATCCTCTCCCTCAACCTGCTGCTCGTGCTCTGGGGATGCATCGCAGCACACGGTTTCTGGGCTGCTGCTGGGTCATAATGAACTTCTTAGTGCTGAAGGAGCAGAAAGGCTAAAAATTATGCTCCTTTTTGATGAGATTTACATGGTAAATGTCTTTGTCCTCTGTTTCTTAATTTTATTGGTGACATTCAACACAACATTCCTCTGTTGACAAGTTTTGGTGTAAATACCCATTGCATTTGTCATGGATTAAGCCTAGCCAGTAACTCAGAACCACGCAGATGCTCGATCACTCCCCTCGTTCTTCTTCCCCTGCCTCGCGGAGGGATTGAGGGGAGAATGAAAAGAATGTAAATCCCATGGGCTGAGATAAGAACAGTCCAGTAACTAAGGTATATATAACACAAACCACTGCTGCTACCACCAATAATAATAATGGTAAGGGAAATTACAAGGGAAGAGAATACAACTACTTTCCACCCGCCGACCAATACCCAGCCCTGCCTGACCGGTGACCTACCCCTTCTGGGTAACTGCCCCCAGTTTGTATACTGGGCATGATGTGCTGTGGTTTGCAATACCTCTTTGGCTAGTTTGGGTCAGGTGTCCTGTCTCTGCTTCCTCCTGGCTTCCCCTCTTCCCTGGGAGAGCATGAGACTGGGAAAGTGCATGGTCAGAGTAAACATTACTCAGCAACAACTGAAAACTCTGGTGTTATCAGCGTTGTTCCCAGGCTGAAAGTCAAAAAACCAGCACTGCACCAGCTACTAAGAAGGAGAGAAATGACTGCTACTGCTGAACCCAGGACAGTATCCACCCCTTATTCCATACCATTCCCATCATGCTCAGATCCTACATTTTCCAGTATACAATCACTCTTGTCTCATACACAACCACACACACACAGAGAAAGAGATATCATTCCTTAGTGTATGGACCAATCACTAAAGCTGCTGAGTTCTTCTGGTCCATGATGTTGGACTCCATCTCTTGTAACTGCCTTTCAGAGCAGGAGAGACTGTGTGCAGTGTTGGATTGTTGCCTGCTGATGGCACCGTGGAACTTGTCTGGTCACTGCTGAGCTTTTCTGGTTTTGTCAAAGTTCATTCTTTGTTGGGATTATGATTGGAGGGAAATCAAGACATGCATTTCGTGGGGTATAAAAGTGCTACATAGCAGGCAACAGCATATAATTGAGTTCATTGGCTGGTTTCCCCTAAAATCAAATCCCCTTGAGGTACACATCGGAATTCCCCATCTTCCCACATTGCCCACCAAGTATGTCTGGGTCCCTGAGCAAAACCAATCCCGTGCTCTTTGGCCCAAGTGTCTATAAGGCTGTTCTGGAAATGAGTCCCATTGTCTGACTCAATTCTCTCTGGGGTGCTCTGTTGCCACAAAATCTGTTTCTCAAGGCCCAGGGTAGTGTTCCAGGCAGTGGCATGGGGCACAGCGCATGTTTCCAGCCATCTGGTGATTGTTTCCACCATGGTAAGCACATGGTGCATGCCTTCGTGAGTTGGTGGGAGTGATATAATCAATCTGCCAGGCCTCCCCATATTTGTACTTCAGCCATCATCCTCCATACCAAAGAGGCTTTAACCGTTTAGCTTGCTTAAGTGCAGCACATGTTTCACAGTCATGAATAACCTGGGCAATAGTGTCCATTGTTAAGTCCACCCCTTGACCACGAGCCCAACTGTATGTTACATCTCTGTCCTGATGGCCTGAAGTGTCATGGGCCCACGGGGCCAAAAATAATTCACCCTTCTGTTGCCAATCTAAGTCCATCTGAGCCACTTCAATCTTAGCAGCTTTATCCACTTGTTGGTTGTTCTGGTGTTCCTCAGTGGCCCGACTCTTGGGTACATGAGCATCTACGTGGCGTACCTTGACCACTAGGTTTTGCACCCAGGCAGCGATATCTTGCCACAGCGCAGCAGCCCAGATGGGTTTACCTCTGCGTTGCCAGTTGCTCTGCTTCCATTGCTGCAACCACCCCCACAGGGCATTTGCCACCATCCATGAGTCAGAATAGAGATAAAGTACTGGCCACTTTTCTCGCTCCGCAATGTCCAAGGCCAGCTGGATGGCTTTCACCTCAGCAAACTGACTGGATTCACCCTCTCCTTCAGCAGTCTGCAACTTGTTGTCGAGGACTCCATACAGCTGCCTTCCATCACTGATGCTTTCCCACAATGCGACAATGGGGCCTCTTCAGCATGCATCACCTCCTCCTCTGGTGACATTCCAAAATCTTTGCCCTCTGGCCAGTCCATGATGACTTCTAGAATTCCTGGACGACTGGGATTTCCTATTTGAGCTTGTTGTGTAACTAGTGCAGCCCACTTACTCCATGTAGCATCAGTTGCATGATGTGTAGAGGAGACCCTTCCTTTGAACATCCAGCCCAGCACTGGCAACCGGGGTGCTAGGAGGAGCTGTGCTTCAGTGCCAATCACTTCTGAAGCAGCTCGAACCCCTTCATAGGCTGCCAGTATCTCTTTTTCAGTTGGGGCATAGCTGGCCTCAGATCCTCTGTATCCCCGACTCCAAAAGCCAAGGGGTCGGCCTCGAGTTTCCCCTGGAGCTTTCTGCCAGAGGCTCCAGGTAGGACCATCTCCCCGGCTGCGGTGTACAGTGCATTTTTAACATCTGGCCTGGTCCGGACTGGTCTGAGGGCTACTGCATGAACTATCTCTCATTTAATTTGCTCAAAAGCTTGTTGTTGCTCGGGGCTGTATTTAAAATCATTCTTCTTCCGCATCACATGATAGAGAGGGCTTGCAGTCAAACTGTAATTTGGGATGTGCATCCTCCAGAACCCCACAACACCCAAAAAAGCTTGTGTTTCTTTCTTATTAGTTGGTGGAGACGTTGCTGTTACCTTGTTGATCACATCTTTGAGGATCTGGTGATGTCCATCTTGCCATTTTATTCCCAAAAATTGAATCTCCTGTGCAGGTCCCTTGACCTTACTCCGTTTTATGGCAAAACCGGCTTCCAGCAGAATTTGGATTATTTTCCTCCCTTTCTCAAAGACTTCTTCCATTGTATCACCCCACACAATAATGTCATCAATGTATTGCAGGTGTTCTGGAGCTTGCCCCTGTTCCAGTGCAGTCTGGATCAGTCCATGGCAGATGGTAGGGCTGCGTTTCCACCCCTGGGGCAGTCGGTTCCAAGTGTACTGGATGCCCCTCCAAGTAAAAGCAAACTGTGGCCTGCACTCTGCTGCCAAAGGAATTGAGAAAAATGCATTGGCGGTATGAATCGTGGCATACCACTTGGCTGCCTTTGACACCAGTTCATACTGAAGTTCTAGCATGTCCGGTACGGCAGCACTCAAGGGTGGTTTAACTTTGTTCAGGCCACGATAGTCTACTGTTAGTCTCCACTCTCCGTTAGACTTTCACACTGGCCATATGAGGTATCAAAGGGTTAGCGGGTCCTGCTGATCACTCCTTGACTCTCCAATCTACAGATCAGCTTATGGATGGGAATCAGGGAGTCTTGGTTGGTGCTGTATTGCTGCTGGTGCACTGTTGTGGTCACTATGGGCACTTGTTGTTCTTCGACCTTCAGCAACCCCACAACAGAAGGATCTTCTGAGAGACCAGGCAAGGTGGACAGCTGCTCAATTTCCTCTGTCTCCAAAGCAGCAATACCAAATGCCCATCGGTACCCTTTTGGGTCTTTGAAGTACCCTCTCCTGAGGTAGTCTATGCCAAGGATGCATGGAGCCTTTGGACCAGTCACAGTGGAGTGTTTTTGCCGTTACCTCCCAGTCAGGCTAATTTCAGCCTCCAGTACAGTCAACTCTTGGGATCCTCCTGTCACTCCAGAAATATAAATGGGTTCCACCCCTCAACAGCTTGATGGCATCAGGGTACACTGTGCACCGGTATCTACTAGAGCCTTATACTTCTGTGGGACTGATGTGCCAGGCCATTTGATCCACACAGTCCACTAAATCCAATTGTCCCCTACCTCCACCTGGCTGGAGGCGGGGCCCCTCTAATAGTCATCACATTGGTCACTCACATCTTGTTGATAGGAATTATTCCTTATCACAGGAGCTGAAGTAAAATCAGCTCTTCTGTTCCATCTGGGAGCCTACTCACCAGAGACTGAAGCTGCAGCCTTCATGGGGTGATCAGCCTTGACCTTTGTTCTCCTCTTCAATTCACGCACCCGTTCCTCCGAAACTGAAGTAGGCTTTCCATCCCACTTTGTCATATCTTCCCTGTGATCCCACAGGTAAAACCATAGGGTGGTCCGTAGCGTATACCTTCTATATCTTCTCTCTCAAATAGTAGGACGCCTTTTGTTAATAGCTGAGACGTGTGTTGGTACACATGAGGAGCTGGATAGATCGTCTCTCAATTGTTTGAGGTCCTGGGACAGTTTTTCCACAGCTGAGATGGTGGAAGGGGTGAGATTGTCTTCAAACTCTCTGAGTTTATGAATCATTTCATCCACTGTTGGTGGTACTACGTCATTCCAGGTTACTGTTGCCAATGAGTGGGCATATGATGGGGGTGCATTCCGTGTAAATTTTCGCCACATGGGTTGTGTACATTTGACTTCATCTGGATCTATGGGTATATCCCCATTATTTGGCTTGATATTATAGATCATCTCTACAATGGCTGATTCCCTCAGAGACTGGATGCCCTTTTCCAGAGTAGTCCACTTGGCTGAACAACTCATACCATTGTCCTTGTATGGAAACCTATCTTTCATAGCTGGCAAGAGCTGCTTCCAAAGGCTGAGGGATTGTTTCTCTCTTGCAATTGCTTTGTCAATTTCCCCTTCCCTAGCAAGTGATCCCAGCAGTTTGGCTTCACTGCCTTCTAGTTCATGACCATTGGCCCCATTGTCCCAGCATCGGAGCAGCCAGGTGATGATGTGCTCCCCTGGCTGACGGGTAAAGTCTTTTCACATATTCCGTAGCTCAGTTGAGGTCCGAGATTGGGAAGTCACCTAGTCACCTCTTCTTCTTCTTCGTCATGTGATGACTCCTGATCAGATGCTGTCCCCGGTGGTGAGTACTTTGTTTCTTCATCTTGCTTTGTCTTTCTTGCCTCTTTTTTGCTTTTCCTCCTGCGAACAGGGGCAACTGATGTTGGTACGAGTTGGTGCTCTGGTTTAGCTGTGGGGATTATCACTGTGGTTTGGGTCGCTGCTGTACTTGTCACTGGGGTTTGAGTAGCTGCTGTACTTGTCGCTGGTGGTGGTGTAGCTGCTGTACTTGGAGCTGGAGTAGCTTTGCTGCCCATTACTGTTGAAGTTTGAGTAGTGGCTGTACTTGTTGCTGGAGGTGGTGTAGCTGCTGTGCTTGGCGCTGGAGTAGCTGCGCTGCCCATTACTGTTGAAGTTTGAGTAGCTACTGTACTTGTCCCTGGGGGTGGTGTAGCTGCTGTGCTTAGAGCTGGAGTAGCTGCGCTGTCCATTACTCTGCCCTCAGATCCAGGGACATTTTTTTCCTTTTGAAGGTGCTGGATGGTGTTGAACAGGGCTCTGTAAGCATAGGCCAAGCCGCAGCACATTGCCATGATTTGTCCATCTCTGGTGTGACCAGAATAACAACACACCTCCTCCTTTAAGTGTTTTACCAATATTTCTGGATTTTCCATTTGTTCATTGGTGAAGTTCCAAAGCACTGGAGGGGCCCGCTGGCCTAGATACTTGCCCAGACTGTCCCACACACCCTGCCACTCATGACTATCCAGCCTCGGGGAAAATCTCTTGGACCTCCTATATCGTCGTTTAACCCTAGACAAGGCCCAAACCCGACTCTCCATAACTCTCGGGACCAGACGAAATGGTCGTGAGTAAAACACACTCGGTATGTGCGCCAACATGGTGATCCCCATCACAATCAGCAGGCAGGTCTCAAGGGTATCTAAAGGCCATTCAAAACCTTCAAAATTCTCAAACGATGCTGTAAACGGTCTGGTGGGGGGGCTGGAGGCATAAGGGAATGTCTCCTTCACAGGTTGACCACCCGAGGAGGTGAAAAAAGATGTGTAATTGCTAAACACTTTTATTATATACCTCCCAAAGTATAGAGTTGGTGACCACATTGGGAACAAAAGCCGGGTCAGTTTCATGATCACTGATTCTATTGTATTAAAAATCAGTGCAATAAAGTACAATGTAACAAGAATCTTAACCCAAAACCCATGTCTGAAAAATGTTAAGATAAGAAATACCAGCTGTAAGTAAAGTATCATATGCTGAACCTGTGAGAACCAGAGCAACAGCTTTGAGAGCCAGTAAATCAGCATTGTGATGAGTGGCTATCAATCGTGTCGTTATCTCAACCCTTCGTGCCCCACGTTGGGCGCCAAAAAGAACTGTCATGGTTTAAGCTGTAAATCACACAGCCTGTTCTCTCACTTCCCCCTCCTTCTTCCCCCCCACTCCAAGTGGGGGAGAGGAATGGGGAGAAGAATCGAAAGAATGCAACTCCCATGGGTTGAGATAAAAACAGTCCAGTAACTAAGGTATAACACAAATCACTGCTGCTACCACCACCACCAACAATGACCAAGGAAATACAAGGAAAGAGGATACAATTGCTCACCACCCGATGACCGAGCTGTAAACTGAACTCTTCCAGGTTCCTGCCCCCGGTTTTACATCCTGGGCATGATGTGCTGTGGCATGGAATAGCTCTTTAGTCAGTTTGGGTAAGGTGTCCTGTTTCTGCTTCCTCCTGGCTTCCCCTCCTCCCTGGCAGAGCATGAGACTCAGAAAGTCCTTGGTCAGACCAAAACATTCTAAGCCATAACTATAAACATTGGTGTTATCAGCACTGTTCCTATCCCGAAAGTTGAAAACACAGTGCTGCACCAGTTACTACGAAGAAGAAAAATGATTGCTACTGCTGAACCCATGACATCCTGTCACTCCAGAAATATAAATGGGTTCCACCCCTCAACAGCTTGATGGCATCAGGGTACACTGTGCACCCGTATCTGCTAGAGCCTTATACTTCTGTATATCAGATGTATATCAGATGGCCTGGTGCATCATCCCTATGGGACTGATGTGCCAGGCCCTCTGATCCACACAGTCCAGTAAATCTGATTGTCACTTACCTCCACCTGCCTGGAGACTGGGCCTCTCTAATAGTGATCACAATATTGGTCACTTACGTCTTGTAGACAGGGATTAGTCTTCTTTGTCACAGGAGCTGGAGTAAAATCAGCTCTTCCACTCCATGTGGGAACCTGCTCACCAGAGACTGAAGCTGCAGCTTTCATGGGGTGATTATTTTTGACCTTTGTTCTCTTGTTTGCGTTTCCCCTTGTGTACAGGGGCAACTGATATTGACACGAATTGGTCTTTGCTTCAGTTGCAGTGACTGTTACTGTGGTTGGAGTGTCTGCAGTGTCCCCCACTAGGGTTGGAGTGGCTGCAGTATCTGTTGTCAGGGTTGGTGCAGCCGCTGTGCTTTGGGGTTGAGTAGCACCAGCAGCTGCATTGTCTGTTGCTGTCAGGATTTGGGTAGCTGCTCTACTTGTCACTGGGGTTGGTGTAGCTGCTGTACTTGGAATAGCTGCGTTATCTGTTGTAGTTAGAGTTTGAGTAGCTGCTGTACTTGTCACTGGGGTTGGTGTAGCTGCTGTACTTGGAGTTGGAGTAGCTGCACTGTCTGCTGCTTTGCCATCAGATCCAGAGATATCTTTTTCCCTTTGAAGGTGCTGAATGGTGTTGAACAGGGCTCTGTAAGCATAGGCCAAGACCCATCACGTTGCCGTGTTTTGTCCCTCTCTGGTATGACCAGAATGGCAACACACCTCCTTTAAGTGTTTTACTAATTTTTCTGGATTTTGTACTTGTTCATTGGTGAAGTTCCAAAGCACTGGAGGGGCCCGCTGGCCTAGATACTTGCCCGTACTATCCCACACACCCTGCCACTCATGATTCTCCAGCCTCGGGGAAAATCTCTTGGACCTCCTATATCGTCGTTTAACCCTAGACAAGGCCCAAACCTGACTCTGCTTAACTTTCAAGATCAGATGAAATGGTCGTGGGTAGAACACACTCTGTGTCCGTGCCAACATGGTGATCCCCATCACAATCAGCAGGCAGGTCTCAAGGGTATCTAAAGGCCATTCAAAACCTTCAAAACTCTCAAATGATGCTGTAAACGGCCTGGTGGTGTAGCTGGAGGCATAAGGGAATGTCTCCTTCACAGGTTGACCACCCGAGGAGGGAAAAAAGATGTGTAATTGCTAAACACTTCCATTATGTACTTCCCAAAGTATAGAGGTGGTGACCACACTGAGAACGCAAGCCAGACCGGTTTCATGATCAATGATTCTATTGTATTACAAGTCATTACCATAAAGTACAATGAAGCAAAAACCTTAGCCCAAGTCCCCCAGCCGATAAACACTAAAACAGCAAATGCCAGCTGTAATAAGATCAAGCACAACAATTCTGAGAGCAAATAAGTCAGCCTTGTGATGAGTATTAATCTGAAGCAATGAATGCTTATCACAAATACGATCAGACACACTCTGGTCAGATCTGTCGTTATCTCAACCCTTCGTGCCCCACGTTGAATGCCAAGAAGAACTGTTATGGTTTAAGCCTAGCCAGTAACTCAGAGGCACGCAGTCGCGTGATCACTCCCCTTGTTTTTCCTCCACCTGCTGCTGGAGGGATTGAGGGGAGAATGGAAAGAATGTAACTCCCACGGGTTGAGATAAGAACAGTCCAGTAACTAAGGTATAACACAAACCACTGCTGCTACCACCAATAATAATAATGGTAAGGGAAATTACAAGGGAAGAGAATACAATTACTTTCCACCCGCCTACCAGTACCCAGCCCTTCCTGACCAGTGATCTACCCCTTCCAGGTAACTGCCCCCAGTTTGTATACTGGGCATGACGTGCTGTGGTTTGCAATATCTCTTTGGTCAGTTTGGGTCAGGTGTCCTGTCTCTGCTTCTTCCTGGCTTCCCCTCTTCCCTGGGAGAGCATGAGACTGGGAAAGTGCATGGTCAGAGTAAACACTACTCAGCAACAACTAAAACCATCAGTGTTATCAGCGTTGTTCCCAGGCTGAAAGTCAAAAAACCAGCACTGCACCAGCTACTAAGAAGGAGAGAAATGACTGCTACTGCTGAACCTAGGACAGCATTCACTGCTTTCAGTATCTTAATTTTGTCAATATTTTATTTTGGTGGCAATTGCAAGTTGTGTGGTGTGTTTTTTTGTGTGTGTGTTAGCCTGTTTGTGCGAAGATTCTGTATGTGGTGATATTTTAGGAGTTCAACAGGCTTACATTGTAGTTATATTTAGAGATGTCATGTTTTGACCTTTTATGTTCTTAGCTGGGGAAATGTATTTGTGCTTACCTGTTTCTTCAGGGACTTTACTGCTGTCCCCTACGCAGGATACTTCAGTTTGTAGTGTCTGTAAGTGCCTTCTCTTCCTCTAAGTGAGGCACATTTTCTGTGTTTCTGGAGTGTGGAGATTTGTGGTCTTTGTTCTTACAGAAGCTTCAAAATTAGTTATTTTCCCTGTTTTTTTTTTTTTTAAATAGAAGGTGTACCAAATTGATTGGATTTTCTAGAGGAAATTTGTAGTTTCGTATACTGTGTTGTGACACACTTTTTTACCCGATAGAATAGAAGCAGATAGAGAATAGCAGATAGATAAAGTGGGATGAAATCTGTTCTATTCCCACTTGAGCAGCTATTGTGCAGCTACTTAAGAATGAAATTTCTGATCACTGATGCTGTAGAAAGTAACTTTAAGAGTTTGGGGTGATATGGAGTATGATTTTTTTGGTAGTGTGACATGACTTCTTAGCAGAATACCAGTAATTCTTCGTACTGTAGACATACCTCTGACACTGACTGGCTACCTCCCTTCCATGGTGTGTCCTGTAAAGAATGCTGATAATGAGACTTGGTCCAGTTTTCTTACCCTTTATTCACCAGTTGATGCCATTCTAAACCTGAGGACTGCTTAATATAGCATCAGGAAGTAGGTCCTCCAGTGTTTCTTCCACATTATAAAGTAAACATTTTAATGCTTTCTGCAGAAAATGTCAATAAGGCAGGCATCATATTAAAATCAACCTTCAAACTGTTTTCTGTTGTGAAATGTATACTTCACATTTCTTGTAGGAAGCAGAATGGGTTGGAGAACAGAAAATAACCCCTTGCTTTCTTTTTGAAATAGGTTATTTTTAAATTTAACCTATTGAAATAGGTTAGTGGTATTTTAAAATCCTGCACAGACATTTTTTGCCTAATTTTTAATTATAACAGAAAATGCTGATTAATGAGGTCATCTGAAGTGTCAGAAATGTAAGACTTTGTCAAAATGGACTCAGTAAAGTGTATACTTCAGATTCTTGTGGATGTAATACCACTCCTCAGTGCTTCAGAACTAGATTATTTTCCAGCTTCCTTAAAGGTACTATTCCCCAAAATGGGTATAAAATACTCCCCTGCTAGGAAAAGTGGACCTATGCGTTCTTCTTATGGAAATGATTTTCATATATAAATTGACAGTCATGATTGTGTGCTGTAGTGACAAACGCATCTGTCTTTTGCATTGCTCTTAGAAAAGCTCAAACAGCTGAGATATTAGGAGTTGGATGGGGTTTAATAAATGAACCTTTATTAAAGTTCTAATCTGCCTTTATTGTTCTTCAACTGTACCTATGTGATTTTTGTGACCCATTACCATTTTACCAATAGTACTTGAATTTGCCTTTTTTTTTTGGTGAATTTTGATACGATTTCTGAGATGTTGGTAGTTCTAATTTGTGCTGCCACCCTCCTCTGTAACTCTGCTGCTCTGGTGTATTGGCACCTTATTATCAGGTTGGCTATATACAGGACAGTGCAAGCTTGTGTATGCCGCAGCAGGCTGTAGAAAAAGGGCAGTTAAATGTGTGTCAGTGTCTTGAGGAGCTCAACAGGATGGAACGTGTAGAGATCTATATCCAAGGAGAGGTTTTGGTGGCTCAGGTTCTGCTTGGGGAAGACAGGATTCAAAGTTATAATTGCTTTTTAAGTTTTTTTTTCTTGTGCAACTAACTTTTGGATGGAAATGCAGGATGAAGCTAGCAATTGTGAAACTAACAGCCCCATCTAGTTGCACATGTTGACGTGGAGCCAGCTAAGCACTCCAGGCGATGCTCATAACATTAAACCCATGAATAGTCTTTTGGAGGCAATGAAACTATGTCTCAAGATAAACGTGTGTTTAATTGCTTTGCTCAGAGGGAGATGACTGCTAATCTATGTAATTACATGGAATTGTTACTGTTATCTGTATGGCCTTTTTCATTGTTGATCTTGTCTTGTTAGATAAGAAGTTCTTTTCAAAGGAACTGTATTGTATGTGTGTACAGTTCATAAAGCAAATGAGCTGTGCTAATGGCAATTCCTTTGGCCTCTAATAAATGATCATGGCATACAAGCGTGATTATAGCAAAACTGAGTAAACCAATTTGTTTTCAGGCAATAAATAATAGACAAAACGAAGCAAGAGAGCTTCCTGTATTTACAGTCTGTCTTCTTGTGATAAAAGTTCTCTTATTTTCTGTGTATTTGTAGGGATTTATAGAACATATTTTTACAAGGAGAGTAGCATTTTGAGTAACATTTCTCCCATTTGTGTTTCAAACTAATGCTATATTAGAACGGGTTGATTCAGCTGCTGTTATATACAATAATCCAGGTAAAGTTAGATGTGGTCTGTCTATGCTTTTTTCTAGCCAATGAGAGCTAAGAGAGGGAAGCCAGACCAGCTCCTCATGTTGTAACGTGCTGCCACAGGTAGTACTTACTTTGTAAACAGAGAGTGTTGTCAGAAAGAGAAGAATTTTGTATGCTGCCTCTTCCACCTTTTGTCTGGCTATACTGTTATGTTGAAATGCACGCAGTTAGTTTAACAACTTCAATGTAAAATATAGTTTATTATGTTCTTAATGCCCTCTATATTCTTTTTGGAATTAACAGCTGGACATCTTGTCTTTAAAAATAATACTTCCCCCAAAAAGAGAATTTACTTTATTTAGTCATGACATTGTATTCAGTCATTTCCAGCATGGCATGTTATATTAAAATACACAATTGAGAATGTTTTTTGCCTTAAAAAGGAAGTAAAGAGACACTTGTTCAGACTACATTGTGGATACGTGTTTTTTCAGTCACTTATGTTAACACTTTAAACATGTTTTATTACTATAATTACATGTTGCTGATTAAAATTTCTTACACTACTATCGAACCAGTTGCATGAAGAGCTTCTGTAAGAGGTTGGGAGTTCCTGGTGTTCGATTATATGCTCCGAAGGGCAGAGTGGGTACCTTCTGTAATAAATGAATTATGTGAAAACTGTATATTTCTACAAGGTTTTTATGCAAATTATTTTTGCTGGTGGTGAGTGACAGCATTTTTCTCAAGGTCTGTATTATGTTTTGATTGCTGTATTCATGTAATAAAGAGTATTAAAGTAAATGATAAGTCTTACTGTTCTCACTAGGAGTTTGCACTCATATATGTGGTAGGAAATTAATCTGGTTTTAATTGCCTGTGAGTCTGAAGTATCTTCCTTTTTGTAAAGCTGATCTCACATAAATATAAATCAGTAACTGCCTGTTCTTTAATTATGTATTAGTGTATTGTACCTGCATACTAAATGAGAATATGAGCATCTCCAGTTACGGTGTATTGGAGGTCATTAAATCTTCTCTGCTCTATGAAGTTTAGTAGCACTGCATTTCTAATTACTGAAAAGTGTTCAGTGTTTGTTGCTTGGTTAAGAGCAGCTATGTTTAGCTACAGTAAGATAGTCACTCACTTGGTAAGTAACTCCATAGGGATTTTTCACAGTATGGAAAACAATTGCTGTAAAACATCCTACAAAATTACAAAAGTATTTTTAAAGAAATCTCTCATTGTAAATAACCTTGAGATATTTGAATGTAAAATACAAAATTGAATCAATTATTTGTGAATATTTTTTAGTGTTTCATAAAAGCATGGCTGAATTCTACCCTGTTCCCAAAATACAGTATTAATTTCATGAAAAGATGACTAATGTAACCTGCATTCTGAGTAGCAGTGTTTCATCTTCCCTTGACACTTCACATTTGACCTTTTCCCTCTTCAGGCAGAAATTATTTCTGCTAAAAGTAATGTAAGATTTCTAGAAAGGATGCTGAAATGTGTTGGAACCAAGTGATTTACAGAAAATATTTTTATTGGCTTTAGGCTGTCAGTTTAAGACTGAAGCAAGCAGAAGCTTACCTCTGTTTAGCAATGACTATTTTCATGAATTGTAAGGATAAACTTTACTAATATTGTTGTTGCCATACTGCAAATATTCTTGTAATATAAAGTAGGAATTTGAGCCAGCACATTTCTCTTTCTAAAAAGCATTGTAAACAAGGGTGATGGTCCCTGAACATGATTTCTGGTGAGTCTCTATTCGTATAGCCATTTATGTGATTTGTTTGGATACTAGTAAGTCTTGAAATGAGTGGAGCAAGGTCTGGTTGATCAACACAATACAAAAATGACATATGCAAAAATAGTATTATATCATGGCATGCAAAATCTTTTAATACATCATAATATTAGCAGACCTAATTTGCCACTGGTGCAAGGTACATAGCATCAGCCAAGGTCTGGAAATGCCTTGATTCATGTGGCTTTTAGGGTATGCTAGCCTACAGCGCAGTGTTTTGTTGCTACAGACAGTCCTTTGACAGTGCATCCTCTGCAGTGGTCTGTGCTTCAAAGTGGAACATCTCTTTTGATAGCGCTTAGCCTACATTCTTGCAGTATCTAAATGAGGCATTATCAGCATGGTGTTTGACTTGCCTGTGTTATGGAAGCAAATGGTGCTTCATAGGTTAAGGTGAGCTGGTGTGATAAGGGTATAAATCTTTGCACAGTTGCTCAAACTCTGCTTCTAATGATTTATTCTGCTCATCAACCCAGCAATCTGCAAATAGAAAAGAATCTAAATTACAGGGTACCTTTGGCCACTCCATCGCATTCCTTTCCAGCTTTATCCTGAACTGTTCATATCCTGAGCAGGAAGCAGATAGTTGGCAGGCATGACCTTTTCAAAGAGATACTGATCCTAGAGCTGAAGTAACAGAGCCTGGGTTCACTAATATCAGAAGGAAGGCTGGTAATATGTCATGTTTTACTGAACATGCCCCGAGCCCACAGTTCTTAAGCACTGCTGTCTTTGAGAAAAAAACACATAGCACAGTGCAGCTGGAGGACAATGTTGTCTATTAATCCTGGTGAAATATGGAAATATGAATAGCCTGATTTTGCTTTATAAACTTTTTTATTTTTAAAAAAGTAAAGAGAAATAGCTATGGAGTATATGTTTAATTTGTGAGTCAACTGAGCTTCAGTATCCTAAAGAACAAAATCAATTCTGTTAATCGTATTGACTTGCTTCTGCCCAATTCCATGGGGAGTGCTAAAAAATAAGAAAACACCCCAGAGCACATCAATTTTGAACAACTGAAATAACTGGTAATGACAAATGAAGGGACCAAAGGATGATGACACTGTGGCCTTTGCATACTATGACTAACACTTCAATTCTGTGAGTGTTCAAGGCCAGGTTGGATGGGGCTTGGAGCAGTGTGGTCTAGTTGGAAGGGTCCCTTCCTACCCAAACCACTCTATGATTCTGTAACATTGTTCAGAGTATGTAAATAAGCATCATGTGTTTCCAGTTTTATCCAATAGGCTAGTAGTGTGGATTTGTTTTGGGAGGGAGAATGCAAAATATTATGGTTGGGTTTTTTTTTTCTTTATTATTTTTTTCTCATACCTTTCTTATGAAGTTGAACTTCTGTTTGCATAGTTTGTAGAAATGTAGTGCTTCATGATGTTTGGGAGCTAATGTTTCCTAACAGATCACAAATGCCATGTTACTTTGGGTTTCTGTATATATAATTAAAGCGTTAACCTTTGGATGGTGAGTTTCAGAAACCTCTTTTTCATATGTTAAGATCTGAGTTATGAAGAGTGAAATTAAGGACTAGCTCAGAGAAGGAGAGAACTTGCTGAGTTAGTTACTGGAAAAAATGTCAATAAGCTTATTGCATGAATGATGTCAAAACCAAATGGGAGATTCTTCTCAGATCACTGCCTTTTGACCTTCTTTTCTAGAATAATAATATATTGGATAACATGTAACTTTTCTTGAAATATCCATGAATTAACCAGTAGGGAATATTGTATGGAAAAATACTACGAAGAGAAAAATAGTGATAGAGTTTGGATGAGTATATTTTTTGATGTTGAAGGTAAGTTACTCTTCTTAACAACAGCAACAACTTCCATTCATAATGTAGTTGAATTAGTAGCTACGTGTAACTTACGGTCTTGTGGTTACACTTCAGCCAAAGGTGAACAATAAAAATACATAATTTTTCAAGGAGATTTGTTTCTGCTGGAGAATGCCATGCGGTTTTATTAGAGTTTGTTTGTGTGTTTTCTCTTTTATTTTTTTTTTTCCTGTGTTAAGCTCAAAACAAAATTGAGCGTATATTTGCATGAAGTTATTTTCATATAATGACACAATTGCAGAAAAACTGTTATGAGATTATTTGTAATGTTACAAAGCTGCATAACTATTATCTAATGATGGGAGAACATTTGTGAGATTATTACATGTTGTAGGACTTTAAGCGTGTTAGTCTGATCAGAGTTGTAAATTGAGTGCAGCCATGAACTTCAGTTGACAGGAAGAAGACTCCATATGTCTTTCAGATGAAAAGTGATCCCACTTCCATTAGTGTCTTTTGAATAGATTGTTTGTTACCATAATAAGAAGTTCCAAAGTCAAAGCCGACATTTTGGATTGTTCTGTGTAACTGAGATGGTGTAACTGACTTTATCCATGTGTGAATTTACAATGGCCTTGCAATTAATAACTTTGTTTCTTTGTTTGTAAATAAGTTTTTAAAGAAACACTTTTTTATGTAAATATGTTCACAGCCACCTAAGGCAAATAGTTCAAAGCTCCTTTTAAACTATATTCTTTTATTTGCTGCATGCAGTGATCATTGTAATTTGTTCATAAATAATTGTAAGAATAAGTTATAATGCAAAGTAATACCTGAAATGAACTCTATGTAAGAGATGTGAAATTACTTCCTTTTTGACTCTTGTCAAAGTTGTACCTCAATAGTGCCTTCTAAATTCTTACAAAATGAAAGTTTTGCTTCCTGCTGGTTGTTACCATTTTCTGGACTGTGTTCTTCAGCACATGTGGTTAGGAAAGACAGTCCTAAATTTGATTTTTTTCATTATACTTGATCATAAACATGATCTGTCAAAACAAGTCCAGCAGATGTTGACATGTGGCTTTGAACATGATAAGCTGCAGAACAAAGTTTTCTGTGTGTACCTCAAATAATATCTTGTAGGCTTATGTTAGAAGTTTTGCTGTTCTTTGGAAATGCTTATCTTAAAATTTCTTTGAGAAGGGTCAGCCCATGTGTGAAGGAAGATGGCACAATGGTTGTTTGCCTTAGCATAAAAAAATATTGACAGAATATATTTAGTGGATTAAAGGCAAGTGCTATGAGAAATGCAAATGTTAAATATGTAAGTGTTCAAGTGAAATGGTTTGTTTTGGTTGTTTGGGTTTTTTTTTTCCTGGTATGTAAAAATTCCAAAGAAATACAAAAATATGGTAAGTTTGCCCTTTCCATCGCTGTATTTGGCGTACCAAACCAGTATTTTTAACATGACTGTGCTTTGAGATTTGTATGGGATAATATCTGCACTGCCATAATCTGACTAAAAATCAACAGTTTGTGGAAATGATGTTCATAGGCTTCAGCTGTGCATGCTAAGAAGGTGACATGGGGAAAGAAGATAGGAGAAATGTACTGCTTATGTCCTGTTGGTGAACAATTTCAGCAGCGAATAAGGTTTGGATGAGATATTGGTGTGAAGAAAAACAACCAAACCAAGACTTTCTGCATTCATGTAGAACAGCTGCACAGAACAGATTTTGTTTCCATCCATTCAGTATCTTATGAAAGCATCAGGGTTGGAACATAATTTTATCTCAGAATAATTATCTTTTCTGTTAATTAAAAATCACATTCCATAACATGGAATAGATATAATGTGGTTTTGGTAATGTGGGAATACATTGTGCTGGTGTCAGAAATAGCTTATCTGGTTTATATGGAACTATATCCTCGCCACGTTAAGGCACTGGGGCAAACTGACCTTTAGAGCTCCATGGCAGGTGCTTGTCCAGCTTCTGCCACCTGAATTAATTTTTGTTATGCAGCATAGAATGCATGTACATACATAGTTTAATATTTGCAAAACAAAAGGGGTTTAACTGAAGTTTTAAATTAATTTAGACAAAATGGATTAGTGTAATCTATATTGATTAGAAAGCTAGGACTATGCATTATATAAAATTATTGACTATATATAATTTTTACTGTTCATTGATATGCATGTGCCAATGGGAAAGGTAATCTGTAAAGGCTTTCTGTTTCTCCTGTTCATTAAAAAGTGTATTCAAAAAGAAATTAATTATAATTTTAGGAACAGAAACGTAGTATGTACTATGTTGCTGCACATTGCAACATGGGAAGTTTATTTCAAGTAGGATAGAATTGTTTTTTTCTTTTCTGAATAGATTTCTGTTTCTTGACTCTGTACAATTACCTTAAAATTTAGGCACTTGAATATGACCATAAATTTCTGGTTTTTGTAAGGACCATCACAGTAATCTCTTACTGTAAAACACTTTATTGAATTAAAAGGTAGAATTGAAGAAAAACCTCAACAATGTACAAGTGCTGATACTTTTTTAATGTATACCAAAGAATGTCAGAATTGCTGTTAGAAAGGCCTGTATGAAATGTTTGTAACTTAATTCTGGTAAGTATCATAGATTTGAGAGCAACAGAACCTTTTCTGCTGTCTTGTGTCATACTGATCAAATGTATTTTGGGAGGAAAAATACTTGTACTTGCTCATACACTGAAGTAGTGGTCCTTTATTAAAATTCAGAAAATGAGTTGGAAGATGATGAACCATATTTATTTGTTCTCATCAATTACTACTGCTATCTGGGAAGGAGACTGCAAAGCAGAACAGTTCTAAAATTAATAAGTTTTGTTAAGTACTGTTTTTTTCAAATCACAGTTCTTCATGCAGCTAGAAATGGATATATATGTCAGCATGTACTGGCGGTGTTCTTAATGATAGTCTGTGGGGGTCAGAATGGATCTATTCGCACCTGAGGTTTCCATTCATTCCATGCATACGAACCTTAACATGTTATAATTCTCTATAGAGGATGGATGTGGGTTTGGGAAGGTTGCATCCTTAAAGCAGTGTTTCCTGGTGTCTCCTAAGAGAAGCCCATTTAGGATCTTGGGCGTTCCTGGTTAAGTCTATCGGTTGGAATAGGATTTGCAGTCTCTGGTGAATCACCGTCCTCTTCTGTAGGACGTGTAAGTTCTATTTTGTGTTGTGGTAGAACAGAGTCCCTACTTTTAGAAGCTGGAAGGAAATAAAAAAGTATGTACATAGTTTTCCTCCTTAGCATCTCTTTTGTACTTCGATTAATTTTCTGTTTGTTTGTTGAAACTGTAGCTTCAGTGAGGTTGGTATTAACAAAGACCGGCACTCAGCATTAATTTTCAATTTTGAACTGGTGAATTTTGAGTTTTGCAGAAGGGAAGAAAAAGTCTAAAGAATTGAGAAGAGATTTTGCCTTTTCCCACTGTGGACCTAAAAATATGTACCCAAACAATAGTCTGTATGTACTCCAGTAGTTATTTTTTGAATGTATATATTAATTCCTACCTTTGCAGTGATTGGTTGTGAAAAATATGGAAATAAAAGCACACAGCAGATCAACTATTCCTTTAAAAAAAAGCATTGCTAGCAAATGATTCCTATAGAACTCTTTGTCACTGCTCCCCACTTAAACTCAGTTTGTTATTCTCCTTACAGGCATATGAAATAGTTGTATTGTAGTGTATTCAAATGGTAAGCTGTGGCAAAGTCAAGATGTTTGAACAACAGGTCAGGCATATTTATACTTCAATGCACTTAGAGCTGATATTTTAAAAATACAGCAGGGTGGAAAACAAGTTGTGTTGTGACAATGAGCAATTTCTGTTGTGAATAACAAGGAAATTCAGACAAGTTTAAAGAACATGAATCATCATAGAAACACTAGGAGAATGAAGAAGCAAAAAACATCTTGCAATGTGTTGATTATTTTGTTTATGATACTACTTTTTTGTTCCTGGGATATTTTTCCACCAAGCGATGGAATAGGTGGAAATAATAGTACTTTGATACCTACCAACAGTGCCTGGTGATGCAGTGATAAATGAAATACTGTTAGCCTTAACAAACATCTCTGTTCAAAACACAAGTGAACTAGTAGTTTGACCTTCTCTGTGTTTACAAGAAAACACTAGCACATATTTCAAATATGGAAACTACATTATTGTGACAAATATTGGCTTGTCATCCCACCAAGAAAGATCAGTGAAAGCAAAGAGAGAAGTGACATGACTGAGTCGTGATTGGCTTGGAATATGCTTGTGGATGGTGGCTTTAGTAACGTCAAAATATGCTATTGCTCTAATTCCATAACCATTTATTTTTGTGAACTTATTGTTAGGATATCCAGTATATCAGTATGTCAAGAAAAATTGTTATTTTGATGTTTGATGCCTCAATTGCATGTGTCGTGCTCTGTATTATTTTTCTTCATCAGTAGATACCAGGCATTTTCTGTTCTTCTAATGAGTTGAAAAGGTAGAAGGCATAGTTTGGGTGCTGGATAGTTGTTCTTCCCTTTTTCTTTACAAAGTTTGTTTCAAATAGACTGGTATTCTGGTGATTTTTCTTTCAAGCCTGTAAAAAAGTGCAGAGAGTACCATTCACTTTCAAAGCAAATATATTATGCTAGCACTGAAAAGATGCTGATTTCATAATTGGTATTCTCTCTAACTCCTGACTTTTATTCTGGAAGACTGAACATGGAGGGTGAGGAGCTGTTGGGACAAGTTGTGTTCTGCCATGGCAGCAGGGATTTTGGATATATTTCTTTTCTTTAACTCCCACAGGAAAGTTCTGTGATTCTAGTTTATCATTTGTGAAGCTCACTTTTGGGTGGGAAGCCCTCCATTGGGCACGTATCTCTTAAAATAGTATTCATGTATAATATTGGTAAGGTTACTGTCCAAGTTTGTAGTTTTTCCAAGCTAATTTTTCTTCTGCTCATATTTTAAACTTTACATTCGCATTGTTTTCTATTCCAGGATCAGCACTACTCTTGGCTTGTTTTTTTGCAAGTCAGGGAGTATGTCCTTCTGATAGCTGAAAGAGGTGACTAAGTAGGATTCTCCCTTATTTTGGCTTACTACTGAGTAACATTTTCCTCTTAAAAGTAAATTTGAACGTTTTTTGATACATACATTGCAAATTACAAGGTGAGTTGCTTCTATATTGTATGGAGGTCATGTATTGTAATATATGTAGTACCAGTTTTAATTTCCATGGCTGGCTTGCTGTTCTGTTTGACTGGCATGACAGCTGTCTTCATTGCATTCTAAGTGATTTCCTCGTGGTGTGTTTGATGGGTCTGATGAGCATTTAATTTGTGAAGAGGATACTCCAACAGACGTACTCTGAAGAGTACTGCAAAATGTTCTGCGCAATACATTATCCTGCAATACCTGAATAATTGCCACTTAAAGAAAGATTTCTTTATACAAGAAGAGAAAAACACCAACAATGTGATTCAAGAGCATCCGAGGGGAATAACTGTACAGTTGTCCCTTCTGTGAGTGTGTGTTAAGTATTTGGCGGAAGTGAGAAACGGGGCTGGAGGAAGAAACTGCATTTTCCCAGGAAGATTGATTTGGGATTGATAAGTTTTGGTGGTTTGTTTTTTTTTTTTTTTCCCTTTGTTTTGTTTTGTTTTGTTTTTTTCCATTAGTGAATTTGGGGTTAAGGTGTTTCAGGTGATAGCACTTGCTGAAGGCCAAGAGGATGGTCATTAACAATATAGTTTGGGGGTTTTTAATAGAAGAAGTGGAGGCTGAAGAAAAAATTAATGCAGTCCAAGGTCATTTTTAGGGCATAACAGGCTCTTGGTTTTTAGAAGGAATTAATGTTGTCTGTTGGAAGGAGCCATGGGGAATGCTTTATGTGTACTAGTTAATCACAGCATAATAATGATCTTTGGGTATTGTATAAGCCTGAAGAAGCTGTGACAGAGTTTGTCTAGACCAAAAGCTAAACAGAAGTCTGTCATATGGGCAATGGTGGAGAAGACCTGTGATAGAAGACTGTGTTGCGTGTTCCTTCATGTGCTATATTCCAGCTCAGTATGTCTTGAATATTGAGATTTTTGTACAGTTTGTCACAGACCTGTTTGAGGCTATGTCAGGGTTGCAAGGGAAAGAAAAAAATGTTTAGTTGACAGATCAGCTGATCACCATCAAGTGCTTCAAAGAATTAAGGTTAGTAGCAGAAAATAAAGTTGCACATTAAAGGATCAAATTACTTTAAGAGCATGGGAAAGTTCTTGTATTTAATAAAGAAAGCAAGCAGAGACTAGAAATTACTGGAGCTAATGACAAAACTGGTGATTTACATGTTTTTAAAGTTAAGTCTCCTGTAGTTTCAATTTGTGTCATGTTTGAGTTACAATTTTGTATAAATTCTGCAATCTCTTTTTGCTACATAGTAAAGGAAAAATAATTGCAAAGGCTACCACGTATGGTGGAGTAAGCTGTTTAGCTGTGGAACATAATCACAGGCAGAATTACAGATTACTAAGTCATAGTAAAATTAAGTACCTAAAAGGTATTTATTAGGCAGTAGCTTGTCAGTGAAAAGTCTCTTATACAAAAATGAGGAAGATGAACTTTTTGTATCTCAGTCTTAGAGCTAGTTGTAAAATGAAGACTATAAAGTTTTTGTTTGTTTCTGTCTGTATGTCATGAAGGAGTGAAATGGTTTCTAAAGCGCACAGTCACAAACTGATTAGAAAGTTCTCAAGGGGAACTCTGATGGGGCTATCATAACTTAACAATGGAACTGTGAGTCACTGCAGGAGGAATTCTTGTAATAATCTTTTCCGGTATTTATAGGACCAGGAGGATAAAATGTCATTTAATTTTATTTGATTAAAAACTACTAGACAAAAGAGAAAAAGGAAGAAAAACTGAAGCATCTTTTATTTAAGGCATGAAAGACGAATGGAATGTATAAGAACCATATTACGAAGCAGTACAGTAAAGTCAGTTATTGAAAATGTCATCAGTGCTCCAAAATGGTTGTTAATAATAGAATTATTTGATAGTTTAAGGTGATTTTATTTATTTATTTATTCATTTATTTAGGTTCTAGATGCAAAGTGTTGCTTTTGAGTGGAACAGGTAGATTATGAGGCGTCTGTATGAGTACTTGCTTGCAAGTTCAGGCATGTATGTCTGTGCCATTCAGAGATTTTCCATGGAAGGGCTACCTTACAGAAATATATCAAAATATACTTAATGTAGCCTTAATTAGGTTTGCTAGGAGGCCAAAACCGCTTCAGCCTATTCTGTTAATGCTGGTGATGCAGTATTTGATGCAGTGCTGTGTATTCACTCCTGCAGTCACTTGTGCTCAAATCAGAGCTGTATCCTCTTCTGTGTAGTGCTCCCAATTTAAAGATCACGTTACAATTTTCTGCTGTTGCTTAAAGGTTTGGTTGGTTTGTGTTGGTTCTTCCAGAAAGAGCAGTATAATTTGGTGAGCATGTCTTTATTCACAGTGAATGCTTGCATGAATTCTTAACTAAAGCTTTTTAATGCTGTCACAATATTGAGAGCTTGTCATTATATCATGGACAATAAGCTTTATCCTTTCTATTCTTCTTTCTACTAGCACTTACTGCACTACTAGCATTTAGTTTATTTATAAGAACTGCAGTATGGTTCATTAATATTCATTATGTATAAGGGGTTTACCAAGCTTAAAATTTATCAAAGTTGAAATTAGTGAAAGCAGAGGCAGGTAGGTGTGTGTGAGGACAGGTGAGACAACCACACCCAACACAGATGATGTTACTCATGTTGATTAAACTCACTTTTTGCAAGAGGAATGATGATGTAATTTTGGTTTTGACTGTTTTGTGTTGTTACAGAATAAGTGCAATCCTAACTGACACTTGAGACTGGTGTGACCCCATTTCCAAGTGGGTTAATCCTATGCAAGAAACAAAAAGGTGGTTTTAGTTTTCTACTGTTGTTTCACGTTTTCCTTAAGGGTTTTATCTACAGAAATGGAAGGTAAAAGTGAAATGTCTGTTTATTGCTCATGTACCTTACTTCTGGTAAGGATTAAATGGAAATTACTTGAGTGGAAATAGAAGAATATCAGACATTTCTTGGAAATTTTTAGAGTAATTTAAGAGGATTTGTATGTTTTTTAGGTTTCATGTTAATTTTTGCCAGATTCAGAGTTAACAATTACACTTTTATGTTAGTAATTTTCATTTAGGAGAGAGAATACAAATTTTTCTAATTAGTTTAATAGCCCACTTAATAGCCAGTACTGGATTTTTACAAGGTTAGCAGAAGTAACAGTACAGTGCAAAAAAACACGTAGTGAATGGAGCCTCTGTCATGAGAGAGGTTCTCTGAATCTGATCAACGGTGATAATGTCAGACCTTATAGACAAAGTATGTTATGAACACTTGGAATTTTTAATGTATGTATTTTCAGAACCTAGTTAAGTTCTTGTGGTTAGTTGTCTTTTAAAAAATACCCATACTTTTTTGACTGTTTCAGTTTTGTGCTTATGAATTGGTTTCAGTGAATATACTTTGGGTTTATGGCAGAAGATAAATCAGAATCCTTAATTAAATAGTGGGAGTGTTTATATAATATGAATATCATAGCCTCTGTAATATAATTTTGTCTTCTATTGCTTAAAAAAATAATCTGTGTCATTCTTTATTTCTTTGTATGAGTGGTGCAATTTAATATTGGATGATGAGCCAACTCAATTTTTTTTTCTTTGTGAAATATTATAGGAAAGTTCTGCTTTTAGAGCATAGGTTTAGGAAACATGAAGGTATAGCACAAAGAAATTAAATTGTGACAACCTAAATGTTTGGAAAGATTATAACTTGCACTCATAACCACATTAGAGTTGTATTATTATTTTTCTCATAAATATTCATTTTTTGATGATAGGATTTCCATTAAAAAGCATTTATTTATGTTCTCTAAAACCTGTTTCTTGAAAAATGTTTGTGTCTGTCTTCATTGCCTTTGAATTTCTGTTTTTATCCAAAGGGATTTTGTGGTTGAATCTTAATTCTTTCAAAAGATGAGTAACAAAGTTTCCGTTAAAAGGTGCTTACCTTTAGGTGTGTAGGTGCTTAACTTTGGGTGTGTAGACTTTGTCGGTAAGTTTAGTTCGCATTAATTTCTATCTAATATGATTACACTTGTTAAGTGGTCTTCAAAAACTGTTTCACATGCACAAAATAATTTGAGGATTTAGAAAAAGCCCAACCGCGAATATATACTGAAGGGTGTAGAGAATTTTGTTGTTCCAGTTTAGCTTGCGTGGAGTCTGCTGTCTCCCCTAATCAAGGGAGGTCAGTTAAATGAACCATGAGGAAAGATTTATGGCAATTCAGAGGTGCAGAAACTAGAGAAAGTGTTGTTTAGTCACATTTCTACTTTGGTTTTAAGTGCAGTTATAAACCAATAAAATTCTGTCACTTTCTAAACTTTAGTATGTTTTCCCTACGGTATGGAATTATAGATACTTTTTTCGTAGTTTGAAAGGGAATATTTTGTAAGTGGAACTGCAGTCATGCAACCTCTTCATTGCTAAGTGAAGAGCCAGTTATTTCTGTTAACAATATAGTTCTTGCCTTTTAAGCTGTTGAGTGTTGTCATACTTAACAAAGGCCAAAGGAGAAAGGTGCATGGGACAGCTTCTAGAAACAGTCCTGCTATTTTGCAGGTAAAGACTTTACCCAGCATTAAGTTCTACCTAATTTTCTTGTTTCTCCTGTTTATGGAGTCAA
Source organism: Ara ararauna (assembly GCA_028858755.1). Classification (NCBI taxonomy): domain Eukaryota; kingdom Metazoa; phylum Chordata; class Aves; order Psittaciformes; family Psittacidae; genus Ara; species Ara ararauna. The sequence continues at coordinate 28,049,461 of CM054380.1, forward strand.
ACTGCCTTGGTTCAAGGTGGATGACTGTTTCCTGAGTCATTGTTTCCTAGGAAAGTTTCAGGAGCAAAGCCTCTTGGTCATATGGACTCTGACCACAGAAACCCTTAGAGTCAGCCTACAGAAAGCACATAGCCAGGAGAGTAGTGTTCACCTTTCCAGAGTTTTTATCTCAGCTTCCCTTCTGCTTCTCCTTTCCTCCTGTTGAGACTTCCTGCACTGCGACTATATTGAATGGTATATTTTCCTCCATGTGAGGAATCAGCAAAAGAAGCTTTAAATCAACACACATTTATTATTATTGTGGTTGAAGGTGTTGTCTCTTTCATTCAGCAGCATTTCCTTGACATGACGTTTGGAGCCGGCGGTCACACTACAGCTCTTCTAGAGAAAGCAAGCAACATCACAATATATGCGCTGGACAGGGACCCCACAGCTTATAACATAGCTCAGCAGCTTTCAGAATCGTACCCGTAAGTTGTCTTCTCCTGTCTTAAATACGGTCAAGATAAGATTGATACTGTGGTATTATATCCGTAATTGAATATATTTTTATGGTTTTGATAAATAGTTTTTAATGGCTTATTGTAGAATAGTACTATATGCTGTATATACCCCATTAGATAGGATATCCAGTTCATTTTAGGAGTATTTGCATGCAAGTTCTTCTGAGGTTTTTGGAGTTAAATGCATTCTTTTCTGTAAACGGTTAATTTTGAGTATGTGCCAAGTGGCCAATTTCATATTTAACAATTGTTTTAAGAAAGTTTCATGTGTTCTGTTTGCTTTGAGATTTATCTGATGACAGGATTGCACAAAACATACACTTTGTGGTAAATATTTCATCAAAAAGGATGAAATAATATACTTTTAAATAATAAGGTTATTTAAATATTGCTTATGAATATTTAATTTTTTAAAAAAACAAATTATAATTCAGTATTAGGCTTTCTAAATATTTTGCCACTGGCTTCAGGAACTACTAAACATTTGAATAAGCTACTGTTTTTGTCTAAAGCTCATGCTTCAACTGTCTTTTAAAATAGAGTGCTGAATTTGCTAAATGAGCAATTGCTAAATGCAATTTTTTAGTTTTCTCTAGTCATACAAGTTCCTATATTCAAGAAACAGCCTGGTCAGAGGGCATTCTTGCAGAAGTGTGCAATATGTAAAATGGAATCTGAACTTTCAGAAACTGCTGTTCAAATTTGACCAGGAAGTAGAAATGCATGGATATAAAATTAAATAATATGAAATAGTACTCAAAAGAAATTTAAACTGTCAGGTTGAAAACATTGCCCAGAAAAATATTGTTGCCCAGAGAAGCTGTGGCTGCCTCATCCCTGGCAGTATTCAAGGCCAGGTTGGACGGGGCTTGGAGCAGCCTGGTCTAGTGGAAGGTGTTGGAACTGGATGAGCTTTAATGCCCCTTCCAACCCAAACCAGACTCTCATTCTATGATTATTTATTTCAGAGAGCTTTTACATGAGGAAAAACAAATTTTTCCAGTAAGAAGAAAGCTGGTAGAGGTGGATAGAGAAACACCTAGTTCTTTAATTTTTTTTTTCCCCACATAAAAAGAAATTCTGAGACAGCAATACTGTTCAAGCAATGCAGAAGGCATTTCTCACCCTTCCTAAAAGAAAACGCTAAAGTGTGCATTCCCTTCTTCAAGTGCCAATGTTAGAGGCCCAGTGGGAAAAATGGAAGCATATGAGAAGAAATCAGAGCTCAGTTTCTAGTTATCCTACTCAGTAAGACCACTTAAATATATTGCTCAAAATTTTCAGTGCTCTGCGGGCTGAAGTGACATGCAGTGTACACTTATAAATTTTTGCAATTCCAATCCCAACTGTTATTTCTCCGGAGAATGATCTTGTTGAGAGAATAATTGTCAAGGAAAGTCCATTTTCTTTTAAACTAAGCCTGGAAACACATTCCACTCGATGTCATGGGAGTTGTAGAGTCTTCTGTTCTTGTGTCATAGCAAAAAACCCCCAAAAAAACCCAAACCAAAAAATTGTATTTCAAATTGAAGCTAATCTTATAATTAATGGAAGTTTTCAGAACATATTTCTTCGTATGAGTGGTGCAATTTAATATTGGATGATGAGCCAACTCAATTTTTTTTCTTTGTGAAATATTATAGGAAAGTTCTGCTTTTAGAGCATAGAGTAAGCTTACACAACGTAAGACAATGAAGAGTCCTCTAACTCAATGTATATTTATCTGTAAAGTATCCTATGCAAACCTTGGTGTTAAGCAAGTTTGTTTTCTAAATAGATGAATGAAGAGATTTTACAGGTTTGATGCTGTTCTGCAGTGACTGCCATTGTTAATTCTCTGCTTGTGTATGTCCGGGAGAAGATGAGCTTTAATCAATATAGTATTGCAGTTGATATAAGTTACTATGGCTTTATAAGCAGAGGAGGTTCCTCTTTTTGGTTGTAAAATCATATAAACTTGGTTACTTCGACTCCAGACTTTGTGTTGTCTGCCTCTACAGTAACAAGTTATCATTAGAATGAAGCAGATTATTGGAAAACATAGTGTTGTTAGTGAAAAGTCTTCATCACTGAAAGGTGAATGCGTATCACTTGAGTGCTATTGTAAGATAAAGACTAGTCTAACTTGTTTTGGTGGTTTCCCTCATCTCCCAACTTTCCTATTGAAAAGAACAGGTGGGCCCTTTTTCAGAAGGAAAATGTATCTTTTTCATAATAGCTTCTGTTGAAAATTAAGGTAAAAGAATGTTCATATATGATATATGTGCTTATTATCATATATGATATGTGCTTATTATCAATCTGCTTTACCTGGAAAGCTGGTTGTATAAAACATGGTTTAATTTAGTTAAAAGGGGGAAAGAAAAGGTATATCATTTATAGCTTAACATGTGAAGCTGGGGTTTGCTTACAAATCAGTTTTAAACATAAAGGATTTACTTGTTATGAGACATGTAGCTTTCCTAAGTGGATTTTTTGTTTCAGTATTCATTAAAGGTGGTTGATCTAATATTATGGGGTTTATTGTCTATTTTCTGCACTGTGTGAAATAGATCTTTTATCATGATTTTATCAGTTTAATTTAAATTTGTATTGGCATTGAAAGCTCAGGAAATTCGTCCAGTTATTTTTTTTCTTCTTTTTTTTTTTTTTTTTTTACTTCTTCTGTTTAACATTCCTGTTTTGGGAGAGGTTATATGACTTGCTGAAGTGCTTCACTTCCTTTGGAGCTGATGCACAAGAGCTGGGAAAGGCTGTTCTGCAATTGTAACCAGTAAAATCTGATTCCCGGTGTCTGAAATTGTGAATGCAGTGGGCAAATTGGAAGTCATGCATAAACTGAACTTTCTGTTCCCATTTTGTTTCTACTTAAAACAAGATATTGTACCCATTTAATTGGGGATCTTCGTAAATTCCAGCATATCAACTTCATGATAGGTTTTGAGTTTTACAGTAGTAGTTGAAGTAGTCCATCCTACATGAAAAACTTCAAAATATTCAATGTTAATTGCTATTATTTCTTCTGGTTAGGTAGCATTTTTAATGATAGTAAAATCATATAGTTCCAACTGTTACTCACTATGAGGCTTCATTTTTTAAGCATCCTATATCACAAGGCACTGTGTTACAAGATTATTAAAGCTCAAGTTGTAGAAATATGCCCAAAGATATGGTTGGAAGGTGAGATAAGTATGCCTAAATTATGGAATTTTTCTATATCAAGAACTAATAAATGAAGTCCTCCTTGTGCTTAGCTGAAAGACAGCTGGAGTAATAAGTCACTGAAGGAGAATGCTGAGGGAAAGTACATTTGGTGTTTGTATTTTAAATGTCTCTGCTTCTCGGTAGTGATTTTGTCAGAACTGAAATCTGAAGAGGGCAGAGTTCCAACTGCAGATCTCGCATTCATTTAGGCTCCCTGTTTATTATTTTTTTAAACTATGTAGTGCTGCTTTAATAAGGAGAAAATGGGTCAAGGCTTGTTAGATATTCAGTGTGTGGGTGGGAATCCTTTGACGTGCTTTCTAGGGAAGCCTCTAACTTGGGAATTGCTGCTGAGAATCCAGGAGAACAAGATAAAATTCAGTCAGCAGCAACATATATTACAAGTAAATCTTTTCACACCCACTGAAAGGGAAAGGTTAGAGAGGTGGCTGAAATCTGGCAATTAACCAATATCACTACAAGCTTTTAAGTATGAGAAACCTATGCAAAGCCTACACAGAGGAGACAGTATGTTCTTTGTAATTCTCTGAACAGAATAAGAAAGTGAGCCCTAAGAGTCAGGATAAATAGTCTAAAATTTCTCATGTGATTTAACTACCTTTTTATTGTAGTTCTAAATTGATTTTGAGGTGTGATGGTGCTTGTGGGTTTAGCTTTTAGTGTTGCATTAAGTTTATGGGAAAAGTGGGATAGAACCATCAGCTCTGTGTTGTATGTTGTAGGGAAAATAGAATGAATTTGTTCAGTTCTAGGGGAAACAAAACTACTTTCAGTTGCAGTAAGCTTATTTGAAGTGCTTGTGAATTCTAGCTGCATGTGTTATATATGTAGATGCTTTTGTTTCTTTGTTTAAAATGTTCTTCTCCATGTATGTTTCTGGATGCCGTGTGCCCACCAAAGCTCTGCTATCACTCCCATCTGCAGTAGGATGGGGACAGAAGATTCAACAAAAGGCTTGTTCATCAAGATATAAGGACAGGGAGAGATCACTCACCAGTTATTGTCATGGACAATCAAGACTCAACTCTGGGAAATTAGTTTAATTTATTACCAAACTAAATCAATGTCGAATAGTGAGAAACAAAACCAAATCTTAAGCCACCTTCCCCTCACCCCTCCTGTCTCACAGAAGCCCCCCTCTTACCAAAACCTTGCCATGTAATCCCAATACAGGTCAGCATCATTCTTAAATAACTGATCATGTTAATTAGCTGAACTAAATGTTACTGGATTGTTTTCTTAGTTTTCTTAACTGTCCAATGCTAGTACTCTGAATTGTTATTTCAGTCATATACTTACAGTTACCAATAACACATCTCTGACAAGCAGTTGGGAAAGACCATTTTATTGTTTTCATTAGGGATTTTAGATCAGGGAGCTGCAATGAAGTGACTGACATGTACCTTACATCTGTTCAATCTGTATGTCTGTTCATATGGGCAGAATGCTTTTGTTAGGCTTAAACAGAGCACATTTCATTCGAAACTAGTCGTAGATACGTGAACACCTAAGCATCTTCAAAATGTAGCATAATCTAAGACCAGGTAGACTAAACCAGTACCTCATTAGAATAGGAGATGGAAGAGAAATGGTGCACAAATCCAAATGTTTATTTAAAACAGTGTGTAGCTCAGTAATAGAAGTAAGTTTGGGAAGACGTTGCTAGTAGAAAGCCAAAAAAGATGACAAATCTGGCTATTGTGGTGTCCTGGGTTCAGCAGTAACAGTCATTTTTCTCCTTCTTAGTAGCTGGTGCAGCGCTGTGGTTTTGACTTTCGGCTGGGGAACAGTGCTGATAACACCGATGTTTTTAGTTGTTGCAGTAATGTTTAGACTGACCAAGGACTTTCTGAGTCTCATGTTCTGCCAGGGAGGAGGGGAAGCTGGGAGGAAGCAGAGACAGGACACCTGACCCAAACTGACCAAAGAGGTATTCCATGCCACACCACATCATGCCCAGGATGTGAAAACTGGGGGCAGGAACCCGGAAGAGTTAGTTCACGGCTCTGTCGTTGGGTGGTGAGCAGTTGTATTCTCTTCCCTGGTATTTCCTTGTCATTGTTATTAATGGTGGTAGCAATAGTGATTTGTGTTGTGCCTTGGTTGCTGGACTGTTCTTGTCTCAACCCATGGGAGTTACATTCTTTCGATTCTTCTCCCCATCCCCTCCAGGAGCAGGGGGGGGGGGGGGGAGAGGGGGGAGTGAGTGAGTGAACTGGGTGAGTTATAGCTGGGTTTAAACCACGACATGTGATTGAACAGGCAACCAGTCTTCAGGTGTCAACCTGAAACTTGAAGAGATTGGATGCAGCGGTTAGTCAAAATATCTTAAGATTTTACCCTTGCAGTTTCAGTAGTGTCTGTTACTCAGCTGAAAGTGTATTTATATCTTTCAGATATAAAGTCCCATGCTACTTTTTTGTAGGGAGTGGAGAAGTCTGCAGGAGAGTAAGTTTAGAGTTACCTGGAGTAAGGGAGAAACTTTGTCCTGCAGGCTGTGCTAAGCCCACCTTTGACATGGTGGTATTTGACCGTGCCCCTTTGGTCAGATTCAGTTTCCAGCATGTTTATTCTTTTCCTCAGAGGTAGATGTGAAAAAGCTCATACAGTGCACCTCACAGAGTGGGTATGCATGTGAAAGTGTGAGTTGCCACCGCATCCTTGTGTATGGGAAAGGCTGAATAGAGTCCTAAACTCAGTGCCAATATTGTCTATGCAGTGGGTCTTAAAACTAGTGTTTACTTCCAGTGGCAGGAGTTGTTAACTGCTGTATGCTTGACAAGCCAGAATACAGCTCTTACTTACATTGCAGTCAGTAAGGGCAGGAAAGATTGCATTTATACTCACTGGAGCATGTTAATATGTGTATTTGGAAGGCTGGAGCAGAGCTTTTTATGCTTAAGGTATAGAATGTTAAGGATTGATGAATTGATGAATGCAGTATCAACATCTCTTATCTCTCCGTCACAGGATTCTTTTAGCACTGTATCATAGCAGAATTTTAAGGCTGAATGACAAGGAAGAGCACTCTCTCTGCCGAATTTAAATACATAAATTTATCAAATCACTTCAGAGCTCTAATTTTTTCTGCCTCAGTTGCAGCCAAGTGCTGTCCTGACCTGACTCTTGCTTAACTAGCGAGATATGTCTAGCTCATGTATTGGGGTGGGATGGCTACAGACTATTTCCAAGTTTAAATTTCCTATACTCCTTACATAAGAGAAGTCCTTATCTGCACCTTATTTACATATTAAAGGAATAAGGTGTCTTAAGAACATGGCTATGCCTAAATACTGCCTCTGTATATACAATGGCTCTAGTTTCAAGGCGTGTGGTTATGTTCACATTCCCAATAAAGCTTTTGTTTAGTAATAGAAACATTTGGAGACTGATTAAATGCTAATCAGTCTATCAGCTCATTCTGTTTACAAGATTCAGTTAGTCGTTTTAATGCTATATATATTTATTTTGGCAAAATGATCTGATAGAATAATTATTAAAATTATTTTCAATGTCATGTCATGAATCAGGGGTTTTGTCTGTTTTCATACATAACATCTCGTGCCAGTGCTGGATTTAATGTAATTTCCAGTCAAATGAGTCAGTTTTATGTTAGTGGTTTAGGAAAACAAATTGCTGCCATTTTTATCTGAGTGGTCCTGAGAGAACCTGCAATGTCTCATGTTTTAATAGGAAAATCTTAGGTGTTGGCCAAATTGAAGCTCTGAAGGAAGGTTTGCAAGCATCAGGTTTAAAACAATGAACTGTTGTACTTCCAGATTTTTTTCTTTACCATTGTAGTCATTTTACAGTTCAGTATTATGTGAAAATTAGAGTTTTGTGAATAATGGTTATTTTATCAATTTGGATGGGAGTTTTGGCTGAGGCAATTTCTCCCACTATCAAAATCCTTCCCATTGAAAGCAATCTTAGGATGTCATCTACTCCAGCCTCATGCTTCAGGCAGGTTCAGTAGGAACAGTTTTAGACTGTAGGTAGTAACCTGTTGTGTGTGAGTGGCCTTGAATTTTTCCAAGGCACAGTAGGATTCTAAAATACGTTTACTTTGTGATCTTACTGTGCATAAGTGGTACATTTGTGCAGTGCTGGTCTCTAGCACGCAGTAGTGAGCATCTGAAGGTGGCCCATGGAGTCATATGCCATGTAATAGTGTTTTGGATTGGTTTATATTGTCCATAGAATTTAAATTGAGACATGCGTCATGTTGTCATTTCCTTCACACTTTCTGTTGAGTGGATTGTCATGCAAAGCGTGCAGGAAGTGCTTCTGTTTCTCTGAGTTGTTCCTGCTTCCCTCTATTCCTTTTCATACTTTCTGTTTGAGATACTGCTTGATCAAGGCAATCAGTGTGATCATCTACACCTGTATCTGACTCAGACATCTTTAGGTAACAGCAGTGTAGGCCAAGCAGTTTAATTACTTTCTAGCTCAAGAAACTACACATTTTAGACCACAGATAGTGATCAAGAAAAAAAGAAACATTCTGTTGAATGTTTCTCTTCTTCCATCACAGGTTTTCATCAGTGTTTCTAGGAAAACTATAAAATGCTAACTGTCCTTGCAGAATGAGAGGACCTTTATTTCTTAAGTAGATGAAGAGGAATGAGAAGCCTCTGAAATAATTTAAAATGGACAAAAAGCCTCTAGGTGTCAATTGAGGATGTGGAGCTGAATGTGGGTGATTTGACATTTTCAGTCATGTCTATATATATATATGTTTTAGGTTTTTTTAATTCATCTGTATCAGTGCGGTATAAGCAGAACACTTTAAAGTTTAATGCTTTAGCTCTTAAATACAGTGTTTCTGAGGACAGTTCTATGAAGCTTAATTTGGGTTCTAGATTTTTTCTAAAAGGAACAAATGTAATTTTTTAAGGTAAATAATCAGGATGTTGAAATAATTTTTGAATTTACATGATCCAGAGAGGAGACATTGACTTTTCAGCCAGTTTTCAATCTTGGTTTTGATGAGAAAGTTTCTTACGGGGGTTTAGGTAACTTGGGTACTTTTGTATTACTTTTATAACCATTTAGTTACCATTTTCTATCAAACTGATGGAGTAGTCCTTTCAATTTTTTGTTTTGTTTTTTCATGACAGTGAAACTCAAGGTTCTGCCTTTTCAATGGGAGAGAGAAGGGGAAGAGAACATAGATTCTCATCTGAAGTTTTTTGCACCAGGTAGCTAGTTGTCTACAAATGTTTTTTTCCTGTTGTGGAGATGATATGTCCATATTCCTCAACAACAGTTAGTATTTTAGCTTGCTATTTGTCAAGAGCTGTATATTTAGCTCATTTTTGTTCACATATGTAACAGGAGGCATTGAGGAGCTCTGCACAAAATGAGAGGACGTGAACTGTTGCATACTCCTCCTTGTTTCAGGTCATGAAGGCAAAAGTTCATTTTATCAGTACATAGGTCATAATTTTTGAGTAGAAGATTCCAGCGTTTCATAGGAAGATGGAGGTGATATAAATGTATGGTCAAAAAGGTGCTTGTCACTAGGAGAGGGTTAAGACTTATTAGTACTTAAGCTAAGCATGTTGTTTACTAAGTAACTAAAACAGAACCTGATAGCTTTAGATTCTTAATTTTATTTAAATTTGATAAAAATGAAACCAGGAAACTAAATGAAAATGTGTTAACATTTTTATATCAGTATTGAGCTTTGCATTCAAGTATGAAAGACACAAATGTAAATACAAGTTGTTTGGAGTTCAGGTTATTTTTCTGATTGAGTCATTGTACTTCAAATACTTATCTTAGATACATTAGGATTATGCGTGTGGTTGACACAGACCATAAAAATAAATTACTTGGAGTTTGACTACCTAATTCTATTTTTTTTCTTGTCATAATAATAAACATTATTTGCATTTTAATTTGATTTTGGCCTTTGTGACTCAGCTGTGCCAAGTGTTGTGCAGGATACTTAAAAAACTGAAAGTAAAAATCAGTTAATTGCTGTTTTTGTATTTGGATGCCTGAAAAATACAGTAACTTAGTTTGCTCAATTAGCAATGATTTAGGTAGGGAGATTTCAGAGAACTTCAGTGTCAAACCTTTGACACAGCAGAAAACCTGTAACTTGGAACGGAAGTTACCCGTTGCCTTGTCACCGCAGAATGGTGCAAGTGTTTGAGATAAGTGTTGAAAGTAGGTGGTTTTAATGTGGGTGTCTTGACACACACAGATTATAAGAAATAATACAAATGTCATGTCTCAACAGCAGAAACAGTCTGTAATGCTGGTATTGTTTACTGTAGTCTCACACTGATCATGAGAAATTAGAGGCTGCTGCTGCAACTTAAATTTTTAAATGTAAGTCAGGGAAACAGCACCAAATTCTTCCTGATAATATCTGGAGTGGTCATTCATCCTCAGGGTGATCTGTGCCACCAGCTAGGCTGGGAAAGGAAAGTGGAGGACACGAACAACTGCCCCCAAGCCATTGCATCTTTATCTCTGGGAAAGCAGCGTTAATTTTTTTTATTCCAGTGGTTTTATGGGGACCTGAAAACCTGTACCTTTTCCCCTCGAAAGAAACTCTAGGAACTATTTCCCATGAAACTGGGCAAAGAGCTGTTAAAAACCTCAGCTTTTCTATTACCAGGAACAGCTTAATCCACTTCTGGATTCTTCCCACCCTTTCCAAAGAGATGTGCTATTTTCCATCAGTTTAGGGTAGTACTTCTTCCTCTATCATCTCATTCATGATTACGGGCTGTTCTTGAAGAACAGAGAGCTTTACCACAAAAGACAAGGCAAAAATGTCATTCAGTTGATGGAGCATCAGAATAATTTTGATTCCCTGCAATATAGTCTAGGTTAAGGTGGAGCAATGTGTGAGTACCCAAGTGCAGAACGGAAGAGCACACTCACCCGAATTCAACCCTTCCCACAGTCTGCCTTTGTCAAAAGAATTGGATGTTGGCACTTGGTGATTCCAATGTTAAAATGCAACCTTCTGGCACACGGTGCTGTGGAAAAACCTAGATTTCTGATAATAAAATGCATCATTCCAATTTTTTTTTTACCTTCAAAATAATCTTTTTAACAACATTCAAATGGATTAACAATATTATTAACTAAAGTGGTTGGCAATGAGAAATTATATGAGCTGTCATGAAACTTTTAGCAAGTCTTTGAGCTATTATTAATATTTTCTTCATACTATAAACCAGATAAGACCTCTCACATCATTCTTACAATAGAGATTTTCCATATTGCTGGTCCTAGGTATTTGGAATATTTCATAGAATCATAGAATAGTTAGGGTTGGAAAGGACCCTAAGATCATCTAGTTCCAACCCCCCTGCCAGGGGCAGCGACACCTCACACTAAACCATGCCACCTGAGGCTATGTCCAACCTGGCCTTGGACACCGCCAGCGATGGAGCATTCACAACTTCCTTGGGCAACCCATTCCAGTGCCTCACCACCCCCTTACAGTAAAGAATTTCTTCCTCATATCCAGTCTAAACTTCCCCTGTTTAAGTTTGAACCCGTTAACCCATGTCCTTTCACTACAGTCCCTAATTAAGAGTCCCTCCCCAGCATCCCTATAGGCCCCCTTGAGATATTGGAAGGCTGCTATGAGGTCTCCACGCAGCCTTCTCTTCTGCAGGTTGAACACCCCAAACTTTCTCAGCCTGTCTTCATATGGGAGGTGCTGCAGTCCCCTGATCATCCTCCTGGCCCTCCTTTGGACTTGTTCCAACAGTTCCATGTCCTTTTTATGTTGAGGGCACCAGAACTGCACACAATACTCCAAGTGAGGTCTCCCAAGAGCAGAGTAGAGGGGCAGGATCACCTCCCTCGACCTGATGGTCACACTCCTTTTGATGCAGCCCAGGATACAGTTGGCTTTCTGGGCTGCGAGCGCACACTGCCGGCTCATGTTCATTTTTTCATCAACCAACACCAACAAGTCCTTCTCCACAGGGCTGCTCTGAATCTCTTCGCTGCCCAACCTGTAGCTGTGCTTTGGGATTGCTCCAACCCAAGTGGAGGACCTTGCACTTGGCATGGTTAAACTTCATCAGGTTGGCATCAGCCCACCTCATGTTTGAGAGCAATTTATCAGAATAAGGAGCAGGCATGGAAGATGCTGGTATTCTTGGTCTCATCTGTTCCATTGTTTTGTACGGTCCCATACTTGATGGACAGGACACCAAAACTGTGTCTGAAGGAACCTTGAATTCTGTTTTATGGATATTTTTCAGGTAACAAGTGGACTGAAAAAGGAGCTGCTATAGGCTTTTGATATTAATTTGATGTCCTTTTTAATAGCTGTTTGCTTGAGACAGCAGTTTATTACAAATTCAGATAAAGTGCAGTGAGAAATATCAATAAAATTAAATTCTACTGAATTCTAAAAACTTTTTTAATATTTTGTAGTCCTTTTCTGTGCAATAGTTTCATGGCTCAAAAAGCTTTATATTACCAAGGCTAGAAACAAGAACTCAATCTCGTTGTATAATCAGGGGAATTCCTTGTTTTTAAAGGGATGTGTTTTCATTTTAATTCTCATAGTTAATAATATATTGATCATGGAGGTATAGAAGTGTGCAGAACTAAAAATGTGTTGTCCTCACCTCTCTCCAACCATTACTACAGAAAGAAAAATCAGTATTTGGGTGCCAGTCTGGAGGCTCCTCTGTGAGTCAGTGTAGCAAGACTATTAGCACTAGACTAATACATAATACAGGTATGGCATACAAACATGCATTTATCCCTTTATTCTGAAGCCACATAGTGTTCACACTCTATTACTGAACTTTACTTAAGCTTTCAACTCAAAATTACATTTCCCCTGGGATGTCTGACAGGGTTTTCTCTGTGGAAGAAAGGTCTTCTCTCCTGTTAGGCTTCCAGGTGTAAGTCCCACGTTGATCCATTGCACAGGTAGCCTTTGAATCCAGCTTTTCACTCATAGATTCAGTTTGTGCCTTTCTTGTTGGCTACCAGAGTAATAGAGGAAAAAAAAAACAAACCAAAGCTGTGTTAAAATCAAATTACATCTACTGTTTACTTGTTAGCCACAGAGCCAGTTAGTCTTAGAAAGCAACTAGGTTGGTCAGGAGTGTTTTGCCTTCAGTACATCTGTGTTGGCTGTTCTCTTGCTCTTCTGTGCTGGGTAGTAGTTTCCATGAGGACTCACTGTATGATTTCCTCACTGATTAAGGTAAGCAGTCCCATCCTGTGGTTCTCTGGGCAATCCTTCCTGACAGTTTTTTGAAGCTATTGTGGCACTGACCTTTCTCCAGTGATCAGGAACCTGCTCACCATGATGCCATTAAAGCTGATGGAATGGCTTCGTGATAGCATTAGGCAGCTCTCTTGACACTTATGGCTGTGTCATCTGATCCCTTAGCTTGTGCATGGCCAGCTGCTGTATGTGACGGTCTTGCTTAGTCCCCCCTGTACTGTGGTGTTAGCATGTTTCCTCCTAGTCTTTGATAGTGGGCCCTGAAGAGCAGATTTTGTCCAGTAAATACTTAGTCAAAGCCTTTTAGTAACAGCCTTTTCAATGAAATTTATTCCTAGATATAACCTGTGCCATACTCCAGTCTCAAGACATTCGCCATGTCTTCATGACATATCCCTTCCCAGTTTTAGTTCCTTCGTGTGTCAGGAGAGCCTCTCAAGGCTTCCTGTTTACCCGTTGCCTAAAAAGGCTGAGGTCTTCCTGAATCCTGGGACTTCTTGTCTTTTGCTTGTTATCCTCACTTACCAGAAGGATTATCAGCAATTTTGCCTGACATCTTAGCCTGAAGAATCACACAATCACAAAGTGGTTTGGTTTGGAAGGGACCTTAAAGCTTATCTAGGTCCAACCCTCTGCCATGGGCAGGGACACCAACCACTAGACCAGGTTGCTCTAAGCCACATCCAGCCTGGCCTTGAATGCTGCCAGGGATGGCACTGTCTAGCCCAGGATCTAGGGTGTCAATGTTAAAAGATTTATTCCTTCCATGAAGAACAAGCTGTTAATGCACTATTTATTGTCTTTCCTCCAAAATCTGTTTGAGGCCATCTCAGGAGCTGAGAAACATAAGTCAAATATTGTTGGGATGCTTTCTTTTGATACCAAAAAGTTTTTACCAATTCCATGTCTTTGTTAGTATTGGTATTGGGTAGTTTGCTACAAGTATTCCCCTTGGCGCTGTATGAAACTGGCTTAGAACCTTCTTCTTTCATAACCAGACAGTTTGTTGTGGTTTAGGCCTCTGTAACTCACGCAGTCGCTCTCTCACTCACTTCCCCCTCTTTCTTCCCCCCGCTCCCAGAGGGATGGGAAGGAGAATCGAAAGAATGCAACTCCCACAGGTTGAGATAAGAACGGTTTAGCAATTAAGGTATAACACAAGACCACTACTGCTACCACCAATAATAATAATGACAAGGCAAATACAAGGAAAGAATACAATTGCTCACCACCTATACTCAGCCCGGCCAAGCAGTGCCACCCCCACCCTTCCGGGTCTCTGCTCTCCGTTTTCACATCCTGGGCATGACGTGCTGTGGTTTGCAATACCTCTTTGGTCAGTTTGGGTCAGGTGTCCTGTCTCTGCTTCCTCCCGGCTTCCCCTCCTCCCTGGCAGAGCATGAGACTCAGAAAGTCCTTGGTCAGACCAAAACATTACCAAGCAGTAACTGAAACCACTGGTGTTATCAGCACAGTTCCCAGGCCGAAAGTCAAAACCACAGTGCTGCACCAGCTACCAAGAAGGAGAAAAATGACTGCTACTGCTGAACCCATGACACAGTCTTTGTCCAGTTTTCATGTGCTTCCACATTTGTTGTGGTCTTTTATTTTTTCTTTTATTTTTTTTTTCTTCCTTCCTCACAGGAGAATTTAGTGATTCCCAGGAAGCAGTCAAATGTGCGAATGGAGATTGTATGATACTAAAAATCTGGAAGGCCGTTTCTGCTAAATTTCATGAAGAGTTCAATTCCTTTTTCTATTTATATAACGCATGTGGTTTCTAATACTCTTAGTACTGAAAAGTTTAAATTGCCTTTGACAAATGCTAATTGTCATTTATTTTTTTACCTTTAAAAGCCATTGCAGAAGATAAACACTATGCAGAACATATCATAACACATCCGTTACTAAAAAGATCTCTTAAGATTAGGTTACCTCAGCAGTGTCATTGACAGCTTTGCTCAAACTCAGCAGAGAGCATTATACTTGTCAGAGGTGGAGCTGCACTCAGCTTCATTCTTCTAGTTCTTCAAAAACTATCAGCTGTATTGTGATCTTAAATGCCAGCAAATCTTCAAATCATTATGACCGACTTATTTTTTCATACGGCAAATTCAGACAGGTGTTTTTCTTCGGGGTTTTGTGCGAATTTTTTTAAGCTTCCTGTATACGAATAAAATTGCAAGTGAATGACAGCTTGGTACTTTGTTTCTTTACTGCCTATGGTAAAATTAGGAGAAAAAGAATTGTGATTCAAGGTTCAGTGCTTCTTAGTAAGCCTTGCTGTATTTGAAAGTAAAGCCCCTCTCTCAAGCAGCATGTGCTCTTGGAAGGTTTCCTGTGCCAGGTAGGAGAGGGAGTGGGTATTTACACTTGATTTTAGAATTGCATGACTGAGAGAAAAAAGTGAAATATATCTTTATTGGTTCAGGTCATATCCTGAGTCAACAGGAAGGCAGTTCTTGTGGTGTTTTCTTCATTTTTTGATGAAAAAAAACCCCAACTTCTGTAGGATAGTTTGTTTCTTCTTTCCTGCTGCAATGCTCAATCCAGTCACTACCTGTTATAGGTTTATAAAGTGCTTTAGTTGAACTCTTTGACTGTTTTAAGCTTGAATCACGATCTCAGTAGAGCTATATATGAAAAAAAGTGCACTCTTTAACTAGAACCAGAATGTTCTCAGTGCTTTGGCTTTCTGACGTCTTTCTGTCCCATAATCAACTTTAAGAGGTACTGCAGGTGGCTTGGAGGTAGAGTGAGTTAATGATTAATAAAGATTTACGCAGCTTATTGCGTCACTTTTTATTTCCAAGTCATTTGCTAACAAGTCACCTAAGGGCTTAAAATCGACCAGGACAATAAACAGCAGGAGCCTGTGGTGCAATTGATGCTGATGAACAAAGAAAATAAATTATAGAAGTCAAAATAAGTATTATTTTGTTGGTTGCACTTGATACTATAACAATTTGGTTTATTGTTAGGAATACAAAGAACCATTTCAAATGATATTTTTTCTGTTGTGTGTAAAATCTAAATTTTCTTCTTTAAAGGAGTGATTATGAAATTTATCACATATTGCCGTGTGGCTTTTTCTCAAGTACGTTCACTCAAGTGGATATCAATCTTAATACATGTATATATATATATTTATTTTTCTGTTGTTCTTAAGTCTCTTTGGAGGTTGTCATTGCAGCAGGAAGTTGTATCTTCAAGTATTACAGAACTAGAAAAGCAACAAAACCAGTTCTGAGTTCACTTCCCTGCTTCTCCAGGTTCTTACAAGCTTAAAGTCTTTTCTGCTGAAAGTTTAGACTTGTGTAGGTAACTTGTAAGTCTGTCACCAGCCTTTAGCAAGCGTGGGATTTCATGTATGTGAGCTTTGATCAACAGTGCTGCAAGCTAGCTGCATTTCCTTAGCTTTGGGAGATACATGTAACAATATGTATGTATTAATATACTTGAACTAAGCATTGGAGAGCCTATGGGTCAAGATGCCAGCTATTGTTTTCCCTAAACTAAACTGAAGTTACTGTGATTTCTTCACATTTTTTCCTGTTTAATTTTAAAGGACTTTGAAGATTGTATGTTTACTGCAATACTGTATGATTTGAATGTTAAAATACTAGGCATTTTGGTTTTATTTTTAATTAAGGAAGGAAAGAAGCTGAAACTACAGCAGTTAAATGTTCTCTGATTGCAGTCATTGTTTTTTCTGAAGTTGTTCTTATGTCTCAAACAGAAGGTAAATAAATTGTTAATGTGACATGTTATGCAGTTTACTAAATAAATTGGAAATGCCTATTAAAGTTTACATGCTACAGTTAGGAGCTAAGAACATACAGTTTATATAATGATGTCACACCATCTTCTGAATGATCATTATGATACGAGATGTGATTGGTAAAAATACATTTAAATACTATTTTCAATATGTTTAATAATTTTTATTAAATGAATGTGTAGCAAAATATAGCTATGTTCTCTTACTGTTGTGCAAAATGCTGCTAGAAGTAAAAAGGGTTTCTCTTGACTGTATGAGCTCTCCCTGTTTCTGTTTGAGAGAAGTCAACAGGGGCTATGATCACATGGTTTGTTCTAGCCTTTTCTTAGCTATGGCTCATAATTATGTAACGAATGCTTTCCAGCAGTTGGCTCTAGGAGCTTTCATTGTTGCGTTGTTTTTATCCCTCAGAGATCAACTTGTGTAATCGAATACTCTTTGCACTTCATGTTTATTGGAGGTTAGGAAAGGAGTATTAAATGTGGGCTGCTTATTGTGTATTTATATGATTTTAGTGAACCTGAATGGATTTACACTATGATCAGGAACTAATCTTCAGCACAAACAGAATCATACCTTTTTTTAGGCTGTTTTGCCAAAGAAAAGTATTGTTGTCAGACATGGCTTTTGTTCAAGAGTCCTAAGTTCAACAAATCAAGAGCATCGTCCTTATTTTCCTCTTGCTTGCTAAGAAAGCATTCCATCCACAAACCCAGTCCTCAAATTAGCAGACTTGAATCAGGCTTTCAGACCTTGAGGGCCTTGACTTGTCTGGGGAGTGTGTGTTGCTTTGACAATAACCACAAGACACCAAGGGTTGCCACTGAGAGGTGGAACAGCTAAGAGTGCTTCACCTGTAGCAGAAAATTACCCCTTAGAAAATGAAGGTATAATCAAGATTTCCAACAACACAAGCAATTACAGAAGAAAAGCAGGATGTGGAAAACTGATGAATTTTATATTAACCTTTCTAATCAAGATCTTCCTTCATTGCCTGAGTACTTGCCTCTGTCTTTTGAATCTGGCTACTTCATTCCTTCACTTGAATCTGAATTAACCTTTCTCAGTTTTCTTTAAACTTGATCTTTCAATTTGTTGCTCCAAGTTTTCTGTCCTTTTTGTATAAGCCATGAAAACAGTGCAAAGAGAGAAGGTGCTGCTGAATCTCCATTTCTTTACCAAGTTCTGATCTGATCTCTCCTCTAGTTTACATTATAAGAAATTGCTCATTATTCTTTGTGCCTGGGTACTGGCATTAAGCGGTAAAGCAGAAAAAAGTAACTGTTTTTCCTAAAGTTTCTTGATTTTAAAAACACTTTGCTTGCTGTAGATACTGTCTAAATTCTCCCCCACCCCCCTTTAAAGTCTTCTGAAGATGCAGTGCTAAAACTATAAATTACCTTATAACCATTGAAATAAGATTATATTTGTTGCTCAGAGCATCACATAAACATCAACCGAAATAAAAACTGAAGCATTGAAACATGGAATAGGATGCCTGGACAGCCAAGGATTGGCTTGGATGGTTAATTTTAGAAACAGTCTTATAAACCTTTTCATATTATCTTATTACACCTCATCTCCTTATATCTGTTTCCTCGCTGTTGAGGAAGCAAAAGATCAGTGAAATTACCCTTTAGATTTGGTACTGTCTTGCCCGTATCCTACTTATAATTGGGTCAGGCCTCTTTCTCCCTTTCTTTGTATAGCATTAGAAGTCGTTAAAAGACAAAAAGGATCTTTTTTTTATTTTTTTCCCCTTCTTATGACCTTGAAAAAAAAAAAGCCCACTTAAGCAAGCTGCTGGTATCAAGCATATAAGCTTCTAGGGGCTAATGATGGTCATCATCTGTTCTGATACATTAGAGAGATGTGGGATATATTGCTATCTTCATATATTGTCAGAGCTCTGATATTTGTGAGTATACAGGTGTGGTTTTTCTTATTCCATCCTGAAAGTTGGGACTCCAAAATGCATCTGAATGTTTGTACATATCCATTGTATTTCACTTGCAAGGTTAGGATACATCGATAATTAAATGTCTGCATTATTAGAGAGAATGGGTTGATGTATCAAAAACTTGGTCAGTCTTTTCTTTAAAGGGTATTTTCTTTTGCCTAAAAAAAATAAAATTGGAACTAAGAAGAGAGTCGTTGATGGAGGATGTACTTGGTAAGGTATAAGGACTTTTGTCTTAAAGATAATGTGATAAAATAGGGTAGTAAAGTATCTGTGCCTTATTAAAAAGGCTTTTTTTTATGTTGGTTTTTTCCTTATTTAGGGAAAATTTGCTTAGATAGAAAATAGTAATTTAAAAAATCCTAATAATTGTAAAGATTAACGAAAGTAAAGAACTTCAAAAGCAAAATGAAGGTATCGGATCTGAAAGATGGCATCTTTTGATTGGCACCTATGATGTTCGCTTAAATTCTGAGTTCCATTAAGTAGAAAGGAAATGATAGGAGGAATGCCCGCCATCTATACAAATGGTACTATAGTTGCTAATTGTATTTGAAAGAGGTTATATATGTGGGACAACCCAGTCTCCTAAGTGAATGAACTCTCATGGTTGTGGTAGAAGGCTAAGTAAGCATGGTTCATGTGGAAAAGTCGAAAAAGTCTTCAGATTGTAGGCAGAATTTTGTCACCACCGGCAGACAGCACTGTGAAGATTTTCTGAGTTAATGTATTTAAAATAAACCTGCCTTATTTTGAAGAAGTTTATGTGTTAACCTGAAAATGGACTAATTGCCTAAGGTCTTTGCTTGAACTTGGACCAAAGTGGAGCAGCTGGGAGAGGAAAGTTGGTGTGTCAACTTTTCTAATACTTATTTTGTTTTATAGTGTGATTCATGGAGTCACCTAGGGCTTTAAGGTACATTTTTTGGATGATCTGTGTTTGCCTTACACTAATGAATCATGGATTGTCCCAGGTTGTTACAGACTTTCTTTGGGTATTAGTGGAAAGTACTTGGGCAGAGTTGAAAGAATTAATTAAACTTGCCGAGCTTGGACTTTGGAGCCACATGTTGTTTGCAAGCAGTGAAAGTATAGGTGCTTTGCTGGGCTACATCAGGTGATGGCAAGAGGACATCACACAGTGGCATAGAAGATGCAAGTAGTTCAGCAGTGGAAGGATGTGTACCATGTAGAGCTGCCCACTCAGTCCTTGGCAAGGAGGGGTGCCACCAAGGCTGCAGGGACCGGTGCTGTTCCTGCCCACATTCTGCCCTAGAGCTCTTTCCTCTCCCCTCTTAATGGTAATTGTTTAATGGCTTATAAACAAATGAAGAGTTTTGGAGTGTTACTCATAGTGATGAGATACTTTGCTGCTTCTGTCATATAAGGATTTAAACTTGTATTTCCTCAGTGGGAAGACAAAAGATAGAAATCCCAATACAGCACAAGATTAGAGATGAGGATAAAACCAAGGATATAGTCAAGGCAGCAAATATGCATTGCCTCACTATTGCTCCTGGCAAGGTCAGTCTTAGATGGTCCTATCAATGCTCTGGCTGTTTGTTCTTCATGAAAACCTATGCCTGAAACACTTGTTCCCTCTTGAGATGAATTTCTGTCAGCCTAAACAAGCCCAACAGCTCATGTTGAGGGGGGAGATGATGCACCTGACACCAAAGCAAAACAAACAAAACTAGGTCTGTGTTTTTAAACACAATGATGTGTTTAAAAGGTAATGTTTTTTTCTGCAATATCAGAAACAAAATGACATTAGAAGGTTGTGTGCTGTAATTTAAATTAATATGGCAAGCAGAACAGTCACCTTGATTGAAAGGATTAACAGCTGCCCTATTTCGAGAGAAGAAATTTGCAGTTCACAGTGAATTGTATTTCAAAAGGGCAGTTTGTTGGTCTTTATTCTTTTTTTTCTTATTAATATTTGCTGCTGCTCACTGGAGGGAAAAACCTACTGGAAAATTAGGGCTGTTCTGTGGCTAAAAAAAAAATACTTGCAATATATAATAGGGTATAATTTCCTGTTTAAAAGGTACTTGCAGACAGTTTTTGCTGCCACTACCTTTCTTGCACGCAGGCTCAAGTACAGAAAATGTAGTAGGCAGCTCAGCAGTGAATAGGTTGAAGTATATATAGTAAGCTTTGGTTTTGCCACACATTAGGTACTCATTGTAATCAACAGGTAAGAATTTCTTTTGGCAGGTTTTTTCCCCAGTTACTTTTTTTTTTTCTTTGGATTGGTGCTGTCCTAATGTTGCTGCTTCTTGAACAGATGTTAGATGCTACCGCCATTACAGTTTTTAATTATTTAGTATCACTGGCGTTTAAATGATCATATATTCTAAGTCTAAAACTCAGTTTCTTACACTTGATAACAAAATATTCATCAGTTCTACCAGGGGCCACAGACAAACTGGGTTTATTTTGGCTGCATGCTTTCTTGGAGCAACGTCTTGTGCATTTTTTAATTGTGAACAGAAATTTTTATGAGTATTTTCAGATAGGCAGAACATGGTACAAATATTTAAATCCGCTCACATTCTGATCTCTGAAATGGAAATAATGCCTCTTCTCCCAGGAATACTTAAAAAGGTGCCTGAGACAGAAATGATTTGAGATGAACAAGACTTGCTGCTATTCAAGTGAAAGAGATGTATTAGTGACTACGTGAACAACTGTCAGGCTCTGCCCAAGCTGGAAGACAGAGGACTAGCACCCACTGTCTCAGGGGAGTTTCTTCTTAAAAGGACCAGCCTCCTTGCTCCACATGGGTGGCACCATGGACCCTGACCTCTGTGAGGAGTAATGGCAGGAAAAACCCTTTCCACTTCAAGTTCAGAGTATGCTCAAGGAGGATCAGTCCTCTCGCCTCCTCTCCTGGTTTAAGCCCTTTGTAAGCCCCAACTGAACCATCTATGCAATGAGGAGACAGCAGTTTTCAGAAATTTATAACCTGACCAAAAAAGGATGACTCCATGTGGCAATCTTTGAAAAGCATCTCTCCAGAGATAAATCTCAGGATGAGGCTTAGGGGACCTGCAGTCTCCTCCTTAGCAATCTTCAGGGTAATGTACATTTGATACCCAAGTGGCAGGGTAGAAGGTTTAATTGCTGGATGGCTTTTATCTCCTTCCAAATCATCTTCATAGCTGTATCTCACACTGTCATCTCATGTCAAGTTCCAGCTCTAGAATAGTGAGCTGCTGGATGTGCTCAATTAAGTGATCATAAAATTTTGGTAAAACTGCAAATTTCTTCAGCTTCATTTTTGGATGTGATATGACCCCTTTTATGGAAATCCTCAGGATTTCAGCTGTCCTGAAATGGGAAATGTTGTCATTTATATTTATATTTTGGCAAGATTGTATGATCAGATGTAGGATGGAAAAGATAACTAGTACTTAATCATAGAATCATATAATGGAATCATAAAATGGTTTAGGTTGGAAGGACTTTAAAGCTCATCCAGTTCCAACCCCCTGCCATGGGCAAGGACACCTTCTGCTAGACAAGATTGCTCCAAGCCTCATCCAGCCTGACCTTGAACACTTTCAGGGATGGGGCAGCCACAGCTTCTCAGGCAACCTGTGCTGGTGTCTCACCATTAATTACTAATGCTAGTGTTTGATAGTGTAGTTTTATTTATGTGGGACCCCAGATAATAGTTTGGGGAACCTGCTGTCAGTCTTTCTATCTCTAGCCTTGTGTGTTACCTTAATAGCATTGCCCATTTGCTGTGGATGCGGCCACAGCTTGCACAGCTAAACCTCTGTTTGTGTGTAGGCATAACTGGAAGGGTTCAAGTGTTGAGCTCCACACTCCACGTTTGCACCGTAGTTCTGTACATCATCTGAGTGTCTGCATCACTGAGCCTGTGAGCTGTTAAACAAGCATGGCCCATGGTTTGCATCTTTTACAAAATTGAATATGAAGAGAGTATTGTGCTAAATAGTTGCTCTTTAGAGGGAATTGAAAGCCAAGGAAATGCCACTTGCTATTTAATGTGTTCATGAGAGAGGGAATCAAAGATCTGTTGTAATGCTGATTTTTACTTGTGTTTCACTAGACTGTCTTTTGGGTAAAGGTACTAGAAATGTTTAAAAAATGTCATTTTCATCTGGAATTGCTTACTCTGGTTTTGGCCATGTGTTTTGAAAAATGAAAGAGGAATGATATCTGCCTTGTTTTGCCCTCTCAAATCCAAGTAAGAGGATATTATGAGGTAGAAAATACTATTTTTATACCATCTTTCACCTTCGTTAACATTTTATTAGACATAAATCATGTAGTTTCGGGTTGCATAGTGACAATATGGTTCACCATGTATTCTATTTTTATAACTTTATTTAAAACTGACATGTAACTTGCTGTACCTGAAACCCCAAGTGAGCCAGTTACTGGAGTGTAACAAAGTTTTGACGTCAGAACTGCTATTTATTCCACTGGCAACCATTAGCGATGCATTACCCTTTGGCACTCGTGTTTTCAGAAACATGGTTAAATTTTTATGACTGGTTTTGGCCAATTAGGATTCTTTCTCGATATAGAAGTAAGGGAAGAGATCTTTTTTATAACTTGCTAAATGTAGCTTTCCAAAAGCAACAGAATAAAAATATGAATTATTGCATTCAGAGTTCACAAGACCTGCTATTGAGCTACACACCTTTAAGCAGGTTGACTGTTTGCTGTATACATGTTCCAGAGCAGCAGGGTTTAACCTGTGCTGCCTTGTCAAATGCATGAACTTTTATTAGGATTTAATGTCATTACAGCTGAGTCATGTTCACAGGTCAGTCCAGTAGCTTCAGTAGGCTGCAAAAGGGGCTGAAGCCTTAAGGTAGAGAGAACTGGGGTGATGTAAGAGGTGTAGAGGAAAATGGGGTGGTGAGTGTGGGCTTGGGCTTTGGAAAAAAGGAGTTAATAGAGACAAACATTTTCTTTTTTGGTTCTGAGCAACCTGATCTAGTAGAAGATGTCCCTGCTCATTGCAGACCTTTGAAGGTCTCTTCCAACCCACACCATTCCATGACTGTTGCAGGGTAATGACTGAGAAAGTTGTTGAAACATATGGGATAGAAAAAGTACTTGTGAGGACTGACAAAGGAGTTGGTTTGCCCAGCTGAAATGAAGGGACTGAATGGAAAGACTGCCTAAGAGGTGATGGGATTTGGAGACCATTAAAACAGAAGGAAAAATAGTTGCACTTATCTTGAGGAGCAGGCAAACTCTGTGAGATGTTTCCAGTTATATTGGGAAAGGCAAGTAGTCAATTAGAGAGGGAGAAAGGATTTTGTTGCTTAAGCAACTGTCTGAAGGCAACATCAAGCTCTTCAGAAAGCCACAGTGGCCTTGCTGGTTATCCTGTGCACGCATTTTGTTTGCATCTGTCTGAATGTTCACTCTGAACTGCATACACACTGCCATCACATAAGAAAATTCACACTTTGAAGTTTGAAACATCAAAAACCATGGTTGTTTTCCTGCATGATCCTTTCAATATTTTTTTAAGCAAGTTTTCTAGTGGGCAGATGGCTTGTTTATGCTTTTGTGCTTCATGACAGAAGTCATTAACAGTCTTCTGTTCATTGGAATATGCACATTTTGAAGTTATTAGCTTGTTGTTTCCATACATACACCTAACTGAATGTGAGTAAAAGGCTGACTACTTGGATTCTTAAATGTAGTAATTATACTCTAATGTTCAACCAGCTTTAAATGATAACAAAGAATTTTCCTGCCCTTTTCTAAGTGCTGATGATCTACAGCAATACTTGGAGCAGTCATTCTGGGAATCTGAACAGTGATTGTAGGCTTTCTCTTGATACAGCGCATGCAAGAATCAGCGAAAAGATCATCTGTTGGCGAACCTCCTGTGAAAAAGGAAATTAGTCACATTTTGAAAAGTTCTGAAGTAGCTGTTCAAAAAATGAATGAATTTTTAGGCTGTTGCAACCTGCAAAATCTGGAAACCTACAATGTGGATATCTCTGATATCTATAAGTGCTCGCTAATCCTGAGATAAGGTTCTTGAATAAAGGAATTACCAATGTAGGAATTGCCCTGAAGTAGAATATGTATTTGTGAAAGACTTAAACCAGTGATTTCCTTGCTCATATGTTAAAATAATAATACAGGTGATAGTTGCAGTTTCACTGTAGTTTTAATTCCTTTTTTCCCCTCAGCATTTCCTCCCCCCAAATCAGGTATATTTATCACAAATGCTAGCCTTTTAGAAGAACCTGCTCAAGAATTTTTATCACCTTTAATATGTCACATTAACCTTTGTAAGTGAATATCTGTAATTCAGACACTGAATATTCTTCTCGTAACAGAAATGAACAGTGTATGGCAGAAGAATAGTGATGGTCCACAAATTAATTTCGGATGTTTATTTATTTTCTTAACATTCACTATTTTATCAGGAACGAGATTTAACAGGAATTGCAAAGTACACGAGTGAGTACTTATTTCAAGTCCAATTGGTGAGGTATTGTGATGGCACGCTTCTTGTGCTGACCCAAGTCATAACTACAACTGAGTGTTCCAGCTCACTAACTTCAGTTGCAGTTTAGGAAAATGACATAAGTGTAAACAGCTTCAGAGATTGATCTTTATTTGTTCAGAATTGTGAAAATTCAGTGATTTCCCATCACTTATATGGGATTTGTTTGTAATGAACATGGCTATATTTAATTTCATCTCTATCTGTATTGATGTACTGTAAAAAGAAGCATGGCTTATAACTTTTTGGTTATACTTTTGTAAATGAGAAATACGAGCAAGAAATAAGCATCCTAAGAACAGACAAGACTTCTTTCAGCTACTAAATAGGAAAAGCTTTTTCAGGGGTATTTGCTGTGGTGAATGTCCACTCGTTGTTCAGAGAGCGTGGAAATTAAGTCTTGAGAATACCTGTGGGCTTGCATTGATCCTTTGTGGAGAAACAGTGGGGAAGAATATGGAAGAAAGCAGGAAATTCAGGAACAGGAGGACAATTGAAAAAATATATCAATTGAAGGATAAAAAGCAAGTCTAGAAGACAAGAACTATATGTAATTTTTGATGAGAAAATGGAGCATCAGAAAAATACCAAAGGCCAAGTGAATTGAATAATTCATGACTGAAGGGGTAGGACATTTTTAAGAGGAATAATGACTCAGAGGTGAAATAAATGGAGAAGATGTAAATGTGGAACGTGACAGGCAAAATAGCAAAGAACAGAAGTTAAATGTTGGTTGATCATTCAACGTAGTTAAAATTTGTGGAGAAGGCAAGAAGAAGCTTTAGAGGAGTCCTCAGGATATGCTTCAGGGTATCTTGCTCTAGGTGGAAGTATTGAGTGAAAGACACATATTGGGTTTTGTTGTTTAGAGGGAAAACCCCTGAACTATGCATGGTTATGCCTTTCTGTCTTGCTTCATTTTTTGCTTTACATCAAAAGCATATAATGCCATCTTTTACAGTTGCCATGGAAAGTACTGTGGCTTTATACCTGTCTGTCCACTTAAGCATGAAATCAATCAGTGAAAACACTTCTAAGTCTGTGCTGGTCCCTTCCCACTTGGCTCTTCTGCACAGTCTGGACCCTCCTGGAAATTTCCCGCTATTTGATTTTTGATTTCTTCTTTATCTTGTGACATCTGCATTCAGCTTGGAGATAAATTTTCAATTCCTCATTTAAAATGGGTAATACTTGCCTATGACTAATTACATAAGATATTTTCTTACCATAATTTTAATTGACAGGGACTTGTGTAACGTTTCTTGTCATATTTGGCCAGCCAAGATCATCTGAAAAAAAAAATCTATGCACTATTTGTGCATGCAGGAAAGGGAACAAGGATGATTTAAGTCCTGTGGGTAATGCCTTCTGGTTCTCAGGAAGCAGTCTAACAATATGTATAATGTGCAAAAAAAAGAAATGTGGGTTCTATATGTTACACTCCTTTGAAAGATAAAACAAGTAGTTATCTACATTCTGTATTTTTTCTGAGGGTTTTTTTTTTGATAGGTTTTAGATAAACTGAAGTTTATTGGAGGGAAAAAAAATACTTTGGCATTCATGATATGAAGGAAGGAGAGTCAAAGATGACTTTCGCAGACTGAAGTAGAAAGTTTTCTGTATATCCAAAACCTGGTTTATTGATGTAGAATATCACCTTACTAATGAACAGGCAGAAAAGAGTAGGTACTATGGTCTCTACCTTTCAGAAATTATACCTGGGAGACTGTTGACTGCAATGATAGGAGATAAGGACATGAACTGGGCTATTCTGCCTGTATTTCTAGCACAAAGAAATAAATCTGTGATAAAAGAAAGAACCTCCTGGTGCAGTCTTAGAAGTTTCAGGAAATAAGACAGAAGAGAGAATGGAATGACAGGGACAAAATACTGATCAGTCACTTTTTCTAAGAAATGGATCAGATGTAATAAACTTGAAATTTTACTGTAGAATTCCAGATCAAACATAGGAATGAAATAATTTCAACCCTGAATAATGTCCAAAAGAAATTAAAAAAAAAAAAAAAAAAGTCATGGATGTCAGAAGCATGGGGTTTAAATGATGTCAAGGAATTACCTGGTTGATTTTTTTTTCTTGATCTGAAATGAAATCAAATATGCTTCTTGAATTCGTACATTGTGTTTTCCTTCCCTGTTCTTAGAAACCTTCTTAAATAACATGAGTTGTGTAGGTAATCTGTCTTGGTGATTTTGTGTCGTTTATACATAAAGAATTTTCCTAATGTCTAGTGCAGAGCTGCTTTGCTTCCACGTTAGTCCAATATTCCTTGCCTTGCTTTTGCTTGACATGCAGAATGGCTGAATACTGATGCCTTTGACAACTTCTTGTAGTGATAACCATCCAGATCCGCTCCAGCATTCTTTGATTCAGAAAGAAAACCAAAACAGAGCACGACAGTGTTTCCATATGAGTCATGTTTTCTAACCACCTTTTATGTTGGTCCCTGGATCTCTTTCAGA
Source organism: Ara ararauna (assembly GCA_028858755.1). Lineage (NCBI taxonomy): Eukaryota > Metazoa > Chordata > Aves > Psittaciformes > Psittacidae > Ara > Ara ararauna. The sequence continues at coordinate 28,077,160 of CM054380.1, forward strand.
TTTTGGACTTGTTTTTAAAGCAGTGACTGGAAAACTTGGTCCAGTACTTCAAGTGATAACTGATCAGTTCTGTTGTGTAAAATACTTGACTCTTAATTTTGCTTATCAGACTTTTATTAGTTATAATGTGAAATACTTGCCTTTTTCCCTACATCTTCTAATGTAAGGTATTTTGTTGAAGGATGTAATTCTGCAATTCTCTGAAGCTTTACAGTTCTATAAGCACGAAAAAAGAATGATTTGTACCAGGCCCAGGTTAGTGCCTGTAAAAATCCTGTTGCATTACCAGCCAGCTTGGCTACAGATTGTTTATAATTATGGGTTTGGTGTGTTTTAAACTACATAAATATTCACTATGACTTCCTAGTGTGCTACAATGTTATGTTGAACACTCAGGATCTATAACTGACTGTACTCAATATTCACTACCCACAATCCATGCTTTGGATTTGGTTTTTTTTTTGTCACCAAATGTTTTTGTGCTTTTCATTTTTTGTTTTTTTGTCCTTATGTACTGGTTTGTCAGTAGCCTCAAAAAAGAGGTGGTTAATCCCCCAAGCCTGCCAGTGTTTAAGAGGCATTTGGAAAATGCCCTTAATAACATGCTTTAGTTTTTGGTCAACTCTGAAGTCATCAGGCAGTTCGATTTAGATGATTATCGTAGGTCCCTTCAAACTGCAAATTGTTCTATTCTGGTTTTCCAGTCTTTGGTTTTCAAGGTGTCCTGTAAAGTGAACCAGGTGCTGCCTGGAAACATGGGCCTATATGATGAAGGTATATTTTCATCAGATATTAGGAAGAAATTCTTTTCTGTGAGGGTGTTGAGGCCCTGGCACAGGTTGCCCAGAGAAGCTGTGGCTGCCCCATCCCTGGCAGTGTTTAATACCAGGTTGGATGGGGCTTGGATCAACCTGGTCTAGTGGGAGTTATCCTTGCCCCTGGCAGGGGGTTGAAACTGGATGAGCTTTAATGTCCCTTCCAACCCAAACTTTTCTGTAATGGAATCTTTCATCTGAATTCCTGAAACACAGTCATAAGCTATGCCTGCATTAACATGTAGTGTAAGTCAACAGGAGAGGTTGTGCTTTTGACCTGAGATATACACTTTGTTTTGGAATGGAATACTCTCATCCCTAGGACTGAGTGCCCCTTACTGCGCTGAGCCCGTTAAACACTTCATATTTAGATTCTTTGGACAGGAATTCAGATTATGTGCACTGAAGCCACTCTGATGCAAAACAAAGCGCACTAAGCAAGGTTGATCAGAGGGGCCACTTTTGTCTAAAATGCTTGTGTGTCACCGCTGTACAGATATGCTTTTGACTGTGTCTTGGAAGACCAACCTCATAGCTATGGGAGAAGCTCATAGCTTCTTATGCATATATATGTATGTAAGCTTCTCATAGCTTCTATACGTACATATACATACATATGTATGTATAAGATGTGCTAGGCCTTTATTGTGCAGAATGTCACTCTACACTTTAGACAGGACCTTTGTGTTTGTCAGTGATCCACACATAGGTAGGATCTGATAAACAAGCAGTAAAGATAAATGGTGAGGACCATATATTGAGAAGACCCCAAAATATTTTGACATGATTTAGGCCTTTGCCTGAAATGATTTTGGTCAGCTGCTTCTTTGTAAGAAGAATGATGCAAAATAACTGTAATAAATTGTCTTATCCCCCCATCTAACATCTAATAAAACCAGAACTCTCTGATTATCTTTTGAGCATACAGCATCTTCCATCATGCTTTATTCATTAATCTGTTTATGAAGTAACTCACTGGTTTTATGTGTGAAAGCTGTAAGATATCAGAACTGCTTTACATGGAGATGTCTGTCCAAATGGATGAATGTTGAACTCACAGAGGAAGTTCTCTGGGCAGTAGTTTCTGGATTATTTTGTAAGACAGAACAATAGCTCTGGGATCACTTGAGGATTAATTTTATAATTGAACTCGAGCTACACATTTTGTAGCAAGTCTAATAACCATACTGTGAATATAACATAGTAGTCATTGGTATTGCAGGAGACACACGGCGGGCATGGAATTTGCTGTGCCGAGTTCATGGCAGTGTTTTGCAGAGTAAAACCGGAGGTTTATTTCTCCTAATGATAGCAAGTCCTGCTCTGTTTGATTGTAGTTGATATTTCCTTATTGGAAATGTTGTGTCTTTTAAGTTTCTTTTACAGAAGTCTTTCAAATGGAGTTGCACTTAATATTGCAGTATGCCACCATAGGAAAGAGCATGCTCTAGTTAACACATTATATTGTTGAAATGGAATAGTAAGGTATTTAGTATTTCCCATGGAAGATTTGAAACATTACCAGTGCAAGTTGTAGGAACACCAGTGGAGCCATCTAGTGCCTTTTCAGGAATTTAAGGATTTTCCATATTTTTGCCACAGCAGAGAGAAATCTACTAATAACAAAAGGGTAATTTTTTTTGCTTGAAGTGCTTGGTATTTATACTGATGTCAGTAGTCCGGCTTGTGAAAAGGAACACAAATATATTTGTATAGGAGCAAAAATGAAACTTTCTTCCAGTGAAGGTTATTTTACTCTGTAACAAATTCTTTCTACTGAGAAAGCATTGTAACAAATGGAGAGCAATGAAACTGTCGTTTACTGACACTTCCAAAGAGAAACCTGAATCCGAACTGAAAAATCGTTTATTTTGAGAATATGCAAAAATACCAAGCTGTGAACCAGCTGCTTTAATTTTTCAAGTCTTCGAGTGGTTATTTTATATCCTGCCAAGAATCCAACCTTAAGAACTTTGAGTCTTATATTCACACTCTGATGTGAAAGATGGAGTAATCTGTATGAAGCATGAAGTAAATCCGTAAATGGTTCAGGACTAATTGTTTTGCCTTGTGTGACAAAACACAACCAAAGATCAGTGTTCGAGAGGTGTGCTAAACTGTGCTGGCTTTATGTGTTCGGACTTAAACAAGGAGATTTAGGTTGGGTATAAGAAAGAAATTGTTTACTGTGAGGGTGGTGAGGCCTTGGAACAGCTTGCCAAAGAAGTGGTAAATGCTCCATCCCTGTCAGTGTTCATGGCCAGGTTGAACAGGGCTTGGAGCAACCTGGTCTAGTATGAGGTGACCCTGTATATGGCAGGGGGGTTGGAACTACATGATCTTAAGGTCCTTTCCAGCTTAAACCATTCTGTGGTTCTACAATCAAACTAAATACACAGTTGCTTCATCTTAATGTCAAACTTATCTTTATAGTTCTGGCGGGTGGGGGGGGTGTGGAATACAAAACAAGATGAGTGATCTATAGCGTTCTGGAAGACTTAACTTGTTTTAAACCCTGTACAAACTTTATGAGCAATTTACAGTAAGGCTTTTTACCTGCCTGAAGGGCTGCCATTTAGCTGGAGTCCTTTGGAATTTCTGGGACACAAGTTAAAAGGCAAGAAATTCTGATTAGGTATTAGGGGAGGAGAAATAGCCATAAGGGTGGTAGTTACTGGGACAAGTTGCCTGGAGAACTTGTTGAATCTTTATCTTTGGAGGTGTTGAAGGCTCAACTGGACCTGGCCTTGAGCGACCTCATTTAATTAGACCTGCATTGAGCCAGAGGTTGGGCTAGAAGGCCTCCAGAGGTCTCCTGATAGATTATGCTCTCATTATGCAATTCTTCAGTAAAAGGCGACACCTCAGAAAAAAGTTCTCCATAACACTCTGAACATTTGTGGATCAGATAGATTCTTGCAGCATTCATTTTGGAAATCATCAGTTTAAATAAATGCTTGAGTAGACAGTACTTGTCTTCTGAAGCCTGTCAAGATCATGTTATTGTGTATTTTCTTGCATTTAAAGGGCATTCAGGTTTACATGGAAATTTCCTGTAATTTTTTAACTTATAAGATCTTAGCCTCTAGTAAAGATAGTAGGACAAAAGAAAATATTAGTCTGAGGAATCAGCTACTATGTGAAACAGATGGAAAACTGCTCATAAATGTAGAGAAATAGAGCCTACGAAGTCCCAAGTCAATGAAGCAGAATGTTAAAACGTTCTTTTCAGGTAACCGAGTTCTCCTTTGTTCTGGTTGGGAAGGAATAACAGTTCTGGTATGGTGGGGTGGTTTCTTTTGGTTTTGGTTTGTTGTTGGGGTGGTTTAGTTTTTGTTGGCTGGTTGTTTTTTTTTTGTTGGTGGGTTTGTTGAGGGTGTTTTTGGTGGTTTTGCTGTTGGGGTTTTTTTTTTCTGCCCCCTTTTTTTTTTTTTTTTCTTGGTGTGTGGTTTGTTTTGGTTTGGTTTTTTAATATTGCAGAACTCTCCTTTTATCTCACATTAAGTTAATGCCTTTAGGCTATCTTGTCACTCTCTATAGAAAAACAGATACTGGACTTCTCCTTCAGTAGTAATCAAAAGTTGTTGACCTTGGTATCCTAATCATCCTTTTGTAGCAGCCGGAGAGTTTGGGAGTTGCTTTCTCTTCTGAATTTCAAAAAGGTACAAATCATTTTATCTGAGTGCAGTGTCTTTTTTGAGTTTGGTACCTGAAAATAGCAGTTTGCAGTCAATACTGTTGTTCTATTTCATTCAAAAATCTCTGGTTATCACTTTGCGGAAAATGAAGAGCAAGAAGCGTTTTCACTGCTAACGTTATATATTCAGTTTAGTTTTTTCTAAAAATAAAATGACCTGTTTATACCTAAGGTGTATGTTATTCTTAGGTTGGAGTATGTTTATACGTGTGTAGCAAGTATAATATGTATATGTCTTGATAATTTTAAGTAAACATTTTAGGGGTGAACTTTACAATGGAGAATTGCAATAGCTGTTCAAACATAAATCTCCTGTAAGAGACCTGTAGATCATTTAATCCAATTGCCTGGTATTAGAAGCCACTGCATAATTTAATCTCCTTCACTGTGCTCTATCTTAAAAGTAATTAGGAGTTCTATATGCAGTGCTCCAGCTATTCCAGAGTCTCATTTTTCATTATATGAAACTTTCTTTAAATTTCCGGGTAAAGTAGTTACCTAATTTAATTTTAGTTGAATAAAATTAACTAATAGTTGATTAATGTCTGTTAGCCCTTTTTTCTCCCTGGCATTTAAAATACTCTGTGGAGAATATTAACATCTATTCTTGGCCTTCTTTTTGTATGCACAACAAGTCTGGGCCTTTTTTTTTTTTTTTTGTATACTTTCATCTCATAAGAATAGCTCCCGTTTCTTCTAGTCATCCTATTAGAGCTTCTCTGTGCCAGTTCCACTTTGAGTTGCTCTATTTAGGTAAGGCTCCCGTAATGGCATATGATACTCCGGATGAAGTCTTACCACTAATACTTTCCTATTCCTGATGAAAAGATTTCTGACTTGTACTTCCGAGGATTTTGTTTCCCTTTTTATGGCTGTGCTCCTGCTATGGTTTACTGTTCATTTTATGGCAAAATAAAACTTCACATTCCTTTTCCTCACGGCTAAGGTCAGATGATGAGCCTTCAGCTCATGGAACATTTTTTTTTCTGGCACCTCATGGTTTCGCATGTGATGCTGTTCAGCTCCTGACATTTCTCCTTGGCCATTTCTTTATGAACTTATGAACCTTGTAGTCCTTTACTGGGGTACTCAAAACAAATGTAACCAGATTGTGACATTGCCTCTTCTAGGTTAATAAAAACTTGACTACAAATACTTTTTGACTGTGGGGTTTTATGGATCGTATTTCACGGTAGTTTAAATGGACTTATGCAGCATCTTCTGTTCTGATAGTCTGGCAGTCACATTTGTATACTTCCATGTCATTTCTTCTATATGGTGTCTTTTTAACTTAAGCTGTTCTTTCTGGCTGCTTGAAAGAAAATCAGTGTTGCTTCTGTAACTGTTCAGTTCCCTTTGACACCTGGAGGAGGTGACTCACTGTTGTTTTACCTCTGGATGTTGTCTTGTTGCACAAGTGGGGGGACTTTTTTTTTTTAATCTCAATTGGATATATTTATTGTCCCAGTAGAGAGAAACGGCAGTAATTTAAAATTGTGTATGTTCTTTCAGGACCAAACATTAATCTATTAAATATTCTCTTACTTCAAATACTTACTACTTGAGACTTTGTTGTCAGCTGCAGGGGCTAGTGACTTGGCTGTGCATGTGATCTATGTACATAAAACCCCGCAATGGTGGTTAAAATTAGGGTATTTCACCAAAACCAGTAACTATTTTTATTTCCTGTATTAATAAATAATTTGCACAGATTCTGGATGTTTGCTGTGTAGGAGAAAGTCCCATCTGAATGCAGCATCTCATAACTTGTATAAAGTAAGAATGTCAATAGACAAAACACTGTCAGGAAAGACTGTCACAGGTGAAATGCATCTAAATTTTCCAGATGTTATTACAAGATATTTTATCAAGGAGATAAGAGAATTTAGTATAGAATTACCTGTAGGATACTACAGGGATGCTAACAATATGGTGTCCACAGAGCAGCAATTTGTTAATGGTTCAAAAACAAACAAATTTTATGATTGCACTCTGAAATTGAAATTAGAAAACGTTCAAAGTAGCTGGGAAAGTGAATTGCTGTTTTTAGACAGCTTTTTAAATTAAAAGCGTTCTTAGTTGTTTAAATTCCATTTGTTTGTCTGACTTTAGTAGGTTTTCAGAACTTAATGTTTTCCAGTGTAACTAAAACTTTGTTATTTTAGTAAATGAACCTAGATTTTCAGGTACAGTATTTGAAAATTCTGACTTCAAGGTTTCAATTTGATGAACTACTAAAATATTCCTGTGAGAATGGTGACGCACTGGCAGAGGTTGCCCAGAGAAGCTGTGGCTGACCCATCCCTGGCAGTGTTTGACAGGGCTTGGAGCAACCTGGTCTAGTGGAAGATGTCCTTGCCTGTGGAAGGGTTTGGAACTGAATGAGCTTTGAGGTCCCTTCCAACCAAAACCATTGTACAATTCTATGAAAATATGCATGTAAAACTTAGAAACTTTGATAGAATTGAATGCATGATTTTCTTTCTACGAATGGAATTTCTGTGTATTTCTGTCAATGTTATGAGAGGCCAATATTGATTTAATTTTCAAGTGCTTTGTAATTTGGAACAAATTTTCAGATTTTGTAAATTCCAAAGTAACAAGTACAATTTAACAAGATAAAGTAACCATATTGTGTCAAGAATGGGTAATAGAAGCAAAGGAGCCTTGAAGAGCAGATTTTTGTGGCTTCTGTAATTTCCAGCTGCGTGATGCCCCTTCTTCCACTTCTGACCTCATTTGCATTCCTCTTGTGTTCTGTTTCTCATTTCTCCTTCCCGCTATTAGGAGCATATAGCTGGGAGATGTGACACTGTCCAAGTGATGGGCAGACAGTTTAATGCTTAAGGTGGGAGTCAATTATGAGATAGCTTTAGTAAGAGTGACAGGAGGGAAGGAAATCTTGTTTCATGTGTAATAAATTCCTGATGCCAGGTGTATTCATCCTTAATGTTCTAAGGTTTAACTACCATGTCAAACAAAGAAATAGTTTGTCAAAGGAAATAAAAATCCTCTAGGGCTTTATCAGGCCTCTCCAATACTGTCAGCTGCTGAAGGAAAAAAAGCTTCTGTGGGTTAGATTATTTTCCATTTCTTCTGTCATAGTATTGCCACTAAGCCTTCAGGTTCAGGCTCATATTTTGTTAATCAGGCAAAGGCTGTGCTAATATATTTCCATGTATGTGTAACAGCAGGTCTGTCCAAGCAACAATTAGGGTGCTCTTGAGCAAGCTCTCTCCATGAATAGACCACTTCAGAATGCCAGAATTTGTGATGTGGAAAAGTATTGTGTAAATTTGCTTTGTTAGCTAAATTAGAAAATTGGACAATAGCTTCATTTGCTACTCTCTTCTGCAGGGAGGAAGGAGAGATGCTTTTTTACATGCTGTATGTCTGGGGCTTTATACCAGTCTTATAAAGTGTAAATCAAATTGTAATAGCATTAATTTTAAAACAATGGAATGTGCATGCCATAGGTAGAAGTAGCCTTTTGGCAGTTCATTGCATCCTGCTTTGTAAATCATCAGTGTAGGTTCTGTCAATGTCATGTTTTATATGCAGATAAATTTGTCAAGAAAGTAAACCTTTTATTCAGCTAATGAATGAATACCCTTGGCGGCTGGATAGCTATATTCTAATCTTGGGAGCTGCCTGCAAGATTATTTTGCACTTTCTGTATAATCCTTTGTTTATGAACAGATTTTTCTGTATTTCTGTAATTATTTAGGTGGGAAAGTACTTTGTGTTCCTTGGAGATTGTGTGGGAACATAGGAGGGAATGCAAACCAGTAGAAGAGCCAGGAATGTAGGGAAAGCTGGTCAGCATGAAAGTTAAAATCAGTGCTAATAAAGCTAAGGGTCACAATGAGTGTTTGGTAGACCTGAGACGTATTCACCTGTTCTTGCATTATGTCCACTGAACCTTGTCAAACTAGACTGTCCTATTGCTGCAAAGGCTCAACTAACACGTGCCTCAAACTAAATCCTCAGATGGGTCAATGTAAATGTAGAGAAATATTTATGGTTCTTCTGATGGGTGGTATCCTTACCCTTTGAGCTCTCAGGCCTCAAGGTAAAAAGCAAAACATTTTAATGGCCTGTTTTTATGGGCACAGAATGATGACAGAATATTATGTGTCTTACATGTATCATGTAATAAAGGTGCCAAACGACGTTATGTGCTTTATAACAAAAGTTTCGGCTCTCGCTAGCTGCAAATTGCATAAAATAATATAATTTGCTCTTATTACTCAGCAAAACTTTGTGTTACTTAGGAAACTCAAAAATGCATTTTCTCAAATTTTGGTGAGGCATATAATTTAGAAATCTGCCTTAATAATCACAAGTTTTATTCTATTACTCTTTTATTTGCTCAATGAGAAATTGCCTCCTTAATGTGTAATTTAGCCAAAGAACATTGTTCATTAGCAATTTAAATTTTCATATATATTTTTGATGGGATTGGACATAAGTGCTATGAAAGAAGTCTTATATGGTCAGATTTCTGATGTACTCTGGAAATTATCATTGGTATTAGTGCTTTTGATTAAATAATGATATTTTCCTTTAATTGAAACAGTATTTATGGTTCCTTCAATTTAGAACAGTAGTTTTTGCTGAAATTGTGCTTGTGGATGAAATAGTGGAATGTATGCTTAATATAAAAGTAAAAATGAACATTAAAGTAATAAGAAACTGTTTTGAACCATCCTAACAATTTCTTAGAGGCAGAGTAAGATGATGGGTGTTACAGAGTAATAAGCACAACAATTTCCAGTTAAGATGCTGAAAGTTCTGGGATTTATGGCTGAAATACCTTATGGTGTGCTTCCAGGTGTGCCTGGTGCAGTGCAGCCATGAGGGATAGTCCCAGCTATCTGACAGCAGCTGATTGACCAAGGTGAAGTGAGGCAGTGACATCAAACCATGTCTGTACCAGTGTCCCCATTAAGGCTGGTGCTAATTAGCACTCCTTGTGGCAGTCTCGGAGGGTTTACTGAATCAACCGAAGCACCAGACTGGTCCCCTTGTTTGATGTGCATTGGCCATAGTTTGCTGGAAAACTTCTTTTTCCCAGTTCTCTCAAAGAAACTGTTTATTCTGGTTGAATGGAAGGTGTTGACAAGGGATCATTGCTTTCTGACTTTCCGTGTATTCATACATAGACTTTGTAAAGGGAGCAGTGGTGAAAGATCGAGTATGGGTGTATATACGCATAAAAAATGCTGAACCATGAAAGCATAATCATACTTGTCTGGGGAATTAGTTGGATGATTGATGTCAGAGCAACCTCTGCAACAACAGAGAGAAACTAGATGAGGGGAAAGACTTTTTCTGTTTATTTTGAAGAAGCTGTGTTCGTGCTTTACTTTGTTCCTGTGCTCATCCCTCTTAGCCAAGTAAAATAAAAAAGAAATATTTTTATAAAGCATTGTAGAATAGCAGAGGTTAACTGGAAGCAGAAGAGCCTGAAATGCATTGGGAGACTTCAAGCTTTTTCTCATTCAGTTCTTTCATATAATTGAGAAGTGTGGATCCAATGCTATCTATCAGAATTACTATGCTGTCTGTCATAGTATAATGTAATATGCTCTGTTATGACATGAACAAAGGGTTCTGAACCCAAGTTTCTGTGTTATTTTTCCAACAGTAGCAAACTGTATAAGAATTCAGCAAGCTCTCGAGGTTGTAGCGCAGTAAAATCTATTAAGGCCCCAACATGTAGCAGCTGAAATAACTTATTAGTTTTAAAAATCCATGTTCCCAGTGTTTTTAAAATCTTTTTTTCTTGTAGAATGTCACAGTTAATAAAGAGGGAGCAAGCACATTGAATATTTCGAGAAGTTAGAGTTTGTTTGACTGTAGCAGTTGGGAGTTTACAAAAAATAGGAGTTTATAAAAAAATGACCAAGCTATTGCTGCACACACAAACACAAGCCAAATGAAAGCTAAACATATGACAGGTATTGTCTGCTTTTTTACAGCTTCAGACCATAATCTCTGAACTTCTTAACCATCTAACTAGGAATCTTCAAGTCATTCAGTATTAAATCCTGCAAATCTTATTTCCTCATGTATGAGAGGGGCTAAAAGCTCTTCACAGTTGTTTTGCTTCTAGAATATTCTGAATCTGTGAAGTACTGTTCAAGTGTTAAGTTTAAATATTTTCTTTTCAGTAGGGTAATTGGATTTACTTAGATTGTAATCTTCAAAGATCACCTAAAATTACTAAAATATTCTCTATGTGACCCTTTTTTACCTTAGCAGCTTTTGATAGACCCACCTGAAACCCCTCTTCAGTCTTGGTCTGTAATGTTTTGATATGCTCTCTCTTCTCAGGTGTTTTAGAATTAAAAGATTGGCTGGTTTGTTTGGTATTTAGGGCTGTTTCCTGGTTTACCTTTCCAGCTTTATCCACTGTGTACTGATTCTCTAATATATTAAGGCAGAGAGGGTAATAGGCAGATTTTCCCGCTAGTTAAGTGGGGTCATAGAATATAAATCCTGTCATGCCCAAAGGAAACATTGGAACACTGAAAAAGAGAGCAAAAAGCATTTCTATGTACCTAGGGAGAGCAGAAGGCGTGTGACTGTAGGAAATAAGCATTTTTAGTGTAGGGTACACAGGTTTTATTATTTATTTTAGGTTATTCCGGAAACAGGATTTACAGATGTTGGAATTAAAAATCTGAAGGCAAAAGGAACTGAGGCTAAATTAAGTATTTTTAGTGACAATTGTGTGTAACAAGCAGTTATTATTTGAACATTGGCATAAAGAATAGTAGGCAAGGGAAGCGTTTTAGTATTTTCTAATAAATGCTTCTGATTGGTTGGTAAAATACTTTTCTATAGAAAATTGTGCCGTGCTCATAATTTAATAGATTAGTCCTTGGCATCACTATAATCATTGTTACTCTCTATCAAAAAAGGGCTGATATTTGTATCCTTTCATGAGGTAATAAATCTTTCATAGCTGTGTGCTTGGTTTGATTAATTCAAATGCATGAGATACCCAAGATGGTTAAAATTGTTTTCTCTAGTCCACAAAGAAACAGGAATACAGAGAACTGTCCTGAACATTTTACTATAATGTCATTATACTCTCATGAGAAGCATCTGGTTTTCGTAAAGAGCTCGGTTCATTGAGACACCTGTATTTGCTACTGATGCACAAATGCAGTGTCTAACAAACAGGTTATAAACAGAAGCTAGAATTTCACCACTGAAAGACTGCTATGAAAATGTCCATCTAGTTCTTTTTCGATATTTTTTGTAGTTGCAAGCTCCAAAACGCTTTCCAGCTGAAGTGTCTCTTGACCAAAGAGTAAATTTCCACTCAACTTTAAATATGTTTTTTTGCCAGTTATCTTCTCCTAATCACAAAGGGTTGGCAGACCGCAAATCAAAGGCGCTGTCCCAAACATCTTAGCCATCTACTTACTTACGACTTGTTTAAAGGAACCTAATGAAAATTCTAGCAAGTTACAAATATAGTTCAGAGTAATTTTTCAGCTGGGTTGGTAGCACAATACTGCACGAGTTCATGCATTACTGTCTGCTGGGGGAGCTGGACAATTGCAATTAGTAATTTTTTCTTCCAGATCTCATTTATTTTGATCTGCCACATACTAAATTATACAGCTTGTGCAAATGAATGTACTTTAAAGTCAGAAACACTGCCCAGTTGGACGGAGTGGTGCAGATCTTCAAGAAAATTCCTCTTATTATGTTGATAGGGGAAATAGTCTCAAACCTATAACTAAATAGCTTAAATTGGTTTAAATATGTTAAGTGGATCGTTGTGCTTTTCAGGAGCTGTCAGTTCTCATTAAGCTGAATAGTTGTATTTGATTAGGTGCTGGACAGTAGTCGATTCAAAAATACATATGTGTGATGGTGAAATCCCTCATGAAATCTGTTCATCCAAGGTATTTCCTGGGTTTTGTCCTCTGCTAAATAGGTTGATTCACTCTGCTGTAATGAGGATACTGTTGTGTGGCTTAAATGTTCTTCCGTATGGTTGTGTTCATAACTTCTTCCTTTTAATGGGATTTTTGCATCCTCTCTCTCTTTTCCCTCTAAAATCTTGGTACCATTTTCTCATTCCCAATTGGATGGGTGCAGAATAGGTTCATACACTATTTTAAAACTATAGCCACTGTAGTGGACAAAATTATGTTGAAATTGCTATAATGTTGAAGTGTGAAAAGATAAATGGGTAGTTCTCATTTTGTAGCTGACACAGTTAAAGGAGTTGCTCCTCATCCATTCACTGCTACCCATGTAACTTAGATAAAATCCTATGAGTTAATTTAGTGAAGCTTGTAATAATTCGAAGCCAGTCAGTGGGGCTGAAGAGCAGTCATCCAAACTGTAATCAGCACTTTGCTCCTTATTAGGGGCAGAAATACATTATTTTTACAGGTGCTGCATAAAAATGTGGCAACATGATGGTTAATCTTTTCAAATCTGTGGAATTCCTTGACAGTTTGAGAGGTAGATAAAGTAAAATATTAAATTGTAAGTCACTTCATATATAAGCAAGAACCTAAAGTCCAGGTTTAGATGCCCAAGAAAGCATTTGGCACCCCAGAGATGTCATCTTCTTCCCTACCATGCCACTTTCCCTGCCCAGTATAAGAATATTAAGCAAGAACCACCTTAAATTTATGAAAGAAGAATGCTAAGCACAAAAATACGTCTAAAATTCTACTCACCCCAGTGACTAGGTGCCTGACTTGAAACTACGCTAAAGTATTTGTTTATGATCCAGTGTGCCTCATCTGCCCAATGATTTTTGAAATAGCAAATACCACTAAAAGCAAAGGTGCTTGTCCCATCGCAGGAGCCCAGGACTTTTTTCCTGGTATGTGGTATTGACCCCAAGGCTGTGCAGTCACGTTCCATTTTGTCTGCTCCTCCTCTAGGTCCAAGAACTGTTCATTCTTTTTTGCACTATGGCTTCACTTGAATGAGGGCCCTGCTCAACACAGCAGGCACCTTGGTGGTCATGGCATTCCTGATGAATGTGAAAGGCATCCCTTAGAGTTCCTGTGTGCTGAAAAGATGAAGCTTTAGTCAGGTTTCCATTTCTTGAAATCAAGAAGGAAGGGAGTAGAGTTAAAGAAGCTTAAGTATCTGCTGATGGGTGGGTTGGACCAATTTTCAGTGTTGACATATGAGAAGTACTTAAACTATTACTTTGGGAATAGCCCTGTTGCTTCTGAGACAAGCAAGTGCTACTGTCTGATTCCTGCTATACAAAAGGACGCTGCTGTGTTAAAATTAAGCCTATTTATTTGTTGCTTTCTCACAGGAAACAGATTCGAGCTCTTCTAGGACAGTTTAGCCAGTCAGAGTCTTTGTTAATCTCTGCTGGATTAGAGCCAGGGACTCTAGATGGAGTTCTCTTGGATGCTGGCTGTTCTTCTATGCAATTTGATACACCTGAAAGAGGATTTTCCCTGCAGAAGGATGGACCTTTGGACATGAGGATGGATTGGGACAGGTACCCATTAATAAAATATTTATCCTTGAAACTCAAAAACTGTATGCTCAGCATCCCCCATTCATTTAATTTCTCCTTAATGAAGAATTTTCATCATCGAGACACATTTAATTTAATGGGAGAGTACTGCCTTTCTTTTGCCACAAAGCTTTTTTCAGTCTCAATATTTAGAACCCTGGTTATCATCTTTCCGTTCTTTGAAATAAGAGGAATGTTGATGAGTAGTTAAACCAGTAACATTTTTATTAACTATGCCATTAAAATTTTACAGTTTCAGTGTGTTTGGAGTTACAGGGGATCTCCCCTTCAGAGCCATGTCTTCTCCCTATTATTCCTGCAGTTTCTCAGACTGGACGTGTTCTTTAGGCCCAGAGCCCCTTAGTGCAGTCCCTTTCCTTTTCTGCTACACTTACTATTTGTGGAACCTTCACTTGAGCACGTTCAGTTGCTCCCTCAGGAAAGGAGCAGCCTTCCTCTTTTCCTGCAATGGCCATCTGACCCAGTTACTGCTCTCTAAAAAGAAGGTAATGGAAAATAAATAAAATCAATCCCATCCATGATACCTGCCAATTGAAATCAAATAGCAACACTGCTTTTAACACACTAGTATAATGTTGTCTTCCATGCCCCTAGATTTATTGTGAGCTTTCTTTAGCAATCTTATAAGCTTCCTTTCACATTCTGTGTGGAGAAGGCACATCAGGCTTGCTTACTTATCAAATTAACAATTATTAAATAAATTACCTCTATTTAAATTACTAGAATTGGTGTCTAGCATGAAAAATCAATGGTGGAACGATAATTTCTTCTTTATGTAGCAGTTTTCATCTTCAAACAACCCAATATATTTCTGTAGCCTTCTGCTTTTGACGTGACCAACCAGAGACCTCTGCTGTATAAATGATGCAGTAATTGCCTAATGCATTATTTCTTGCATTGTGTTTTGATGAACCTGTAGTCTCAAGAAACGTCATTTGATCTTTCATTGCTCACACAGAGCCGAAGGGAAGCTTCAGCTTCTAAGGAATTATCTTAACACATTCATGTTAAGTCTTAACAGCAAATTTCATGATAGTCACTTTCTCTGGTTCTGTGTGAAAAGCTCACGTGATCCTCCTGGGATTCAGCCCTCTGATTGCAAGAATCTGAACTCCAGGCTTGTATATGCATTGTGAGAATACATACATGGAACAGGAGCATCAGAACAAGGGATACCTGTGGCATAACACAAGCCTTACCTGACGGTTGTTGCTATGATACTACTTGCCTCTAAGTTTTGTTATCTTTTGTAAGATACTGCAGGAGGGTAATAAATGCCTGAAAAATATTCTGCACATTCATGTCTTTGTAGAAGAGAATTTATTAAGTAGGTTGGAGTTTTTTTTCCGATTGGTAAACCAGTGTATGATGGTCATAAAACACCTTGAACTATTTCAATAGCAAAGGGACAGAGATTTAAAAAACAATAAATGCGTGGCTTATACTGTTGATACTGTAATAATTCCTGTCACTTGTGATATTAGGTCATTTCTATTCTCTCAAAACTGTATTTGAATATAAATGCTTGTGGCTTTTACTGGAAAGTAAAGTTAAATAATTTTCATGAGCAATTGTTTTTGTAGCAGTGTGAAAGAAAAGATCCTTGAAATCATTTCTGACTAGAAAATGACATGTAATGCAAGGTGACTGAAAGGAACCAGTCAGGGGCAGGTTTATATTTTGAAGCTGGCTAAATAAAAAGTCACACAGCATTTCCATCATACTGAAATGTATTTTTTCTTGTCAACTCATTAAGCATAGTTTATGGTATGGAAGTTTTGGGTGTTCTAATTGGTGTTAAGGAGCAAACCCCATTTAAAGTGGCAAGAGAAAAGATTGAAAAGGTGCAAGCTATCTCTGTTTTCATAGGGTTGCTGTCTCTTATTTGAAAACCTCAAAGGCACTTATATGCAGTGTGTGTGTTTGACTTTATGTCTCAATGCTATGAAGCTTCACCTCTTGTCAATGAAAACTGACGTCAGTGAACTAATTGGCTCTTCTTGTGCGTAGGTACCCTGACATGCCCACTGCTGCTGATGTTGTGAATGCTTTAGATCAACAAGCGCTTGCGTCCATCCTGAGAACATATGGGGAGGAGAGACATGCCAAGAAAATCGCTTCAGCTATCGTTCAGGCACGCAGCATATACCCCATCACCAGGACTCAGCAGCTTGCAAGCATTGTTGCAGGTACCCTCATTAATTCTTCATAGTGGCTGAGGAGAAAAAAAAATTAATCCCCAAAGTCCCAGAGGGATCTATTTGTACTTGAAATCATACAGGATCTAATCCTGCCTGTTCTGCTCTGATGTCAGCATGCTCTCTCTCTTTCTTTTTTCAGCTCCTACTTTTTGTTTTATAGTTTGATGATTAGCCTAATGATAGATTTTACATGAAGTGATTTATCATTTTGCCAACCAAGTTGTAACACATATTGGCAGGAGCCTAGGGAATCCTTTATCCCCACTATTGATAAGCTTTCAAATATCAACACATCATATACCTCTCAGTTTTAGATTTCTACATGTTAATATTTTGAAGGAAGTTTCCAGTTATGAATGAAATCAGTTCCGTTCTGTCTGCTTAAAGAACCAGGAAGCAAAAAGTAGAGCAATACCTAGCTTGCTTCATCTTGTGAATGCCAACTAGATCAGCCTGAAGCGACTATTGAAACACTTCATCTTACTTGCTCTTCACTGTAAACAACTTGAACAGAATGCAGTTACGTGGGAACTGTGCTCACATCAAGAACCTTCCTGTTTGTGTTCTCAAGTGCAAATGTTCAAAGAAAAAATTGAAGACACAAATCCTATTCATTAGCGTTATTATATATAATGTTAATTTCTTTTTATAACCAAGAAATTGAAATTACTGGGTCTTGTCACAGACAAGTCCAAGCTGCTGACACCTTTGAGTACAGACTTTTAAAATGGCTGTCCAGATTTAACATTTACTGAAGAATAGTGTTAAATTTTGAGTCATTATCCTGAAGACTTTTTAAAAATAGATTGTATTCTTAAAAAAATTGTGTTACTTAAACTGGAAGTTCACAGGACGTACATTTAATGACCAGCAAACAAATCAAAAGGTTTGCATTTGTGTAAGTTGTGATACTTTAGCAAAACGTCCAGTCAAGCAAGGCCCAATTTTTAGATGATATGGTTAAAAAGCCTGGAGACATTGGTTGCTGTTATAAGTTCCTGGTGTAAATATAGTGAATGTGAGATGTGAGGAACAATCTGAAACAAAGAGATTAAATATTGTGAGTCTTTTATGAAACTTGAAGAGTTACATTTTTAATATAGTCATTGTCATCAACATTATGAACTAATAATGTAGGTTTTTGACACGTTTCTCATGTTTTTGAAAAACTGCTGATTAATAGTACTGTTACTAAGATTGAAGTAACCACATTGCTATGCTAAACAAGTCATGTGTTGTAGGCTACTGTCGTGGTTTAAGCCTCTCAGCCACGCAGTTTTCTCGCTCACTCACTCCGCTCTCTTTCTTCCCCCCGCTCCCGGAGGGATGGGAAGGAGAATCAAACGAATGCAACTCCCACAGGTTGAGATAAGAACGGTTTAGCAATTAAGGTATAACACAAGACCACTACTGCTACCACCAGTAATAATAATGACAAGGGAAATACAAGGGAAAAGAATACAATCGCTCACCACCTATACCCAGCCCAACCAAGCAGTGCACCCCCACCCTTCCGGGTCTCTGCCCTCCATTTTTACATCCTGGGCATGATGTGCTGTGGTATGGAATACCTCTTTGGTCAGTTTGGGTCAGGTGTCCTGTCTCTGCTTCCTCCTGGCTTCCCCACCTCCCTGGCAGGGCATGAGACTCAGAAAGTCCTTGGTCAGACCAAAACATTACCAAGCAGTAACTGAAAACACTGTGTTATTCAGTGCAGTTCCCAGGCCAAAAGTCAAAAACACAGGACTGCACCAGCTACCAAGGAGAAAAATGACTGCTGCTGCTGAACCCATGACAGCTATGAACAAGCAACTCAATAATTTCTGAAATGGTGGTGTGCACTGGCTTAAACTAAGAAAAGTAAAATACTAGTCTATCAAACGCAGGGATTGGAGATCCCTTCATGTCTAATGTATTGCATGTGAGTCATCACTTAGTGGTTACTTTCTGTGACAGTGAAGAGGATTTTTTGTTCTCACTTTAAACTGTGCTATGTTTGAGGACCACCTTGATACATGAATCAGGTATGCATCAGATAGTACACATGCCAGAGTCAATTAATCCAGCACATAGCTGCCAACACAGTAAATATGTATGTTTTGTGGGGTTTTTTTTGAAGTATATGCAGATTTTTGAAGTGGATGATTTTAGGACTGTTACACTGATCTCTGTTTGGGTAGAACTTCTTCCAATCTTAATTTGATTCCTCCAGTAAAGGAGCACAGTGGTGGATCCTACTAGTTTTTGAACTGATTATACCTTAAGAAAATATCTGGTAACTATAATATATTTGTTTAACTTACAATTTTAAATCGATATGTATTCTAATGTAAAATACCAGTGAAGTTATTGAGGTAAGCCAGAGCTCGAGTGCCAGAGACCACAGGTACAGGATCCTCTTGGTGGCACAGCACAAAGAAAGCTCCTCACTAACAGGTCATAGAGTAAAATCTGTGATGTCCTGTAGTTAAACGTCAAGTCCTTTAAAGATTAAAATATTAATTAGAATAATCAAATCGTGCACTTTAGATTTTGCAGACTCTATAAAAGCATGAGAATCTCTCCAGAACAGGATTTTATTTTGTCTAGTATAGGAGCAAGAAAACAAGCAATAAATCTAGCCAAGGTGGCTGGGCATTTGTCTCTTCCTCTGCTGGTGTCAGTATCTGAGAATTTAGATATAGACCATATTTCTTTATAGTTTACTATATATAATCATAGAATAGTTAGGGTTGGGAGGAATGTTAAGATCATCTAGTTCCAACCCCCCTGCCAGAGACAACTCACACTAAACCATGACACCCAAGGCTCTGTCCAACCTGGCCTTGAACACCGCCAGCGATGGGGCATTCACAGCTTCCCTGGGCAGCACATTCCAGTGCCTCACCACCCTTACAGTAAAGAATTTCTTCCACATATCCAGTCTAAACTTCCCCTGTTGAAGTTTGAACCCATTACACCTTGTCCTCTCACTACAGCCCCTAATGAAAAGTTCATCCCCAGCATCCTTATCGGCCCCCTTCAGATATTGGAAGGATGCTATGAGGTCTCCACGCAGCCTTCTCTTCTCCAGGCTGAACAGCCCCAACTTTCTCAGCCTATCTTCATATGGGAGGTGCTCCAGTCCCCTGATCATCCTCGTGGCCCTCCTCTGGACTTGTTCCAACACTTCCATGTCCTTTTTATGTTGAGGACACCAGAACTGCACACAATACTCCAAGTGAGGTCTCACAAGAGCAGAGTAGAGGGGCAGGATCACCTCCCTGGACCTGCTGGTCATGCTCCTTTTGATGCAGCCCAGGATACGGTTGGCTTTCTGGGCTGCAAGTGCACACTGCCAGCTCATGTTCATTTTCTCATCCACCAATACCCCCAAGTCCTTCTCCGCAGGGAGAGATACAGATTTTCTAGAACTTAAATGTTTGGTGTTACGGTCCATCCAATAACCAGACTCCCAAGACAGCTAGATTTGGACTGGAAAAATTAATTTCTATATATAAAATCGTAGACTTCTGGTCTTTCTTACCAGTAGGTTAGAACTTGTACTGCTGTTGCTAACTGATTTGGAGGTAAGAGTGAAGGATGCATTTAAAAAGCAAACAAACAAACCAGATACAGAACAATCAGCCATGTCTAAAGCTTGTATTAGCAAGAATTATAATTTTAAGGTATAGTTGGAAAAAATGTATGAATAGAATTTTAAGTCAAGATTGCCTACGACAGCTTGAGGCTAACTCGGTTATCCAAGGGATGTCTTGCTCTCCTTTGTTCCAATTCAAGGAAATAATTCCTTCTGTTTCTTAATATAGACCCTGAAATATCTCTGTCTCAAACTGTGCCAATGGATAAGGTCCTACAAGAAAGAAACCTACAGGAAGTTTGGTGCTTTTTTTGTGTATGTGTGGGGTGTTTTTTTTCTACATGTTATCAAAAAGGCTTCTGACCTGTTTATATAAGGAGATGCCTGTGAGCATGCAGTCTGCAGTTCGCATGGGGAAAAAGGAGGAGATTTTTGTTCAGTCATGTGAACATCATCTCTTACTGCATCACAGCTGGACTCTAGTCGCTGTTTATATTTTATACACCGCTGTCTGCGGTGGTGAACACTCTGTAAATGCTGAAGATCAGTAGTTCTCAGCTGCAGGTCTGTGAATAGATGTATGGAAGTCAATTAAGTGCTTCTGATGGCTTTTGCTGTAGCACATGGAGTTGTTTTGAAACAATGGTTTTAACTCACTGTGCTGGAAAACCAGTTAAAATAGTGAATCTTTTAGAATGTAAGTTTAATAATGCTTTTTCTATACAACCTATCATCTATTTTTACTTTTTTTGTGGGTAATATACTTCATCATCTAACAAAATCATTTTCTCTCAGTGATATTTACATATGTAATCTATTAGCCGATCATTTTAGGGTCATGTAATCACTTGGACTTGAAAAGAATTGATGAAGAGATATTAAAGACATTTGAAAAGTTTAAAAGGAACTTTAACGGGTAAGGTTCGTCTCAGACTGCTTCACATTTATAGACTTTAATTATCAGTTTAGAATTTGTAATGTTGCCTGAATTTCAGATGGGTAAGGATGAGCACCGTACTGAGGGAGCCTAGACAAAAGGACATTCCTTGCGTCACAGAATCTTATTAAATGCAATGCTAATTCAACAGACAGATTCCTGCAAACAGGTGCACGATCTGAATTAATTTTTAAACTCTCCCACTCTCAAACGCTCTGGGGACTTTAATAATTCCTATTGACAGGCACAGCACATTATTCATTTCATTTACAAGCTTTAAAATTCCAATACATTTCAACATGTGAATCTATTAGATTTTTACAAGTGTGAGTAACATCATGGCATCCCACACCTAAGAATGATAATTTTTCTCCCTGGGATTTCAAACCAGTCATCTAGCCAGAAGCGTGGTGTTTTTATGAATGAAATTCATTTTACAAGCTTCCCATGCAGTTTTTTATATTTCTGTACATCGTACAGCCTGTTACCAGGAAGGATTTTCTTCTAGTGTCATGGTAATTGGAGGGGGCTGGGTGAGAGATTTTGTGCCTTAGCAGAAAGCACAAATAGGTTTTTATTTAGCTATACCAAAGGACTAAGAGTGGGATAGGAATTTTTTTCACCTCCTGATCATCGATCAAAATCTACTGTCTTTACTAAAAAGATGAAGGCCAGTGTGACAGAAATCACTACTACAGTTTTATTAGTTAATCCCGGTCTCTGAAGACAAACCAGTAAGCCTTTGAACTTGGAAATGGTTTGATTTTGGCTTTAGTTTGGAGGGGTTATTTGAAGAATGCTGCAAATTGGCTGCATTTTTTTACCAGTTTCCTGGATATTAGTGTTCTGTACCAATATGTATGACCCACAGTGCTGTTTATACACGTTCAGCTGTGACCAGTAAAGTTCCAGTATACATCCAGAATATAGTTGGGTTTTAATTTATTTTTCTTTATGTGTGATAAATTAATTCACAGTGATAATGTCCCAGTTAATCATCAGAGAGGATTATTGTAGGAAGAACCCAACAACCCTGGCAGGACAAATGGAGATCCTTCCAAAGACATGGTAGTGTCCGATTCGTGCTGCTAGCCTGAGTATTTCCTTTCTTTTGCTTACCTATTCAGCATTGCGATTGGAAAATAACTGGAGATGAAACTTGCAATATTTTACTCAAATTCCAGTGAGATTGGCTGTGGGAATTTAAACCGAGTATCTCATCCTAGGCTTCTGTTTTTATGGTTAGGTTCCAGTCAAGTAGCGCAGTCAGTTTTGTACCTAAATGACATTCTGTACTCTTGCGGGTTGGCTTCATTTTTATCTGTGGTACTTTGAGAAGCTGACATACTCCTAGAATATCAGAAATGGATCATTCCCCGGAAACTGGCAGTATTTTTAGGAAATCCTTAGTCTGCTAAAATATGATAGTTAACAATTCTGGATCTGCTTTGAGGGGTGAGCACCAGCTCTGGGAAGGTAGTGACAACCGAAAATTATGTATAAAACTGATGCTTTTCTCGTCACAGCTGTAAATTGTTCAGCAAAGGGCTGGAGCATTAGAGGTTGAACTGAAAAAATGTAGCATGTTTTCTAACCCTGATATAATGTATCATTCCTCATATTTTGTAGTGGAATGGTGCTTTTTAATTCCAGTTACAACTGTTTTCCTAAAGTGAGCATGATAACAGTGGGCTTGGATTTGGAAGGGAGGAGGGGAAGAATGAGGTGTGCTTTTAATGTTTTCTTAAAATAGGCTTACAAAAAGAGATTTGTTAGAGAGAGATCTGTGAGGGATCTTTTATAAGTGTTTTCTTATTCAAGGATTCTGTAACTGAATTCAAAAGATACCTGAGTATCTGGTGTTTCAACTTCAAATTCCATTGAAGCAAAACGCTTATGGTCTTATGGAGAATATGAAGCTATTTAGTCACTTAGTGCATATCCTGTGGTGGTTTTGGATAACATTACATGATGATTTTAAACATTGCTGCTTCATTTAATAACTATTCAAAAGTTCTGAGCATACTACTAGTGTGGGTAAGCTGTTAGTTGACCATTTAAAGAGAATTGTTTATTTTTCTTGGCAAAACATTCTGTTATGTTAGGCTTCAGGAGACAGTTTTCTTCACACACAAGTAGCAATCAGCGGCAGTTTCAATGATTCCATTTCTAAATAATCAATTTTTAGGTACGTAAGGAATACATAAGCAGATACTGTCCCAGGTAGTAGAAGCTTGGTGTCGGTTACCTTCTTGGGACATCTTGCCTTCTGTGATTCTGAGTTCTCCTTTTAGTTCAGCTCTTTAATCAAAGCAGGTTTCATGACTCTTAAAATGAGGGTATAGATGCTTTTTATGATTTACAGAAAAGCATAGAGCTTGGTGTTCCCAAAGACAGAGATTCTATTAGCTAGCTAGTGTACGTCTTTCTGGAGTTTGTAAGTGATGGAGGAGCGTAGCTCCTGCATGTTAAATTTATTTGTAAAACAGTTTTTATTTATTTATTGTAAAACATTATTTATTTATTTGTAAATTTTGTAAAACAGAGTTTAAAGTTCCTGTGCAGTAGTTTCTGCTGGGAGAAGTTGATCCTGTTGCCACTTTCGATATTGAAAGGGTGTAGAACTAGGAAACAGCCATAACTACGATTGATCTCTTCAGTAAATTCAGGAACTGTTAGAGTCAGAAGAGGTGGGGAATGTAGTTGAGAAAACTGAGGACGGAGAAATGCATATTAGATACATTGCATACATGATAATAGCATTGTTAATAATTTTTGGAGTTTTAAGTCCCATTATTGGCCTCTACCTTAGCTGAACACTGGTGATTGCTTCTGTGTTTGTGATGCCAAATACTTAGGCTTTCTGACCTAAGTGTTTGTTTTCTTACCTTTAAGAGTTTAAGTTTTTAAGTTTTTTTTAAAGTTAAAAGTTTTTAAGTTTTCTTACCTTTAGAACCCTTGAGAGTGCCACTCTATTCAAATTTTTTTTCAATCGCCTATGTAGATGTAAATTTAATCAACTTGTTTAAGAGGTATCATGTTCTTTTACTCCACTGTGTGGAATATCAATTACTTGATTATGAACTGCATTAACTTTAAACTCATTGTATTGTTTCAGTTTAGCACTGGCATGCAATTAAGGCATTCTGCTACATCCATACCAGCTGTATTGCCTTATCTTTAATGGGTCCTCTTGTTTGAAAAATTAGTTCTTTTCAGTTATGCCTAGCATTATTCATTCAGTTTATCTTTACCAGGCTCCTTTGCTCACTCACATAATAATTTATAGGTTTACTCAGGCTTCAGAAACGTTGTAAGATTCTTGCACTTCAGTCCCTTTGGTCCATCAGATCTATACTCAGATATTGAAGATTCAAGCTGAAAAAGCAACAGCATCAGCTGTGTTTTCTGAATTTCTCAAGGTATTTTTGGGAACATTTGAAAACACACAGGTGTAGAGGTCAACAATTTTTAGTCCCAAGCAGGGATGTCTCTTTTAAACTTTAAGTAATTTATTGGAAGATACTTATCACCAGGTAGAAGCTGTTTTCATGTTAACTACGCTTTCTTTGCAGGTAGAGACATTTAGAAGGCAACAATTAAAATTGTTCCCATCATATATTTTTTTTTACTTTTTTCCTTGAAAACATAGAACCGACCACCATCAATACTGAACTGACACTGACTACACTGAGCTGTAAAGTGAGGCTTTCCCAGCCCATCTTCATTTTTTCCCTATCTTGGTTTCAACCGTCAAACCATCATTTTGTATTTTAATTTTGTGATGCGTTTGGGGGAGGAATTTCTATGAAAGTTTCTATGAAAAAGCCCCAACACTCAACCACCAGCCAGCTCAGTTCAACAGAATTTAATTTCAGCAATGTGAATTCAAAGCAGGAAATAACAATACATTATAAAGAAGGAAGCTCACCACTCAGGGTTCAGTTATAAGTATGCTTTCACTTAAAGTCATCATATATGCATGGGCTCATGTCAGGATAGCAACTTAGAAATAATAAAATATTAACATATACCTTTCAAAATCTCCAACAGGTGCTTTTCCAGCATCAGCACTGTACGCACGGAAGGATTTGCTGCAGAGGCCTACACATGTTGCTACCAAAACTTTCCAAGCTCTGCGAATATTTGTAAATAATGAACTCCATGAACTCCTTATAGGGCTGAAGACAGCTGAGAAGTTTCTAAAACCTGGAGGTCGCCTCGTAGCCCTCTCCTTTCATTCACTAGAAGATCGTATTATCAAACGTTTTTTTCATGGAATAGACATGACAGAGAAGTACAATCTTGGTGCGAAACAGAAGATAAGACAGGCTCTGAAAAATTGCTCCGAAGAAGAAGATACAGAAGAAATAACCCCTGGAAAATCCAATTCAAAGTGGATTTTTATACAGAAAAAAGTTCTCACGCCCCAGGCCAAGGATATTCAAACAAACCCAAGAGGAAGGTCAGCCAAGCTAAGAGCTGCTATTAAACTCTAAAACGAAACTGATGATTGTATAATTGTATCATTTCCTTACATTTTGTTTTCCAGAAGGCTAACTGGAATAGATAGTATCAAACTGAAAAAAAAATAAATTTAAGGCTGTTAGTAAACATTTCTTTCTTACCTTTGTGTTTCTTTCAAATTAGGATGTAGTGTAGAGCATCAGAAGGTAAATTAAATGCAGATAGGTGGGTGTCCCTAATTGTACAAAAAAGACATTTTTTAAAAAGGGCATCAAACCAAAAGTTTATAGAAATTACAGGTTTGATGTATTTATAGTGTTTCCTTTAGATTAAATTCAAATCCCTGACCTTGACAGTCTCAACTCAGTAGCTGATTGAGACGGATCCATTTTTATGGGGTTTCACACACCTCAGTCAGATGGCTGGTTTAGTCTAGGGTAAGTTTAAGCTAACCCAAGAATTCATGATACCTAAGTCTCTGTTGCTCAACTGACTTTTTGCATGGATGCTTGTGGGGCAAGAGCTAGTTCTTAAAAAAATAAACTGGTGTCTGTATGTTTTGTTCTATCCAGGAATTTGTAAATTAGCTCTTATGTTTTCTTTTAAATAAACAGTTACTTTTTGGAGTGATCACCTGATTATTTAATGATTATGGATTCTAAATAATAAGTGTATATTGGGAGAAAAAGATACTTATAAGAGCCGTCCAGAAAAGGTGTTGTGGTTCTTATGAAGTATCCTTGTTTGCTGGTGATCATTTATGAAGAGGTGCTACTTAGGTAAGTATTGAAGTATTTTATCAAAGGCCCATTGTAGCCCCATTTTCCTATTTGGATGCTATACTAGGTAGTGGGACATGTAACAATTTATTTTTTTAGTAAATCAATATGAATTGGATATTTTAATAAAAGACCATTATTTTGCTGTCTTTGCATGTTAAAAAGGATCGGAAAATAGTGTAAGTTTCAATTTCTTTGACCTCTGATCCTTCTCTTCAGGAATAAAAGACTCAATATTGTTTAATTCCTTGGTCATGTAATGTGTTCTTAGGTATACATGATAATATCTGTCACTAATCTGAGATGCAGTTGGGTGGTGATGGGCATTTCATTATTTTCTGAAATTTCAATATTTTTCAACTAGTTTCATTCTACCTGCTGTTAAATCTTAAATAAAACATTCCCCTTCAAATAATATTACTTCCTGTTGACATCTTAGAGACAAGTGACTGTACCTTAAATAGACATTTTTTCTTGCAAACATTAAGTATAAGCAACTAATGTTATTTTTAGCTAAGATTCAATACTGAAATGTACTCCAGTTGTAAGCTCGAAAAATTGTGCGTCCAGCACGGGCTTGGAAAAATTGTACTGCCATGCTGTGCATTCTTCTGGAACACCCTTCAGGAAAAGACCATCCAATTACAACAGAAGTATCAGTATCCCATAAATTCCTTATGTTTAAAACAATGATTCAAATCCATCCACTCTCAGATCTGATTTCAAAGGCAATTTCTTATGATTGTTGAACCTAGTGTAGATCAGGTTTTGTAAATATACTCCCTCGGTTAGGGACAGTAAGAGATTTTTCTTTATCTCTGGGTTGGAGTTATGTGTTCATGGCACTGCATTACTCATTGAGCTCTTTAGAGGATCTGTTTTTCTCAGGGTCATCTCGCTTTCAGCTTTAAACCTATGGTATGGAGAGTCCTGGAATTGTAACCTCTGCCTACCTGAATAAAGAATTTTCTGGGCTTGGCAGAAAAAAAAATCTGTCAAAGTATTCTTGTATCTTTGAACATTTCATTTAGTAGGTGAAGTTGTATGAAGGGTATTAGGTCTTCATGTTCTTACCAGGACACATGTGTACAGAGCATAACTTAAATTATCCTAGCATAGTATATGTGACATGTTAGCAAAACTAAACCTTTTCTTTCTTTTTTTTTACCACCATCAAATATGGTGTTTAGGAAGTAGATGGTATCTGGTGGAGAATCAGTCTCACTGAAAACCAGGTCATGCTGTAAAGGTACAAATTATGTATCATTCCTGAAATTTGCCGTTCTACCTGAGCAATCTACATTTTCATCCAATGAAATGCAAGATTATCTATCAACCAGAAAAAATACTGTGGACCATGTTTATGAGGAATATAGAAACATCTAATGAGTAGAGACATACAGTATGGGTAATATTTGTAGAAAATACCAAGTGGTAGTTGCAGAGAGACGATGGTGTTGCCAAAAGAAACATGCATGCAGAGGATACTGCTGAAGTGTGTATCTTTTCATGTTAGTACTTCAGAGGGTGTGGGGAAACTTTAAAAAAGATCAAAAACCAGCTATGAGACTATTCATATGCATTGTCAACATACTGTCCATTAAAATGATTAGAAAACATGATTTAATTAGTTACCCCAACTGAACATAAAGACTTGATATGCTGTCGAAAGTGCCTGCCTGTTGTAGGGGTTTGCACAGAGTAATTGTTTGAAAACTAGACACAGTTACCTGTGAAGAAAGTTTTTATAGTAAAGACATAGTACTTTATAAAAATATGATTTTAAAGTTTAAGCACAATTAGCTACATTTATAGCCCTCAAGGGCCTACCAAAAACTACAACTTCCCAATTGCTTCCTAAAGAGAAAGGACGTTTTGTTGTTTCAGAATGCAAAGGCTTAATCACACTGTTTCCAAGTAATACCAGAGTTTAATATCTTTTCAGGTTCTTTTATCTATTTTTGTTTAATATTACAGGTGATTAATTTCTCAGTAGTCTTTTACAGTACACCTGCTGAGATTGCCACTTGACTTGGAAAAATCCCAGTCTGAAACATCAACTTTTGTACAGATGATTTAATGTTTGATGGATGGAAGTCGGAAGGAGAGAGATTCCTAATGTAGTGTGAACAGGGAAAATACTTCAGTAAATGCTGTTGGCAAGTGGGCCTTCTAGTAGTAAGTATTGGATAAGACTTTTTGCATGCTGCTTTCCAGGGTTGCAATTCTATGATTGTTAATGATTCATGCAATTGCTCTAATATTACTCTTTGTATTGGAGAAGACACGGTATTAATTGAAGAGTTTATACTCCTTAATAGTGTAGCAGCACAATGAGGGAAAACATGAGGAACTGTGCCCTGAGGAAAGGTGACTTGCAGTGGTGGGATGATTGCAATAAGCAGTCTTAGATACAGATAGCTGGGGATTTTATTTGATTAATTTAAATTTTGAATAACTTAGATATCTTAGTCTTGACTCATTGGAGTATCACTGTACAAAAGTACAGGTGAAAAATGAGACAAATTTGAGCAAACAGAAGTAATGAACTCATAAGCCAATTTCTTGCTGCCCATCTTATTTAACATCTTTACCTCTAGCAAGAGTAATGGCAGGATTCAGGCCTGCTTCACTTACGCTCCAGAATCTCTCCAGGAAGGGCCCTCCAGTAGTGTTAGGACCATTTACACCTGGATTGCAGACACTTTGGTGGTCTCTATATCCATACATTTATATTTTCCTATAGCAGTTGCTTAAAACTGATCTGTAATTTAGAATAATATGCAGTGTTATTATTTCTGAGTCTCTCTGAATGTGAATACCCAAATGTGGAGGTTGTTTTACACTTAAGTTATACTGGAATTAAAGCTGGATTAATTAAGACTGCAGTGCTACAGTGAATCTTGCAACTAATTTAAATGAATGTAGAACAACTTCTTCCCTCCCCTTTCTCTCAGCCACTGTAGAGGACAGAAGAGAAAAACACGTTTAATTAAAAAGAAAAAAGCAGTAACGTTTGGACACCTTAGGAAAAAAGAAGTTATGAGGTTGTCATCCAATTTTAACACATCTTCATATATGCAGTATTCTGTTTCTTTTCTGTTCATTGCCTGATTTTAGCTGTTTGGGGCTAAGCAGCAGCAGTACAATAGTTCAGTCTCCATCTGTGGATGCAGAGCAGGGTTTCTAGTGGGAAGGTATATACAGTTCTAAATCCAGCTCTGTATATTTTTCCCTCTGTCTCCTTTTCAGTTAGGATTGTGTTTATCTTTCTGAATCCTCTGTAAGCTTATCCCAGGGTGAATGAGAGGGAAGGGCTTTCCTTTTTCAAAAAGTTGTAATATGTGGCTGTCCAACTTTATTAAAATTAAAGCTGTTGAATACTTGTCATCTTCGTATATTTTAGTGATGAAATGCCATGGTTTTCAATATTGCTGTCACACCACTAAGACATAGAAAGGAGCAAATATTCGTTAATGTGAAATCTGAGCTAAAAAAACAGAGCAGGTGATCAGTTGCCTGAATGTCTTACTGACATAGCTATGTTTATAAAAACTAAAACCTTTTCATTGTACCTTGATCTTTAGGCGAATTACACTTTTCCTGATGCTTTTAAAACCTACTTCGATTGGGTGTAACACTGAAAAACAAGCTGGAGTGTTCTGAAGTTTATGTTTGCAAATTTAAACGTGACAGCTGGGTTATAGCTGTCTCTTTAAACAGTAAAACTGGAGATACAGCTCCCTC
This sequence comes from Ara ararauna, assembly GCA_028858755.1. Lineage (NCBI taxonomy): Eukaryota > Metazoa > Chordata > Aves > Psittaciformes > Psittacidae > Ara > Ara ararauna. The sequence goes on from CM054380.1 coordinate 28,106,930, forward strand.
TATCTGTCCTAGGAACACCTCTGCTTTGTTCTATTTGGAGTGCACCTGCAAATGATTATGCTAACAGCATGTTTATTGTCAACAGGAAGATACAAGATAAAAACAGGTGGGTAACTAACAGGTCAGTAGTTGTTTTAATTATGATATCTGGAATTTTAGATGATTAAAGGGTGAGTCATCTTCTTATCTGAAAACCCCCCTTCAATCAAGATAGCTAATTCAAACGACAATCCCAAACTTGCACAGTACGTTTCTCACACATGTAATTTATTATTAGAATAAAATATATATACATAAAAGTCCTAGATATTCTTTAATGCTTATGGAATTTTGACAGGCGTAACATTGGCAAATGTACTTCATGTTTTGTTTACATTCGTTAAAAAGAAATGTCTATGTTGGTGGAAAAAATTTGGATAAACAGTAAAACATGATGGGATATGACAGATACACAATGGAAATAAATGACGCTATATGTCACATTTTAGAGTTCATACATGCCAGAATGCCTGACAAAAAACTTAGGGTTTAGCGTACTCCATTGTCATTTGTTCATGTGCCACGTTAGAGCCTCGATGTGATCCTGACAGAATGTAATCTGCTTTTCACTTTGAGATTGGCCATGGTTTATATTTGCACTGAATGTATACTAGAGCTCAGAAAAAGTCTCTACTAGGCTAATGATGTTATTAGCATTTAATATTTGCTCTAATTATATTGATTAATATAGCAACATAACATGAGCAAGGTTATATCACAAGTTAGTATAAAAAAAACCTCTCTAAAAGCATTGTGGTATAACTTGTACACTAAAATGTGTGGAAGCTTAGTAATAACTTAGTCATCAGCAATTCAGGCTAGAAAAGGTTGTTAAATTCAAACTGTGTTTTAAGCTCATTTCTACACACCTTTCCTGTAAACGGTATATTTATTTTTTCTTAATCAGAAGTAGCTTCATGCTAAAGAACATTTCTCATAGGCTTTGTGAGGAACTGAAGTAGGTAGTGTTGATGGTCCTGACTGATAAGTATCTGAAAATGACAATAGCAGAAAAACTGTTTTGTGCAAAACTTCTGATCTCAAGAGTAATGATGCATGCGTTCTTGTTAGTACATGTGCAACCTGAGAGCCTGATCTTGTGACCTTTACTTATAGGTACAGTGTTGTTGCACTTACATTTTACTTCCAATATGTCTCAAAGTTGTGACGTACAAATGGGAGTTGAAGTCTTGGGAGTTGAAATTCTGGGAGGCAATGGGGGCTGAGGGAGCAGAGGCAAGTCACATAGGCTGGTAGGTGGGTCTCTGGAAACAGAAAAGACTTGACACTCTGCAGAAGCTCCACTGAGATTGGGCAGTCCAGGCTCACTGCGTAGTCTCCTACAATAGTGGCTGTGTACAATGGTGCTGAATTAGCAAACATCTTGATGTAGAGGCAAGTCCACTGGTGTATGTTACACTGCATTTCCCAGTGGCTTAACCATGATGGCAGTGGGTTTCAGAATACCAAAGTTAGGAAAACAGTAGTTAAAGAATCCTTTGAACTGGAGCTTATATATGTTTTTTTTTTTACTGCTTCTCTTGGGTGGCACAAGGGTGTCAGAAAAAGCTATTTATATGTAATATAAATAGATAGAATCCCAGACTGGTTTGGGCTGGAAGGGACCTTAAAGCTCATCCAGTTCCAATCCCTTACCACAGGCACAGGGACACCTTCCGCTACACCAGGTTGCTCCAAGCCCTGTCCAACCTGGCCTTGAACACTGCCAGGGATGGGGCATTATTTGTGTTTTTATATGTTGCTGCCCCTATTAAAAGTAATAAAAAGCTTCCATTGGTTTAAAAAACATGGGCTCAAGACCTAAATTGCACACATGCTGTAATTATCACTGTTAGTCTATTGAAAATGAGCAGGTGATGTGAAATTAAGAAACAGTGGATTAATTAAATGAGCTTGGCAAATACCCTGCCATATAGTTGTACTGCACATAATAGTATTCTAAACCTAAGGTAGTTAAGGAATGATTAGGGATGTGTCACACTAACTTTCACACCGGGACCCTGCCAATTTTGCTTGTGTATATCTTAAGTAACCAGAGCGGTGCTGGGCTGCACCCTGCATACCTGGGTGAGAGCACGACTGTACCTGTTAGTGTGATGACTGACATGGAGATTAAAATCTGAGCCTCCCCTTAAAACATTACAATATCTTGGATTTTAGATTTATTAGCCAATGCTTTATTGATAGAGCTCTAGTTGTTTGGAAAACATATTACAAGCTGAGTGCAGAGGGTGTTTTCTGGTTGCTGCTTGATCTGGAGAACTTTGGTTTTCTCTTGGGGCAAGCTAACTATTGTTCTTTTAAAACAAAAGGCAACATTCTTGGAATCCTACAGCAGCAGTTAATGTTTTTCTTTGAGACAAAAAGTAATGAATAAATTTAATTGCAGTGACCATTGGACCCAATTATTTCCCAATGGGAGCACAGTCCTCTGTAAATACCACATTTCCTAGTAGTTCAGTAATTCAGCAACATATTAAAAATACTCTTTTGCAGTTCAGCCACTTCCATAGTTATAAGTTATAGTTGGCAAATATTTTACTCAGCCTATTCAAGTCGTAGCTTAGTTTTCAGGATCCTGTTTTATTTCTTTGTATAAGAAAGAGTTAATGAAGCACTAAGTTTTCCTGAGAAAAGACAATGGATTCCTATCTTCAAATACAGGCTTGTGCAAAGAAAACTCTGATTTTTTTGCCCTTTTTTTGTTGTTGCTTTTAACTTTGATGAGGAAATATAGATGTAATCACTTCTGCATCATTTCTCTATTGAAGTAATTTACTGTATGTATTAGGGGTACAGAAGTAACATTGGCTACTGAGTATTTGCAAAGTGTCACCTTAACTGGCCTTACTCCCAATCCCTTCTTCTATCCTACAGAATAGCCAATGTTTCTCAGCAGGCATTCACCCTTTGTTTTTCTTAATTTAATAACAAGGCTATAGAATAACTTTGCTTAAGGTTTTCTTTTCTCTAAAGTGAAACCCACACTTGTAATTTTACTTGGTTTTACGTATAAAAAGTAAGTATTTCCATGTTCAAGTCGCTGCATCTGGTTCAACACTGACAATACTCATTACCTTTGTAAATAATGTTGTTCCATGTTTTCCCATGGGCATGGAAGTCTCACCTTTCCTGAAATATCAAAGTTGATTTCCAGCCTGCATGGGTGCAGACAAAACCAAGAACTTCCAAGAACGAACAGGGGCCCCTTATCTTTTCCGCAAGTCTGTGTGATAACCATTTGTAATGTTTGTGGGTATTTTTGAGGAAATACATGTCATTTTTGGAACCTTGCTTCTGATTTTTTGAATGTTTTCAGCCCTTTTGCTACTCCTGCTGCCTTCTGTTTGCCACTCTAGAAGGTGTATGCATAGCAGAGTGTGGCAGAGCCTCCAGGATAGGCTCTGTGTTTGTCACTTTGCTTGGGTGCTGTTGTTCTTTCGTGGTACCCACGTGTACCATCTCAGTTACTGTCCTTCCAACCCTAAATGTTCTATGATTCTATGAATTAGCAGTTTACAAGGAATTGTTATGGAACTATGTAATGAAATAAACACACAGAACACATCTGGGTATGCCATTGCACACCTCGCTGCTGTGGGAATTCATGTTCCCTGCATAGATTACTGCCTCTGGTCAATTTGAGATGCTCTTGTTTTTTCTTTTCTTAGCACAATTATCTCTTGTTGTGCACTGCCTGCTGAAAAGCTACAATTCTGGTTACTGTCTCAGGAGTACAATAGGTAGGGATCAGATATCTTTGGTTTTAAATTAATACCTAGAATTTGAGAACATAATATAATGTATAGGACTTCTCCTAACTGTCTTACAAACTGAAATCTGAGCCAAATCATTTGTATTAGTTGGCATGTATCTTTAGTATCTATGGATCCAATTGTGATACAGTTAAGAACATGTGATGACACTGGTTTGAAGTGGAAGGAAAGGAGGCTTGTTGCCGCTACCTGCTTATGTGTGATTAATTAGCTGAGCAGGTCATCTTTAACCCACTAATTTTTACACTCTGAAGCATAAACCCTCTCAAAATTGAGCATTTTCAAATGGATCCTTTATTTAGTATGCTTTATGTCCCTGTAAGGTGATAGATTAATGAATTAAATTAATGACTGGAAATATTTATAGATACAGGTTTGTAAACGCAGACTTCCCCAGTGGGCAATTTCCTTAGTCTTGATAGCCAGAGTCAACAGATAGAATTCCAAAAGACCTTCCTCAGCAATGGGAGGCACCTTACTGGAAGGAGACTGCCAGTGTTTTGGGGAGCAGGAGATTTGGGGTCCATGGCTTGCTGGCTCCTCATCCTGTCCTAAAGCAACCCTGTGTGACAAAGCAGTAGAATACTTGAATGTGGCTTGGTCTGGCTGTTGTCTGAAGTCTGCAAGGATTACTCAGTGAAGAGACTGGGGGGTACCTCTAACAGTACAGGGTATAATTGGTGATAGAGTTATTCAAAGTAGCCTTGAGTAATGATAAAGATGGAAGGTTATTACTGGAGAAGGAGAATAATTTCTATCATTCACAAAAATACTGCACATGACTTTTCCTGGGCAGATTAAATCAGAGGGGTGTATCTTCTGCAATGGGGAGAAGTGTTTAACTTGAAAGATAGTTCTTTGGGAGTGTCACTTTCAGTGGTTAATGTTGAGATATAATTCAGGTCACCTGAGTCAATCTTCCATTTTTTGCCCAAATTATGCTGCACTAGTGGGCAGCTAGCAATTATATGGGGTCTGACCCAGTGTTAAATCCAGCAGCTTGAAATGCTCTAAGGCTTTAAAGTGTCATTGTGAGAAAATTTGAGAAGCATTAGAATGTGTGACTAGTACCCAGTTGCTCCCTTTAACAGTTGTTATTATCTCTATTTGCATTCACCTCAGCCACTGCTTCTTTTGCAGAATCCAAGGAGAAGGGAGTTGTAGCTGCCTGCCTGCCTGCCTGCCTGGGCAGTGCATGCCCTGACAGCTTGTAGTGGCAAGAAGGGGCATCAAAATGTCTTTTTCCTTATCTTGGCAAAGGGCTTGGGGAGGGTCTGTGCAGCATGAGGAGCCGGTCTGTGCCTGAATGTTTCATGAAAAGCACATAATTTGCATCGAAAGGGAATCGTGACTTTGCTGTGATTTCACTTAAGATGAATTAACTTAAATGCATGCAATCTGTAACTACTTGAGATGAATTTGTTTTAATAACTGTGCAGATGACATGTTAGTCCTGGAAATGAAAGCAGTTTAGTTAAACCAGAGTTATTAATCCTTGTTGAGCAAAATGCATTATCCTGACAGTGTGTTAAAATGGTTTTGCTGCGTTTGGGACAGAGCAACCATGTCTCTATCGCACTATCCTTGTCTTGAACATCTAACCGTAGCAGCTTGGGGGTTTATCAGTGGTATTCTACTTAACAGCATGTTAGCTGACTTGCAAGCATGTTTAATTATCATTGCATGCCAATTCATGCTACTTCCTTAATGCTTTTCTTTGCAATGCCAGCAAGTGTCCTCATAGCAATTTTTTTTAAGCTCTCCTTCTTTCTAGACTTATTTAAAGTAGTATATGATGAGCAGCAGTGGAGCACACCAGTAAAGCAATATTAAATCACTTCAGAAAAAGGTTGACAAGGACAGCTTTGGCAGCTTCGATTGGAGCTCAGCTCAGATGCCTCTATGCAAATGCCCGTAGCATGGGGAACAAACAAGAGGAATTAGAGATGTGTACACGTCTATGGGGGTATGATATAATAGGCATCACAGAAACATGGTGGGATGGCTCCTATGACTGGTGTGTTGGAATGGAAGGTTACAGACTCTTTAGGAAAGACAGGCCCAGTAGGCGGGAGGGCTATTTATGTTAGGGATAGGCTGGAGACTATGGAACTGTGTCTGGGGGCAGGTGAGCAGTGGACAGAGAGTTTGTGGGTCAGGGTTAAAGGGAGAACAGCGATGGGAGACATTCTTGTGGGTATCTGTTACAGACCGCCTGATCAAGAGGACTCGGTGGATGAAGTGCTCTATAGACAGATAGGAACAGCCTCATGCTCGCAGGGCCTTGTTCTCATGGGCGACTTCAACCACCCTGATATCTGTTAGAGGGATGGTATGGCCCGGCACAAGCAATCCAGGAAGTTCCTCGATTGTGTGGAAGACAGCTTCCTTCTGCAAGTAATAGAGGAGCTGACAAGGAGAGGTGCCATGCTTGACCGCGTGCTCACCAACAGGGAAGGGCTGGTTGGAAATGTGACGCTCCAGGGCAGCCTTGATTGCAGTGATCATGAGATGGTCAAATTCGAGATCCTCAGGACAGTGAGAAGAGCGTGCAGCAAGCTCACTGCCCTGGACTTCAAGAGAGCAGACTTTGGCCTCTTCAGGAACCTGCTCAGTAAGGTTCCATGGGATATAGCCCTAGAGGGCAGGGGAGCCCAAGACTGTTGGTTGATATTCAAGGATCACCTGCTGCAAGCTCAGGAGCAATACATCCCTACTAGAAGGAAGTGCTGCAGGAGGGCCAGGAGACCTCCTTGGATGGATAAGGAGCTGCTGAGGAAACTTTGAAGGAAAAAAGACGCTTATAAACGGTGGAAATAAGGACAGGCGGCCTGGGAAGAATACAGGGATGTTGTCCGGGAAGCTAGGGACCAGGTTAGGAAAGCTAAGGCCCACTTAGAATTAAACTTGGCTAGGGATGTTAAGGATAACAGGAAGGGATTCTATAGGTACATTGCAAATAAAAGACAGACTAGGGACAATGTGGGCCCTCTCCTGAAGCTATCGGGAGAACTGGCTACCCTGGATTTGGAGAAAGCTGAGGTTCTTAACGACTTCTTTGCCTCATTCTTCACTGGAAAATGCTCTGACCACACCACCCAAGTCTTGGAAGGCAGATGCAGGGACAGTGAGAATGAAGACCTTGGGCCTGCTGTAGGAGAGGATCTGGTTTGAGACCATCTTAGGAACCTGAACGTATACAAGTCAAAGAATCATAGAATCATAGGATAGTTAGGGTTGGAAAGGACCTTAAGATCATCTAGTTCCAACCCCCCTGCCTGGGGCAGGGACACCTCACACTAAACCATGCCACCCAAGGCTATGTCCAATCCAGCCTTGAGCACCACCAGTGATGGAGTATTCACAACTTCCCTGGGCAGCCCATTCCAGTGCCTCACCACCCTTACAGTAAAGAATTTCTTCCTCATATCCAATCTAAACTTCCCCTTTTTAAGTTTGAACCCATTACCCCTTGTGCTGTCACTGCAATCCATAATGAAGAGTCCCTCCCCAATATCCATATAGTCCCCCTTCAGATATTGGAAGGATGCTATGAGGTCTCCACGCAGCCTTCTCTTCTCCATGGGACCTGGCAAATGAAGTTGCTAAGCCACTGTCCATCATATTTGAAAAATCATGGAAGTCAGGTGAGGTTCCCGATGACTGGAAAAATGGAAATATAACCCCCATTTTCAAGTATGGGAAAATGGATGAGCCGGGGAACTACAGACCAGTCAGCCTCACCTCTGTGCCTGGCAAAATCTTGGAGGGGATTCTTCTAGAAGGCATGCTAAGGCACATGAAAAACAGCAAGGTGGTTGGTGACAGCCAGCATGGCTTCACTAAGGGGAAATCCTGCCTGACCAATTTTGTGGCCTTCTATGATGAGGCTGCGGATCTGATGTACAGGGGTAGAGCAGTTGATTTCACCTACCTGGACTCATGCAAAGCGTTTGACACTGTCTCACACAACATCCTTGTCTCTGTGTTGGAGAGACATCAATTTGATAGGTGGACCACTTGATGGATAAAGAGCTGGCTGGATGGCCACACGCAAAGAGTTGTGCTCAATAGCTCAATGTTCAGCTGGAGACCAGTAATGAGTGGTGTCCCTCAGGGATCGGTGTTGGGACCGGTCTTGTTCAACATCTTTGTCGGTGCCATGGACAGTGGGATTGAGTGCGCCCTCAAAAAGTTTGCCGATGACACCAAGCTGTGTGGTTCAGTTGATACTTTGGAGGGAAGGAATGCCATTCAGAGGGACCTTGACATGCTTGTGAGGTGGGCTGATGCCAACCTGATGAAGTTTAACCATGACAAGCGCAAGGTGCTACACCTGGGTGGGAGCAATCCCAGGCGCAGCTACAGGTTGGGCAGAGAAGAGATTCAGAGCAGCCCTGTGGAGGAAGACTTGGGGGTGTTGGTTGATGAGAAAATGAACATGAGCTGGCAGTGTGCGCTTGTAGCCCAGAAAGCCAACCGTATCCTGGGCTGCATCAAAAGGAGCATGACCAGCAGGTCCAGGGAGATGATCCTGCCCCTCTACTCTGCTCTTGTGAGACCTCACTTGGAGTATTGTGTGCAGTTCTGGTGTCCTCAACATAAAAAGGACATGGAACTGTTGGAACAAGTCCAAAGGAGGGCCACGAGGATGATCAGGGGACTGGAGCACCTCTCATATGAAGATAGGCTGAGAAAGTTGGGTCTGTTCAGCCTGGAGAAGAGAAGGCTGCATGGAGACCTCATAGCAGCCTTCCAATATCTGAAGGGGGGCTGTAGGGATGCTGGGGAGGGACTCTTCATTAGGGGCTGTAGTGAGAGGACAAGGGGTGACGGGTTCAAACTTCAACAGGGGAAGTTTAGACTGGATATGTGGAAGAAATTCTTTACTGTAAGGGTGGTGAGGCACTGGAATGTGCTGCCCAGGGAAGTTGTGCATGCTCCATCGCTGGTGGTGTTCAAGGCTGGATTGGACATAGCCTTGGGTGTCATGGTTTAGTGTGAGGTGTCCCTGCCCACGGCAGGGGGGTTGGAACTAGATGATCTTCAGGTCCTTTCCGACCCTAACTATTCTATGATTCTATGATAGTATGGTTTGGGTTGGTTTGGGGTTTTGCCCAAAGTATTTAAAAACTGTTACAAGCCCATACTCCTTCATGGGAAATGGCAATGTAGCTGATCTCCAGCAGTGTGGCAGCAACTATTTGTCATTTTTCTGAGTTTAGTCTACTGGAGGATTCATCATCTGTGACAGAAGTCTGTAAATACACAAGTCTATTGATCTCTGGCTCATTTTCTGCAGAAATGTAGCAGGCAAATATGTTTATTTCTCCTCCATGCTGGACGTAAAACATGTTGCTTTATCCATCTACAGAGATAAAAAAATTGAAGTTAACGGTGTTTTGGAGCATTATTGAATAGCAGAGGTTAATAGGTTGGGAGCATATGTTTTCCTTATTCTCCTTGCCTCTTTTCTTTCCTATCAGCTACACTCATCAATAAGTAAATGAGCTAATTAAAAAGCTGTTTCTTAGGGGCAAAGCACAGATCCTTAAGATCTATCAAAATCTCAGTAAAAGATTTAGCCACTGGCTTAAAAGAAATGCAAGGTCTTATGGATGGCTAAAAGCCCTCGGTGACCATGGGGGTTTATGATCACAATGGGCGCAATGGGAAGCTAACACTACAGCTCCGCAGCAGAGGTTGTTTGGGTGGTGAGCCACAAGAAGACCCACTGTGCAGAAAAAGTGAGATGGTAATCATATTTAGAAAAATGCCCAAAATGTCATCTATATTTTTAATGATAATCCTAATATTTTGGAAGTGTTCCACATCATCAGGATGTGTATGAAAAAATATTCAGAATCTAATTAAATGCACATAGAAAATTCTTTCTTCATGTTCGACCAGGAGTGTATGAAGTGTGAGGAAGTGTATATTTGCATGCAGAAATGAGATTATTATTAAATATTTTAACAAATTCCTAATGCATTTTACCATGTACAGCGTTGGGTTTTATATTGAAAGGGACCTTGAAGCTCATCTACAATGAAGTCAAACACTTCACTGATATCTCCAGGTGTGTTTTTGTTCCATTTGGTGCTGTTCACATCCAGCAGGGTCCATCAGCAGGGGCTCATGTTCAAGTGCAGCCCAACATCTAGGTGGCTTTAATGCAATAAACTGTTTGCAATAAACAAAGTGCTGTCAGTACACAGCTGGTGGCAGCCATCCTCACAAATCGCAGAATTTGGTGAACAATAAGTTAGAGAAGGGAAGAATGCTTATTTCTTAGCAAGTGCCACTCACTGAAGAATTAAAAACGCCCGAGAGCTTAAACTTATTTACAGTACTTTCACATTAAATGTTTTCATTGGTCATTCAGGCTGTTTAAGCCTATGCAATGAAGTAAAAATAGCTAATGTGAACAGTTGTGAAGAAATTATCACTGATTTTTCATAAGAGTCACCACATACTCATTAGTAGAAGAGTTTCATTTTGCCTGCTTAGTTTCTTAAGAAATAAACAAATAAGAAGAAGTAGCAACCACGGAAGACGGAATAGATGATTGGTTCCTATTATTTTTCTTCGTAATATGAACATAAGCCCTACAGCTTTGTGATTCAGTTTCATAATTTCCTTCCATTTAACCTAAGTGGTTGTTTTGGGAAAGATTCCTTTCCTTGAAGATTAGTTCATGAGTGGGTTTAATATGTTCTTGCGGAAATATATTATTGTTTTCTTTTATAATCTTGGCAGAGTTTCATCGATTATATCTTGTTTTCTTTGTTTAAGCTTTTCCAGGGCTTAAGAATATCAGTGTTATCACCTGTTTCAGTAGTCTGCTTTCTGTAAAGTTCCAGGTATCCTTATTTAAAGGAATTAAGTTTGTATTTAAAAACAGTCATGGCTCCCCTACCTAGGTAAACATATTTTTGTCTTCTGTCTTCCCCTTAATGACAGACCATCTGCTGTAGATGTTTAGAGTATGCTATAACGAGGCTTTTCCTCTTATCAAAAGGGAAGTGCAGTTCCCAAACTGAGGAATGCAAACCATTACTCAGAGTGGTAGTTTATTCCATGGAGCTGAAGTTAGAGAAGTGATTTGCTGTGCTGTTCAGTTCACCGGTTATCTGGCATTACAAAATACCTAAATTGGGAATACAGTATTGTAGAATATAGTGACATGGTTAGTAAATTGTGTATTGATTACTATGAAAGGAAGTGTGGTGCTTACCAGACTGCCGTGGTCGGAGGGTAGGATAGTGACAGGGCAGGGCTCAGGGTCTGTTCTCTGGCTGGTTGGCAGCAAGTCAGTTAGGCTGGGATGTTCTGCTGGGAATGGAACAAGTTAGATGCCTCAATCCGTGTTTCAGAAGTCGCTTGGTTTGTGGAAATGATGCACACCAAAACTTCAACTTATCTGAGATTTCAAATACAGTATTTTGAAATTCCCTTGCCTCCCAGTGTTTGTCAAGGGGAAGAGAAGGCTTCTGTTGCCCTTTAGATTCTTGATTAAATGATAGTCATAGTTTTGAATCATTTCTGATCGGGAAAAAGTGGATCATAAATATGTATAGGTTTACATATTTATGTAGTTATTTATAAATGGCATGCATATAGAAAACTGACTAACAAGAAAGCTTTCATTAGTATAATTCTAATATAGTTCCTGCTATAAAATTGTCATTACACAGTGTAGTCTCAGAATGGGATCATAGTTCTAATGGTCTTTATTAGCATGCTACTTTGTCTATAAAATAAAAAATCCACCCCATTTCTAATAAAACTCTGGTTTATGTGAGTATTAAATACCTTCTGTTGAGTGATGTATCAATTAAGCATTGAATTGCAAACTCATGTAATTTGTTTGAAATAGTGCTAATTGCCACCGTTAAAGTCTTTATTGATGCTGAAGTCTTTAGATGTAGACTGGAGGCATAAACACCTCATGTTACACAGATCAGCTTTCACATGGTAGTACCTTTCAGTTGCTGCTTACCAAGAGCCAAAGTATTTCTTCTCAAATTCTCTCTGTCCTTTGTGCATCCTATCCCCGTCTTCTCTTCATGTTACTGAAATAATGTACAGCTTCTTGAAAGCCACCTTACTCCTAGTGAGAATATGACACCTCTTCAAAATGATGACCATTGGAAAATGCAAAGTATTTTCAGTCAGAATGCTGAAGGAAGTTGAATAGTTTTTGTTTCTGAAAACAAACATCTTCTCTCCCTCCCTCCCTCCCCCCCCCCCCCCCCCCCAGTTTTAGAATGGAAGCAAAGAATATTCTGACCACAAAATTAAAATGCAGATTCAAGAGAGTGAGGTTTTGGCCATTTTTTCATCTCAGTTTTATTTTTCTTTACATTTTTTGTTTAGATTAAATTTTCATTTTACAGAGGTATTATGCCTGTATGAAGAGTGCTACGATGACAAATGACTCCTGAAGGCCACGAATTTGTATCTGCTGAAGAACTTATGCTGAATTTCCCAGCTATGTTTCATATTTAACTAAAAACAACATTAGGTGGTACCAGTATTTTCTATTGCTATGTGACGTGGTGATTGGTTGAAAGAGCCATGTATGAACAGGAATGTAGAGAAACAGATGGACTTCAGCAATTAAAATGACAATTGAGATGGCAAATAATGTTACGAACTCCAGTTTCTTCATCTGTGGTGCTTAAAATGTATTTCTTTCATCACTGTGAGGTTGTTTTAGTTTATACAGTGCTAAGGCCAGGTTGGACAGGGCTTGGAGCAACCTGGTCTAGTGGAAGGTGTCCCTGCCTGTGGCAGGGGGTTGGAACTGGATGAGCTTTAAGGTCCCTTCCAAACCAGTCTGTCATCTTTGTAGTATATATATCATAGAAGAAGTAACAAGGAGGCCCCAGCTGGTTTTGAATTCTCTCCCATAACGCAATAACTTGTATTTACATGTGAGTGATATTACAGAGAGACATTCTGGGCTGCGGCAAATTGACAAAGAAAAGTTCCAGATTCACATCTTGCAAGACCCCACTTCTTTTGGACCTACGGAGAGCTGTTTGTCTGCAAGGCTGATGCTGTGGAGCGCATTGAGTCACACATCACAAATGCAGGCTTTGTCCCCTCTTGGCTGACTAGGCTCATATCAATTATTCTTTCCTCCTGTATTACTTAATGATGCACCGACTTTTTCTACAAAGTATGCATGACTCAAGGCTTCACCGTGCTGTTGCCCCTGAACTATTCTTCTCTGTCTGAATCACAGCTTGGAGGCTTGGAAGGGATTTATTAAGGGAGGTGTTTGGGAAGACCAGATTGCACGATACTTGTAATATTAGGTTCAATTCTTAAAATGGCAGTTTTGTTTAAACAGCTTAGTTATTAATACATGGAAAGGTTAATCTGAAAACTTGGAGGGATTCAGCTCAACACACCGAAATTCAAATTTTCCGTTAAACCTCTTGGAACCCCAAAATAAGTTTGAGAATTATATGGGTCCTTTTCCTTCTTAAGTTAGTTTGAATGAATCAAGAAATACTATGTATTAAGCCTTCCATTCCTGATTTTTCAGCATTTCTAATTAGAACTAATAAGTTGAAGAGAACTAAAGGAGGAGCTGGATTTTTTTTATGTTGCTTTACTTATTTATTTATTTACATAAGTTAAAAAAAAAAAAAAAAACGGTAGGAATTAAACGCGCTGATGATCCCCACATGCTCTTAACGTCTTTTTTAGGTGTTTGAATAGCAGAGTTTGGGATTTTTTTTTTTTGTTTTCCTTCTGTCAGAAAAAAAAATTAAAAATTAGTAAGTTAAGGCAAATCACCACGACTTTTAAATAAGAGGTAGAAACTTGTATAAGTCTGCATTGCTCATATAATTCAAACTGTTTCCCTGCAGGTTTTTGTTGTCTTGTCATAAAAAGATGGATTTAATGACTTAGCATAAGGAGAGTGAAAGAAAAGAAAGACAAAGGAAAGAAAACCAGCAGCATTGGGGTTACTGTCACTTCAGATGCTGAACCCTTTAAGGGTTTACAAAGAAGGATATTGATCATGTTTTTGTATTCAGTGTGAATATTGATGTTTAAAGAGTCATAGAATCATAGAATAGCTAGGGTTGGAAAGGACCTTAAGATCATCTAGTTCCAACCTCCCCTGCCATGGGCAGGGACAGCTCACACTAAACCATGACACCCAAGGCTATGTCCAATCCAGCCTTGAACACCACCAGGGATGGAGCATTCACAACTTCCCTGGGCAACCCATTCCAATGCCTCACCACCCGTATAGTAAAGAACTTCTTCCTCATATCCAATCTAAACTTCCCCTGTTTAAGTTTGAACCCGTTACCCCTTGTCCTGTCACTGCAGCCCCTAATGTAGAGTCCTTCCCCAGCATCTCTATGAGCCCCCTTCAGATACTGGAAGGCTGCTATGAGGTTTCCACGCAGCCTTCTCTTCTCCAGGCTGAACAGCCCCAACTTTCTCAGCCTATCTTCATACGGGAGGTGCTCCCTCAAAAAGCTCAAAGCTTCAAGGTCTAAAACCAGCATTAGGGTTGCAGCTTCAATAATAAAATGCACACAGCCTCATCCTTCTGTGTCTGTGGGGTTTTAATCTTTCCAAATGATGATAACATGCTTGTACTAACAATTTATCATGATTATTCAAATCATGAGAGTCTCTTTGCAAGGAGCTTATAGAGCTAGCACTATACTGTATTTAAAGTAGACCATAAAAGCCAGATTTTCACGTTTCCAGGGTTTGCCACCTGGCTTACTGTCAAGCCGTTCTTTGCAGTAACTCAGCTTTGATGTTTCAGGGTCAAACATGAGTAGAGTACACTTTTGAGGTGACAGTATGTCTGTGATGAGGCTGTACATCATCTAGCTGCTGCTTTGTACCTGCCTGAGCTTGTCTCCATAGACAAGTTGTCCCAGAGTCCTTCTGACACACTTTGGGCAGTTTGAAGTTGGAGTTGTCTGTGAGAGCAATGTGGCCGTAGAGACATATATCATCCTGGGTGTCCTCCAGACTACTTCCAGAACTAGTCAGCTGTAGTCTGGGGGCAATAGATGTATATGAACAGCATTCACCTGGGGAGTCATGATGTATGTGGAATGCTGGTGATGATCCTATATTGGCAGAATGGTGGGAACTGTGTCTTTGCTGTGTTTTCTAAGGCTGTGTTTCAGTGGGAACTCCCTGTGTACCTGCTTAAATCATTTCAAAGGTCATGTCAGCTGAAGGCTGCATCAACTTGTAGAATAATCCAGTATTAACTGTCACTGAAATATGTCTGGAATTCCTAGGGATCTGGGTCTAATTTGCTGCAGGTAGGTGCATGAGCCTGAAAGCTGAAGAGATGAAGAAAATAGGTGCACCTAACTGTGGACTGTATGTTGAAAAAGCAAGGATGAAGTAGTCAAGTATGTAGTGACTAAAATCCTCTAGGTGCTAAAGAAAACCAAGTCTGATTATAACAGGGATATTGAGAACAAATCAGTCAAAAAGGAGAATAGGAGGAGAAAGGTTTGGAATGACCAGCAATAATCTCCCTGTTTGTACTTGCTATTCTGTGAACAAGTACTTCATGCATTGCTTTGGCTGTTGTTCCATGGAATAACCCATCCCTGCTGGGATGTGAAAATATCTAAGTCATCAGTAGCTTTCAATCTGTATGCATCCAGAAGGCTGAGAACACTTGGTTGGTTTGTATTGCTCTTATTCAGTAGAGTGAATTTGTACTCTCTGATGTTATTTTGAAATCTTGAATCCTATCAGATTTTGGAGACTTGGAATTGCCTTAAATAACTGGGACACAGGCATTCCTAAGACTCCAGAGACTAACAAGCCAAGGAGTAAAAATTAGTTCAGATACACATCTGAGCCTCATTTAATTTTAATCTAAGCTTCCACAGAATTATTTAGTTATTTTGGGAATGTAAGGCTTCTCTGCTTAAAAAAAAAAAAAATGAAAGAAAAAGTTTGGACAAGATTTCACTTGGCAAAATTTGAAACTTCAATTTTGAGGGATAAAAATGAAATGCCTGGTCTTCTTCATGTCAGTTACATTTGTAGTGGTTTTATTGCATTTTCTACTACTTAAAAATTTTACTCTCTGCTATAAGTAAGTTAAGGAAAAGAGGGCAAAAACCTCACTATGGTTTCTGACAGATTCTGTCTATCATAGTAATATGCCCAGAGTAGAGCAGCTCTTTCTCAGGAGGGCTTATTCACACATGGAGGGATGACTAAGTGCGCAGCAAGATGCATAGACATGTAATACTACACTAAAAGAGAATATTCCACCTTTAATTCACCCCTTCAGTCAGATCTCGAGGTGTGCAGTCACTCAAGAGGCAGCTGTAGTGCATAAGAAAATTGAACCAACCATGCAGGAACTCTTCAGCCCTAGGCAAGACTGGATCCAGGTAATGTCCTCACAAACACATGCCTCATATGTGCAAAGAGGCTTGAAAAATGACAGCTGTTATTTAAAAACCTGAAGGTACCTGTTTCTGGGTACACTGACATGGGTGCTCAGCAGGACAGTCTTGCTGGCTGTACTAGAGCCTTATGAGGAACTCTGAAGATAAAAGGGATATTCACAGGCTTTTGTGATGCTCTTAAAGTTTTCTTTCCTGTTATGTTACATTAGCCCCATTTGATATAAATGGAATAATATTAAACTAATTAATATCATGAAGCTGTTAACCTCTTTACAGGGCTTGGTGCTCCTCAGGGAAAAGGTGTTATGTAAAGGCAAAAATCTCTTCATACCAATACTTTCATATGCCAGGCTAACTTTGAAAGTTAGTCTTTGCCATGTCTTCCATACGTCAGACCTTTTTTCAAACCAATTCAGGGTTTTTCTACTCAGTTTTATTTCCTTTTCACGTTATAATCAGTTCCTTGTTGTCATACACCAATCTGCTGGATACATCTCTATTTGTATGTCTGAAAACAGTGTTGGAAAATAATGTTCTCAGTGTTTTGAAACTGTCTATACGTGTTCAGAAATTAACCCTTCTATTCATACGGAGCTAATAAATGATCATTTTGTAATGAAATTATTTTATGTTTTCTTTCTCTATTATATTCCATCTTGGCACGACTGAATTTTTTACGCTTTATAGCATCACGGAGTGCTGCGTTTTCTTTTCAGGAATACTGTTTTTAAGGATTTTTTTTTTCAAATCAGCAAATCTATTTCTATTACCTGCCAAAAAGTATTCAAAGAGAAACATTTTCAATGATTAAATTCACGTGTCATTATTCAGCCTGAATATTTGCTCTTGTATTTCCTTCAGGAATTCAGGAATGAGGTTCCCTTGTGATGAAGGCATTGGAGCATTGCTGTGGAGAGCTGAACTCCTTTTCAAGCCAGATTTTTTTTCAATGCAGTGTGGGAAAATTGTTTAGTCTCTCTCCATCTTACTTTGCAGCCTGTGGAACCAAGGGTGTAAGAGTTGTATCTCTGTAAAACCAGTGATAGTTTGCTGAATCAGGGAAAAACTGTCGACTCTGTCTCAGTAGAAAAGCTAGAAATTACTCAGTGAATATTAAGACAGCAGGCTGCAGGAAAAGTAAACGAACTACCCTTGTACGCAGGATGATCTCTGTTCCAGTGAACACCCTCAAGTGAGCAGAAGCCTCCCGTTCCTTACAACCGCGCTGGCTTTGGCAGGCACGTTGTGATTATTTGTAATGTGGGATGCAGATGACACGGAAATGTCTAAGCACTTATGGAATTCTGTGTCATGTCAGTAGCTTTTCTTTTTTTTCATTTTTTTTTCTTAGCCCAAAATAAAATCTCTTAAAAGAGGATGAATACTGTTGGTGTGATGTGGGTAGGTATCTCATTACCGGCTACTGGATTAAGCACTTTTCCTTTATGCAAGTCTGAAAATCAGAAATATTAAAGCCTTTCAAGAAGAGATGTAAGCAGAGTGAAAACAGTGTTTTCATACTGCTTAAAAATGTAACCATACAGAAGGTTAAGTCCTTTCAAGGAATTGGTTTCAGGTGTTCAAGAGGTGCTTTCTCGTAGGCAATCTGTAAAAATGTACACACTTTACCATGGGGCTTCCTTCCCTGTTTGCTTTTGGTTATTAATCCTAGCACAAGCTGTGCTTAGGTGTTTGGTTTCCTTGCCTTACCTTATCCACAGTGGCATTTCATTTATATGGGTATTGGCAAGCAAACATGTACCATTCTGAAAGAATTCATTAAATAGGGACATGTTAGTTTGCAGGTTTAATCCATATGATATTTATTGGCTGTCATACAGGCAGTGACAGGCAGCCAACACACTATTCAGTGGACTTTTCCATCCATCTGTTCATCCATCTGTTACTTGAAAAATAGAATGCTTTTTTTTTTTTTTTTACACAAAAAAAAGCATTGTTCTAGCAGGCCAGTGAGATAAAGATATGATGATGTCTAGAACTCACTGTAATGGGACCATCTGAAACAAACAATCATAGAATCCTAGAATGGGTTGGGTTAGAAAGGACCTTAAGATCACCTGGTTCCAACCCGTCTGCCACAGGCTGGGATCACCTTCCACTGTACCAGGTTGTTTCAAGCCCCGTCCAAGATGGCGTTGTTAATATCTTGATATGAAATAATACTAGTAAGTGGTGTGCCTCCTGTCCCCACACCGATATAATTGTTACTAAAATAAACTCACAATGGACAAGATAAATTTACTGTCTGGGGGTTGGAGAGAAGGAAAAAGGTAACATTTTTACTGTCTTCTCAAGGAATACGTTGCTCTGCACACCCTGGGTTGCTAAGATCAGAATGCGCAGAAAAGAAATGATTTTGATTTTTAATCAGAAGGGTGCTACTAGTTTGTGCACTGTGTTGACATAGTAAGGACATCTCCAAAGGAGAATGGAGTTACTCAGTTTTGGTCAGGTGCTTTAAAACTCCATTAAAGTCATGTAAGCTGGTTTTATACTATCTAAAGCCTACCATTTTAAATATTGATACCTGATTGTTCAATATCGCGTTATTCCTCAGTAACAAAAAATTGGGAATATGCTTTTGAGGGAAAAAGTAAAAAAACTCTAAAATTGATAACCTCACAAGGATACCAGCTATAGAAACATTTGCACACTGGTGATAACAGTAGAAGCACAAATTTCATGTGTCTGTTTTGTTGATGCAATTGATGGAGAAGACTTGTGTTGTTACAGAAGTTATGTCTTCATTTCTGGTGAGCCCTAGGAAATGGGTATATTCTTTAAAGCCTGTGGGCTAGCTGATTCACAGCATTAAAACTGAAAATGCCTTAGTAGAAGATCTGATATGACTTATTTTGGCAACATAGTATTCTACAAAATTTGGAATCAACGCCAGTGTCTGGCAAAAAATTTCTATGAGGAAATCTGGTTTCATTTTAGTAACATTTTTAGCCTAAGAAATGTATGGATTGAGGAATGTATTGATACATAATTCCCAAAATATTAAGTGCTAGGGCCTTTTGCTTAAAAACATAAAGCCCAAGAAGCTCCTGTGGGTACTTGAGCCGATTCAAAGAAAGTTAAATATGACCTGTGTGGGAATGCTGGAACACATAAGATGGTCCCTTCTTCTGCACAGGTATTGTGTTATCCATCTATAGAGGGAGCGAAAGGAACTTGCTGTTTCTTCAATTTAAGAATGTTTATCCAGTATATGCAATAGTCGAGAACAATAAAGCAAAGCAGAGAAGAATCGGAGAGCTATGGGGCAGGCTAATTCTTTTTCTTCTCTTTTTTCAGCATGTATTTCTATTTAGAGTGGAGAGCATACAACAACTGCAAAATGAAGAGGACAACAAAGTAAGGATGATGTTGTTGTTATTACTTGTCCATCAGACAAGTAATGTACCATTATGACTGTTTTCTGTAGTTTAGTTGAAAGCATTAATAATAATTTATCAAAGTAGATCAATTTTTAATATTTCTAGAGGGAGTTTGTTCAGATTTCATGATTATAAATAAACAAGTTAGGAGACAAAGCTACTGTAGGATTTCCCCCCCACTTTTCTTTCCTGGGGTAGCAGTAAGATTGTGTGTATCTCATTGCACTATGGGACATTAAGTGAAAACAGAACTTGAAAAACAGTTTTTAATCGAAAAATACATCCTATTTTCTACAGCACAGTAGAAAGGCTATGAATAAAAAAAAAGGAAGCAAGAAGAGAAACAAATAGATAGCTTTTGTGTTTTGTATTTGAAAAAAAAACATGGAACATCATTTGCTTAAGGGCTATGGTGAAGATAGTGTTAATTTTCTTAGAAACTAATCAGTAAATATAACATTTTGAAGTTTTGCAACCCTTGTCTTTACAAACACACTCTGTGGGCATTCAAAATGGACACTGTGGTATGAATGTGATGAAATATACAAATCTGAGAAGTTTTCAGCAAACACTTAGGAAAGACTTTCCTGGCATAAATTTAAGTTTGTATGCAAGTTTAAGTAATTTAAAGGGATAATTTGTCTGTTATATTGCTGAGAAAGAAAACTCCAAGGAATAACTGCATGTATGTATAAGGAACATGAAGTCTATTTATCCCTAGTATAGGTCAGAGCCTAGATTGTAGTCTGGAAGAGATTAAAAAGTCAGCAGTTAAGTGAAAAATAACATAGATACTTAAAGAAAATCTTGTTACCAGTCTTCTGACCTGTAGAAGAAGTAGATTCCAGTACACTTTCTTGGGAGTTTGCTCTTCCCCCAGGTACAGTGGAAATAATGGAAAACTTAAGATGCTTATTTGTGGGGTAAGGTAGTACTCAAGACATGAAAAGATGGCCCTAGGTCTGTATTATGTCTTTACGTACTTCTGCTCATGTGTTCCTATTGCCTCTTGGAGGATTTTTATATTTGAATTTTAGATGATGATTTCTCTCAGCTTCATTGCCAACCTCTTATTTTGACCACAGTCTGTCAAATACTGGTGAATGTTATTTTGGCTTATAT